>OV121138.1:15775743-18175743 GCA_921294245.1 Brassicogethes aeneus | reverse complement strand
TATATTTTGGGCACTGAGAACTGAATTAAGTAAAGTGGATTCAGATGAAAGATATGAAGTGTCGTCGGCAAATATGACTAAATTTTCTTCATTTACAATAAAAGATACGCAGTTAATAAAAATTATGAATAAAATAGGACCTAACACAGATCCTTGTGGAACTCCGCATTCAAGATTGGGAGTCACATTGACAATGTTTATACTAAACTGCGCACCACTCAATGTGTCGCGACCAAAAAGTTCGTCCTTTTTCAAAGCGACATAGCTTTTTTGTTTCTTGAACGATTTTATTTTGGTCTGTGATGTCTGCTAACCCCATCCTATGGCAATTCATGCTATAGATATTAAGCATACGGTTCTTCAAGTAAATTTCCTACAAGGTGGTATGTAAAACGGTGAAAAATTTCAATGACTTCTAACAAGCCCCGTTTGTAAAACAATATTTTTTTTTTCATTTTTACTTTGAAATAATGAAGTATTATGTGTTACCTTGAAACGTTTTTCAAATTTTTCGAATTGGAATCTTAGCAACGAAAATATGATTTTTTTTCCAAAAGAGTACATTTAAGGCTTTTTGGTAGGCAATATATTCAGTCTTTTTAAGAACAAGAAAATAAGATGGTAAAATATTGTTCCTTGAATAATTCCGAACAAGCGACAAGCAACAAACCATTATTTTCAGAGGGGACTAAGCAAAGACCACTTTTTCAAAATGACATTTTGGTGAAAATTTGCGAAAACTAAACCTGAACCGATATTTACGTTCGTGACATGTTTTCTTTAAAATTTTGAACTCCTGATTGTGATTCAGTTGTCAAATTTAAGTTTCAGATAAAACCAAAATCATCAAGAATCAAAATTCGAAAACAATTCCCTGTTGTTAAATGTCTTAATAAAATCCGATTGCTGTTGTGTTTCTTGCATATTTATGATGAAAATGCCATTTGGGGATTCATTTTTTGGGCGAAATTACTGCAATTTGTTTGAGTGGTTAGGATAATGTTACATAACTTACATTTACATCGCGCAGTAGTGATAACATAATTGATAAGTACCTACCTACCTAATTTATAATAAAGTTAAAAAAAAATATTTTTGTTCATTTTTGAAAATTGTATGCGTAGATATAATTATAATCAAAACTTCAACATTCAACAGAAAAATGTAACAAACAATATCAATACTACCTTTCAATATTTCGTTGGCCCTCCCCTAAGCCGTAATAATTCGTTAACCCTCCTGGGGACCAAGTTCCTTAGAAATTTCTGGGGTACCCCATTCTTCCTGAATATCATTTACCAATTCATCCAAATTTTCCATGCCTCCTTCCCTCTCTTTCATCATTTCAATTTTATCCTGCTTCACACATGCTCAATAGGATTCATATCCGGAGACAAAGGTGGCCAATTAATTTTCTCAATATGGTGGTCCCTTAAATACTCATTTACGATATGTGAAAAAACAGTAAAAAACAGCAATCGGATTTTGTTGACACATTTAACAGCCGGGAATTGTTTTCGAATCTTGATTCTTAGTGATTTTGGTTTTATCTGAAACTTAAATTTGACAACTGAATCCCAATCAGCAGGTCAAAATTATGAAGAAAACATTTTATGAAAGTAAATATCGGTTTAGGTTTAGTTTTTGCAAACTTTCAGAAAAATGTCATTTTCAAAAAGTGGTCTTAGCTTAGGCCCTCTGAAAATAATGGAAGTTTGTTGCTTGTCGCTTCTTCAGAATTATTTAAGTAACAATCTTTCACCATCTTATCTTCTTATTCCTAAAAAGACTGAGTGTATTGCCTAAAAAAAGCCTTAAATGTACTCTTTGGGAAAAAAAATCATATTTTCGTTGCTAAGATTCCAATTCGAAAAATTTGAAAAACGTTTCAAGGTAACACATAAAACTTCATTATTTTAAAGTAAAAACGAAAAAAAAATTATTTTTTTACAAACGGGGCTTGGATAAAGTTATTGAAATTTTTCACCGTTTAACATATCACCCTGTAGGAAGTTTACTTGACCAACCGTGAGCTTCATATCTATAGCATAAATTGCCAGAGGATGAGGCTAGCAGACATCACAAACCAAAATTAAATCGTTCAAGAAACAAAAAAGTTATGTCGTTTTGAAAAAGAACGAACTTTTTGGTCGCGACACATTGAGTGGTGCGCAGTTTATATGGGTGCCTAAATGACACTATCTATCTATTTATATATGTATATTTTAATATACCATAAAGGTGGGCCGAATTTTAACAATTTCGGAATTTTGATTTGGAATAGTGTGAAAAAGTTGGGTTTTGGCAATACAAAGAAAATGTTTATTTTCGATTTTTTTGTCAATTTGGTTTTTTCACCCTCTACAGGGGGTTAAAAATTTTTAAAATTTCGAAAAACTGAAATTAGTAATTTTGGCTTGGAATAGGGTGGAAAAGCTTCCTCTTGATAAATGAAGGAAAATATTTAAGTTTCATTTTCCCCTCAATTTGCGATTTCCACCCTCTACAGGGGGTTAAAAATTAAAAACCATGATATAACTCAAATTGTGGAGCAGCTCTTCGCTTTTTCAATATTTATTAGGCTAATAATAGATATTAAAAAACCCAAAACTCATCGCGGGGAGGTGGCTGCTCAGCGAGTTTCATCCTACCCTCCCTCTTCCGAAACTCAAGTGATTTACTTACTGATTAAAGTCTTTTTTAGTTTCAAACTGGGGCATTGATGTTCGTGAATCTATCTTTGCTTTAATAAAACCATCCCTTTTATCTATGCCAACAACTGAACAAGATACTTCCGTCACTAACTTGACACATCGCTCGACCGCTTGGGTGTGGCACGGATATGACTCACATTCGAAAATTTTCTCAGGATCACTTTTTATAAAATGCTTGATATCTTCAACGGTCATGCTTTGAAATATCGGAGGACAAGTGATCTCATTTTCCTGCCAGTTGATCAAATCGATGTAGTCATCAGCGTCAAAGTTAAGTTTGGGTAATGTGAAAATCCGAATTTTATGTTGATTATCTTTATTTTTCGCATTTATAATCCGTCTAAGAGCAAGCTCTCTTACAAAATTACGAGAATCGGAAAACATACATAACAGCAGGTTCTCAGGATGTGAAAAATATGAGTTGCGCTGAATCATAGGGTAAATAATACTTTTTAACTCTTAAATATCGGCTTACCTTTATAGTTTGAAAAACATGCTTTGCTCCGTGTTTAAATGATGGATTAAATTTTATTAGAAACCACATGGGAGCATATACTTTCAAAATAAAAGTAGTCAACTGCATTAAATTTGTGTTGGGATCTTCTGTGCCGATATACAGGCGTAAGATACGATTTGCCAAAGTTAGCCAACGGGCATGGTTTAATTTACCAGGATTTCGATTTTTTAAGTCCGTGGAACAGACGCCTGAGGAAATTGCTTCACAGATTTTATATAAATAGTTTTGATCTGTACTTAAGTCACTACACATCACAGGAGGAAGCACACAGTCAATATTTTGGTAGTTTGCAACTGGTAAAGTTTCGCAGTCTTGTATTTGCTTTCCCAATGGACCTGCAAATGCTTTAGGTCCAGATGTTTGCCCATCAATATGCTGGAATATATGTCTAAGAGGGAGTTCATTAGCGTGTAGCTGACACACGAAATGCTGTAATGGTCGACCTAATTTCACCTCAATTTGGGCAATTACACCATTTTTCAACCCGGTGTTCACTACGGTCCCGTCACAACCAACCGCAACCAGATCACTTAAATCATATCCCTTCTCTTGCAAAAATGAGAAAATGCTGTCGCATATACCTTTTGCCGATCCATTGGAAGGTACAGTATGACCCAAAAAGATGGATCCTGGTTCTTGCACTAATGTGATGTGCTCCTGAACTACTGACCGTCGATGATGTTTTTTATCCACTGTTTCAACCATTAGGGTTTTGTCTTTTCTTCCATCAAAATATATTGCTTTGAGAGATTCATTTTCTTGTTTAGAATAGGATTTTCTGGATTTTTCTCTGGCCCGCCTCAATTTATTTTTGTCTATCACATGCGTAGTGTCATCCTTTGAAACGATTCCAAAGTCTTGCAATACTGCTGTAACGACTGCAGCTGCAGATCTATCTGACAAACCAAACCTGTCACAAATTTTAGCAACCGTAGGAAGCCTTACAGTATTTAGGGGCGCCTTTAATGTTTCGCCAATTCCCGCAGAGGTGGAGGGCAAGTCGCTTACATTTAAGATGTTTGATTGGCACATGTCCGACGTTTTTGTTCTAGATTTTATTGTTGTTTCATTTTCAAAGTTTAATTTCTTATTTTGCGATTTTTTTTTCCATTCTAATTGTTTTCTTCAATAATTTTTTTGTTTCGTTGGCATCAATTGAACCAATTACCATCATTCTGGCACCTCGCTGATCTTGAAGAAAGTCACGCTCTTTGATTGGAACTTTATGGTCTTTACTGCAAACACATTGTTCAAAGTTCTCACATTTACACGCACTGATGTCAAATAACTTTTTGATTTGAACTTTAAATTCTTCTACTTTTAAATTATAACTTTCACTTTTTCTAGAACTTGGATACCTCAGAAGCTTCAAATATTTTTCATGCTGCGCCTTGATCAATTGTAGAACACGTTTTCTTGTTACCGTGGATATTGACGACTTCTGCCATAAATACAAAAGGTGTTTAGGAAAGATAGAGGTAAATGCATAAAAAGACGAAATATTTTCTGCCCTTTTCTTCGGTACACTAAAAAATCTTAATTATATCGTAATTTTTCATTTTTCAACCCCCTGTAGAGGGTAGAAAACGCAAATTGAGGAGGAAATTGAAGATAGATATTTTTTCATTTGTCAAAAGAAAGCTTTTCCACCCTATTCCAAGCCAAAATTACAAATTTCAGTTTTTCGAAATTTTAAAAAAATTTAACCTCCTGTAGAGGGTGAAAAAACCAAATTGACAAAAAAATCGAAAATAAACTTTTTCTTTGTATTGCCAAAACGCAACTTTTTCACACTATTCCAAATCAAAATTCCGAAATTGTTAAAATTCGGCCCACCTTAAGATTGTATATTAGAGTGTGCCAAAAAAACTCGATATTTTTTTTTTCTTGCTCTCCACCCAAAATATCGTAGAATATGTCCAAACAAATATTCTGTTAAAAGCGGAGCTCATAATTTCAATTTTTAGAGGTCCCTCATCGAATCTGAAGTTTTGCCGCTTAAATAGCACAGAAAACTGTCTTTTTTACCTTATTTATTCTTGCAACCTAGGAAGAAATTTTTTTTTCATAAAATCCATGACCAAATCTTACAAAGCATTAAATTTGGAGGAAAAAATCTTATTAAGCCAAATTTGTATTTTCATTATTTGATTTTTTACAGAGCTTTAAATTTAAAATTTTACGTTTTTTGCCTTTTTCAGCTAAACTATTGAAGTTAGACGAAAAAGTTAAATGGCAATTTTTTAGCTTGTCTGATGGACCACAAAAAAGTTTTAGGCGAATTTTTTGTATCGTCAATATTCTAAAAGTTACAGGCGTATAAAGTCATCATTTTTGTATTATTAACTTTAAATTTAAAGCTCTGCAAAAAATCAAATAATGAAAATAGAAATTCGGCTTAATAAGATTTTTTTGTCCAAATTTAATGCTTTGTAAGAATTAGTCATGGATTTTATGAAAAAAAAAAATTCTTCCTAGGTTGCAAGAATAAATAAGGTAAAAAAGTCAGTTTTCTGTGTTATTTAAGCGGCAAAACTTCAGATTCGATGAGGGACCTCTTAAAATTGAAATTATGAGCTCCGCTTTTAACAGAATATTTGTTTGGACATATTCTACGATATTTTGGGTGGAGAGCAAGAAAAAAAAAATATCGAGTTTTTTTGGCACACCCTAATATATATATATATATATATGCTGACATAAACATGAACGTAAACATACAAAATCTTGTGTTTTTTTGTAATATGCAAATAATTAGTTAATAATTTTGAAATTTGTATTTAGTCTTTGTTTAATAAATTTTTTGTTAAAAATATTAAATGATGGTACTTCTCTCTTAAAGAATTTTCATATTTTGTTGGTTTATAAAAAACTTTGTTTAATTGTATTTTAGTTTATAAACAACTTTGTTTAATTTTAAAATATGCAATTTTTATTTTGAAATTTGTATTTAGTCTTTATGCTAGTTTATAAACAACTTTGCTTTATAAAATGTTTGTTAAAAATAATAAATTATGGTACTTTTCTCCTAAAGCATTTTCATATTTTCCTAATTTATGAACACCCTGTACATAAGATCTTAATTTTTTTTATCGTGAATTCATTTTCTCAACAAGCAGAACTTTTTATAAATTATTACTTTTGGTCGTAAAATAAATAATAGAGATTATTTCCCCCTTGGGGACCCCATCCGCGGACACTCTGTATATATATAATATATATTTATATATGTATATATATATATTAGGGTGTCCCAAAAAAAAAGAATATATATTTTTTTCTTGTCTCTTGTAAAAATATGTTAGTTTATCATGCTGTGAGAGCCCTTTCAAAATATCAGCTCGATTAAAAATTTTGTAGGGGTCGCTCAAGATTTTTAAAAATTTTCAAAATGGTCAAAAATTGAATTTTTGTTTTATTTTAATTCTTTTTCTCGTCTCGATATTATTTTTTAGGTTGAAAATAATAAAAATTTTGTAAATTTCAAATCAATATTTTGATTTCTAAAGGTCGCTAAAAGTTCGTTGATATATATATTCAGAGGTCGCTCGAAAACATTCAAAATACTCTACTTTGAAAGTTTAAAAAATCTTGAGCGACCTTTAGAAATTAAAATATCGATTTGAAATTTTCAGAATCATTATTATTTTTAAATTAAAAAATAATATCGGAAAGAGAAAAAAAATTAAAATAAAAAAAAATCCAATTTTTGACGATTTTGGTAATTTTTAAAAATCTTGAGCGACCCCTAAAATTTTTTTAATGGTGCTGATCTTTTGACAGGGCTCTTAAAACATGACAAACCAACATAATTTCACAAGAGACGAGAAGAAAAAAAATATTCTTTTTTTTTGGGACACCCTAATATATATATATATATATATATAAACTTTTTTGTATATATATATATATATATATATATATATATATATATATATATATATATATAAATATATATTACTAAATTAGCATAAAAAATTAAACAAAACAAAAACTATATTCCAACTATGAGACCAACACAAAATAACTCAATTTTCTTACAAAAAACAGATCCACAAGAAGTTCAAAAAATTATAAGTTCGTTAAAAGATAAAAAATCAACAGGAATAGATGAAATAAATACTGAAACAATTAAGAATGTTAGCAAAAACATATGTTCTTCACTTAGGTACTTATATTATTATTAAAATAATAGAAAGTGGGTACTGTCCATCAGCATTTAAAACATCCATTATTGTACCGGTTTTTAAAAATGGTGACGGAAGTGATGTTGTAAATTATAGGCCTATATCTTTGGTGACATGTCTTGCCAAGGTTTTTGAAAAAATAATATAAATTAGATTAAACAACTATCTTCAAAAATTGAACCTAATTTCACCATCTCAGTTTGGATTTCAAGCAAAAAAATCAACTCAGGATGCTATAGACTTACTAACAAAACACATTTATAATAGCCTAGACGAAGAAAGTCTATCCATGTGTGTATTTTTGGACCTATCTAAAGCATTTGACACAGCCCAAGCAACACTCTTTCGTTTATTAAACGTATAAAATGATATACTACGGTAAGTGAATACTAGGTATAAAATATTAGTTAGATATACTGCAAAATGTCCAAGAATTCGACGTATAAATTCTAGGTAGTATATTAAAGTTTTTTACGTTTTCCTTAAACGTTTAATTTTAAAATAGTTATTAACGTTGTTTTAAATGTGTCATTAAACATATAAAAACACGTTTATTATATACGTTTATTATAAGCATTTCATATATTATTTTTTTACGCTTTATGTGTTCGTTTAATAAATGTACTTTTTATATTAATGTTTATAGTATACTTTATATTATACTAAAATGTAATTAATATACATATAAATTAAGTAGTATATATTAATTTAAAATGGTCTATAATAAAAACGAAGTAAAAACGGATAAATTTTTTATTAATTTTTTAAAAATATAATAAAAATTATAAAAATAAAAACAAAATAAACAATATATTATATTAGTATAAAATGTATACATTACCTATAGGTATACTGTACCCAGGGTATTTCCGTTTAAACGTGACACTTCTCTAAAATCTTTATTTGAAGACATTACAAAAATACAAAAATAATCATACAAGCTGTAGGTATGTCTTATTTTTTATATATATTTAAATAATGAACTTAGAGGAGCATTCCATTTATACGGAAACACCCTTTACAAACGAAATAAAAAAAAATGAGATTTTCAATTAAAAACAAAAAATGACAACTAATTGATATTTTGGCATTTGGCACGATATTTAATTGTATATTTAAAAATCGCGCCGAATGGTGTCAACCAAAATACCCTAGAATTAAGCTGATCTGTCATATTCAAAATTTAAACCTAACGTGTATTCAACGTATATATTATACCCATTTCAAAAATGTGGTTTACGACCTTAAAATGGGTAGCCCAATAGATATCTAAAAATAAGTTTCCTATTTCTTTCAAGAATATATAATTATCATACAATATAAATTGATAAATGAGTCAATTAATAAATTAAACATTTAATAGAAACGTATAAATGTAGTTTAAAATCAGTGTATAGGATACTTTGATATTAAATTTAATGAAAATAACTCTAGTTTACTAAAAAATCAAATAATAAAAGGGACTTACCAAGGATAAAACACACTTGTGGTACCAAATCCTTTTTTTACCACCTGTTGCTCACACTTTGCAAAATCTAGGTCCTAGGATCTAGGTCACAAAACACAAACGGGCCAAGCTCTGTCTGGCGTTATGGCGTCATATAAAAGAGTTTTACCTCGAGGTTTATAATACAATAATAATAATAATAATAATAAGATCTTATTTATAAAATTATAATTTTATAAATTACATGTAGCACTTGGCATTTTTTCATGTTTAATTTAAAAAAAATTATTATTCACATAAAGAATATATATTCCTAAGGGTCTGATAAATTATTGTTAAACAAAAGTATATATTATGTTAACATAAGAATTCTTATGTATTTATTCGAAACAATTGTTTTATTTATTATATGAATAATAATAATATATTATATATATTTTATTTTAAAAAATATTTCATTCTAATACTTAAATTTTATTTTTTTTTTGTTTAAATTTAAATACCGTATATAATTACATCAATATTTTTATTAGGTACCTACTTAAGAAAAGTTATTATACCTTTTAAAATTTAATAAAGTAGGTAAACAAAATTTTATTTGGGGGTAAAAAATTCCAAAATATGTTTTTCAAGTATACGTATAATATGTTTTTCAAGTATACGTATACGTTTAATACATTTATATTGCTAATGAAGAAATTAGCAAAGGATTGAAATAAATTTGACGTATAAGAATTATAATGTTTTAAAACAAACAAAACAAACGTAATTGTTATGTTTGCTTTAACTATATATCAACGTAGATATAATTATATCTACGTTGATATATAGTTAAAGCAAACATAACAATTACGTTTGTTATATTATAAATTAAATAATGTATTATAAACTAAAATTAAACGGATAATTGTGCTAGGTATTAAATAAACGTATAAAACTATAAAAAAATATACGTATATTTAAGATTAAACAAAATATAATTTATACGTTGCACGTATATGGTATCTAAAGAAGATATAATAAACTATATGTAGATCATATTCCAATAATAAATGTTTAGAATGCGTATAATATAATAAGAGTTTATCAAAAACGTATATTGTTTATACCAAAGAAAATATATCAGTCAACTATACGTATAATACGTATAAATCCGTATATAGTGTTGCTTGGGAGTTAGCCACCCGATTCTGTTGAAAATTCTGAATAATATAGGTATCAGGGAAACACCATACAAGCTTTTTAAAAGCTACTTAAAAAATAGATTACAATGTGTAAAAAATAAGGACTCCCTTAGTAGCTTCAGGGAGATAAAATATGGTGTTCCTCAGGGCACTGTGCTGGGTCCTATTTTATTTACGGTATATATGGATGGACTTTTCTCAGTGCCTAGTGCTGCAAAAATAGTAAGTTTTGCAGATGATACGGCACTATTTTATAAAGCAAGAAATTGGGAAATTCTAAGGAACATAGTGCAAAATAACTTAATGGACATTAAAAACTGGTTTGATGGTATGCTTCTTTCGATAAACTTTGGTAAGACGTGTTACATACCTTTTACATGTCATAATTACAATCTTCCAGTATTTAACAAAATTAAGATCAAGGAATCTGATGTTGAAATCAATCAAGAAAGCTCAATTAAATATTTAGGACTTGTAATTTATCAACATTTAAAATGGGAAGCACATATCCAACATGTTCTAAAAAAAATTCGAATTTTAACATACAAATTTAAATATCTAAAAAAATACTCACCTATAATGATCTAAAAATTATATATCATGCCCTTGTAGGGGTGGAGTATTTGACGCTCATTTGGATTCTCTACAAAAAATTCAAAAAAGAATAATTAAAATAATTTATAATAAAGAGTTAGCCTATCCGTCTGATTTGCTCTTTTCCGAGACACGAATATTAAGTGTAAGAAAGTTATATTGCTTTAATTTATGTCAAAATCAATTTAAAAAAAAAGATAGCTTACCTATATTGGAACATCCTTACGAGACCCGCCGCATAAAAAAGTATAAAGTTCCAAAAATGAAGAAAGTAGTTGGCCAAAGATCTGCTGTCTATCTGGGTCCAACATTTCTTAACTTTGTCCCAAAAAATATAACAGCTGCGAAACACTTTTATTCATTTAAAAAACAATTAAGAGATTTTCTAATTACCACGTCAGAGAGATCAATAGATGAGTTGATCAATAATCGCTGCTAAAATACAATTAAAACACTACTGGTTCTGTTGTTTAAATTTTGTATATATTTTACTACTGTTAGTGTTATTTACGTTGTTTTTGCCGTGATATTTGTAATTATTTATATTGTAATTGTTTATATTTATTTTTTTAGGTTTTAAACTTTAAACTACGTTTTAAATATAATTATATTTTCTGTATTTATTTTGCCAATTATTTTTATTATACTGTATATATTTAATTTAGGTTTAGATGGTAAAATAAATATTATTACTATTATTATTATTATAAATAGACTTTAATTATAATTATGCAGGCAAATTATTATTATTATTATTAATATCCTTTTAGTGAGAATAAAATAAAATAAATGTAATTGTTTTTACACCTTATCGTAAAATATGCGTCGTTTTTATTTATCCAAGGTGATATCAGGCAGACTTAAATTAATTTTTCTCTTTTAAATTATCTTATTTAAAAAGAAAAGATTTTTGTATACTTAACAATTAACCCTATGAAATGCACTGACTTCTGCAGTTGAGACATTTTTAAAATTAAACCTGGAGCAAGCTTCCTTGTAGACTTTCCCTGTTCTTATGGTAAGATCTTCTTTCAGAATAATTTTGGTACCTTTTATTTTGCTTTTGTTTTTGTATATATTTTGTTTGACGAAATATCTGAAAATTTTTATCATTTCAGTCTAAAACAAGAGTCCATTTCACTGTCAGTAATGTTTACTTCCAGTTTTTCTTTAAAAACATTACAAACTTTTTCACTTATGTTTTTATTTGGCCCTTTCTTTATACTATAATCTGATATTATTTCTTTTTGAATATTACTCAAGAGTATCGGTTTCTTATTTAGTTCTTCTAGTTTTTCTTATTTAGTTCTTCGATTGGACGAACCTGTCTGAGACCACCTTGAATTGGTCTTCAAGTCGTTTCTCCAATATATCACTAAACTTTTGCACTAGTTTTGAAGAAGATTCCGAGAATCAAAAATGTTTTCAATAATTCTCTCTATTAGACCTTCGTCTTCTTCACTTGATTTTCCGGCTCGGGTTTTGGATATATTAATTAAGAAGAATTTAACTTTAAACTGGATATACTGCGTACACGTCTACTCGACTTTATTTTAATATTCACTGTATAATAAAATAACATTTCGTATGGATGTCGTTACGTTAAATCTTAGATTTAAGGGCCTAATTTCGCCATATCCGGTCGTATTCGGTCATATTCTTATAACATCTACGCATTATATAATTCTCCACCAAAAATATTCAAACATTGAAATGTCACTTTAAAAATTTACTTTTGAAAGAGTAATATTTTTTTTTCTCTCTCAATACTTCTTTTTTGGGCATTTTTAATTTATTTTTTTATAAATAACATGAAATGGGTACTTTTTACTATCTATTTTTTTACTCTTATAAGCATTCAATATTTTAATTTTATATGTATGAGTATAAGAACGTATGGCAGGCCCCATCGGCCCCGCCTTAACCTGATCTTCCAAGGTTATTTTACCCCCTTTCGGTCCTATACGTATCCCGCCACTACACAGCGTTACCTGTGTTTGGTGGATCTGAATTTTCACCCCGGCAGGTAATCTTTCCTAGGAGGTCGTGGATGACAGTGTCGATGGTTAAGGCCATTTCCGGAATTTTGTCGGGCAGACCATACGCCCCATTTAGTCTAGTGGAGTGTAGGACAAGGAGGGACAACAGTTGGTTTTTGGGGGCCTTAAACTGACCCAAAACTAAGTACTAAGTCCTAGTAATGACCCCATTCAATTGGGGTTCATGAATGGGGCATGGGTTATTAGTACGGTACTTGGACATCCTTGCGTACTTCAAATTCAAATCCAGCCAGTATATTTACTGCGGAGATGTACGCAATTTGACAAGCTTGTCTCTTTTTCTGCTTTTCTGAACAAGTTAAGTTCAAGATTCCTTAAGTTCCATAATGGCTATGGCAGACATGTTAAATTACATGTCCTATTGGCAATAGGACATTTATAATTACAATATATATGGGAAATAAAGTTAATTTTAATTTTGTCTAAAGCAAGTAACTTCTAAAACTAAAGTATTTTCAAATTCAGTACCATTATCAACTATAATTTGCTTGGGAATTCCGTGATGTGAAAAAATTGTATAAGATTGACTACTATTTCGGTGCCGCTTGTAGAAGTAATGGAAATCCCATTATGGGATATGCCTGGGCATATTTCCGAAAGCTGTCTATTATAGTAAAATTGTTTTGTTGTTTATAGCTAAAAGTATCAAGCTGAAAAATTTCAAAGGGTTGCGTCGCGATGGGAATATGTGGTTTAGTTTTATAGGAATTCGTTTATTTTTATTTTGTTGGCATATTTCGCGTTGGTTTATGTAAGATTGAATAGATTTTTATAAATCAGGCCAATTATATTTTTCTTTTATTCTTAGTGTTGTTTCATCGATGTCTCTATGATTTGATTTACCCTCATAATGATTTTTAATAATCGTTTCTATTTTATATTTAACAGTAACATCTATTCATTTCTTTGTACTTTTTTTAAATTTGTATGAAGGCCATTTAAAATGTTAATAATAATATTGGAATATTGAATGTAAATTTTTCAAAAATAAATGATATTGAATATTATATGAAGGTGGCAATTGTATACTGTATTTATGATTGGTACTTTAAAAAACGTTACCTTAAAGTTACCTTAAAGGGATCATTTTGTATTAAATTAGGGAAGGCAAAATCTGGATTTATGAAGGGTTTATTAGAATCTGAATCTATTAAGAGTTTTATAAGTATTATTTTCGGGCAAGATTATGTATGACAATTTATATTAATAAGTCTCATATTATTAAGTGTAATTAGTTGTGTTTCTTCTTTTGGAGGCAGAGATAAAACATTTTTATAATCTAAAATGTGTTCGGCTACATAATCATAAAAATGTTGGTTTTGAGTTTCAGAATCATTGTAAAAATAATAGTTTTAATTTTTTTTTTAATTTTGTTGGTCTGTTGTGTCATGATTTAAATTGTAATTTTGAAAATAATTTTTTGGTCTAAAAGAACTGCCGCACAGCGGGCAAGAAATAACATTTAATATTGAATAAGTCCAAAATATTTTTATTAAAATAACTGATAACTTAATACTTACATAAACTTAGTAGGCTTTGGTCCATAAAAAATATTTTGATTGATTGTCATGGAGACGTAAAATACCGGGTCATTTTGCAGCAAGTTTGCCTTTTGCATTTAACTAATTGTTAACAGTTAATTAAATATTAACAGTTTGTGAATTAAAAAAGTTTAAATTTTTTCTATGGGATATATTAAGAAATATAATTTCTGTTATGGACTAAGCTGAAAGAGGTAAGTTTAGTCTACTTTAACATATTTTTTTTGTTAGTAAATTTTTCACCAAAAAACACCTTAAAGGAAAACTATATGATAAAAATATCTATCGAATCAAAAGGTTCAAATTTGCCATAGGCTTTTTTTAAATGAGGGACTATAATATTTTTTCTTACTTATATTTTTGGAATATATGTATAATAGTACTACTTTATTTTGATTAACCCTTTATAGGTTAATGGTCTCTATGTTAACCACATACATTACAGCTTACTTAGAAATGAGAGAAAACCCAAACTTCGACCAAAGTACAAATAAATGAACTCATAATGTGCAGTTGGTATCATATTGGCCACAATTTAAATTTGGCACCTGTTAGAACCAATGTGGTCTCTATGTTAACCATTGCCTGTTCCCACAAAATTGTGAAAAAGTAACATTTGCAGTAATTGTTGCTGCTAGCGAGCATAAGCATGTTTTCTTTACCTGACAACACATATAATTCAAAAGGTAATTGAATGCTTTACAACTTGTGATAATAGTACTTGGAAAATAGGTTAGCGCTAACGAAATATTTAGATCGTTTTGGAACATAACCTCTATCAAGCTCACATACTGTGAGACTATTGAATCCATGCCTATAAACGTCCAGTATTTTTTGTTTTTTTTTTTGAAAAATTGGATTCAAGTAAACTATTTTATCTAGTCGTTGGTATAACCGAAGATCAGGCTATGGATTAGCGACGAGCATTAGTTACACCAAGTTCCTCTCATCAAGAGTCGCCAAGTACTTTTCTTCTGAATTCACCAAGTACATCTTCATGTTTACAAGTAACTTCTGCCAATACTTCAGCACGATCCAGCCTACGTAATCGTAGTGAGCGAACATCCAGTATACATTTCAGGAAACAAATCTTGAATAGATTTGAGGGTGAAAGTGACTCTGATGCAGATGTTCTTTCAGATGACTCAGTATCGCGATTACTCGTCAGATTCAGAGAAAACTACCAGTAGTAGGTCATTTTTGAAAATTGACCAGTAAAAATAAAAATTTGCCACTGTAACATAGTTACAAACACAAGAGTGGGTAGAATCAATTAATGAAGAAACTTTGACAAATTGAAATTTACTAAAACCGAGGCGTATCCAAATAAGGATAATGACACAGTTTTCAGTGAACAATTTGTAAATATTAAATTTTTTACAGCATACACCATGTAATTATTTTACCTGTTCCTGAAAAAAAACTAAAATCCTTTCAGAAACGCAAAAAATACGATTAAATTAAATATGTGGTTCGCATTTAGACCACCGCCCATCTATCTTCTTATGGGCAGTGGTTTCTATTTAATCCACCATAATAAATTAAAAAAAAACAGTTGGATTTTCAAAATAATCATTAAAATATCTTAAGACATCCAAAATAGGTGGGTCTAAACAAAAAAAAATTAAAAATATCATTTATTGGACTCTGCCCCAATCTGCCCCTCAAGGAAAAATGAGCGTTTTTATTTGCGATGCGATCCTTGCGTAAAGGGCAATTAATACATTACACAGCCCCACAAAAAAAACTTGTTTTATGTGCACCAGATTAGACTATCATAGCTTTATGTTTTTGAGGTCGATCAATCCGAATCCGGGACCCGTTTGACCCCAACATGTCAAAGGCAAAGTCACTTCAAGGTCAAAATAAGAAAAAACACTTAAGCGGCGACAATTATTCTGCCGTGCTTAATGAAAACGCCGTAACCAACAATTTTGTGATTTTTGTTTTACGGCATTTTCTACTAGAACAATTTATCCTGTGTCTATCCCCGGTACTCAAAAAACCGTATATATATAGATATGGTTTTTTGAGTACCGGGGATAGACGCAGGATGAATTGTTCTAGTAGAAAATGCCGTAAAACAAAAATTGCAAAATTGTTGGTTACGGCGTTTTCATTAAGCACGGCAGTATTATCACTATACGTTTTTGGGGTCGCCAAGTACAAATCTGGGGTCTGTTTGACCCAATAATGTCGAGGTCAAGGTCTTTTCAAACAAATTTTTCTAGATTCAAATTCTTGAGCCTAAACTGGTTCGTGGATCTGTTGAATCATTGATACGAAAATTATATTTTCGATACACTTAACTACCTACATAAATCGTTATCGACTGTGTCAATTAAAATTATGGTGTTTGTTATATATAATTATAATTTAAAAATATTTATATCTTAAATAACTAAAATATAATATAACTAACATACTGTATATATTTGTTTAAATGAATGCGATTTTGCATAAATTCTTTATTTTATTGGGTGGAAATGGATTTTTAATAGCCTATAAGTTTGTTTATACACCACCTAAATATTATTGGAAAGCGAATTGTGGTGTTGAATTGAATTCGAATAACACTCTAGAGAGGAAATAAAATATGGCAGTTTAAGCAAATCAATACAAAATAATTTTCAAGATATAGATTCGGCCATTCAATTGCCATCAACTCACTGCAGCAGAAAATTTCGTAATTGTGTTATCGACGTACAGTAAACCATGAGCCCAAATTAAATGTTGAGAGAGTTTTAACTATTTGTTTTTATCCCAAAACGAATTAAATTATTATTAATTTAAAGTATATAAGAGTGCTGCAGCACCCATGTACTGAGAAATTTCAGACTTTTTTTGTGATAATCTATTTATTTATTATGTAACTAAAAACCATATAACAAGTATGCAAAAATTCAACTAAACCATAGAAAAAGTTCCTTTTTTTTAATGATTAGAGTATATAGTATCTCTTAATTTAACTTTAATTAGGTACATTTTCAAATTCTTAATTAGAATTTATTAACTATTTTTTATTAATTTTATTTATCTTATCAAAAATATAAAGATTAAATTGAAAATAGTTTTATTATTTTAAAAATAAGTGGAAGGTAAAAAAAAATTGATCAGGGGAATATTAAATTTAATTTAATTATGTTTGTTTATTATAATTTCATGATTTAATTTGTTTCTAAATTAATATATATGTAATAGTTAATGTGTAAATTAAAATTTACATATTAACACATTATGTATATATGTATATTGTATACAATAACTGATTTTGATACGTAAATGTATTCAGAATCGCATTAACGTACTTACATACCTAATTACTAGTAGATGTAAACATTCACTTCACAAAGGTAGCAAAAGTGTACATAAAATAAAACTAACCAACCCAACCCACAAATCAACCTAACCAATCCAACATACAAAACCAACCAACACTAATTTATCACGTAAATGCATACACCAGCTAGTTTTTGTATACATCTACTGAACAAATTAAAAAATTAAAATATTATCAATGTTGTGAAAACACACTCTTATTAAAATAAAAAAAAAATTGAGTGCCTCACCTTTATAAGCACACTTGAAGTGAAACTTCTAAAGGATATGGTAGGAATCGAGATTTAGAGTACCTAATTAATAATTATAATTAATTATGCTCAAGCATGCCTAAGCTACTTAAAAACCATATAAAAACTAAATAAACTGCGCACCACTCAATGTGTCGCGACCGAAAATTTCGTCCTTTTTCAAAACGACATAACTTTTTTGTTTCTTGAACGATTTTATTTTGGTTTGTAATGTATATGGCAATGTATGCTAAAGATATGAAGCTCACGGTTCCAAGCCCTGTTTGTAAAATAAATATTTTTTTCTCGTTTTTACTTTGAAATTATGTCTTACCTTGAAACGTTTTTCAAATTTTTCGAATTGGTATCTTAGCAACAAAAATATGATTTTTTTTTCAATGGAGTACATTTGATGCTTTTTTGTAGGCAATACACTCAGCATTTTTAAGAACAAAAAGATAAGATGGTGCAAGATTGTTCCCTGAATAATTCTAAACAAGCGACAAACAACAAACTTCCATTATTTTCAGAGGAACCTAAGCAAAGACCACTTTTTCAAAATAACATTTTGGTGAAAATTTTCAAAAACTAAACTTGAACCGATATTTACGTTCGTGACATGTTTTCTTCATAATTTTGACCTGATTGTGATTCAGTTATCAAATTTAGGTTTCAGATAAAACCAACATCACCAAGAATCACTAGTCGCTAGGACAGAGGCGAAATTTTCACAGCCTCGGAAGCTCCCATTTACCTCTTGAAAGCGAAAATGACTCACCAACAAAAATATCGCCGGAAGTTCGCGAATAATAACCGTAGATGAGGCGAAATTAGCTTGGCTTGTTTTGATTGGTGGTTTTATCACATGACCGATGATAATCGCTTGTGGGGGTCCGTCTATGGTGGCATGCCAGTGGTCTCTTAGCTTTTGTAGAGCACGTTATTGTTTTGATTCAGATTAAATTATTTAAAACTTTTGGCTGATCTTTTTGGCTTAGTTTTTGTCTTGATTAGTAAAATTTCTTATTTAATTATTGTAGGGAACACACTAAGGTAGATTTACCAGTTTTTATTAAGCAAATTTTATATTTTGAAATAATAGATTGCATAATTCTTTAACGCGGTTTGAAAATTTAGAATTACTTTCAAATCTCACTGCAGACCCACAATTTTACGACCAAATAATAGATAAATTTGCAAACTTAAAAGATAGACGTATAGTTTTTTATATTTTTTAATACTTAGGTAGGGGTCGACTTTTTAGTTTTATTTTTATTTTTTGATTAATTTATTTATTTTTAACTTTTTTAAGACTATATTTTTAAGTTTAAGATTAAAACTAGTCTTTGATGTGATATTTTGTTTGTTTTGTTTTTTAGAGTTTATTTCTTATTTATAATGGTTTAGTAGGGCTATCGGCTCCATTTTAAAAAAGGTCAACGCGTCGCAGAATAATACCTCCCTAACGTGGAAATTTATTCGTATTTAAACAAAATTAACCTTATGTAGCCTCACCCTCCTGTACACCCACGAGCCGCCATTGATATGCACAGAGTTACTCTGTCAGAGTACTCTATATCATATTTACCAAGATACATACACCTTAATATAGGATGGTGCCCATGTTGGGCGGAGCTTAAATACTTCACTTGATGAGTGTTTTTGAATCTTTAACGAGCTTTTTAATTATCTGCTGCTAAAATTCTTGTTTTTGCGATGCTGTTTGATGTTAACTTGCTCTATTTTTTGTTTAACTTGTTGTTTTTGCATTCGGTAAGGTTCGAATTACTTTTTAGTGTTCAAATTATTGTTATTGCGTTGTGTTAACCTGTTCTGTTTGTTTATTATTGTTTTTGTGTTGCTTTAACTTGTTTTGTTTGTGTTTTAGTTTGTGTCGTGCCATTTGCATTTATTAAAATGCGGTGTGGCATATTTGGATGCAATTCGGACAACCATTCCAAGAAAAACCCTTAAAATAAACACATTAAATTTCATCGATTCCCTAAAAACTTTGAATTGTGCAAACAGTGGTTAAATGCCACAAAAAGAATAGACAATATTAACGTTAAGACCGCTTCTGTTTCCTATAAACATTTTCTGGACAGTGACTATAAGTTTAATTTAAAACACCAACGCTTAAACCACAGCCCTAAATGTCATCAAGGACTAAAAGCATCTATTATCCATATTATAACACTTTCTTTAATAAAATTTAAAGTTTAATAAAAACGCACTATGTCCAGATATTTCTCTATTTTCTTTGATAATATTACCATTATTCATGTATTCGCACGGCAACGTCCGCCGGAGAATACAGCCCTGCATATTTACAGAGTACTCTGTGATCATACGTTTTACTTACCTTGTATCATGCTTACTTACATTTGAAAACTCCACGATAGTAAAATAAGTGTTATATTATAAAAAAACATTTATTACTTCTTGATGCGTAGCTAATCTATTATTATACAACTTATCACTTACAAATCCTACTAAATAATTATACGTTTTTTTACCTATTTCTTTACTCATCAATTATAAGTCAAATGGTATAAGAGAAGAAGAGACAGAAAGATAAGATGAAATTGATGCTCAATTTAACATTATTTTGGAGGTTATATTCTAACTTTAACGACACATAACAAGCACACAAATAAATTAAAACAAAAAACACATGAACTTGATTGAAGTAATAAATAACGTAGAACTAAATATTGAAATTTAATTGTTGAATAAAAATTTATTGTTTGTAACACTGATTTTACTATCGTAGAGTTTTCAAATGTACGCTGGGCCTTCGTCGAAGGCAAGTAAAACGTATGATGTAAATAACAAAGCGTCTGCGCATGATGTTGAGTACTCTGTGCGTATGATGTAGAGAACAAAGCGTCTTAGATTGAAACAGTTTTAATCAGAGCTAACTTAATTGTTTTCCCGCGGTAAAATTATAAAAGTTTTTTTTAGGTTAACAGTGCCGTATATATAAATAAAAGTTACAGGTGCAAAAAATGATTTTTCTAATTTTACTTGTTTTTAAATATAATTTTGGTATATTTTTACACTAAGAACAAAAAAAATATTTTACTCTCAATAAATATCAGAAATTTTATTCTTGAAGATAATGCGTTGAAAAAAATTTTTCAATATCTCTTTCCGATATTAAAAAATTAAATGAGATTAATTTTGTTAAAAAAAAAGTAAGTTAAGAAATCATACAATAAAAATTAAAATTTCATATTTTTTTAGATACATTAAACTGTTTATACCTTTTGTACTACGCTCCTCAGAAAATCCGTACAGGGATGTTTTTGTAGGAAATTTAATTTCCTACAAATTGTTTTCTGACAATTTTTTTATAACTTCAATTTTTTTGTTGATAATATCGAAAATATAACAATTTTTGAGAAAATTGGGCTTTCGAGGTCGACACCGATGAGACGGGTTCAAGTACAAAAAAATGTTGGTGGGCACTTTCAAAGAGTCACTAATATACTACCAATTCCGATTAATCGCAATGATATACCATGCAATCAAACGGAGCTATATTAATTTAAATTAAAAAAATCATGATTTACATGTTATTTAAATGGGAAATATACATCGATCGAAACGATCCATTTAAAATTAAGGGCACAAATTTTCAGGACATTTTTATTTTTCGATAAAAGAAACAAAATTTTTATGTGTCAGTGAAAAAAAATAAACGTTCGTTTTAAATGGAGCATCATAATATACAGTGTGTCCGCGGATAGGGTCCCCAAGGGGGAAATAATCTTTATTAATTATTTTACGACCAAAAGCCTTTCTTTATAAAAAGTTCTGCTTGTTAAGAAAATGAATTCACGTTAAAAAAAATAAGATCAGATGTGCAGGGTGTTCATAATTAGGAAAATATGAAAATTCTTCAAGAGAGAAGTACCATTATTTAATATTTTTTTGAAAAATTTTATCAAACAAAGTGGTTTATAAACTATCATAAAGACTAAATACAAATTTTAAAATAAAAATTCGAATATTTTTAAATTAAACAAAGTTATTTATAAACTAAAATAAAATAAAACAAAGTTGTTCATAAACTGGCAAAATATGAAAATGCTTCAAGAGAGAAGTATCATTATTTATTATTTTTAACAAAAATTTAATACAGCAAAAAGACCAAAACGATCAAAACCATAAACACCAAATACAAATTTCGAAATAAAAATTCGAATATTTTAAAATTAAACAAAGTTGTTTATAAACTAAAATAAAATTAAACAAAGTTGTTTATAAACTAACAAAATATGAAAATTCTTCAAGAGAGAAGTATCATAATAATGCTAGTTTATAAACAACTTTGTTTTATCATTATTTATTATTTTTAACAAAAATTTTATAAAACAAAGTTGTTTATAAACTAGCATAAATACTAAATACAAATTCCAAAATAAAAATTCGAAAATTATAAAATTATTCTACATAGCTACCTCCCACCTCGACACACTTTTCCGCTTACTTAATAAATTTACCGTACACTTTACGAATGATTTGCGGCACATTCAGTTCATGAATTGCTTTTGCTATGCGCTCTTTTAATATTTCCCTATCATGTGGGAGATTATTTGAGTAAACCTTTTGTTTTAAGGCACCCCACAAAAAGAAGTCTAATAATGTAAGGTCAGGCGACCTAGCTACAAGGAATTGAGCCAAACCTCCCTATTCACCTTGCGCCAAAATGATCATTTAACCATTGTCTGATCAAGGCTGTGCAATGAGCAGGACAACCGTCTTGTTGCCAAAACATATTATTACGTACTTCTGGCTCTAGTATTAAGAAATGGTAACACAAAATTTTCCAAAATGTTCAAATACACGTTAAAATTTTCCTCTATGAAATATGGGCCAATAATCCGATCCAAAAAAATTCCACACCATACATTAACATTTTTGTAATGTTGACTTCGTTTGTTTATTACATAATTAGGATTCTCGTAAGCCCAATGACGACTATTTTGTGAAGAAACATTTGTGCAAAATGTAGATTCATCGGTAAAAAAAATCTATGAAATCTTCGGTTTTCAAGGAACTTTTCACCTATCCATAAACAAAACTTAAATCGTCTCTCTTCATCTCCAGGTTCAAGTGTATGTCCCATATTTGGCTTAAAAGGCTTGATTTTGTTTTCCTTAAAAATTGTGTGTAAACCCACTCCCATACAGCACAAGATGTCCATTGGACTTCAAATGGACTTACAATCATGGTCGTCCGCTGGACGTCCAATGGATATATGTGCTGTCTGGGCTGTTTGTTCAGCTTCCTTAAAGATAATTTCGGATTATCTAATACTGACCCTAATGCTAATAGCAGCTGCGTCATTTTCGTCGTATTTTATCTTTGATTTCTTCAAATTCATCACCGACCCAGTCTCATTAAATTTTTTTTATAATTTTTGCAATCCTATTTTTGACACAGGCGTAATAGGAAATTTTTCATGAAAAACATATAGGTATAGCGTATTGATACGACACATTTTCAATACCGTAACATTGTATTAACTAAATACGCTCTTCTTCGAAAATGACTTTACGAAAACGGAATACTGACATATGTAAATAATTGCTGACATAAACATGAACGTATACAAAATCATGTTTTTTTTGTAAAATGCAAATAATTAATAATTTTGAAATTTGTATTTAGTCTTTATGCTAGTTTATAAACATCTATATATATAAACTGCTCGTCATAAAAAACGACGCACCTAGTTTTTTGGAAAATATTTGAAAGCTCGTTATTGGAAAATTACTGAATCGATTTTGAAAATCTTTGGAAATTCTGAATTGCTGATTCTTTGACTCTTATGTCTAATTTTGGGAATACGATATTTTGCACATAGCATTATACTACAGACTGTAGTACAGAGTGTTAAACGAAGAGATGTATTTTTTCCGAAATTTCAAGTTATTCCCATTCATGAGGCAGTTGAGTTTATTAGTCGTAATACCCCTCCCTAATATAAGTAAGGTAATCCCTCGGAACGTTTTAGAGATTTTGTGAATATCGCGGCTTACGATTATATGCCAATTTTTCGAAAATTGTCCGTTTAGTTAAAAAATGAGCAATAGTGGATTCTTTGCCTTACGTCTAATTTTGAGATATTGTGCACATAGCATTATAACACAGGGTGTAAAAAAAGGGATGTTTTTTTCTCCAAAACTTCAAATCTCCATTCACAGGGTAGTTGAGCTTGATAGTCGTAATACCCCTTCCTAATAACAGTTAGGTTAACCCTCGGGACGTTTTCAAGATTTTGTGGATATCTTGGCTAACTACGATTATAAAGCAATTTTTCGAAAATTGTCGTTATTCTCCATTTTAGTCCAAAAAATGAGCAATAGTTGATTTTTTGTGCACATAGCATAATACTACAGGGTGTTAAAAAAAGACATGTTTTTTTCTAAAATTCAAAATCCCCATTTACAGGGCGGTTGAGCTTGATAGTCATTCCAAAAAAATATGGGCCAATTATACCCCGATAAAAAATTGCACACCATACATTAACTTTAGCCGAATATTGTCGATTACGAGCGATTCGGAAATAGGGATTGTGATTGCTCCAGTACCTCACATGCTGAGATGAAACAGTACCATTGGTTGAGAACGTGGCTTCATCAGAAAATATAATATCTCGATAAAAGTATTGATTATCCTGGATGTAGATAGGGTAAATACCCAGTGGGTAGGTAAATAAAATTTGGGTAAATACCTGGGTAAATACCCAAATTTTATTTACCTACCCAAAACTGGGTATTTTTGATAAATGCGTTATTATTTATACTTTAAATAATATTAAACTTCCCTATTAAACCATATAAACATAAACATACTAGAATTGTCTCTGAACGCACTTAATCGTGAAAAACCGCTTAATTGTTGAAATGCACACATAGACCAGGGTCGATAATTTTTGAAACCAAAAAAATAACAGTAGGATGAAACCCATTGGAGAAGGAGAAGAATATAATAAAAATGAAAGGAAAAATAAATTACGGGCGACCTGACTTCGGGAAGTGGGAGGGGGGGTTTTAAGGGTAAAAAATGGTTTATCTCGATTTCCGGCAAAACTACAAGTCCTATGGAAAAAAGTTAAATTTGGGTAAATACCCGGGTAAATAGGTACCTGGGTATTTTACATCACTGATTTATCCATGATTTGAGCACCCATCCACAAGCAGAAATCCAAACGTTTTGTGGGATCTCCGTGCTCTAAAGCGTGATTAAAAATTGGTTTGTAAGGATGAATTTTACATTGTTTCAATATTCTTTGAATGTGTGTTTTACTTATCCCCAATTGAAGCGATCTTCGTCGTAAAGAAAGTTTCGTATTATTTTGTATCGAATCCGTTACAATAAGAGTGGAAGCGTCATCTTCATTGCGATCTACCTTAATTTTCTTTACATCCAAAACGGAGCCAGTAATTAAGAATTTCTTTATTAATTTTTGTGCACCACATTTTGAGATGTAAATATCGGGAAACTTTTGTTTGAATTCTTCTATAACTCGTCGGGTTGCTATATCACCTTTACCATAGCACTGCATTAAATAAATTCGTTGCCCTTTCGACAAAATTGTCATTAATTTTGACAAATTTTCGTTTTAGACTGACAATGAAACAACTTGATTTTTGTTGAATTGTTGCAATGAAAACTTAATAAACAATAGTCGTGTTAACTGTTGCCGTGAAAACGAAAAGTAATTTTTGGGACTTAAACAAATATTCAACTAAAAGGACATATTTTTTCATGTTTCTCTTTAACGGAAAGGAAATTTGAAACGGTGGAAACTGATTCATTCATTCATTTCATTCATTTTTCAATTTAGAGCTTCATGTTCGATATACAGGGCGACAATGTTTAAAACTTAAAACGGATTTTTTTTAATAATTCGAGTAATTGATAAGATATTAAGTTTAAATTCGGTACCCTTCTTTAACATAAATAGTTACATCTTTTGAGAGTAACAAAATAAAAAACAATTGTCAAATAATCAAAATAGGGGGGTCCAGTACTCACTGACTCCCCGTATTTTTAGTATGTGCGTCAATGACTTCCAAACTTTATTTTTTAATTAATAATTTATTGGTGATTATTTTTTGTCTGTGATTTGTTTTAGAGATAATTTGTAAAGTATTGATCCTTGATTGATGCCTACGCGGCTTAGGGGAATCTCATAATTTTCAAATACTCTAAATCAAGTGAGCCGCTGTGGCATTACCATTGATACAATTAAAAACCAAAAACTAGCCAAAAATTAACCCATTTCAGTGATAGCACAGATAAAAATAATACTAAACCAGAAAAATGAAATTAATTTTATTGCCCTAGGAAGAACTTACAATAATTACTAATTTTCTTTACATAACATTAAAACGCCACTATTATCGCTAGTTCAAGTCAATAATTTACTATCACTTTTTAAATAAATTTGAAGCATTATAACAAGTACGCGTCCGAACGTGCTTGTCCAGCGGTAGAGGTCGTAGCGCGGTCACAAAAACATTTATAACTTTTGACCTATTACAAAATAATAACTTTTTTTACCAACATTTTTGTAAAATAAGATAAAATGTGAAAAAATTGTTTAAAAAAAATATATTCATTTTTTTTTAAAAGGTTTGCCCCCAACAACAAATTTTGTATAGTAAAGTATATTTTTCAACAAAAATTTTGATGAACAGTTCAGGAGTTGTAAAAATCGATTTTTTGCAAAACTATTTTAGGAAAGTTGTTTTTACCCCTAATCCGATTGGAAACCGAGGAAAAATGAGACCATCAATTTTTAAGTGACACACAATTTTGAACCAGTAGAGACGCATCATCAAGTAAATTTTAAAGTCAATGTGTGGGCAGGTGTCGTTCTTTTACGTCCTGTAATTTTACCAGGAAATTTGACTGGTCATTTATTTTTGATATTTCTTCAAAATACACAGCCCGATTTACTTGATGATTTGCCTCTACTGGTAAGACAAAATATTTGGTGCTCCTCCGCATTTTCCTAAAAATGTTAGAAACTATTTACATCAAATCTTTCCTAATCAATGGATTGGTCGGGGTAAATATGCTCCTGTTAAATTTCCACCCTGTTCCCCAGTCTGGGGAACAGGGTGGAAATTTAACAGGAGCATATTTACCCCGACCAATCCATTGATTAGGAAAGATTTGATGGGGACCCCAGACCCCGGACTATTCGGTCTGGAGATGTATGTTATGATATGTAAAGTTATAACTTGTTACATATTTTAAGAAAATAATATGTTTTAAATAATTATTATCTTGTTATAATGCTTGAAAAGTGATAATAAATTATTGACTTACGAACTAGCGATAATAGTGGCGTTTTAATGTTATGTAAAGGCCAGTAACAACGCCGACCATAACCGAAGATATTGCCCACCTTGCAATATCCCCGCGTATGCCTGTAACGCCAAACACCGCAACAGATATAGCTCGCCAGGTTTCCCCGTCACCGACACCAATGTCCAATGAACCCGGAAGTACAGCTACCCCGTCAACAGTAGCGTGTATAAGGGTGGATAAGTGGAAAATCTCCTTTAACGGGAGAGGAGACCCCGTAGCGTTCCTGGAACGCATCGAGGAAATTTGCGAGGCCCAGCATATCTCGTTAAACCGCCTGTTATCCCCGCTGCCCCAGATCCTAGAAGGAGAGGCGGCATTGTGGTTCTGAAATAACAAAAGGTTCTGGAACCAGTGGAACGATTTTGTTGCCGACTTTAAGATACATTATTTTCCGACAAATTATCTGACAGACTTGGAAGCTGAAATCAGCCGCCGGCTGCACCAGCTGCAAGAACCGATAACCGCATACCTAGCTCCCGAATTTAGACAACAGGTACGTCGGTCTGACTGCCTAGATCTCCCGTCGTTTACCAAAGCGGTAAAGGAATACGACACGTTGCGCAAAGAACTGAACCGTTCCTCCCGTAATCAGTTCCAAGGCGCCCTGCCAGTAAACGTCCCGAAACAGCTGCCCGCGCAGGCTATGCCGCCCAGCCAGCAGCCCCGACCTCCCGTCGCCACCTCGGCCACCCCGGCGACTGCCCAGTCACGGCCAGCCACGGCAGGATCAGCAAATTTTATTTGCTGGAGGTGCGGTGAGTCCGGACACACCCGGGAAAGATGCACGAACGAAAGGAAAATATTTTGTTCCCGGTGCCGTAAGGCAGACGTGTATTCCAGAGACTGCCCGTGTCCGGGAAACCCGAACAGGACTGTGTAATGCCGAGGCAAACACAGTACCGCAAGTCCGCCGCCTCGACCCTGAATGCACAGATAACAGCACCTTCCCTGGCAAGAAAAGCACCCGTCTACCGGCCAACTGCTACTCAAGGGTTACGTCAGCTACCAAAGGTCACGAAAGTGACAGTAGCTGATCCAACACCGTCCCCGTCTACAAGCTTTGTCAGTTCTGTGGAAATAATAACCATAGATCAGCGGCCACATATACCGATTGAGTTTAATAATCAACGGTATTTAGCCCTAATTGACACGGGCGCTGCCTACTCCTATATGGGGGACCGAGTGGCTGAACAGTGTGCTGTTCTAGGCTACCCGCAACAAAATGTCAATGCCATATACGTAGTAATGGCCAATGGACAACAAATCCCTATACCGGGAACTTATCCAATGACATTTTCGATAGGCGCCCGCACCGTGTCTGGAACTTTTGGGCACCTGCCCAAATTATCCTCCGATCTACTGATCGGGATGGATTTCCTGACAAAGTTTAGAGTAACCTTCGATTTGGCTCAATGTAAGCTGACGATGTGTTTTCCGGGCCAGGTTGGAGTAATAAATTCGTGCAAATCAGGCACCGATACCGTCGTTCGTAAGGACGAATTGGCAAATACCGAACCGAACCGAGCTGCAGCGAACCGAACCAATCCGAATCGTTTCGAACCGAAGGTAAATGCCGAATACGAAATGTCCGAACTAGAAGAAGCTCAGCTTCACGATTTTCTAACCGTCGAACTACCCGCCTTTGAGGATATAAAAGGAACCACATCTCTAGTAAGTCATGAGATACGCCTGACAAACCCCGAACCGATAAAACAGCGTTATCGGCCGCAAAACCCCCGAATGCAAGAGATTATTAACTCAGAGGTCGATAAAATGCTGGCCGAAGGCATAATCGAACCGTCCGGACGCGTCCCGGAGTCCATGGAGCTCGCCAGTAGTTATTGTCCGGAAAAAGGATGGAAAACCCCGTTTTTGTATTGATTTTCAAAAAGTTAATGCAGTAACCCGAAAGGATGCATATCCATTACCGTTTATAAACGCCATCCTGGATAAGTTGCGAGCCGCCCGATATATTTCAAGTCTCGACCTTAAACAAGGTTATTGGCAAATCCCGCTCACTCCCGACAGTAAGCCGATAACCGCCTTTACTGTGCCGGGGCGGGGGCTGTTCCAATTTCGAGTAATGCCGTTTGGCCTACACTCGGCTCCCGCAACCTTTTAGAGGCTGATGGACCGCATAATAGGCCCTGAACTTGATCCGTTCTGCTTCGCCTACCTGGATGACATAATCATCCTGGGCAGGACCTTTCAGGAGCACTTACAAAACCTGAAGGAGGTTTTTAGCCGTCTCCGAGCCGCCGGTCTCCGAGTAAATCCCGACAAATGTCAATTTGCCCGGAAATCACTTAAGTATTTGGGGCACCTGATTACCTCGAATGGTATTCAAACCGACCCTGATAAAGTGAATTCGATCCGGGAACTACCGGCCCCGAAAAATATCCGAAGCCTGCGACGATTTTTAGGCATGGCCTCATGGTATCGTCGCTTTGTCCCGTCCTTTTCCCAGACCGCCGCACCGCTAAACCGCCTGTTGAAAAAGGGACACCGTTGGACCTGGGAGGCGGAACAAGACAAAGCTTTTAAGCTCCTAAAAAGCAGTCTAACCTCCGCTTCCGTTCTGGCCTGCCCCGATTTTTCAAAACCGTTTGTTTTACAAACCGATGCCTCCGACGAGGGGCTAGGAGTTGGCACTGAACCAGAACTCCACCGATGGGGATCATGTGATTGCCTATGCAAGTCGCACTTTAGCCTCGGCTGAAAAAGCGTATTCCGTGACCGAGAAAGAATGTCTTGCCATTGTTTGGGGCATCAAAAAAATGCGCCCTTATTTGGAAGGCTATCATTTTACCGTGATTACCGACCATCAAAGTTTGCAGTGGTTGCACTCCATAAAAAGTCCTGCTGGACGTCTAGCCCGATGGAGCCTGTTTCTCCAGCAGTACGACTTCCAGATAAAATACCGTAAAGGCATACTTAACCGAATCGCCGATGCTCTGTCTAGAGACCCCCTGCCGAACGAAATCCCGATCGTGGCCGTTGTGACCATGCCGAATAACGAAACCTGTTCGTGGTATACCCGAAAGCGATTGGAGGTACAACAAAACCTCAATGCATTCCCCGATTACTGTGTCCGTGAGAACCGATTATACCGCCATTTCTGGGTCTCAGGAGATCTGACTGAACCCGGAATGGCCGACCCGTGGAAACTATGTATTCCAAAAGAAACGCGTGTCAGCGTTCTCCAGGAGAATCACGACGCCCCAACCGCCGGACATATGGGTATCGAGAAAACGATCACCCGAATTGCCAACCGATATTACTGGCCGGGTATGTTTCGCGATATCGCCGCATATGTCCGAAAATGTTTGTCGTGCCAGAGATACAAAATTTCCCAGCAAGCAAGCAAGCACCCGGCAAAATGCAACCGTCCGTAAATCGGAATCCGTGGGACACCGTCTGTATTAGTGATGTTAAAAAAGTACCTACTCGTTACTTTGTAACGGGTATTTGCCCAATACTCAAAGTACCGATTCCTTGTTGTTGGAAATACTCGTTACTCGTTACTTTTATACCTATGTCCTATAATGCCGATTAAAATCATCTAATGTGGAAAAACTACTATTTTTGCATTGTAATAATGATTTATAAAAATATGCAGTATAAATTAAGTTATTTTTTAATTTTCAGTTTAGTTTTTTGTTATGTCTGATTATATTTTATTTTATATACTTTTTTGTTTTGATATGAAAATGAAAATAAAGAAGTTTTGTTTATGTTTAATAAAATCCCTGTTCTCTGTTATATTTTTTTAATTTAAAAGTTTAAATTTAAAAGTACCAAAAACTATTATTATTACCATTACCTCCTAAAAATACCAAATCGCCTATAATTCATAGGCATATGCGAATAAAAAATAATAAAAGAGTAGAGTAACCATGTACCTACTCAGTATTGTACTAATACTGAAGACTAAAAGTACCGAAAGTAACGAATATAAAGTAACGGGTATTGATATTAAAAGTAACGAATCGGTACAAGTATTTAAAAGTAACGAAAGTTTACATCACTGGTCTGTATAGACTTGGTAGGCCCACTCCCGAGATCTTCCAAGGGACATTCGTACCTCTTAGTAATGCAAGATAGATTTACTAAGTGGGTGGAATGTCAGCCACTCCGAAATGCCACCGCACGTGCCGTAACCCAAGCCTTATACGAGAAAGTAATAACAAGTTTTGGGTGCCCCCGAACCATAATATCCGATAATGGCACCCAGTTCGCCGGTAAAGTATTTGAGGAACTCTTGACCGGACTAGGCGTCCGTCACCGGTTTACCCCGCCGTATACCCCGCAAGCCAATCCCGTTGAGAGGGCTAACAAAACCATTAAAACTATGATTTCCCAGTTCTGTGAGGCCGGTCAAAGAAAATGGGATCATAGTTTGGCCGATCTAGTGTTTGCCATTAACACTTCCCGACAAGAATCTACCGGTTTTTCTCCCGCCTTCTTGAATTTTGGCAGGGAACCAGAAGTTCCAAAAGCTATTTATCGTAATTCCGTTTCTGATGACCCTGAAACCGAACCCGAACCTGAACCCGCCGAAACCAGATCCGATTCAAGGTTACATGCCGACTACCTGGCCCGCATGCAAGAAATATTTGAACTTGTCCGAGTAAATCTAGCCCGAGCATTTACTACCCAGAGTAAGCATTATAACTTACGACGCCGAGAATGGAGGTGCCATGTTGGCGATAAAGTAATGAGACGGGAGGTCCATTTATCCTCCGCCGACAAAGGATTTGCCGCAAAACTCGCCCCGAAATACTCCGGCCCCTACACGGTAACTAAAGTCGTTTCTCCCGTCGTGTATGAGCTCAAAGGAGAGACAGGACGAAAGTTAAACCGAATACATATTAAAGACCTGAAACCCGTGCCCAGAAATTAACACTGTTTCAATTTGAAATAGTCCCAGAACACACGCCCCGAAACAAACCCAGCAATAACGTGTGAAATGCCCAGAACACCCCATTTGATATCCGACAGGGTATCGCCGTGACGTCAGGTCAAAAAGAAAAAGAAATGAAATTTCTTTTTTTTTCCGAAGTAAGGGGGGGATGTAACGAAGTTACTTTTTCCCTATCCCTACCCTGTGTTACAAAATCCCAAATTAAATGATTTAATTCACGTAAGTCATAAACAACCCCGGAATAGCCCATATGTAGCGCTACCACCAGAATGACCCGTATTATAGTTAAAGAGCACAGCAAAAAGTAACACGATTGTTTACTTGTGCCTTCTACGAAATTCCTTTTAGCAGCAGCCGAGAGCACCGTCATACCAAAAGATTTGCAACAGAGCCGTGATTGGTCAAGCCTTACATCATGCTGGAGAATCGCGCAGCCCGCCATAGGAGGGAGACCAGAGGGCATATAAGCGGGCGCAGCGCCTTCGAAGGGATCACTTATCACTTCTCATCAGTTCTACGAGTACTTCTGCAGCAGCGACCGACCGACCGTCCGACCGCCAAAGATCACGTAAGTTGTTGTAACTAATTTTCTGTTTGTTTGTTTGTTTCAGAGACTTCCCTTTTATTTTCATATTATTCTTTGTAAATTCATTTTCCATTTTATTTATTGTTTTGTACATACGAGGATTTATTTAAATATATGTATTAACCGAATCACACAATTTATTCATAAATTCCCCGGAACCTTGGAATTTTATCTCCACTGTTGACCCTAAAAGCTACCCTCGCATATAGTGGAACTTCAACCACTTTAAACCCGTTGAAGTTGGCGCCCGAGATTTTATTAGAAAGTCTGCAAGGTAAGTGACGCCAAGCTTAAAAAGGAAAGTTTTCCCCCGGGAAATAAAACCCTTTTACAGTTGATAGTAATCAAAAAAATGTTATAATATTCTAAGGTTGGTAACATTTTATTATTTAACTGTTACTTTGAAAAATATAATATAATATCACAGACCTGTGTATAATATAAAATGGCCGATTCGTGTATTTCATTTATCGAGAGAAAATAAGTAAAAATATTATAAATAAAGAAAATTAAAACAAAACAGGTTATGGGACCAGAGACAGCTTCAAAAGTGCAGTAAAAAAAAACATGTAAGATAAATACGAAAAGTGTAATAAAAGTAACGATGGCAACGAGCAACGAGGATTTCTCTGACATACTAAAACTTAAATATACCGACAGTTTTCCAATGTGGAACTTTGAAATAAAAATTCTTTTTGAAGCCAAGGATTTGATAAATAAGATAAATGGTGAAGATCTACTAGCAGAAGCTGAAAAAGATGAACAACTCATCAAGGCATGGAAGACAAGAGATGCGAAAGCTCAGTACAGTATCATACGCACTATAGACAAGAAAGTGAAAGCACATATTTTGCATTGTTATACAGCAAAAGTAATGTATGACACATTAAAAACAATTTTTCAGAAATATACCTCCCAGCAAAAGTGTCAACTTCTGCAAACATTTTATAACTTTAAATATGAAAAAAAATAGATATGATGGGTAATATAAGTGAAATAATAATAATAATAATAATAATAATATCTTTATTGCCCAACTGAAAAGGAATTCCAATTACAGGACAATTATAATAATACAGAATATATAAACAAATACTAAAATAACTATAAATTCAAAATAAGTTTAGCTAACTTCAAAATAATTTATGGCCAACGTTGTAATATTTTCAATAGTGGCAACTGCAATATCACATTCATTGCATATTTTATTGAAGTTACCACTCATGACAAATACTGGAGATTTCAAAAGAACATTGGTTCTGGCATATGTATTATAGAAAGTAAAAATAGATCTAGCATTAATTCGTGGTACGTGAATGTTAAAGAGTGATATCAAAAAGGTACTGTCTATTTCATTTCTGAACAGCCCGTACAGAAATTTAATACTTAATAAAAATCTTCTACATTGCAAGGACCTAACATTAAATCTATTCAACAATAAAATATGTTCAGTACCTCTAGCAGGATAAATATTGTCAAGTCTAAAAGCTAAAATTTTCAAAAATCGCCTTTGTACTCTTTCTAATTGATCAGTGTAAATACAAAATATAGCATACAGATTGAATCAACTAGACCAGCAAGTGGATGAAACCATGGTCATGACCAAAATCATGATGAATATGCACACTTCAGCAGTGCATGGGACTCAGTGCAACATAAAGAAAAGAATATTGAGAAGGCAAGATTGATGACCGAAGAAACCAGGATCAAGATCAACACGGATGAAGACAAAGTAGCATTTAGAGCAGAATTTAAAATCAAAAATAAAGGTAAAACTGTTTGTTTTAAATGTGCAAAAAAAGGGACATATACAAACAAATTGCATGCAGGATAATAAATGCTGTACAATTTACAAGAAAACAAATCATGTTACCAATGACTGCTTTTTTAAAGGCAAAGAAAGTAAAATGAAATGTGATATCTGTAAAAGGAATAATCATATGAAAAAATATTGTTTTTTCAGGAACAAAGAAAGGTACAATAAAAGTAAAAGTAATGAGAAAGTAGCATTTTTTGCTTGCAAAACAACTGATGCAGAATGTTTGAAAATTGAAGATGCAGAATGGAATGACAAATTGTTTGTGGTAGATAGTGGATGTACTACACATCTAACGAATGATGCAAGTCTCTCAAGTGAGGTTAAAAATTGTAATGTCAATATTAAAGTAGCCAATAAAAATCAAAGCATAACAGCCCAAGCTGTAGGGAGTGTAATAACAGAAAAATGTGATCTAAAAGAAGTAACATATGTTCCTGACCTAAGTAGAAATTTGCTGTCTGTTAATATAATAACAAAAAATAATGGTAAAGTTGTGTTTACTAAAAACAAGGTTGAAGTAATTAAAAATGAAAGTATAGTGCTTGAAGGTACCAAAGAAAGTAATGGAATGTATGTGATAAACCTAAATAAAGAAAGTAATGCCCTAATGTCACAGAAAGAAAATAATATTATGGATTTGCATAGAAAGATGGGTCACATTAGTTTTGGAAATATGCAAAAACTTCCTGAACTGTGTACTGGTGTGTCAAGTGACATAAGTTCATGTAATATAAACCTATTTTGTCCAATATGTATACAGGCAAAGCAAGTAAGACTTCCATTCAACTCAGAGAGAAAGAGAGCTAAAAGACCATTGCAGATAATTCACTCGGATGTGTGTGGACCCATTGAAGAAGAAACCTATGATGAAAGTAGATATTTCATGACTCTTGTAGATGATCATACCCATTTCTGTGTTGTTTATTTGCTAGAAAGAAAAAGTGAAGTAGAAACACACCTGAAAGAATACATAAATAAACAAGAAAATCGCCTGAACATGAAAGTGTCCACCATCAGATGTGACAATGGTGGTGAATCTAAAACCAATAGTCTGAAAGAATCGTGCCTAAAAAAAGGAATAGTAATTGACTATACAATACCATATTCCCCTCAACTTAATGGAAAGGCGGAGAGAATGAATAGAACCCTGATGAAGAAAGCCAGAGCACTTATCATGGATTCAAATATAGAAAATAAAATTTGGGGTGAAGCAGTACTAACAGCTGCATACCTTCTTAACAGAAGTCCAACATCTACAAGAGAAACTACCCCTGCAGAAAAATGGTTGAAAAGGAAACCAGATTTAAAGAGACTTATAATATATGGATCCACAGTTTATGCTAAAATTGTGGGGCCACTGAAGAAACTTGAAAATAGAAGCAGAAAAGGAATATTTATTGGGTATTCCATTAATGGCTATCGTCTATGGGATCAAAATACCAAGGACATATTTGTTTCAAGAGATGTTGTGTGTGAAAAAGAGCCAGTAAAACCACAAAAAGAACTAAAACTAAAAATCTTTCAATTTGAGAATAAAAATGAAGAGACACAACAAGAAGACATAAATGAAGAACAAAACATAAACGAAGAAATATATTCAGAATAAGAAAATGAAGAAATACAAGAAGAACCAGAAAATTAAAGAGAATATCAAGAACTAGATGAAAGAAATGTGATTGAATCTGAACCAAAAGAGCAAACATACAATTTCAGACCAAGAAGAAATCTAAAACTGCCCAATAGGGTGGAACGAAAAAATCAAGTTTAAATTTTTAATTTGTAATAGTGCGGAAAAGTTGCCTTTTGGTGTAGATAAGGTAATACAAAAATATGAAAAATATTGGAGCAAGTCTTGAGGTGCCGCAAGGACGATAAACTTAATAAAAATTGATTTTTTTCCTAAATTTTAAAGGTATTTTAAGAAGCTGACAAATATTTTTATATATTTCAAATACTACTAAAAAAGCAGTTTTTATATAAAAAAAAGACATAACAATTTTTTGGAACTGCTTGGATTATGACTTGAGGTACCGCAGGGGTGGTAAAGTTTTATAAAAACACACTCTTTGCAACTTTTTTAAAGATTTTTCCGTGTCCCGATTATGAAATAAAGAGTATTAAATAGGCGTTTTAATATGAATAAAAACATAAAAACTATTTCATCGGCCAGAGAGGTTTGGCGGGGGGGGGCATGATCGTGTGTAATGACAAGGTCAGATCAGATGCCAGTCGCTTTGCGGAGTTCAGTTGAGTTGGTGTCGTCGGCCGGCGTCTATTTTGCTTTGTAAAGGTTAAAGTAAAATTTTGTTAGTTTGTGTGGTGCAAATTTATTGTTATGAAATAAAATGGCTCAATCCCAACGAGTGAAGACACGAAAAATGTCAGAATGTTCTATTTTTGGAACATTTAGTGATTTGTGTGAAGGTATATTGCCTACTTACCAAGATGTTATGAAGTGCTACTGTTTTATTAGATATAACCTCAAAGTTGGGTCAGGGAAGGATCCTTCTGTAAGCGAAATAATTGAGATTTTAAGTCCAAAAATAGTGCAAATATGGTCAAAAGCTTCCATTCCTGTTGTTTCTACCCTTAGAGTTTCTCAAATGATAAAAGTTTATCATGGCAAATACAGAAATTTGTTAAGATCCAAAAGTAGAAAAGGGTCAGCTAAGTTTGACTTTAACCTCGCAAAACTTAGAGAAGAAGCTGAGCTTTTATTTGATATTGCTGCCTGCAAGTGTCAACATTTTGATAGTTGTAGTTGTACAAAAGAAAAAAAGGTACCAGTTTTGGAACAAGAGTTTTTAAAAGATCAACGCTCTACCAGGAAAATGGCTATATGTCATATTGATAGAGCTACCACAAACGCTTTGAAAAAAAAAGAAGCAAGAAGAACTAAAGAACTAGAGAGTTAATTTTGATCAAGGACGGATAAAAAATACTAGTGTAACAGAAGCGGTTGCTGAGGAAAATGACTGACACTGAAGTGCAAAAAGACTTGATTTTTGAAGAACAGTTTTCTTTACCAGAAGAGGTAAACAAACCTGGTCCTTCAAATATACAAGAAGAGATAAATCTACCAGGCCCGTCCAAACTGAAAAAGAAAAAAAACATAAGCAGTCAAATGCGTATTAAATTGCCATCTGTAGCTGCCATTTGTGACCGTACCGGAATATCAGATAGAGCTGCTGCAGCTATAGCTAGTGCCGCTTTACAGGACTTGGGTATAATCACAGGGGAAGACAAAACCAATGTAATAGACAGGATGAAAATTAGACGAGCAAGATCAAAAAATCGAAGAAATCTCATTAATGACAGTCTTTATGATCAGAAAACCGAAAATAGAGGATTGTTTTTTGATGGAAGAAAAGAAAAAAAAGGAACTAAGTTCTACAAAAAAGTTATTTCAGAAGAGCACGTTTCACAAATAAAAGAACCAAACTCAAAGTTTTTAGGCCATGTAACACCTAAATATGGTACTGGAAAAGACATAGCAGACAGTATATTGAAGTTTCTTGGTGATAGAGAACATAACTTTTGAACTTTACTGCTATTGGGTGCGATGGAACGGTCGTAAATACCGGACTTAATAATGGTGTGATTTCTTTGATGGAAAGAAACATAGGAAGACCTTTACAATGGCTAGTTTGTTTGTTTCATGGAAATGAGCTACCTTTGCGACATCTTTTCTGTCATTTAGATGGTAAAACGAAGGGACCTAATGAATTTAAAGGCAATATAGGTCAGCAGCTGGAAATCTGCACTAATCTCCCTGTGGTTAGTTTCTTGCCTATTGAAAATAATCTTCCTCTCTTGGAAAACATCAATGATTTAAGTACAGATCAAAAGTATTTATTGTATATATGTATTGCTGTATCAAGTGGAAATTGCTCATTTGATTTATCTTTAAAAAACCCTGAAAAAATTGCTCACTCCAGGTGGCTTACATTAGCAAACCGAATACTTCCCAGTCGCCATTCTAACTTCCGGGATTTTGTGAACTCCCAGGGACTTCCTCATAAAATCTCAAGAAACTCCCATGTGGGATGTTGCTGTGGTAATTCTCTGGGAAGTTAAGAGGATTCCTTTTTTTAAAGCAATATTAGCGCCAATAGAAACATTTGTTTAAACAACTGTTGATGTGGTAATTCTCTGGGATTCTCTGCGATTAGTCCTTTTCTAAAAAGCAATATAAGGTTTGTTCCTACTCGGTAGAAATAAAATGTTGTTTAAACATTTTGACTGTTAAATGGACGTCGGGGACAAGCGCAATACTAAAATGTAAACACGATTTTACTAATACGCATGCTTGACGTCCATTCGACAGTCCAAATGTTTAGTACGAACAGACCTATATATAGGTATATATATATATATATATATATATATATATATATATATATATATATATATATATATTAGGGTGTGCCAAAAAACCTCGATATTTTTTTTTTCTTGCTCTCAACCCAAAATATCGTAGAATATGTCCGAACAAATATTCTGTTAAAAGCGGAGCTCATAATTTCAATTTTAAGAGGTCCTCCATCGAATCTGAAGTTTTGCCGCTTAAATAACACAGAAAACTGACTTTTTTACCTTATTTATTCTTGCAACCTAGGAAGAAATTTTTTTTTCATAAAATCCATGACTAATTCTTACAAAGCATTAAATTTGGACAAAAAAATCTTATTAAGCTGAATTTCTATTTTCAATATTTGATTTTTTACAGAGCTTTAAATTTAAAGTTAATAATACAAAAATGATGACTTTATACGCCTGTAACTTTAAGAATATTGACGATACAAAAAATTCGCCTAAAACTTTTTTGTGGTCCATCAGACAAGCTAAAAAATTGCCATTTGACTTTTTCGTCTAACTTAAATAGTTTAGCTGAAAAAGGCAAAAAACGTAAAATTTTAAATTTAAAGCTCTGTAAAAAATCAAATAATGAAAATAGAAATTCGGCTTAATATAATTTTTTCTTCCAAATTTAATGCTTTGTAAGAATTAGTCATGGATTTTATGAAAAAAAAATTTCTTCCTAGGTTGCAAGAATAAATAAGGTAAAAAAGTCAGTTTTCTGTGTTATTTAAGCGGCAAAACTTCAGATTCGATGGAGGACCTCTTAAAATTGAAATTATGAGCTCCGCTTTTAACAGAATATTTGTCAGGACATATTCTACGATATTTTGGGTTGAGAGCAAGAAAAAAAAAATATCGAGGTTTTTTGGCACACCCTAATATATATATATATATATATATATATAAAATATTTTAAATTTTTAAGTTGGCAGCACATCTAAATATGCGGTTGGCAGCAAATAGCCTCTGGCAGTGCACAAAATTAATTCGTTACATGTAAAGCTTTAGTTTACATTTTCGTCTAGCTTTTTTAATTATATTGTGTGATTTACTGTTATAAGTGTTTATATTTTAAAAAAATACGTACTGGTAAGTCACTTAGGGTTTAAGATACACAAATTTAATGATAAATTGGTTGTTTTTTATTAAACATAACCTTTATTATTATTGTTATAATTTTATATGGAATGAAACAGGGAGGAAATACCTACAAGCAATATGTGACAGGGGTGTTCCAAAAAATTTTTACAAATAGTTTGGGGGAGGAATGTTCATGGACTGGACAAAAAAATAATTTTAAAATTTTTATTTTATTCAAATAATATATGGTATGCATAATTAATGTAACAAACTTTTATACTGATAAATTTTTTTTTAAATTTTTAGAAACTATTAAACAAAAAACAAATTTTACCCACCATGAGTATGAAATGGATGTGCGAGATTGGATGAGGCATTGCCGACAAAGAAGACTAAGGGCCAGTTTTTCAATAGGCTAGTTAAATCCAGAGTTGAATAACTCTGGCTTATCTCTGACTTAAGTCAACTCCGAGTTTAGGTCGCGTTTGGGTTTTTCAATTACAATCATAGTGAGGATTTATCAACTCTAGGTTTGTATAAAAATTGTAAAGTTGGTAATGCGTTGTCATGGTAACGGCTGCACGCCAACGTCATTTTTGACTCTGTTTTGCGTTTTTTTAAGAATGTCACGAAGGTAGTGTGATCATTATTATAATATTATTAAATTTATTGATTACAATTTTAAGATTACGGTAAGTTTATTTTTTGCTTTAGTGGAAAATGTGCTGCAATTTATTAGGTATATTTATTTGAAGGCAGTGATGTCGTGTAATAAAACTGCTATATAAAGGGTGATCCAACTTGAGCTTGGCAATGAGAAAATAAAATAAAACTCGAAATATTTTAAAAGCTGAGAAATTTTCTATTAAATAATAACGTTAAATATCGTACAATTAGGTATGAAAGATAACATCGGCCATATGGCCGCCACGGCTCAAATGACAAAACCGAATGCGCTGGTCAAAATTTTCAACGACTCTGCGACACAACGCAGGCTCTATGGCAGCTATTTCCCGTCGTATTTCTTGTTTCAGTTCCGGAATTGTATTGGGCATGTTAACGTAAACTTTATTCTTCAAATATCCCCAGAGAAAGAAATCTAAGGGGGTTAGATCGCAAGATCTAGGCGGCCAATTAATATCGCCGTTTCTCGAAATAACCCGGCCTGGAAAGCGGGTCTGTAACAAATCGATTGTTTCCCGGGTTGTATGACAGGTCGCTCCATCCTGTTGGAACCAGACCTCTTCAATATCCACTCCTTCCAACTCTTGCCAAAGAAAATCAGTAATCATGCTCCGATAACGCACGGCATTGACTGTTACAGCATTTTCTTCATGGTTTTCAAAAAAGTACGGACCAATTACTCCTTCAGCCCACAGACCACACCAAACTGTAACTTTTTTGGGGAAAATTTGTTTCTCAACAACTTCTCTTGGGTTTTGTAACCCCCAAACTCGACAGTTTTGTTTATTAACAAACCCATTGAGGTTAAAATGAGCCTCATCACTGAAGATTATTTTTTTCGAAAAATCGACTTCGTGTTGAAGCATCCACTCACAAAACATACGTCGCTGGAGATGGTCTCTGGGCTTTAATTCTTGGGTTATTTGGACCTTATAAGGATGAAGATTCAAATCCTTCGCCAAAATTCTTTGCGTTGAGGTGTACCGAAGGCCTAACTGCTGTGATCGGCGACGAATCGAAGGTTTTGGTTCTTGGGCAACACTTTCACGAATGTTGGCAACATTCTCTTCTGAACGGACAGGACGAACACGCTGGGGAGTTTTGATGTTGAGTACTGACCCATTTCGCTCAAATTTCTGCACGACATTCGTAATTGCTTGCCTAGAAGGTCGATTTTGTATTCCAAAATATTCGCGCAAAGCACGGAAAGTACGCACATTTGAACGCCCATTTTCATAGTAAGTTTGGATAATTTTAACGCGTTGTTCAGTCGTATACTGCTGCATAATCAAATTTGTATGTCTTTCTAGACCACAAATATTACTTTGATAATGACAAATACTTTGACGTTTTGATTTTCATGGCCATCTAAATTGCCAAGCTCAAAGTGGACCACCCTTTATATTATGTATATATATTATATATACAGGGTGTTTCATAATATATGCGCAGGACTTCAGGATGTGATAGCTTATCCAAAAAGATGAAAAAAGTCGCTATTAACTTACCCTCTAAAATGCACAATTTTCGAGATACAGGGTGTTGAAATTTTAGAAAAAAATTCGTTTTTTTCGAATATCTCCGGAACCGTTTATCGTACAAAAAACAGCTTTTGTAAGCATTTTCTACTCAAAATGTATATAAATTATGCTCAGAATTTTACAAGGAAGCGAAAAATAAATTCAAATATAGGGTGATCCATTGAAAAAAAATAAACTTTTTGTATTTCCCTGTATACTGATCAATTTTCCAATTTTCTTTATACGTAGAAAAAAAGTATTTTTTAGTTCCTACATAACCACACTTTTAAATTTTTTGGACATTATAGGGGATCACCCTGTACATTATTTTTCAATAAAAAAAAATATATAAACTCTTTGCGGCACCTCAAGATGTTGTACTAAAGCGACCATTTTTTTTTCCTTCTTTTTGAACATAAAGGACAACTTTTCCCCTCCATTACAAAAGTTAAAAAAAATAAAATAAAATAAAGGCCATTTTCGTTCCACCCTACTGCCCAATTATCTGAAGGATTATCAACTAAATCCAACATCTTTAGATGAAGAGGTAATGCTCACATATGAAGAATGTACTAAAAGCAAGGATAAAGAGAAGTGGAACATAGCTATTGAAGAAGAGAAACAATCCCTGAAGAAAAACAATACTTGGGAGTATCTAAATAAAGAAGAAGCTTCCGGAAAACAGGTAGTAAGAGGATGCCAACAAAAACAAGCCCAGTAAACACATACACGTTTTTTAAACGTATTTAAAACGTGTGAATGGTCAATAAAACGTTTTACGTAGAAAAGCAACGGTTTGATGTTGGTATAAATTTACACCAATTAATTTAAACGTTAAAACAACGTTAATTTAAATATGCTTTTTAATAGTGCCTAACTTTTACGTTACAATAACGTTGTATTAAGGTGTTCAGTTAACCATATATTTAAATGTTTAATTTAAACGTTAAAACAACGTTAATTTAAATATGCTTTTAATAGGGCCTAACTTTTACGTTACAATAACGTTGTATTAAGGTGTTCAGTCAACCATATATTTAAATGTTTAATTTAAACGTTAAAACAACGTTAATTTAAATGTGCTTTATGGCTAAATTTTTGCTTAGTTTACACATGTAGACAATATGACTTCTTATTTTAAAATCTGAAGGTATAAAATCTAAGAATTTTGTTCGTTAAAAAAAATTAATTATGAATGAATGTTAAATGAATAATTTAACTTTCTCACTTTTTCAAAAGTATATTTTTATAACATTAATAAAACGGTTTTTTTCAAATACAAATAAACTTTTATCCACAACGTTTTTCTGTAAAATGGGATAACTTGTTTAAAAATAATTTATAACGTTTAATATTTAATAAATTGGTGCAACATGTATACATACATAAACAATATGCATAGGTACGTATATAAACAATATTAAATGAAATTTAGAGATTACATTCTAAAGAAAAGCATAAGTAATTCTATAGTCAGTGGTCATACAGTAAGCTTTAGGCAGAACACTATACTTATCCACAAATGTTGCTTTAAAAAGTGCATTATTTTATTAACATTCTTTAAACTAGACAGTTACTGTAATATACGTTTAAACAAACGTACTTAATACGTTTAAACAAACGTATTTAATACGTTTAAACAAAGGTACTTAATACGTTTAAATAAACGTACTTAATACGTTTATACATGCCCATATAAAACGCAATCTGATTGGCCGAATACACATCATGTGATTGGGCCTGCCAATGGCAGGCTGCCATGCCATAGCTGCTCGATAGGTCAGTTTTCAATTTGATTTTGCTATCAAAAGGTGCATTTTTTAAGTGTTTTCTGCTCGTAAGATACGTCCGGCTTTTGGTAAGTGCTTTAATGTAATTGTTTTAAAATATACACACTGTTAATATCAGGCAGATTTATTGTTTTATTTCCTAATTTTCGGGGGATTGTGATTTTGTTCTTATTATAATTTGTGCAGCGTCCTAGAATAATATGAGAGTTAATATGTTAATTTTAAAGACGTTTTCTACGTGTTTTGTGGGGTAGGTAAATATTAACTCACACAAATTAACATTTAAGTTAAATTAACAATAAGTTAACATTAAACTGATTTAGATTAAACACAATAGTCAGAAATGTACAGATGTTAAAATTGTGGATAGTGTCCATTATAATAATAATAACTGATAGGGTTTTTCGAAAAATTAGTCTATTTTTCATCGTTTAACAATTTTTTTTGTGTTTTAGAAGCAGCTGAATTTTCCAGCGAACGATAAAAATGATTCACCTAAAGACCACTGGAGATACCTCAAAAACCTTTCCTTCATTTTTTCATGTTGCAGTTAACGTTAAACGTTGAATAAATACGTTGTAAAAACAAGTATTTGTGGAGTTTTATTTATTATAGAACTAACGTTAGAAAGGAAATTAATATGAATTTAAATATAACGTATAGATAAACGTTATAAATGAGGCAAAAACAATCTTTAATTTACGTTATTAATAGACGTATATTAAACATTTTAAATGTAACATTTCGAAACGTGTAATGATCGTTGGAGAGCTGGATTAAAAAGATATGTATAGTCCTGTGGTTGATACAACCCCATTAAGAATTTTGTTTGCTATAGCAGCCCAAGAGAAGTTAAATGTTATTATAGTTTGATGTAAAAACAGCTTTTCTCTATGGAGAAATAAAAGAAGATATTTATATGAGAATCCCAGAAGGGTATAATCATCCAGGTAAAATATGTAAGCAGACAAAGGCCTTATATAGACAAGCACCATGCCAGTGGAACAAAAGATTGACAACTTTCCTGAAGAATCAAGGAATGTTTCAGTTACAGACAGATCAATGCATATTTAGAAGAAAAGAAGAGTGCTTCTACTTAGCTATTCATGTGGATGATGGTATTATCATGGGAAGAGACGTAGTAAAAATAAAAGAACTACTTCAAAGATTAAAAGAAGAATTTGAGATGACTATCTTCAAGAACCCAAGTACATATCTTGGAATGGAAATAAAAATAAATGAAAATGGAGTCTTCATATCTCAGGAAAATTATGCAAAACAACTGGTTGATAAATTAAATATGACAAACTTCAAACCCATGATCACACCTATTGCATCTGCCAAGAAGACAGAGGAAGAAATAGCAGAATCAAAAGAGGAAAAGTTTCCTTATGGAGAAGCAATATGAGGACTTTTATATCTAACATGCAAAACAAGACCCGATAGGGCTTATGCAGTGAATTGGGATAGTAGATCAATGGAAAACCTAGAAAAGAGTAATGTACAAGATGTTAAAAGAACTCTCAGATATTTGAAAGGAAATCAAAATTTTAGAATACAATATACATCATCTGAAGACTGTATGAATGAAAATATTGTAAAGATTGAAGCATTCAGTGATTCTGATTATGCAGGTGATACAGAGACAAGAAAAAGCACTAGTGGATACGTCATAATGTACGCAGGTGGACATATAGCCTGGCGCTCACATAAACAAAGTGTTATTGCACAATCAACAACAGAGGATGAATTTATAGCGGCAGCAGAATGTTGTAAGGAAATTAAATTCTTAACAACCTTCTTTAAGGAGCTGACAGGAAAGAAAGTATGTGCTAGTATGAATGTAGATAATCAGAGCACAATAAAACTTATAAAATCTGGAAAAATGTCAAGAGCTTCCAAACACATAGAAGTAAAGTATCACTACATATGTCAACAATTGAACGAAGGACTATTTACTTTAAAATATTGTCCCTCTGAAGAGAATATTGCAGATGTTTTTACAAAACCTTTGTTACGTGTTAAGTTTGAAAAATTTAACGAAAGATTGGTAAAAGAAATAGACTGATGTTTGTGAAATGTTTAGTTAATTACTTTAGTAATCAAAAAATTTTTATAATATTTTAAAAATTTTTATAATATTTTAAGGTTGGTAACATTTTAATATTTAACTGTCACTTTGAAAAATATAATATAATATAAATTGTATTTCATTTATAATATAAATTGTATTTTCATAATATAAATTGTATTTCATTTAGAGAAAATAAGTAAAAATATTATAAATAAAGAAAATCAAAACGGACCCCAGATTCGGATTGACCGACCTCAAAAACGTAAAGATATGATAGTCTAGTCTGGTGCACATAAAACAAGTTTTTTGTGGGTCTGTGTAATGTATTAATTGCCCTTTACATAAGAATCGCATCGCAAATAAAAACGCTTCCTTGAGGGGCAGATTGGGGCACATTTTTTTTTAATCAAAATAAAGTATAACTATTATATATTCCAAAAATATAAGTTAGAAAAATATGATAGTCCCTCATTTTAGAAAAAGCATATGGCAAATTTAAACCCTTTGATTAGATAGATATTTTTATCATATAGAAAGTTTTCCTTTAAGGTGTTTTTTGGTGAAAAATTTACTAACAAAAAAAATATGTTAAAGTAGACTTTACTTACCTCTTTCAGCTTCATCCATAACAGAAATTATATTTCTTAATCCCATATTTAAACTTATTTAATTCACAAACAGTTAGTTAAATGCGAAAGGCAAACTTTCTGCAAAATGACGCGTTATTTGACGTCTCCTTGACAATCAATCAAAATATTTTTTTGTTTTTTTATGGTTCAAAGCCTACTAATTTTATGTAAGTATTAAGTTATCAGTTATTTTAATAAAAATATTTTGTACTTATTCAATATTAAATGTTATTTTTGGCCCGCTGTGCGGCAGTTCTTTTAGACCAAAAAATTATTTTCAAAATTACAATTTAAATCATGACACAACAGACCAACAAAATTAAAAAAAAAATGAAAACGATTATTCTTACAATGATTCTGAAAATCAAAACCAACATTTTTATGATTATGTAGTCGAACACATTTTAGATTATAAAAATGTTTTATCCCCAAAAGAAGAAACACAACTAATCACACTGAATAATTATTGAGTGTGATTAGTTGAGTTTCTTCTATATATTATATATTATAATATGAGACTTATTAATATAAATTGTCATACATAATCTTGCCCAAAATAATACTTATAAAACTCTTATAATAGATTCAGGTTCTAATAAAACCTTCATAAATCCAGATTTTGCCTTTAAAAACTTTTCTAATTTAACCATAGAGCGGGCGAGTCTATAAAATTTCATGAGTGGGCACGTAGTGCTAATATGCTACCAGCTCTAAATTATAGTTTTAAAACAGCTTTAATATTATTTAGCAGTAAATACTATAAATAAAGTATAAATAATTAGTTTTATATGTTTATTAAACATTTAAATAGTATATCTATTAAACATTTATATACTTAATATATATTTATATTTGACAAAAATAAAAAGTTAGTCATGTTCATCAGTTTAAACTAAATTTGTTTTACATTTGTAACAGGAAATTGTACTTTCACTGTGCTCTCGACAAACGAAATTATCACATTTGTCAGAAAATAGTGCAACGTCCCCGCTTTTTTCTTCGTTCATCTTGTTTTTGTATTTCTTCTACATGTTTGTAACAGTGCCGGTTTAACAGGGTTTTTTTGGGGACTATAGCACCGGGCGGTAAATATTTTTGGGGCGGTACCGCGTACCGCCCATAATTAAAAAAAAAAATACTTATTCGTTAGAAATTAGAAAAAAAAATATTGCGACACTGCGTCGGCGGATACAACGGATACAAATGAGAAAAATGTTGTTAGAGTTATAGCAGCTTCTCCATCAGAAAAACTTGACTTATTGTAAACGGAATAATTTGAACTTTTTGGATAGACGTTTTGCAAAGGGTTAATGAAACCAATAAAGCAGTCCAAAAACAAAATATGGATTTAAGCACAAATGCTCATCTTTTGTCACTATTTTTTACGTGATATCATTTTGATCATTACGAGGAAATTAACAGGAAACGAAAATTATGCTCAGAAGCGGATAATCAAAAGAAAATTACAATTTGAAGAAAATAATTCAGAGGCAAGTTTAAACAAAAAAGAAACAATGCGAACAATATGTTTTATTTTAATAATTGACAATCTATAATCCGAAATCATTTGTCGATATGATAGCTAGAAATCTGGCACAAACAAATTTGAATTTTTGTTTAATCTAAAAGCATAAATCTTCGTGGAGGATTTGGATGAGTTTTTCCTCAAAAATGTGTCCAACTCAAGAAACTGGTAACTTCCCTTTCGGAAATAAAAATAGAAACTCCATTGGAATTAGTATAAGTTTTATACGAAAATAAATTAATATCTAAATGAATTCATTTCGGAATATTAATAATTGTCTGCGAATTTTTTTTTATAATGGTTTCAAATGCAAGTGGTGAACGATCTTTTTCTGCTCTAAAAAGGGTAAAGAACTACCTAAGAAATACAATTCCCCAAGAAAGATTTAACTCTTTAGCAATTCTGTCCATTTATCAAGACCTGCTAGATAAAATAAATGTAAAGTGTTATAAAACAATTTGCTACTATAAAGACTTGAAAACAACCTTTTAATTATTAGTATTAGGATTTCTCAATATTTATTTAAACCAAAGAATAATGTTTTATTTATTTATAACTTTTGATTAGTTTTTCTTAGTACTTAGTATTGTTTATATAAACCAAAGAATGTTTTATTTTTTAGTTAGTGCTTTTGATTAGTTTTATAATTTGTTTATAAAGGCTCATTTTATATTTTAAAGGATACTAAGTTTACTGTTAGATACCAGCCTAACCAACCTAATCTTACACTTGACGTGAGAAAGTAAGACTTAAAAATTTAAAAATGTTTTTAAAAAAGTAATATTTTAAAACATTGGGCGTTGTGTTTTTGCCAGAACCGGGCGGCGAACTAACTTAAACCGGCACTGGTTTGTAACGCTTTAGAAATAAATGAATATATGAAGGTAAAACCGAATTTTAGACCTTTTCCCCTAAAATAAAGTAAATACCTAAAATAAAATACAATTTTTTCGAAAGCTAATAATAATAATAATAATTACATTTATTATTATATTATATAATCAATATTATACTTGTATTAGGAATGCTAATAATAATAATAATATTATTATTATTATACAGAAACTGGTACCTAAATGATATTTTTTATCAATATAAAACTAGTAGCAACAGAAAAAATATCACAAATAAAAAAAATCAACTAAAAATATACTTACATCATTAGGCGCGTGGTAGCAAAATTGCTCCAATTAAATTTAAACCGCTGTAGACAAACACACTAATTAAATATAAACTAGACAAACTTAACTAAACCTTCGTCATCAATATCTAGGAAGATACTAAGAGATATAAAACAAATAAAACACTTGTTCAAGCCCCAGGCCCTTATTAAGTATTATTGGTAGCACATTTGCACCAGCGCGCCCGCTCGAGGGTTAATACAAAATGATCCCTTTAAGGTAACTTTTTAAGGCAACTTTAAGGTAACGTTTTTCAAAGTACCAATCATAAATACAGTATACAATTGCCACCCTCAACATTTTTTAATTTTCCTCCATCATAACTTTAATATTTTGTTTAATTTTCATAAAAAAATTTATGGCTTAATTGGCATAGATAACATAACACTATTAAAAGCTGAAATCAAAATAAGTTTAGGATATCTTGTTAGTCCAAACGCAAAGATTTCTTTAATTTTTCATAATTCTGACACAAACTTAAAATATATTTATGTTCCACCTAAATGTGAAAATATAATTACAACCGAAAACCCAATAGTCAATATCCCTATTATCGACTCAGCAGTTAATTTTTCAATCAAATCATCATCAGTGTAGTTTTACATTCAGCGGCAAAACCAAAAACATTTATTCCATTTGGAAAGAAAAAACGTATCAGAATAAATTTCTGAAAACAATTTTAAAAACGATGTATTTAATCTTATTAAAAATTATATTTCCCCAAATATTCAATATCATTTATTTTTGAAAAATTTACAACCAATATTCCAATATTATTTTACACATTTTTAAGTTTTTAAAATGAAAAATCGGATTATAGTTATTTACTAAAAGCCTTTTTGCAATACAATAATTAAACATTAAATTTACTTTAAAAAGTATGTAAACGGTTAAATTTCACAACCATTTCGCGAGTTTTATCGTAACCAGCGAAAATAGAGAAAAATTTAAGTCGAAAACGTTAACTCGTAAGTGGTATCCTGCCGTTTACGCTGTAAAAGCAACGGCCAACAGTTCAAGACCCGTAGAAAACAAAGAAATAATCTGCTTCTGGTGAATTAATCCGTTTGATCGCAACTTGAGATTATCATTTTCTTTGTTCGAGTTCTTTATATATCTGGCTCTGTAACTAACACATGCCTGATCTTTAAAAGATCGCCGTTATTAAGTTTTTTACGACTCTGCCAGATCTTTGAGTGGTAACATATTGACTTACTGGAATCGATTAAATACTTTAATACAATTAAACATTAAACAGTTCCAAATATTATGTATCTTATAAAGTAGATTGTATTTTTTGAAGTTTAGTACCTACCTAAGGTTGTTTAAGCAAACGATTTTAAAACATTTATTTTTTAAATTACGCAATTTGTATGCCTATAAACTAAACCATTGACGATAGGTCAATGTTGTAGTAGATTTAATTACCTAAAAAAAATTCCTGTGTTATTTCCACGAAAAATATAAATATGAATTTATTTAAACTCGTTAAAATTTAGAGTTGGGATTTTACAAAATTATTATTTTTGCATAATCTAAGAAATTATCATGTTATAAAGTGAAAAAACGATATGGCTAACCACACATCTTAAAAACAGTAACAGATTCGATATTTTTTTTTTAGTTTTTATTGTATTTTTTATATTTGAAGGGTTTTTGTGAACCTAAATACGGTTTGCATTTAAATCATGAAATGTTTTTTTAAGAAATATTTATCTTTGTTTTTTTAACGTTGGGTATTTTGCAAACAACTACATGTGCTTTTAATTAATTTTCCGATGTAAAATAAATACACCTCATGTAATGTATCACGATTTAAAATACAACCTCAATCAAAATGTTTGCTCAGTCGGTTTAATTATAATATTATTACCTTGATTTCCTTCTCAGATCTTTACTAAATCATTTATTAAAAAAAAATGTCAGTGGCGGCTGGTGGATTTTGGGCACACCCATATCTCAGTTATTAGACATGGGACCCACATCAAATTTATATGAGTTTATAATGACATTATATAGACAAGTTCTGCGCAAGCAGAATTTAAATTAAAGTTTTCGAAAAAAAGTTAGTTTTTAAGTGTGCCCCCCAGCCTCCTGCCCCCAAATTAAGATAATTCAAATTAAAGTAGAACAATATTTAATTCACTGAAGTTTATCGACAAATTTCAAATTTTATTTAAAAAATTCAAGTATTACAGATTTTACCCATTTCTATTTTTTTTTAATTAAGTGAATTAAATATTGTACCACTTTAATTTAAATTAACTTAATTTGGGGGGCAGGAGGCTGGGGGGCACACTTAAAAACTAACTTTTTTTCGCAAACTTCAATTGAAATTTTGCTTGCGCAGAACTTGTCTATATAATGTCATTATAAACTCATATAAATTTGATGTGGGTCCCATGTCTAATAACTGAGATATGGGTGTGCTCAAAATCCACCACCCGCCCCTGAAAAATGTTACGTCGCATTTAGTAATACAAATATGTATACATTGTATAGTAATATACAAATATAATATTTTATCAAATAAAAAATACAACATGCTACAATGCTAATTTTCCCGGTGCTACACATATATGAATTTGGACGTACAATTTATTAGATTAGATTTAAAACTTAAACCTATTTGATCATGAAAGTAGGATCGACTGTTGATCCTTTTTAATGGCGAAAATAGAAGACAGAACAGCCATTCCACGCTACTCGGGAATTTTTGTAGCGTCCGTTACAATTAAAAATTGTGAGTAAAAGCTACTATTGCTACTATGCTTTTTGATTGTAACGGACGCTACAAAAATTCCCGAGTAGCGTGGAATGGCTGAGAAATAATTAAAAATGATCATTTTTAACATCTATATCAATAATGTAGCTAAAAAGACAAAGTTGTAGAAATCAAGTGACAAATTAATTAAAACTGTGTTAAAATTGACACTATTAAGTAGAAAAACTATTAATTAAATCTACTTTATTCTATTGTGCTCTTGAAAAAAAAAGAGGCAAAAAACTCGAAAACAAATCGCAGTGTTTTAATGCGTCAAGTGAAAAATTAATTAAAACTGTGTTAAAATTGACACTATTAAGTAGAAAAACTATTAATTAAATCTACTTTATTCTATTGTGCTCTTGAAAAAAAAGAGGCAAAAAACTCGAAAACAAATCGCAGTGTTTTAATGCAAAATTGCGCAAAAATAAAAATGACAGATAAGAAAAAGAAAAGATGAAGATGTATTTAATAAATAAAATAACATAGAAATAAAGCACATGAAAATCAAAGTTTGTTAAACAAAATTAAGAACAGTTTAAATCAATTAAACACAAATTATCAAATGTAGAAAAGTTAAAACGTTAAAAACATTATGGCTGATATTATCAACAAGGACAATATTGTTTGAAGGTGGTAGACAATGTGGTGTTTTGATTAGAAACATACTTCCATTGTCTTTTTTTATGATTAATTCAAAACGTTTCAAAAAGTATCTGTCATTATCACCAGAAGAAGATTGCAGATATTGAAACTTTGTGAATTAATCATAAAAAAAGATAATGAAAGTCCAAAAATAGGTTTCTAATCAAGGACAATATTACTGATTGTAGTCGCCTGTAAAGTTTAAGTAATAACTAACACGATTTCAAATTAAACATAAATATTGGCTAGAGAAGCCCTTCTTTGAATCTAACGAAACTAACAAATTCAAAAACCTAAAGAAAGGTATCCTCCGGAAGGCCAAAGAAAGATTTTGTGGACCTATCCCAAAGGTCAAAAGACGAAAAGTTTCAGAACTTGTTGAAGGCGTTGATTATCTTTATAAATCAACCCATAAATGTAAAAAAGAAAATATAGAACCTTCGTCATCTCAATCAGAAGAAATTCCCTTTACAAAATAAGACGCTTTTGCGTTCTTTCTTGATTTAAATTTAACCAAAGCAAACTATAAGAATTTAAGGCAGCTTGCTTTAGGCCACAATTCTAAATTGTTTTCTCCCTACTAACACATTCTAGAATAAAAGAAATTTTACTCTGAGTCGCTAGAAGTCGGTGAAACAAAGGCAGAGTTCAAAATTTAATCACTTATGGACCATACAGTTCTAAGAATTTTGGAATTATCTGAAGCCCTTCGGGCAGGCATTTCAAAGAGATTGGAGCTTATAGGAAAATGGGGTTTTGATGGAGCTTCTGGACAATTCTAATATAACCAAAAATTTACAGATGACAATACTTCTGATTCCAGTATTTTTATGTATTCGTTTGTGCCCATACAATTTGGGAAAGCAAGATATTGCCGACCCATATTATTTAAATATGCTAAAGAGAAACCAGAAAAACAAAATGTACCGTAAAGTTGCAAATCAGTTCATTGAAGCCTACAATTTTCAAAAAACGCAGAATATGAATTTTAATTTAACACACTTTATTTTAGGTAGTTCAGGTGTTAACAGGCGTTTTTTGTGGATCAAATCCAACCGAATAGCTTGGATAGAGTTACAGAAAAAAAGTATAGATCCACAAACTTTAGAATATGGCCTTTCAATTCTTCACACGTGGATAAGGTTTATGTAGTGTATCTTACACATCGCTTATAACCTTCCATTTAAAACATGGACAGTCAGAACCAATGAAAATAGGGCTCTAAGAAAATATGAAAAACTACAAATACATGCTGAATTTAGGGGAAAAAGGACTTAATAATAGATATACCCAAACAAATTGCAGAGACTTCCAATGATGGTAAAACAGCTAGCAGATTTTTCAAGTAAAACAAAATTAGATGGTAATCTTATTAAGAGCTTCGGGGTAATTTTACAAGCATTGGCCTCTGAAAAAGAAATAGATGTAAAAAATTTAACAATTATGCACTGAAGACAGCTGAACTGTATTTTTATATAGTTGGTACTATATACTATAAACTGCATACAATTCTAATTCACGAGGCAGATATTATTTACCATTTTTATTTAACAATCGGCCAATTATCGGAGGAGGCTCAGGAGTCTATTAACAAGGACTTTAAATACTCTAGAGAACATCATACTAGAAAAATATCAAGATCTGCAACTAAAGAAAACTTGCTTCATAGACTTCTAGCAACCTCCAATCCATTTATATAAAAAAAAGATTAATATAAAAAAAGACAAAAACGGATTTAGATTCTATATAATTGTTTTACTACAGACAAAATACTCCTTGAGTATATTATTTTATAAGCATTATTTGTATTTAAGTTTATTGACATAAATATGTATTATTTCATTTATCGATAGGGTATTGCAATTTTATGTATTATAATTATAAGATTTATTTATTATTAATAATAATATTAAATTATTTTATTAATAAATAACTAAGATCCCATGTTATTAAATTAGTATTACGTACTTTTCCAAGATTATTATATTTACAGTTTAAACCAGTATAAAATTGCTGATCAAATTAAATTAAAATATATAGAATATAGAATAGAAATAAGATTCTTATTATATTAAAATTCTATTAAAATTTCATAATGTTATTTTAAATAGTTTTTAAAATAATTTAATATTTAACAAAACTTTAATCATTTTAACCATTATAAAATCGACGCTACTGATTTAATTAAATTAAAATTTGTACAGGATCAAGATTATTAATATGCGAAACTAGTCCTAAAATTTAAAAAAGATCTGTTTAATAGTTTTTAAAATAACTAAATCTTTAACTCCTGTTAACAACATTTAAATCATTTAAACCCCTTATAAAGTTTAAAGTGGTTTTCCCTTCTAGAAACGACTGGAGCGAGCCTAACCCAGGCTTCCTCAAACCGGAAGGGCTCATCTAGTACACAGACGGGTCTCTAATGAAGGAAGGTGCAGGTGCTGGTGTATATGGGGAGCGACCTGGGGCGCGAATAAGCCTTGCACCAGGTCGTCACACAACGGTATTCCAGACTGATATGCGCCCAAAAGAATCTCCAGTGAGGTTACTCGGGTAAACATATCTATAGATATAATAATAGATGTATACATCTGTAGCGACAGTCAAGCAGCACTCCGGGCTCTTCACTCAGAAAGGGTCAACTCGAGGCTTACTCAGTGTGCTCAACAAGGTTAACCTTATCTTGGTACCGGGTCATCGAGGCGTCAAAGGTAACGAGGAAGCAGACCAGGTGGCTCGTGAGGGCAGTAACACGGCCTTTTGGGGCTATAACCTGTCATAGGGGTCGCCTCCTGTATGGTAAAAACCAGAATCAGGAACTGGACTAACAACCAGCTCCAGGACAAATTTATTTATTTATTTATTTCCAAAAAACAATATAATACAGGTATATAAAAATTACAAAATATAATATATTCATTTGATATAATAATAATAACAAAGCATTTCAAGCAATGTCAAAGCAATCTCAAAACAGCCAAAGGCTGATAACGAGATTGTATAGCAGGTCAGGTTGTAGTCTTTCTTTTAAAGACGTTAAAGTTGCTTGCGTTTTTAACATATTCCGGTAAAGAGTTTTAAGATAGAACGCTTGTATTGATAGTGCTGCATTTTCCATAATTGGTTAAAGGTTGTTATTGATGAATATGTGTTCTGATACGTGTTTCGTAGTTATGTTGTTCTCTGTTTTCAGGTAAGGCAATATTAGATTTTTGTAGCTTATTTTTTATTCTATATATTAATTTGCATTCTTCGCATTTAATCAACTTGTCCAGGTTATTTATTTTTAAGAAATTGTAAATCTCATTGGTTGGTGTTCTCCATATTGATTTTAAGCATCTGTTTTGAAGTCTTTGAGCTTTATTCTTAAGTATGTTTGAGCAGGTACCCCAGGCAGTCATAGCATATCTGAAGTGTGGCTCTATATGGACGAGATAAAGTTGTCGTTTGATTTTGTCATTATATGTGTGATATTCTTCTAATGGCTCCTGAGATAGGTATAACTTTCTTTCTTATTCCATTCTCATGATCATTCCATCTTAGTTGATTGTTAATTGTATCTCCTAGATATTTTATGGCGGCCTTTTTAACGGCCATTTTTTCGACATTTTTGTTTTTTTTGCTTAATGACCATAAAAATGGTTTTTTCTTTGTTTAATATAAATTGGTTTTGAACAGTCCATTCATTGAAGAGTTGCATATCTCGGTCGTCAGAAGCTTAAATACTAAGGATATCATGACTACTAAAAATCAGAACAGTATCGTCTGCATAAGAAAAGCTTTTTGAGGTAAGACCAACGCCCTTTAAGTCTTGCACATACAGGTTATAAGGTATGGGTTCCAGAACAGAGCCTTGAGGGACTCCATGTTTAACAACTTGTACCTGACTATGCTGTCCGTTAACTGTGGTGTACTCCTCTAAATCCTAGGTGTTCCAATTTCTCTATTAATCGGCTGTGGTTGACTGTATCAAAGGCTTTAGAGTAGTCGATAAAGATAGCCACTACTACTTTTCCTAGTCCAGCTCCCTACGAACATGTTCAGTCATGTCAGTAACTGCAGCAAGTGTTCCACTATGTCTTTGGAAACCATATTGTTGTTGGTCAAATCCAGCAGTGTTTTCAATGAAATCGCAAATTCGTTTTTTCATAACTTTTTCACATATTTTACTGAAGACAGAGAGTAGATATATAGGTCTATAGTTTTTTATTTTGTTGGGGTCAACTTTATTAAACATTGGGATTATCTTGGCTTTTTTCAGTTCTTGTGGAAATGTTCCAGTTTCTAGATGATTATTAATAATTTTTACGATACTAGGGATTATTTCATCTTTTAAGTTAACTAGGTCTTTAACAGTTATTGAATCATCACCAGGAGAAGTATTTTTCATGTTTTTCATGATATCATGGATTTCTTTAGGGTCATTTGGAAACATGAATATTGTAGAATTTGGAAGATAATTTGGAGAATAGCTGTTTATTTGATTATTTGTATATATATATATATATATATATATATATATATATATATATATATATATATATATATATATATATATATATATATATATTTCCGTTCCACCTTTTTTCGGTTTTGTTATTTGTAACAGGTTTGTGATTTTTGTGATAATTTTTATACCAACTACCTGTGCATTTTTTTCTAGCCCTATTATTTTTTATTATACAGGGATGGTAATGGGCTTTTAGGCCGTTTAATAAACAAAGATGCATGCTATATAAAACATACGAATAAGTGAGATAAACGTATAAATAAGAGAGACAAACAACCATTGTTGAACGAATAGGAGAACAAAATACTTATTTCCCCTCTACCAAAAGCGTGCAGTACAAGATTTTAAAACGAATAAATCAAAACAATTAAACGTCCGCCAATGTTTTACTTCCCCTACTCTAACTGCTTTCCAATCCCACTACTAGATAACCTTGACGCAAATTTCGCAATCGAGTCTCGAAATAACTTCAGTATTATTCGGTCCACGTTGGAGTGCGGACGGAGGAATTTTAAATTTTCTTTAAAATTTAACTATGATTTTGTTTACAAAAACGAATACTTATTGAATTTTTTTCGAAAATGTGGAAAATAAACCATAGTATTCTTGTAATAAAAAAACAAATATTCTTAAACAAAAATGGTATTCTAAAATGTTTAAATAAATAAATTAAAGTAAATGTTTAAACAAAAATGGTATTCTAAAATATTTAAATTAAAAAATAAATAAAGTAAATGTTCAAACAAAAATGGTGTTCTAAAATATTTAAATAAAAAAATAAATAAATCAAAGTAAATGTTCAAATAGGCCCCCAAACGCTGCTGTACAATAGGTTAACCTATTATAAAAATTTTGTCGTACATTTGACAGCATCTCAGGTCTGATATTCCTTAATGTATTAATTATTAATTCTCTTAATTCATCAAGGTTATTTGCCCTGATATGCTGGAATCCATACATTTTGGATTTGGCATATCCCCACATAAAAAAATCGCACGGAGCCAAGTCCGGTGATCTTGCTGGCCAGAGAATATTTCCGTGACCACTAGGGTATTATGTGCGGGACATCCATCCTGTTGAAACCATACTGACTCAAAAGGCACAGGCAGAGCACGAACTGCGGGAACAATTTCATTTTGCAGCAGTTCAAGATACTTTTGAGCATTTGAGGTATACCATTTTTTATAGATGGTATACCATCTATAAAAAATGGACCTATAACATGGTCTCCCAGCATTCCACACCAAACATTTAATTTTTGTGGTCGTTGAGTATTGGCAGCATAATGCTGATGAGGATTCGTCCTGGACCAATACCGATGGTTCATGGAATTATGCCTACCATGTATAAAAAATGACGACTCATCGGTAAAAAGGATATTTCGTGTGAAATTTTCATCCCGGTTCGCCATTTCTATAACGGTTTCGCAAAATTCCATGCGACGGTATGGATCATCAGGAAATAGCTCATTACTCCTCTTTAATTTGTATGGGTGATACCCATGCTTTCTTAAAATTTTGCCTACCATAGACCGTGATAGATCGAACTGTTCGGCAACTTGTCTGGTTGACTGGGTTGGATCTTGTTCGATGCTTGCACAAATTAAAGTGTCCCGTAATTCGCGTTCTTCATTTACTGGCCTTGCTTGCGGTTCCCTATTATGAACCCTATTAACACTGCCGAATGTTAAAAAATTATTTACAACATTTTGAATTGTTGCCCTTGCTGGTAAGGGTCTATTTGGGAACATATTTGGAAATAATCTTTGAATTTCTCGATCTAAGATCCCATTTAAATGCCACGTTATAAATTGAATCTTTTCTTCAAGGGTGTAAACCATTTTTATTAGAGAATATTTCCTAATTTATAACAAACGTACTACCGCTTACTTACAACACATTCTCTTGTCTGCGGTCGGGCGATGATCGTAGCCGCGCGGCGCGGTCTGGCTTGCCCCACTACTCTTACGTCACTCCACCACTCCCACGTCTCATAATGCATTTGTCTTTATTTATTAAACGGCCCAAGAGCACATTACCATCCCTGTATATGATTTTGCTGCGTCCCGACGCGTCGCACAGTTTAACGAGTAAATGTAAAATCGGGACAAAAATCATAACTTCTATATTTTTGTTGATATCAATGCTATTTATTTTTTTATTTTAACACCCCGTATTACTGTGCAAAAGGCACATGTATTAACTTAAATTTATTTGTGGTTCAGGTAAAGATTTAATGCCTTTATTTCTTGATTTTGATACTTACTTAAAATTAATTAGTCAAAAATTACTAGTTGTCATAGTGAAAAAGCAGTCACCAATAACTGTAGTCCACAGCAATTTGTATTTTAGACATTTAATACTTAATTGCTATGTAAAATTGTTCGCTGAATCCCAAAAGTTAGCAGTTTTTTTGAGATTTAGTCAATTCCATATTATATGGAAAATTGTCTATATCTCAAAAAGTGCTTTACTTTTATAACTTTTGACGGCAATTTTACATAGTAATTGACTGCTAAATGTCCGGTATACAAATTTCTGTTGACTATAATTAATAGTACTAGCTACTTAGCTGCTTTTTCGCTATGACAATTAGTAATTTTTGACTAAATATTAAAGAATTAATTTTAAACATCCTGTATTACGTAAAATCAAAATAATTAATCAATACAATACATACACCTTAAGATAGGATGGTGCGCATGTTGGGGGGGGGTGGCTTAAATACGTCACTTGATGAGTGTTTTTAAATCTTTAACGTGCGTTTTAATTATCTGCTGCTAAAATTCTTGGTTTGCGATGCTGTTGGATGTTAACTTCCTCTATTTTTTTGTTTAACTTGTTTTTGCGTTCGGTAAGGTTCAAATTACTTTTTAGTGTTCAAATTATTGTTATTGCGTTGATTTAACCTGTTCTGTTTGTTTATTTATGTTTTTGTGTTGCGTTAACTTGTTTTGTTTGTGTTTTAGTTTGTGTCGTGCCATTTGCATTAATTAAAATGCGGTGTGGCATATTTGGATGCATTTCGGACAACCAGTCCAAGAAAAAACATTTAAAAAAAAACATTAAATTTCATCCATTCCCGAAAAACTTTAATTGGTGCAAACAGTGGTTAAATGCCACAAAAAGAATAGACAATATTAACGTTAAGACCGCTTCTGTTTCCTACAAACAATTTCTGGACAGTGACTATAAGTTTAATTTAAAACACCAACTCTTAAACTACAGCCCTAAATGTTATCAAAGACTGAAAGCATCCATTATCCATATTATAACACTCTTCAATATTAAGTTTAATAAAAACGCACTATGTCCAGATATTTCTCTATTTTCTATTAATATTACTATTATTCGTGTATTCGCACGGCAACTACTCATCAAGTGAAGTCATGCGCGGCTCGAACCAAAACTCGTCCACGGGAGCATCCAGCCCTGGAGTGCGTTCGAAATGAGAGATACTTTGGATATGGTATAAGGATAGGTATATAATCACGTGACTTTACATTATACCTGACCTCCTTGTTATTTTCGAACGCCGCGAAGCATATACCTATAAACTTTATGTTGTAGTGTTCCAAAATCAATTGGTTTTGCTTGTTATTTGACTGAATACATATAAATATTAAATTATTGAATTTAAACCCTTTAGTTATATGGTTTATTCAAGTTTTTGTGATAGATTTTGTTTTGTTTTTTAGAATTGATATTTTTTAAATAATTTATTATAATAAATTCTTTCATTTTAAAGTTTTTAGTTTTTGTTTTATTGAATTTTAAACAGTTATAAATAAATTATATGAAGGTAAATACAAATCATTGTTTGATGTACCCTATGCGCATGACGGGTAAAACTTAACCAAGTCTAAAGCTTGGACAACCGAGAGTGCACTCTGGGCATATACTTGCTGTTTTCGAACAGCTGACAGTTGCATTTATCTAGGTATTGTAAAGATTTCTCTTTACCCCCAGGTTCGTTAAAACAAGTTTTATGAAAAATTGATAAATTAAATATTTTGTGGCTTTGGCTCGTGATCGTCTTACCCAAATTTGGACCTCTACGCTGTGTTTACTTACTTGCTTTATTAGATGCATTGCTTTAAGAATGATACGTGGGAGAATTAGGTTTATAAGAAATAAAATACAGTGGTTTTGTTTACCCCAATTTAATTTACGTTAACCTTTTACAAACAAGCAAGGGGTGGCTCTTAGGAGGGTTCGGCCAGGGAAAAAGAGCCTGAGAAAAAACCCTGGTCGGCTATGAAGTAGCAAAGGAATACGCGGTCAGGCATTGTACTTTAAAAATTACGCAAATTAATGTATTGGCGATATGGCTCGATACTGCATTTAAACAAAGATATAAAACTAAAGAATATTGGGGTTAGTTAGCCGGGCTAGGCCCAGAATGTAACGAGGTCCACAAAAGGGAGGCAACCCGCCTATTTTAGTTGAACGGTCGGGGAAAAGATATGCAACCCTAGAGAACCTAGGGCAACCTGTTTCCCCTCACGGGAGAAAAATATTAGTTCATACAACAAAGGCCCACGCACACAAACAAAGAGTACTCAAAGTTGGACAATAACGGTCAGCACTCCTGGTTAAGCACCGAGTAATTTCGCAATACATCAAAACTTTGGACTGATCATAAAACAATGCTTAACCACGTTATAAAAAGGGTACAAGCACAAACCAAATACAAGGTTACATTTGAGCGGTACAACATTGAGCATAGCAAATTATTAAAATTATAGTGATAATAATAAAAGCGAGAATAGGAGTGGTAATAGCTAAAAGAAAAGGGTTAAAAATAACGTAAAATACAGCTAAACGTAATAGTAAAGGATAAATATACTCATAATAGCAATAATTATATAATAATAAGTTTAACAATTTAAAAATGCACAATATTACGTTTAGTTAATTTTACTACACATTTAAATAGATTAAATATTTAGAACTAACCTTGTAGAATACACTAACAACACTTTTAACAATTATTTTAGAACAATAATTTACTTTTACAATTTTACCAAAGAAAACGAACTTTACTGCACAAAATTCCAAACGCTTCTGCCTCATCTCTCCTTTTCAAAAACCTTTTTCGTTTACCTCTAGTGGAAATTCCTCGCCCAATGTGTATGCCAGATGTACTCTTCCTTTAGCTTAGCGCATACCTCTCTTGTTTGTTTGGCAAATTTTCTACCTAAATTTGTAAAATTTGTTTGCCTTCAAATAAAGTTTTATAGCTTAATCCTATTTTAAAACTAGAAAAATAAAATATATAATAACACGTATTCTAATAAATTTATACAGGGTATTTCTTTTTCGGAACCATTACAGTATATACCAGAGAATTCGAATGCGCAAGGTAAACTTGGAGTGTATCCAGAGTGCACTCTTGCGAGTTTTCGAACTCGCTCCTGGTAGCTACTGGACGTTCTTAGTAGTATTCTTAAATTTGGTTCTACAGGGTGTTTAAAATTAGTTAATAAATGAAAACAATCCGTGCGTATTAACAAGTAAAATCATTCTGACTCGTCAATGCTGGAGAACAAAAAAATATTGTCTATATTTAAACCTGTAATCACACTTAAAGTGTCAGTATCTGAATTATCAAGTAATAAGTAGTTTTCAGTACCGCTATGTATATGGGGCATTCCATGCCAAATCATCGAGTTTTTTACGCGACCCTTTTTGATTTTGCTAAATTTTTTATATATTTTAGAACGTATTAATTTTTAGCCTTTTATTCCAAACTGTTATTGAGATATAGATTTTTTAAATTTTGAGTTGAAAAATGTTCAATTAATGATAGACTAGTGATAAATATCGATATGCGTAAAAAACTGGGTATCATTTTATTCGTCTTTAAATAGAGTCTGTATTGTCTTTATTTTGAGTTACACTGGCCTTGGTTTTGTTGTTTTCTTTTGTATAACTTTGTATAACCAGTTTCAAATCAAACGGGTAAGAGAGTGGATGTGTCGTTCGAGCGCTCTTAGTTCCTATCCACAATAAAATTCTTATAGAAACATAAATATTATATACAGTGTAGTCGAGTAAAGTGCTGTGCGAAACGAGTCTAACCAAGAGTAAAAGGGATCATCACCTGCAGGTTCTGATAAGTATCATTGCATGACCTAATACGCAAATCTGTAACAAAAACCTGGCAACAATTATTCATTACCGATAACAGCGTAGAAGTGTAAAAAAAAATCAAGTGTAACGTCACAATACTATATTATTGTATTATATATATTATATAATTTACGCATAAACTTACAGCCCAGCCACAAATTAAAGCTTTAAAAGATAACGAAAGTAAATAAACATTCTCTTAATAAACAAAACGACCACGTTAAAATCTATCGTAAACAAACCATCTATTAAAGCATACGTTACACGCCTGCCACTAGGGCCATACTTCAAATTTTAATACGATTTACAGGGCCGGCTTTATCTATTTTGTATATTTATATTTTTAAATTAAATTTGAAAAAAAGTAAGAATGTAAAGATATAAATTAAATAATAATAAAAGGTATAAACACAATTTAACAATAAAATAAATAAATAATATACAAGGTCGATAGTCGGTACTCGGCATGAGGGGTTGAATATACACGAAGGCAGAGGGCACATACGGCGGGTCGTGGCCATAGGGCCGTATCCCAATTACGTACACTTTAGGGCCGGCTTTATCTATTTTGTATATTAATATTTATATTTTTAAATTAAAAAAAGAAAAAAAAGTAAGAATGCAAAGATATAAATTAAATGTAAACGGTATAAACCCTAATTTAACAATAAAACAAATAAATAATATACAAGGTCGGTAGCCGGTACTCGGCATGAGGAATATCCACGAAGGCAGAGGGCACTTACGGCGGGTCGTGGCCGTCAACACTTCGGTACTAAAGAAAAGATTCAGTACCGCACAGGGGGGGCAAACAATTCTAAAGAGGTTACCAGGAACCGGAAACAGACTAGGACAGAGACGTTTAGAAGTTCACCAACAAGGACAGGTTCTAGCAGCGTACTAACACCCCGACCCCCATTCATGAATCCCAATTGAATGGGGTTATTACTAAAGCCCCGGTTGAGGAGGATTCCGGATTGTACTTAATTTTGGGTCAGTTCAATGTCCTCCAAAAACCATTTTTTACCCTCCGGCATATAATTAAACTAAACAAATCATATTCCTAACTTTTACAATCACCTAAAAAAACCTATTTACTATTTTTTACCTCTAAAAATTTATATGAATCGGAAAATTTTCTTATGTGTATAATGTCTATCAAGAGGAATAAACTAACGACTTATGGCGTTTAAATGGATCGCAGCAGAATTTACAAAAAAATTTTGGAAAAATAATGTACCTACTTTAATTTGTGATAACTACGTACAAATATCGGTTACAGTTGCATCCACTCACCATTCTATAAAAATAGCGAATAATATTTTTTATGACATTTTTCATTAATTAATTTTCCAACGTAACAATCTATTTTTGGACAATTCAAACTATTTGACATTTTTAAATGACAGAAATTGGTGTGTTAACTGTTTTTTGAAAATTATGCAAAATTTAATAATTTATTATTTTAGTTTTTGTTTATTTAACAAAGTTTTTTACAAAAGGTAAAACATTAGTAGGTTTACAGTAAGTAGGTTAGTTTTTATGAATATCTAAACATTTCAATATCTTACAAATATTTTAATTATTAAAACAAAATCTTAAAAATTGTCTCTTGCGAATTATAATCGCCGTGACTATAAGTACACCGGGAGTACGGGCATTAAACGCACATCAGGTTTGTGCGCATGCGTGAAATTTAGGATTTATTAGTTGAGATTAAATTGGTAAACTAAGGCCCAGTTGTATAACAGCTGGTTAACTCTTGATAATAATTATGTAATAATTAAGCTAACTTTAAAGTTGTAATCATTGATTAAAATTTAATTAAGTGATTGAAATACAATTAACAACAAAATTAATGAAATGTCAGTATGAATTACCCAAACCAACCCAAACTCAACAACCCAACCCAACCGACCCCGCTCCATCCTCCCCCCCGCCCCATTGAGCTCGAGATTGAGCGACCATTTAATATTATACAATTGACAAATGAAAATTTGCTAAATAAGGATTTTTTTCCACCCGGTGTACGTTTAATGCCCGCACTCCCGGTGTCACTTTGCCACTTTGAATTATAATTCTATAGAACTCAATTCAATTGACTTAAGTCTTGCTACCGAGTTTTTTTTAATATATATTTAATATAATATTATGGATTAATATTAATATAATCCACATTATAATAATAAAATTAATAATATTATAATCCATATTATGGATTTGGTCAGGGGGGGCATATTGTGTATTTTGCTTATAGTGGGGCTGTAGATGATACAGCCACAGCCCAGTTAAAAGCAAAATACACAATAATTTTATTCATGGTTATTGAAGGCATGCATGTGAGCATAAGTTGGTTTAAATCGACTCACTCAAACATAGCCTTTTTAAACCATGAAATGGCTGAAAATAGTGATTTTTAGAAAACATGATTTTTTATTATATTTTTTTGAACTCTTATCCAATATTATTTGAAAATGTTTTCATTGGTTTTATATAGAGTAAGATCTTTGGTAACAAACTTAATTAAAAAAAAATTTCTGGCAAGTTGTTTTAAGAATATATTCTAAGAATATATATATTAGGGTGTTTCATTTAAAACGAAATTTTTTCTTTTCTTGCTGACACATGAAAATTTTGTTTTTAGGTTGAAAAAAAAATTCCCTGAAAATTTGAGCCCTTAACTTTTATTCTAAGTACTTCCTTTTTAATTTTGTAGTTTTTCAATATAAAAAGCATGTAGTTTTAATCATTTTTACTTTAAATTTCTATATTTTGGCTGGGTTTTGAATTATAATTTTTATCACCATAATTTCCTGCATAGTATTCATGGTTTTTGAAAGGCCCTGCATCAATTTTGTTTTTGATTTATTTACGTTGATTATTTTTTTTGACAGTTCTCTGTATTGTTGGGACATTGTTGAGGCATTGTTGTTGAGGGAACCTACAGCGAATTACAGCGATAATTTTTTGAAAATTTTCTCTGGTAGTTGCTATATATAAAAAACAAATTAAATCTTAATTAAATGTTGTTTTATTCATTATGAAATTCTTATTTGTTAACTGTACATTTCGTCTCATGGTGCAATTCTATTGGCCGACATTTGGGACAAAAAAATAATCCCCCGAATACCACACGAGCTTCAAAATTATCTGGCATTTCCCTCAAGGTTCCCTGCAAACAAATAAAGTCGTCAAGTTTTTCAGGAAAAATCACTCGCGCTTCGCGCTCGTGATTTTTTAACCTGAAAAACTTGACTCCTTCATTTGTTTGCAACGAACCTATCGGGAAAAATACCCGATAATTTTGAAGCTCTTGTGGTATTATAAGTGATTGTATACTATAGTAGCACCAAAAGTCGTTTTTTTCACTTTTTCTCACATATTTTTGAGAAAATAGAGCGAATGACTGGTTTTACCGAAAAAGTTCAAATAAAAAAGTTGTAGGAAATTTAATTTTTGACAAAAAAATTTCCTACGTTCATATCACTAAAGTGCTTTGTTTAAGAGATATAAGCAATTCAATAACCAAAAACAAAGAAAAAATAGGTTGTATTGAAATTTATGTAATTTGATTAAACAACTATATATTGCTTATATCTCTTAAACAAAGAACTTTAGTGATATGAACGTAAAAACCTTTTTTGTCAAAAATTAAATTTTCTACACCTTTTTTATTTGAACTTTTTCGGTAAAACCAGTCATTCGCTCGATTTTCTCAAAAATATGTGAAAAGAATGAACAAACGACTTTTGGAGCTACTACAATCAACGTAAATAAATCAAAAACAATATTTATGCAGGGCCTTTTAAAAACCGTGAATACCATGCAGAAAATTATGGTGATAAAAATTATAATTCAAAACCCGGCCAAAATATAGAAATTTAAAGTAAAAATTATTAAAAATACATGCTTTTTATATGGAAAAACTACAAAATTAAAAAGGAAGTACTTAAAATCAAAATTAAGGGCTCAAATTTTCAGGGAATTTTTTTTTCAACCTAAAAACCAAAATTTTCATGTGTCAGCAAGAAAAAAAAATGTTCGTTTTAAATGAAACACCCTAATATTATATTAGGGTGTGCCAAAAAAACTTGATATTTTTTTTTCTTGCTCTCCACCCAAAATATCGTAGAATATGTCCGAACAAATATTCTGTTAAAAGCGGAGCTCATAATTTCAATTTTAAGAGGTCCTCCATCGAATCTGAAGTTTTGCCGCTTAAATAACACAGAAAACTGACTTTTTTACCTTAATTATTCTTGCAACCTAGAAAGAATTTTTTTTCATAAAATCCATGACTAATTCTTACAAAGCATTAAATTTGGACAAAAAAATCTTATTAAACCGAATTTCTATTTTCATTATTTGATTTTTTACAGAGCTTTAAATTTAAAGTTAATAATACAAAAATGATGACTTTATACGCCTGTAACTTTTAGAATATTGACGATACAAAAAATTCGCCTAAAACTTTTTTGTGGTCCATCAGACAAGCTAAAAAATTGCCATTCGACTTTTTCGTCTAACTTCAATAGTTTAGCTGAAAAAGGCAACAAACGTAAAATTTTAAATTTAAAGCTCTGTAAAAAATCAAATAATGAAAATAGAAATTCGGCTTAATAAGATTTTTTTGTCCAAATTTAATGCTTTGTAAGAATTAGTCATGGATTTTATGAAAAAAAAATTCTTCCTAGGTTGCAAGAATAAATAAGGTAAAAAAAGTCAGTTTTCTGTGTTATTTAAGCGGCAAAACTTCAGATTCGATGGAGGACCTCTTTAAATTGAAATTATGAGCTCCGCTTTTAACAGAATATTGGTTCGGACATATTCTACGATATTTTGGGTGGAGAGCAAGAAAAAAAAAATATCGAGTTTTTTTGGCACACCCTAATATATATATATATATATATATATATATATAAATTTATAAAATTAGACAATTTTGCCAAAAAATTGCATTTTTAAAAAAAATCCAAAAGACCATTTAGGGCATCAATACCTAAATGTATCCTATATGGTTTAAAAGATAAATATTTCGATTTTTTAGCAACCGGTTCTGTTTTCATCTTCTTAGGGCTTGCACCTCAAATAAAACAAAGTTGAGTATGTACTGTTTGTTTCTGATAGGGTATTAATTGTGCTTCCATCAAGCATTATTAAAATAAAAGCATATTGTAGTTTATACTACGATTTTTTTCTTAAAATTTAATTTTATAATCAGTAAAGTTACTTATATTTAATCTGATTTTTGTTTCCTCTTCCTTAACTAGCGTTAATGTTTATTTTTGAAAGATACATTTTATGGGCCTGCTTAAGGCGGGTTTAGGATTGGACCAAATAACCTGACGATTTTAGCTGATAACTAATTTCAGAGGTAATAAAGCTTTAAAAAAATGTATCATAATCGCCACAACAAGTGTTTAGATCTTTCAGAAAGAAAATATTGTTTAACAAGGTCAGTGGTTATAAAAAATCGCAAAACCTGTCAAAAAACATCCCGGTGTTACAGACTATACTTGAAAAAAAGACATACATGAATTTTTAACATGTGATTTTTCTTCTTTGTAATTTTTAATATTGATATTTTGCATTTTTTTTAAAATAATATTTGTATTAGGAATGTGAGGGTTAAACAAAATTAACTAGCAAGTTTTAAATAATTTTATATTAAATTTTAAATTTCCCTATTATTTTTTAACCTTTAAGGTTTTAGTTTCTATTTTTTTGTAACTAGACATTTTAACATGAATAATTATCATTATTATAGAAATTAAAAAAAAATTATTTTAGAAGGGTATATTTTAGAAGGCTATATTTTTTCATATTCTTAATGGAAAAGAGCAAGAGAAATCGTAAAGAAAAGTACCAATTATAGTACTTTTTACGATTTTTAACTACAGTTTTAAAATTAGAACGTCCATCTGACAGATTTAATATACAAGGAGCGACTATATTGCTTTATAAAAATTTTATTATTTTAATTAATGCGCAGCATAAAATCGACCTTTGCTGCCTTTTGAGCGATGCGAAAATGGCGGATTTCTGGGAAAAGCAGTCGACTTAAGTTGACAAAAGTTCTTTAATAATTAATATTTATAATTATTATCTTTAGTTTGGTATATTTTTGTTTATTGGTATCTTTAGTTTGATATATTTTTGTTTATTGGTATCTTTAGTTTGGTTGAGATGCTGAAGACTAAGTTAGAGGACTCTTCCATGACGTGCCGCAGCTCTCGGCAAGTGAAGGAAATAGCCAAATTCGTACGCAATGCAATCATCACATCGAACGAACGAAGCTGCCAGCTTCGGGTCTATCGAGGAAAAAAGAAAACTCCTTGGCGGAAAGCTCGCAAAGAAACGCGTAGGCTCTTTAACAAGGCCATGCGGTCTAAATCACCTGCGGATTGGGACAGCCACAAGCAGTCTCAGTGCAGGTACAAAGATCTTATAAGAAGGTCTAAGAGAGAATCTTGGAGAACGTTCTGCGATAACGTAGACGAGCTTCCAGCAGCAGCCAAGCTTCAAAAGATTATCTCAAAGGATCCAGGACGAGAGCTGGGGACATTAAGGCTTCTCTCCGGTGACTATAGCACCACCGCGGATGAGGTACTTGAACGGCTCCTGGAAACTTACTTTCCACTCTCAGAAATTCTGCAAACTGTCGAATCACCAAGGCAAGCTCCTTACTGACGTAAGGCCAACTGACTGGAAGATAGCTGCAAAGGTAGTGACGGAAAACTCCATAAACTGGGCTATCTACTTATTTGAATCTTTTAAAAGCGCGGGACCAGATGGCATCTTTCTGGCTCCCTTACAAAAGAGGGTAGAACCACTACCCCTTAACCACTTTATACGCCTCTTCAGAGCACTGCCTCGTTTCTTTAAAAATCAATGGATAAACTAGTGGATATATTTATTATGTATAGGGCACTAAAACGAATGCCCATGCATCCTAATCAATACGCCTACAGGACAGCCATGTCGACGGAGACCGCTCTTCACACCCTTGTGACTAGACTGGAGAGAGGGACCCGCCCTAAAGAGATGGGTCTGGCGCGTTTCTAGATATTGAGGGAGCATTCAATAATACTTCCTTTGAGTCGATAAATGGAGATGCAGAGGGCTTTGGCATAGAGAATACTATTGTCAAGCTCGATCGGAACTACGAAGATCAGCCCAACCGCAGGAAGGGGTACTATCGCCCTTGCTGTGGTGCCTAGTGCTGGATGGACTACTTCGTATCCTAAACGAGGAAGGTATATATTATATATGATAACTATATATTTTTTGTTTATTGTTATTTTATATTTGTCTACAGCTTTTTTACATTGTTATTTATATTTGTATGTATTTTATAATTAGTATACTGCAACCTGTAATTAATTAATTGTAATTTATAGCACCAGTTCATTAGAAATTTAAATAAATTTATTATTACTATTATATACACTCAGGGCTACGCGGACAACCTCGTCATTGTTGTAGCCGGAAGGGTACTAAACACTATAAAAGAGATCCTGCAAAGAGCTCCTAATAAGGTAGAAAGGTGGTGCAACAATCACGGACTATTCGCCAACCCGGATAAGACTAAAGTGATACCATTCACCAACCGAAGAAACGTGAACCTAGAGGAGCTCACGCTTTTCGGATCAAGACTGACCCTATCTAAATCAGTTAAATGTCTGGGAGTCATCATTATACCCAATTACCGATGGTGATTATTTTTATTTTATAAGGTACCCATAAGAAAATTTTAATCTTGCCTACACAAACCAACAAAATACTTTTCACTATTGGCTTAAACATGGATTTTAACTCAATCTATCTGAAGAAGCAAAAAATATTTAATTTAAACAACAATTTTTATTAGTTTAAAGCAAAACTTCAACTCAGTTGCAAACATTGGACAAAGAACAATGGAAATATTTGGCTTTTTTAATATTTAAAAATGAAGATTTTCACTTTCAAGTAAATGTTGAAAAATGATATTTACAAATGGGGTTTTGCACATTTTTTAAACATGGTCTTAGGTATTGGACATTATTTTAGTCAACATGTATTTTTTGGTAAAATTGGTATTTGATTTTAAAATATAAATTTTTTGACTTAAAACAGCCGAATATTTCCGCGTGACTCTACTATTCAATAAACACAAATCAATTCCAATAGTAAAACTTTAGCACACCTTATTATACAGTAGGTGTATTCAAAGAAAGTTTTTGATGTTTTGTGAGGGTGTTTTAGTGTGGATCTTGCGTAGAATTTTAAAGGTGACCTCCATAATTTGGGATAAAAGTCCCACCTTGATATTTGAATAAAAATAATGATGATATAATATATATCAATCTTAAACAAATATTAGAAATATTACAACACCAAAATAAAAAAGTACTTAAAGTAGTTTTTGCCAACGATGTTGACATCTTCAGAAGCGAAGTGTAACTCAGTTGAGAAGTGGAATTTCAAAATGCGATTTTTCCAAAAATTAAAATTTTCAGGAAACACGAAAAACTGCTGTGCGAATTGAGACTTCCGTAAACTGAATTTCAAAACAAGAATTACTTACACCTCTTATAACTTTACACCTCCGTCATCATCCTGGCAGTTGCAATTTTCAATCTGCTCTGTGTTTTCTGAGTCACCTTGATCTTTATCTAGAGGCAGATCTTCAACGTTTTCGGATACGATTGGGCTCAACCAGGTGAATTAATGGTCTCGTCTCCAACCTTTGTGGCTAGTTCTGTAAGCAATTTGTTTAAGCTCTTTATTTTTTTTTTTGATTTGGCTATTAAGGGTCACTTTAGGCAATATTATGTCGTCGTTTCTATAAAACTGTTCTAATTTTACAGCTACACATCCAGATATGGTCCTTTTAAAAAGTATTCTTTAAGCTTTGCTGATTGTAGTTACCTTTGGTAATGTGTCTAAAGCTGCCTTTAGGTCATAGATTTTCCATTTTTGATCCAGTTGACGAACGACGCCAATTTCAGAATAAATTTCCTGATACATGTTTGGGGAATTTATGGTATCTTGTGCCCTTAAAAGACCCAGGGGAACCAAATCCTATATTAAAATCTTTATTAAAAATGCGGCTGAACAACTTGTACTTCACCTTATATATTTGTTCAACAGAATTGTTATATTTCTTATGTAATTTTGAAATATTCCACTGAAAAGATAAATAGATCCTGCGGGATTTGTACCTTCCATAATGACTTTCGTGACCCTTTAAATTTTTTTTAAAATGCCATACTTTTGGCCTTTTTTCTTCATATTGATGGGAGCAATGGTTGCCTCCTAGATTTTTCGCTATACCACTTTCAGAAATAATGCTTTTACCAATGTTTTGTACTCTGCGCTGGCTTACACTAAAAACTGCTAAGAACATCTTTTGGCACACATTCTTTTTGTCAAAACTCGAACGAATCCACAACTTATACTTCAAAGATTGGCTGTGATGTTTTGGATTCTTCATTTTTCTGCTTCGCTTTATTTTGGGAGTTGATACCTCAATAAGGTGGGATAATTTTGTATCCTGCTTTATTTTATTAGCTTCACAATACGTTTATTAGATATACTTCTGCATACTTCGTGGTTGCATGGGTAATTAAACAGTTCTAATTGTGAATCGCTTTTTGAATATCTACAAAGAACAATATAATTCTAACCTCAAAACTCTAAAACTCGTGTCAAATTTTTTGTTTTCTTGCGACTACCACGGTCAATATCACCAACAACATGCTCATACTCCATTTTTAAGCAATATCACGTTAACAATTAAAAAAAAACAATCGACTAGTTTAACACACATTCTCAAAACAACGTTTCTAACCTCAACAAAAATATTGGGACATTCAAACAGTATTTAGTCAGATGAATCATGAGCGGACAAAATGCATTTTGAATGCCTAAGCACTTTTCACTACAAATTTTCTAGGGAACAAAATGCGATTTGGTTGTCGAGAAACAGTTTAAAAGATGCGTCTTTTAATATAGAACCTGACGTAAAAAATAATACGAGTTTCTGTTAATTTTTATATTTTTTCAGATTAAGGTAGTTGTCGTGGTACAATATTGTCAATTTTTTTTAGATTATACGCACCGTAAAAGTATACGAGCTTGTAGCTAAGTGATTCATAATTTTTTCGCAAGACTGTACCCTGGAGACGTTACCTTTACGTAATACTTTCAAATATTTTAATAAGTTTTAATCCGGCAACGTTGCTTAACAATAGATATATTGGAGATTGAATCAGTTTGAATTTACTGCGGAAATAATATCTATACTCGCGTACAGCGTTGCCAAGTTGTTTTTATCTGACACTAGTGATGTATACTTTTTACAAATTGTTGAACTTTAAACGGTTATTTATAAAGAATTGGACGGTCAAAAATTTTTAATTTTTTTTTTTAAACTCAGCACAAATACATTAAAAGACTTAGTTTTTTTAAAGCTTCTGACAGTTAGTTATTTTTTATAACTAAGAAACTGGTACAGAACTATAGAAAGCGCATATATGCATGTTAATTATCCAATTTTTAATTGAATTTATCTCGGGTTATAGACGGTCAATCGACTTCAAATTTTAAGGATAATTGTATTGTCATGTTCTTAATAAGTATACAAAAATTTAAAATTTTCTGATGGTATGCTTACAGCACGACAACTACCTTAAGTAACTAAAAATATCCTTTTTTGTCTGTTGGCGTATTATTTTTTGCCAATATTATTTGTTAAGGGGCCCCTGAGACGTCACTGGACGTAATAATTTTAATCTAGTTAGCGCTACAAGAGCGTATTATCACTTAAATTATCATTACCAGAATTAAATGAATATCAGGTAAAGGATATTAAAAATATTTATAATTAAAAACCTCGTTAAAATTATTAAAAAAAAAACGTAACCCCATCTCCGTTCTTGTTGAATTTATCAAAAAAATTTATGGGACATAATTTGATCAAATATTAATTTAAAAGTTCCTGTCATCGAAAATATTCTTTGCACAGTGGCGCCACCTACATCTTGTATTATTCAAACACATTTTTTACAAAGTTAACAAGCCAATCATAGAGGCTAAAAACTGGCTTTTACAGAATTTAAATGTCACTTTTAGTTTTCGAAATAATTGTCCTGGAAGTTTTTATTGAAACACCCTGTGTGTATATATAGGTATATATAGTATATATGATTATATAATATATATATATATATATATATATATATATATATAATTTGTAATCTGTCAGGAACCGATCACGCTTTCTTTAAGATTTCTGACACGTTATTATTATATATATTATATTTTTTAGTTCATTGTAAGCGCCTTTGAAATTGGCACCGATATCGGAATAAATGTCGAATGGTTTAGTTAAGTGTGTTAATATACATATCGAAATACTTCGCCTCTATTCATACTACACCGGATTAAAAGGTCAGATTAGATTAGTTATTTGTAACCCGTAGGCCAACCAAGGAATAAGAAGTAAAAGTATAGCAAGCACATGTGATGGTGCTTCCGGGCAATCTGAATACAATTAAAAATATGTACAAGGTGATAATCAGGAAACATTAGATATTAACATCTACATGGTATCCATGGTGCCTTTACAGTGGTGGACTAAGCCCGTTGGGGGCCCAGGGCGGTAAAATAAAATTGGGCCCCTAGTCTGCTTAGGAAATGACGTGATTATTTTTTAAATGTTAATGTAATGTGTTTTTTGAGTGGGAAATACGTATGAGGATCAACGCAACATTCTAATTTAATTTTAATAACAAACTCAATATAATAAATATAATAACATGAAGAATTATTTTTAATAAAAATGTTATATCCCTATTGTAGTAGTTGAATTGCATATTTTCCTTAACTATTGTTAATGTTTTCTATCCTTCATTTTGTTAAACTTTTTTTCTAGCCTTCATTTTACTAAAATCTATTAATTTTAAAGTTTTCCTTTCAATTGACAGAATTGACAAAATGACTAGTTGTTCTTAGTTCATCGTAGATCGAAGATAGATTTTTATTATTTTCAATTTAGAAAAACTTCTCTCGCAAGAAGCGACTGAAACACAAACAGTTAAGAAGTATTGAGAGATGCAAGGTAAGGATTCACTGAAGTCCCATTTGATGATAAATTTAAGGATTTCTTGAGTTGTCCATTGAGCAGCAACATCCGCAGACGTATTGGTTGCAAGTAGGTGTCTACGATATCTTTTAATTTCTTGCAGCACCAGCTGCTTATCAAACTCATTGTACATTTCCTTTAAATTTTCTAATGCTACAGCCAGAGCCTCATCGGATGCTTCCATCATAAACTTGGCCTTAACAATCTGAAAAATCTTGTTAAATTTTTTCATGGCCATGTATCTTTGCGATAGTTTTTGTATAAATCGGTTTATTAAAAAATATTCTTTAATTACTCAGATTCTCTCTAAAAAAAATCTAATGTAATAGAAAAAAAGAGTTTTTTTATACAAAAAAATGTTATCTTATTTTTAATTGGTTAGTAGATCCTCTTAGCAAGTCCTTCACCACAGGGCCCCAAGACGATTTATGTAATCAGGTACATCACTGATTACAATTTTTTTTTCAGCGAACTTACTTACATATATTGTATATTTGAACTTGTTATTAATTTAATTTTTTAAATCAAGGCATGTCCGAGATTAACAATTAATTAATATAATGATAACTTTTTTCCTATTTCCTGATGGAAGTCAATTGCAAGACCAAAATATTATAAATATGTTTTAGTTCTAACCTTATATTTTGTTTTTTCATAGCATGTTATTTTTTATTCTAGAAACTTTCCGCGATATTTTTTATTTTATATTGTATGGTAATGGTTTTTGGTCCTGGAGACCCCTTGCGGCCGAGGGCGTCGAAAACCGATATATTTTTTTTCTATAGATACATAAAATTTTAGAATTTTTTATTAGAGTGAAAAAGACTACTCAAGATTTGGTGGCGTCTCTGGACCAGGGGCCCGGGGCGGACCACCCTCAATGCCCCCCCTTAATCCGCCACTTTACTACTTAGAACTGGCTTTGACTCAACAATTTGTAACAATGATTTGCCTTCCTCTTCAAGATGGTGCAGCCCTATCTATTTTGAATTTGTAAAAGAGTCCCCCGAGAAAGTTTTGGATGTTTACAACAAAATATGGAATGTATATTACACATTGCCTACAATTTACTATTTAAAAAATGGAGAGCCATAAAAGATTTGCAGGAAATTAAGGAATCTGAAAAAAGAATTCAACAGGCATTTAGATTAAAAATGGGTTTAATAATAGACGTTGTTAAAACCGGCTCAGGTAATTCCAACTCTGGAAACACATCAAGAAGATTTTTTCAAAATCCAACCTTAGTTGCAGAGATAACGGTTGATATTAACTTAATAGATAGGTTTCAAACCATTTTGCAAGCTAACACTACACAAAGCTTGATAGATCCAAATAAGTTGGGAATGTTTGCTACATACCTGTAATAGTTCATAAAATATTAGTACATGGAAAGGAGGTGATGGAAAATATCTTTACCAATCGGGGTCTTTTCGGAGGAGGCACAAGAATCCCGAAATAAAGATTTCAAAAAATTTAGGTGCATGTTTTCAAGAAAAACAAACAGGACAGCAACAAATAAAGCTATTTTACACCAACTTTTAATATCATCTAATCCTGTTATAACATTTGCAAGGAAAAAAATATTATGTATAAAATACGAACTTCGAGATGAAGTTAATAAATTGTTAATATAATTTATTTAGGTTTTTTTTGTATTTTTTAACGATTAAAACAACTAATAGTAGTGTTTTTACAATATAACATATTGTTATAATATATCTATATTTATAATATTGTGGTAATAAAATATAAAATTATTTCCGCCGAAAAGTTATAAAACTCACTTTCAAAGATTAAAAGTTTCTATTTTTTGGATTTATGTTATTAAATAAATCATACCTAGCACAGGTAAATAAAATAAAATAAATTTTGTGTCCTTAAAAAGTTATAAAATTATTTCCGCAAACCGGTGTATTTTTACAATATATGCGATACAAAATAAAAGCCTTAAGTTTTTGATATAAAAACATGCTTACTTATACGTATTTTATCCTATTTACGACAATAGAAAAGAAACAAAATATATTTATTTGTAATAAAAAAGTTTTTGAATTTTTGCCTCAAACGTCATTTTTTGACCATAGTGCGGCGGGCCAAACGATACCCAAACAGTGATGGGCGGTGGGTAGATACCCAATGGGTAGGTAAATAAAATTTGGGTATATACCTGGTATATACAGACAGGATGGGTATGTGGGTATATACATATTGGGGAACATTGATATTGATTGATATTTACCCGGTATATACCAGGTATTTACCAGGAATTCTATTATAAAATTAGGGTATTTCCCTAAATCGCGCGGTTGTTTTTCCGCTTCGAGATAAAATATTATTACTAAAAAAATTTCATTAGACACGAGTTGTGAGGTTAAGTTGTGGTTGAGAACTGTAACAGTTCAACTGTTTTTGTCGCTACTAATTTGTACTACACTTTTTAAGCAGCGCGCTAAAGGCAAAAATTGTATTTTTTCCACTTTTAGGAGTAAAGTTACCACAAACATAAGAAACTAGTGGAAAAAATTAACACAAAAAAAATAATTCTAACCTAAATTATTACTACAAATATTATACTTTATAAAAAAAAGTTATACTTTTTCTGGAAAGAATATTCTATGATTAACAACAATTTAGAGTTTTATCACAATTAGCTGCACAAAAGCTTTAATAATAATGAAAGTTTTTTGTAATTTTTAACTGTTCTGGTAGTTTGTTGAAAGCAATGATACATTAAAAGAATGGTGAAGTTTGCGTCTTATTTGTCTTAAATTAGGTCTTATGTTATTTTTATTTCTAGTCAGGTAGGTATTCATGGAAATCTTTGTTATAATTGATGGTTTGGTTTAATTTTATTCTACCTTCTTTTGCGTTAAACGCCATTTTAAGTTGTTTAAACATAAGCAAGTTATCAAAATTTGGAATTTTAGTCTTTATATATACATGTTTTGAAGAAGTTCTAAGGGGTAATTTATATAGTATTTTTAATAGTTTATTTTGCAGTCTGCGTACTGGTTTTAAAATATATTCGGGAGAATTTCCCCAACAAGGTACCAAGTAGCGTAGATTTGAGCATACAAAATTGTTGTACAAAAGTCTTTTCGTATTGTCATCGACAAGATGACGACACCTATAGAAAACACTAGCCATAGGGATTGTCTTTTTTATAATAGTTTCTATATGACTTTCCCACGTTTAACATTTAATGTTAGTTCTAAATATTTCACCTCACTTACTTTGTTTAACTCATTTCCATTAATTTGAATTTTCACAGTTTCACAAGGTTTGTTTTTTTGTTTGATTAACATATAAACAGTTTTTTTAACATTTAAACTTAATTTGTTAAAAATAAGCCAGTTTTTATACACATTAAGATCACTATTCACACTCATTTGGAGTTCATCCAAATCCCTTTGGCTGAAAATTAAAGCTGTGTCGTCAGCAAATGTAAAGTATCTAGCTTTTAATTGTAAGTTGTTTAAGCTATGAACATATAGCAAGTACAGAACCGGACCCAGTACTGACCCTTGGGGTACTCCCAAGAAGTTTTTCACTAGATGTTTTGTTTATCATTGTGTATTGCACTCGATTTTCCAAGTAGGTTTCATGTTCCAGTTTATTTAGTAGTAGGTTTATATCTACAGTATCAAATGCTTTTTGTAAATCGACAAAAACAGCACTAACATATTCATTCTTATTAAGGTTGTCTAAGATATACTCTAATAAATCTGTGGCTGCATAAAGTGTGCTAGAGTTTTGTTGAAAACCATATTGGTATTTATCAAATTTAGAAGTAGAATTTACAAAATTAACTATTCTTTTTTTAATGACACTTTCTACTATTTTTGAAAAAATCGACGGGATAGAAATTGGGCGGTAGTTACGTATATCTTCCTTTGAGTCCCCTTTGTGCAATGGGATGATCATGGCCACCTTTAATTCATTTGGAGAAAATCCAGTTTGAAGGATTTTATTTAACAAATAGACAAGTTTAAAACTTAACACATTAAAGTTATTCATAATATATTGTTTATTTACATGGTCATGTCCAGCTGAGTTGGTCTTTATTGATGAGATAATGGTAAATATTTCATTTTCATTGGCAATACCATATACCGGTATATACCGGGCCTATGGTAAATACCAGATTTAATACACCCTGAATTTACCTATTGGGTACTTACCGGGTACATACATTGGGTATTTACCCAAATTTCAATATACCGGGTATTTGCCCATCACTGTACCCAAATCGACCGTTTAATGGTTACCAACCGTGCGATCTAGTTTTAGTGCGTGCAAACGTGATTTTTTCGGCGTTGAATGCGGCATCGAAAAAATTACTAATGTTGTTTGAGGGACCTTTTGGTATCTAAAAGTCTGTAAGTTTTGCCACGTTTGTGCTGGTCGATCCTGAAACTAATAAGGAGCATGGTACTGTAAAGATTTCTCCTTACACCAGGTTCGTTAAAACAAGTTTTATAAAAAAATAATAAATGAACTATTTTGTGACTATGGCTAGTGATCGTCTTATCAAAATTTGGACCTCTACGTTGTGGTTACTTGTTACTTGTTTTATTAAATACATCGCTTTAAGAATCATATTTGGGAAAATTAGGTATACAAAAAAATAAAATACAGTGTTTTGTTTACCCCAATTTAATTTACTTTACAAACAGTTAAAAAAAACAAGGGGTGGCTCTTAGGGAGATACGACCAGGGAAAAAGAGCTTTAGAAAAAACCCTGTTCGGCTATGAAGTAGCAAAGGATTACACGATTAGGCATTGTTTCTTTAAAAGTTTATGCAAATCAATGGAATGACACGACGCTCGTTACACTATCTACCCCTACGGGTTCAAAAAAATAGGAAAAACTTTGTTAGTTTAACAGGGCAGTTAACTGTTAGTCTGTGAACGTTAACGTTGCCCTGCGGAGAACGAGGTCCGCACTGGAAACAACTCGCGTAAAGATGCAGTTTCGGGATAAAAGTTGCGATGCCACCTAGAGAACCTAGGTGACCAGTTATCCCTCACGGATGAGTGTAATTTAGTATCTACTGCAAACTACGTACTAAAGAAAAAGGAGCATTCAAAGTTTAAAATTAACGGTCAATACTCCCTTTTAAGCAACGAAACGTCCTGTGTTACACTGATATTTGTTTTAAAATTACCGAAAAAAATTGCATAATCGTGTTGAGGGAGGGTCTAAACATTTGAGTAGTATACAACTAAATTAAGCCTAAGACAATAAAAGAATGGTGTTTCGTGTCTGATGAATAATGCTTACTGGTTCACTTTAACGTATTTATTGTACAGTTACAATAATTAAATCTTAATAATAATAACAAAAACGAATTGTTTTAAGGCACAGCGTGTGTTCGCTCGCATGCTTTGTCTGCCACTGACTTTCTGCTTCGCGCGGCTATATGTCTCTTCCATCCCGGCACCTCAATCATCGCTGGCTGCAACATGCCCCCCGCCTTGGAAGGGTTGACTGACAATAATCGGTAGAGGAACCAAACGATGAACCGCTCTGCTGATTGTCCCATTTGATGTCTTCACATGCGCTACCCTGGGAATGTCATCCTTTCCGTAAACTAGGCTAACAACTCTGCCCATTTTCCACTGAAGAGGTGGTGAATTGTCTTTCATGACCAGGACGAATTGATCCGCTTCAAGGCATGACTTGTTGATTTTCCACTTCTTACGACCTTGCAATTCTGCAATGTATTCCTTGCTCCAACGAGCCCAGAAATGCTGATACATTTTTTGAATCAGCTGATAATTGGTCAAACGATTGTCCGGCGTATTAACAACAACACGTTCTGGTACTGATGTTGCCGATCTTCCAATGAGAAAGTGTGCGGGTGTAAGGGGGTTCAAATCATTAGGATTGGAACTCAAAGGACATAAGGGTCGGGAGTTCAGTACTGCTTCAATGTAGATCAACAATGTCTGAAAGTCAAAAAAGAACAACCCGGAACACCCCGCAATTCGTTTTAAATGAAATTTCAGGCTTCTTACGCCCGCCTCCCAAATGCCACCAAAGTGTGGAGAATTAGTGGGTATGAAATGCCATTTTATGCCCATGTTCGCTGTAGAATCGATTATTGTTGTTTGATTTTTTTTAAAAACTCATGTAACGATATTAAGTCTTTGTTAGCCTTGACAAAATTGGTTCCGTTGTCTGAAAATATCTCGTACGGTTTACCGCGACGCCCAATGAAACGCTTGAAAGCTTGAAGAAAATCTTCAGCACTTAAATTTAAAACAAGTTCTAAATGAATGGCTCGTGTACTAAAACAAATAAATAAAGCTACCCAACATTTTACTTGCTTGCATCCGCAACCTCGTTTATCCTTCATTAAGAAGGGCCCTGCATAATCTACGACTACAACATGGAAGGGCATAGATGGTTTCAATCTAGACCCGGGTAAATTTCCCATAATCGGTTGGATCGGTTTAGCGTTGTACCTTGCGCACCTTACGCAATTTCGAACGATATTTCGACAAGCGTTACGACCTGATATAGGCCAAAAGTTTTCTCGAATACTAGATAACAACAACTGTGGACCCGCGTGTAACAACTTCATGTGTTCGTGTTCTAGAATAAGCCTTGTCAAATGATGCTTAGGTGATAATAAAATCGGAAATTTTTTATCGTAACAAAAATCTGAATTAGCGATTCTACCGCCTACGCGTAAGATACCATTATCCAAAAATGGATGTAAACCTAACAATCTGCTCTTGTAACTTAGGTGTTTTTTAGATTCTAACGCCTTGACTTCCTCTGCGAACGAATCCCTTTGTGCGAATCTCACTAACATTATAAATCCGTTGCTTATTTCTTCTTCCGTAAGTGTCCCCTGTCTTCGTTTTGTCTTTACCGCTTTACAATTTGAACTAAACCTTAATACGTACGCAAAAGAACGTTTCAATCTAATTAAATTTGAAAACCTATTGAAGTCGATTACATTTCTATCCAATGTGGCTGTTACAAAAACTTGACGCCTTTCAGGAACGTCATTTAAATTAATATTACCGTTTGGCCAAGTATCTGAGTCTGAAAGTAACCATTGAGGTCCATGGAACCACATTTTGGACTCAACTAACTGTTTGGGATAAAGTCCCCGCGATACTATGTCGGCTGGGTTGTCGGCTGATGATACATGTTTCCAATCAAATGAATGAGTTACCCTCTGTATCTGCGCAACTCGATTGGCCACAAACGTTTTTAATGAATTAGGAGGTGTTCGTAACCACCCAAGAACAATCGTGGAATCTGTCCAACAATGTACACTATCAATTTTTACATTTATTGAATCTAAAACCTTGGTCACAAGTTGAGATAAAATGAGAGCTCCGCATAGCTCAAGTCTTGGTATTGTTAAATGTCTGATAGGAGCGACTCTTGATTTCGCACATAACAAATTAGATTCGCGCTCATTTTCGCCATTAATTGAAACAATGTATATACATGCCCCGTAGCCTCCCTCAGAAGCATCCGAAAATCCGTGCAAAGACAAACGGGTAGGGTTTTCGCAAACAACCTTTCTTGGTATTAAAAAATCATTTAACGCATCCAAGTCAGAGGAAAACTTCACCCAAGTTTCCTGGATTTGATTTGGAAACAGCTGATCCCACTCAAGCTTTTCTGCCCACAAACGTTGTAATAATATTTTAGCAACCATTACACAAGGATTTATTAAACCCAACGGATCAAATATGCTCGCAATTCTTGATAGAATCGCACGCTTGGTAAGTTTAAAGTTATTTGTTGCATTATCCCTATGAATATTGTATTTTAATGAATCACCGTCACTATTCCACGAAAGACCTAATACTTTACTATCGCCATTTTTATCGTTTGAAAACTCTACTGTACCTAATTCGTCTTCGCTATTTAAATTTAACTGCTTAAATATGCTTGGATCGTTTGTTTTCCATTTTCGTAGTTCAAAACCGCGTTGTAATAAAATGTCGTACATGCTTTTACAAACATGAATTGCTTCCTCAGCAGTGTCTACTAAAGTTAACAAATCATCTACATACATATCATTTTTTATTATTCTAGCAATATCCGGGTAATCATTTTCGCATTCAAAGGCCACCTGATGCAAGCAACGCACGGCCAGAAATGACGCCGCTGTTGTGCCATAGGTCACAGTATTTAATTGATAAATCTTTATTGGTTCGTTTGGATTCGATCTCCAAACGATCTTTTGTAAATTCCGCTGTTTAGAACCAATCCATACCTGTCTATACATCATCTTAATGTCACTCGACAAAACAATATTTCGTAAACGAAAACGTACTATAATAGAAAAAAGATCTTGTTGTATAATTGGACCAGTCATTTGTAAATCATTTAGCGAAACTCCCGATGAAGTCGGAGCCGAAGCATCGAAAACTACCCGCAATTTCGTGGTCGTGCTTGACTCTTTAAGTACTCCGTGATGAGGTAAAAAATATTCTGGTGTATTATCGCTATTATCTGAAACTTCGGTCATATGACCCAATCTTTCATATTCTAATAAAAAATCTGTATACAATTGCCGATAAGCGGCATTTGCCATAAACCTTCGTTCAAGCGAACAAAAACGTTTAAATGCTGTTTCCCGAGAGGACCCAAGCCTTTCAGGTGGTTCTTTAAATGGCAAATATACTATGTACCTTCCGTCACTTGCCTTTGATACGTGTTCCGTGAAATGGTTTTCACACGCCTCCTCTTCTAATGATAAATTGTTTTTTATATCAACCTCTTCAACCTCCCAGAACTTATCTAACTTATCTAAAATTTCTTTATTGCAACTTAAATGACAACGCGTGTTATTTACTGGTGCCGACAATGAACCAGTGACCAACCAACCCAAACGGGTGTTTTGTAATAAAACCGAACTAATTTCTAACTCGATGCGTCCGTTACTGAGTAATTGCCAAAATGCGTCCGCACCTATCAATAAGTCAACGGGCTGAGGAATGTGAAAATCAGGATCCGCCAGATTAACTTGTAATGGTATGTTCAAACTACTTATGTCGATCAATGTATCTGGGATATTATTAGTGATTTTATCTAGCACGAAACAAGAAATATCAAATGAATACGAATCGTTAATTGATTTAACATTAACATTACATTTTTGATTTGAATACGACATTTTGTCGTTTATTCCCGAAATGGATAATTTGACGGATGATTTTTTTAATTTTAGTTTTTCACACAGTGTTGATGTTATAAAACTTGACTGCGAGCCGCTGTCTAAAAGCGCTCTAATTGTACTGAACTTTATTGATTGCTTTGATTCCCGTACCTGCACTTTTGCAGTTGACAATAAGGCACTTTGCCCAACGGCCAATGTACATTTCGTTGTTTCTTTTGATTCTACACCCCCCTCTTTATTATTAGCATTTGTTGCTGGCGTATTCGTATTTTTATCCCGGTTTATATGTAAAATAGAATTGTGCCTTTCACCGCATATTTTGCACCCATTCCAATTACAATCTTTAGCAAAATGATTTTGATGTAAACAGTTCAAACATAAACGCATCGTCCTAGCCTTATCACGGCGTTCCTGAATTGATAACTTAAGAAATTGAGAACAATAAAATAGGCTGTGCTCGCCCTTGCAATAGAAACATAGAAAGTTTCTTTTTGATTGAGTGGCTTTACCCTCAGGCTCTGATTGAGACAATAAACCCCTTGTATTCGCGTTACGTGACCTTGCACCCTGTGTGCTGCCTGGTTTATCAAAATTGTTTTCCATAGTTTCTAATAAATTAGCGCGTTTTTTTGAGAAAATCAGTAAATTTAACTAAAGTGACCTCATCTTGATTTGCTCTATATTTTTCCCACTCTTGGGCCGTGTATTTGTCTAGTTTATTGAACATAATAAATATCAAAATTGTGTCCCACGATTCAGTAGGCTCTCCTAACTGCTTTAAACTACTCAGGTTCTTGCCTAAATTTTCATAAAGATTTCGAATTTTAATTGCTGTGGATGAATAAATATTTTCGTAATTTATAATTGCCTTTAAATGATTTTGTATTAATATTTTTTCATTGTTATATCTATCGCATAAGGTTGACCAAGCAACGCTGTAATTATCCGCTGTAAACTCTAAAACCTGAATGACTTGTGACGCTGAACCACTGAGGGCCGCCCTTAAATAATGAAATTTCTGTATTGAAGTTATCTGATTACTACTATTTATTAATGATTCGAAAATATCCCTAAATTCCATCCACGTTTCATACGCACCGTCAAATTTAGGCAACTTAATCTCAGGTAATTTTATAGCCCCGTGATGAATCGAATTATCTGCGCTATTAGACGTTGAGCTTGACTCTGCGTCATTATTTACATTTTGTTTTTTCTGCATAGATCTGGCCTTGGATACAAGCAAATAAAATTTGTTTTCGAATTCTTCGCGTTCCTCATACTGTTCAACAGGATTATCCACTGAGCACTCGATTTCGGTTTGCACAGTGTCGTATTTATGATTTAATGTTTCTGCATTGTGAGTACGTTGTTCTAATTCTAACAACTTCAATTTATCAATTTTGTCTGCATCCAAACATTCAAACGTTGTTATGTATTTTTCAAAAAATGTTAACTGGGCTTTAATAGTACCTCGTTTTTTTATCAAAGCTTTAACCTCTTCGTTTTCTGACATTATGAACGAATAATAACCGAATTGTAATATTAAACTGAACTTTCTAAATTTCCAATGAAATTTAGCAACAATGCAAATAAAAGTACTAAAAAACGACTGAATTAAATGAATTAATTAATTAATCCAACAACAGATGTTTGTATTATAAATTCTCGATGAATTTATAGTCAATAATCGTGTAAATCGCATGAAATTCTGACTGAATTTGAACTGAATAATTGTATTTTTAAATTCCCAATGAATTTAAAGTCAAGTTGTGATTTAGGTCGTATAAAGCATGAAATTCCTTGTAAACTTCACTGCAAACTGCAAATATTTGAATAAATAATTAAACGAATTCATAAACGTATTAATAAAAACAAGCAAAAATGTTCCGGTTGTTAAAAAACAACGAAAATACTGAACGCGTCAAAACATTGAAACAGTACCGATTGGTAGCGGGAAATTTAAAGGACTTACTGCACGTTCTCAAACGACTCGAACTGCCACTGCTCCTCTCAGAGATAAAGCAGGTGGCTCCTCTCCTCCGACGGCAAAGGTCTCGAATGGCTGCCGGCAAGCTTCCAATGAATTTTTCTTCTATTTATCCGATTTTTGAAGGACCATGTTTCGTGTCTGATGAATAATGCTTACTGGTTCACTTTAACGTATTTATTGTACAGTTACAATAATTAAATCTTAATAATAATAACAAAAACGAATTGTTTTAAGGCACAGCGTGTGTTCGCTCGCATGCTTTGTCTGCCACTGACTTTCTGCTTCGCGCGGCTATATGTCTCTTCCATCCCGGCACCTCAATCATCGCTGGCTGCAACAAATGGAATATAAATTTTTTACAGTTAGCAGTAAACTTAAAAAGTAAAAACATTCTATAAAAATGGCTAAAACAAAAGGTGTTAATATCCAGTAAAATTCACTAAACGTAGTAGTGCAAAATAACTAATGCTCAGTTTATTTAAATCAAAATCGTTCTAAGTTTAGTGGACTTTACTACAGAATTGGGCTACTAAAATTTAGAACTAACCTGGGAAAATACACAAACACTTGTGACAATTGTTTACACAGAATTTTACAATAATTGTGGTTTTAGCAAAGATTTACGAAAACGATGCGTTCTCCAACACTTCGGAAAACTGTCTGCCCCTATCTTTCCTTCCCTCTCCCAGTTTCGATGTTGTTTTCGCATCATCTGGCCAACAGATTTTTTCCCATTGCAGGCAAAATTTCGGTCTTCCACGAAACTTTGTAATTTCTTTACCTAAACGTCCGTTTTTTTACCTCTTTTGCAAAGATTTTTACATTTTACAACACAATTTAGAAATTCCAAACTTATTTAAAAATAAATTTGTAAAACGTATTAAAATACTGAACCATTACAGTACCTTTCATGCCAGTCATTTGCGTTTTTTACATAATAACTAGGCCTAAATTTAAGACTTCCTTTTAAAAGGTGTATTTAAAAGATTGTCTGGTGGGAAGAAGAAGCGGATCGCGTTTATGTATCGGTCGTGGTTTGACCTTGAAGGCAACTGTAATAAATTGTTTAAACTATTTGTTGCAACATTAGATGCCGATGGCTGTTTTTTTAAATGCTTTTATTTTTTGCGCCCTCAGTAAAAAAGGAAAAATTGTTGCTGGCTAGAACTTATTAGAATTATCTGTGTTATAAATAGTGATAAGTGGCTTGCGTCAGATTCGTATAGATTGGTGAAATTAAACCTGTAATTATTTGAAGATTGTTTTTAGAATAAATCATCCTCGTTCTCTCCTTCACCTAACTAGCGGTTTTGTTACAGATTTGATTTGATTTGATTTTAAATCAAGTTTGTGGGATCTTAGGATAAGTAAATATTGTGCATATTTTGAAGGTTTTTTTGTATTGAGAAGCTAGTGTTTCGTACAAAACCCAGTGTAAATGTATGTCGTTTTCAATAAAAAAAATAACCTAAAAAGAATAGTGTAAGGTTCTAAAAGATATTTACAATGGTATTTTTGTTTATTTACAATTAACAAAGAGGGCAATGTTGCCACCAATATAATATATTATATTATGATATTATCAAATGATCCGTTATTGCATATAAATCCTCTTCTAGATAATATGGGCCGAATTAGAAAAAAGTAAGGTGCAAGACAATATAAAAAATATTTTAAGGAATGACTGGACGCTACACTAAGGGCCATTGCGATGGGAATGAAGTCAAGACGCGCCTAAATAATATATAGAATCCCAAGAATAAGAAAAAACCGTTACATGAGCAAAAAGTCTCACTGCATTTGATCGGAACTGTTCCTTTTTCGGCAGACACTTCCCGTTCCTGTTCCGTAAATGTTCCGGTTTATTCCATCTGTTCCAAAGATGTACCGATTTAAGATTAAGCACTGATCCACATGGCAAAGTAAAAATTTCTGCGAGAATTATCACATATAAATATTGGCGTTTAAAATATGCATCTCAATCAAAAACCACGCATTTTCGATGGACATGCATATTTCGTTGATATATCAAGGGATATATTCTCGGACAGAACATAAGTTGGCTATATATATCGAAGGTTGGCTGCATTGACTGTGCTCCCTTCTCACTTTTACCACACGAAAGTGCAGTCAATCGAAAAGTGTTTCTATCTTTGTTTTACTAACCTCAATCTTTCCAAACAACATTAAATTTAATGTTTATAAACAACAAATAGAGGCATAACTTATGCCGCATAAGGTATATTTAAAACAATAATTATTAACTGCGATTAATATTAATGGAAGCTTTATTCGTAGTTTTCTAATAATGCCACCCCGAAGAAAATGCATATTCAATGACATTTTAATTTTTGTTTTTGTTTGTGATATTTTCATTATACCTACATGTAGTTTGTCCAGCATAAAAATATATATTTTTTAATATTTCTATTATTTCCCAGAAAGATTTTAGCCCCCTCCCATTAAGTTCTGCATATTGAGTTCCGATTTCTTTTTGAACGAATCTGGTCACCTTAGATATAGAAGAAAGACATTTCGTGGATGTTGTAATCGCTTATGCAGAATATGGGCCCCCTTTATTAAAGGTCCTTGAATGCAACTGAAGTTGTAAAGGATTATCTGATTAAAAAAGTGTGAATCATCCTGTGTTAAACAAGAATGTAGCTACTTGAAAAAGGAAAACTTTGATGATATGTTAAACAAATAATAGAAATATTCCCCAATAATGCAGGTGGTATGTCAAAATCTAGCATTCAAAAAAATCACAAATTTCATGAAAATGTAAATAAATGTGTTTGTTAACATGTAAAACTTTTTTACAAAATTTTCAGAAATAACAAAGAAACAAGCGCTTGACATTTGAGAACTGCTGTTTTTTCACAGTTTTTAAATACCATTTTAATAGACTTGTAATTACGCAGCTTTTTTCTAATTTAACCGACCTTGTAGCGATTTAAATAAAAAGATTTCCATACATATAACCAAGTAGGTACACCCTGTATAGACTACCTCTTAGGTAAACAAAGGGTTTCGCAGGTTTCACTAGTTTAGTTTTTCGGCCGGAAAACATAAAAAAATGTCCAAATAAAAATCCCTAATGTAAACAAGAACATTACTTCCTTATTTCAGATCCATCAGTAAATTGGTTTTTGAGAAATCGTCACCGCAATGCCACTTCATATTAGGTAGCGCGCTATAAATTGCCATAACTTAAGTGCTAGTGCTTCGATCTTAATGAAATTTTCAGAATATTTAATAAAAAAAATATTAAAGCCCCAACTGTTGTACGTTGTCTTTATTTGCATCTCCTAACCTTTTATGGTATATATTTTTATCTTGAGCTATCATATTACACAATTCGTCTTGCTTGATTACTTTGTTTTAAGTTAACGAAGAATTGACATTCGTATTTTTAAAATTTAGGGTAAAATTTCTTTCTACTAAATATATAGGTATTATCTTTTTCTACAATGATCTTTGATGTTAATTTTGAAGCTGATAATAAATTATATTTTAGTTTTGGTACTAATAATGCTTTAAAAGATTAGTTTAGCCCTTGACATTTTGAGTTTAAAATACCCATTTTGTTGTTTTTTAGGACCATTTTTAATATAAATTTTAAATGTTCTTTACGTCTGTCATATATTTTTCATACATTTATCTACAAATCCTTTTAAACAAAATGATAGGTTGCTTTTAAAACTAAATGATAGGTTGCTTTTAAAACTAAATGATAGGTTGCTTTTAAAACTAAAACAAATACTATAGGTATTTTCCATCACTTTCACATTTATTTAGTAGTATTTCTCCTTGTTGTTTCTTAATCTTTATATTTTCTTACCAGATAACCCCCATGGGGCATAACTTTCCTTATTACCGTACTATTTATTTTTAAACACATAAGGGGTATATTCTGATTTTTGCCTGACCATTTTTGCATTTTTGCAAGTTTCCATATTGGCTCATTTGCCGAAGTTTTTTGGCATCTTCGCTCGTCAAAACTATTTAAATGTGACTTTTTAATATTAGTTATACAGGGTGGTCCAGGATTAATCTGAAAAATTTTAATGATCGATAGAGCCTGAAAAAACAATAAAAACAAACCCAAAAACATTTTTTCAAAAATGCATACTAACGGAGATATAGTCCTTCAAATTTTGTGTAGGTTAAGCTTCCGTCGATAATGTAACGAAAATTTCCTACAAAAGGCCAAGTGGCGGAGATTTTGGGGGGTTTTCCATTTTACCTTCATATTTTCGACGCCACTGGATTAATCAGATTTATTATATCCTTTTTTAATGTAAAAGCAAAACTTTTGTGTTAATTTTTCATCAGATCAGTGGTTTCGGGGATATTTTAGTTTAAAATTTCAAAAACACTGTGTACAAAGATTAAATTATTAATTACAAACGTTGATTGTAATCCTCAATCAACGTTACAATAAAACAACCTAAAAATATGACGGGGTCAGTAACAACTGCGCGATGACTCCTAGACGCTAGTTTATTTTTATGTTGAATCGGTAACTTGGTAACAAATTATAACAGTAACAGTAGCTTGTAGCAAATTAAATCAGACTTTCAAAATGCATTCCCCCAGCATCCAAACACATTTGACAGCGCCTTAGAAGGAATTGGACAGCCCGTGCAACTTGTAGTGTAGTTACATTAATCTCGTATCCTGTCTATTAATTCTTCCCAGTCCTTACTGTTGTCGAATACACACGATCTTTGACACATCCCCAAAAGTAGTATTCTAACGGGTTGAGGTCAGGCGATCTCGCCGGCCAAGAGATTGGCCCAAAACGCCCAATATAACATTGCGGGAAATTTTTGTCGGACCATTGCAGCACTCAAACACTTGAATGTGCTGGAGCGCCATAAAATTTTTCGAACAAAATTGGGTAATTCTTTTTTGAAACGGGCGGTAATGATAAGGTTTTTGGTGGTCGTCATTAAGAACTCTTAGAATATTTGACTTTGAGGGATTCAGCCTTAAAGCAGCTTTCCGGGAGCTCAACCCTGGATCATTTTGAAAAGTGCTCAGTATCCTATTTCTATTCCGTCGTCTTAATCTCGGTTCACGTACATTTTGTTCATTATTATTTCGGAGTTCAAAGTCTCGAAACCTCTGGTGCTAGCGTATTTCCATCACATAGTCCATACACATAATGAATATCTGCATATTCGATGTTGCAAAACTGATAACGTGGCATAATAAATCAAATGTGTTTGACAATCTGTTGATTTTCCAATAAAATCCAATGGGGTCGAAATATGGGGGTAAAAAGGGGAAACCCCCCCAAAATCTCCGCCGCTGGGTCTTTTGTAAGAAATTTTAACTACACAAAATTTGAGCAGAATCGGTTTAATGGTTTAAGAGTTATTTAAAAAAAAAACGGTTTTTTGCATTTGAAGGACTATTAGTGTGTTAGTGTGTATTTTTGAAAAATGTTTTTGGGTTTGTTTTTATTGTTTTTTCAGGCTCTATCGATCATTAAAATTTTTCAGGTTAATCCTGGACCACCCTGTATTGTAATTCTCTGTAATTTTATATAATTAAAAAATATAAAGCCTTAAATCAATAATTAAATGTTTTTTGTATTACTTTGTATAATTATAAAAATGTCTTTATTGGTTTAACCAAAGGGCTATCTACCTAGGTCCTTCTGCCCATTTACATGTATAATCATATTTACTTTAAATTAATTAATGTTTAGACCTTTATTTAGAAGGTCTGTATAGTATTTGTAGCAAATTAATGTAAAATAAACAAAACCCCCGTAACAATACCAAGTTCGGCAGTTTATAATAAAGCGAAATTTAATTTTTAAACAATAATCATAATAACCGTTGCGTTTACGCAAATAGGAAAACAAACATAAGAAATGCCTTAAAGCTCTTAATTAAAACATTTATTTCAGCATGGAACAATTGTATGTATGAATGATTAAAACCAAATCCTTGTTTAAATACAAGCGTTAACGTTTCACTAAATCAGAAACAACTATGAAATACACATTACCCGAAAATGTAACGGTGTAAGGAGTAACTCTCCGCTTAAACCTATTATAAACATCGCCGAGACCCTACCAAAGTTTAGCGCAAATATGCTTGAACAAAGCAACTAAAACATAACTATAATTGCGCTATAATTAATAAATTATTATTGTAGTTGCATAAGAACCGCAAATGACAAGTTTAAATGTATTTGTTCCCTTAAGTCCATCTACCTGGAGTAACTATCAGTGAAGAGAGTATATTTAATAAATTTATTGACAAATGGGATATTATAAATATATATATATATATATATATATATATATATAAATTAGGGTGGGCAAAAAAAACTTTTAATTTTCTTTTCTTTAGCTACCATAAAAATATTGTCCAAGAAGACGAACAAAAAAATTCTGATAAAGTTTGAGCTCTTAATATCAATATTAAGAGGTGGCTAATCGCGATTTTTTATTTTCCATTTAAATAACACGGGAAAATAAATTTTTTGTTTGGAATTTTATTGCGATTTAACGAATCAGTGAGTTGTAGAAATTAATACATATTCTTGTAGGGAATTGAACGATCTACAAAAAAGATCTGATATGAAAAGTTATTTGAGGTTAAAGTTCAACTTCAAATAGTAAATGATGACTTTTATAGTTTTTCATACTCTATTACGAAATATTGGCTGAAAAACGCAATAAAATTAGAAAAAAATTAGTTTTTTTCCCGTGTTATTTAATTGGAAAAAATAATATTAATATTAAGGGCTCAAACTTTATCAGAATTTTTTTTCGTCATCTTGGAAGATATTTTCATGGTAACTAAATAAAAAAAATTAAAAGTTTTTTTTGGCCCACCCTAATATAAATATACAGTTTGTCCACGGATGGAGTTATACTATACTTGTAAAAATATTTATTTTCAATTATACAGTGCTTGCAAATCCAAGTCCGACCGCACTGGAAAGGACGGCTGTTCAATACCCGCATGAAAAGAACAAGGATAGAACGCCAAATAGAATTTGATTGGCCAGAGCCGGCAGGCTACGACAACGCATACCCATCGCGCACCTCGCAGCGTGCTTGCCTCGAGGATATCAGAACGAGAACTGCAGTGGTGCCAGCAAGAGGTAGTAATTTTAGTAAAAAAGATTATTTAATTAAAAAATGTACAAGTTCAGATTTTAATCTGGCACTTTGCTGGTAATTCTGAACGAGAAATTCAAAGATTATTTGCGGGAATGTTCGAGGCCAGACCAAACAGAGAAACAATTCGACGAAACGTTAATAATTTTCTCACGCACGGTTGTGTAGTTCCGATGCAGTTCCGACGGGAATTTTTATAATAGGTTATGCTATTGTTTGGCTGCCTATGGGGGCTTGTTCGAAGATTTAATTTAATTTTTGAGTTTATTTATTTTTATTATTTATTTTTAGAGTTTTATTTTTATTTATAGTTATTTTTATTCAGAATTATTTTTTATTTGAGAAATCTTTTTTATTAAGAATACTATTTTTGTTGTTGCCCTAGTTCTCAAGGAAAAAAATCAAACAATTTTATTTTTAGGATTCGGGTATAAAATATTTAAAACAAAATTAAAATGTGCATCTACACTCTAACGCAGTTTGCTTAACACTAAATCTGATTTAGTAAATCATTTAGTCTAAATGCAGCCAGACTGAGAGTTGACCTCGCTTACAATTCGCACGCATCCGGGGCTCTGGCCAATCAAATTCTATTTGGCGTTCTATCCTTGTTCTTTTCACGCGGGTATTGAACAGCCGTCCTTTCCAGTGCGGTCGGACTTGGATTTGCAAGCACTGTATATATTTGACGATGAGGGCGTTGCGATAATATACGTTTTCCAATATACGTGTTTTTAAATACTGTATGTTGTTGCGTCGCCCAATTTGGCAACGTCTCGCCTATGATTTTAATATTTGAATTAAATTCAAACAGGGTTTGTTATTGCGAATGGTAGCGCTGTCTCTCTCGCTCCGTGTGGCGTCATGCTTGGTAGCGCTGTCTCTCTCGCTTCGTGTGGCGACATGCTAGAATTATATTATAATTTTGGGGCGCACGTTCGAGTTTTATGAAATTTACAATTATGACGGCCGATTTATTAAAACCGATTGTAAAAGAAAATTGTTATGTCCATAATTAATTGTGTCAGTGTATTTTTTTTTAATCATATTTGTAGATGCAAATTTAAAGGCAGAAAAACGATGATCATTTTTGTACACTTATAATCATAAAAAAAGATAATTTTTCTGTTAATTTTACTATTTTAAAATAATGTTTTTTAGATATTAAAAAAATGTTATAAATAAGTATACTTAAGTACTAGTACAATGTGTTTTATGTTATTACCAGGTAATTCAAAAAAATAAATTTTAAAAAGTAAAACATCAATGTTATAAATACAGGATGGTTCTACTAAAAATTGACAACCTAAATATACCTAATAAATATTTGTCAATTGAGCTTTTGTTTTTGAATTATCAAACTTTGTTTTTAAGTAAGTTATTTATGGGCGGATTAAAAAAAAATAAGTTTTTAGTAAATTTTGACATTTTCTTCTTTAGTATCTTTAGTAGATTTATTACATTTGTTACACAAAATAACAAAAACACAATAAAAATATTAAATTTGTCTTATAATAATAATAATTATTATAATTTTAATTATTGTAATAGTAATAATAATAATAATGTCTGTGCTCATAATATAAATTAAATTATTAACAACTTAACATTATTTTAATTTTAAAAAAATACACTTTATTACGAAAAAAATAAAACTGAAAGCTATGTCAATACAGCACCGAATATATATTTTTGCGGCCCGGTAGAATACTCTTACTAAATTAAAATAAAAGGAGTAATTATTATCATAATATTATGATTATAATCAGCGTCGGAAATTCACTTTACCTATTCTTAATAACAGTGTACGGTTATTATCTGTAAAAAAAATTTCGTGTTAACCCTTTGAATAAAAGTTAAAAAAAGTCAATTTTTCTAAAAATTTCCCAATTTTTCACTTTTTTACCGGAAAAACGGGTTTTTTTCTGCGGCAAAATTTTTCGGGAAATTTTAAAACCCTAATCATGACAAAATATTTTAAGTTAATTATATTATTTTATATATTTTATCCAACACATGACAGTAATGACTGTCATTATTAATGTCATTTTAGACAAGTAAACTATCAAATAACACACTAGTGTGTTATAATCCATAACTCATTACTATTACAAGCAGAATTCACATTGATATTGAAATTAAAGGAAAACGCTAACGATTTATTCGAATTTGAAGTCATTGTAAAATTCGTTGGTTCATTGGAACCAGACGCTACCGTAGAGGACTTCCATCCTCCGTGACGCTTCAAAGTAGTCATGTTAGCTCCTGCATTTTCCAAAAGAGTCGCCAAAGACCTTCTCAGGCAGTGACCGGTGTAGAGTACTGGTTCCTCCAATTTCAAAAATTGTATTTTCGACAACGTATTTATTCCCACACACTGGCTGGTACACCTCCCATTTATGTAAAAAACAAAAAAGCGGCCAGGACTAGTATTCTTTGGTCTCAAAGACATATATTTTTTACACAAATTGATTGGGTTGACTGGAAATCCTTCCTCAAGTATGGTGAAATGTCTCAATTTCTTGGTTTTAGTGTCTGGCAAAACTACGTGAAAATATTTCCCTTTGTCTTGAAAATTTTCTATTTTCAAATTGACCAATTCATCGCATCTACAAGCACTGCTAATCCCCATTATCAAAGCCACTTTCATCAATGTCTTGGACTTCTTTGGTTTGTATCCCTGTAATTTGCTTTTCAAAAAGCTCGTTAGTAAGTATTTTTAAATGTCGATTTTTTTATAAAGGTGAATAGTCGAGCGAAGCATCGAGTATTTGGTCCATAGTGACGATGGAGCTAATTTGCAAATGTCAAAAATAAGCTAATAGAACATTTTCATCGATACCTTTTATCTTCCGTGAATTCATACAAGACTTAAACTCCTTGTCGTAAGCATCTCGGGACTTTTCTGGCAAAATCTGCATCGCTGCTTCTTCCACTTCCGTAAGGATATCCTCAGGAACGTAATTTTTATCGGTTTCCTCAAGTTTTTTTCTTTAAAAAAGCTTTCCTTTTCTGCAGGAAAAACTGACAAGTGTCAAAATTTATTTAAACATTTGCTAACATTGTATCATGCCCGTGGCAACCAAACAAACAACCTACCTTGACCAAAATACTATAGTACCCTATAAATGTCAGAATGACTTGACAGTGCCTATAGGCAACAATAATTTTAATGTCTGTGCTTGGTTCAGAATTTAATGACAAAATTTCAAACATTCGCCGCGACTACTATAGCTTTGATTTGATCACAAAGCTTATTAATTATTATCTTATAAAAAACGATTTCTTCCACTTGTTGGATAAAACATTGTATGCCACTCATGTGTTATGTTTCCTTAATCACTTGAGAATTTATACCGTTCGACCTGACGGCCTCGTGGTATATCTTTCTCGCGTGACTTATTTTCAACATAACACACTAGTACCATAAATAACTATTAATGCGTTAAAGCGTGTTTATTAGTTTTTTAATTATAATTTTTTATAAAAAAATATAAAGAGGATGTTTGGGGGGTAATATGATGGCGCCAGAGAAAAATATCAATATTATCTTGTAATATGTACTTTTTTGATATTTTAAAAACTACATATTTAGTTTGTTAGATTTGATATTAAAATGGGGAATGAAGTTGGGATAAAATTCAAGGGTAATTAATGTGCTCGTTCGGCACCTATTGTATAATTACATTTTTTTATTTTAATTTATCAATTTTAATTTTTTTATTATATTGCAATTAAATTACCAATTTAAATTTTTCATTCAAAATTTTCAGCTTTAGTTTTGATTTTTTATTTTTAATATTTACTTTAATTTAAAAATTGAGGTTAAACCATTTAGTTTTCTTTTTAGATTTTTCCAAGTAATAAACCTGCACTGAAGCATTAAATTGAAAAACTTAAAATTTAGTAAACCTTCTAACCAACTTGGGGTTGGAGATACAGCGCCGGCAGCTCTAGTGTCTGGGAGCTAGGTTGTGAAGTTGTGATTTTCCATACTTACTATTTTGTAGGGCGCCACTACAACGTTACAGAGCTGAAATTAACTTTTGGTTGTAGGCAAGAAGTTAAACTCAATTTTCAGTTATTTACTTAATTTTAATATATATTAATATTTAAATTTTTGTAGGAATATCCTAATTTTAAATTTTAATGACTTTATATTTAAATGTTTATAATAATTAAAAGCCAAATAGCTATTTGTTCACACATAAAATACTTTATAATTATAATTTACCAATCCGCAGACTTTTATAAAATACTTAAAACCTTTTAAAATAACTAAAGAAAAATTAAACCTGGATCCATCCCTGAAGTGTTATCTGGCACCTGTTCAGCATTATTGTTGGTCGCATGGGGGTTTCCACCTTATTGCATCATGCAATAAGGTGGAAACCCCCATGCGACCAACAATAATATCATGCTCTCCAGGCTTAAAGGCCATGCAATTTGCATGGCCTTTAAGCCTGGAGAGCATGATATTGTTGGTCTGACCCGATGATGGTAATAACTGGTCTTTAAACCTTCAAATGCCTGACAAGGAGCACCCCAAAGAAACCCTAATGGATTAATATGCAAATTAGTCTCGCTACCACCTAGTCTGTCAATACCTACGGATTTCTCCGGTTTCTTTCTTAAAATGTTAAAAATGTTAAAAAAAAACAACAAACTATGTAGCCTTAAGGCCGATGAAATAGGTGAAACGCATTTATAACGCCATGGAACGCATCTACGAAACAGGATGACTTGGTAAATTAAAGATTAAAAATTAAACCACACTCACCATGTTGCACGTGAATTCACAACAACCCCAAACCCGTCTTTAAACAAGGGCAGAAAACAACCAAAACTCACGGTAATATATGCTTAACAAACGTAACTAGGTTTTACAATAAAACTACAATAAACTGAGCAAGATCGTTACACAAATCCGATCTGTCAATCGCTCGTCGTTCACCACGCTTCTGCTCTACAGGATTCCTGTAACAGGAAGCGTCCCCTCTCCAACTCATATTTGTTAAGGTCTGTTCCAACGCATGAGTGAGTGTGATTAAAAGACAAATAATATTAATGATTCTAATTATATTCATAAATCCAAAAATAGCCAAGATATTCATTCAATTTACTCAGTCACCTGTCCGGTGCTATGGTTATTACCAGCTATTGACAGCCAATTTGGAAAATAACAACGAGACCAACTGCATACCCACCATTATTTCAGTATCCCCACGTTATTCGACAAAAATGATAAAATTACCAAAAATCAAGTAAGCAACTGTTTATAATAAAACAAAAATATAATAATAATATAACCTAACTTATTTTTAGATCTTTATGACCTTAAGGTACAACACTAAAATGAAAACTTATCAAATAATAAGACTGATACAACTATAGATGCGTTATGTTATAATACTGCTGTTAAGGGAGCTTGATTAGGTTATTTTATAAAATAACCTAATCAGGCTCCCTTAACAGCAGTATTATAACATAACGCATTGTGCCAAACGTAGCCAAGATATCACATACTAAACATGAACGCAAATAGAAAATAAAAATAGGTATCCTTAATAAATGTGACAATACTACTGGAACTTACGGTCCCCACTGCAAGGTAGCCGGTATAAACAAATCGTAAATATTCTTTTAAACTTAAAAACTGTAACAGAACATTTGTAAGGTTACAACCTTCGACAAAGTAAGCGATTTAGGGTAATAAATAAATTGTAACTACGTGGCCCTACTGAAGATGCGCAAAATAATGAATTCTCTAAATTTTAATTATTTAACACCTAGGTATTTAATTTTCTAGCTTGGTGGGCAAAATTTTACTTCTTCCACTAGTGGGCGAAATAGCATTTCACCCACGGGCTGACTTGAAGTTAAATTTAGAAAAAAGTGTTTGTAATTTTCAATAATTTTTTCGTAGATCTAACTAATTTTTCGAGGCCTTTTTTTCGCTTCTCCGCTTGCAAATCATTTTTTTATTTAAAATTACATTTTAATAACGATAAATAAATAATTCATGCAAATCAACAATAGTTTATTCTATAATCGCTGCCTTTTGAGAGAGAAAACTGTTAATATTTACGCGTTTTTATAAACTTTTTATAAATCCTTGAGCGAGCCAAGTTAACTCATAACCAAAAATATACCAAACTAAAGTCAATAATTGGCTTAATTATAATATTAATTATTAAGCGAAAGTCGAATTTATGCTGCGCGTGTCATGGCATTGATTAATATAATACTTTTCTTTGCGATTTTTAAAATGTGGTTAATAAAAGTGTTGCTAACCAGAAAACGTGTACTTTTCTTTACTATTTCTCTTAATAAAGTAAGTATGCTCTTTTTCATTAAGAACACCAACAAATATAGCCTTCTAAAATATACCCTTCAAAAATATTTTTTTTTAAGTAATTACTATAATAATAATGATAATTATCCATGTAAAAATGTATACTAAGAAAAAAATAGAAACTAAAACCTTGAAGGTTGAAAATAATAGGGATATTTAAAATTCCTAATAGAGACATTATTATTTTATAAACATGTCAATATTAAAGTTGACTCTTTCATTTCATTTGGAAGTCTATTATAAAAATAGGTCATGGAGTATAATTGGAATCATCTCTAGATCTATTCATCCTTTAACATATAAATTTAAAATTAATATGGAAATGTAATTCATTTATATCATGGAATATTAAAACAGTTTTAAAATTTGAAACGTAGGTACTTACGGTAAATAGAGAAACTCGATATTACAACACATTTCAGTCGCAGTGACAACTGCTCGCAAGAACATAAATACAGTAACTGTATATACATATATATATATATATATATATATATATATACATACACGGCTATCAATACGAAGCCCGGTGCATTACACTGGCTAGTCGAAGCCCGGTAATGCGGGACGGGGCGGTTAACTGTTCGTTGGTGCATAAACAACAAGATACACACTCCGCTGTGTATCAGAAGCCCTGCGGTGTTGCCAATGTCTAAATTTATAATTATAGGCAAATTTGATTTAAAATACCTAGACTATACCTAAACTTAACCTATATTTTTAAATAATGACGTAGGTATACTTAAATATTTAATATTATTGTTGAATTATAATTATTATAATAAAAATTATTATAATAATAATTATTATTAAATTAATTATAAGTCATTATTTAAAAATATTGTCTAAATTTATAATTATAGGCAAATTTGATTTAAAATACCTAGACGATACTTAAACTTAACAATATTCTTAAATAATGACGTAGGTATACTTAAATATTTAATAATATTGTTGAATTATAATTATTATAATAATAATTATCGTTAAATTAGTATTGTTGAATTTAGGTAACTACATATAGGTATAAACATTTCATTTATTTTGTTTATACATCATAATTTTGAAAAGGTTTAAATATCTTATACAAGGTGCTCTACAAGCTCTATGGCAAACTTTGTCAGATGATAGCTGGGTTAATTATAAACATTTTTTCTTAAATGACATGGATGCGATTCGTTTTTGTTTAAAAGTTAAGCCTTTAAAAAATATATTTCCATATGTTAATAAAAAATATACAAATATATCAATAATTATAATTATTATAAGAATTATTTTTGAGGTCAGGTAATTTTGTGTAAAACTTAAATGGGAATCAAAACAAGTGAAACTGACTGAATATTTTTTTCATTAATTATAAATACATCTAGTTTTTTTTAAATTATTAGATTTAAATACACCAAAAATTCTAAAAAATCTAAATAATAACGTATACTCTAATACACTGCCCGACAAAATTATCGCAATAAATATAAAAAAATTAACTCTAAAACGCATTTACCAATCTTTATGAAATTTTGGATAAAAATACTTCAACTAATATCTCAATTTACGTGTTAGAGGGTTTTTCGAGAAAACATGTTTACAGCCTTTTTATTTAATAATGAAAAAAAGTTCAAAATATAACTTTTAGGGAATTTTTTTAAATAAATAAAAAATATGCTGTTAAAGAGCGTATTTTTTTTAGTAGACCCTAAAAATTTTGTACAAATCAAACGAACATTAACGAAGATACACCGCTTCAAAGTCAGTAAAAATGACGCCTTTTTGATTATTTTGCTGAAAAGTGGTCATTTTTCACGACTTTGAAGCGCGCTGTATCTTCGTTACTGTTCGCTTGATTTGTACAAAATTTTCAGTGTATACTAAAAAAAATACGCTCTTTAACAGCATATTTTTTATTTATTTAAAAAAATTCCCTAGAAGTGATTTTTCGAACTTATTTTCATTATAAAATAAAAAGGCTTTAAACATATTTTCTCGAAAAACCCTTGAACACGTAAATTGAGATTTAAGTTGAATATTTTTATCCAAAATTTCATAAAGATTAATAAAGGCGTTTTAGAGTTAATTTTTTTTATTTATTATGCAATAATTTTGTAGGGCAGTGTATTTAAAAATAGTGTGATTTATAATTATTTTAATAAAAACTATTATATTATTGAATGAATAATAAGTCATTATTTAAAAATATTGTCTAAATTTATAATTATAGGCAAATTTGATTTAAAAGACCTAGACCATAGTTGAGGAGCATCCGCGGAAAACCGGCTATATCCATTTTAATAAATGTTGGGAAAATTTAGGAAAACTAAACCAAATTAAAAGTTAAAAAATAAAAAAAAGAAGTGGGGAAAATTGCTATTTAGTTTGGCATCCTATAAACAAGAAAAATGTATTATCCAATAAAAATCGTAGATAAAATATTACCAAAACGGTTGATAAAATAATATTGTAATGGTAAGTATAAATGGACAATCCTTATCTAAAAGGAACCAAGCGCCAAAAACTATTTTTGAACTTAACAAAATGTTTTGTAAAATAACTCATTTTTAATAATGCTCAAAAAGTTTATCATTGTTTGGAATTTCTTTTAAATTATTGAGAGGACTTTCAAATTATTATTAAGTTTTTGAGCAGCATTAAAAATGAGTTAGGTATATACAAATAAGTTTGTTAAGCTCCGAACAAGTTTTTGGTTCCTTTTAGATAAGCACTATCCAAATAAAGAACCCAATTTCTTATTGTTGTTTGGTCGTTTGGTCGTTGTTTGCCATGTATAAATAAATTGATCAGTTGTGAATGTTAATTGACAAATTGCCAGAGAAGCTATCTGTCAAAAATCAGTTTTTGCAATTCAATGTTACATTAAAATGATATTTAATAAAAATAATTTTTAATTTATTTCATACCGCTATTGGAAATTTTTTAAATAAATTAAAAATTATTTTTATTAAAATTGGAAATGTTTCAAATAAATTAAAAATTATTTTTATTTAAATTATTTAAATGTAACATCGAATAATAATAATAATAATAATAATATATACAAATCCCCTTGTTTCCCCAATTAAAACTATGTAAAATATCTGGACAACTTGTAAAACCGCCCCAAAGAAAAATGCACTCCAAATAATATTTCAAAAATAAATAATTCTTTAAAATTAAGTGTAATACGAAAGTATTTAACAAAACATTGCCTTTTAATCCACGCCATGTAGTGAACAAAACATAATTCCCCGCCTTCCTATCAAAAAGTCATCGAGCGTATAGTCCCCATTGTTGCCAGATGTACGGGCTTCGTATACTGCGTAATACTTATACAAAGCTGTATATAATCTCCTTTGACTCGTGTGCCCCCTACCGCCAAAGCATTGGAACTAAGGGTGTATATTTTGATAGGTTTGAATGGCATTAGGAAGCCCACCACTTTTTCGCCATTGAAACAAGGGGGCATCACTTAACTCTAAAACAAATTTATACACGCTAATTTTAGGAAGCCCGATTTCGGGCTTCGTAAAAACCGAGTGGGCTTCGTTTATACTGTAGAATGTAACGTTTCGGGCTTGGTAATGTAGGATTGCATATCTATATATATATGTACATCCTTAATACAATATTGCGTCATTACAATTTGGCAACACTGTAGGACGCAATAAAGTCTGTACAAGCCATATAAAATTTAAAATGAAATATACACGTGACGCAATATTATATCAAGATTAAAATGAGTTGCGACCTACAGTGTTGCCAAATGGTAATGACGCAATATTGTATTAAGGATGTATAATATATATATATTATATATACAGTTACTGTATTTATGTTCTTGCGAGCAGTTGTCACCGCGACTGAAATGTGTTGTGATATCGAGTTTCTTTATTTACCGTAAGTGCCTACGTTTCAAATTTTAAAACTGTTTTAATAATATTCCATGATATAAATGAATTAAAATTCAGTATTATTTTTAAATTTATATTTTAAAGGAGTAATAGATCTAGAGATGATTCCAATTATACTTAATGCACATAATTTTTATAATAGACAATTGAAATAAAAGACAAAAATGAATTTTTAACACATGATTTTTCTTTTATGTAATTTTTATTATTGATATTTTCCATGTTTATAAAATAATGTCTGTATTAGGAATGTGCGGTTTAAAAAAAGTTTTAATTAATTTTATATTAAATTTTAAATATATTTAAATATATAAATATTTTAATATTATTTTTTAACCTTCATGGTTTTAGTTTCTATTTTTTTCTTACTATACATTTTAACATGAATAATTATTATTATTATTATTATAGTAATTACTTAGAAATCTTTTAGAAGGCTTTATTTGTTCGTATTCTTAATGAAAAAGAGCATACTTAAAAAGTAAAGAAAAGTACACGTTTTCTGGTTAGCAACACTTTTTTACCCATCAATACTTTTATTAAGCACATTTTAAAAATCGTAAAGAAAAATATTATATTAATCAATGCTTTTTCATGACACGCGCAGCATAAATTCGACTTTCTCTCAACATTAGTTCTTTAATAATTAACAACTATTATTGTCTTTAGCTTGGTATATTTTTGTTTATGAGTTAACGCTAGTGCAGCAAACCTCACACTCTTCAGAAATCGCCTCCTTTCCCTATATGCAATGCTATATGCATTGCACTATCCCATTAAGAATATGACAAAACAGCGTGGTTAATGGGTGCACTTCAATTTTTCTCTCTCGTGGAAATTTGATGTTTCCATTAAATATAAATCTATTACTTTTCTTTACTTATAAAATAATTAGCTATTGTTTATATGCATGAATTATTTACTTATCGTTATTAAAATTTATTTTTAAATAAAATATTAAGTAGGTACCATGTTCTAAATTAATTCTATTAATTGGCTACTTTGGTTTGTTCCACTTCCTTATTAGCTATGGCGTACAGGTGTGGGGTAATAACAGACATGCTATAGCATATATATGAGAATTTTTCGTTTGCAAAAGAAGGCTGTGCGTGTTATCTGTGGTGCTGCATTTGATGCTCACTATAAGCCTCTTTTCCAGCAGAGTCGAATTCTGTCACTAACTTCACTTTTCTTATACTATAGCCTAGTAGAGGTACACACAAACAAAAGTAAGTTTTCAACATTTTCAAATGTCCACAATTACAATACCAGAAATTCTAACTTACTTAAACCCTCATTTTTTCGGTTAGCCAAGAGTAAAAACAACAGTCTTGATATCAATCTGAATAACAAACTTCCTTTTGAAACAAAGAAAACTGCCCTTGAACATATTTAAAAGTAGAGTAAAGAATTATAATTAATTCATGTTTTTACTCAATACACCAGTATATTGAGACCCCACCAATGGATACTTTGTAAATGCTCATTATTAGTGATGTAGAGTGGGGAACGTTCCCTTCGTGCTGTGGCGAATATTCGCGAACGTTCGCGCACAATTAAATCGTTCGTGCGCGCATGATAGATCGTTCTTTCGTGTCCAAACGATTTACGGTGCGCGAACGTCCTCTAGAGAATTTTCAGCACGATTCTGGCCAATCGGCGCGTTTCATCCGCGTGACCACGTGTATTGCAAATAATATAGCCCTGGTAATATCTTCAAATAGTTAACAAACATGCAAAAACTACTGTTGGCAACGGTATCACAAAGACAAAGCGGCGTCGGTTTTCCGTATATTACCGCCGATCTCTTTTGCGTAAAGGTCAGTGCTCGGGTCAGTGTGTGTGATTAGAGAGATTGGGTAGTGTTATTTTTTTTTTGTTTTCCGCGGGAAACTTAAATATTTGATTTAATAAATATGCCCAGAAGAAAATGCGAGGCATTTGATTTTTTTTTCATAAAAAAAGAGATGGTAAAGACGTTTATTCTTGAAAATTTTGTAATTGTGAATACAGCCGGAATGCCACACGAATGGCAAATCCATTTTCATTTTTCTTAAGAAGCGTTAGGAGAATTTTGAGCATTTTTAGCATTTTGAGAATTTTGATCATTTTCGGAAAAAAACAGGAAAAGTGTGCTCGGGGAACGTTCTTCTAAAATACGTGCTCGAGAATTTTACATCACTACTCATTATTTATAATTTTAAAATTTGTATGTGTGTATTGTTCTATTTTATGTAATATGTCATATATACTTACCTATTGTCTGTAACTTGACTTGCCACTAACATTGATGTAATGCTGGTGAAATAAAATATTATTATTATTATTATTATTATGATTATTATTAATTTTATTTTAAATTTCTGTATTTTTTTTTGTATCCTTAAATGTTTTAGTTTCTAGTTTTTTGACCTTTGTTAAAGTAACTGTATACATTAACATAAATTAAGATAAGTATTTTTATTATTATTGTAATAATTATTATTTAGAAAACGTCTAAGAATTTTCAAAAGCCTAAGAGGTGTAATATTTTGCTGTAAATTATTTAAAATATAATTAGGTAATTTTATTTATTATTTAATTTAAATCATATAAAAATCCACAATCAACCAACAGATAAGACTAGGGTTGTGAAATTTACCGGTTAAATTGGGTTTGTGCAATTGATCAGTCAACTGACCAAAATAAAATTAAATAAAACAATAAGTTATTGTTTTGCTGCAATATTATAAAATAATATTTCATATTATTTTAATTTTAGTTTGTTAATTTATTTTAAGAATTGTATTATTGTTTTATAATAGATTTTCTTTCTTATTTTTTTTTAATTTATGTACTTAAAATAATTTTTTTTACAACAACCGCAAGGAATTTCAAGCCAATTTTATTTGATATTTTATATGACAGCTGTCAATTAGTTTTAACTCACTTTTTTCCAAATTAAACTTCGTCAGCCCGTGGGTAAAATGCTATTTCGCCCACTAGTGGAAGAAGTAAAATTTCGCCCACTAGTGGAAGAAGTAAAATTTTGCCCACTAGTGGAAGAATTAAAATTTCGCCCGCCATTTAAAGAGGACATGAAATACCTAGGTGTTAAATAACTAACATTTAGAGACAACAAACTAAATATGTAGTTTCTAAAATATCAAAAAATTACATATTACAAAATAATATTGATATTTTTCTCTAGCGCCATCATACTACCCCCCAAACATCCTCTATATTTATTTTATAAAAAATTATAATTAAAAAAACTAAGAAATACGCTTTAACCCATTAAAATATAACCCGTTTTCTACCCCAAAGGGAGGAAAACGAGTATTTCTTGCCGAGGCTTAACCTTTCGGAGATTACCTGCTAAAATCTTTCATGTGCATAGGCCCTTAATCACAGGAGTGGGGAGACTCGCGCCTACTCCCCGCTCCAACCGTCAGTGCCGGCTAGGCGAATGCCTTAACATTTTCTTACTTCAGTACGTACTCCGAATGACGGCAAGGTCTTACTCAGGTCAAGCCTCGGCAAGACCTGAAATACTCGTTTTCCTCCCTTCGGGGTAGAAAACGGGTTATATTTAAGGTCTGTGCCTTCGGCTTGACCTTTCGGAGAGATGTTTTGATTCTGCCGGCACCTGACAGCGTACTGTGACCTAAAATATATCTAAACAATATTAGACGAACCCAAAAACCCACTTCTTCTAAGGAATTTAAATAAGCTGATTATGAAATAAACTGTTTACTTGAAGTAACTTTTATTTAAAGTTAACAAACTTATAACCAACTTATTAACACAAATAACGGCGTTAAAAATAATAACTGTCAATGCACAGCCAAAACGAAATAAAAATAAAATACTTTACATTCATTCAACATTAATAAAACATAAATACATAGGCTTTAAACTTATTGAACGATAATTAACCTAGTTTTTTTTATCTAACAGGTACTTTTATCACACTGGTTGAAATGAATTATACATTGATAGATTTGGTGGTGACTTCGGTTTATCAATAAACTTGCAGTAATGTTTAAAAAAGTTTTCCGAACCTTTCCAGTTGCCCCTCTTTAAAATTGCATCCAACTCAACATCTTTTTCAAAATTATAGGAGGCTACTGCCGATCTAATCGAGCCTGGACTTCCAAAAATATTGTTTTTATCCAGCCAGCAATAACTGTCCTCGATGCAGCTTTTACTTGGCCCCTAGTGGTTATGAACATGCTATTTAAGCCAGGACAAGCTTTTCTTCTCATTGTTGATAATTTAATTAAAACTTTTATCCACTTTATTAAATCAAACTCTCTATGATCAGATTTTGTAAGTTTCCAACCCGATTGTCGATGATGCGCACTATCTGTTTTGGAACCAAATTTCGGCCATAGGGTTATTACTTCCTTCTCTAAACTGCAATAAATGAAATCGATCCACAGCAATGTTAAATCATGAATTCTTCTTCCCGATGACAATAATAATAGCAATGAAGTATGACGAGACACTTGGTAAATGCTATCTTCTTGTGGGGGGTTTTGTCTTAACCAATCTATTAAGGTTTCAATATTTCAAATTTCCGTTTTTACGCTAACGGATGAAGCTTTTTTAACGCTTATCGCTTTTAACATAGTTTTGACCAAGGGGCTAGAACCCAACTTTTCCATATTCTCTGGGTAAACCAAGGAGCTAATTATGGATTTTTGTGTAAGTATTGACCTATAGACCTGTCTTTTTGTATGAAACAAAAAACTTAAATATGAAGCAAGGTTTTGAGATGTGGGCTTACTGGGTAAAATCTTATTTACTTTACTCAATCCATTGCTTCCAGCCCGATGAATAAGTTTTACAAGTTGAGTCACGCCATGCAGAATAAAGCAAGCTTATTTCCTCTTCAGTTAAACCATTTATTAAGTGGCTCCAGCCTGTATTCTCCAGACCTCTAAACAAAGGTCCTTCACGTTCTTTGGGGGAAGGCCTGTTTTCAGATCCACTAAATAATCCTCCAGTCTGGGTATTTGCCACGGCGGTACCAGACTCCTGTTCCTTAAATCCCCCCTCCAAAATGTCTTTTCCCACTTGGGAGCTACTATCAAAAACATTCCTTTCGCCAAATTCAGATGTTGTAGTACTTTTGGAATAAGAGGGGGTGGAGGAAAGACCCAAGCTAAATTCACCTCCCATTTCTGGCTGAACGCATCTATGTAACAGGCTTGAGGGTCGTTGGTTTCTATTGTTACATACTTTGGAACTACTTTTGACCGACTGGTCGCAAATAAGTCTATCTCCGGGGTTCCCCATTTCTTGAAAATCATTGCTGTCAACTCGCTTTTCAGATGCCATTCTGTTAGGGCTAAGCCTCTTGATAGACTGTCTGCTAGGTAGTTGTAACACCCGGTAGATAAAATGGAATTAATTGAATTTGGAAGACATGCGCCATTAGCAGTATTTTCTTCACTAATCGAAGAAGAGTCTGGGAACGTGTGCCTCCTTGTTTGCGTATATAGGCGATTACTGTTTTGTTGTCTGATTGCAACATTATGGACTTGCCCTGCAACCTGGTTTTGAATTTTTGAATGGCTATCCACACCGTATACAGTTCCTTGAGATTTACGTGCCAGGCGATCTGATTCGCTAACCATGTTCCTGCGCATATGTTGTTGTCCAGATGAAAGCCCCATCCTGTTTCCGAGGCATCTGTTGTCAGGCAGATAGTTGTCTGTTCCTCGAATATTGGCTTTGATTGGTGAATGTTTCTCTGCCACCAAGAACAATCCGCCAGCGCAAGGCGGGATATGGTAACTCTTTTCGAGTTGTCCTCCGATAGTGTTCGACCTAGACGCTGCATTTGACGCGAATGTAATCTCCCTAATGGTATCACCATTGAGGCAAAATTTAACCTTCCTAGTAGGGACGTTGCCATTTTATAGTTTCAAGTTCCTTCTGAAGATCTTTCAAAATGCGAATCTTTTTGTCCTCGGGAAGGTAAGCTAAATTTCGTCTGGTGTCCCACTTTATTCCAAGAAAATCTACTTCGTTGGTGGGAATTAATACCGATTTTTGAAAGTTTATGTGCCATCCTAATTTCTTTAAAAGACTTACTACCCATTTCATCTGCCCCTGAAGGGTTTGCCGATCTTGGTGAGCAAACAAAAAGTCGTCCAGGTATACTAGGACTCGAACACCTCTTTGGCGAAGTATACTTGCCAGCCAATTTCCTATCCTTGAAAAAGCCTTTGGCGCCGTTGACAGTCCGAACGGAAGGCATGTCATATTGTAAACCGCCACGTTGTATGAAAGGCATAGAAAGCGTCGATGCCTTTTCCTTATCGGTATATGAAAATATGCCTGCGAGAGATCTATCTTCGCTAAATAATCGTTTCTCTGTAAAAATCTGGGAACTTTTAGCTGATTTGCCAACCTGAAATTTCCGGGAAAAAGATATTGGTTTAAACGACGTAGATTGAAAATTTGACGTACTGTTCCATTTGTTTTTGGTATGAGAAACATCGGAGATAGAAATCCTGTTTTCCAGGCCCATCGCTCCAGAATTCCTGCTTGTAACAAGCTTTTTACTTCCGATGTCATTTGTGGGGATTCCCTGGTTTGAAATCTCTGTATATTTCTTTTTGTAAATGGAACGTTTGGCGGTTTTTTTCATAAATGGAATGGTATATCCCTTTAACATACTTGTAATGTAATCTGGGGCCTTTATTCTCTTCCAGCAGGGAATAAACCGACTTAACTGGCCCCCTTGAAACTGATTGTCAATATTTGCGCTGCTCCCTCTTTCGAGGAGCCTCTCTCGTGGTCCTCTCCCGCACATCCTTCCCGCACCTTCTGTCCTTTCGAAAGGGCAACGAGTTATTAGAAGATTTGAGCTTCCATGAAGGCTGGGACTCTTTTTGTGAATGGGATGTATAATACGACCTGTGCTTTGCTGCAGATATGTTTCGACTCCTAAGAACATTCTTTTTAGATTCTCGATCTTTATAAAATACTTTTCGAAAGCCGCCATTCTGACTTACAAGGTTTTCCAGCTTCCCCTCATCAAACAAAAATAATTCCGATGGCGGAATTTCTATTAACTTTGATGCTAAGTGTCGATCTTTGGGAACAAACATCTTCCTTCGCATTTCGATTATTTCTGCTCTTCTTGCACATGTAAATTGTAATAAATCATCTTATGTTTGTTTTAATGAGGATTCTTCTTTAATGTCTTCATACGCTTCCGGAAACTTTTCTGCTAATTTTTTCATACCTTCTGCTACCCTTGCCCTTTCAGTCATGTGTAATTATTCCCGCCATTTCATCCATTTTACCCAAAAGAGACTGGGTATAGGAATAACTTACTTCCGGCAGCTGGCTATTAACTTTTAAGGCAGCAAAGACCGGTGATGCCTACAATCTCTTTTGTACATCCTTATAACGTATCTTATTCCAGCCGACTGTGCCGAATTTTTGGCAAGACAATCCTTGAGCTTTAATCTGTGGATCCGGAGGAGATATTACAAGCTCATCTTCCTTAACCAAGGGTTCAAATGACAGCCCTAAATCAACATGACTTTTCGGCTTTTGGTAAGGTACTGTGTTGGCCCGACTTTTGATACTCGTAAGGAAAAAAGTGACAGCCAACTATACGCACTTAGTTAAAGTCATATTGACAGAATGAGATGACATTGACAAATTAATTTCAATCAGCTGTGTTAAAAAACGTTTAAAAGTTTATTTAAATTATATCGAGTCTTAGCGTGAAAGATTGTTAGTTTGAGTACAGCAAGTTTGGGATATTACCAAACCAGTATTAAAAGTAAAGTTGGTAATAAAAAATGGAGTAACAAGGTTGTTGATGGTAGTAGGCGAATGAATTTGAAAAAATATAGAGATTGATGATTTTTTTTAAACAAGAAATTGTAGGTATTTTTGAGTATAAACATACAAGGTATGATATAAATATTATATTAATCAATTTAATTAATTATTTAAAATGGTTGTAAAACTTTGACCAAGTTTATTATTTTAATGTGGATTCCTAAGGTTTTAACTCTGATATTTATTTATCTAGTTCAGGAGACGTTATAATTCATCTATTTTGTATCATAAGTCGATATCATTATATTAAATAAATTAAACCTTAATATTCCTTATTTTTAATATTACATACATATTATTATTACTATACGCCTTATTTTGATTATTACGTTGATATTATTATCTGCTCTATTATTATTATTATTCTTACTATATTTTCTATGATTACTATATTGTATATTATTACTGTTTCTCTATTTATTGCGCCATGTAATGGGATTATTAAGAGTGAAGGTTTTGCTGTATAAAATTGAATTGTATCTCTGTTTCGACTATACAAAATGAGCTGATATATTGTTACTGATGATCATTATTATAAATTTAGTTGATATTACATTTGGCTTGGTAATACTTAAGAATCTGCATTTATTAAACCTTGGAAATAAAACCCTTTAACCTATAAACTTGGAAATATATATATATTTCTATAAATATACCGTATTAAACTAGTAAATCTAAATCCCCTAAAGTGACAAAAAGCTAACTGAAACTAATAATCTCAAAACGTTTGATAAAACCTATTGTTAAAACTAATATTCAAATACAATGAATATAAAGCTGACAACCATTATTTATGTATTTTTATTACTTAATCTAATTTCCTCTCTCTGGCATCCTTCCTATCTAGAAGCGAATTCAAATAATACAACGTAGGTACCTTTCCGACTAGACTAGATGATCACACCGTTTTTGGCCACACTTGACAACATTGCGAAGTTGTTGAGGTTATGTTTGAATTCGCGAGATTCTTAAAATCTCCTTGGGTTACTGCCGTGTTCATGAGTATGGGGTACCCCAGGCCGTGACCATCACAGTACAAATTCAGGAGGATTCCAAACGGGCTCCCTTGATTCGGCTAAAGAGGACACTGAATGCTCGTCTTCTGATTCTGCACTTTCATCAGACTCCTCCTGGACATTAGCTTGAGGCGTCGAGGACTCCTTTATACCTTCGATTTTGGCACAAATTGTGTCAAACATATTATTCATTTTCTCTTCGAGAATATACACCTTGGTTCTTTTAGGTAGGGAGCCCCCATTTTCCTCTGTCGACTTCCTTTTGCTCAAATGCACCATATTGCTTTCCTCTGAGTCAGAATCTCCTATTTCCATTAAGTCCCGTGCGGCCTCTTTTCTTGTTATAAATAAATGCTTAAGGGGTTGTATGGCCTCCCTGAAAATATCTGCTTGCCCTACAGTCCCTTTAAGTCTGTTAGTTATAGCCGGAGGGCTTATAATTAGGGCTCTACAAAAATCCCATTCTAACATTTTGATCTTGTAGTTTCTATATTGTTTCTCGGCCAGATATGTAGCCGAAGGCCTAAATGCTCTGGCAATACCCGTCGTAGGTATGGCATATCGAATTTTATTCAATATTTGGGGTTCAATATTTTCATCGTCCCCAAACAATGCTTCTTTGGAGAAATTTATTGTTCGCCAGTTTTCGTATCCAATCGAAAATGTTTCTTGAACTAATAGCTTAATTCTATTTAGTACTTGATCGTCCTCTTTTGTTTCTTCTGAAACCTCCAAAAGATCTCCGAAAGAGACATAACTGTTTGTGTCCGCCATCTGAATTAAGGACAACTTATTAGACACGAATTTGTCACAATAATATAAGGTAAGAGCCGAGTGTATGACTGCGGCTTTTTATTTAACCAAGAGGTTGTCAGCCAAGTATAGTACTGTGGCTATATCAATGAACCCGTTGCACTTATCAATGCGACTTGGGTTTAATAAGCTGCGCCTGCGGCTCGACGGTCATGAGACTGAGGCTCACTAACCGTTACAGTTGCGGTTCAACCCTTGCGGCTTCAGTGTGCAGCTCAGCTTTTGCGGCTCGCGACTACGACTCGCCGTTGCGGCTCACCGGCCGCTTGCGGCTGCGGCTTGCTTGGGGCTGCGGCTCACCGGCCGATTGCCGTTGCGGCTCATGAGCCGCACGGCTCAAACCAGAAAGGCTGCGGGTGGCAGGCCGTTTATTATCCAAAATTGTATTGCTACCCTAAGGGGTTCGTCTATTCTAAATGAACTTACCTCTTTTTGAAATTCACTTTCACAAAAGGGCACGTGCACACTACTCGATAAAAGACAGCGTACTGCAGCAAGAAAATGTTAAGGCATTCGCCTAGCCGGCACTGACGCGTCATGACGGTTGGAGCGGGGAGTAGGCGCGAGTCTCCCCACTCCTGTGATTAAGGGCCTATGCACATGAAAGATTTTAGCAGGTTATCTCCGAAAGGTCAACCCAAAGGCACAGACCTTAAAAAAATAAAATAATATAATTTAAAATTTCTGGAAAAATTGAGCCGAAAAAAACAGGTTTTTTTTTCGGTAAAAAACGAAAAAATTGGGAAATTTTTAGAAAAATTGACTTTTTTATTTTTTAAATTTTATTCAAAGGGTAACACGAAAAAATGCAAGTCAATTTTTCTGAAAATTTCTAAATATTTACAGATATCCGTACACAGTTATTGAGAAAAAAGTGAATTTCCGACGCTGATTATCATATTATATAATCATTATTTATGAAAATAATAATTACTCCTTTTATTTTAATTAAGTAAGAGTATTCTACCTGGCAGCAAAAAAAACTATTATAAAATAATTTATTTAACAATTCGATTTATGAAATTATAATTTTTTAATTTAACTTTATGAAACAATTATTGTTTTGTAGTTGGATATTTTTAAGACTCCTTAAAAAAAAAGAACCGATAGTATATTTTATACCTTTATTTTCTTAAATCAATTTAATTTAATTCAATGTTTAGTTTTATTTTTTTGTAATAAAGAATATTTTTTTAAATTAAAATAATGTTAAGTTGTTGTTAATAATTTAATTTATATTATGACCAAAGACAATGTTCTCTGTATTATTAATATTACAATAATTAAAATTATAATAATAATAATTATTATAAGACATCCAAATTTATTATTTGTATTGTATTTTTGTGATTTTGTGTAAAAAATGTCATAAATCTACTAAAGAAACTAAAGAAGAAAATGTCAAAATTTACTAAAAACTATTTTTTTTAATCCGCCCATAAATAACGTACATAAAAAGGTATACTTAAAGTTTCATAATTCAAAAACAAAAGCTTAATTAAAAAATATTTATTAGGTAGCCTAATTTAGGTTGTCAATTTTTAGTAGATACATCCTGTATTTATAACATTGATGTTATAATTATTATAATAATTATTATTATAAGACATCCAAATTTATTATTTGTATTGTATTTTTGTTATTTTGTGTAAAAAATGTCATAAATCTACTAAAGAAACTAAAGAAGAAAATGTCAAAATATACTAAAAACTAATTTTTTTAATCCGCCCATAAATAACGTAAATAAAAAGGTTTACTTAAAGTTAGATAATTCAAAAACAAAAGCTCAATTAAAAAATATTTATTAGGTAGCCTAATTTAGGTTGTCAATTTTTAGTAAAAACATCCTGTATTTATAACATTGATGTTTTACTTTTTTAATTTTTTTTTTAATTACCCAGTACCTAATAACATAAACCACATTGTACTTATTTATAACATTGATATTATCCTTTTTTTAATATCTAAAAAACATGAAATTTTTTTATTATTTTTAAAATAGTGCCTTTAAATCTGCATCTGCATATATAATTTAAAAAATACATTGACACAATTACTTATGGACAAAACAATTTTCTCTTACAATCAGTTTTAATAAATCGGCCGTCATAATTGTAAATTTTTTCTCTGTCTCTAGCATGACGCCACACGGAGCGAGAGAGCCAGCGCTACTATTCGCCTGTTTGTATCGTGAATTTAATTCAAATATTAAAATCATCGGCGAGACGTTGCCAAATTGTGCGACGCAACAACATACAGTATTTAAAAACACGTATATTGGAAAACGTATACTATGGCAATGCCCTCATCGTCAAATTGATTGAACTAAATATACCCATTTGTTCCATTTTTAGTATGTTGTTGCACACTTTTTGTTTCCAATTTTTTCCAAATATTTAAAGAAAGCAGGGTTGGACATTAAAAAATTTTGTACACAAAAATTGGGCAGTAAATTCTACACAGATCTGTATTAACAAGAATCTTAGAAAGTGCTGGGATCAAGTAAATTTTAAGAAATAAGCGCTTGACATTACTGCGTCAGATATACTGACGCATATATATATATATATATATATATATATATATAATAATAATAATAATAATAATAATAATAATATTCTTTATTCCAGAGTTTCGTATTTACAATAAAATTATAAATTCTTAAAAATGGAATGACGTCACATATACATATATCACATTACAGATTGGTTTTTAAATAATCATTTAAACAATATGGCTCCAACTCAATTAAAAACTTCTTAATATTTACTTTAAATACATCTAATCTATTTATTGACTTAAACCTATGTGGTAGTTTATTATAAAATTTTATACATCTATAGTGCGGACTTTTTTCTGTTTTTGTTAAAGCATGCTGAGGGTAATCTAGATTTAGAGTTCTGGTTTCGTATCCACCATTACGTGATATAAAGTTATGTCTATTGTTAAATAAAATTGTTAAGCATTTATAAATGTATAGCGTATATACTGTTAAAATTTTCCTATTTCTAAATTCTCCTCTGCAAGATTCTTTATATTTTTTATTAAGCATTATTCTAATCACAGCCTTCTGTATGACAAATGTTTTTTCTATGCGGGTGCTTCCGCCCCAAAAGATAATACCGTACCTTGCCTTTGACTCAAAGTTAGCGAAGTATATCGTCTTTATACTATTAAGATTTAAATAATTATGAACTACTCTTATTCCGTATTTAATTGCGTTCAGTTTACTACAGAGATTGTTAATGTGCGGATCATAGTCTAAGAACTCATCGATACAAACTCCCAAAAATTTTGAGTCATTGGCTATTTTTAATTGGCAATTATTTATTAGGATAGTTTCATGTATTTTCTGTCTAGATTGTCTTGTCCTAAAGACTACTATATTGGTTTTATCATCATTAAGCATAAGTTTGTTTTCAGTATACCAGGTCTTAGCTAATGAAAACAATCTCTCACATTTTTCGTTAAGTTCGCAGAAGTTTTTAGCACCCACGAGAAGGTTATTATCTTTAGCATAGTTTGTACAAAATTCGTTTTCATTTTCTACAATATAACACAAGTCTATTACAAAGATTAAAAACAAAATTGGTCCAAAAATACTCCCCTGTGGAATTCCCAGGACAATATTCTGGATATCTGACATGCAGTCATTAATCCCCACTGCCTGCTTCCTCGCCGCCAAGTAGGACCTAATCCACTCCAAAGCAGCACCCCGAATGCCATACCTGTCCAGCTTTATCAATAAAAGGTTAGAGTCTAGGCAATCATATGCCTTTGATAGATCTAATGAAATACCAAGGCCCAGCAACCCCTGCTCCAAGAATTGCGATATGTTTTTTGTATATTGGAAAATTGCTGTTTGAGTGGAGCGTCCTTTTATGAAACCATGTTGAGCTGGACTAAATAAGTCACATCCCGACATGAAGTCAACCAGGCGATCGCACACAGCCATCTCGAATAATTTTGAGAAACTGGGTAATATGCTTATTGGTCTGTAGTTTTCTTCCTTTTCTGCATCGCCCTTTTTATATATTGGTTTGACAACTGCAACCTTAAGTAAATCCGGAAAAATTCCCTGCTTAAAGGAATTATTTATTATGTAGCATATTACCTCTTTGATATTATTAATGCAATATTTTACTAGGCTGCATGGTATTTCATCCATCCCACTGGTGTGTTTATTTTTTATTCTTTTAGTAGAGGCTAGTATTTCACTCGGGGTGACTGGTCTTAAGAACATTGATTTTATGTTATTTTCAATTTTACACTTAAATGATATTTTTTTGCATCTTTTAGTAGTTTAGGGGCGACATTTGTAAAAAAATTATTAAATTTGTTAGCTACTTCCTTTGGGTCCCCTTTTATTTGGCAATCATCGTTTTTATGTTTTTTTTCCAGTTATTTCATTATGAATATTCCATAAACATTTGCTTTTGTTATCGGAATTGTTAATTTTTTTTCTCATATCTTTGCAATTTAATTTTATTTAGTGTCCTATTGTATTCATTTTTGCAGTCCTTATAATATTTTTTAAAGCTTTCGTTGTTTTGGGATAGGACTAGCATCACATCCAATCTTTTCTTACATTCCTTAACTTCAGCATTGTTTCTGAAATATTCATTTATTTTTGTTTTATTGTTCACCAGTTGACGAGGAAAACAAGCATTAAAGATTATTTTAAATCGGTTTAAGAAGCATGTATATTGTTTATTTACATCTTTATCATCACATTCATATACTTCCTCCCATTGCTCATCAGTCAGGTGTTCCAAAAAGTGGCACTTATTTTCATCACTGAAAAATCTCTTATAATGTTTTTTTTCTTTGGGATATTCTACTCTAAAAACAATTCTTTGAAATGTGTGATCAGAAATGCCACCATTTACAACACTTGCCTGATAAAATCTATCATAATTGGTAAGAATATTGTCAATACAACTTTTTGTCTTATGGGTAATTCTAGTATATTGGTTAATGGTTTTATGTAGACCATATGAGGCTAAAAGTGATGTTAGATTTGCATTATGCTCATTTTTATCAGTATCCTTCATATAGATGTTAAAATCTCCTGTAATAAAAATTAATTTATGCTCTTCGACAATTTTTTGTAATAATTTTTCTAATTTATCCAAAAATATCTCCTTTGAGCCATCACATGGTCTTTATAATGTAATTACAATCATTGGTTTATTATTTACAGTGAATTCAGCTGCTGCACATTCAAAAACATTTACTTTGGAAAGTTTATTTATTTCTGCTCTCACCTTATATTTGATTTCTGACCTTGCAAAGATAGCTACACCCCCATGTTGTCCCTCCTTTCGACAGAAACTTGTGACAAGCCTAAAATTTTTCATCCCAAGCTTGCCAATTTGATCTTCCGACTTCCAATGCTCCGATATACAAAGAAACTTGCAATCTGGGTTTTCTTCCAGCATAGCTTCCAGCTCACCTATACAGTTGCCTATGGATTGGGCATTTTGATGTATAAGACTGATATTTTCTTCTGTTTTATTTGATGGTTTTTTAAATATTTTATTTGGTAATTGCTATTGTTTATATTCTTCATAGTTTGTGTTGTTTATTACACTTTTCATAATTTTTTGGTAGGATTCACACTGTTTTGATGATGCATAATGGTATATATTGTATTCTGTTTTGTGTTTTTTGTTGCTCCTGATACAATTTGCACATTTTTTTGAGTCTTTGTTTGTGCAAAGATTTGTTTCATGGCCTCCAGCACATATCGCACATACTGTTGTTGCACTTTGTTGTTAAAATTGTTAAAATAGTAAATAAAAATTGAGTAAAAATTGAGTTGACTTTTACAATCTTGGGCTAGATGGAAAAAGTCACAGCACTTGTAACATCTTTTCACAAAAGTTGAGTCATTAACCATGCAGTTTTTCCATCCTATACTTAAAGTATTTCCATGAAGAATGTTTTGTCTTGTTTGGGGATTCACTGATATTATAAGGTTAGTTAATTCTATGCCTTTTTTTCTTAAATCCTCTCTGACGCAGCAATGATAGAATTTTGTATATATATAAATATATATATATATATATATATATATATATATATATACATCCGTAATACAATATTGCGTCATTATATTTCGCGACCTTATTGCGTCTAGTAGATACTAGAAATACGTTATTTAGCGAAAATATAGAAGAGTTTATCGGCGTACTTTTTTTTGCTGATACCAAAAATCTGGTTAGATTTTTTTTATCTTAAAAAATAAGATATACACTTTTTTTTTTCAAAAGTCACTACATTATCAACTCATTTTAATTTTGATATAATATTGCGTCACGTGTATATTTCATTTTAAATTTTATATAGCTTGTACAGACTTTATTGCGTCCTACAGTGTTGCCAAATTGTAATGACGCAATATTGTATCAAGGATGTATATATATATTGATGGTAGGTATCTTGTCGCCTCCGGCACATAGATAAGGCGACCTGGCCTCCGGGTTTTCCCATTACGTTAATTTAAAAAATTATATATATTTGGGGTGTTAAAATGATAATCAATCCGGATTTCTTGAGAGGGGAAATGTTTTTTAATTTTTAAGGAATCATATATGTATACATATGAGGAGCACAGACTGTACGTTGTGACCTCCGAAAATTTATCCTGATGCGTCGTTGTGGCCTCCGACAATGTTGCCACATTATCGGAGGTGTTAAAGACACCTATTTATCCGCGTGCTGATTTTTAATATAAATATTCATTCAGGCGGACAGTTTACTTCATATTTTTTGAAAGTCCAAAAACGTTCTTTTTTATTTAGTCAACTCTAAATGTAATAATAGTATTATTATTATTATAATGCTATGTAAATATAAAAACAACTGTTTAAAAGTTTTAAGTGATTTATTTGAAATTTGACGTTTCGCTAAACAGTAAAAGCTATAGCTTCTGCTACTGCTACTTTACCTAGTTTAATATGGAGTTTTATCAAGTAAAGGTCGAAACAATTAATTCAATGTAATAATTTTTTTGTTTAGGTTTAATTTTAAAAATAAACTTAGTTATAGGAGTAGTTTTATTAAGAAACTGAATACAAAAAGGTAAGTCACGGTGCTGTTCTGAGAGGTGATTTTTGGACTTTCTGTGAAACCTAATTTTTTTTATATTCTTGATAATTAGGTCATAACTAAAATTTTAAGACCAAAATAAAAAAAATTTGACGGTTAATTTTGTTTTAATTGGATGTTTATTAAAAATATGTATGCACACTTTCAATTCTCCAATTAAAACTTGCGATTTTATTTAAATATTATCACAACTTTTTAAATCAGATTAAAGATTAGTTAATTTCCTAAAAAAAGGTCTATACATTTTTTATATCTTTTACTGTTTTGTTGTAATACACGTTTAAAGTTTTAATTTAAGGTTAAATGTATAGTATACATTTATTAAACAATAATTCTAAGGGTGCTACATTTTATTTAGGGCCGATTTATTAATTTTTGATTTATTTGACGAATAATTTCTTTGAATACTAGATATTGCCAAGACATGAAAGTTATCGGCGCGATAAACTTTACTAAAGATGAATAAACCGGTCATAAATTTCTTCGTAACTTTTGGTACAATTTTTCATTTTTGTTTATAAAAAACACTTTAAAAACTAAACAAAAATTATAGAATACGTATACTGAAAATGACGTCAAATAAATTTTTAATAGATCTAAGTTTCATGGCAACCTTTAAGGATATATTAATTAAGGGAACATAATTGTATACGTCAAAGGTTAGATTAAAAGTTTGAACGTTTATTGCAACAAAACAGTAAAATATATAAAAAAAAATTTAAAACCTTTTTTTTAGTTATGCAAATATTAAATAATATTAAATCGCTAGTTTTAATTGGATAATTGAAAGAGTGCATAATATTTTTAATAAACAGCCAATTAAAACAATTCAAACCGTCAAATTTTTTTTATTTTGCTCTTAAAATTTTAGTTATGACAAGAATATAAAAAAAAATTAGGTTTCACAGAAAGTCCAAAAATCACCTCTCAGAACAGCACCGTGAAGTACGTATTTCTAAAAATAAACAATTATATTGCAAACAATGTTTTACAAATATCTAAACACAATTTTTTTTCCAGATTAATTAAATGTTGCAGTTTGGATTTAACGGCTGTAATGGGGCTATTTATATTGTTTTTCTGAATAAAATTTTTTTATTTGTCGACCAGATGGATAAATTATTTTTTTTAAATACGAATCAAATTCTTTCTCTAAAGCATCCACTTCGGCTGGAGTCCATCCTAAAATTATTGTTCTAGTTATCTTTACCTATTTTTGTTATAGTCGGTGGTATTTTATTTCCATTTCCATTTCCTTAAATTAGTTTTTTTAATAATTTAAATTATTTATATTGTTAAAATTCGGTTTTTAATTATTTTTTTTTATTTCAATAATTTAAGTTATTGATTTTGCCTTATAAATATTTTCTTATTTATTTATTTTATTTATATTAGAATAAACGCGTTATTTTTTTTAATTGCATTTTTGTGCCTTTTTTCTCTTTAAACTTCTTATTTTGCCGTTTTGGATGTCTTTTTTAATTTTTTAAGTGCCTAAAAGTCCGGTCTTAAGTAGGTAATTAGCAATCTTAAGAAGCCATATATCTTAAATCTCCATATTTAATTTAATTTTTTAATTAAATATTTTTAGTTAGCAACAGGTATAGCGATTTTAAGAAAAATGTTGGGTTTGATTTTTTGACATTAAAATAAAGTTGACAAAAGCTGTCTTAATCATGTTAAATTTCTAGAAACGATCATGGAATTTTATATAGTCTAAATAATTTTACATACGGGTCAATATAACGCAAAAGCCATTTTTCCGTATATATAACCATAGTGTTGCTGTATTTAACCTTCAAAACTTGTCTATTAATTTATTTATCTATCATTGATGTCAAAAAACACCGAAACAATCAGCGTCTATATTTTTCTTGACCATTGTCATAACAACTGGCTTTATCTACCCTTGCGATTAAAGTACTATTTTATACACTATTTTTAATGGTAGAAGGAAACTTTAACAGCAAAAAACTTACATATAGGTACCCACAGAGGTGGGCAAATTAATTGATTAATCGATTATTATTCGATTATCCAACCGTCGATTATTTTTTTGTAATAATTGATTAATCGATTATTTGATTAATCGATTATTGATTAATCATTATTAAGGTTAAACTGTAATATATTAAACTGTAATATATGTAACATACCTTTAGCTTTGACAATATTTGTGTGTGGCAATTCCAACTTATTTTTTTGTTTCTCTTGTAATGTATCATTTTTAAGCAATTTAGTTATGTGTAAACTTTCATTGGTTTGTTCTAAAACCACGTGGCAAATATCATGAAAAAAATTGTAAGTTTATAAAGGTGTCTTGATTAGCAACCATTTGGTACTTATTGTGCGGTATACCGCACAATTTTAATAGCATCTCGGTCCTTAATGAAACCATTGTCACATTATAACACTGCACGTACAAAATATTAAAACACTGCACTTGAGCCGTTAACAATTGTTTTCTCTTGGCGCCTAATTGATTTTTGTCTGTTATTTTCGGTTAAAAGATCTCGCTAAAGCTCTTTATGATATTTTATCCGTTGTTGCCAAATTTCGGAGGCGGGAAAGTAGCGTTTATGTAACTAATTTAATGTATTTATAATCGGAGGCGATATATATATATATATATATATATATATATATATATTAGGGTGTTTCAGAAAAAAAAACATGTTTTTTTTCTAATTGTGTTGAAAAATTAATAGTACATTAAAAAACAATAATTTTGGCGCCTATTTGAGCCCTTAATATTAATATTAAGGTTTGCCTCAATTCATTTGTTGTTTTTCCATTTCAATAACACGGGAATTTCTATTTTTTTTCATTTTGAATTCTTCTCTTCTTATAGCTTTGGAATGGATTGTTTTCGCACCACCCAATCGAGAGGAGTTATAGACAATTTCACGCTCTTCAAAAAACATCTGAAGGTCAAAGTTCTTCAGATCAACCGTTTCAAAGATATCAGCGATCAAAAATAACACAAATAATTTTTTTTAAATATTTTCAAATAAAATACAAAAAAATATCATATTCCATATTAATATTATTTTTTATGTAAAATCACTTTAATCTGCTAACCTGAGACTGTAAACTTTTTTTTATTTATATACAATTATATATACATAATGTATATACAGGGTGTTTCAAATATATATATATATGTATATATAAATAAAAAAAAAGTTTACAGTCTCGGGTTAACAGAATTAAAGTGATTTTACATAAAAAATAATATAAATAAGGCATTTGATATTTTTTTGTATTTTATTAGAAAATATTTGAAATTTTTTAAACGGTTGATCTGAAGAACTTTGACCTTCAGATGTTTTTTGTAGAGCGTGAATTTGTCTATAACTCCTCTCGCTTGGGTGTTGCGAAAACAAACCATTCCAAAGTTATAAGAATTCAAAATGAAAAAAATAAAAATTCCCGTGTTATTGAAACGGAAAAACAAAAAATGAATTGAGGCAAACCTTAATATTAATATTAAGGGTTCAAATAGGCGCCAACATTTTTGTTTTTTAATGTACTATTAATTTTTCAACACCATTGGAAAAAAAATGATTGTCAATTTTTTTGAAACACCCTAATATATATAAATTATATATATATATATATATATATATATATATATATATATATATATATATATATATATACTAACTTTCGACTTTACTTGATTCAGGGCTATTTCTTATAAAAGAGACAGAGCAATAAAGCGATATTTCAAACAATACAAATATATTAACAAACAAAGAATTAACAACAAAAGTGAAAAGATAAAACAAGGAAAATTAAGGTAGTTGTCATGCTATAAGCATACCATCAGAAAATTTTGAATTTTTGTATACTTATTAAGGACATGACAATACATATATCCTTAAAATTTGAAGTCGATTGACCGTCTATAACCCGAGATAAATTCAATTAAAAATTGGATAATTAACATGGATTGTATAGGCTTTCTGTAGTTCTGTACCAGTTTCTTAGTTATACAGAAAAAACTAACTGTCAGAAGCTTTCAAAAAACTAACAGTGTTTTAATGTATTTTTGCTGAGTTTAAAAAAAAATAATTAAAAATTTTTGACCGTCCAATTGTTTATAAATAACCGTTTAAAGTTCAACAATATGTAAAAAATATACATCACTAGTGTCAGATAAAAACAACTTGGCAAGGCTGTACGCGAGTATAGATATTATTTCCGCAGTAAATTCAAATGAACTGAGTCAGTCCAATTTATCTATTGGTTGAGCATAAGCGACGTTGCCGGATTAAAACTTATGAAAATATTTGAAAGTATTACGTAAAAATAACGTCTCCAGGGTACAGTCTTGCGAACAAATTATGAATCACTTAGCTACAAGCTCGTATACTTTTACGGTGCGTATAATCTAAAAATTTTTGACAATATTGTACCACGACAACTACCTTAAGTTAAGTTAAATTAAAATTAGGTAATTAAAGTTAATCCAGGGATTTAATCAAAGAGAACGAGTTTACAAAACAAACTAGAACTCTAGATCAAGTAATTTAACTCAAAGTAAACTAAAAGAAAATGTAATAATTAAACTAATCGAATGAGTTGTGCGACTTTCTCTATAGAGTAATTAACTACAATTAAACAAAACTTATCGGAGTGAATCTAATCTAAACAAATTGGTTTGAAATACAATAATTACTATAGGTACCTTCCACTGAATCAAATGAAGTTGGCTGGCGAACGATTTGGAAAGCGCAATACAATTTCGATAAGAACTGGCGAGTCAAAGGTTGTGTTGGTTTTTATATAGACTATTTTAAGGAAAAATTGGAAGGGATTAATTCTTTAAGACCATTGGTCAAAATCATGGTAACTCCCCCCCGCAAGGGTCATAGAAAATTGGCTGGTTCAAAAGGTCATAAACTCTTATACCAACCGAAAAGGACAAAAGGTTATTGGCTTTAAGCTACGCGGTTAGATAGTTCTTAAGGGAGAAGGCGTTAACCTTTGCTTTAAGTCGGAAACTTCGCTACTTGAAAGGTCGGGAACAAACAAGGCGGGAATTTTACTAGGCATTGGGCGGAGTTTCAGCCATTGTCGCCAACTTCAAGATATACTATAATTTACTAAATTTGATAATTGAGGATAGCTCTTAGGGATGGTTTGAAAGTAACAAGGGTTGCCTAATGATTGAATCCACTCTTTTTATATCTGGTTATTAAATCGTATTAACTGAGTTTGATTTTTTTGGGCATTCCTTTGGTTCAAGCCATGCTTATGAGTTTTATCCATCTACACTTAATTTACATTGGCTGATCGAGACTTTTAATAAGCAGCCGCGCTTTCATATTTACAATACAGTCTACCTAATCTTACGTCTTATTTCTAGTCTATAATCTCCTATTTCTAATCTATAATCTCTATTTTTCTAGGTTTAGTTTTAAACTGAATCAATTCGTTACTTTTTTAATTATATTAAATTTTATTATATTTTTGACGCTTTTCATTTATTTCTTAAAATTCTTCGTTTAAAGAAAGTGTTGTTGCCATATGTTTGGCGGCTTTGGCAAAATAAAGATAGCCTACTTTATGGATTTATGGCTTTATGGGCTCTATTTGAATTTTCTTTTAACACGACCCTATACATTTGTTTTTGACGTTACATTTGAAATATCCTTTTCAAAATTACTTATTTCGCACATGTTGAAGCTTTCTAAACCTTTCTAAGAAACTTTTAATTTCGGCTCTTTCCAAGAATTATTTTAACGGTTTTTTCCCACTTTCTCCTTATTAAAATATTATAAATGTCGTACTTAAATATCACAATTTAAAATAATCGATAAGAATGAGTGAACGAATTTCTGCCCTAAATAGAGTAATTGACTTGGTTTTATTATTTGCGGGATTCCCGCAGCGGGAACCATGTTATATAACCTAAGAATGTTTTCTGCATTACGAGTCAGGCAATGCCTAGTCGAAGCTTTCAATATATTCGCCAAATATTTATTTATTAGAGCCTCATAATGGTGAATTTCTTGTGGTTTAAAGGATGCGTATAATTGGGTGTCATCTGCATAAAAGTGATAATTGCAATGTTGTATAAATGAGCCTAATCGTGATGTGTATATTATAAATAACAGGGGTCCTAGAATTGATCCTTTTGGAATTCCATTTCTTAATAAAAAATCTTCGGATGTTGAATTTTTTAAAACCACATATTGTTTTCTATTGGACAGATAGTTTTTTTTTATTAAATGTATGCTTGAATCCATAAATCCAATGTACTTTAATATAGCAAGCAATAGTTCATGGTTTAAACGATCAAGGGCTTTTGAGTAATCAAGCAAAACTAAAATCATCAGTAACTTTAAGTAATGCGGTGCAACCACTGTAGTGCTTCCTAAATCCGGATTGATTATTAGGAAGTAAATTATAGTCAAGATAATTTCGAACTTGCTTGTTTAAAATTTTTTCAAATACTTTTGACAATACATTCAAAATACTTATTGTTCCTTATATTCTGAAGGGTTATTTACTTTAGGAAGCGGTATCACACTTGCAACTTTCCATATGTCTGGAAAAACTGAATTTTCTCTGCAATAATGTGTGTGATAATAGGCAAAATAAATGGACAACAAAGTAAAATCATTTCCACTCTAATACCGTCTGACCATATCGCTTTGGATTGAATAGTATTTAAGATTTAATAAATTTCTTTCTCAGTTGCAAGTGTGAACCTAAACTCATTTGCGATTGGAGCTTTATTTTCTAGGTAACATTTTAAGGTGGTATTATCTGATTTTCGATTAGTTTTTTATACATCAACAAAATATTTGTTTATTTTATTTGGATCAGTAAATGAACAAGTAAAATGTGATTTAGTTGTTATATTCATATTTTTTAGTTTTTTCCAAATGCAATTCTTATTATTAATGTTTATATAGTCTTCTAGACATGCCTTTTTTCATTTTTAATAGTTTGATTAGTAATTTTTCTTAATTGTTTATTGTATAACCAAGTTAGTTGTTTAAGTTTTTTCAACGTCTTTATTTTCTTCAACGTCAACATAAATTTATGGAGCGCTTTTAATGTATCTTGTTCAAATTTTTTGAGTGATTTTATTGTGTCGTTAAAAAAATCTTCATATACTTGGTTTACATATCCCATATTAGCAGCATCCCCATTTAAAGTAGGAGATTATACCTATATTTTTCTATTTTCAATATCTATATTACCACCACCCATAATATAACAAGTGGTATGATTATCATCGATGATATTTTCGAATTGAAACCGATCCGCAGGACGAGTGAAATTTGCTGCTTCGATTTCAATGAGTAAATATCATCGATAAGTATTATAGCGTATTATAGCGGAGTGCGGACGTGTTTTAAACGCTCTTAAATAAAATTATAAATTAAATTAATTTAAGTATGTCTACTTGTTTTAAATGTTCTGTTCTTATAAATGCTTCTGATGCAATAAAATGCGATAAATGTCAAAAATTTATGCATTCAACTTGTACAAATTTATCCAGAAGTGAAGTGTTGTGCGTAAAACAAAAAGACAAAGTTATAAGTTACTTTTGTGAGGATTGCAAATTTGAGATAACTCAAAATAGTCAGTTGTTAACTATAAATTATAGTTTACAACTGACTATTTTGAGTTATCTATAATACTGGAATTGCAAAAGGAAATTAAAGGACTTAATAGCAAGGTTAGTGAGTTAGAAAACAAATTTGTAAATGTAAATGCACAAAAATCAGTTCCTGATGATTGCAAATTTATCGAAAATGTTATATTGGAATCACAGGAACGTGAAAAACGCAGTAAACATGTTTTGATATTTAATATAAACGAAGATAAAGACTTTGAAAAAATTGCCAAAAATGTTATTACAGGTATTTCTAATTTAGTAAATACCGACAATCTTAAAATTTACCGTATTGGTAAAAAAACGAATGGCAAAAAACGTCCAGTTAAAATTTAATTTGAATCAGCTGTGGAAGCAAAAACTATACTTGTTAATAAAACCAAGGTGAATGAACCTTATAGAAACAAAAATAAATTACGATTTAACATTTTTGCAAAGAAAATATTTGGAAAACCTCTAGTCTACTAGAAAATAAAAACAAGTCTGATTCTAACGTAAAATATACTATTAAATACAAAAATGGATTACCAACCATTGTAAAGTTAGATTAGTTTAATAAAATACATTTTATTTATGCATCTATAACATATATGTATTAATAATAGGATATATATGTTAATAATTCCATAAATGACCACATTAAACTGTATCAAAATGTTAGGGGATTAAATACCAAAACAACTGCCTTCTATAATAATGCGTTGCAAATTAATTATGATATTGTGGCAATTACTGAAACGTGGCTACAAGAAGATGTAGAAGATTGTGAACTTTTTAATAACAATTATACCGTCTTTCGTGCAAATAGAAATCTAAATTATTGCAACAAAAAACGTGGTGGCGGTATTTTGATTGCAGTTATAAAAGACATAAATGTTGTAAATGTGCCATTGGACTTAAATTATAAAAATGTCGATATAATTTGTGTAAAAATTCAATTAGAACTAAAAAATGTGTTTATTATTGTACTTTATATACCTCCAAGTGCGGGACTGGAAGTGTATGATGACATCTTTTCTCGTATTCAACAATTTACTTTTGAAACAGACTCAAATATTTGTATTCTTGGAGACATAAACATTCCAGAACTATACGTTTAATTGTATAATCCAGTTTAGCAGTGAGATTTAAATATTGTAAATAAAATTAAGTTAGGCACTTCCCTGCTGTAAATTTTTTATTTTATTTTAATAACCGACCGGTTTCGCCTTACGGCATCTTCAGGGTTTACGTCAATATTATAGTCAATTGAGTCAATTGTTTATAAATATATATATATAGTAATGTTGGAAATATGTTGTCTCAACATCAACATGGCTTTGTTGGTAAAAGATCAACTAATAGTAATTTACTTAATTTTATTGAATACATACATGACTCGTTGTCTAATAACGTTCAGGTTGATGTTGTATACACAGATTTCCACAAAGCATTTGATAAGGTTAATCACAGAATTATATTGTATAAACTTAAAGCTTTTTATGGATTTACCGATAATTTTTGTGAGTTCATATCTTCGTATTTGCATGATCGTAAACAAAGGGTTTTTTATAACGGCCATATTTCATCATCCTACAATTCTACCTCAGGTGTACCTCAGGGTTAAAATTTGGGACCATTAATTTTTATTTTGTTTATAAATGATATCTGTGATGTTATAAAATATTCTGAGATACGACTCTTTGCGGATAATGCCAAGATTTTTTTAAATATTTCTAAAATGTCTGATTGTAACAAATTACAAATGGATCTAAATTCAATTTTTAGATGGTCCGATAAAAATAACCTTCCACTTAATATTAATAAATGCAATACAATGAAATTTTCTTACAGGCACAATAAAATAGATTTTACTTATAGTTTAATAGTTATTTATGTATTAAGGGCATAATAAGGTTTTTATGGTCCGAGGCGCTATTTCGAGCCCGAGCGCGTTAGCGCGAGGGCTAGAAAAGCGTCGTAGGACCATAAAAACCAGTTATGCCAGCAATGCATAAAAAACTTTATGCACGTTTTATATTTTAATATTTTTAATATATTATTGTTTTTAAAGACGTTTACGTCAAAGAATTTGTTATAATTGTCATATTATAATGTCAACTGACATCAGTCAGTTTTAAAGTTTAAAGATGAATGAAATTGAGGAAGCAGCTGAAAAGGCGAAAAATTTCGGCCTGCTGCCGGAAAAATCAAAATCTTTATACGAAAAAACTTACTTCGAATATATCAAATGGTGTAACATTGTTGTTTTTAATTTTTGACGTTTCATTATAGCCCGCTGGGTCATAATAACGCCCGCGGGCTATAAAAAGACGTTTACGTCAAAGAATTTTTGTTATAATTGTCATATTATAATGTCATCGTGCATAAATAATATTAATATTAATAAGGTTGAAATTGTTAAGGATCTTGGAATTTATATTGACCCAGTTTTAAAATTTGATACTCATATTGAAAATTAAACTAAAAATAGTTATAAAAAAATAGGATATATTGTTAGAAATTGTAAAGAATTTAAAAACAAATCCACCTATACTCTATTATTTAATATGTATATACGACCGCGATTAGAATATGGTTGTGTTCTTTGGGATCCTTTTTACAAAAAATATACAGCATCTATTGATAAAATACAAAGTTACCTTTATAAACTTACAAATTACTATCTCAAAATTCTCATTGAATACAATTATTTAAATTTTATCAAGACACCTAACATTTTATCGCTAGAAAATAGAAGATCTTTTGTCAAATTATGCTATTTGTACAAGGTTATACATTATTTGGTTGATGACATTTTTTCTTTAAATAGAATAAATTTTTACGTACCAATTTTAAAGACCAGGTTAGTCAAAACATTTTTTGAAAAACAATGTTCTACAAATTATACTAAATACTCTCCCATAAATTATATGTGTATAATATATTATATACCGTACCTTCATTTGCAAGCTAACCATAGGGAAAATACATTGTAACTGGACCAGATAAGTCTTAGTCAGCACGAAGCGAAAAATGTTGTAGAAATGATTTGGACGCGTGGACGAGTACGCTAGCATGCGCCGTAACAGTTGACCTTGCTTCATACATCGATGCTTTATTATTGTTTTTTATTTTGTGCGGTGTAAATCTGGTAAAATTTGTTTTAGTACGCATGTCTCGACGACGCATCAAAATCATTTCTGAAAAGGTTCTCGCTTTGTGTTGACTGCGACTTATCTGGTCCAGTTACAATGTATTTTCCCTATGGTTAGCTTGCAAATGAAGGTACGGTATAATAATTTACAAAACATTGTTGACATTTTTGGTGTTAATTTTTCTGTTTTTAAGAATACTTTAAAAAGATATTTTTTGGACTTATAGTTTTTCTTATTTTGGTTTGGGTAGGAATCAAAGTTTATCAATTAAATTTTAAGATAATAATTTACAAACCATTGTTGACATTTTTGGTGTTAATTTTTCTGTTTTTAAGAATACTTTAAAAAGATATTTTTTGGACTGGACATTGTGGATATTTTTTTGTAAATTTTTGTTTCGCATTAGGAATACTTTCAAGTATTTATTGAAAAAGTATTTTTTATTTTTTTTGGTTAATAGATTTAAGTAAGAATAGAAGTTATAATACATATTATGTAAATTAGTCTTAAGTTAATTAGTTTTAAGTTAATTTTAGAAAAAGCTCTGTAATTGGGAAAATTTTCCTGTAGAGTTTTTCTTTAATAAATAAATAAAATATAATGAATTTTAGGATTTAACGAATTGTCAGTTTGACATTTGAAATTAAAATGTGCTTTAAAATATAAAAAGACTTTAATAAACCTTATTTATTCAAACTTACCTTACCTTAATTTTATTATCGTTTACACCAACCCATCGATCTTTTAGAGTTTATAATTCATTATTTTAATCATTTAAAAAACACAGTATTTAAATGTCAACAAATGTCAAATCAAGAAAAGTGTCAAAATCCTTAGCAACGTGTAAATAAGGTGATACAAAATATTGTTGCTGTGATAAAATGCGTAACCATGGAATACTGGCAATTTATTGGTTCTAATTATAATGAATTATATTGTCGGAAGTATATTTTAACATATTGTTATTATACAGAAATTTTCACCATAATGAATTTTGATTAGGTATATTGGCCTAGAGCTTGACCAAACTTGTTAAGAGGCGTTCTTAAACTGAAAAAATAAAACAATATACCTATGTTTAATATATAACCCCAGCTTCTTTCAGTTCATTATTAATTGCAGTAATTTCATTATCATTACCAGCAGCTTTCGAAGCAACTAACAACTTTAATCGTTTAGCCCGTTTTGCGTCGTCAATGGTTTTATTATTTTACGATATTTACTACTAACTAGTTCATCTGGTCACCCCTGTTGGTTCAATGTTTTGTTAATGAACATTTGTTAATTTTAAAATTTCTTGGTTTTTTTTGCTTATTTTCTTTGTAATAATTCTGGGGATACTTTTTAAATATTAATTCATATAAACCTATGGTTTCCTTAAAATTTTTATTTGGAATAATAAAACCACTATTATGATTATAATATGTTATAAAACTTTTTCTAATTTGCCATTTATTTAATTTAGGATCATAAGTCACACCAATCATTTGAAAAATCATTTAAATATTGACGAGCCAATGTTTGATAATCATTGAGGTAGCATTAACAGACAAATCTTTAATCGCCCCTCCATCAGCACCGCCACCATTTTATTTAGCTTATCGCAAGCTACCCCACTGTGTCTACATAAACTTGCTCTAAAGGAATTTGGTAGTAAATTGCCATGTTTACTATCATTAGAACGAGCTGTTTCAAATGAATCTAAATTACATATAGGTACCTGGTATTGTTTCAGGTTGTTGAACACAACGCATCTTAAGGACTGAACCTTAAATAGTTTTATTAAGAAATATATAAAAACACTTATAATTATTAAACTAGTTTCTTATTCGATTATTTAATTAATTCGACCTCAACACATAAGTTTTTGAATTTGATCAGGGACACGTTTCAAAATGTGTACCATATTTGTTTTGTATTGTATTAGCACTAAGATGTTCTTCAAAAAATGTTTTTTGACTAACCCATTTTTTATTTTATTTTTTAAATCCTGATATATTTATTGCTGAGTAGGATATTTATTCTCAAAATTCACTTTTTCTTCTTTACTACATTTTTCTAAAAATGTATTATTATTTTGGATTGCCTTTTCAATTTCCTTTCTATTAATCATTATTAGTGCTCAACATGAAAACAGTAACTAACTTAATTCTTATTAATTATAATAATTATAATTATTCATGAAAAAAAAATCTGGTAGGTATGACTTAAAGTTTATAGAAATATAAAGTTTAAATTAATATTCAGTGTGTGGGTTGCCAAACATCAAAAATTAAAATAAAACTTACCGGACAAAAAAAGTCGAAAGTAACATAAATCATGTCATAAAAAAATTCAGGCCTCAAACATATAATTAACTAAAACAGCATAACTAAACAACAACACGTCACCAATCTTGTTAAAATCGAAGTAACAAAAACAATAAATTAAAGTGGCCCACACACTAAGTTTTTGCACTAAGTTCTTAAATTAATTAAAATGGATTTTAGCAAATCACAAAAATCTTTTATTAGCGATTTATTTAATAAAATTGATAAAAACATATCGAACCAAAATTCAGAAATTAAGGAAGTATCATCTCAAGTTGTTGAACTAAGAACAGAAATCTACAAAGTCCTAGATGGTTTTGAAAACAGAATTACAAAACTTGAAAAACGAAACGTAAAACTACAAGAAGAAAATATCCAGTTTGAAAGAAAAATTAGAAAAAATAATTTGGATATTTTTGGTCTAAAAATTAACGAAAATGAAGATCTTATTTCAAATATAATTAATTTTCTGCAGACGAAATTAAATATTGATATAAAATCAACAGATATAAACGATTCCTATAAACTGGGGCCTAGAAGCAGCCTTGCAGCTCCAATTTTAATCGAATTTGTGTCCTTCCAAAATAAACAATTAATATTAAAAAACGCTTACAAACTTAAAGGTAATTCAATTTATATCAATCCTGATCTTTGCATCCAAGATCAAAAAATAAATAAAACTCTTAATAAAGATAAAAAAGAAGCAACTAAAAAGGACTCAACGCAAAGATAAAAGGAAATAAACTTATTATTGGAGAGGACATATACTCAGTCCAAAAACTGAAAAAAAAGAACAGGACGAATTAGAATTAGTTCCTGCGAGCAACGCAGAAAAAGAGTCTCCACAGAAACAGACAAGTGCTCCGGCAACGCCTGATCCAACCTCGAGGCAAAAAAGGTTGCTGAAAAAACTAAACCTATCATCAGAAGAAGAGGATAAATTTACAAAAACAATCGTTATTAAAAAACCAAAGCTTACTGAAGAAAATAAGAAAATTGAGTCAGCGTTTCGCAAAACAACCAGATCCACAACGCAGTCAGGAAGTCAATCAAAGGTCAATTAAAATCTGTGATAATAATAATTTTTAAATTGTTTTTAAATTTTAAAGTATTTGTAAGTATTTCTTTTTCTAATTGAAAATTTTAATGTAGGTATTTGTTTTTTACTCTGGAAATTAAAAAAAAAAAAAATTCTCAAAGAATTTATTTATTTTTCATTGTACGTGTATATTAAATCACTTTTATATTTTAATACCTAGTTTAAATTAAATAATCTTTATTTCTGTTTGTTTAAGTAAAGTTGGTAAATTATTTATATTTTATTTTAAGTATATACCTACTTGGGCTCCTTTTAGTGTGGATATATAGGATAAAGTGCTATGGATCCTTTTATAAGAGATTTTCAGGTAAATAACATAAGAACTGAAGTAGTTAAAGATGCATCGCAGTGCAATGAGGTCTTTGAGGTAAATGGTAAATTTGTAAATTTAAAAATGCTACAACTAAACATAAGAAGTGTTAGCAAGAATCTTACTGAGCTAGAAATATTCTTGGAACAATTTACAGGAGGGTTTGACTGTATTGTCTTGACAGAGACAAGACAGGTCAATGCAGATTTTGTTATTTTGCAGGGATATGAAGTAATTTACAGTGGGGGGAAATTTAATCATATATATATATATATTTTTTCGTAAGGATATAAGGTACCATTATAGAATAAATTTAATTAATGAATGTAAGGTGATAGACTTGGATTTGCTTTTTAATGAAACTTGGATTAGAATAGTGGGAGTATATAGACTGCATAATCTTTTATTGCCGGAATTTTTAAAGAAGAATACCTCCAAGTGCGATATCTCTATATTCACAGGTGACCTAAACATTAATATACTAAATCCGGTTGGTTTGGCATGCGAATATTTAAATATCTTAAGCGAGCATCAATATAAATCAGTAATAAATAACGTAACAAGAGAAAATAAAGATGCAGAAGGTTCATGTATCGATCATATTTTTATTAAGTGGCTAAATGAAAACGAAATTGAACAATATATTTTACCGATTATAGTAACATTACAGACCATTTTCCAGAAGCTGTGCAAATCGTTTTTAAAAACAAAACCAAAAATGAGAAAAAAACCCAACATATAATAAATTATAAAACCCTAAATCGGGATTTAAATTCGGTAAATTGGGAAAACTGTTTGCAAAACGACGTTGAATGTGCAACTAATAATTTCTTTAACATATTAAAGGAACAATTTACTCAAATACTATTTTTAAAAAGATTAAGCACAAAAACATAAAAAGAAACCCGTGGATTACTAATGAAATTATGAACTCGATAAAACACCGTGATAATCTATTGAATACATATTACTTAACAAATAATGAAGACATAAAAAAGGAATTTAATCTTTTTAGAAACAAACTAAATAATAAAATTGTACAAGCTAAACGAAATTATTTTAGAATTAAAATTCAAAAAAGTGGCAGCAATAAAGAAATGTGGGAAACTATAAACAAGTTAAAAAAAGCAAAAGTTAACACAAATGAAATAACTGAAATAAAAGTAAATAATATGTTATACACTGACCAAAAAATAATGTGCAACATTTTTAACAAACACTATGTTGAGATGGGAGACAAGCTGGCTAAAAAAATTAAATTAAACAAAAGTTTTAAAGAAAATAAACTAAAATTAACAAATTCCTTGTTTTTAAAGCCGACCACCCCTACAGAAATTAAGTCTGTTATAATTAAACTAAAAAATAAAAACTCTGTGGGTATTGACGGCATTCAAACAAGTACAATAAAAAACATTATACATACCATAGCCAGTCCTCTTTCAATAATAATTAATAAAATATTTAAATCGGGTATATGTCCAACTCTATTTAAGACGTCAGTAGTAGTACCAATTTTTAAAAAAGGAAATAAGCAAGATCAAGTGAAATACAGACCAATATCACTTATCTCAAACTTGGCAAATATCTTTGAAATACTCATAAATAGACTAGAATGTTTTATAAAAAAATACAACATAATATCTGAGAAGCAATATGGCTTTCAAAAAGGAAAGTCGACTCAAGACGCGATTGTTCACCTAATGGAGAATATTTACAAAGCTGTAGACGAGGGTACACCGGCTATTTGTATTTTTCTGGATCTTGCTAAAGCCTTCGACACTGTTTGTCACCAAAAATTAAAATCAGTACTCTGGGATCTTGGTATTCGCGGCACACTTCTAAATCTCTTAACTAGTTACCTTGAGAACAGAAAACAACATGTAAAAAAAAATTGGTAAATATATAAGTGATCCACTCACACCTAACTACGGTGTTCCACAGGGCACAATATTGGGTCCACTCTTATTTATATTATATATAAATAATCTGTTTAGGGTGAAAACTAAGGGTAAAGTTTTAAGTTTTGCTGATGATACCACCATACTCTATACGGCCAGAAATTGGATTGAACTGAAAGAGGTAATAGAAAATGACTTTGTCTATATAAAAGAGTGGTTCGACGAAAGTGTTTTAACACTAAATATTGAAAAGACAATGTTCATGCCTTTCGGCTGCTACAAAAACAGTCTACCTACCTTTAACACTTTGACATTTGAACAGGAATCGATAAACTTCTCAATAAAAAGAACAACGTCAACAAAATTTCTGGGAATAATTATAGATCCGCATCTTAAATGGGACCTCCAAATACAATCTATCATCAAAAAACTTAGATGCTTTATTCCATACTTTAAAACTTTACAAAGTATACTAACTATAAAGCAGCTAAATATTGTATACAGCGCTTTAGTAGAGTCTCACTTAAGGTATGGAATTATGGGTTGGGGAGGAGTCTACAGCAATATTCTTAGGGATCTTAACGTTACACAAAAAAGAATCTTAAAAGTAATGTACAATAAAACAAATATCTACCCCACTAATGAATTATACAAATTATCAAATAGAATTGACTGTAGACAGCTCTTTTTTATGTCACTTGCTATGCATATGTTTTCGAAAAAACAGAAATGAAATCCACATGCACAAGAAATAACCAGAAATTACCTGAACCCAAAGTTAACAAAACCATCGGACAACGCAGCAGTCGATTTCTTGGACCAAAAATTTATAATCTTCTTCCAAATGAAATAAAACAGGCTAGATCAATCCATAGCTTTAAAAAAAATGTAGAAACTACACCCTAGAAATAACTAGAGAAGATATTCATAAACACATAGATTTTAAAATATCAATGAATGAACTTTACTGAGAACGTAGCTAAAACCAGTTTGCTCTCAAAGACTTGCCTTCTCATTTTCAAAATGCTTCTTATTCCTATTTGTTCTTATTTATTCTATCGCTTACCGGGCCACCAACCTCTTATCTCTAGTTCACAAGTGTGCCGACACTACACTGTTACCAACTGAAATGACCGGCAAGTGGCGCCACCTGATGGTTAAAATTTGAAGTGGTGGCGCAGAAACCCCTTAGTATATCTACTACCCTCATTAGATAATTGTGGCGGTATGATTGCAACCATAAGGCACAGTGCCTCTTCTTCGAATGCGACTTCTAATGGGGTCAATACCGATCATGTTATAATGTTGTGGAATAAAATGTTATTAAAACGCTTAGTATTATTTACATCTACACATATCTCAGTTGAATCTTAAGCGTTATAATAGAAGGTATTTTTTATCCTTTCCGTTACCCTATTTTTAGTTTTTTAAATAAATAGAAAAATCCAAAAAATGCTAAAATTAGCTTTGTATACACATTTTTTCTTAAAAAAAAATTTTAGTCAACTTTTATAACAACATCCGTTATTTCTTGGTAACGGAGAGGACACATAATCTTTGATAATTCCAACTATTATAGCAAATATTTAAGGCTTACCTTAAAGAAAACAAGTTTAAAAAGTATTTGTATTCTCGTAAAGAAGAATAAGTTTTCTTTAAATAAATGTGAAAAATATTACATTTTCTGGAAGTTTAATATTGGCTTTTTGGAATGGCCATACTGTACTTGAGTACTCTTACAGGAGAATACTTACTTTTTCATTGTACTCTCTGAATCTGACTCATTTTCGAGTAGCAAAAATTGGAGACCGTCCCGAAGTAACTTTCGGCATAAGGATTTGACTAAACCTCAATTTTAGCCAAAGCCGAATGTTTACATTTTTTAATAAAATCATACATTGGCTGCGGTTGAAAAACTTACTTTCGCTAAGCCGAAGCCTACTTCCTACTAATAAATTTGGGGATTAAAAGGCTCAATTTTAGCCGAAGCCAATTGTTTGGCCGAAGGTGACATATTTGGTCAAAGCCGAAGCTTCGGTCGAAAACTAGAAATTGTTATTGAACCTAAAATATATATCCTCTATCTATCATCTGACCCATCGGCTGGCGATTCCCTTGATACTAACTTTATAACAATTATTACTAATCAGTTTGGGAATGATTTAAATAATACATACATACTATCTAAAAATATTATTCTTACTTTCAACTTTCATATTCATATTGGTGTATTCCAAACTTCAACACACAAAATATATAATCATTTAAAGTTTATTTTTAATATTTTTTTAATTGTATCAAGATTGTTTTTAATTTTGATCAGAAAGTCTTTGTAGTGTCTGTTATAGTCAATGTTGTGGTCTCTTCGCAAAATAACTAGTATCCCCTCAGGTCCAACGCCATCCATATATTTTTAGAAGTAAATTTAGTCTAAACTATAAAATATATTTTGAACCGCCAGTTAAGGTCCGATTTACTCCGCACTTATGTAGATGTTTGGATTTTTAATGCAAACGCCTATATTCGATCTGCATTTTGTTGTTGTTTTGTTTTTTTGGGTTGAGTAAAGTTGTTGATTTTAAATAATTTAACAATTTATTTAAAATTTTAAATATGTTTATGTTTTGTTACATTTAGATTGACTAGTTAAATGCCGTTCTCTAGTAGTATCTGACGTTCCTCAACAGGCAACCGGATCCAAGATGGCTGACCCCCAACCAAGCTGCTCAAGCCAGGTAAGGGTAAAGCCAAATCGAATTGGGGAACCTGGCAAGCTTCCAAGAGGTCCGAAAAGGAGGGAATACCTGAGAAAGGGTAAAAACGTCCCCCCATTACCATCGGCGCCGGCTAATGCAGGGAGGCAGGAAACGGGGGCTCAAACAAGAGCCCCTGGTCCAGCCTCCAGCAAAAGGCAGAGGGCGGATAAGGGGACACCTCCGGAATATAATAAAAAGGGGGCGAGGCCCAAAGACATCGAAGCAAGTTCATATTATATTTTTCTAAGTTATTTCTGGATAAATTAAAATTTCTGGAAAATATATTGACTGAATAATGAACTTGCTCCGATGCTTGCTCTGAGAAGAAACCAAGGGCTCTTTGCGTTTCTTCAATAAATTGAGGAACATGATAAATGAGAGCATGGATCTTTGGTGTACATGTAATTCCAGCTTTTGATGATTGTAGTTTAAATTCTTTTATGTAGTCTTTATATTCATCTCCTAAGTTTTGGCCAAAGCAGCCATTTTCTAAAATAGGAATTATAAATCAGTAGGTAGAAAACATCCAAACAAAGCAAAGCTTATTACCTAATGACAAAGTTTTCAATACAGCAATCGACTTTAGTAGTTTTCGTGCATTATTGCCATTAAATTTGCCATAATGGTCAAAGCAGATTCCAGCACTTTTCACCCATGCCTCTGCAACTTCTGGATATTTGCTGTTTAGAGAATCAAAAAGTTTTTGTACTATGCCCAGCATAAGGTGAAGTTCTGGTGGTGGAATAAAGAACAAAACTGGGACATCCTCATCCTTCTAAAAATGCAATGAACAAAGTAAGATCTTAATTTGTTCATTGCATTTTTAGAAAACTGTGTAAATGTTCCATTGATTACCGGAGATGAGGATGCTTTGACTATTATGGCAAATTTAATGGCAATAATGCACAAAAACTACTAAAGTCGATTGCTGTATTGAAAACTTTGTCATTAGGTAATAAGCTTTGCTTTGTTTGGATATTTTCTACCTACTGATTTATAATTTCTATTTTAGACAATGAATATATACCCGTATTTGAGGCGTTCAATCAAGTAGTTTATGGCTGCTTTGGCCAAAACTTAGCAGATTAATATAAATACTACATACATAAAAAAAATTAAACTAAAATCATCAAAAGCTGGAATTACATGTACACCAAAGATCCATGCTCTCATTTATCATGTTCCTCAATTTATTGAAGAAACGCAAAGAGCCCTTGGTTTCTTCTCAGAGCAAGCATCGGAGCAAGTTCATCATTCATTCAATATATTTTCCAGGAATTTTAATTTATACAGAAATAACTTAAAAAAATATAATATAATTTTGATTCAATATCTTTGTGCATACAATATCAACATCTGTAGGCTTAGATTTATTTTGTTGTTTTTTACATTTTTTTTTTAAGGTTTATCAATTTTTACGTTTATAATTTTAAATAATGCATTCAGAAGAATAAAGTTTGAGTTTCCTACTATCGTATGAGTCTTTTAAATTAAAAATATTCTACAAATATTAACTTTGAGACAGTTAAAATATTAGCCATATACGATACTACACATAAATTACGAAGAATTGATCGCTATTTCCCAAGATCTACATGGAAGATTTTAATTTTACTTTTTTTTAAATACTTAGTTGGTAAGTATTTTTTTAAAAAATGTTTCAAAGTTGTTCTATTTTTTTCGATAAAAACGTTGTTCGGTGAACCGTGAAGCCTAACATCCTTTCTTTTTAAAACATTAGAAAGGATTGTGGACCAGTACCTGCAAGAAGGGGTGCTGAAAAGGTACCCATTCCATAAGAATCAACATGCCTATATAAATGGAAGGTCGACCGAAACGGCTCTTCATTCTATAGTGCATAGAGTCGAAAAGGCACTGCACTATAAGGAAATGGCACTAGCTGTTTTCTTTGATGTAGAGGGGGCTTTTAATAAGGCGAGGACATCTACAATCTGTGAAGCGCTACAAGCCAGAGGCACTCCCCCAGTCCTGGTTAGTTAGGTTAAATCCTCACTGGAGGAGAGGCAGATCAGTGCATCTCTGGGAGACTGCCATTTGGACATCGGTGTGAGGGGCGGCTGCCCACAAGGCGGCTGCCTATCACCCCACATATGGTGTTTAATAATGGATGGACTTCTGGAGAGACTGACGGCCGAAGGGCTGTATGCACAAGCATATGCAGATGATGGTACAGTCCTAATCAGAGGAGGCATCCTAGGTGTAGTCTGCGACAGAATGCAGACAGCATGCAGAATAATAGAACATTGGTGCAAAGAAAACGGTCTGTCGGTTAACCCAACAAAAACTGACATGATTCTTTTTACCAAACGAAGGAAGATACAGAACTTCAGGGCACCAGCCATGTATGGAAGACCTCTTGAGATTACTGAAGAGGTCAAGTACCTAGGTGTTACCCTAGATAGGAAGTTAAGTTGGAAATCACACGTCGACAGAGTTGTTGACAAATCGATTGCAACTTTCTGGCAGCTGCGCCGGGTGGTGGGAAAACGCTGGGGAGTAAATCCCAAAGTCCTTCACTGGATTTATACTGCTGTCATCAGACCGCGGATACATTATGGATCAGTGGCGCAGTGTGAGCAAAACCACCATCGCTCAAAAACTGAGCAAGATACAGAGACTGGCATGTCTCGGTATCACAGGCGCAATGAGGACTACTCCAACGACGGCATTAGAGGCCTTGCTGAGCTTGCCTAGTCTTTCCCTCTGGATAAAGAGAAAGGCAATGGCGAGCCATTTAAGGATGAGGGATGCCAATAATTGGTTAGGAAAAGGAATAACTTATGGTCATGAGGGCATCGCGGATATGGCTGAGAGGGAGGTCCCAATTAGCAGTATTAGAACGATGCCAGCAAAAGACCGCCCAAGTTTAAAAATGAAGTTTTCCCTCACGATACCAACAAGAGAGCAGTGGGAGAAAAAGGATGTACACTTTGCACAAAATGCACTAGTGTGCTACACTGATGGCTCTCGTATGGCGAGTACACTGTCTTCAGGGGCAGGTTTCTGCGTGGAGGACAGGGATATCCAAAGGAGCTACCCGCTCGGAGGATATCCCACTGTCTTTCAAGCGGAAGTGTTTGCCATACTTGAGGTTGCAAACTGTGAGGATATAAGAACAGGGAGTGAGACAGATATATACATCTGCTCAGATAGCCAAGCAGCTCTGAAAGCGCTTTGGGCAGCGAGAACCACATCGAAGTTGGTTCAAGAGTGTGAGGAAGCGCTGGAAAAGCTAGCAAGTACAAAAAGAGTGCATCTCGTATGGGTACCAGGTCATAGTGAGGTTGAAGGTAACGAACGGGCTGATGAGTTGGCCAGATTGGGATCTGAAACCCCCTGTGTAGGACCCGAACCAATTTTTGGAATTACGAGAAAGCAGGTCAAATCAGCCCTAAATAATTGGGCTGATAAAAGGGCGAACGAAAGCTGGAGAAGAAGCGGTGGCTGTAGGCAGACCAGGGATTTCCTGGTCACCCTAAGCAAACCCAAATCCATCTGGCTTCTAGGTATGAGCCGAACCTCCTTGGGCCCACTTGCGAACATACTCACGGGTCATGGCCTAAGGAAACACCTCATGAGAATAGGGGCTGAAACCAGCCCCTCCTGTACCCAATGCGGAAGGGAGGATGAAACCTCCTTTCACTTCCTGGGACAATGTGAGGCTATCGGCAGATTAAGGTATAAAATCTTTGGAGTGATGACACTCCAAAGGGAAGAGTTGGCCTCTCTTGCCTGGCAGGATATGCTGACCTTTATAAGAAGGTCTGGAAGATTCGAAAGGGCTGGTATGGGCGAAGAGGAAGATGAGGAGTAGTTTGGTTGGTTTAGGAGGGGCAGATAAAAAGGACCATGGAGTCTAATTGTCAGGCTTCGAGCCTACCCAACCGTACTACTACTAAATGCCGATTTTATTAAAATGTATTTAACCGTTGCTACACGAATGTATGGCCGAATTGGTAAATTATAAGATTAACAAAAAATCCATTGGCTAATTTAGCCTTTAAAAGGCCGAATTAATTGACTATTCAAACCAAAACACAACCAAGCTTCGAGCTTTGCGTATAACATAACCAGATAATGGATTCGCTGATATTTTAGAATAATCGAAACTTCTTGTAGGAGAATTCGACAGCGATCCAAGTTTTAATAATCTATTTTTCATCAAAAACGTATGCATTATTAATGAAAAATGTCTTTAAAATTTTAGACGTCTTAAACCGTGACAAAAAACATTTTTTGTGGATTGGTGCATTAAAACAAAACATAGAAACATATTTTTTGTGCAGCTATGAAACTTACAAAACATCAAATAAAAAAAATAAGTCAAATGAATTTTATTATTTTTTATTACTTATAATGGTTCAAAAATTTATATAATTCAAATTTTAACTTTTCTATTTTATCCCGTCAATTTTTATTTGATAGATTGGTATTTTTAAATTTTCAAACAGAATATTAATCTTTAGTAAAGAAATCTATTTAATTATTACAACAACATTTCAAAAAATAACGGATACATATAGTTTTTAGGCATATATTAATCAATTAATTAATTTTAAGATCCTTTTCCTACAAATTTAAATTTTTCACTTGTTTCAGTTTTCTTGCGTAACGATATATAAAACAACATTTCCTACCATTATTATAATATACTTATTTATGTATTATATTATAGAACCATATACGTATGTTGTTTTGAAGGACTAAAATTTATAAAAATAAAAACACAATTAAACTATAATAATCATATATTTGTTACATTAGATTATATAAGTATGGACATATTTTTCTAAAGCATATAATCAAAAACAAAATGTAATTTTTCCAGGCTGTTTACAAATAAATTATTAGCACTAACATTGGTTTTCTCATTTCTTTGGTCATTATTGCATATATTCATATCACAAAAATGTGTATATCTTCTCGTTATATTTACACCTTTGAAGCACATAAAAAAATTAAAATAAAATTTAAAAATGTTGCCAAAACACAATTAACAAAATGTTACAAAGCTTTATATGCCTGGTTAAACGATTTTAATAATCAAACATATTTGCAGTTTTAACGTATCTACATTTGGCAACATTATTAAATTTACCATAAAATATTAAACATTATTATTATTTTTTGAAAATAATGTATAAAAGAGTTAGTCAGCAGAATTTCTATATTTATTAAAATACATTTTCTAGCACTGAAAAATGTAGATTAAAAAAGGATTATTCGATGATTTATAACTTATTATTATAATAAAATAAATATAGAAAACTATTTACAATATTGACTAATTTACTTAATTGTAATATTTTAATTATCATTTTTATTGGTAAATTTAATAAAATGGCATAGTAAAGCAACATTTCAATTCAGTTTGATTTTGTATACAATATAGTGCCTTAATATATTATTGCTGCATTATATACACATTTACTAAGTACAAATTTAAAACATGTTGCTTAACCATGAAAGTTTAGACCAACAGCTTCTTGATATACATATTTAGGATGTTATTGGATGGTTATTTAGTGGCATTAATTAATTTTTTGGCGAGAGTTTTACATTTGATTGCATCAAATGTTTAGTATTTAAATAAAACACTTTTATTTAATGCAGAGAGTGCAGACTATGGTATGGATGTTGATCTTTGACGCTTGATGACCATTTATTTGCTAGAACAAAAGATTTATTAGTAATGTATATCTTAGAAAAGTAATATTATTAAATAATAAATTAAAACAGTTTTGGTTTAATCAATTTAGCATACAATAAGGATACACGCACAAACGATCAAGGTGATAAACTAGTGGAATTATTTTAATAATGATTATTTCGGAAAGTTTATTTTTAATATTTTTATAATTGTGTCAAGATTTTTTCAATTTTCATTATAAAGTATATGTGGTGTCTGTTATAGTCAAAGATTTCATTAAAATGAATTTAACCGTTGTCTGACCGAATTGGTAAATTATAAGATTAATAATAATCCATTGGCCAAAGGCCAAAATAATTGACTAGTCAAACCAAGAAACAACTAAGCTTTGACCTTTGCGTATATCATTACCAGATAATGGGTTCGCTGATGTTTTAGAAGAATCGAAAATTCTGGTAGGAGAATTCGACAGCGAGACAAGTTTTTTATAATCCATTAATCGTCAAAAACACATGCTTATTAATAAAAAGGATTTTAAAATAAGACGTCTTGAACCTTAACTAAAAACAATTTTTGGGGGATTGGTACATTAATACAAAACAGAAACATAAACATAAAAAACTATTTGTGATCATTTTTAAATGTTACATTTCCTTTAAGAACGAGTTTTAAATGATCTAACCCTCCAGCGCACAGTGGACAGGAATCGCCGAAAAGTGGCCAAAAATACAATTTAGGTCTTTTTGCAATTGAGTAAATCTAAATTTATATTCCTATAGAAAAAACAATGAATTTTTACGTGGTGTTTATAAAATTAAAAAAAATATTAACTAGGTAATAAAAAAGTTATAGAACCTTAAAATTGACCAAGTTTAAAATCAATACAAATTATTATTTTTTCTTTAAAATTATTATATAAGTTTAAAGGGCTGTTAAATAAAGATTTTTTAAATAAAAGCTAAGATATTTATCTATCTTTACAATTTTATAGTTAATATAAAAATATTAACAAACAAGTTATTTATTAACAATAATCTAAAGTGCTAAAAAATTAACAATTTTTAACTTTAAGTAGGAAAAAGTTTTTTTCGAGGGGAATAGAGCAGCTCTACTTATATACATTTTGTAGGCCAAAATCTTGTGAACAAGTCCATCTAAAGTTTGGGTGCGAAAATTATTAATGTTTATATGTGGCCGCGCGGGTCCGCAGTGTATCAGTGTATCATTAAAATAATTAATGTTTAAATAGCTGTATCTTAGGATTTTTTAATATTTTTGTTTTAATTAGAGATAGGATATTTGGTAAATTCTCATATAACTTGTTTCGATGCTGTATCCACTTATTTTTGTGAAAACTAATTCTCGCTCAAGGTTTTTTTTAGTGTAATGAGCATGTAGCATTTTAAGGTAATGGGAACTTAAATTATGACAACCCTAATCTATTATATTTTTCCTAAAATGCAGGCTTTATGTTGCAAATGTCACGTAAGTTACCGGTCAATAACTGCAATATCCTAACATTGATGAATATTTTAACAAAATGGCTGTTGAAACAACTAATGTTAGTGCTTGATTAACTAAAAATAGACTTAAGATTGACAAAAAATTATTTTATCCGAAATCGGCAGTAAAGTAGTCAACAATCGTAAATTAAAATAAATCGGCAGTAAAGTTCTACTTTACTGCCGATTTCGGATAAAATAATTTACTGCTTACTGATATGCTTTTTTGACCATTCTAGACAGCAAAATATACATAAAATACCATAGCTTGCAAAACCTTCTAGTAGCAATTTAGTGTTAAAGTGAAGAAGTCGTTTGTTGATGTGTAGAAATAAAAAAAATTGTATTTTGTGTAATACTCAATATTTAAATTATAAACCGATTTTACGAATCGCTTTAAAAACGTGTTTTAGGACGATAAAAGGTATTTTTACGATAACATTTAAATTAAAAGGTGTTTTTAAAAAATACACCTTAAACTAAATAAATACTTTTCAGAAAACCGAATTTTTGGGCTTTTTTTACATCTGTATGCCGAAAAAAAAACATGGAAACATGCTGAAAACTGCGCGCGCCTGCAGTAAATAATAGCTTAAGTTGCATTAGGGTGATTCTAAAAAACATAATTTTTGAATTTTATTGAGTTCTGTCTAAAAAATGTATTTGGAGCTTTTAACATATGAGGCGCCGTTTGTCCGTAAATTATGTTTGCTATATATAAGAATATTTTTTATATATAAACTTTAAATTTCCTATATATATATATATATATATATATGTATATATAGAAATTTTTTAGTTCAGATAATGCCGCTTGAGCTTAGCGGTTATCAACTAAAAAGCACTGTTGCCAGAATGTACCAATGCCAAGTTTTGGTCAGTGTTTCAAACATAACGGATCTTCCGCCAGATCTAGCGGAACAAAATGATAGAAAAAAGTGTAGGACTTTAGTTTTTTTAAATACCTTTAGGTAATATATTGGTAGGTTGGTCTATTTTTAATGAAGAGCCGTCTCTATTTTTCTATTATTAATACCATTATTATTATATATATTATGTTCAAGATTCCTTTAAAAAATCCGTCAGCCGTAAGAGTATCTTTTTTGCCTTATTAAAATCTGCTAGATCTGGCGAAACGTTATGTTGGAAAGACTGACCAAAAGTTTGCATTCGCACACTCTGGCAACAGTGCTTTTTTGTTGATAACCGCAAACCGCCCTCATTCTCAAGCGGATTATCTGAAATAAAAAGTTTCTCTATATATATATATATAGGAAATTTAAAGTTTATATATAAAAAATATTCTTATATATAGCAAAAATAATTTACGGACAAACGGCGCCTCATATTAACAAGTTCGCATTAATTATTTTTTTTATAAACAATTATTTTTTTAAATAATTATAATTCAATTCCCAAACAATGTATCCGAGAATTATGTTAAAAGGTTGATTGTTATACCTTGATACAGGATTCACTCAAGTTAAGGCTCCTCCACAAAAAAATATTTACAATAAAGCCATTTGTTTATAGAATTGTATCAAGTTGATCCAAAATGCAAAATTTGTCAAGTTATTGAGCATATTTTCTTCTATATCACGCTTTACGCGTTACGCTCTGTGTGCATGAATCAGGGCCGGATTAAGCAACATGGAGGCCCGGGGCTATTTAAAATTTTGAGGCACCTATTTTCTGGAAGTAAGAATTTTTTTAGGGTCGACAATTAAACTCTTAACCCTTAAAACTTGCTAAAATTAACCCAATACCAAATATATCGTTCCTTAAAATTTCTTACTTACCAAAAAACTTACCAAACTTACCAAAAAACTCTAAACCGACAACTAGGTACCTAACAAAAATAAACACCTACTCTTGTAGTAATAAATCATCAATCAGCTGATCAGCCCAATTAGCCATAATGATTATGATTGTAGGCAATTGGGTTAACAAGGATATATTGTATTTGCATCCCTAATTTATTCGAGTATCACATACTCTAGTATACTTGAGTATGAGATTTTAATGAAAAAAGGGCAAAGACAGCTGGTGCTCTGATTTTAATCACATAGTGAATAAAATTAGAGCATCAGCTATCTTATTTCTGTTCTATTTTCAGCTTCTTCAGAAACAAGTTATGAAAGGTATAATAGAAATAGGTTTTCCGTCATCTTTCATGACGCCATTCGCCTCAATACTTTCTACTTGTCAAACCCTTCCATTTGGTACTCATATCAAGGAGGTTATGAAGAAATAGGCAATCTTAGAATTAGTATGATGTCACACACCTCATCATGTAATGACACCAGCTCAATTGGTTGGGTTAAAGTACTATATAAAAACTTATAAATTTATGTATATAAAGAGTAACGCGCAACTAAAAGTTAAAAAAATAAGGTTTACATAGATTAGATAGAGGTTGGGTTGGGTGCCATATAAGGTGCATTTAAGGGACCCATGGGATACAATTTATAAATATAAATACAAATGGCTTTATTATAAATAATTTTTGTGGCGGAGCCTTAACTTGTGTGAATCTTGTAACTAAGCATAACAATCGACCTTTTAACATAGGTCTCGTTAAAGTTCTCAGGGTATTAAATTATTTAAAAAAAAAATTTTACCTGTTTATTACAAAATAAATCATTAAACTATGCGAATCGGTTTTAAAACCTACCGCAGACAATCGTTTTGTTGAATTATATTCAAAATTAGAGTTATAAAACATTGTATGGAAACCAACTTTTTCTAATATTTATGTTATTGTCTTTTGTACCATCTAAAAATATACCGATATGATTTTTTTGGGCTTTAAATATTTTTTCAGTCCAGTGTTTATTTACTTTTTATTTCTATAAATGTACCTAATAAATCCCTAAATGATTCTAAAACATACAAAAGGGAGGGCGAAAGATTGTCGACAGTGCGTTCATTATTTATAATAGTGAAAATTACTTAAAAACTATAATACATTAAAAACAAGTAATTACACAATTTTCTTAACTTTTATAATTTATATTTACATAAATGTTCTATACTAATGGACTCGGGCTATTTTGGTTTAATTCAAAGATATGTTTATTTAAATAGACACTGTTGTCTAAAAGAGAATGAAATTTATAACTCAACGTGGACTTTATTTTAACCAGTAAAACTAGTATAATGGCGAAACGTATTAACTTTACCACCATTAAAGCAAACATGTGTTTTAAGTACGTTTCATTAATATTTATTTTAAAAGTTTAACCCTAAAGTTTTAACTCATGCAGTTTAAGTTTTGTAAAATTTAAAAAAAAACATTGATAAAACTATTGTTTAACAAGTTTAACAATAATAAAACCAATGTTTTTTTTACAAGAATTTAAATAATATTATAAAGTTTATACCTACAGTCTTTTCACACAGATACGAACTATAACAGACACATTGGATACGCGTGATCACGTCATGTACATGATACAAAAAACCAAGGTCATGTACAAGTGGCTACCGTGATGCATTCAGGGGTGACTTTTGCCGGGATTCTCACCAGGGCCGCATTCAGTGCGAGGTATTTTGGTTGTTTACTTGATTCCGCTGCGTTTATTTGGATTTTTTATTTTTGGCTATTGATATTATTAGGGCCTGGATTATTATCAAAGTAAAAATTTTCGAATATACATGCATATTAACGTGGTATGGTGTAATAAATGTATATTTATTTTCAAGTTAACGCAACCTATCACTCTGGAAGAACTGAAAAAGTACCGACAAGTTCCACAAAAAAAGGATATATTGAAAACTGGCTGCGGTCTGAGAATATTATATTTGATGAATTATATTAAAAATTTAACTTTTGGAAATTGTAAAAAGACAAAAGAGCAAATACCAAAAGTACCTAATTGACGAAATGTCCAACAGTGAAAACAAAATTATACTTCGTTTGGAACCATACCATTTTAAGCTTAATCCCATTGAATTAATATGGGCCAAAGCTTAAAATGTTTGCTACTTTTAAATTCGCTGATCTTAAAGAAGTCTTTGATAAAGCAATTCAAAGGATTACAGCGGATAAGTGGAAAAAATGTGTTCAACATGTAAAGGATAATGTTAAGCCAAAAATGTGTGAGTACCATTGTTAAGGTTCGAGTTGAACCACTTATCATTAATTTTAATATTAATATGATGAAAGCACCGATAATATATATATATAAAAGAGCTATAAACAATAAAATGGTATTAGAACTTTAAATTTTAATCCAATTTCAGACATTTAAAATTCATTAAATTTTCCCACTACGGCCGTATACGGCCGCAAATGCATTTTGGGATAGATGCTCATTTTTTTAATTTAGTTTACTATTTGTATTTGACCCCTATTTACTGCGTCGAGAGTAGCAGCACCTTATGTCAAAACTAATGTTTTGTTAGCAACTTTTTCAACATTTGCATCGATAACATGAAAAATATAATTTGGAATTTATAAAATTGTATAAGAATTGGTAGTTTAAAATATGATAGACATGTAATGAACCATTAGTAATTCACAGCAGTTTTCTATTACCGGCAAGAGGTGGATGTACACCAGTCAACAGATGCCGTATCATGTACTTAAACGACTAATTTTGACATTTAGTGAAGCATAACAAAAAATATGGTTTATTTATTAAATGTGTGCGTAATAGTTGTTTTTAGCCAACTTTACTGATTTAAAAACATTTTACTACTGAGGTGTCATTTTACTACTGAGGTGTCATAGAGTTCGGTTTTGTTGGTGCTAGTCTGCGGATCGCTCAATGAAAAGTATGAAATATAGATAACTTTTCGACCTAGTAGGGACAAAATTGGATTCCGGGTATGGAAATATACCTGTATTTTTAGACAATATCGCAAGCTTTAACCTTTTATTGAGGTATTTTGTGATTTGTACAAAAGAGCTGGGGGATATTCCAAGATTATAATTTTCACATGTATATGAGTGGATGGCTTTGTGAAACGCATGGACGATAAAACTTGTTGCTGGTCAAAATGGTACATTGAAACCGAGACCATTAAGGCTTTTGGCCACCAAGGAAGAAGAAGGGAAGTCATAAAATCAAAACAGAAATATTCAAAAAAATTCTTACCGAAATCTATTGGTTGAAGTTGTTTCTAACAAATTGTCTTCATAAAAATACCAAAAATAAAAAGTTTTTAAAAATGTTTTTTGTAAAACATAGTGCAGCGAGCTATGTATTTTCTTATCCGAAATATCACACAGCTTAAGAAAAAAAGGAATGGTTAATTTAACTATTTTAATTAAGTTGACCAATATTTATTTAAATCAACTGTGGGAAAGTTAATATAAACAAAGATTAGTTTGACGGTAGTAAACCAGATAGTTTTAAATTTGTTAAATTAACCCAGAAAAAAAATATCTGTGGTTAAGAAGTTAAATGCTTATTGCCAAATTTTGTTCAACCAAGCAACCCAGAAAGCTTTAGTTAAACCAACCGGCTGTATGGTTCAGTTTACTAAATATGTTTTTTGTAAAATAAGAGTTACTTCAACCTTAAGCACTCTGTTAAAACGATTAAAACAATTTGCCGTGCATTGTTGGTTGCATAGTATGTACCGATCGCAGAAAAGGCGGTGAGGATCATGTGATGTTCTTAAATCTGGCCTCTGTTGACTTACATGAAGAGTATATAAGCTCATGTAGTCCTTTGCTTTGCTGTGACACTACAAGTTGTTCGATACTAAAAAGACCTTAAATAGGTGGAAACAGCTGTTAATACTTGAAATATTTTGGTGGAACTCACTAAAAACATTATCTCTAGCGAGGTGAAGGTTCAATTTTCTGGAATAATACCTCTGGTATTATACTAGTAATGCGTCAAGGAACTTCCTGTTTCTTAAGGAATATAAGAAAATGGCTTACAAAAATGTTTCTACTCCAAATATTACAAGATCTTATTTTTATTGTTGGGTATATAAATGCTCCAAACGCTATGGGTAAGTTGTACCAAGCCGTTAACCTAGTTAGGGTAACAAATTATATTGAGTTAATTTAACCAAATGTATTTAGTACATCTTACTGGTAGGTAAAGGTCACTTTAACTATATGAATGTTTGTTTTAACCACACTGAAAGAAATTTATGTTTCATATATGGACTACCACATACATTGCTAAAACAAACATATAATATATTTACCTTAACCATTTTTATATTTAGTTTTAACATATTATGTTAAAACTAAATATAATATATGTTTGTTTTAGCAATGTATGTGGTAGTCCATATATGAACCACAAACATTGCTAAAACAAACATATATTTCTTTCAGTGCAAATATATAGTTGTAAAATATAACTAAATGCGGTTGTTAAAATAACTAAATGTTTGGTTGGCTCTATTAAAACAAGCAGATTTAGTTAAATAAAATAAATAATAGTTGGGCTATCTAAACCTTTTTTTCTGCGTATTTTGTGATTTGTACAAAAGAGTTAGTGGATGTTCCAAGATTGGAATTTTCACGTGTATATGAGTGAAACGCATGAACGTTAAAACTTGTTGCTGGTCAAAATGGTACATTAAAACCGAGACCATTAAGGCTTTTGGCCGCCAAGGAAGAAGAAGAAGAAGAAGAGAAGTCATAAAATCAAAACAGAAATATTCAAAAAAATTCTTACCGAAATCTATTGGTTGAAGATGTTTCTAACAAATTGTCATCATAAAAATACCAAAAATAAAAAGTTTTTAAAAATGTATTTTGTAAAACATAGTGCAGCGAGCTGTGTATTTTCTTAGCCGAAATATCACACATCTTAAAACGGACGTTAAAGAAACGAAATTTAATTTTAATTTTTTATTTTTGAAACGATTTTAGGACACTGTTTTTTATCCTTTTATATAATTAGGGCCGGTTCTTCAATATAAGATAAACTTAAGATTACCTGCAACCTTGAGTTTTTCAATTAAAAGATTATCACAAGTATATTGTCGGTTAAGTTAATCGCTACTAAGAGCAGAGGTAAACTCCAATTCATAACCTCAAAATCTAAATATATTTATAAACAGCTGTATTTACTAGTTTTTAGAATTTATCATGTGAAAATGAATTTTGATCCCCTTAATTTAGATCTTATAAACGCGTTTAGCGATGATGAAGAAGAAGGTCCCATAAAGCCAGGTCTATAATTGTCGAAGGGGTCCGATCGCAGAACATAACCTTGCGCAAAGCACCCCGCGCGTGGCGATGGAGCAAGGTTCTTTTGTCAGCTGGGTGTTTTGCGCAAGCTTATGTTTTGCGATCTGCCACCTGCGACAATTTTAGACCCTGCTTAAGCCTTAATTAAGGCGTCCTAAAATAATAAGAGTGCGTCCAAACTTTTATGAAGAATACGATAAAATTGCTCCATTAGTATTGTGGTTATTGTCGTTACACCAACGTATGCTTGCTTACCTTTGTAGTACATCTCCTTGTGCATAGAGGGACAGTTGTTATTCTGAAATAGAGACTGAATTTTAATAAGGGTAAGTAAACGACTAAATATTTATATATATATATATGTACATATATTTATATATATATATATATATATATGTACATATACATATATATATATGTATATTATATTAGGGTGTTCCTTATTTATAAGTAATAAACAAAAAATACAAATTTTTTTGGTCTCACCCCTAAATAGTTTATATTTGGTGTAAGTATAACACACAAAAAATTTTGAGCTCCCTAAATTAATATTAACCCGTGCCGACAGGGGCTTAAAATTTAAAAAAAATACATATTTTTAAAATAAAATCATATAAGTGGATTTTTTTAAAATTAGGTATATTATTTTTGATTAGCAGCCTAAAAGGGTTTGTTTTTTGGTAAACAAATATAAAAAGAGCATTTTTAACGCCTTTGATTGATACTTAGCCATGTCACAAGGTCCTATAGGAGAGTTAAATACGATCCCAGGCTATACAGTGTATTACCTAGTTCACTTGATTACACTCGGTAATTTACAGAGTTTAAATCAATTTCTCTGTTACAACTGCACACCAAACTCTATTTAATATCGCTATGCTATGGCGTAGACAGCCCATAATACATAGCATTTTAACAAAATCTCAGTTATGTTTCAATGAAATAGATATTTATAATTAATGGTATAAAAATTGTACAGGTACACAAGGGGAAATAATGGTATAAATAGCATTAAAATGGTAAGTCTGGCAACGCTGACAAGAACAGACAGTTAAATAAACTGATGCGCTGCGCATATGCGCAAAGAACAAGTTGCTGTCTTGCAGTCTAGTTGATTATTTTGTTGTTTTATGCGTTTTAAATATAATTTATAATAATTAGTTCGCGTTAAAAATGGCTTGGGCGCTTAGAAATGAAGAAAGAGTTTATTTGGTTGGAACTGCGGACAGCCAGATACGTGGTTCAAAACTCCCTTCAAATAAACAAGTCCTTTCAGTGTTTTTTTTTACAATATGAGAAATGTAAAATTAAATGCGCGGGAAAGTGCGAGTTTAGCATTTCGTGAAACAGCAATTTTTCGGGAAAAAGCAAGGATACCCACAAGAGCTATTCAACAGTGCATCCATAAATTGCTTAATTTACACGGAGAATGGCGAAATTTACAAAAAATTCAAATAAAACTGGAGACATTTATCGAGAAAAGGAAAATAAGTTTGTAAATAATTTAGAAAACTTCTTTGACATTGCACACTCTAACGCCCTTACAAATAATAAAAATATAAGAAGATAAGCAATTTTTGATAGCACAAAGACAACCCGGTCGAGTAGGTTGTCTTGGAGGGATTGATAAAAATTTTGAAAAGAAAGAAAAGAGATCCAAAAAACGAAAACAAGAAGAAAGTGAAAGAAAAAAGAAGTATGAACAATTTTTAATAGGACCATCTACTTCGACGGAATTTCCGACAATCGAAGATTCGGATTCGGACGAAGACGAAGCACATCGAATACATGACTGTGAAATTAAGCCAAATGAGCCAACTACACCAATGGAATCACCTGAGCCAATTCAGCCAACTAAGGTTAGTAAAAAAGAGGGCGTACAAGTTTTATTTCACCAAAATTGGTCGTAGCCTTAGATCGGTGCCAATTAAGGGTTCGAGATGTAGTTTATGTATTACAAGCGACATCAGAAGCTTTAGGACATAACTTGGATGATTTAGTAATAAATAGCACTTCCATTTATCAATGCCGTAAAAACTTACGTGCTCAGCGTGCTGAATCAATTAAAACCAGATTCGAAGGATCGCCACCTAGCTATATTACTGTACATTGGGACGGAAAGCTTTTGCCAAGATTAAGTATTAATGAATCATCTGTTGAGCGACTACCGATTGTCGTGACTAGTAAAAATGTAGAACAACTTCTTAAAGTACCGAAACTTGAAAGTTCAACCGGACAAGATCAGGCATCAGCTGTTTATAATGCATTATAGGAATGGGGATTATCGGATACAGTTCAGGCATTGTGTTGTGATACTACAGCCTCAAACACTGGGATAATTTCTGAAGGGTGTGTTTTGTTAGAGCAGAAGCTGGGAAAAGATCTTCTTTACCTTCTTTGTCGTCACCACATTTATGAATTGGTTTTGAGAGGGGTTTTTGAAGCTAAAATACCCCATGTAACTTTGTAACTGTGCAGTCTAGATCATAAATCATTTAAAAACGGAATGGAAAATCCCGAATGTTGTGCTGGTTTAGAGGATGTATGAACGGAAGTTCTTAACTTTTCACTGAGCAAACTAAAATAAACGCAATTCCAACATGATTATCGAGAGCTGCTTGAACTAGTCGTCCTTTTTCTTAATGGCGATGAACAAAATAAATTAAAAATTCGTCCTCCTGGAGCCATGCATCAAGCTAGGTGGATGGCTCGGGCCATTTATTGTTTAAAAATTTTTATGTTTCGTAATGAGTATCAAATTTCTAGTATGGAAGAAACTGCTCTTGGAGATATCTGCGTTTTTATAATTCGATTTTACGTAAAAGCGTGGTTTGATTGTCCAATGGCAAGTAAAGCTCCACATCAAGATCTTAATTTCATAAGGAATTTGAAAATTTATGAAGGCAAAGATCCAATAATTTCCGAAGCAGCCCTTAAAAAAATGTGTGGCCACTTATGGTATTTAACGGAAGAGACGGCCGCCTTACCATTTTTTGATAATGATTTATCAATAGAAACAAAAAAACGTATGGTAAAAGCTCTAGAAAATGAAAATTCTAGTCCAACTAAACTAAACTAAACTAAAATTAAACTAAAAGAAATCGATGATAACTTTATAGGTATAATTTTACTATAATTATTAGCTCCGTAAAAATTAATACAAGTTTGTTTTCAGCCAGAACAATTGACAACTTTCTTTCTGAAAAAAGCAAAAATCTATTTTCTAGATTCAATATCGACCCAGAATTTCTGAATCATGATCCCTCAACATGGGAATCGCAAGTGTCGTATTTAAATGGGCGCGAAATTATATATTATATATATATAAATTATATGCGTTAAAAGTCGTCAACGACACTGCTGAAAGGTCCGTAAAATTAATGCAGGATTTTCACGGCAACCTGACAAAGGACGAGAAACAAAAACAATATATTTTGCAATGTGTGCAAGAGCACAGAAGAGTGTATCCCAATTACAAAAAAGATCCATTAAAACAAACATTAATAATTTATTAATTATAATTTTACTTTATTTTAAGACTCCTCTAAGGGGAGTTGATATTTGTTATAAGGTTTAAAGTAATTCTTACCATATTATAATAATATATAACAGTTATTTGTACAAAATAAATTAAACACGAATAAAAAAAGATTGTGTCTTTATTTTAAAATACGTTTTTTATCAAACTTAAGGCCCTTGTCGGCACGGGAAAAAAAAATTTTAGCGGGATAAAATTTTTACCATGTTAGTTTTATACCAAACGTAAACTTTTTAGGGGGTGAGACCAAAAAAAATTAAAAGACCCAAAATAAGGAACACCCTAAATTTTTTTTCCAATGGTGTTGAGAAATTAATAGTACATTAAAAAACAAAAATTTTGACGTCTAATTGAGCCCTTAATTTTAATATTAAGGTTTGCCTCAATTCATTTGTTGTTTTTCCATTTCAATAACACGGGAATTTTTTTTTATTTTTGAATTGATTTTTAACTTTGGAATGGTTTGTTTTCGCAACACCCAAGCGAGAGGATTTCTAAAAAAACATCTGAAGGTCAAAGTTCTTCAGATCAACCGTTTCAAAGATATCAGCGATCAAAAATAACACTAATAAAAATTTTAAATATCTTTCAATAAAACTAAAAAAATATCATATGCCAAATTTATATTATTTTTTATATAAAATCACTTTAATTCTGTTAACCTGACACTGTCAACTTTTTTTTTGCTAATTAATTCAATACCTAATTCTCAAAAAGCACAAATACATACATATAAAGATTAAAAATATTAAATAAATGGTTGTTGGGCCTTTTTTATAACAAATTTATTTTATTTTCTAGTAAATACTAAGAAATTTTATCGAACAATTAATTATATATAGCAAAAAACAATATTTAGCAATCACGATGTATTAATTATAATATTAATTTTAATAATTATATTAATTATAATCGCACGGAATATTTACTGATTATTGATTAAATTTTAATTGAACGAAATAAAGAACAACTGTTTATTAGTATAATATTATTATGATAGACGAGTCGCCAATGTCGGAACTCCAAACAAATGTCAAAATTAATTCAAGCGCAGCATTTAGACAGAGCAGTGTTTATTTTTAGTTTAGGATATTTTTTGGCATTGTAAGTAAGGGTTATAAGTTTTTTTTAGTTTTTATCAATAACTTGTAATGATTTAGCCAAAATTTTATCCCACATATTGCTTATCCTATTTATATTAAAATAGTATATGTTATTTGGAGTAGAAGCTCTTTTTGTGCTTCGTACAGTTGCCTGCCTCAGCTACGCTTTGGCCGTCAATCTCTGTACTCACCACAAAAAGAGTCACTTCTACCCCTTATGACATAATCTACTATTATTGCAATTAGGATATCGTTTTCTATGTTCTGTCACTACTTGCAACAAATATTGAAGCTATTCTTCATGTTTCGTTAAGCATCGATTATACTGCTCTATCAATGCCACGCCGCGTTCTGAGGGCGGTCGCTTGGCATGCGAGAGGTACCGGGTTCGATACTACTAGAAGTTATCGAACTTTTTTTATTTTATAAATTTGTTGTTTCTTTGTTAAAATGTGTTGGGTTGGATTGGTTGGTTTGGTTTGTTTTAGTTTTATCGTAACATAAAATCAACAAAACAAACAATTTGCTAAATAAAGCTCTGTCGATATTTTTCAAATAAAAAAAATTTGATTAAATTTTATAGTTGATTTACCTAATTTATTTAACATATTTACATAATTTTTAATAAATTTTTTAAAAAAGAGACCCAAAAATCATTTAGGTACGAGTATTATATTTTTAATCTTTATGTTTATGTATTTGTGATTTTTGTGAGTTACGTATTGAATTAATTAGCAAAAAAAGTTTAAAGTCTCAGGTTAACAAAATTAAAATGATTTTACATAAAAAATAATAAAAATATGGCATATGATATATTTTTGTAGTTTTAGTTAAAAATATTTAAAAAAAATTTATTAGTGTCATTTTTGATCGCTGATATCTTTGAAACGGTTGATCTGAAGAACTTTGACCTTCAGATGTTTTTTGTAGAGCGTGAAATTTCCTATAAATCCTCTCACTTGGGTGTTGCAAAAACAATCCATTCCAAAGTTCAAAGAATTCAAAATTAAAAAATTAAATTAAAAATTATTGAAATGGAAAAACCACAAATGAATTGAGGCAAACCTTAATATTAATATTAAGGGCTCAAATAGGCGCTAACATTTTTGTTTTTTAATGTACTATTAATTTTTCAACACCATTAGGAGAAAAAAATAATTGTTTTTTTAAACACCCTAATATACATATATATATATATATATATATATATATACATCCCACTCACTTATGGGGTCCTTTCATGGACGTCACTTATGGCTTCCCCCTTAAGGAAGCATATATATTCATTTTTGATTAAAGTATATTAGCTAACCCATTCTCCTTGTGCCTACACTCGTTTAAAATTTTAGTTATTTTTTAAAAAATATACGGCTTTGTGACGTCCTTTTATAATGCAGACATATGAGCCCCACAAAATATATGATTTTGTACATTTCACAATATATATGAACTCCGGCAATCTTGCCATATTTCATAATATAAAAAACTATTATATTTTTATAAAACTTAGGATATAACTTGAAATATTATAAATACCCTATATTATTTAGACTTTCTTAACAATTTTTAAATAGGTATTAAACGAATGGTTATTTTTAATTTGGCTCGATCTAGCATAAGAAAATTTGCAGTAGGTATATAAATTCAATTAAATTTAAAACTTTATATTAAATACCTACCTATAGGTATACTAATGGTAAAAACCTGTTTTTCAGAACACCATTTTACTTTGGAAAAAATCATATTTATTTATTTGCCCATATTTATATGTGACGTATGTATACTTTTTGCTTTTTAACAGGACAAAAATATTGTGGTTGTAATTAAAAATAAATGTGGTAATGTAATCACAATCCTACTTAATGTACCATGATACCTTTAAACAAGAAATATTCAAATTGTATTACAATAATTGTAATTGCAATACCACATTTATTTTTAATTATCATTACAATGTTTTTTGTGAGGTTTGCAAACGCCTCATCTATAGATATATATATACAAGGGGATGACGTTTTTTGTGATAATTTATTAGGAGTATTCTAAGGACTGTAAGTCTAGGTACCTATCTATAGATATTACGCTTTGTTAATTTTGCAATAAGTACCTACTAACATTTAATAACGTGGGGGTTGAAAAAATAGTGGTTTAAATAACTGTATAGGTACTATTTATATAGAATTATTATAATTATAGGTAATTTTATATAACAATACAATTATTTAAACCACAATTACCCCACCCCCAACTTAATTAATTTTAGTATTGTAAATTAAACATAGCATAATATTTATAGATACCTACACTTTTTTAAAATAATATCTAGCAGTCATAATAATTATTAACACTTTGTCGGGTGGTTAATATAATTTTTAAACTTAAAAGTTTAATAATTATTAAATATATACAGGGTGTTTCTTTTAACTTGAGACAGCTCAATATCTCGAGAAATACGCATTTCACGGAAAAATGTCTTAAATAAAAGGTTAATGTGACTAAAGGGGACATTATTTGGTGCTACCGCTAGCCACCCCCTACCCCTCCTTAAGGGTGAAACGGGGGGTAACTTTGGAAAGTCAAATGGAATGACCCGATTTTTTTCACAGGGTTTGGTAGTACATAAAAAATAAATAACTTTTATTTAAAACTTTTTTCAATTTATCAACAGATGGCGCTGTAATTCAAAATTGAAGAAAAATGAGTTTCATTGTAAAATGTATTAATTGAAACGTTTGAAAAACAAAAATTAACATTAACAACAATAGTCGGCTATGAAAACAATTTATAACAAATGTTCGAAATGTCGTCATTCCATTTCAACACATTTTTGAATGCGGGTAATGAATTCTGGCACACAACGCGCCAACATGTCGGGCGGTATCGCCGCACAGGCGTTCCTGATCCGCTCCACCATGTCCTCCCAGGTTGTAGGAATTGCAGCGTAAACTTTTTCTTTTAAGTAACCCCACTGGAAGAAGTCTGGTGGCGTAAGAACAGGTGATCGAGCAGGCCAAATTACTGGACCACGTCTACCGATCCACCGCGGTGCACCGGCCATTGAACTCCCGATCCAACACCTCTCGAGCAATTGCCGAATAATGTACAGGACAACCATCTTGCTGGTACCACATGTTTTGGAGCCGTGCTAGTGGTACATACTCCAAAAGGTCCGTCAGATCGTTTTCTAGAAAATTCCGGTACTTTTCGCCATTTAATGCACCGTCAATAAAGAAGTGTCCGTATAATCGTTCGCTTAAGGTACCGCACCAAACGTTTATCGACCAGGGACGCTGCAGCGCGCTGGTGCTCCACTTGGTGTCGAAATGGAAGGACGACATTTTGAACATTTGTTATAAATTGTTTTCAGAGTCGACTATTGTTGATTTAATGTTAATTTTTGTTTTTCAAACGTTTCAAATAATACATTTTACAAGGAAACCCCTTTTTTCTTAAATTTTGAATTACAGCGCCATCTGTTGATAAATTAAAAAAAACTTTCAAATAAAAGTTATTCATTTTTTTAAGTACTACCAAAATCTGTGAAAAAAATCGGGTCATCCCTTTTAACTTTCCAAAGTTACCCCCCGTTTCACACTTAAGGAGGGGTAGGGGGTGGCTAGCGGTAGCACCAAATAATGTCCCCTTTGGTCACATTAACCTTTTATTTAAGACATTTTTTCGTGAAATGCATATTTCTCGAGATATTGAGCTGTCTCAAGTTAAAAGAAACACCCTGTATATATATATAAATATATATCAAAAATCTTAGTATTAAGATTTTTGAAGTGAAACTTCTTAAGCCTGATTTATAGATTGCCTTCCTTCCTTCACCCCTTCCTTCCGTAAAAGTTGAACAATGGTCAGTGTTCAGGTTAGTTAGATGTAAGAAAGGAATTTTATATAATTAATGCTGTTAAAGTTAATATAATAGTTTATATAATTATTAGGAACCTTTGTTAATACTCATCTTGCCATACTATGTTTTCATTGTAAAAATTTAAAAGTGGATGATTAATTTAATGCAAAGGTGACCCATATACTTATCTCAGAAACTACTGGAGTCACATTTCTATTTATACAGGGTGTTCGGTTTTCCTTGGGACGATACCAACTTTCTTATTTTCACTCTTTTAGGTATACTTTGTATTAATTAAGAAAATGTTAATACTTTTTGAGTAAAATTAAGATTTATTAAAATTTCTCTAAATGTACACTCGCTAAAAGTTAAAAATAACCAACTAAAACTTATTATTATTTATATTATGTATGTAGTATCCATCTCTTTAATAATAAGTAAGCTATAAGTTAATTATTATATTTTTTGGAAAATATCATACAGGGTGTTTTCTATGTCCCGTTGAAAATAGCGATTTTAAAAGTTTAAAATCTTGTTTTTATTCAATGGAACACCCTATATATTTTTGCATAATTGGATAGAATAAGTAATCTTTCATTTTATATATATTTATATATACACTCCGCCAAGAAAGTATCGCATCACCATTATTTCTTAATACTACAAATATATCAATGATATATAAATGTTTATAAGGATGTTTTTAAATATTTTCTAGTTATTTTATTTGTAAAATCATAAAAAAACACAACATCAACGAAAAGCAATGGTTTTATTCAATTTAATTCACAAATAATGAAAAATGCAAAAAACAATGTTAATTAAAAATAAATTTAATGACATATAAAATAAATTTAGTAACGCGTATTGCCCCCTCTAGCTCTTATTACTTCACGACAACGTTGTGGCATGCTTCCAATTAATGTCCTTAAATAATCCTGATTCAAATTATCCCATTCTGCAGTTAATAGCCGTTGCAGGTCCTGAAGATTAGCTGGCAGCACGTTTCCAACTCTTACCCTTCTATAAAGATAGTCCCAAACATGTTCTATTGGGTTTAAATCTGGACTGCGTGCTGGCCATCCTAAAACTGGGATATTTACCTCCTGAAGGTACTCGGTTACTATCCTTGCGACGTGGGGGCGTGCATTGTCATGCATTAAGACGAAATCGTCACCAACAAATGGGGCGTAGGGGACAACATGTTGATCCAAAATGTCTCTTATGTACCTGTCAGCAATTAAGGATCCTCCATCTAGCACCACCAATTCCGTAAAACCACTTAAAGATATTCCTCCCCAAACCATAATAGACCCTCCTCCAAAATTTGCCGAAGGTCTTATGTTGCATTGAGAATAGCGCTCGCCGTCTCGTCTATAAACAGGTATTCTTCGGTCTGATGTGTATAAACTAAATCTTGACTCATCTGTAAAGAGTACGTTACCCCAGTTTTCAATATTCCAATTAACATGTTCTCTAGCAAATGTTAATCGTGCTACACGGTGTTCCCTGGTGAGTTGAGGTGCAATGACAGCTACTCTGGCTTTAATTCCAGACTGCCTTAAGATGTTTCTCACAGTTTCTGAAGATATACGTACATTCCGAGTCATGCTGAAGTTGACTTGCAGTTACATGTCTTCGACGCAGAGCCTGAAGAGTCAAAAATCTATTGTCTGCAGGCGTAGTTGCTGTCGGCCGGCCTGATACTGCTCGTCTGTTATATCCTCCAGTCTCTCGGAATCTAACAAGTACTCGGGATACTGTCGATTGGTTTACACCTACTAAATTAGCCTCGTATCTCTGACTTCGTCCATCTTCAACAAGAGAAACTATTCTAATTACTTGTTCCCTAGTTAAATTTAAATTTATGTTTGCACGACCTTCCATATTCAATATTCTTTGCAAAATTTGTAATTAAACACAAATTGTGTGCACTTAAACAAAGCAAAATATAAAATAATAAGTAATTAAATCCGATTAAATATGACAAAAAAGTTTTTTCGCAGTTTTTTGTGAAACAATACATTGTTTTTGTATTTTCGTTTGTCAACATTTATTGCATTGTATAAATGAATTAAATTTAATGGTAATATTTTTAGTTTTATAGGTGATGCGATACTTTCTTGGCGGAGTGTATATTGTTATAAAGTAGTAATTTGTTAATTAAAATACAACCTTTTATTTTTACTGTATTGGCACCGCTGAATTACCATGACAACGCTACAGTTTGATTGATTTTGAATGTAAACGTCAGAATTAAATTAAACGCCAGATTTTAATTTTGACACAAGTTTTTTTATATACATTTAATTTTTTCCTGTATTTTCTGCGGGGTAGCAAGAAAAATAGTATACACTACACGGGCAGAAAGTGTGAGAGCCCTGAACTTCGCGCCATGCAGGAATCTCACACTTTCTGCCCTTGTAGTGTAATATACTATTTTAGATATTTCTCAAACTTGTTGTCATAAGGCAATAACCACGCAAGCCCTATGGACAACAAGTTTTCGAAATAGATACCTGTGAAATTATTTTCAATTTATTCTCACTCGTAATATTACTGTTGAAAATTTTGAAAAATGTGATTAATATGAGAAGTAGATATGAATGTGAATATTAGGGTGTCCGTTGTTTCCCAAGTTTTTTTTTTCACTTGGGTATAAGTAATCTAAATTATTTGTTTATAGTCTAAAACAAATAATTTTTAATAAAATATACATGAAGATATTTTTGTAGAAAATTTAAATTATATAATATATATTAATAGTACTTATATAATCATAATTATTAAAACGTACTCGTAAATTATACATGGTGATATTGCGCCCTTAAAATCTCATAAAAACGCTTCAAAACCACGAACGCATTTAAAATAATAAAATTAAATTAAATGATCCATGGTTGCCAATTTTACGGACGCCAAATATGCGAAATCATGAAAACGGAATAATAATGAATATACAGACGGTCGACTAGAGCGCAACTAAGCCAAGCGTAATGTATGGACGCCATAAGTATAGCGTGATGTATATATATATATATATATATATATATACAAAATTCTATCATTGCTGCGTCCATACATTTATAAAATCCCTATTCTTATTGCGTCAGCGACCTTACTGCGTCAGTATATCTGACGCACTAATGTCAAGCGCTTATTTCTTAAAATTTACTTCATCCTAGCACTTTCTAAGATTCTTGCTAATACAGATCTGTGTAGAATTTAATGCCCAATTTTTGTGTCCAAAAATTTTTTATGTCCGACCCTGCGTTTTTTAAATATTTAGAAAAATTTGAACACAAAAAGTGTGCAGCAACATACTAAAAATGGAAAAAATGTGTATATTTAGTTCAACCCATTTGACGATGAGGGCGTTGCGATAATATACGTTTTCCAATATACGTGTTTTTAAATACTGTATGTTGTTGCGTCGCACAATTTGGCAACGTCTCGCCTATGATTTTAATATTTGAATTAAACTCACGATACTGTTGCGAATGATAGCGCTGTCTCTCTCGCACCGTGTGACGTCACGCTAGAGACAGTTGTTCTTTCGTTTAAATGTAATCATATTATAATCTTGGGGCGCGCGTCGAGTTTTATGAAATTTACAATTATGACGGTCGATTTATTAAAACTGATTGTAAGAATTGTTTTGTCCATAAGTAATTGTGACAATGTATTTTTTAAATTATATATGCAGATGCAGATTTAAAGGCAGAAAAACGATTATCATTTTTTTACGCTTATAATCGTAAAAAAATGATCATCGTTTTTCTGTTAATTTTACTATTTTAAAAATAATAAAAGTTTTTCATGTTTTTAGATACTTAAAAAAAAGGTTAATATCAATGAAAATAACTACAATGTGTTTTATGTTATTAACAGGTAATTCAGGGTGTTTCCACTAAAAATTGACAATCTAAATTAGGCTTCCTAATAAATATTTTTCAATTGAGCTTTTGTTTTTGAATTATTAAACTTTGTTTTGAAGTAAAACTTTTTATGTAAGTTATTTTAGGAGGATTAAAAAAAATAGTTTTTAGTAAATTTTGACATTTTTTTTTTAGTATCTTTAGTAGATTTATTACAGTTTTTACACAAAATAACAAAAACACAATACAAATTTGAATGTCTTATAATAATAATTATTATAATTTTAATTATTGTAATAATAATAATATTACATCATATCAGTGGCGTAGCTAGCCTCGAGGGGGCCCCGTATTAAAAATGTATTAGGGGCCCTTATCCCGGAAAAGGTGCTGGCAAAAAAATTTTAGGGTATAATTTTTTTGCATTTACCAATTTTTATAATTTAATAAATAATATATGTGGGTGAATCTCACGAAATGTCTCCCGATGGTGTTACCCCGTAATATTTAATAAAACTAAATGAGTTTGACCTACACTTTTATTGTATTTTGATCTTTCATAATTAAGTAGATATAACAGCTAAACCTATCCTCCGTGACTGTTACTCTTTCTAGGTTAACCTATATGTTTTCAAATATCTGAGGTAGTAAAAGCATACCGAAAATATTATAATAAACTATAGTTCACTAAGTAAATTAAACACATCCAAAGCAATCGAATCCAATATAAAATATTAATAAAAATTAAAAGAAATAATTTATGTAGGTGTTAAAAAATTGATTATATCCTCCGTGAATCTGTTTTTGCTTTAAATTTTATGCAACGGATGGCGCTTTAATCATTTTAAATAACCAAAAACCTCTGTTTACGACAGTATTGCTATTTAAAAACCTATCCACCGTGAAGTGTAATATCTCAGTAAGTAATTTTTTTTATAAATATTTTATGAATGTACAATTTTATTTTTTAAAAATATTAAGGATTCAAAAGATGTAATAACTTATTTCAAATATACAAAGGTTTAAAAAAACATACGAAATCCTAACCTCCGTGAAGCTATCTTCCGTGAAGCTAAAATATTCAAAATTTATGATTTCCTAATACATTAGTGCAGAACCACTTATGTTATGTTATTACTAGACCTGGTGGCTTCCAAAAAACCCCATTCTAGACTAACAGTGAAACATATAAAATAAAAAATAATCATTTTCACTTGGGGGACATCTCAATATGTGTACATAGCTTTTTATGTACAGGCAAATTTTAAAATTTGTTCTGGTTTTAGACATTTGCCGTTCTTCAACATCTTTTAAAAGGTTTATATTTTAAAATAAAGGCAAGTCATTTGAAATACGTTGAAATGTGTAACGCTAATAATTATTTCTAATTTTCTATTAATATAACCTATGATAATAATACCCAAAGCAGACTCATTATGCCGCGCAGAGCACAGAACAATATGCCCAGACTGCGCCGCAGACAACGCATAGCGGAAAGGTGCGGGCAGTTAACGGCCTCGTTGAAACAGGAGGGTATTCAGGAAAATTTTAATTTAATAAATCGAAGAATAAACAATTAAATGATTTTATTATTTATTTATTTAATTTGATGCCTCAATTTTTGTAACATGTGAGTAATATGTTTTTTGCTTACGCATGTCGAAGCCAATCGCCCCCCCCCTGGCCGGAAGCCCTGTATCATTGATACGGCTGATACAGCGGTAGCTACGCCCCTGCATCATATTATAATAATAACATTACTAAACAAAATTAAACATAATAATATCATTAAACAATGCAGTAGCAAGTTAAATAAGTAGTTTCGAAACTCGAATGTTGAGCGGTCTATGGAATGTCACCCCGTCCATCATCTCTATGTTCAGGCATAATTAAATACATGTATATCTTAAAATCAAATAATACCACACAATGTTAGTTAAAAAAATTTTCTTAATTTTAAAAACATTCAATCCCCCGGGGGCGCGGCAAAAATTATTTTTAAAAATTAAAAAAACAGCTTATACAAATACCCTTCTCACAACTTTTTTTTAACTAAGTGAGATTTACAAAAATAATTATTTCAGCCCAGCCTACCGAATTTTTAATTTTTGCCGCGCCCCCGGGGGATTGAATGTTTTTAAAATTAAGACAATTTTTTTTAACTGTTCGTTTTGAATTTGGCATATTGAAAAACTATAAGGTATTAACTCACTTGTAACACAAAAAAATCTTGTTAATATATTTTAATTTTAAGCCCCTCCCCAAAGTTTTTAAAGTTCTAATATACAGCTCTTCGATTAAAAAAAAAGCCGTGGTGCGCGGCGTAAAATTAAAATAAATAAATATTTTTTTTTGTGTGTCTTAAGTAAGTTAATACCTAATAGTTTTTTAATATGACAAATTCAAAATTTAACTTAAAAAATATTTTTTATTGAATTTTGAGGAATTTCAACCCCCCGGGGGCGCGGCTAAATTTGTTTTTAAAAATTTGAAAAAAACAGATTAATTGTGTACCCTTCTTACAACTTTTTTTAACTAAGCCAAGAGAGATTTCCAAAAAAATGTTTTGCCTTTTTCTGCCCAGCCTACTGTACACTGTACAGTGTACGGGGTGGTCCACGTAAAGTGACCCATATACTTATCTCAGAAACTACTGGAGTCACAAACAATTTGTAAGGGAGAAATATTCACGAAGTAAAAAATAGAAATTATAACATTTAAGGTTACAAAAATAATTCAGAAATTTCAAATAAAATTATTTATTATTTTTGTAAATAAGTAGATACCATGTTCTATAGAACATGGTACCTTCTTATTTTTATTTAAAAACACACCTTAATAACGATAAATAAATGATTATATTATTATAATATCTCAGCACAACAATAACTTTTTGTTTTATTTAATTTTATTTTGGTAAGTTGACTGATCAATTGTGCAAAAACAATTTAACCGGTCAATTCCACAACCCTAGTCTTATCTGTTGGTTGATTGTTGATTTTTATACGATTTAAATTAAATAATAAATAAAATAAAAGTAATTATATTTAAAATAATTTACAGCAAAATATTACACCCTTAGGGGTTTGAAAATTCTTAGACGTTTTCTAAATAATAATTATTACAATTTATTGTATAAGACTAGGGTTGTGGAATTATAATAAAAATACTTATCTTTATTTATGTCAATGTTAACAAAGGTAGAAAAATAGAAACTTAAACATTTAAGGATACAAAAATAATACAGAAATTTAAAATAAAATTAATAATTTTAATTAATTTTATTTAAAAATACATTTTAATAACGATAAATAAATAATTTATGCAAATCAACAATAGTTAATTATTCTATAAGTAAAAAAAAGGGATAGATTCTATTTAATGGAAATATCAAATTTCCACGAGATAAAAAAAATTGGAGTGCACCCATTAACCACGCTGTTTTGTCATATTCTTAATGGGATAGTGCATTGCATATAGCATTGCATAAGGGGAAGGCAGCGATTTCTGAAGAGTGTGAGGTTTGCTGCACGAGCGAGGCGAATGTAGAACAAACTATTTAGAAATCGCCGCCTTTCACCACGAAATATGTACACTATTTTTTACGACAAAATGAAAATTCGACTTTCGCTGCCCTTTAAGAGAGATTGTTAATATTTAAGTTAATTCATATACAAAAATATACCTAACTAAAGACAATAATTACCTTAATTAATAATATTAATTATTAAAGAACTTATGTTAAGATAAAGTCGAATTTATTCTGCTAGTATCATGAAAAAGCATTGATTAATATAATAATTTTCTTTACGATTCTTAAAATGTGCTTAATAAAAGTGTTGCTGGGTAAAAAAGTTTTGCTAACCAGAAAACGTATACTTTTCCTTACTATTTCTCTTAGTATAGTAGGTATGCTATTTTTCATTAAGAATACGAACAAACATAGCCTTAAAAAATATACCCTTCAAAAAGAATTACTATAGTAATTAATATAATATTAATGGTAATTATTCATGTTAAAATAAATAGCAAGAAAAAAATATAAACTAAAACCTTAAAGGTTAAAAAATAATAGGGATATTTAAAATTAAATATAAAATTAATTAAAACTTATTAAACCCCTTATTCCTAATACAGACATTATTTTATAAACATGCAAAATATCAATATTAAAAATTACATAGAAGAAAAATCACATGTTAAAAATTCATTTATATCTTATTAAAGTTGACTCCCTAAATACCGTATTTCTAGGAGACGCAATAAGGTAATGTAATGACGCAATATTGTATTACGGATATATACATATACATATATATATATATATATATATATATATATATATATACATCCTTAGTACAATATTGCGTCATTACAATTTGGCAACACTGTAGGACGCAATAAAGTCTGAACAAGCCATATAAAATTTAAAATAAAATATACACGTGACGCAATATTATATCAAGATTAAAATGAGTTGATAATGTAGTGACTTTTGAAAAAAAAGTGTATATCTTATTTTTTAAGATAAAAAAAATCTGACCAGATTTTTGGAATCAGCAAAAAAAAGTACGCCAATATACTCTTCTATATTTTCGCTAAATACCGTATTTCTAGTAGACGCAATAAGGTCGCGAATTGTAATGACGCAATATTGTATTAGGGATATATATATATATATATATATATATATATATATATATATACAAAATTCTATCATTGCTGCGTCCATACATTTATAAAATCCCTATTCTTATTGCGTCAACGACCTTACTGCATCAGTATATCTGACGCACTAATGTCAAGCGCTTATTTCTTAAAATTTACTTCATCCCAGCACTTTCTAAGATTCTTGCTAATACAGATCTGTGTAGAATTTAATGCCCAATTTTTGTGTCTAAAAATTTTTTATGTCCGACCCTGCGTTTTTTAAATATTTAGAAAAATTTGAACACAAAAAATGTGCAGCAACATACTAAAAATGGAAAAAATGTGTATATTTAGTTCAACCCATTTGACGATGAGGGCGTTGCGATAATATACGTTTTTCAATATACGTGTTTTTAAATACTGTATGTTGTTGCGTCGCACAATTTGGCAACGTCTCGCCTATGATTTTAATATTTGAATTAAACTCATGATACTGTTGCGAATGGTTACCATTCAATGGTAGCGCTGTCTCTCTCGCACCGTGTGACGTCTTTCGTTTAAATGTAATCATATTATAATCTTGGGGCGCGCGTCGAGTTTTATGAAATTTACAATTATGACGGTCGATTTATTAAAACTGATTGTAAGATAAAATTGTTTTCTACATAAGTAATTGTGACAATGTATTTTTTAAATTATATATGCAGATGCAGATTTAAAGGCAGAAAAACGATTCTCATTTTTTTACGCTTATAATCGTAAAAAAATGATCATCGTTTTTCTGTTAATTTTACTATTTTAAAAATAATAAAAGTTTTTCATGTTTTTAGATAGGTACTTAAAAAAAAAGGTTAATAACAATGTAAATAACTACAATGTGTTTTATGTTATTAACAGGTAATTCAAAAAAATTTTAAAAAAGTAAAACATCAATGTTATAAATACAGGGTGTTTCTACTAAAAATTGACAATCTAAATTAGGCTTTCTAATAAATATTTTTCAATAATTGAAATTATTGAGCTTTTGTTTTTGAATTATCAAACTTTCTTTTGAAGTAAAAGTTTTTATGTAAGTTATTTATGGGCGGATTAAAAAAAAAATAGTTTTTAGTAAATTTTGACATTTTTTCTTTAGTATCTTTAGTAGATTTATTACAGTTTTTACACAAAATAACAAAAACACAATACAAATTTGAATGTCTTATAATAATAATTATTATAATTTTAATTATTGTAATAATAATAATATTACATCATATTATAATAATAACATTACTAAACAAAATTAAACATAATAATATCATTAAACAATGCAGTAGCAAGTTAAATAAGTAGTTTCGAAACTCGAATGTTGAGCGGTCTATGGAATGTCACCCCGTCCATTATCTCTATGTTCAGGCATAATTAAATACATGTAAATCTTAAAATCAAATAATACCACACAATGTTAGTTAAAAAAAATTGTCTTAATTTTAAAAACATTCAATCCCCCGGGGGCGTGGCAAAAATTATTTTTAAAAATTAAAAAAAAAACAGCTTATACAAATACCCTTCTCACAACTTTTTTTTAACTAATAATAATATAAGTGAGATTTCCAAAAATAATTATTTCAGGCCAGCCTACCGAATTTCTAATTTTTGCCGCGCCCCCGGGGGATTGAATGTTTTTAAAAAAATTAAAGGTATTAACTCACTTGTAACACAAAAAAAATCTTGTTAATAAATTTTAATTTTAAGCCCCTCCCCAAAGCTTTTAAAGTTCTAATATGCAGCGTGGTGCGCGGCGTAAAATTAAAACATATAAATATTTTTTTTGTGTGTCTTAAGTAAGTTAATACCTAATAGTTTTTCAATATGCCAAATTCAAAATTTAACTTAAAAAATATTTTTTATCGAATTTTGAGGAATTTCAACACCCCGGGGGCGCGGCTAAATTTATTTAAAAATTTTGAAAAAAACAGCTTATTTGTGTACCCTTCTTACAATGACAATGAACCCTCAAAAAAATAAAAGTTCCCGGGAATTTTTTGAATTTAGTGATTTTTTTATGTTCACGGAAATTTTTGTACTAAAATTGTACACCTTTTTGTGGCCTAGTTTACACAATAGATTTGGTTAATAAGTAGGGAATTAACTTGGAAATTAGTAAAATTAGGGTAATTAGTAGGGAATTAGTGGAATTACTAGGTATTTTTTAAATTAAAATGGAATTATAATATATAAGGGGAATTAGTAAGGAAATAGAGGAATTAGTAGCAATCCTGGGAATTTGTGTACACATTTTCTTTTGCGGTTTACCCCGAGGGGTAAACCGCAGGGGAATTTTGGTGTACAATCTGTAGGAATTAGTAAGGAATTAGAGGAATTTGTGGAAAATTAAAGGAATTAGTGGGGAATTTGGGGAATTACTCGGTAAATTAGTAAGCAAATAGTGGAATTAGTGGGGAATTAGAAAGAAATTAGAAGAAAATTGATGTCTCGTTTAGCACTTGAATATAAAGAAAAAACAAAAAAAACCCGGAAGTTACAGACTACTCCATTCTTTGCCAGTTCCAGATTGGGAGTAGTACCACTGCAGCATTGAAAAAAATGAAGAATGTTGTGTACAGCACACCACCCATATTTTAACAAAAATTAGTACTCGTTTCCTAAAACCAGGAATACATCTGCCAATTGGAAAATTGACTGTCTTCTCTGGTCATCTCAGGGAATTAATTTTAAAGTTTCCAAAAGACAAATCTCCTGACAGATTCGGATCTCAAAAGTGAAGACAAGATGAATTTTGCATCCGCAGAAAAAATGTGCAGTTTGATAGTAATTGAACGACTAAATAAGGAAATTCTACAAATTAAATAGAGCGTGGCGAATCTCAAGCTAATGTACTACATCGAATCGTTGTTCTTAAATTCCAGCACTGTGTTGCATACTAGATTATATCGCATCTGGTATGTTGTATTTTTTACTAGAATCTGGAAAGCCTGGATTAAAGAACAAAAAGAATATAAAATAACAGACAACTTTTTGACCAGTAATTGTAACCTTTGCATCGAAACGCCCATGCTTTGATTAAACTAATACTGAAGCTTAACGGCGGTGAGTTAAAACCAGATATGTTCATCACCGGCATTTTTGGTAGCCAAGCATGTGAATCCTTATTTCGGGCTGCCAGATCCATGACTTTTACGTATTCAACAATAATACATTTTAGTATAGGATATGCTGAACCGAATTAAGAGAATTAAGACAACTGATACCATAAACAATCTGAGGGGGACTTTTACATTTCCAAGGGAAGACAAAAGATTAAAAACCAGACTAATAAAAGAAAATTTACCACGTGAAGAAGAAATTTTAAATTTGGATATCAAATATACAGTTAAAAAAGCTCTACAAAATGTCATAGAGGACATGAAACATCTTGGAATTAATGAAAAAGAAAACGATTGGAAATATATGCAGGTAGGTACCGATAACCGTTAATAAGACGGAAACAAAATATTGCAATTACACAGGATAATGAAGACGCCGACGAAGACAACGCTAAAATTGTCGAAAACCCCGAAGAAAATTGGCAAAAACAAATATTAGTAATGAGGACGATAAAGTTATGGATGAAGTTATGGACTTAATTTCGAACGAGATTTCTAATGAAGAAAGCGAATGTGATACTTTGGAAACGAGTTTTATAAGTTTAAAAGACTTTTCTAAAAAAAGTGCACAGTGAATCGGAAAAATCACCGTACCTATATAATATTATATATTCAATTATTAAAAAATCATCGTACTGCTGGCTTTTAGATCAGTCCGACGGTAGAGTAAGTACTGGCCGATTTAAAAGATTTATAGGCAGTACAAGGAAAACACCGAAGAAAACACCTTGCAAAAATTCCAAGTCGACCTTGACTATAAACAGAAGCTATGCATGGATCAAGCTAGTAGCTAGTAGCACAAGCACTGTATCCTCCTCCGACTCTATCGTGATGGAACTCGACGACTCCGATGATTTGGAGGAGTTTTCAGATGAGATCTTGTCGTATAAATCAGAAAATGTATCGAAATTTGCCGGACTCGAGTTACACTTAGAAAACTATTATGCGGTTTTCTATGACCAATCGTGAGCTTTGCTGCACGAGCGAGGCGAATGTAGAATACACTATTTAGAAATGGCCGCCTTTCACCACGAAATATGTACACTATTTTTTATGACAAAATGAAAATTCGACTTTCGCTGCCCTTTAAGAGAGAAAAATTGTTAATATTTAAGTTAATTCATAAACAAAAATATACCAAACTAAAGACAATAATTGGCTTAATTATTAATATTAATTATTAAAGAACTTATGTTAAGCAAAAGTGGAATTTATGCTGCTAGTGTCATGAAAAAGCATTGATTAATATAATAGTTTTCTTTACGATTTTTCAAATGTGCTTAATAAAAGTGTTGCTGGGTAAAAAAGTTTTGCTAACCAGAAAACGTATACTTTTCTTTACTATTTCTCTTAGTAAAGTAAGTATGCTATTTTTCATTAAGAATACGAACAAATATAGCCTTAAAAAATATACCCTTCAAAAAGAATTACTATAATATTAATGGTAATTATTTATGTTAAAATGTATAGCAAGAAAAAAATAGAAACTAAAACCTTGAAGGTTTAAAAAATAATAGGGATATTTAAAATTTAATATAAAATTAATTAAAACTTTTTAAACCTCACATTTCTAATACAGACATTATTTTATAAACATGCAAAATATCAATATTAAAAATTACATAGAAGAAAAATCACATGTTAAAAATTCATTTATATCTTATTAAAGTTGACTCGCTAAATACCGTATTTCTAGGAGACGCAATAAGGTTGCGAAATGTAATGACGCAATATTGTATTACGGATATATATATATATAGTATATATTATATACATATACATAAATATACATCCTTAGTACAATATTGCGTCATTATAATTTGGCAACACTGTAGGACGCAATAAAGTCTGTACAAGCCATATAAAATTTAAAATGAAATATACACGTGACGCAATATTATATCAAGATTAAAATGAGTTGATAATGTAGTGACTTTTGAAAAAAAAGTGTATATCTTATTTTTTAAGATAAAAAAAATCTGACCAGATTTTTGGAATCAGCAAAAAAAAGTACGCCAATATACTCTTCTATATTTTCGCTAAATACCGTATTTCTAGTAGACGCAATAAGGTCGCGAATTGTAATGACGCAATATTGTATTAGGGATGTGTATATATATATATATATATATATATATATATATATATATATATATATATATATATATATATATATATATTTCTTAATTAATACAAATTTAGTTTATTAATTAAATTATAAAATCTGTGTAAAATGTATAGGTGGGTCAAAATCACCAAGGTGGAAAATTAGCTTTGCCAGCAAATAAATGCCTAAATTCAGTTTTTTCTTTAACAAATTAACTTTTGTAAATACTTAACTGTGTTTACGTTAGCTATACCTAATATAATATAGTTTAAAAGTAAAACATATTCATTATTATTTAAATAAATAAGTAAAAAAAGTCATTTCGAGAACGCGTCCTAAGTAGCAATCGTGGAAACGTGGAATAATCAAAAAATAAAATAAATTTAACGGTTTTTCTTACTTATTGGCCTTTTATCTAATCGTCACCTGAGTATTGGTTTGTGCTATCTCCATTTTTTACCATTTTGAGGTTTATGCACTTTCGGAAAGTTGAAGTTGGTTTGTTCCATCTCCATAATAGTATTTTGATATAATTGTGTCAGTTTTTAGTTTAGGTTAGTCTAAATCCGAGTTTAGTATAAAAGGTTTAAAATTGGTTTACTCTATCTTTTGATCTTTGTGTTTGTAAAAATCTGAAAATAATTAGTATTTGTTTGTGCTATATCCATATGGAAAAAATATTTTATAACTGTTTTGTGCTATCTCCAAGGAAAGCTTCCTTATAAGTATAAAATTGTTTTGTTCTATATCCACTTTAGCCAGTACACGTTTTTTCACCTATTTATATTGTAGCGAGTACCGCCCTGGATATCGGAGTGATGACTCATCGCCGATTAGTCATTGCCGGTGAGTCATCGCCGGTGACTCAGCGCTTGAACAATCGAGAGTGTGGAGCTCGCTGGAATTTTCCAGAAGACTTGGGCGCTTAATATATAAGAAACGGAGCAGCACAGAGCAGTCAGTTAAGATTTGGTACTCGCGGCGAAATAAATAAATATAAGTGCAAATAAATAGACTCTTGGACAATAGTGATATATAAATAATTAGTAGTTAAGTGTTTAGTTATTTTTATAGTGTTTTAAGTGTAGTTAAGTTAATAAATAAATAGTTAAGTTCGTTAATTAACAAGTGCGTGTTTTTATTCACACTACAAACAGTTAAAAACGTTACAATATGTATGTATATGACATTGTAATTTGACAATAATTATAATTATTATTTTTAAAGTAAATCATTATTAAATAAAGTGTTTATAATTCAGTTTTGTTTCATGTCCTAAAACTTTCTTATATGTCCAACATTTTGTTTCTAAAATCCAAAAATAGCACTTTTTGTTTTATCTCCAAAACGTTTTTTCCAATATTGAGGCATAAATCCAAATTTGAGATAAGAGTTGCTCAATAGAACTAATTAAAGGTTAAACAAGAATATTGTTATTAATGTTTAATTAAGTTTTCATTAAAAAACAAATAAGATATTTAATGTAAAAGTTTCAAACCTGTTTATCTCCATTGGACATAGAACAAATCAATACTCAGTTGACGTAATATCAAGTAATTACAAGCATTATTAAAAAAAAATAAATGAAAGAAAATCAAATCAAAATATTATATCCAATAATGTAAGCATCATTTAAGTGAACGCAGTTTTGATTGTCCAAAAAAATTATTTTTTGAACGCAGCCGTTATATGTGTATGGCACAGTTGTAGTGAAAGATGTAAACAACGTGGTTTTCAAGTGATTTTTTCGCCAAAATAATTAAAAATAAGTGGTAAGTACCATTCGATTCTACAATTAAAGAGCGTACATAAATAGATCATCATACCGGGAATGCGTTTATTAACTCCTAATATTGAAAAACTACGTTTTATAGTGTTTATAATAAATAGTAACCCTAAATATTATACCTTAAACAAGCCAAACAAAATGATTTTCGTCTAAAAAGGGCGCGTTTATTTAAAAAAGTTCTTTTGGGAACGGTCATTTCGGGAACGTCCCCGGACTTGACGGAGCGTTCTTGAAATGACTGTTATTACTTTTTGTCAATTAATTTAGTGCCTTGTAGTAGTCCTTAATAGTTTTAAATAAATGCTTTATTTTTATCAAATATGGAATCTCATGAAGTTAAAAAAACGTCCAAAAAGGCAACTTATAAAAAATAGTTCAGCTAACATGCGGCAAAGAGAAAAAACTAATGCCAGAAAAAGGAAATTTTTAGATAAGATGACAGAGGAAGAGAAAGACATTAAAAGGGCTAAGGATAGAGCATACTATCAGAAAAAAAAGCTGAAAAGAAAGTTAAAAATATTGCTGAGATGACTAAAAGAGAAAAGCGAAAGCAGAGAAAAATTTGAAAAAAAGCCAGGAGTTCGTCAAAAAATTATAGATTTCTTCCAAAGAGATGATGTCAGTAGGATGTGCCCAGCCAAGAGAGATTTTGTGAAAAAAACGGCATTAAGAAACAAAAACGCCTCCTTTTATTCTCCGTTAAAGCATTGTTTTCAAAATTTGTAAACCGGAATAAATTTGTCTTATGCGATATTATTAAGAGCAAAACCATTTTGGGTGGTAACTCCAAAATTAAAAGACATAGAATCTTGTTTATGTGTCAAACACGAAAATTTCAAATTCAAACTTAACAAATTTAAAAACTTATAACAGATTAATCACGGAAGTATAGAGAAAAATATCGAGGATTATAGTTGCGACATAACTTTTTATGACTGCATGAATGATCTGTGTAATAAATGTAAAAATCCAACGCTTGAGCCAGCTGCAGATAATACAGATTCTGTGACAAATTTAGACATTTAAGATCACAAAGAAGGTTGCAATTTCAAGTACAGTCAAAGAATTAAAAATGGCTTTTATTGAAGATATTCCAGTTATGAAAAAACATCTGTATTGCATTTATATTTACAACAAAGTGAAAAAAGAGTTGAAAGAAAATTTAACTGAAGAAGAGGTAATGATACAAATAGACTTTTCAGAAAATTACACAACTAAGTACGCAAATCAAATCCAGTCGACTCATTTCGCAAAGAATCAATTATCTATTCATAAAAGTAGAGATACAAAGGGAGTTCTAGAGCGGAAGTGACCCAGACGCTACGTGACGTAGGCGGTTCTCGATGGTGGCGCCCCCAGGTGGGGTGGTGGGGGTTGATCATATTAGCTATTGGTGGGCAGGCATTTGGGCAACGCCCTCAACTGATAAGCGTAAGTGAGCCTATTGGTGGGTTGTTGGCGGATGGCGGCTGGCGGATGGCGGCCATGTTTGATAGATATTAGCTATTGGTGTTGTGGTTTAAAGTGGGCGGGGCTTAGGTGTTTAGTTGGCATTACTGGAGATGCAAAAGATAAGCGATATGCATATTGGTTGTTTGTGGTTAGCGTATTAGTTTGGTATTACTGGAGATGCAAAAGATAAGCGATATGCATTTGCTGCAGTGGTTTGGCATCCGGGGGGAGATAAGGATTTATTATTATTTTGTTGTAAATTTCATTTTTGACGCCATTTTGAATTGTGACGTCAAATTTTTAGCTTGATAAAATATTTCCGTTTTTGTGGTAATGTGTTTAATATTGAATTTAATATAATTTTCATTTTTAACGCCATTTTGAATTGCTGACGTCATCCGACTTGTCCTAACAAGTCTATGTTTAATCCCTCCAGAGGCCTTTTTCTCACAATTAGGTGTGTCCGACCTTTTTTATTAAAATTAAATTTGTTTAATATTTTGGGACCGATCGGTACTCGGAAACCATCGGTTTTAAATTTTTTCATATAAAAGTTAGTTGTTTTAAATATAAATTTATTATTTTCCCACCAAAACGTGCGACCTAAAAAGTATTATTCAGTCTTAATATTATCGTACAGTAATAATGATTAGTGCAAAGGAAATTGAAAAGGCAATCCAAAATATTGATAAATTTTTGGAAAAATGTGGTAAAGAAGGTGAAGAAAAATTTGAAAATAAATATCCTACTCAACAAGAAATATATCGAGAATTTTTGAAAAAGGAAAAAATTAAAAAATGGACCAGTCAAAAAGAATTTTTGGAGCAGCATCTTAATGCTAAGATTGTAAATAACCAGTATGGTAAACATTTTGAGACGTGCCCCTGGTCAAATTCAGATGAAGGTCCTGATACATGTCCATGCTGTATGATTTCAATTTATACGAAAGAAGCTAACGAGGTGTTAAATAAGTTGTCAAAAATAACATGCTGTTGTAAAATTAATTGAATAAATTCCCTAGCAAAACTATTTTTGATTCAGTTCGTTTAAAATGCGGTGCGTTCAACAGCCTGAAAAACTACCTATAACTAATTTAGATTTATTTGAAACCAGTTCTGATGCTAGTAAACATGGTAATTTACTACCAAATTCCTTTAGAGCAATTTTTTGTGGTCCTAGTGGGTGTGGTAAAACAAATGCTTTATTAAGTTTAATATTTAATGCTAATGGAGCTAAATTTGAAAATATTTACGTTTATTCAAAATCTCTTTTCCAACCAAAATATCAATTATTACAAAATGTTTTAAGCAAAGTAAAAGGTGTGAGGTATTTTCCATATAAAGATAATGATGAAATAATAGAACCTATGAAAGCTCGAAACAATTCAATTTTCATATTTGATGATGTAGCTTGCGATAAACAAAATAAAATACGCGAATACTATTCAATGGGTAGACATAAAAATATAGACGCTGCATACTTATGTCAAACATATTCAAAAATACCAAAACAATTAATACGTGACAATTGTAATATTATTGTGCTATTTAGACAGGATGATATGAATTTAAAACATGTATTTGATGAACATGTCTCACCTGATATGCCTTATGATCAGTTTAAGAAAATATGCTCAGAATGTTGGAATGAAAATTATGGTTGTTTAGCTATTATAAAAGATTTTCGTTTAAACAATGGACGTTATCGAAAGGGATTTGATAAATATATAAATATGTAGCTAATATTTTTTTGAGTTGAGTAACAGTAATAGACTTATTAATATTTTTTGCTAAGTAACCTTATATATAACCTTGAAAAAAGCTATCAGTACTCGGCCATTAAATTTTACAATAAATTACCTGATAGTATAAAAAAAAACTACAGAAAAAAGCTTTAAACCTAAATTGTTTGATTATATCTGTGATAAAGAATTGTATAGTATTTCTGAGTTTTGAACCGATTCATTTGTAGTTTGTTGACTTCTTTTCTATTTACATTGTATAGTTATATATGTATATATATGTATGTGTATTTATTGTACAGTGATATTTCTGAAAATAAATTATTATTATTATTATTATTATTATAATCTTGGTAAAATACTGTCACAAAAACCGATAGAAAAACTGTAGAAACTGCTATAAATACTGCAAAACTGTCGCAAGAACTGATAAAAAACTGCAAAAACTGCTAGAAAAACTGCAAAACTGTCACAAAAACCGATAGAAAAACTGCAAAACTGTCACAAAAACTGCTAGAAAAACTGCAAAACTGCTATAAATACTGCAAAACTATCGCAAAAACCGATAGAAAAACCGCAAAAACTGCTATAAAAACTGTAAAACTGTCACAAAAACTACAGGCTGTTATAAAAGACTCCCGTTTAAACAATGGGTGTTATCGTTTGATAAAAATATAAATATGTAAAACAACTATATTTAGTATCATTAGTAATCATGGCACCAACCACTGTCAATGTAACTGAAAAAATTAATGAACTCTCTCGAAATATTAGAAAAAAATATTTAGCTCTTAAATTGGGAAAAGCTGAAAATGATGCTACATTAGATAAAATTTTTAGACCAATCATAAAGCCTCTTGAAAAAATGGCATATGATACGGATTTTGTGAAAAAAGAAGCTGAAGAAGAAGATTTATTACAGCCAGCAAAAAAAATTAAAAAACAATCTCCTATAAAATATAAAGCTATTGATAAAATACTTGAAGCATCCCCCAGAAAAGGTATTCAAGATAAATCATTAAATATCTCAAGCATACGTTTTCCTGAAAATGACACCACTAATGAAAATAATCCAAATGATTTTTATAAAAGCGAATATAATCCCAATAAAACATACCACCCCACATTTTCTGGAAATGAAACTATTTATGAAGATGATACAAATGATTTTTATGATAATGACTTAAGCTTAAGTAGAACACTCGACAACGAATCAATCATGGAAACAATGCCGGAAGATTCTATAGCAGAATATTTGGATTTTTTCAATGAATTACCTAGAAATTTTGTTGAAGGACATATGAAAGATACTAGCAATGAATATGATCATACTTATATTCACCACGATTTGGATACAGGCAAGATCAAATTTGGGGATTCAATTGTGGAGTTTTAAGGTCCTGATTTTATTGTAAATAATAATTTTTTCAAGGGGTCCCCAGGACTGTATGAATTAATGTTTAAACAAAATCCTAAGAATTACATAACTTCAGATTTTAAAACATTTGGTAAACTTGTTGTGCTTACAAACGCGCATAAAAGAAATTTTGATCCCAACGAACAAACCATGGGGCATAGAGGGCTCAAATATAAAAACATTATTAAGCCTGTTTTAGAGCAAATAAAACAGCAAGATATAGATAAACAAAAAGAACATAGTCGTAAACTTAGAGTTGGTAAAGAACATACTGAAAAAATTGGATTTGGCAGAGCATCGCCCACCTTGGTAACATACAATGAAAAACCAATAGAGTACATTTATTGGGATGACGTAAATGAATTGGTTGAAAGATTAAAGTTATTAGTAGCCTCCAAGCATGCTGGCAACACATCAAATGATAATGAAATTACAGCAATTATTAATGAGCTGAAAGAAGCAGGTGTTATATATTAGAACAAATAAAGTTTTACCAGCAGTTTAACAATGCCGCTTAACAAGTTTGGTCAATCTCTCGGTCAATCTAATCAAAATTCATTATTATCAAAATTACAGTATGGTAACAATGTACTAAAATATACTCCCGATGGTAATATTGACGCAGAAAACCTAAAAATATGTAATGTGAAATCACCAACTTTAAATGCAGATGCTACTAATATGGGTTATGTTGATCAAATATATGCAAATTTTTATGATGATACAATAAAATCACTTAGTAAATTTGAACAAGAGACATTAAAACCACTCAAGCAATCGGATGCAAAAATAAAAATGGAAATTGAAAACCTCGATAGTAAAAAACAAGATAAATTAAAAATTAATTTAAATAAAGAATTTAAGATTTTAACGCAAAATACCGATGAGTTAAAAGAGCAAATTAAAGAACTTAATAAACAAAAAACAATAATTTTCAATGATTTGAATTCTTTAAAGAATATTTCAAGATCGCATGTAAATGCACGTAATGACTTGGATAGGCAAATTAAATTCCTTCAACAGACTCAAGATGTGAACTTAAAGGATATAAAACAGCAAAATGAACAAAACATTATAGATTTTAAAAAGCAAATCGAAGAACTTAATACAGCTTTAAAGTCTCTGGATACAAACGTAGATAAATTATTTGAGGACGTCAAAAAAAACAAATCCGCAATCAATGATGTGGAGAAAAATATAATAAAAGTGATTACAGTGGCTGCTGGTGCTAGTACTCACTCTTCCACCACACCATAATCATGAAACACACCAAGGAAAAAATTAAACTTGTTAATGAACTTCATAGACCTATAAGAAAAAATTTTAAACGTCGAAAAACAATTATTAAGGGCATTGATGACCTTTGGCAATCAGACTTAGGGCAGATGGATATGTATGCATCAAATAATAAAAATTTTAAGTTCATATTGATTGTTATTGACTGTTTTTCAAAATATTTATGGGCTAAACCATTAAAAAATAAATCTGGGGAAGAAGTTACAAAAGCTTTTAATTTAATATTGAAAGAGAGATGTCCACAAAACTTACAGACTGATCAGGGCAAGGAATTTTTTAATAGTAAGTTTAATGAACTTATGCAAAAATATTCAATAAATCACTATAATACATTTAGTTGTAAAAAAGCTGCAATCGCCGAGCGTGTTATAAGGACTGTAAAAGAACGCCTATTTAAATACTTTAGTTTAAATGGATCATATAATTGGGTTGATATATTGCCACAAATTGTTTCAAATTATAATAATACAAAACATAGAACAATTAATATGAAACCAATTGATGTTTGTAAAGAAAATGACAAAAAGTTTTAAAGTTTGCATTTACACATTTAAAATTAGCAACCAAACCTAAAAAGTTTTTCATTGGTGATATAGTGAGAATAAGTAAAGCAAAACATGTTTTTGATAAAGGATACACCCCCAATTGGACTACAGAATTGTTTAAAATTGTAAAAGTAAAAATTACAAACCCCACCACATACATTTTGGAGGATTTAAATGGTAGACCCATTAGTGGAGCATTTTATGAGGATGAGTTGCAAAAAACAATGCAGCCTGATATTTACCTGGTGGAAAAAGTTTTACATAAACGTGGTAACAAAGTCTTCGTGAAATGGTTGGGCTTCAATGATTCACATAATAGTTATATTAATAAAACAGACTCTTTTTGATCACCCCCACTCTTTTCCAGTTTCTCACCACAAAATCAAAATTTAATTTAGTTTAAAAAGTAAAGTAAAGCAGTGCACACATAAAATGGGTAGTAGTGCAGATTCTGATTTTGAAGGTTATGATTCCAATCTAAATGCAGTGTTTAATAGATATGAAGAAGCTATTAAAGCTGAAAAAAGATTAATTTACACAACGACTTATGATTTCCAATTATTCTCGCTGGAATGTGGGCTTAGTGGTGCAAGGGATTTTTTGCCAACAGTAAGAATGATTAACAAAGTTACTGGTGAACATCTCTCTTTTATATATGGTGAATGGGTTGGTGTAATTGAATCACTCCAAGAACTTCTGGATGCACATCACACTGATGAAATTCAGCTTTGGAGGAACATGAAGATTGAATTAAATATTGATGGCAATAATAAAATTTTTAAAATATCAGATGATTGTACCATTTTTTATTTTACGCTAAATGATGTTTTTCAAATTCTTAAATTAAAAAAGTTAATTTTTAAAAAACTTGAAATGTTAAATAATTTAAATTTTAATTATTATTATCATAATCTATTAAAAAGCACTTATGAAGCGATGAAAACTGAACTTAGTTTTTATCCTCCATCCCTTCATGCTGTGCTAGACGTTCTGTCATCCCTATGTTCTTGCGGCACTAGTGTAGAAAGTTATTGTTTTTTAGAATGCTTATACTATTTAGATATGAAAATGTCAAATGATTTAGAAAAATATACTGATTTTTAAACTTACCCTTGAGTTTTAATGATGATTGTTGTTAATAAAAACACAATAATTTAAAATAAACAAAATATATTTATTAATATTATAAATAATTATTACATAATATTATTAATCTTGAAGTGCCTATGAGGTAAAGTATCCGTTGAATTTGATAATAAATGCCTTTTATCATCATATGGACTTAAACCCAATTTTACTCTGTTCAATACTAAACACATTATGCGCATTTGATTTAATTGTTCGCTGCTTTATTATTTTAACAACACTTTCTCGTAAACATTTAAGATAGTCATTAAATGTGAGGTTTTCAACAACAGAATATTTAACCCCCTTTGATTTTTTTATACATTTATTATTAATAACTTTATATGTATACATTTTTGAGCGCAACCCCACGAAATGTGTCATGATTAGACCATTCAGTTCATTTAGACCAGGAACTTTTTTATTTAGCAAAGGGATATTTAACTCATTATCCTGGGGATAATCGCTAGTATCGAACCTGTGAATATCCTTATGGATAACTTCATCGTATACATCATTACAGGTAAATTCATATATAAGACTGTCAGTATCTGTATACAATAATTTTACATTATGATTTTTTAGCATATAGTCGTAATGAAAGCTAAATACGCATGTTTTTGAAATATCCAATATTGCCATGCCTATATATAAAGGTTTATTAAAGTATAAATCTGTTTTATTAAGTTCAATAGCCATAAGGTTTACGTGAAAAATGGTTCGATTATTGAAATTTGGACTTGCAATTAAGTTTTTGGCTCCAAATCTACCCCCCCATTTTTTTACTAATTTAACAATTCGATGCTTTCGAATATTTTCCATGATCTTGCCAAAAATAGCGTTTATCATCATAATTTTTTACATTTACACAAATAAAGATGAACCGTTACCAACCTCATACTTGTTTATATTAATTTCTAAACTTAAAACTTTTTTTAATGCCCACCCAGAGTCTTTCTCGGAGAATTCGCTAAGTTTGTTTAAAATTTTATCTACAATATTATCTTGAAACCAATTTTTTAAATTTACACTGCCATCTATAGTTGCATTTTTTGTATTAAAATACTTTATTTCATTATTTAACCCAATTTTTAAAAATTCCCCTCCAAAACATGTGTTGACTTTAATTAGTGGCATGGATTTTAAAATATTTTTTATCCTAGATTGAAATAAATAAAATGCATCATTTAAAAAAGTAAGGGGGTCTAAATGTTTAATGTTAATAATAATACCTGTGCGAACACGAGACTGAAAGGCTGTTGTTAAATCCTCCCATTTAATTCTATCACTACGTTTATTTTTTAACCCTCCACCCACATGTTTTAAATTATTTATAAGTACATTATAACGTTTTAAGTGTCCAATTGTTGTAATTAAATGTGTTTTTGTGCCAATTGATTCTGATTTTTTCATTAAATTTAAGCATATTTTAATATTTTTTTTAATAAAATTTAACCAAATATTAGCCGTATTTTGGGAACAATTTTCAGTTAATAAATTAAAGGCATTTTTTATCAAATTCAATGAATCGGTACTTACCCTAGACACTTCAGATTGTGACATTTTTTAAAATTTGCGGATCTCGATTTGGGGTGTTGGCTTGTAGTTGTTTGCGAACTTCTTTTGACCCAGGTAGACTAAACCAAATTTTCCACCATTAAGGTTCTCCAAATTCTTTTCCACCACTTCAGTTAGACGTTTGGGCAGGAACACCTTATACTCCTCGAATTCAGCCAAAGGTATTTCACCAAATTTGCTTTTTACGATTTTGATTGATTTTATGGGGTATAGCTCCCCCTCAACCAATTCTTGAATCCTACGAACTTCTTTTTCAGTCACGACTGCCACAGCATTAACTTTAGTTAAAAATGACATACTATAAGTAAATAACTTACTTTGTATGGTTATATGAAGTATCACACCCAAAAAAGTTTTAGTTGATAAACTTGTTAAACTTGTACTGATGTTATTTGCGATTTTGCAGACCTTTTATATCAATTAATTACGTCATAGGATGTTGATAAGAAGTAAAGCAGTAACCGGATCTGAGGTTTTCTGTTAATTAAAATATTTGTTTGTTTGATAACAATTTATTTATAATAAAAAATTAATAATATAAGGCGACTATAATTCAAAAGTGTGAAAAATGATTAGTTGTTAAGTTACTATCATTGAGTAAACATGTTTTCAGTAGCCAATTTTTTATTACTATCTACATTTATAAATAATACTTTATTTGTAAATTTTCCCAAAAACACTCAGGATTGTTATGTGGCATTTAATGTTGATAATCCAATGGTAAAGACTCAATGGCCAAATGATTGGAATCCAATGGATGCAGCTCCTGGTACATTCAAGATTCAAGTTAATGCCTCAGCAAATAGCTCTATATTACATTATAAATTAAAATATATTTTATCAGCAGATGGTGGAAAGACTAGAACCCTTTTTGAAATAAATAGTTTAAATAGTGTAATAACTAATTTAACCAATTTATCGACCACAGGATCGGGGGTGGCTTCTTCGAATTCAACAACATTTTCCACAAAAATATTTATAGAATTTATATCTCTGTTAATAGTAGGAATTATTTTACTAACTATTTATGGATTTTTATACTTTTTAGGTTATGTATTTAATAAATGTAAAAATATGTAATAAATATATTATTTTAACTTACCTTTGAGTTTTATTCTAATTTTAGGATATACATAAAAACAATATAATTTTTTTATTTATTTATTATAATATTATTTTATTTAAAGCACATAATTTTTTTTTAAATTAGCAATGTCAAGTGAATTCTTCCTTAGGTCCTCAGAAATGCTCATAGCAGCAAAAGCCTTACACAGTTCATACATTTCAATGTCTTCTTTTAATGCCTGCAATTCTTTATAAAATTTTATTTTTCTTTGAGCAAATTCTTTACAATCCATGATTATGGGGTAGATAACTTTGAAGCCAATTATGTAATACTAAGGCATGTGTTGTACTACACCTACCGCTTCTAAAATGATTCAAACACATGAGGGGTTTGTTTTTAAACATAGGTTGTTCCCAAAGGTTTAATGTTTCAACGTTTATAATTTTTATATTTGGTAATAACTGCTCACAGATTGTTTTTAAATATTCATAATTTTGATTTCCTTTTGTGTAAACAGTGTCGTATTCAGGTAATAATTCCATTAAAATGTTGTTAATCTCATTAAAATTTATATATCCACTTGAATATCGTAGACCATGAATTTTTTCTTCAAAGCAAACTTGTTTTTTATTTTTTCGCGATAACAGCTTAAATTCTACCATTGGTTTTAAGAGATAATGATTTGTTTGCAATCCATTGGTAACTGCTATTTCTTTTGGGTGAAAAAACCATTTTTCTTCGAAGAATAAATTAAATCCCTGAATATTAACAGACACAACCTTCATTTTACACAGACTAATTTAAACTAAACAGCATTATGATAAACTACGAACTATTTCGCTGAGTGGGAGATGCTCCATAATGACGTCATGTATAATAACACAATATGCTTTTGTGTTATCGGGAAAGCCTTTTTTCGCCTCAATATCAACTTTGATGTCAACTGTACTCGATTTTAAGGATTCATTTCTTCTGGAACAATCAATTACAAAAAGAGCGTGGTTCTTAAATTGTTTATAATCAAGTAGAGAGTGTTTTGATATTGTTAAATCATTTTTAAAACTTGGATAAAATTGTGTATAATTATAATGGGCCTCGATAAAATTATTTTTTTCAAAATTAAGGTCCATGCGTTCTATAGGAAAATATTCGCCATTGAGGATAACACGTATATCAGATATATCAATGTTGTCAAAATATGATGGATCTTTTGTTTCAACACCTCTTCTATTTTCATGAAAAGCTAAAATTATATAGCGTGGACTTTCCAATGCAGTACACGTTTTAACCGGCCATATTTCCTTAGTAGCATCTTTAGTTAATTGGGGCAGCTCATGAGATTCCCATTTTCTAAATGGAATTACTATGGGCCTGTCTGATTTTATTGATTCCAACAACTGAAGCTTTAATAAATCATTGGGTGTAATAACTTGTACTTTTAACGAGATATTTTCAACGGTTAATTTTGCCTTTGTGGTGCCAGCAGCAGCCGCAGTTTTTTCTGTTATAATTTGACAATCAGAGTCATTTCGAGCTCTTACAAGACGTATAGTTTGTTTACCAAATTGGGCTAGTTGATAATCATTAAATATACCAAATAAATGATGTAATGGTATACGTATATTAAAAGTTGAAATTTTGGCTATTGTTGAGACTATTGGTTGAGCTGGGTAATTCCACCCTGCAATGCCTAAATGGTTTGAATCATCGCTACTGTAATTAAGATAGCCCTTAATTGTGCTCACAATACCTGGGTCGCGAATACCATCAATTTCTTTTCCATTTATTTCATAAGAAATTCGGTCAAACAAAAAAGCTCCAAAATTATTTATTAAGGCTGCCTCGCCATCCCCTTTACTTATTTCCAATTTACCATCTATGAATAGAGCTGCATCGTGCATAAGCAACCAGGAATCTCTTTGATTTATTGAAATTTCTATAACATCACTATTATTAAAAGATTTAACATAGGGGTAATAAGTTCTGTAGTCAACCTTTTGAATTGTTTCACTAAACTGTGGTTTTCGATAGATGTCGAAGATTTGGTCTGACATGATAGCCTAGTGATTGTAGAAAAAGTCTATTTGAATTAGTTAAGCTGTTTGAACTAGGCAAGCGTTTGGTGTCAACTGATTTCAAATTGTTTGTGCTAGGATTTTTATAATAATTATTGAATGTTAGTCCCATTATGATAATTTTTTTAATTCCAATCGAACTATAACTTCCTCTCCACGAAAATTAACTGGTTTAAAATCTTGGTTTAAAATTACCAAAGTAATATTAAATATTTCTTGTTTATTTATTATTGGTAAATATATAAGGTTTCGGGGAATTTCGTTGATTGTATAGCCTGGATCAACGTCTACTGAAAATTCGTAAATTGTATGTGTTGGTAGATAATTATAATAAGCACCTGTAGATATATTACAATCGATGTGAATGGTTCGAAATTTTATTATATTAACTGGGAGATCTGATTCGTGTTTTTTACCCGGCGTTAAAGTACGCTTAGAAAATCCTAATATTTTTCCTATACCATCTGCTTGTGTAAAATCTATTTCCAACGTATTGCTTTGAATTTCACACTTTAAAGTATTATTATTTGGTTTAAGTGAAAAATATTTATCATAATCTTCCTTTTTAACGTTGCCAGGAATAATTTGTTGTCTTAGGTAAGTTTCTATATCTAATATTTCATAAGTACCAGTTGGTATTATTATTTTCTTATCCACACTCGCTTCTTTATAATAAAATGTATTTTCACCTTCTTCAATATTAGGGATGCTGTTATAGGAATAAAACCCTATCAATGCTATACCGTAGTCAAAATCTGGATTAAGTTGTATTGGATTTGTAAAATCTATACTTAAAACATAATTATTACTTTTTAATGTATATAGCTGGGACATTATCTTTAAACAACGGTTAATAATAGACTAATCATATTTTCTTATCTCATTTATTTTTATAAAGAAACCACAAACATAAATGGCCACAATTAATTTGTTTAAAGTTTTGAAAACAATCATTATTATAATTAATTTTAACATTTTTTCCTAAATAATTTACTAATTCTTTTGGCGGTTTAAGACCACCAAAACTATCAAAATAAATAACAGAATTGTTTCTTTTAGTATAAGCTACCCAATGTGTACCCAAATTTTTCGAAATGTCTAAATTTAGGATTGCAGATTCATTTTTATTTTTTATTTTTGGTAAAGCGTCTCGCATAAAAACCCCTCTAAAATAGGGTATTTTAAGCTTTTGTGCATATTTTACCAATTCAGAATCATATAGGGCTGTATTGGGTAGCTTTATTGGTAGTTTTTTTGTTTTAAAAAAAGACCATCCTCCCTTGACATTCCTTTTTAAATACACTTCGCATCAAAATTAACGCACCACTAAAATTTAGCACAATTTCATAGTTAATTTTCTCGCAAACTGCTTAATCGATTTGGACATTTTTTTTTTAAATTGCAGCCTAAATCTTCAGGAATGACTCTGTGAAACAACTTTTCATTTAAATCGAAGTTTTAGGCATATACAGGGTGTTTTAAAATAAACCAGTTTGTTGTCTAATTTTTGTCGCACCCTGTGAGACTTTCCATATGCACCAATAGATGCCTGTTCTAATCAAAACATAGCCCCAACCTTTCTGAACATTTTGTTTTTTTATTCGAGTTTTTAGCTCAGTTATTTAATGAAATACCGAATTTAATGTCAAATGCATTTATTTGAGATTATTCAAGAAAAAGTTTAATTTTCTCACAAACTGCTGAATCGATTTTGACATTTTTTTTTAAATTGCAGCTTAAATCTTCAGGATTGACTCTGTAAAACAACTTTTCATTTAAATAGAAGTTTTAGGCATACACAGGGTGTTTTAAAAGAAACCAGTTTGTTGTCTAATTTTTGTCGCATCCTGTGAGACTTTCCATATGCACCAATAGATGCCTGTTCTAATCAAAACATATCCCCATCCTTTCTGAACATTTTGTTTTTTTATTTGAGTTTTTAGCTCAGTTATTTAATGAAATACCGAATTTAATGTCAAATGCATTTATTTGAGATTATTCAAGAAAAAGTTTAATTTTCTCACAAACTGCTGAATCGATTTTGACATTTTTTTTTAAATTGCAGCTTAAATCTTCAGGATTGACTCTGTAAAACAACTTTTCATTTAAATCGAAGTTTTAGGCATACACAGGGTGTTTTAAAAGAAACCAGTTTGTTGTCTAATTTTTGTCGCATCCTGTGAGACTTTCCATATGCACCAATAGATGCCTGTTCTAATCAAAACATAGCCCCATCCTTTCTGAACATTTTGTTTTTTTATTTGATTTTTTAGCTCAGTTATTTAATGAAATACTGAATTTAATGTCAAATGCATTTATTTGAGATTATTCAAGAAAAAGTTTCGAAAGTTAACAAACCGAAAACAAAATTATTTAAAAAATAAAAAAAACATTTAATATCGGGTGTTTCGTCCCCTACTCTCTATTACCGCTTGACATCGACGACCCATACTTTGAACCAGACGTCTTATTTTTTGTTGATCGATATTAACCCATATTTCTCGAACAAAGTTTTCTACATCATCCAAAGACGCAGGTAGGGGTTGATGATCTCTTAGCTGCCTTCCCATTTGATCCCATAAATGTTCTATAGGATTGAGATCTGGACTGCGTGGAGGCCAGTCCAGTGTCTCAATGTCCACCTCATTTAAATAATCTCGCACTATTCTCGCAGTGTGTGGTCTGGCGTTGTCTTGCATTAGTAAAAAGTTATCCCCAATATACCCAGCGAAAGGGACCAAATGCTCTGACAAAATTTCCGTGATGTACCTTGCACTATTTAAAGATCCTCCACGCAAAGATACGATGTCTGTACGAGCAGTTAAAGAGATTCCGCCCCAAAACATCACAGAACCTCCATTGAATAACTCGGTTTGGCGAATATTACACTGCGAGTAACGTTCATTTGGTCGTCGAATAACCCTTATTCGTCGGTCATTGCTGTAGAGACAAAACCTTGTCTCATCTGTGAACAAAACTCGCTCCCAATCTTCAGCAGCCCAGTTTACATGTTCCCTGGCAAATTGAAGTCTTGCTCGGATATGGTCTGCATTTAACCTTGGTCCTCGTGCTGGAATTCTGAACCTTAAATTCCTTTCTGCGAGACGTCTCCTTACAGTTGACACACTTACATAGATATTGTGAGCAGTATTTAATTGTACCCGTAGTTGTCTTGAGGTCACAAAACGTTGCCTCAAAGCATTCAGTTGCAAAAATCTGTCATGGATAGCCGTTGTTCCCCGAGTCCTTCCTTGTCCACGGCGCCTGTTGTGGTCATTGGTTTCTTGAAAACGGCGAAATATGCGCAATATTGTCGAATGAGTAACACCCAGTCTTCTACCTACAGCTCGGTAGCCCATTCCTTCCTGGATCAATGTAGTCGCCATCACACATTCATCTCGAGTTAAATTTCTTGTTTGACGCTCCATTTTTGCAATGATAACACAAATGCAGAGAAATTTCAGAATAATAACACTGACAGATAAAGACAGTAGCCTCTATTTCCATGACAATATAGCGCCTTTGTTTTCCATGACCTAATTAGATTTACCTGACGGTTATAACTTTTCTTGCAATCTTGCAAAGTCTTTCATTTGACATTAAATTTAGTATTTCATTAAATAACCTCTATTTCCATGACAATGTAGCGCCTTTGTTTTCCATGACCTACTTAGATTTACCTGAAGGTTATAACTTTTCTTGCAATCTGACAAAGTCTTTCATTTGACATTAAATTCAGTATTTCATTAAATAACAGAGCTAAAACCATGAATAAAAAAACAAAATGTTCAGAAAGGATGGGTCTATGTTTTGATTAGAACAGGCAGATGCCAATAGATATTGGTGCATATGGAAAGTCTCACAGGATGCGACAAAAATTAGACAACAAACTGGTTTCTTTTAAAACACCCTGTGTATGCCTAAAACTTTTATTTAAATGAAAAGTTGTTTTACAGAGTCATTCCTGAAGATTTAAGCTGCAATTAAAAAAAAAATGTCAAAATCGATTCAGCAGTTTGTGAGAAAATTAAACTTTTTCTTGAATAATCTCAAATAAATGCATTTGACATTAAATTCAGTATTTCATTAAATAACTGAGCTAAAAACGCGAATAAAAAAACAAAATGTTCAGAAAAGATGGGGCTATGTTTTGATTAGAACAGGCATCTATTGGTGCATATGGAAAGTCTCACAGGATGCGACAAAAATTAGACAATAAACTGGTTTCTTTTAAAACACCCTGTGTATGCCTAAAACTTCGATTTAAATGAAAATTTGTTTTACAGAGCCATTCCTGAAGATTTAAGCTGCAATTTAAAAAAAAAATGTCAAAATCTATTAAGCAGTTTGTGAGAAAATTAACTTTGAATTTGTGCCAAATTTTAGTGGTGCGTTAATTTTGATGCGAAGTGTATAATCCCGAACCTTTTTTTCCAATTTCCTCCATAGCCCTATTATGTCGACCTAATTCTTCAAGTTTCTTTTTAGCATTTTTTGTGTCTATCACCGTTTTGGCTACAGCGCTTGCGCCTCCAGCCAATGATCCTATGGCCCCTAAGGCTGCGAATAGTGGTAAAAGGGGTAAAAATCCTCCTTGTTTGTCGGATTCAAATGGAATTATTCTAGGCACCTTAATATTTTTACGACCCCCGGCTTTCTTTATAATCACCCGAGCTGCTTTAAGTGCCGTTGCAGTAGATTTTTTAAGTGAATTTTGATTGGATATATCTAAATCTTGAACATGTTTTTTAATTTTATCAACCACCCCACGTTTAAATGAGATTGGTTTTCGAGTTTTTCGAACGCCCATTCCAAGTTTTCTTTTAACCTTCATTCCCGTTGTTACTAACCAAGCTGCTGCTTTCTCACCTAATTTAGAGTTTTTAGATTTCACCCTTTCCCAAGCTTTATTTTCCAAAATCCAATCCGCTTTATGTCTATCCTCCAAATTTTTATTTTTTGAATAAGCAATATCGTGATCTTTACATGCAGCGTCTAAGGGGTTTATACCAGTATCACCCCTTTGAATTCTCTTATCTAATTTAGTACCTGGTCCGCAAAATTGATAAGAAGGCACGTGAAGCTCAAAGGGTAGGTTGTTAATTGCAGAATTTAATAAACCGCCACCTTTAAAAGTCAACATTGAAATGATTTTTTTTTTAATAAAGTTAGTCTTTTATAATTATCAATTAAAGTATGTTGAAACGGTTGTTAATATGTTTTTTAATTGATTTAAAATTGTACCAATCGGCCTCAAAATATAAAAAAAATTAATTTTAATAAAAAAGGTCGGACACACCTAATTGTGAGAAAAAGGCCTCTGGAGCTAGCCTATGATTTTTCCCACGCATTTTTCCCATTGGTCACGTGACTAAAAAAGGGAGGGGGTGGTCTCAGGTCATTGGGGATTAAAAATAGACTTGTTAGGACAAGTCGGATGACGTCAGCCAAAATGGTACCAAAAATAAAAATTTACAACAAAATATAATAATAACTGATACCACACCGCATTAAAACCCCCGAAACTTGTCGAACAACAAGTCGGGACAAGTCGGACGATCCAGCAAAATGGCGTCAAAAATAAAATTTACAACAAAATAATAATAAATCCTTATCTCCCCCCGGATGCCAAACCACTGCAGCAAATGCATATCGCTTATCTTTTGCATCTCCAGTAATACCAAACTAATACGCTAACCACAAACAACCAATATGCATATCGCTTATCTTTTGCATCTCCAGTAATGCCAACTAAACACCTAAGCCCCGCCCACAACCAACCACAACACCAATAGCTAATATCTATCAAACATGGCCGCCATCCGCCAGCCGCCATCCGCCAACAACCCACCAATAGGCTCACTTACGCTTATCAGTTGAGGGCGTTGCCCAAATGCCTGCCCACCAATAGCTAATATGATCAACCCCCACCACCCCACCTGGGGGCGCCAGCATCGAGAACCGCCTACTGCTGACGTCACGTAGCGTCTGGGTCACTTCCGCTCTAGAACTCCCTTTGTATCTCTACTCATAAAGGCGTATATTATATACGAAACGTTGACAATGGTTTGCAATCTAGATCTTTTGCTACCGTGAGTGAAAATTAAGATCATACAACCCATGCGATATGGGCTCATATATAAAACCGATCCTAGAAACAATATTGAGAAAAACATTTATTAACATCCTTCATATCTACTCTGATGGTCCAACATCACAATACCGCAACCGAACAAATATACTTCTTTGGCTAAAAACATTAATAAATGAATTCAAACAGATAACAAAAGCTATTTGGACGTACAGTGAACCTGGGCATGGCAAAGGACCCATGGATGGCGTGGGTGGTCCTCTAAAAAGAATTGCCGACAGGCATGTATTAATGGGACAAGGTATTAAAACAGCTTTAGACTTTGTTAATTTATTTACGAAGTCTACTATCTTAGTAAAAAAGATCCCTGATGCTGACATTTCTAGCGTAAAAAACTTGGTTCCGAAAACTTTAGATGCCATATCATGAATGTTACTAAAATTACGTAGCAAAGAGGAGCAGAAGTTAAAATTAAAATATACAGACACGAACGTTTTCAAAAAGAATTGAAAATATCTGCGTTATCTGGCAGTTTATATCCGAACTCTGAACCAATAAATATGGGAATACTTTCAAGAGAGTCTCCTGAACTAAACGAGCATATGGGTACAACTGATGTATAAGATTTGCTGAAATTAAAGAACCGGAGCATTTATAAAACCATTTATTACTCATCATCGTCCGATGAGGATGATTTAATGCCGATTTCTGTTTGACAGCAGACTATGCAAAAATAAAATACTGTTGAAGCTGGTACATCTTATAATTAAGGCAAGGAAAACCTACACCCTAATTTAATATATAATAATAATAATAATAATAATAATAATATTTATTGCTTTAAGAGAATGTTTACAAACAAATTATAAAAAATATCCCCTGGAACATTTATATTAATTAAAGTACCGACGCAAAAGAAAAGTGTTAATTAGAAATATGTTGCCACTTGTCAGACAGATGTCGATAAAGATGATGGAGAAATCCTAGTAACTTTTTTAAGATCGGTGCGCACTAGTGCCAAAAAATTTAAATTAGAGTTAAATGATGTATCTTACATAGTGTTGTAAAAAAAACGTTTTTTTTTCAGTTGAAAAAAAACACGTAAAAAAAACATGTTTTTTTTCACTGAAAAAAAACAAAAGTTGTTTTTTTCATCCTCACCCACGTATGGTAAAAGGCCGCCTCGCTGTCGGCAATGCTGACTCAGCATATCGTATAGTCTATACGGTATTATAATAGAAGAGTTAAGACCTGCGGCTTTATAGGTTGATGCATAGTTGGTAGAAATGCCGAAAAGAAAACGCTCAGGGCGAAAGCCAACAACGTTAAACAATTTGTTTAAGAATATTACTAATGGTAAGTAAGAAACTATAATAGTATTTAATAATCTTCTAGTGACAGAATGTGCCAAAAATTCTTTCCTCAGCAGTAACATTTCGAAAATCCTGTCACTATAACCAACTTGGGGTTATATGCTCCGGCAGCTCTCGTGTCTGGGAGCATAGGTCTGTGGGTTTTTATTCCTCATACTTACACTTTGGCCTGGGCGCCACCACAACTTTAAAGAGTACAATAACCTAAGGTTGTGGTCATTAAGTTAAACTCAAGGTTTAGTTACTTACTTTATATTTCAAATGCAAATTATATTAAATTTAATATTTAGGATGTTAAAATCATTACCGAATAGCTATTGGTTTACACTAGACTAAAAATGGTTAAAAAATAAAATAATGTTTCATAATTTACTGCAACGGAGTTTTGCGCAATAAAAAAATTAATAATGATGAAAAAAACCTGTATCCCGATTAGGGTTTCTGGACGTCTGGTATACTCATTCAGAGGGCTGGAACAGGCTCCTGGATGCATGGGGCTATTCGTGCTCCATGGGTACTGTCATAAAAGCGATCTTTGAGACAGCCAGGTCGACCGTTCCATCAGGAACTCCTCCATAGAAAAACCTCTCAGATTAATTATTTCGCTACAGTTATAAGCGAAGACCAGGATAACCTCTCCAGAAAATGTGCCCCAAGAAAAAACCCTAAATGAATAATACTTCGAATAAAAAATGGGTTACCACAACAAAAAAATACTTACGGAGTTTCTCCGGTTTTTTCGATGAATTTCTAAAAATAAGACCTTCCCAGGCCGATGGAATATTTCCCAGGTACTTTAGATGGCTATTTAGCAAACTAGGAAATAGGATGACTTAAAAAAAGTTGGAATATACATTTGATTGCACTCACCACGCTGCTCGATTACGAAAAACTCAATCATTCAGGAGACCACGACAACCACTGTTCTATCTAATTAACTATGTATTATAGGCAAACAACTAATTTATTACTAAACGAATCGTAATTATACTTTAGTTAGATTTAACAAATCATCTAACTTGAAAACCGCCATTCGCCCGCGTCTACCCACAGAACATCAGCGTCTCTCTGTTGATTCTCCCCTCTACTCGAACAAACCCTCATACGCAATATCCCCAAACAATGCTACCAACGTACAATTTAATTATAGTAATATTCTTAATGCAAAGCGCACTGCAGAATTAATGAGCAACGCAGTGAATACAAACAAACTTAAACCAACTTTAGAGCCATGGCCCTTCGTGAATGCATTCCTAAGAAACAGTTGCCAAATACCGAAATTCCCTAAACCGGGTAAAACGTCAAAACAATTTGAAATAATTCAACTACCAAAATTGACAAACAAACCTTCCGAATATGAAACCCTACATAAAATAAAAGTAAGTAACGTTTTTTTATAAAAATAATAATTATAACTAACTTATTCTAACCCCTTTTAACCTATTCTAAACTACACTACTGTTGTAGGATTAGCAGAGCCCCAGATAAACTTAAAACGCATACATACTGTAAAGAAGACCCCGGAGCACCCACACCATTCACCTACACTCACCCACTCAACCATTCATACTTATCACACATCATACATATCGAAACAATAACTAAAAGGTAAATTCAGTCGTAACCTAAAATATGTAGCAAGATCTTCCTGGTTATCAATAAAACTAAAATAAACGTACTCTTTTAGGCATGGCAAATCAACACCATGAAGCCAGCGACCTAAAGACCCCAAAATAATAACCAAAACATAAAAATACAATACTCTTAAGCCGATATGCGATATTCAGTGTGAACAGGTGTGTACTCAATAAACTAAATTATACTTATATATACTTAACTTATTTCTAATACATAAATCATGTAGCGTTACTATTTGTAACGTTACATATATAATTTGAGTATTTTTGACCATTTAAAAAAAAACATTTTTTTTGAAAAAAAACAAGGACCTCTGTTTTTTTGAAAAATAACATTTTTTCAGTGACAACACTAATCTTACATTACAATTGAACAAATAATTAATATTATTCCGACGCCATTAATGAAAAAAGAAAATAATCAAAATTCTAATGTTTGTTTCTTTTTTTTATTATATATTTTTGTGTTTAATAAATATGATAACGAAGGCTTGTTTTTGTTTAAAAGTTTAATTTAAATACAGGGACAAGTTTGGATGGTTTAATTATAAACAATAATATAAAAGTTTAATATGATTATTCAGAATTGTACTTGGCTGTGTACATCGATTAAAAGACTGCAAAGAAGTAATTAAAGTTCATTTTTTGTTAAGAATAAACCTCGGTGAACACCTAATTATTTCCGGGAACATAACAAAAATCACAGATAACACATTATAATTTTATATATTAAAAAAGGCCCTGAAACATTAAACATTAAAACAGGCGGACTCTTTATACCTAGAGCTAATTTATTTATATGTAAGTCAGCGATATTGGCATATTTGGATAATTTAATTAAAAAAATAATCCTATAGCTTCATTTGTAGCGATATTTTGTTTTTTAATTTCTTATTATTAACTACATACTTCCGCTATTGTAAAGGGTAAAAAAGAAATACCAATTATATTTTAATTTTATTATAAACCTCACAAAAACGTTCCCGGAATGATTGTTTTTAGCGATAGTTCACTGTAAAAATAAAGGCAATTAATTATATGCTCTGCCAACGTAAACATTATTTAAACACAAGTTTAGTGATCATTTAAGCTACTTATCAAAGTAATAACTGCTAGATATATTCATCATGAAACATAATTTGAAATTTGCCACCTTGGTGATTTTGAACCAGGTACACATCGAAAAAGGCTAAGGATATTTTTATAAAATCATTAATGAGATACAATTAATTTCTGTAAGTAGTAGAGATGTGGGAGTTCAGCGCCACAGTATTTTCAGGATTTTTCAGGAACTTGATGTCATTTTTCAGGATTTTCAGTGCTGAAGAGGTCCTTTTCAGGATGTCTTCGGCTGATGAAGGTCAATGACCAGAAGGTCCTTTTCCTGAAAGATAAGGACCTTCGAGGTCCTGGTTTATCTCCTGAATCTTAGGTTGGTAGTAACTAAATTTTGGTTGGTACAACTGTCATCCTAGATTAGTAACTAGAGTCACGTGATGTCAGGATTTTTCAGGATTTTTAGCGCAGAAGAGGTCCATCTTCAGGATGTCTTCAGCTGCTGAAGGTCAATGACCAGAATGTCCTTTTCCTGAAGGATAAGGACCTTCGAGGTTCTGGTTTATCTCTTAAATCTTAGGTTGTTAATAACTACATTTTGGTTGGTACAACTGTCACCCCAGATTAATAACTAGAGTCACGTAATGAAATTTAAAAAAATGATAAACCATGCGTGGACTTGAACCTTATAGGTATCGATTCAGAGCGTAGTGCACTTTTTCTAATGGCCACCTGGGCCACCCAACGTATCAAATCTTTCTCTGTTAGGTATGGTAGAAAGGAAAGCCCGCGCGCACGCACACAAAACAAACAAAACAAAATGATTTAATATTTTATTTTATAAATATTTTACAATAAAATAAAATTACAATTATGCTACATTTTTCTTATCGATCCAACTGTTGTGCGTATCGCTAAAGCCCAACCATTTGACAATACTTTATTTTTTTGTCTTTTCAATACTTTTTCAACCAGATAAACATCATGATGTTTGACTTTTTGTATTTGTTCTTTGTAGAAACCACCCAATACGTTTTCACCAGTTGTATCTTGAAGCAGATAGGTAGTTGGATTGGTGTACTGTACTTTTTTTTATTACAAACAAGACTCCTCTTGAAATGCGTACATGATCACCGACATGAAATTTCACACATTTTTATACGATTGTAGACTGTTTTTAAGATTTCATTTGCATTTTTCTCAGTCACATCGATCGGTTTTCTACCAATGGTTCTGTGTTTGGTATTATTGTATTTGGAAACAATTTGTGGTAGCAAGTTGAGCCATATGTAGTGTCCTTGAACGCTAATCTCTTTCCATATTAAATTTTTCAATGTTCAATTTTTCAACAATCGAAGCCTTTTTTCACTAAACGTACTGTAATAATTAATTTTATATTTTTTACGTATTTTTTAAATTCTTTGTAAAACTCTTTTCCCAAATCAGTTTGGATGTTTCGTAAAATTTGTTTTTAAATAACATTTTCCATTGCCTTGCAAACTTCCACAGCACTTTTATTTTTTAACGGATATGCCCACACATATTTAGAAAAACAATTTATAAGTACCAAAATGTATTTGTAACCATTGTCTATGTTTGAGTATGTTATCATTTCCACCAAGTCTGCTTGTAATAGATCGTTAAAGGATTTGATGATGATTCTACGTCTTTTGAAATAAATTCTAGCTGATTTATGATGTTCTTTGACCACACCCTTTTAAAGTCAGTGATAAATTTGTTGTTCTTCTGACGTTTCATATCTATGCGATAACTTTAATTTCCCTCAGTTCTTCAATAACTGACGTTATTTCCTTATCGTGTGCCGTGTGTCCTACCTGCTGGGATGCAACAAATTCACGCAATCTCTCAACCAGTTCGTTTGCATCGTCAAAGTAAACGTAATCGATTTTGTTGTTGTTTGCTGTCAAAATTCTACTTCCAGCAAAGTGCTGATTGGACTTATAAAATCGTCGGTGTGCGTTTGTTTTTAAAACAATCTGTCTATACACTTTTTCATCTTCTGCTGTAAATCCTTTGGGGTTCTTTTTAAAGAGTAATTCGTACAGTCCGTGACTTCCTTTTTATTTTTTATTTTAAACCACAAAATCTGAACCATCTATAAAAATTTCAAAATTACCGATATAAATTTTTTTTCTTGCGGGATAAATCGTACTCCATATTTATGATCAAATTGATTTTGATAATCAATAACAGTTTTTTTCTCAATTTTTTCTCTACGTGATTTAGTAAAAGCAATTTCATCAACATCATCATCTTCCTTGCTAATATCACCCAGTATGGAATATTTTAACGAACTATTCTTTTTTCTTTGGAAATGACAACAACGCTGATGATACTTCCGCTTTTATTTTACTAATTTTTGCAGGATTAACTGGTGTCGAAAATGCTAACGCTGAAGAATTATATGGCTTTATAAACATGTCGTTGACTGCATGTTTTATGGTGTCAGGTGATTTAGATTTTTCGCTTCCATAAGGTGAAGGAGGAGGAGGAGGAGGAGGAGGAGGAGAGATCACAGACATTTGTTCCTGCACAATTTCACCCTCTTTAAGTAGTTTAAATTTCTGTTTAATGTTTTTTAGTTTTTCAATCAAACTTTTTTTAAAGAATTTTTGCTTGCAAATCCATTGTTACACACATACGTGCTTAGAGTAAGAACAACGAAACATTAATGAGTCAAAGACAAAAGTTTATTCGAGATTTATATGATGATCAAATCCCATTCTGTAACGTCCACCGTTCATCTTGTCAAAATGGTCAGGAATCCATATGGAAGTTTCCAACAGAATGAGCAGATATTTTTAAAATTTTTAGATGGCATATCAGTTCTTACGTGATCGTTATAAATATGTTTTAAGTTTAATTCACTTGAAATTCATATGAAATATTATATTGGATCTGGATTATTAAATAGTGCACTTGTAACCTTCCCCCCTTTTCTGGAGGCTACCTCCCTGTCACCCGACAGAATATCCGCTCACAGCTAAGTCCCAGTGAAGATGGGCTGGGTCCAATTAATATTGAAAATATTTGCAAAGGGCGCCAAGTATTTTAGACATTTATGTAAAGACCTCTAGGGAGAAAATACTAAACCCTAGGGTAGATAATAGGTTGTTTTTTTTGAGCAAAGAAAAAAAATAGGTCTCCGTGTATATCCCTTTAATTACCTTAATGAAGGTTTTAGCAAAACAAAAATTGATTTTTCTGGTTAAGGTATAAATCAGTACAAACACGTACCCAAACAACACTTACAAATAATTTTACCAACTACCGCAGTGATCACCTTGGCTCACAAATAATATATATGCATATCTATCATTCTATCACGTCAAAACTTAAAAAAAAATGGTGCTGAGGGCACAAACCCACAAATATACCCCTTATAAATGGACGCTGAGGGCAGCCAACTCAATGTTTTCAACAAGTCAGGTCAGTCTCAGAATATTGTTACGCCCCAACCAAAATAATATTTAAAATTAGAAAATAACTTATTATAAACCCCTTTATTAGGGTACAAGTACGTGAAACCGGGGTTTGTTACGATATCTTGAGACAATAGCCCAAAAATAATGGTAATTAAATGGTTATGAGCAATTGCAAGTAATAAGGAAACTGTTCGACTTATCCGCTCTCCCCCGTAGGTTGGTTGATCCAATCCTGGTAATTTCATTATAATTGGTTTGGCTCCTATGGGTGGGGATGTGAGGTCACCAAGGGGATAACGTCACAAGTCGGTAAGGCTCAAGCAACTTCCGGCTGAAGAAACCCAGCAGCACGTCCCTCTGCCCGTGGACATCAAACTTAAGCTTTGAAAAGCCAGGTTCGGTGATCCCAGCACACAAAACACACAAAAAATCCAAACGTGGAACAAACTCCAACAATACATCCAGGCTTCAACTAGGGTTAAAACCCAGGGTAAACCATAAACAAAGGAAGAACCCTAAAATAACACAACGGTATTACCAACCTGGCGGTTTTAAAACCACCCTTTACTTACGCCTGATCGTAGGATTACACTCAACTGGTTAGACAATTTCCCAAAATAATCACTTCGACGGTGAAAAGTGCGGTTCAAATGTAGCGTCGATAATCAATCCTAGGGAAAATAATTACTAGTATACGAAAAAAAAAATCCAAGTAATGTAGCTTACCACATGTGCCAATAATCCGGACAAACCGAGGGATTTATAAGGCTCCACAATGACCCAATATAGTCTTCAAACTAGCCACTTTAAATCCTAAATAGGTTCTTTAAAGAATAATCCCACATTCACTTGCGGATGGTCGAAATAATCGCCAAATCTTCGAGAAAACCTCTAGACAAATGCAGTAGCGTCAAGCATCGACAGCAAAAATGGCCTTCTTCCGGAAAATCACGGAAGCACCACCCACGACCAATAAAATAACCGGGAACACCCGCCAAACTTTGAATCTAGTGACCAAAATGTCAGTTGGTACCTGACTAAGATACCAGTTGGTAGGACCGCGATTTTGACATGACATATGACAATATCATGGCGGCGTTGATAAACAAATGAAATTCTGCCACAAATTAAAGTAAGTACGCTTAAATGCGGTAATACAACGTATGGAAAACATGCACAGAACCTTGTTTTACATTTTAGAGACTGCGACCGCCTCGCTACACAGCTAAAATAAGTTAAAATCGCCACTGACAAACCACAACAACCAAGTTGTAAAATACAAACACAACAAATACCACCGTGGGACACCTTTCCCTTTGGAGAAGGTCAACAATAATCCACAATTTGAAAGATGATGGCAGGGAGGAGTGCGGGAATTCTCAAAACGACTTCAAGTAGGAAAAATGTGTATCGTTCTGATCAAATTAGATTATTCAGGTAGAACTATACCAACATACATTTATTAACTAAATTTACTGAACCCTATTTTAAGGTCATAAAATATTCCCCCAGGCCCTCCATGGCCAACAGATACCCCTTAAAACACAGACGCTCCAAACAATAGAAAGAATTCGACGAAAAACCAGTTGCCCCCTTTTTCCCCCGTTACACACTTAATAAAGTTACATTTACCCGGGTACAACTATTGTGGTCCTGGAACTAAAGTAGAAGAACGATTACCTCGCGGAGATAAAGGTGTTAATGGATTGAATGAAAGTTGTCGAAAACATGACATTCAATACTCGTTAAACAAAGATTTGCGTCACGAGGCCGATAGAATATTAGCTGCAGAATCGATGGGACGATTCAGATCAAAGAGGAGGAGGATATTTTGAATAAAAAATAACGCATCTACTAATCTAGTCTAGTGTTTGTCCTCGTTCTGAAAAGATGTCGTCGATAAAAAAAAGAAAGAGCAAAGAAAACAAACTTCAAACTCAAGGCAGCAGTATGGTCAAACAGTTGTTGGAAAAATTAAAAAAACACATTTTACATAGCAAGGCAAAAAATTTGGGAGATGCCATTCATGTGGCATTGAAGGCAGCAAAATTAAGCAAGCAAGATTAAACATAAAATGAAACCCAGTGGTCGTGTAATTAAAATTGCAAAGGTTCGTGGTTATACCCATATTTGCTGGGTTATCAGCATTGGGAAGTTTAGCCGGTGGTGCAGCAGGAATAGCCAAGGCTACTGGTGATGCTCGGTCAGGCAAAAAACTTGATGAATTAAATCGTTACAATCAAAAAATGGAGGCAATAGCAATAGAAAAGAACTCTACCTAAAACCGTATAACAAGACAGGATTGGGTATTTTTTACGACCTTATCAAAGCAATCAGGCTTACCGCTAGCACAGCGGCAGCAGCAGCATCTTTTCAAACTTCCAAACAGACCGCTAACAAATATTGATTTAATAACCTATGCCAAATTGTACAAGATTCCAAACTTTCGTGGTGTTTTTATGCGTGATGGATTACCTCGAAAAATACGTCGCCAGAACGAACGGGGTGTAATAAATTTGTATTTAACAATTCCAGGAACTCATTGGACTGCGTATAAAAAAGTGGTACAAACGTTGTGTACTTTAATAGTTTTGGAAATTTTCAAACTCCCTGGGAAGTTGTAAAATATTTTAAATCCAATGGTCGTGTGAACATTGTGTATAATTATGGTAGATATCAAAATTTTATTGCTGTTAATTGTGGTGATTTTTTTAATAGCGTAATTAAAAAATAAAAAATATTTTATTTAACATTACCCCATCTAAAACTACCTACCTACCCATTCTGCAAATTTATCATTGGTTAGTCAAGTTTAAACAGTGGTAGCTAGCACATGTGTGTGAATATGAGTTACAATTTTACATTTTCCGGAGGGAAATCCGTCTTACGGTTAAAACTCTATCCACCAATAATACCGAACGAAGACGATCAATACGAATTGGGTTTGATTAATTTATCCACATACCATACAATCGCAAATGTAGACGAGACAAACAACATATTTCATTTCAAAAAAAAAACAATTTGAGATACCTGTAGGAAAATATGAAGTTGATGATCTAGCTGCTTACCTACATGAACACGTTTCCAAGGAAATTTTTATTCAACATAGCCCTGTATAATTCTTGAAAGACCTATTCACCCTTGAGGACCCCTGTGTCTAGTTAGTAATCAAAGGTGACAGTTGTACCAACTAAAATTTAGTTATTACCAACCTAAGATTTAAGAGATAAACCAGGACCTCGAAGGACCTTCTGATCATTGACTTACAGCAGCTGAAGACATCCTGAAGATGGACCTCCTCAGCACTGAAAATCCTGAAAAATCCTGACATCACGTGACTATAGTTACTAATCTAGGGTGACAGTTGTACCAACCAAAATTTAGTTACTACCAACCTAAGATTCAAGAGATAAACCAGGACCTCGAAGGTCCTTATCTTTCAGGAAAAGGACCGTCTGGTCATTGACCTTCAGCAGCCGAAAACATCCTAAAAAGTAACTCTTCAGTACTGAAAATCCTTAAAAATCCTAAAAAATGACATCGAGTTCCTGAAAAATCCTGAAAATTCTGAAGTGGCGCTGAACCCCCGCATCTCTACTACTACTACTTCTGTATCTTTCAAATTATTCTTGTATTATACCAATAAAAATATCTGCTAGTTAAAAAAAATAATAAAAATATAACAAAAAGTTAATAAACACTAGAGATGAATAAGGTAGAAATCATACACTCCGATTATTTCTATAGGGCTCTTGTTTAGTAGGGGCATTTAAAAATATTGTGTTTTACAATGAAGCGACGACATTTAACGAAATTAATCGAACAGAAGGCCTTCTATAAGTTGGCATGCGGCAAACTGAAGTAATGCTGAACTGAGCGGATGGGTGTTTCCCAAAGTGTCCTAAGTCGATTAAGGAAACTTGTAGTCCGGCCGAGCAAAATATAGGACGTGGACGCTCTAAAACTGCAGCTCAAGATAGATTTTAACCTTTAGCTGCTTGAAAGCAACCTGCAATTACAGCACCTAAATTGGCTACGGCTTTACAAAGGGCGGATAAAGTAACCATTCGCCAAGATACTGTGAAAAATCGTCTTTACAAAGTAATCTCTTTAGTCGACGACCACAAATGTCCACCTTTTTTGGGAGGCAATCGCGCTGCTAGGCTGGACTGGTGTTAACATTATCAAAATTGGGATGCACATGCTTGGGCTACAGATTAACATTGTGGAAGCGATTTAATAATGAGCAAAGTTTAAGACATGTTCACGAATTGTACACAATGTGTACTATACATAAACATGTGGTACAATAATGTTATTGAACTGAATCACAGCGTTCTCTATATAGAGAACGCCGTGACTGAATAATTATTAGCGGTAGAACCGAGCTCGTTTTTCCAAAATCGCTTTCTAAGAGCTCATCTGGATGCTATTCGCTATTGATCAAATATTGCATGATATTTGTTTGTTCACATATTGAAAGCAACTGGTTGGACAACGAGGGAATTATTATTATACATATTATACAGGGTGACAATTTTAAAATGAACAGCAGTTAATATTTCTTTAACTGATGACACTATAAAAATATTGGAGAAACACGTCAATTTACATATCAAGGAGGACAACTGTTAAGGTATTTGTTGTTGTATTACATTTAACCCCATGAGCACCTACCCCTAAAATATTAAATAGCAACCCCTATTTATTTCGCTATTTTTGAAATTGTAGATAAGTAACATTTATTTTTAATTTATGATTACCAAAATTGAAGTGGATTAACTCACGAATGTATGGAATGTATTAAATTTTAATTCATAAATTAAAATAATGCAAGTTTTCAAACGGTTGCGTTTACTGTGACGTCATAGCCATTCATTTTAATAATAATAATAATAATAATAATAATAATAATAATAATAAAACTTTATTGCCATTAAATCTTATAGAACAAAAGACATTAGCAGTGTCAAACATATACAAATTAGGTAAAAGTTACAGATATATAAAAACATTAAGATTAATTAAAATAATTTTTAAAACATTAAACAACTAAATTAAATAAATAAATATGGGAAAAAGGCTAACAAACAAATTCTGTAAATATATACTAGTGCCCTATAAAATCACTAAATGAGTAATATTCATTTTCAATCAATAATATTTTCAATTTGCTTTTAAATAAAAAATAATCATTTAATGATCTTATATCATTTGGGAGAGCATTAAATGCTTTAATAGCATTGTATTCTGGTGATTTTTTATAATACTCATGTCTATGTAAGGGTAATCTTAAATTGTCTCTATTTCTTGTTATCATGTTATTATAAATTTCATGGTTTCTTGTAAAGAGTTCAGGATTACTCTTAACAAACAACACCAGCTTGTATATATACAAAGATGAAACTGTAAGTATTCCCAAATTCCTAAAATAGGTTCGACATGAAGTTCGCAGAGTTAATTGAGCAATACATCTAATTATTTTCTTTTGAATTTTAAATATTTTATCAATATGTTTAGTGCCTCCCCAGAACAGGATTGAATATTCAATTAAGGACTGCACGTATAAGTAGTAAAAAATTCTTAGAGAACTTGTTGAAACTTGATCCCGCAAAAATTTTGATCCCGCAAAAATTTTAATATTTAGTGTGAATGATAACCTTTATTTATATGTTTTATTAAAAACAATTTTTTGTGCGTTATTTTATTTTGTTATACCTATCTAATAATTTAGAAGTAATGAGTGCAGTTCGTATTTTCGTACGCCCGGTGTAAATTTATTAATTTGATTTGCCGAATCGATTAGTAAAAATGTTTGTATCCTTGTCTTAAAATGGTTAACACTTTTGCAGAACGCGTTGAAAAGCGGTCATATTTAATGATCGACATCCAGAAAGAAATGTTAGACACAAGTACATCCAAGATCTAGTAGCTAAATATAAAGAAACTGGATCTGTTTGCAATAAGAAGAGGAATGAGCCAAGATTGGTCATTGAGATCGCTCAGATTGAAGTTCTTGGCGAAATTGCTATGGCTCCCACTATGTCGCTTTGTCAAGCAGCAGAAAAAACTGGACTGTCGCGTGAATCAGTCAGAAAAGTATTGAAGCTTCACAAATTTCACCCATACAAGCTACAAATTACTCAAGAATTAGGTGATGTTGACCCGGACAGACGTATTGAGTTTTGCAAAATTATGAATAACAGGATCATTGCTCAGCCCCACTTTATAAAAAGTATATGTTTCAGTGATAAGTACACCTTCTACATAAATGGCATGGTGAACAAACTAAACTGCCGTTATTGGAGCGACTTCAATCCTCACACACATTATTAGAGAGGGGCATACACAATATCCTCAAAAAATAAATGTTTGGGCGGGCATATTAGGCGATACTATCATTGGTCCTTTGTTCATAGATGGAAATTTAAATGGTAAAATGTATGCGGAAATGTTAGACAGAAGAATTGAGCCTCGTATAATTCATGAGATGAAAAATCAAAGAGACGTCGATGGAAATCTTGTTTTCTACGAACATTTGCTACACTTTCAGCAGGACGGAGCACCTCCTCATTATGTACGTCCAGTAAGAGAGTGGTTGGATAATCATTATCCGGAGCAATGGACCCATTGAATGGCCACCTAGGTCACCAGATCTGACAACAATCGATTTCTTTCTATGGGGTCATTTGAAATCCATTGGATTCAAAATACAACCGGACTTAATTGAACAACTCCAACAAAGGATTGTGCAAGAATGTAGGGCTATTTTACACTTTAAAACGTCCGCGAACAGTTTGAATATCGGCTGTACTTGTACTTACAAAACAATGGAAACCATTTTAAACAATTAATAAAGTAATTATAATATCTTTATTATCACTTTTACTGCGGAACCCCATTAAAACTAGCAGTATTTTAATTTATAGACTAAATATGCTATGGCTATTATTTAACCAATAAAATAAACACGCCCACCAGGGGTAAGTATCAACTGGACCATCTTTTCTCAAATTACTCGTCCTCAACAAGGGTAGAAATTGACACTATCTTTCTGATCACGATATTATCTTATGCAAATTGTCAAACGTAATAAAAAACAGAAAATAACCTTTCAAAAACGTCTTTTTAGCGACCAGTTTAAAACAGCTTTATTAGAAAAAACTTGGGCAACGGTGTTCGAAGAGCGTGATTTCTCCCGGGCGTTCTCCGAATTTTTGAAAATCTTTTGCACCCATTTTAAGCATCATTTCCCCCTAAAAACACTAATAGAAAAAAAATCAAAATACCTAACAAAGGGCATTACTTTGAAATTCATCAATCTAACATGAACCTAAAAGATCTCTATTTACTTAAATCACGTTATCCTGAATTAAAACCTTTATACGACGAGAAAAAACTGTTGTATACCGCACTGATAAAAAAATCGCAAACCATGTTTTAGTGAAAACCTAAAAAATTCTGACAATCCAATAAAAACATCTTGGGAAATTGTTAAAACTCTCAATAACAATATAAATATTAAAGAAAACATTAGCCTTCTCATAAATAATGAATTGACTGAGGACCCACAAAAAACTGCTAATCATTTTAATACGTTTTTAAAAAATATACCTTATTAAACACTCAGTGATCTTGCGAACTCTTCGCCTCACATTAATCTTCAACTTTTTAATGAAGACATAAAATTCAGGATTGAACCCCTTACCGAATTTGAAGTACTAAATTTGTTTAAGAACCTAAAAAATAAAAAAAAAACAAGATTGTATACATACAATCAAACGCTCTGGTCATATCGAAAAAGATACCGACAGAGCAATTTTTATTTTCTAATGTAGGAATAATATTGTTTAGAACCGCATGAGTTGCTTTGTTAGTGCAACGGTTTTTTCTAAAGCCATACTGGCTTATTGACAATATGTTGTGGAGTTCTAAATAATTAAGTAATCTAGAAAGAAAAGCTTTTAAAAGATTTTTTAAAAAGTCGATGTAAATGCAATGGGTCTATAGTTATCTGCAAGTGTTTTATCTTTCTTTTAAATATAGGTATAATTTTGTTTTTTTAGATCTGATGAAAAATATCCTTGTGAAAAGCATAGGTTTAACAGATGAGCTATAGGAGAAACTAGGAAAAATGATAACCTTTTTTAGTAAAAAAGGGGGCACTGGATTGGATATGCTCTTTTCTAAAAAATCGTTAAGAGTACACTAATATTAATTTCTTTGGCAATAATACAAACAAAATAAATACCCTTCCGGATTTTTTAGATTCCAATGCATATGTCAACTTGTATGCAGATGATACTGCTGCGGTAGTCAGGAAAGATAAAAATAATATAATAGCTCACTGCCAAACGGTTATTGCTCAGATAATTCAGTGGTTTACAGTAAATAAACTATTTATAAATAGCTCAAAGACCAGCGCAATTTTTTTTCATACTGCAAACTCTTCATTCCCATAAGAAAAACTCAAGATTAATGATGATCCAATAGAGTTTGCAAATCACTGTAAGTTTTTGGGTATAACTTTTGATGTAACAAAGTTTAAATTATATTTGTGGCAATCATAAAGTCGATTTACAGAAAATAGTTGTAAAACATTATCTCAAAAACTACAATCTATGTCATTCATGTTCAAAAATATCAGAAATGTAGTTGATGAAAAATACTAATACGGTATAATGTTTTGGGGAGGCTCATCTCATTCAATCACGGTTTTTACTGCTCAAAAAAGAGTAATAAGAAGTATAGCTAAAATAAAAAACCGCACTTCATGCAGAGATTACTTTTGTAAATATAATATTCTAAGCTTGCCTTGCCTTTATATTTACCGCAACAAACAAAATTTTACCAGAGGGAATGACTTGCACCAAATTAACACCAGGAGCAACCATGCTCTTCGAACACGCCTCACTATTGGTCAAAATGCGCCTGATTCGCTGGCCATAAAGCTGTTTAATAACTTACCCCAATATTTAAAAAACACAGAACACCCTAACTATTTTAGAAAAGAAACCCAAAAATTTCTTGTCCAAAACTGTTTCTATAGTGTTAAAGAATATCTTTCACATACTTTGTGAATTTTGTCATATAAAACAAATGCCTTGCACAGCCTCTATAGTGCGGTTTACCACTCTGCCTTTATGTATATCATTTTAACTGTCAAAACAAGTGTTTTGTATTTTGTACATCTTTCTTAGTGTTTTGTATTTTATTGAATTTATTTTTTTGTGCTTATACATGTAATTTTTTATTATGTTTGAAATGTATCTATTGATTATACATTATAATTGTCAAAAATGTTTCTTTGTGAGCATAATGTGGCCAATAAAGATTACTATTATTATAATTAATATATCCCATACATTTGTGAGGTTATAACCACTTCGATTTTTGATATGTAAATTGACATGCTTCGCCAAATTTTTATAGTGTATTTGTTAAAGAAATACCAATTGCTGTTCGTTTAAAAATTGTCACCCTATATATAATTATATTATTTTACCATATCCAGCACAATCTCTGGACCGAAATCCGATTGAGCGTGTAACGTGGAATTACTCCATAGATGGGCAACATTTACAATGCGTCCAGGGGACATTTTGTCTATGAACAATAGATTCCAATTATTATTATTATTTAAAGAAGTGCTTTATACAATAATATTTATAAATCTTACTTATACTATACTATTGTTTTTTTTTCTAAATCAAGTTTAGAAAAAAAGACCTATTATATATTTCTTAAAATATCCCTAGACTTCTTCGTGTATGATATTATTAGTGTTCCTATATATTAAATAAGTACTTTTTGTTGAATGGCTTTTTTTAATTTTAGTCTTCATTGATGATATAATTTTTTAAATCCAATAATAAATGTATTATTTTTGTTTTTTTTTAGAAATAATTAAAATACGTGAAAATCCTAAATGTTTAAATTTATTTAACAAACCCAAAAAATATACTTTATTATTTAGTATTTTATGTATAAATAAACCAAAATTATACGAAATTAATCCATGTAGACAAAGATTTAGGTAAAATCTTTGCTTTGCTTACACCCATTTATTAAAATTTTTAATCAACGCTATTACTACTTCCTTTGTTTAAAAATATAGTCTTTCAAAGACAAAAGCAAGCAGCCTATAAAAAATGCTTGGTGCAAAAAATACAGCAAAATAAAAAATAATATAATATATCTTTTGCGATATAACAAAAAAAACTTAGTGATATTTTTATATCGATTTATTTTTAAATAGGTAGGTACATTAATATAAAAAATAATGATATATATAATATATACTTAAGGTATATTTATTGTTGCAATCCCTAATTAAGAAGTCTAATATTTAACACGACACACTCCAATATTTTTCATCAAATTTATCAAAATTTCCCAAAAATACGAACCCACTTGAAATGATGAGTATGAGTATGAGTATGGGAACGTATGGCAGGCCCCAGATATATTGACATCCACTAATCTCCCGGGGTTATTTTACAACCTTTCCGTTCTCCCGCGTATCCTGCCAAATCACAGCATTACCTGTGTTTGTTGGATCCGAAGTTTTTACGCGGGCTGGTAGTTCCACCCTAGGAGGTCATGGATGACAGTGTCAAAGGTTAAGGCCGCTCCCGGATTTTTGTCAGCCGGGTCGGGCCATACGTCCAGTTTAGGAAGGGTTTTTGGAGGACATTGAACTGACCCAAAACTAAGTACAATCTGGAATCCTCCTCAACCTAGGCCTTAGTAGTAACCCCATTCAATTGGTATTCGTGAATGGGGGTGGGTACGGCTACCAACCTTGTATATTCTTTATTTATTTTATTGCTAAATTAGTATTTATACCGTTTTCATTTAATTTATATCTTTGCATTCTTACTTTTTTTCCCAAATTAAATTTAAAAATATATATATTAATATACAAAATAGCCGGCCCTGTAGTGTGTGTGGTGGAATGCCACCATATGGTCTGCATTGACTATTGATATCTTCTTATCTTCTGTACTGTTCTTGTATTTTTGAGCCGGGGTGTTAGTACGCTGCTAGAACCTGTCCTTGTTGGTGAACTGTTTTTTGTTGTTAAATTAGTGTTTATACCGTTTATTATTATTTATTTTGTATCTTTGCATTCTTACTTTTTTTCCAAATTAATTTAAAAATAAATTAATATACAAAATAGATAAAGCCGGCCCTGTGGTGTATCGTATTAAAATTTGAAATACGACCTTAGTGTCAGGCGTGTAACGTATGCTTTAATATGGTTTATTTACGTTATTTTTACGTGGGCGTTTTGTTTATTTACTTTCGTTATCTTTTAAGCTTTGCTTTGTGGCTGTGCTGTAAGTTTATGTGTATATTATATAATAAATATAATACAATAATATAATATTGTGACGTTCTTACTTGGTTTTTTTTTTACACACGTACGCTGTTTTCGGTAATGATTAATTGTTGCCCGGTTTTTATTACAGATTTGCGTATTAGGTCATGCATTAATACTTATCAGAATCTGCTGGTGATGATCCCTTTTGCTCTTTGTTAGACTTGTTTTTTTCTTTAAATAGGTTATTCCTTGACCTGTCCCCTGTCACTTTATTACTTCGTGTCCGCACGAACCTCACCCCTATGTACACCGTTGTTCACCCGTCACTCTCACACAAAACCTCCACGACGCTTCAGCACTTTGTGATTAGCCGGGGACCCGCACTTTTCGAACTTAGTATTTTTTTTTTCTTTTAGCACTTGGATCCGTTATCGCGTGCAGAATCGACATTGATTCTTTTTTGTTACTTGAACTTTAGCGGCGACGGCACTGAGTGGCCCTAGGCTCTGATTTCGCACTTAAGTTGCCTAATAAACTTAAATACGCTGGGTGCGCTTTACTGTTGAGAAGAGATCCCGAGCTCGTCCTCACTCTACGATGCGTCAAGTGGTACTTGAAATGATTGAGTAAAAATTTCATACCCCTTATTATATTATTGCCCAAAGTACACCTTTTTTTAAGGAAATAGCGTATTTTTTAATTTCTGGGAATTTTGTTCAAATGGAGTTTGCTGGGTTTCATATTAGACATAAATTTCTTTACTTTTTATTTCTTTAAAAACTTGCTTATATGCTTAAAATATAATATAAAAAGTATTATAATTATAAAGTATTTTGTATTATATTTAGTTTCAGCATTAATAAAACTTAATGTTTGAATACAATTTATATAAAAAACAAAGGCCTAATGTTTTAAAAAGAGTTTAAATTTATTAATTAATACAAAAAAATAAATTTTTATATTTTAAATTTATAAAATGCACCTGATAATAATAATAATAAAATTTATTGATAACATGGACATACTTATTTATACATTTATTTCCATAAGAACCGCTTTATATATGAATTAGTTTAAATCATGAAATACAACTATAAATATTTGGGATTGATTTGACATTAAAGACAATTTTTAGGTTCATATTTGTAATATATTGTTCCATAACCGTGCATTTTTTTAGTTTTCTTGCGCATCCCAAAGTGGTTCTGGTTAAACAAGAAACAACTTTGTCGAACTTTAAAAACTGGTGCTTTAATTTTTAATATATAATAAATTATCTTTGTTTTATTGGGTATAAAGATTTATTAGAACTATTAAAACAATTTAAATTGTTGTATACATACCAAATTAAGTGAGGTGGATCCAGACATCTAAAAAGAAAAACAAATATTATTTTAATATTCGAAATATAACTTAATTATTAAAAAACTACCCTAAAGTAGTAGGTACCTATTTGATTTCTAAAGCTACTCTTTATGCAATAAGGTTTTTTTCGGCTAATCTAGCTACAACTATTCTCTGTAAATCGACTTTATGATTGCCACAAATATAATTTAAACTTTGTTAAAGGACGCTACAGCCCTACTGTAACATACCTTTACACATATGTGTAATAAAATTGTAAATATAAGAATCATTATTTTAATGGTTTAAGATAAAAAAAATAATTATAATTATAATTATGTACTGTTAGAAAAAGTCAAAAAATATTAAGTTTTTATGCAATTGTAGTATAACCAAATATTAAATTTACTTTTATAAAGTATATTAAATCTGTGGTATATCCATCGAAAAAAATTTATTGGGGCCCTATTAAAATTTTTGCTATACTTTAGTAATATTCATTTGCAAGGCAAATAAAAATGGTTATACAAGGTGCCCCTAAACTTAGTGGCATAAATTTAGGAGCAGATTAAGCAAGTCAAAATAAGACGAAAATCTAAATAAATATTTTTCATAAATACGTTTGTTTAAAAGATACAGGGTGATAAAATGTCAATATCTCGCAAATCAAAAACAGGCCATGAAATAGTTACAAGAAAAAAATTCTTGAGTTTTAAATATACTTAAAGTACTAACCCATTTGCCACCTTAAAGTTGGGGTGGTTTTGCATTGTAAAAAGACACAATTTAGAGAAAACTTCGTTAAAAAAGAAGGTATAATTTTTTTTAATAAGATTAAAATTAGGTTTTCTTAAACCAAATGTTCTGCCAAATTTTTATTTATGATTTTATATAATTATAATATTTTAAGTGCTTTAAGTTTTAATTAAATAGAACTGGAAAATTAAAAATAAAAAATCTTTTCCTACAACTAAATTTTAAGCCAATTCAATGGAATAAATATGTAACGGGGTTTTTTCGTGTATCGTGTTTTTGCTATACTTTTACTTCTTGTTCCTTGGTTGGCCTACGGGAGCTCGTGGGTATAGGAAACCCGTTACAAATGACTAATCTAATCTGACCTTTTAATCCGGTGAAGATTGTAGCGGCTTTGCTTGGATGATGTCGGTTGGACGAGTATGAGTAGAGGCGAAGTATTCCGATATGTATATTAATTATAGAATAGAAATAAGAGATTATTGACTAGAAATAAGAAGTAAGATTAGGTATATTGTATTGTAAATATGAAAGCGCTGCTACTTTAAAAGATAAGTCTCGATCAGCCAATGTAAATTAAGTGTAGATTGATAAAACTCATAAGCATGGCTTGAACCAAAGGAATGCCCAATAAAATCAAACTCAGATAATACGATTTAATAACCAGATAGAAAAATAGTGGATCCAATCATTAGACAACTCTTGTTACGTTTAAACCATCCTTAAGAGCTATCAATAATTATCAAATATAGTGAATTATAGTATATCTTGAAGTTGGCGACAATGGCTGAAACTCCGCCCAATGCCTAGTAAAATTCCCACTAAGATTGTTCCAGACCTTTCAAATAGTTTCCGACTTAAGTCAAAGGTTAATGCCTTCTTCCTTAAGAACTATTTAACCGCGTAGCTTAAAGCTAATAACCTTTCGTCCTTTTCGGTTGGTATGAGAGTTTATGACCTTTTTAACCAGTCAATTTTTTATGACCCTTGCGGGGGGGAGCTATCATGATTTTGACCAATGGTCTTTAAGAATTAATCTCGTCCAATTTTTCCTTTAAATATTCTATAAAAAACCAACGCAACCCTTAAATCGCCAGTTCTTAACTAAATTTTATCGCGCTTTCCAAATCGTTCGCAGATCTTCGCCAGTCCGTATAAGCCAACTTCATTTGATTCAGTGGAAGGTACCTATAGTAATTATTGTATTTCAAACCAATTTGTTTAGATTAGATTCACTCCGATAAGTTTTGTTTAACTGTAGTTATTTACTCTATAGAGTAAATCGTACAACTCATTTGATTTGTTTAATTATTTGTTACATTTTCTTTTAGTTTACTTTTAGTTAAATTTCTTAATCTAGAGTTCTAGTATAATTTGTAAACTAGTTATCTTTGATTAAATTTCTGGATTAACTTTAGTTACCTATTTATAATTTAACTTAACTTAATTTTCCTTGTTTTATCTTTTCACTTTTGTTGTTAATTCTTTGTTTGTTAATATATTTATCTGTCTGTTTTATAAGAAATAACCTTGAATCAATTTAAGTCTAGTAGTAAGGATACAGTTCGTGTGTGAGGTTTTGCGGGTGATTCGACGCGAGTGAGTTAAGTGTGTTAATATACATATCGGAATACTTCGCCTCCTCATACTCGTCCAACCGACATCATCCAACCAAAGCCGCTACAATCTTTGCCGGATTAAAAGGTCAGATTGGATTAGTGATTTGTAACAGGTTTCCTATACCCACGAGCTCCCGTACGCCAACCAAGGAATAAGAAATAAAAGTATAGCAAACACACGCCGCGACGAAAAAACCCCGTTACAATTATATGCTGAATATCTTGGAACATAACTTATATATAAGGGTTTTATGTAAAACTTTTATGAAACTTTTTTACATTATATAGGGCTAAGGATACTATAATTTTACCATGCTTTTAGATTTAAAAAATCCGTGAAATTTAAAAATGACCTAGCGTAGCATATTTCAGGCAGGATTTCTTTTTATTAAAATAGAAATACTGTAAACTTCTGATATGAAATCTAAGCTTTATTTAAAATAATATCCCTTAAATTCCAAAACATCCCCTCACCTATATCAAGCAATTTTCCCTGAATATACGTGTCATGAAAATGTTTCTCTGTTCAAAAGTGACTGCATTTCAACTGGTAACTTCTTACAAGAATTGCTTACAAAGTATAATATGAAGGAACTCGTCAAAAACTGAATTTTGAAAGGTGTGTTTTACCTTTAGTTTAAACATAAATAACTTCAATGTAGGTTTTTGCTTTATGCGTGTTTCCATTTCAATTCGTACAGTTAAATAATAAAAATACAAATTTTCCTTTGAAAAAAATTAGCTTATTAATTATAATAATTGGTTTATAGAAAAATAAATTCGAAGCATTTTAGACAGGTTTAATAAAGCTTTAAAATAGAATATTTTATATTGTTTCAACCTATACTTGATGTTACTAATGTATAAATGTATAAAAACAAAACACTGTTTTTCACTGTGTTTCGGGTCTTCATTTTAATTTTGACAATTGTTTTGCTAACACAGTAGCTTTTTAATTTTAGGTAAGAGAAACAATTATCAAAATTAATATAAAGACTTAAAAAAGTGTTTTGTTTTTATACATTGCAAATAAACATAAACTACTCGATTTTTGTTACAGTTTTATTTTCCAAAAAAGTGAATTCAAAGCATTTTAAACAGGCTAATGCTTTTAACTCTAAAAAATATTTAATTTTTAAATGTAACGTAATAAAATTAAAAAATAGAGTGAAATACAAACGTAAAATTTCATAGTAGGCATATTATTTATGATAAAATAGGAGTTTCTCGATCCATTTAATCCATGATATTTACTTGATAGAAAGTCTCTTTGACCCAGCGCACTATGGTCAAAAAGCAGCGTTTTGCGGAAAAACATCAATAAATTTTTTAGTACAAATAAATATTTCTTTTTTCTTTTTTAATGTGTTAAATAGGAGTTACGTATAATTAACTTAATTTTAAAGGTTTTTATTTTTTAAATGCGTTTTTTAATTATCATAAAGCACTGTTTTGTAGAAATAATTCATAAACTTTTTATTAAAATTAAATATTAATTTTTTTGTATTATTTAAGGAATATTACGCATAACTAACAATATTTCAATAAAAAACCATAAAGGTTTTTAATAGTTAAATGCGTTTTTGGATGTTCATAGAGCGTCAATTGCGGAAATATCCCAATCATTTATTGGTTGCAGAAAAATTATAATTTTTTTATTTTTTACTTTGTTAAATAGGACTTATTACGTATAATTAACTATATTATAATCGAAAAACATAACGGATTTTATTTTTTAAATGCGTTTTGGGTGGCCCTAAAACATCAATTGAGGAAATAATCAAAAAACTTTTTTATTGCAAAGAAATATTATTATTTTTTATTTTTTACTGTGTTAGACTTAATAGGTGTAATTAGCTATATTTTAATACGAAAAATTATGGTCTTTATTTTATAAATGCCTTTTTTAGATGTTCGCGGTGAAACGATTGCGAAAATAATTCAACAACTACATTTTTTTTAATTATCTAAACTAAGCACACTTTAAAAAATAGATTAACATAATTTGAATTTTAACATTTATTCGATTAATACTTCCTTAACTTTTTCATCAAGCTAATTTTGTTACAAATTTTGTATTTCTCCTAACGTTATTAGGGGGTCAGACGATATTAAAAGATGATGAAATATATCCTGGTTTGTTAATTTTCGATTTGTTTTTCTAGAAAACATATATAGAAATTATTTAAAATCCTTATTTCAAAATGCTTAAGCTTCCTCACAAAGTACTAGAGCCCTGCTCCGGCCCGGAACCGAAAATCAGTTACTATAGCCCGGACCGGCCCGGCCCGGCTTGGTCAATAAATTATTAGGCCCGGCCCGGACCGACTCTATTTTATATAGGCCGGCCAATAAATAACAATTTTTAGTCGTAATAAAGCTAAAAAAACGCTTTGTGATTTTTTAAGCTGTTTTATTTATGTAAATGAAAAAAATTTAAATATACATTACACTTTAGTTAATTAATAATTATTTATTTATTTTATTTATTTATTTTTTTTACACTATAGCTAGCAAAACAGTTCTTCAGAATTGGTACCGCTAAGTCTATGTTAATTTGAATTAATTCTTCCATTCTTCTATTCCATTATTTAATCCTTTTTTTAATTAGCATTTATACCTTTCCATTCTAAAAAACTTTACTTCCAAATATCTTCATTTTATTTTTTTAAACCATAAATTTTGATTAATATTTTTAGAATTTAAATGTTCTGCGTTCTTCTAGAACCCGACCTGCTGTACTAAAATTTCTTTCACTGGACGCACTTGTTGCTGGTATACCTGCAATTAAAAATAGAACATTTGCATTATAAAAGTATAAAAGAATTGTTTTATTTTGCATTACCCAAGTATTTCTGTGCCAATTTTGATAAAACTGGAAAAGATTCTGAATGGGTTTTCCACCAGGTAAGAATATCTTCTTCCAAATCAATATAAGTCTCTGTATTTATGTACAGTTCAACCTCATCCTCAGATTTTCTTGAGGACGCTAGATCCAGATCATCTTCCTTCCAAAAATGTGCTTTTTTTTTCTTGGTGGAACATAATCTTCCTGTTTATCTTGCGCGTCTTTAGGTGTTGTGTTTTGAGGGTATTCTTGTACTATTAATTTTATTTTTTTAATTACGAGGAGTCTTTCAGATTCGTCGAACATTTTTAGTTGTCCAAATTTTGGCCAAAGGAATGGAGCATATTTATGTTCATTAGTTACAATGAATTTTTTTACTAAAAACTGATTTGCCATTTCTTGTAGTTTATTAGGACATTCAAATTCATACTCTGTAGTTCTAAGATGTTTTAATATTTTATAGTAAAATAAACTAACAAGATGAAAAGTTGGTTTTTGATCTCCTTCTAAAATATCACTATATTCTTTTAATGGTCAGAGAACAGATTTTTGTCTATGTCTGATATGTCGGTTTTTTTGATGCCAGTATTTCTTGAATATGTTCAAACTGGTCATCTACCGATAATATAATTAGAAGTCTTATTTAAATATGAATTTGCATTTCTTACATTGTACAAAATTCTTCAAATTTCCTTCAGTATCCACCATTATACAGAAACAACTCCTTTCATTTTTTTTCTTTTGCATCGAATGTTTTTAAACATAATTCCTCACTTTTAATTTTTTTTCTTCAGACATTTTAAATTATCAAAAACCCTTATTATAGCAACCAAATTAAATTATCCAACGAACTAGAAGAACTCAATGACCGACAATATCGCGAACCAAAGCGTTACTATTTACCGATAAAAGTTTTTCTACCTAGGAGGACCATAAAAAATATCTTTAAAAAATAAATCCAGATCTTGTATTTTAAGTTATAAATATATAATAAACAAGGACCGGATTTAGGCAAAATGCCTTTGTGTTTTTAGGCATTTGTTTGAGTATGAGTATAAGAGAAGTTTTTAGGCATTTGTTTGAGTATGAGTATGAGTATAAGAGACGTATAGGAGGACCATAAAAAATATCTTTAAAAAATAAATCCAGATGTTGTATTTTAAGTTATAAATATATAATAAACATGGACCGGATTTTAGGCAAAATGCCTTTGTTTGAGTATGAGTATGAGTATAAGAGACGTATAACCAGCCCCATTGCCTCATCACTCCCGGACCCCGTACAGGCCTATGTTTACTTACGCCGATTTTTTGTTCGCCCCCAGCAACTGCACGGCTTCACCCGTGTTTGCTGGGTGCAAATGTCCATTGCGTTCCGTACTGTCCCCTATTTGGGGCTTGAGAGCGACATGCGAATAGTTTTAATAGCCATTCTCGGGTTCGCCGAGCCGATGCTATACGCCCAGTAGGGTATAGAGGAGGAGGGACGGGAGGGATAGACGTTTGTTGGTTTTTGGGGGACAATTACGCCGACTTAAAACTAAGTACGACGCGGAATCCCCCTAGACCAGTCGATTAGTATTACTCCAAACAATTGGGATTACTATTTGGAGTTGGGGAGTTGTTATTTCGCTGCAGGGGTGTAGTTTCCTAGTCGAGGTCTTTGTCTTGTTCGTTATTGTCATTGCTCGTGTCCTCAGTCTTGATGCCGAAAACCATCAATAGATAGTTCAGTAGCTGGATATGTAACTTGTAGCTTTTTGGTGTTTTTTTTAATTGTTTATTGCCGCAGTAGTGCGAAATTTCTAACAATTTTTTTTTATTAGTTATTGTGTTGCCCAAGCACGTTTTGTGATAGAGTTTTGTCTTTTTTTCTTAAATTCCAAAATTAAGTATTGCATTTATTTATTAGTGACAAGCACAATTATTCTGTTATCTAATGCTTACAAATCCAGTAGAATTTGGTTATTATGCTTTTTTTACTATGTTAGGGTTATAATGATTAATGTGTTAGTTTATTCTGTGTGTCTAGTGTTTATTATTGGTCTCGTTTGGGTTTGCCTTACGCATTTGTTGTTGACAGATTTATTGTCCTACGCAGTGTGCCTTTCTTAGGGTTTTAAAGATATCTGTCGTGTTTAATTTGCAGATTATGTGTTAGGTCATGCATATGCTTAAGGTTACTTATCAATTTTTTGCGGATGGCCACCTCCCCTCTTGTTTGACCTCCTTTGTTAGTCCAGTGAAAAGCGTCCAATGACAGGTGGCACTTATTTATCACTTAACACTTCACTCATCATTGACCGTTGCACCATTTTAGTTTGCACTCTATGAAAATTTTTTGTTTCACTATAATTGGTTGGCACATTTTAAAAATTATTGTTGGCTTTAATCTTTAAACTTTTACGTTTTAAGAGCTCTCGCTCTCGCGTGATGCCTTCTCAAGTGTTTTTAGGCATTTGTTTGGGACCTTGAAATTAATCCTAAACTTACAAAAATAAAGCGTTTGACACCCCTTTGTTTTTGCCTAAAAGCCTAAAATGGCGAAATTTTGACTACAGTTTGTCCGCGAATGGGGTCCCCAGAAGAGAACTGCAAAGTGTTTTACAAATTGCGATCTACCTTCTTTACTTTTATAATAATATTATAGTGTATAGAATAATTATATATTATAATAATATAATATAAATCATATTTAATAATTATATTTTATTAATAATAATAATAATGATATCCTTATTTAGGGGAAATTCCTAAATCGACAGACAAATACAGCGATCTTTTTGTAAAATGTCTAGATGGCCTAAGAACTTAGGCCGGCCCGGCCCGATTTTAAAAAATAGCGGTTCGGTCCGGCCCGGCCATCTGCTGTTTCTGCAAAATATTTTCCAAATTTGGTTGGATCGATTAAGCTTTGGCAGATTATTGCTTGAAGTATTACATAAAATCTACTTATTAAAGTAAAATCTTCGCTTTCGATCTTCAAATCATTAATTTTCGTTGTATTAGCTAAGCTAATTTAGCTTCGCATATAAAACATGTCGAAGCAGATGGAGTACTAAACAACCTCATGTAGATATCAACGTGGAAATCGGAGGCAATCGTTAAATGCCTATATGAATTTTTTGTTCCTCTTAACTTTACCAATGTGTCTTTAAAACGTTATAACTTTTAATTTTTTTATTTAAATAGGAATTTTTATATATGTAGATAAAGGTGTACTTTAAACTTATTTAACAGAAAAATATATTTTTTTGTTCGATTAATACATATAGTTTATTAAATGTGTGCGTAATTTTTAGCCAATTTTACTGTTTTAAAAACATTGTGTCATAAAATCATAACATAATTATTTAAAAATATTTATTTACCAAAATCTGTTGCTTTAAGATGATTTTAGCAAATTGTCGTCATAAAAATACCCATAATAAAAAGTTTTTAAAAATGTTTTTTTTTCTCCGATAAATCTCAGTGCAGCTTCTCCGAAAACACAGATTATAGCTGATAACTGTTTTTAATTAACCCTTAACTACTCCAATTTCGAATTCGATATTGTGTTAATTTAGAAATATTTTACATTACAAAAATTCAAATTTAGTTACCTATTAGTAAAGTATTTCTAAATCAATCTCAAGCATTCTGTCCATAACTTCGAAATTAGTAGTTTAAACTGAATATGCCTCGACAGTGTATGGTAAAAACAGGTATCAGGTTACGTAGAAAAGGAATTCAATTCCAAGAAAACGACAAAAGTTATAGATGTTTAAATAAAAACGCAGCACTCAGTGCACCTGCCCGACTTGTTAAGGGTTAAGTCACTTTTTCACTTTACTTCACTCAACAGTTTTTGGTTGAAACCGTTTTAATTTAGAATGAAATTACATGAATCATATATATTGTAACCCAGTAATATATAAAATAACAAGAAAAGTTCGAGTTTTACATGTGGTCTTTAAAATAAACCGATTTAAAAACAGCATTAAAAAATACATTTTGTAATTATTTGGATTATATTAAAAGCGCGGAATGAATGGGATTACACGATTGAAATGGCAAATAAAGAGCTGTTGTAATATTTCGTAAAAAACGTCCGATACATAGCGAAACAGCGAACGGTTATTATTTAAAAAAATATTGGTTGAATCAATTAAAATTTACATAGAAAATCCACAAATCTAACGGTTACCGGCGGTAGCGAACAAACAACGCAAAATTTCCATTGTCTGGTTTCCAATTTCCTGTATTAAAATCGCGCGAATATGTCGGGGCATGTTTAGCGATGTCGGGATGGCAATTCCGGTTGAACGTGGTGCGCTGTGTGTTTCTCTCATTTCCGCATGGACCCGGTTGTCCCTGATCCAACTGCAACTCTTGCCACGTAATCCGGCAAACTACTACCTCGAAGCACACTATTAAATCCTACTAGTATAATTTTTAGGTAACACCTAGGTCCTAGAGGTTCCACCTTGACATTTGATTACAAATAATAAAGGTTATTTATCTGTCATTTTAATGCAAATTTTTTCTTATTTTTTGAAAGTAATATAAATATGTATGTTTGTTTTCTAAAAATTACCTTTAAACTGACAGATAGATAACATGAATTATTTGTATATGAATGTCAAGGAGGGACTTTTGAGTCTAAAGCATACATACATACATTATTAATAAACCATGTCGTCATAATCGATAGCTAAAATTAATCCACAGATTTACAATTTGGTATCATTAAAAAAAGTATTATTTATTTTAAAAACTATCAAAAATAAATTAAAGTGCTATCTAATGGTGTGGTTTTAATGCGCGGCAATAAAAATGTAATTAAAATATTAAATTTGAAAAACTAAAAATTTGGTAACGTCGTGACGTATGTTATATTGACTGTTAAAACGTTGGATTTAATTTTAGCATCCGATGCTAACAAAGTTACTGAACTTAAAACGACACATTTTTTTAGTTAATTTAGTAGACATTTCGTAGTATGTAATATATTATACCTAGTATAATAAAAATACAAGTGGGCATGGTGGTGGAAAATTGACAACCTTCTTTCTATACTTCTCTAAAACGGAAACGTGGCTGCTCGACAAAAAAAAATGATACGAAGCCGGGAGGCATTTTTCGGTCTCCTATAGGGCTAGCGCAACCGAGTGCGCTAATCGTGTAGGATATATCCGTATACGGAAGCGAGACCTGCATCTCCGTTCCCTAAGTGGTAAACGCACCGCATACGAATAAGCACTCTGCAATGAGGTTTCTAGGTGATCTTTCTTTGTATGTACATACAAAATAATAATAATAATAACCAAACAAACAGATTGACGTATGTCTAAAAGGCGCGAATCATTGTATGCACGTTATAGCGAGATAATACACTAGAGGCTAAATGTAGCAAAGTATTCCTCAAGGTTATGACGAATAGCTGTCATCTTGGTTATACAGGTACACTGCATTGTGCCATACCAAACCAACCCAACCCAACCGACCCCGCCCCATTGGGCCCCTCCCGCCTTATTGAGCAATAGAGGTATAATATATCTAAGGGCAGGCTGGATTGTGACAATGGGGCGGGAGGGGCCCAATGGGGAGGGGTCGGTTGGGTTGGGTTGTTAAGTTTGGGTTAGTTTGGTATGGCACAATACAGTGTACCTGCATAACCAAAATGACAGCTAATCGTCATAACCTTGAGGAATACTTTACTACATTTAGCCTCTAGTGATAATACCTAATTACAGGCGGTGCATTAACCACTTAGGGAACGGAGATACAGGTCTCGCTTCCGTATCCTACACGATTAGCGCACTCGGTTGCGCTAGCCCTATAGGAGACGGAAAAATGCAGCCCGGAGTTATAGAAGAACAAATAAAAAAAACTTGATTTAAGCTTTATTTTCACTATTTTTACCAGAATAAATAAAACCCAAAAATCGATTTTTGGTACATTTTCTAATCGCATCTTATAAGGATGTCCCATTTTGAATTGCACATGGTCAAGTTCTATGGAATTCTGTCATAATATTTTGCTTATCTTTATAATCAGTTTTACCAACTATATAATGAAGTATTGTACGATTTCACAGCGCGTGTAAATTTTTTTTTTGCTTTTTATAAAAATATATTAAAATGGTTGTTCTATCCGACAAACTTAGCGCGCCTTGCCTGAATATTAGGGTCGTGTAAATCGTACAATAGAAAGAACAATTTGACACAATTTAAATCGACTTATTCAGTTAGTGATCAGATAATGCCAGTACGTCAAAGTTTTATTTAAAACACCGCGATGCATCGAGATGGAATCATCTTTTTTGTCGAGTGGTTAATAATGTGCCGATTGTTTTCGCAATTGTAAATAATTAATGACATTTATTTTTCCGCTCTCGTGAAACTGTCAAACTCGCATTCGGCTCGTGTGACAAACTTTTCACTCAAACGGAATATACTATTCTACTGTTATTATGGAATATGTCATGTTATATGACCGTTTTAAGATCATGATCTTAAGTGCACTTTTTAATGTGGTATTACCCACATTTTACAGAATATTCATTCTATTACCGATTTCAGTGTATGAACAAGTATTAGACGTTTTAACAATACCTTACTCATCTTATTTATTAATTTTTGGTTTGAAAGTAATTTTCATAAGCGTTAAAAAAGTATAGTTTGAAACACGTTTGAAATTGCATATTCCGCACTCGTAAAACATGTTTTTATTTGCAAATTAATTTACACAGTTTTTGTTTGCGTTTTTTCTTTCAAACGCAATTGCTTCTCCAGAATTAATTAACGTAGCAAGGATGGACGAATGCACATTCTATTAACAATTGTTATTGACACGACGTCCTCTGTGGTCAGAGAGAATTTCTTGTTAAAAGCTCATCGTTAGTAATTTTATGTAGCAAAACAATTGTTTTATAAATAATAATATTTCGTCGGAAAATATAAGATTTAGGTTATACAGAGAACTGAAACTTCAAAGTTGTTGTAATAATACAATATATGTATATAGTGTAGGTATAGTTATTAAGTATACTACTATACATATATGGTCTTAACTTTGAAATAATATATTAATGCGCTTAACATCAGTCTTTTTTTAAATCCATATAATTAAGTCAATTTTTATTTAATTCTCTTTTAAATTAGAACTGATTTAGGAAAGTTGTATGTATTAATAATAGAAAAATAAATTTTAATTTAATTTATAATATTAATATTAAGGGGTATTTTTATGTGTCCTTTTTTTATTCTACAGTACATCGATCATTAAAATGGCTCCCGAAAGACTATGTATAATAAGAATAATAATACTTAAAAAAAGGTAACTTTGGTGATATGTTAATCAAATATTAGAAATATTCCCCAACACGAAAACAAAAGTGCTTAAAGTACTTTTCGCCAATGATGTTGGCATCTTCAGAAGCAAAGTGTAATTGTTACACTTCTGAAGATGTCAACATCGTTGGCGAAAAGCACTTTGTGTTTTGTTTTGATATTGGGGAATATTTCTAATATTTGTTTAATATAAATAATGTTTATTTAGCAAAAGCTATTAGTTTCTTATACACAATGGGACACACACAAATAAACAGCCATACCAATGTGGGACTCGAACCCACGATCTGTCGACTTGTAGTCAGCAGCACTGACCACTACTTCACTGTCGGCGTTGATGGATAAATCCATAATATCATTGTCATTTGGCATTAAGAGTTACGATATATTCTTGTTTATTTAGTTAAAAATACTATATTTTGTAACAAGTTTGAAGTACAGCATATTCCGCTCGAGTGAAAAGTCTTACAAATGAGCCGAAGGCGAGTTTGACGGTTTTACGAGTGCGGAATATGCAATTCCAAACGTGTTTTAAACTATACCTTTTTAAGGCTTATGAAAATTACTTTTAAATCAAAAATTAATAAATAAGATGAGTAAGGTATTGTTAAAACGTCTAATACTTATTAGATTTTATACGACAGGCGACTATGATTATTTTGGAATAACTGAGTTTGCAACTAACCGATTAGTCCAAATTATTCATACACTGAAATCGGTAATAGAATGAATATTCTGTAAAATGTGGGTAATAACACATTAAAAAGTGATCTTAAAACGGTCATTTAACATGACATATTTCATAATAACAGTAGAATAGTATATTCTGTATCAAGTTTGGAATACGGCATAATCCGGTCGAGTGAAAAGTTTGTCACACGAGCCGAAGGCGAGTTTGACGGTTTCACGAGAGCGAAATATGCAATTCCAAATGTGTTTCAGACTATACTTTTTCTTCGTTTTCAAATAGTTTAATTGGAGTGGTAAGGTTGGATCGGTCTAAAAGTTAATAAATAAAACGTGTTTCAGACTGTAATCCGATGATAGAATATTTCATTCTGTAACACTTTACGGAATATATGTCATTCCATAAACAAAAGTGATTTTAGAACGGTCAAATTCCGTAATAGGAGTAGAAAATAATTTATTCTGTAACACTTAATGAATATATTTAATTCCACATAAAAAGTGATAGGGGTAGAAAAAAATAGTATATTGTTTTCCGAGCGTTTCCATATTACTCCCGATGATAAAAGTTTCCGAGCGAGCTGAAAGGCGAGTGAAGGAATTTATTGAGGGGGTAATTGCGATTCCACGTGAGGTAAACTATAAATACATTTTTGTGGAGTGGAGTCGCTTACAAAACACAATTTGGGTATCCGCAAAAAAACTTGTGTAAAAAATAAAATCTAACGTTTATTTTAATTCTGACGTTTACATTTAAAGTCAAGTACACTGTAGAGTTGTCATGGTAGCAGGAGGAAATGAAAAATTTCTTACCTGATAACAGGGAGGGAATAAAAATATATACAGGAATAAGATTGTTCACAGCGGGAAAAATAAATGCGAAAACAATCGGCACATTATTAACCACTCGACAAAAAAGATGACTCCATCTCGATGCATCGCGGTGTTTTAAATAAAACTTTGACGTACTGGCATTCTCTGATCACTAACTGAATAAGTCGCTTCAAATTGTGTCAAATTGTTCTTTCTATTGTACGATTTACACGACCCTAATATTCAGGCAAGGCGCGCTAAGTTTTTTGGATAGAACAACCATTTTAATATATTTTTATAAAAAGCAAAAAAAAACAATTTACACGCGCTGTGAAATCGTACAATAATTCATTATATAGTTGGTAAAACTGATTATAAAGATAAGCAAAATATTATGACAGATTTCCATAGAACCTGACCATGTGCAATTCAAAATGGGACATCCTTTTAAGATGCGGCTTCGCCTCGGGCATCATGGCGCGCAGTGCAGGAATTAAATAAAACAAAAAAATGGAAAATGGCATACCACCTTGGCAAGCAGCCAATGCAGATTCTTTACTTTCTTGGGAATAGCGAAAAAAGCGCTTGTTTTTTGGTTCCATGTTGATCAATTTGGATTTTATACCTGGATCAATAATTGCCACTAAAGTGAACCAGTAATTGACACATTCAAAAAGAGGTGGAAATTACTGGATTCTCTTTGAATATAATGTTCTTATTAATGTCAAGTATAAACTAAATATTATAGGTTAGTTTAGAGCTTTAATAAAGGTAATACGATAATCCAAAATTCTCCAGTAGCTAATTACCACAAATGGCAAATATTGGGTTAAAAGAAAAAAAATGCTCCAGTAATTGCCACTACTCTAAATCAAAATACTCTTTTAATTTAACGAACAATTTATATGCGTTTCATTTAAACAACTTAGCCTATATGCCTATTGCACAAACAAAACTCAAATTTATTAACAACATATGCCAATATCACGAAAAACTAATCTTACACTTTCTTAACCAAAGTCACAAGAAATATTTTATAAACAGCTGATTCAACAAGTTGCCTGAATATGTTTTTCCTGTCGAAAAATGCGCCACCTGGTGACAGTTGTTTTAAATACATAATACGCTAGATACACTTCCTTACACATAAGCAGTGCGCCATATGCACAGATATTGCATATAGCTTTGTTTTTGAATTTCTAAATAATAAATGGCAACTACTGGTACAGTGGCAATTACTGGTGCCTTTACCCTACCATTTTAAATATTTTTTTATTTTAATAAAATTAATAATAAAAATTTAAAATCGAATAAAATATGTAATATTTGGATTTTTTAAATAAAATTTTAAATTTTAGGAAATCAAATTCCATGCCACGGTTTAATTAGAAAAACTGAGTCCTTAAAGGTCTAGGTCTACATATAAACCAAAATTTAAAATGGAAAGAACATGCGCAATACATAACAACCAAATTAAAAAAAATAGTTTAATCATTTTATAATTTAAGAGACATACTATCAAAAAAAATACTTATTATGGCATATAAATCCTTGGCAGAATCAATAATATCATATGGAAATATTTTATATGGAGCAACGTATAAAAACCATTTAAAGAATATTGTAGTTACCAGAAAATGGATTCTAAAAACAATACTATTTAAAAAACGTAGAGGTATATCGGGAAAGTAACGTTTTTAATTTTAACCAAATATATGCCTTTAATGTAAATTTATGTATAAAAACCCTTAAAATCTTAAGAAATAGTGCTCAACACCAGTACGATACCAGGAAAAAAGGTTATGTAACTCCCAAAATTCCTTCAACACTTTTTAAAAATTATATTTGGGTAACAGGTCCCAAAATTTTCAATATTCTACCCTGTACACTTTAATTTATTTTGCAAAAAATTGAAAATATTCATACTTGAAAATGAACAACTCATATGTAATTTTTAAACTATTAATCACTATTTACAACGTTTGCACAAAAAATGCCTTTATACTATCTATCAATCTATAGTATTTTCGTATTTTCCTATAGGAATTATGTATTGAATTATTATTATGTATTGAGTTTTTATATTGATTGCGATGTATTTATTTATTTATTATTAAGATTTATTGTTAATATATAGAATATGTATTGTATACCTTAATTAAATAATTTATGAAAAATATATGCACGACACGATTTCTTCTGAAATTAGGTGCGAAACAATAATAAAAAAACAATGTAGGTACTTTATATGAATTGTAAAATTTTGTTCAATACATTTATTATTATTATTATTATTATTATTATTATTATTATATATTATATACCATTTTTACATATTAAAAAATCTGGTTAAAGAAGCATGAAAAAACTTATGCATTCATTTACCATCCGAACTGATATTTTAATATTGCGCCAGTAGATGCTGAAACATCTCTTGCTTCTTACTCTTTGTTATTCATTAATTTTCAATTACATTTCACAAGGTATCTAGGCTTTTCAGCCTTAATTTGTTTCGATTGATTTTTGTTTTTTTTAATTATTTTTTTATAAAGAATTCAAAACTAAGTAAACCTAATTATTTCAAATTTATATAAAATCATTTATGAAATCGAGCTACAAAATATCATTACGAGACAATGTCATGTTCCAATAAAAATAAAAAGTTTTAATTTAAAGGATGTCACATGGTCACGGGATAACATTTTAAACACAAATTTCTTAAGAGGTTCTAAGGTTACCATTATTAAGCCAGATATAGAACTTTTTAGTAAGATAATCAGAACGCGTCAATTCTATAGACAAGCCGTTCAATGTAAAGGTCTCTTTTTGGGTTAATCCAGGTGAAATTAACAGAAATGGGTTATTCTGTGCATGAATTGGTCGGCATGAATATTACGAAATGTTTTAAATGTTGTTTGTAACAAAGCCTAAAAATCCTGTGCTAAAAATTAATTTATGGTCACGTTGACAGAAAACTTCAAAAAGTTAATGGGAGCGCTGCATATTACAATCAAGAGCGCAACAAGACGTTTTCCACTTTCGAAAATGGCGCCCTCTGATTGGCTTATTGAAAAGTGCTGTATCTTACTAAACTTTAGAAATTTTAAATTTAAAAAAACATCTTAGAATTTAATAAAGAAATCGTGGTTAAAACATTATCCGTTATCCACATTGTGTATGGATTATTAACCGTTTTTATTACTTAATTAATAATAAACACTCTTTTAAAAAATCAAGAAAATTAAAATATTTGTTGCTATAAAACCATTGATTTTTTCACAGGTGTTAACTAAAAAGTAAATTATTTTGGATGCACAGTGTGCATTGCACACTACCCATTTTCCTATTAGCGAGCACGTATTAAAATAACTCTGATTATGTGCCAGATAATGGCCGTATAAACATAGCTTAGTTCTCATAATTTTTGTGACATTTTTATTTTAAAGTGCCCCTTAAATAATGTTTATTGCTCGTTGAAGCCAACTTAACAGCCAACTCGATTCGTTGCAATTTAAAACATAAACACCATTTGAATAATTAATCAAGGAGTTTAAACAGTACATTTTAGTAATATGCGTTAAACAGAATGCAAATATAGAGCTTCTGTAAATGCATACATGTAAATTGTAATTTTTTTTTTACATTTTAACTGTGTAACCCATATATTTATACGTTTATATAAGTGGACAATGCTGATTTTGCTTTTAAAGGGTGTATCAATAAGAGCGCAAGATTTCAAAGTTTAGTAAAACATGGTTTTAAGTATTAAAGCATTGAAATATTTATTGATTTATAAAGTACACATTTGGAAATTATGTATAAAATAACACATCTGGTAAATGGCCACCACGGCTTAACTGGAACAAGCGTATTCTTTTGGCAAAATTTGCAATAACAATATTGAATACATGTGGCGGTATTTCGTTGATAGAGCGTCTAATTTCTGCTTTTAAGGCTTCGATGGTGGCGGGCTTGTTGGCATAAACTTGTGACTTTAAATAACCCCACTACCAAAAGTCCAAGGGTGTTAAATAGTGGTGAAAATGGGCCTCATCACTAAAAATGATTTTGTTTGCAAAATCGGCATTCACTTCTTGCTGCTTAAGGATCCAATTGGTGAACTCTCTTCGCTGTTCATGGTCTTTTGGCTGGAGTTGTTGAGTCAATTGGACTTTGTAGGCATGAAGATGCAAATCTTAAGTAAGAATTCGCTGAAGAGTGGCTTTTGTAATGTCCAATTCTTGTGCACGATGGCAAATCGACGTCTCTGGACTCTCGGCCACACTCTTGCGAACTGCTGCGACATTTTGTTCTGAACGAGCTCGTGTCGTGTGTTTCACATCACTAACCGAAGCAGTGCTTTCAAATTTTTCGATTATTCTTTTCACAGTAGATGAAGTAGGAACATTATTTCGAAAAAATATTGGACGCCCTTTACGAATCGTGGCAATCAAACTTTCATCATTTTGATAATAGTGTTTAACAATCAGGACGGGTTGTTCTATCGTGTAAGGCTCTATATTTACTAACTTCCATCTGTCTCCTATCAATCTGTCATGTCATTAATCATGTGACATCATGGTTGCCAAACTGAGGCGAAATTCAAATCTTGCGCTCTTATTGATACACCCTTTATTTCAATAAGTAGATAAATAAATGATTTTTAAAATTAAATAAATTAAATCTGACATCTGACAAAACCTTCTTCCAATTTAAAACCCGATTGCTGATGCCTAACAACGTGAATAATGAGTTTATTGTTTTTATTGTTAGTTAGGAAATTTATAATGCTTATTTATCAATATTCCCAAAAAAAAAAACCAAATTATGAAATATGAGTAGATAAACTACTCTCTTAAAATAAAATAGTCAAAATTCTACTATTTAAATTTAGCATTTTTTAGTAATAAAATAGTAATTTTCACTTTTAAATAGTTATTTTTTACCAATTAAATAGTTAAAGTTTGACTAATTTAAGATAAGTCACCATCTTTGACTATTTGACTAAAAGTTAAAAGTAATTAATTTTATTAATCATTTGCGGCCACAACAAATTATTGTTTGAGTTAAATGCATGCTCCATGTTTAAATGGCCCATAAAAACAAACAAAGATGCAAAAAGTTTAGCCCAAAACAGCAACACAAAAAATATATTCAACTTTAATATATTATGAACAATATTTATTAAAAAATAAAATTGATTTTTATAAACGTGACCAAAGCGCTTGGTTATGACATCCGCTTAACAAGCTTGACAAGCGACAGACCCGAATTCAAATCCCGGATGGGTCAGAACTTTTTTAAATCTACTAATTTGACTATTTCATTCAGTATAATTTGACTATTTATGACTAATAATAATTATTAGTGACTACTTTTAGGCTATGACAATTAAGTCAAATATTACTTATAATTAGTTATTTGTGACTAATTCATTTTAAGAGAGTATGTTATTACGTTATTTAAGTGTTTTACGGACATCCTATAGGGTGTATATTAGGGTGATTCATTTCCGCAAAGTTTTTTTTTTTCGGTGCTCAAGCAAAATATTAATCTACCTATAGAAAAAAAAAATTTCACCAAGGTAGAGCTCTTAATATCAATTTTAAGTACTTGCAGTTTAAATTTAAAGTTTTCCCATTTAAAATGCATGTAAAAAAATTTCTAATGCTCGCCCGCTTTTTACAATATTGTGAATCGGTTTTATGGACCTTATAGGGAATTTCACGCTCTTCAAAATTGTCTTTGTGTTTTTTTGTGTAACTCGTAGTGGTTCGCCAGTAGGAGTCATCAAAGTTCAATTTTTTGAATAAACATTTTTTTGCAATTTTTTTAACAATCCGCAAAAAATAGTGAAAAAAAAGAGCTGAATCGTAAAAAATAGTCTTTTAACAAATATTTGATTAATTTACGGCCATTTTTATATCTTAAAACGTAAGTAATTGATAAATATTAACCAATTATGCTATTTAAATTAAACTTTCTTATTTACTATCGATATAATTCTCTACAACAATAACTTTTTATGATTTCTGACTAAAAATAAATATAAACCTAACACATCAATTCATTAAAAAAACAACAAAACTTTAATCAAAACAAATAACAGATTACATTATTAGATAATAAATTGCAAATTTAATAAAAATCTCAATAGTCATAAATAAACAAGTTGATAAATATTAAATTATTTCGACTTTTATACAAAGCAAATTAAGATTTTATTTTATGACATAACTAACGTGCCCTTAACATGTATACAGGTACGATTTATTATTATATTATTGTTGTGCCGCCAATTTTAAATTAAGCGGCACGGCAGTGATGACGTTTTTTATCTATTACGTCACTAGCGTGCCCGTAAAAAATAAATTGCAGGCACTCTAACGTGCACCTAGTCACTTCGTACTTTGTTCTCGGACTAATCACTAAATACAACAAACAATACATTTTGGGGTTAAGTATAACATAAAGCATCAAACCCGTTTACAAAGACAATAGAGTCGCTAACGTCATACTAATTAACTAGAGCAATCATAAAATTGTAACAGTTGCTTTCGCAATCAAATAATTATCATTATTTTTTTTACTTATGTTCGAATATGCCATCAAAATATTATTTAGTGCAATTATTCAAATAGCAATTTCTACTTATACAATATTGAAGCAAATGAAGTTGACAATAAAAACAATTTACTTTTTCTCACTACCTACTACTAAATACGTTGTTTCGTCCCCGATTTCACGGCAGAAAGTTTACGTTTCTTGCATTGGTCAAGCTATACGGGCACACTCTAATAGCGGGAGTAAAAATTTTTTAGTCGTGTGCTTAACATTCAAATTTCGTACTGCCAACATGAGAAACACAAAAATATGACAGTTTTAAACCATAATTTTGCAATTATAACAACAAATAAACAATTTATGTTTTTACTTTTTTACTTTTTATGTTGTTTTAAGTGTTTAATGGTACTTTTATTTGTTATAAAGTAGTTATTTGTTAATTAAAATACAACCTTTTATTTTTACTGTATTGGCACCGCTGAATTACCATGACAACGCTACAGTTTGATTGATTTTGAATGTAAACGTCAGAATTAAATTAAACGTCAGATTTTAATTTTGACACAAGTTTTTTTATATACATTTAATTTTTTCCCGTATTTTCTGCGGGGTAGCAAGAAAAATAGTATACACTACACGGGCAGAAAGTGTGAGAGCCCTGAACTGCGCGCCATGATGCCCTCGGCTTCGCCTCGGGCATCATGGCGCGCAGTGCAGGAATCTCACACTTTCTGCCCTTGTAGTGTAATATACTATTTCGTTAATTTAAGAATTTTGTTAAAAAAATTGAATAACCTTCATTTATATTTATTGCTATATTACGGAAATGTTGAAAAATTGCAGAATCTAAGTTGCAATTGTATATTTGTTGTTTTTTTTATAAATTAATGTGTTTTTTATATTTATTATAAGTCAAAAATCATAATAACTATGGAAAAGTTATTGTTGTAGAGAATTATATCGATAGTAAATATAATATATAAAAATGGCCGTAAATTCATGAAATATTTGTTAAAAGACTATTTTTTACGATTCAGATCTTTTTTTTCACTATTTTTTGCGAATTGTTAAAAAAAATTGAACTTTGATGACTCCTACTGGCGAACCACTACGAGTTACACAAAAAAACACAAAGACAATTTTGAAGAGCGTGAAATTCCCTATAAGGTCCATAAAACCGATTCACAATATTGTAAAGAGCGGGCGAGCATTAGAAATTTGAAAAAAAAAACATTTTTTTTACATGCATTTTAAATGGGAAAACTTTAAATTTAAACTGCAAGTACTTAAAATTGATATTAAGAGCTCTACCTTGGTGAAAATTTTTTTTTCTATAGGTAGATTAATATTTTGCTTGAGCGCCGATAAAAAAAAAGTTTTTTGCGGAAATGAATCACCCTAGTGTATATATATATATATATATATATATATATATATATATATATATATATATATACCTATATATATAAATATACAGGGCCGGATTTAGCATGGGGCCGCGGGGCCACGGCCCCAGCGCCCCCACCATTTAGGGGCCCCCACCAATGCAATATGTAGCTTTTTAATGAAACGAATATGAAAAAAATTGTCGAAAAAAACAAAAAATTGGGTCGGTTATACCGCGCGAATCCTGTAATTTTCAATTAATTTTTCGTAGATCTAGCTTTTCCGCTTGCAAATCAGAATGTAAATTATCACAAAGTTTTGGCGCGCGAAGACGTTTTTATATAGTCTATAGTCATAAGTTATGCCTCATAACAATTTTAAGCAGTTGCTCCTTTAGTGCTTGTCGTAACGTTTTTGTAAATACAGGCAAACAGTCAATTACTTATAACCTAATATTAAAGTTAGTTTTTGTCCCAGATTTTTATTGGTACATTGGAGTGTTGTGGAATATTTTCCGGTGTTTCCAAAATACTGTTTCGTGCTTTTCTTTGGACAAAAGATTGATTTTGTTTGAAAAACAGACAAATAATAAGACTTTTGATGCACTTTTTTCAGTTTGCGGTAAGTATTAAAAAAATATATAAAATATAAAGTATATAAAAACACATTCATAATTCTATTCTACTATCTACGTTTTTATAGTTTTGTATACGAATTTATAATTTCTCAGGCTTGGGTAAAATGTATATGAGGTTATGTTCATATTATTCAAAATATAAAGGGTGATTCAGACTTGTGGTGACAAAAGCTCAGGGGAAATTCCTCTCATCAAAATATGAAAAAAAGTTCCTATAAACACGTGTCCGAAAATGCTTCATTATCGAGATACAGGGTGTTTCGTTAAAAAAAATTAGTTTTTTAGAAATATTGAGGGCCCCCACCAAATTCGGCCCCAGGGCCTCAAAACTCTTAATCCGGCCCTGTATATATATATATAGTATATATATATATAGTATATATATATATAGTATATAGACTGGGCCAAAAAAATTGACTAATTTTTTTTTTGAAAAATATATCGAGAATGTCATTCAGAATGACAAAAAAAATATTTCGTGAAAATTTGAGCCCTTAATATTAATTTTAAGAGGTCTATCATCGCTATTTTTGATTTTTAGTCATAATTTGATGTTTTACGTTAGAACTGTCAAAACATTAAACTGAAAAAAATTCCTTGTCACTTATTTTTATATAAAATTAAATTCTCTACAAAAAAGGTCTGATTGAAAATTTTCGTCAGACGAGCCGTTTCCGAGTAATTGAGCCTAATAAATCGATGTGTTTTTTCGATTTGCCCTTTTTACTTTGAAATTTTGTAACTAATGAATAAATGAATATTTTAAAAAGCTCACGTCGGATTCTTAAAGGAAATTTAATGTTCTACAAAAAAGGTCTCCTAACATTTTTGCCTAAATTTAATTCTTCAAAAGTTATTCACGAAGAAAAAATTGAAATTTTAAGTTTTTCTTCGATTTTAATCGTGAATAACTTTTGAAGAATTAAATTTAGGCAAAATGTTTAGAGACCTTTTTTGTAGAACATTAAATTTTCTTTAAGAATCCGACGTGAGCTTTTTAAAATATTCATTTATTCATTAGTTACAAAATTTCAAAGTAAAAAGGGCAAATCGAAAAAACACATCGATTTATTAAGCTCAATTACTCGGAAACGGCTCGTCTGACGAAAATTTTCAATCAGACCTTTTTTGTAGAGAATTTAATTTTATATAAAAATAAGTGAAAAGGAATTTTTTTCACTTTAGTGTTTTGACAGTTCTAACGTAAAACATCAAATAATGACTAAAAATCAAAAATAGCGATGATAGACCTCTTAAAATTAATATTAAGGGCTCAAATTTTCACGGAGTATTTTTTTTGTCATTCTGAATGACATTCTCGATATAGTTTTCAAAAAAAAAAATAGTCAATTTTTTTGGCCTACTTTGGAGAAAGGCAGTAAATGCAAAAAAATGCAAAATGCGTTTTCTTGTGCTATGGTAAAGCTATGGACATTTTGTAACCGAATTTAACACAGAAATGAAGTCAAATACTTAATATGTTTCTTATTTAATACTTAATATGTTTTCTATATTTATTTATGTTTTTTTTATTTTTTAAATCAAAGAACCTTAAAACAGCTTTAAATAAAATATATTGTTTTTTATTAAAAAAAAAAATAATTAAATAATGTTAAAACTAAAAATTGCAATATTACATGATAAAAATATGTTTTAATAGTTTTTTCATCTATTGCTTATTTAACTTTAAGATCACCTACTTATTATGGCGTATGGTTTCCTAAGGGTCTTTACTTAATATATTTTCCATTTTAAGTAGGTATTTATAATTGAAAATTAATTGCTACGCCTGTTATACTGATTCCACGCAATTATGGTATGGTATCGATACTGGTTGCCTTAAAATCTTTGGCTTCTCTTTGCCTATTCTGCATATTTATTGATTAATCAAACGTAATTGACATACCTATTAATTGTCTGAAAATAAACACACTAAAGCAACTCAAAAGGTTTTAAATGTAGCTGAAAATGTTATAGGGTAAATAGTTATAACCGGTTGTATCATATATTTATACGTTTAAAATTTCATCACGAAGTAATTTTCTACAATAAACTTTATTTAAAAGTAGTACTTTCCCTCATAATTTAATTTTTTTTTTTTTGTTTTTCTAAAGAAAAAAATAAACCAAAACACAAAAAAATAACAAATAAATTAAAAATATCACTGCCTATTACATTATTGTTTCTTGATTTGGATGAGAGTGGCAATATGCACTTGCCAGTGGTATTTAAGTTGTAAAAAAATATCAAAATTAAACTATAAACATAGGTATAAACATAATTGGGAATCCATACTAAATACAAAAGCGCTTCCTTAAAAGGGCGTAGCCAGGCGAGAAGGGGTAGGTTAGAAAAATTGCACAAGAAAATGGAGATAAAATTGCAGGTGAGGTCTCATATTATTAGTTTTTTATTTCAGACCCACTCCTAAAATAGACAAGTTGTCCACAATTTACTTGATATTTGGTAATCAATAAACAGTGTGACAATAACTACTAATTGATTGATTGTTTCGACCTTTACTTGATAAAACTTCATATTATTAATATATATATATATATAAATAGACTTATAAACGCTCTTATACCGGCCCGTACAAGATAACTTTAGTACGTTTTAAAGCCCAAAGCGACGTTATAAAACCCGGCTTTGGGCTTTACAACGGAGCCCGAGTATATAGTAGCCATTCGATTCTCCTTTCTTTCTGCACCCTCCTGTTAAAATTTTTGATGGGCCTCAAAAAGTACTATTTATGCATTCATTTATACAAAAAGTTTGGAGAATTTCACTGTAGGGGGCGCTTCTGAGTATATATTTATACATTTATATTAACATATCGTTATCAGCCCCTAAACTTGGCAACACTGCTGGGCCCGACAACGCGCGTACAATATATTTTTATAAATATACGGCGGCTTTAGAAATTAACCATAAAAGCACTATATGTTAGAGGATATTTTATTGTAGCAGTTTACTGATCTATAAATTGCTGTTGCCACAGACCACCTAGACTACGCGAAACGGGGAAACGAGTGTGGCAGTAATCTGGACTGAATCTAGACGAACCGCGTTTGACCGTTCAGTCGTAATTCAGTTTTCGTCGCGTAAACGTCGAGTGTTTTATGTGTTTTATTGAAGAACCTACAATGGGAAAGTGTGTGGTAGATACTTGCGATAATACAAGCATTGGACCCCCTAAGAATCCTAATGTTTCCTTCTTTAGGTAAGTAAAAATATGATTAATAATTTTATCGTAAATAGCATGTGTTTTGCCCTATAGGCGGCTGCGCGAAGTGAAGCCGCCAGGCCCGTATTCGTAAATTTTGCTAAACACTCTTATTTATGACACGTAAATCACGGCTTAAAATATATTTAAATTAGATTATTCGGTTAAGATAATGGTTACGATTCTACATCCAATAATCTTACAAGTACGGTTAATAAATGAAAGGTTAATTTATATATAAAAAAATTAAAAATGTAATGTAACACAATATATTTAATTAAATGAAATCAAAAATAAAAACAACAAAATATTCTAAAAATATTAAACAAACTTTAAACTTAAAGTTAATAATGAAAATATCAATATTTAAAATTAAAATAAATTAAATTTTTATCCAATAAGCATACCATTTTTAAATTAAGTCTTTTTTATTATTCTTTACGGTTTTCCCTAATATTCAAGTAGATATATATATATATAAAAAACATCCCTTGCAACATTTTTAAAAAACCACCCATCTTTTTCAGTAATTTATTCTAAATAAATAAAAACATTTTCAAAAATAAGCTAAACTAAACTAAAATAAACTACAATAACTGTTTTTTTTTTGAATTTTTAACTTTTACTACTCTATATATTTTTTTATAGATTTCCAAAAGATGTCGATACAAAAATAGAGTGGGTAAATTGAATTAAAAAACACGTGGATTGGATACCAACTGTTCACTCTTGTTTGTTCAGATCATTTTAAAGATAAATAATATTTATTAAATATATTTATATCACAGAAAAGGGATATCGGAAGATTCAACGAAGAGGAGTCCCATCATTAAACCTACCGAAATTTGTAAGTTAAAATGTCACATATTTTATTTATATTTTACCATATGCTGTTTTCAAAATGTTACTTGTAATAAATACATAAAAAATGTTATTTCTTATATTTTATAATTTAATAAATTTTTTTTTTATTAATATGGACATTTTTATTTCCCTTTTAATACATCAATTTGATACCACCGCTCAGAAAACAAATCATTTGGTTGAGTTGATTAGAGGCATAGCGGAAAAATACATTGATATAAGAATACACCATTTATCAAGTGTTTTCACAAATGTAAAAACCACGAAACGCCAAATTCTTAATAAATTAACCATATTTAGAGGACAATAATTTGTATATCCATAACTTATGTATGATTTTTTATTAAAATCAATTCAAAACGTATTTTATTTAACACTATAACCTATATGTAATAACTTATGTATAATTTTTTTTATTAAAATTTAAAATCAATTTAACGTATTTTATTTAACACTGATGTGAATATTTTATATTATAATAAAATTAAAAAAAACAAATACGCTCCTGTTTTACAAATTGTAATTTTTTTGAATTTAAAATTAATTTTATTAATATTAAAGTATTAACTCTCGCGTGTAGCAAATATAATAAAACAAAAAAAACCAAATACGCTCCTGTTTTATCAATTCGGCAAACATTTCAACTGCCTTCCGCCCGCACTCTGGGACCCCCGCTAAGTTGTCTCGCTGGTTTTCATGCTATTTCTGCGATACGCGTAGTCTAGGTGGTCTGTGGCTGTTGCAGTCCAAAGCGACTTACAATTTTTAAAACCGCGGAACTACACCTTTTTTTAAATTTTTTGGGTTTCCTGTAAATATTTATAATTATTTGGTTCCAGAATTCAATTATAAATTTATTTTATTTTTAATAAATTTGCGAGGTTGGTAGAGGAGCTAAAATAAGTAATTACAATTATTTATTCGTGAATTACAATTTTTAGTGTGTTCCATTTATAACTGATTTATATATTTGCATGAATCCCCTAGGGGCAAAGTGGTGGAAAAGAGGATAAAATAAAAAATATACATAATATATTACTAATACTATTATTCCCAAACTGTTAGTAATGATTGTTATAAAGTTGGTATAGTATTACAAAAGTTGTTCTGGTTTAACAAAAAAAGTGGCTGACTTTTATAGCAATTAATAACCATGTATAGAGAACTGTTTAGTAATTAGTACTAAAAAATTAAAATGGCCTCAAGTAATTAATGGATGCCCCCTAATTAATTACCACGAGTACTATTTGCAACTACAAATAATATTTGCTATCACACACCTTAAAATATTCGACATATATTTTTAATTGCGAGTTGTAATTGGAGGACAATTTTATCGAACAAATGATTAAAAAATTGATAAATTAAAAAATATTTACCTGGTAGCACTTGTGTCATATTCGCTGCAATTTGTACTAGTCCAATTTTCTAAACAATTACTCTGATAGGCCAAAAATTGTCAAATAAAGCTCAGAGCCCTTGGTTAACTTTTGGCAGATGACAGGTAAAAAATTGCCCTACATAGTCTAAGCGATTATTGGAATAAATAATATACTAATATTTTACCATAATATTTACTTTTATCATACACACATTTTTTATATACAGGCGTTGAGTGAAGGAGCAGTTATAAAGAAAAGAGACTAAAAATTGTTTTTTTCAGTAATGTGACACATTTTGAAAGTCTATACGCTCACAAAACCCCTGTTGGTTATTATTCTAAACAAGAACATTTTTAAAAATATTCGATTGTGGTTTAAAAAAAAATACTGCAGGCCAATAAATATATTTTTCAAATTTATTGAAAACACTTGTACTTTATTTATTTTAGTTTCTCATTGATTTTAGTACGTTGTAAAATAGTTTTTGATTCTCTTTACAAATCTTTTCTAATTTTTCTCCAAATTCTATCCATGATTTTTCTTTCTCCTTTACCATTTCTTTCACTTTTTTTTATTCTTTTTTGTATATCTCGTAACTCTCTGTTGTTTTTTTACTAAGTAATTTTTCCATTTTGTATTTTTTTTCTTTGATTTGTTTTTTAATTTCTTTTCTTTTCTTTGCTGTTTTAATTACTATGTTTTTAAAGAAAGTCCATATCTGCTCAATATATATATATATATTCTGTGGTTTCATTATGTTTCTCAAAGTTTTTATTTAGTAATGTTTCAAATTTTAGTACTATTTCATTATTTCTTAGTTTTTGATACCTTATTGCTTCATTTTCGGCTTTCCTTATTTTACTTTCTTTGGTTTCTGTGTAATCTTTAAATTTTGACACGACTACAATATGGTTACTAGCAATTTCGGGTCCTCTTCTAACTGTATCCAGTACCATTTTTCTTTTATCCCTTTCAATTAGTTAAAATCTATAATTGACTTTTCGTCCCTACTTTTAACTTCTCTTGTATATTTATGTAAGTATATAAATAATCCTCCAGTATAATACTATGAGAAAATGGCAAACTAAAATTATTCTTAATTAATGTCGCAACAATATAAAATTTTGCAATATCGCTAGTGTCGCTAGTATTTCGATCAAGTACTAACCACATCCACAAACAAAATAACTATAAATAGTAGATTTTGGTTTATCATATGAGCAAGGTTGTGTCAGGTAAGTTAGTTAATTTTCAAAAGCAGATACCAATACAGCTTGGCGTGCCGCAGTAATTAGTGTTATGCATGTGCTCATTTAAATTTCCTATATGAGAATATTGCTGGTACTTGATCGGACAGTTTATAAAAAACCAGAGGGTTCGATTTGAGGCGGAACGCAGCGCCGCTACCCCTCTTAAGAAAAAAAAAATATTACAAAAGTTAACTTAAACAATCAGGAAACTGTGATATTTTACTGCTTTAATTACTTTATTACAACACATGTTTGTACCTACTTGTTTTGCAAAATATAATTTGGAACCAAATAAAATAAAAAAATTACAGTTCCGGCATCTCAATTTTTAAAAATCGACCACTGACTATACTTTTAAGTATAGTTTGGATGTCAACAACCAAAGATGAAACGCAATTTGCTGTAGAAAGGGTAACTTAATAAATATAAAGAAAAAACAACTCTTTTCGTTTCCGTGCCAAAAATATAACTTTTTCACAAGCAATTATTGCATATAACCATATCACAAAAATCTGTTGTTTATATATAAAAAGTTTATATATAAAAGTGCTCTTTTAGTTCCACCCTTACTTCTTAAGAAGTCCCATAAGCCAACTGAATGGCTTGTGCGGGTTAGGGGTAGGAACGGACCGCGGGCTTAAAGTCCCCTCCGAAGGACTAATACACAATAGGACAAACACAAATAAACAGCCATACCCCTGGTGGGATTCGAACCCACGACCTCCGGCTTGTAGTCGCTGCACTAACCACTCGACCACCGTCGGCGATAATTTTGTGCACAAAATGTGCTATCCAACAACCATAGACAAGGGATGGGTTGGGTTGGATGGGCGGGTGGCACTTTTTTCAGCGAGGTTTTACGGTATTGTTCTCTGTACAGCCCCTCCCCAACACCAAAGTATTGTGCTCAACGGATCAGAAGATACGGATTCTATATATTTTTTGTCGCTAAATCCGATAAAGGATTTTATTATATTTTTTAACATATTTTACAAGGTCAAAACAACCGAACATGATAATTCTTGAAGTTAGAAAAAACCTTAGGGTGATTTGGAGGGAGGATTTGGATTCAGCGACCCAAAATCCATAAGATGTGACTACTTTATTCCGTCGCACAACCTACATTTATTTTTTTGTGTAATTTAAGGTTTAAAATTATTGATTATATTTTATATAAAGTAGAAATTAAACTTAATTAGCCATATTTTGTTTTTTAACATAATATCAAATTCTTTAAAAGTCATTCTTTGTTTTTTATTGAAATTTTGGTTTGTTTAAATACAAACTTTTAGATTTTAATGCCTAGATTTTAGTACTCATTGACCTTTATAATTAAAATGGTAAATTGGTAAAACTACGTCTGCTGTTTATATCGTATCCACTTCCATTGATCTGAGTGGATGCCGCTTTGTGCTGTCACTTTTTTTTAGATGGCCCAAAGGGTCCAGCGGCCTAATTAGAAGTAGTAATACCATTAAAAATATTTAAAATCAAATATGTTGATAATAATCCACCAATTTAATATTAAAGGCGAAGGTTTTAATAATAAAGATTTTGTAATATCTAGGTTAAACTTAACCAGCATATTAAACAAATTTTATATAAAACCTCTTTGAAGTTGTGTAGTTACTGTTATTCGTCAAAAGTGTCATAGGTCCCAACCATTGAAAATTGCAAAATAAATGACGTTAAGTTGGCTGGTGTTGTTACGTTGTTCTTTGTAGCAGTAGCGGTATCTGGGTCCGCAAATCGCTTCTTACGTTGTGTTTCGTCTTCGCTAATGTGCACTTTGCATGCTCTTGTTGCTTTAGACCGGAGTTGATAGATGACTTCGGTCTCCGGAGAAAGGCTTAGTTAATGGAACTGCCGTATTCGGGCGCCAGAGCCACTTACGAACTTTAGGATGCACACAGTGGATCACAACATTTTTCTGTTCTTAGGTAAACGAATATCAAATTTAAGAATACTATAATAGATAAATATAAAAAGAATAAAAAACCTCTTAAGTATTTCGTTAATTAAGCCGGAAAAAGGAGATAATAGAGTTTGATTCGAATTCGAAATTTAAACATTAAAAGAAACAGAGGTTAAGGACTTGGGTATCCATTTTGATCAAAAGTTCTTGTTTGATATTCATATTAACAATATTTGTAGCTCTGCATATCGTATGTCAGGATTTACAATTCGCAACTGCAGTGGTTTTAGTAATTGTCTTGAACTTAACACACTCTATAGGTCCTATGTTGTTTCAAAACTTGAATACGGCTCACTTGTTTGGTACCCTTTGTACAACACATACAAGATAAAAATTATTAAATTAAATTTATTCTGAGAGGGGATTTAATAATGATGTTTTACTGGATATGTTTGGTTTTATCAGTCTGGAGAGTACACGGAGAGAAAAGTATATTACTGATTACCATAATTATAATACCCTTTACCATATTATATATTACTATTTGTATATTGCCAGTTACTATGCATATTTAGTAATTTTTAAATATCCATGTATTAAACCTTAAGGTTATTATTCTCAACCAATTTTGTTTTTAATTCTTATTATAATTAGATAGTAAATTTTAAAAATAAATATAATAGACACGTAACCCATAAGAAACTAAATAGTGTATTTTATTATTTTGTATAATACATTTAATTAAATCATATAGTAAATATTACTATTTGTAGATAGTAAAATCAATTTACTATACGAATATATTCAAAATTAAAATACGTATTATACATTTTTGATCTAATAATATTGGTGTTGTAATCTTTACTAAAATTGTATAATAAAAAATACTATTTCGTATTACAATCTTTATATTTTACTGACGAATATTTAATATTGTTAAACTAAACATTTTTTATAGTAAATTTTAATATATTTTTTTAACTATCTAAAATTTACTATACATTTCTCTCCGTGTAGGAGGGTAATCTGCTCCATAAGGTTTGTGAGCATGCTAGTTCAGAATAGGATTGATTGCATGTGTCTTTTATCTATGTTAAACTTTTTAATTCCAAGACTGAAAAATGTGATATTAATTTTGACAGTATTAATTTTTTTTATTAACTGCGTCAAAGAACATTTAATTTAATAATTTAGTGAATAATTGTTTTTTTTTGTTGCTATTGGAATTTATATTTTGTTAATAAGAACCTTTAGTAATTAAGTTTGGATTCCTAAATTTGCATTAGAATATTTATATTACTATTATATTAATTTTTATTTATAAATTTTCCTGTAATTGGATTGTTAATCTGTTGGGAAATAAAGATTATTATTATTATTAATTACAGGAGTTATTTCTAACCTACTTTTTATTTATCTCTAAACTATGACATTTTCCAGTTTTAAAAACATTTAATTTTTCATCGTTTATATATCCAATTTATCTTATAAAATTAAAAAATTATCGAAATTTTTTCAAATTATAAATAAAATTTTAGCGTAAATTCATGCCTTAATAAATTTTCATATTTTCTGAAATAAAATAGTATTTTAAAAAAATTAATGCCATAAGGCGTCATTTTTTCGCACGACGACAATTTTATGCGTAATAAATGACAATTATTGGTTTTTTATTTGAGTATTAAGTATTAGGCTTACATTATACTTTTATTTGAATTTTAAAATGTTTTAAAAAATTGTTTAGTAAAAAGTATAGATAAAACATTAATGTAATCATATTTTTCCAAAATTACTGTGGGAATTTTTTTGTGCCAGACTTCGGCTATCTTTCCAATTTAAGATGGATAAGCAGATCCATAGACCGGGTATGGCACTTATCTCCTCTCGAATTTGTTTTCCTTTTAGACAGGGCACTTTATTACTCGGCTTTTGCGTACGATATATGTGCTAACGTCAATTTAAGACGGTAATATGACAGCTCTTTATAAAACAATTTAACAATCTTGAAGTGGAGTGAAGGAATTTTTATAAGAAATGCTTTTAATAAGTTTTTTTACGACAAAAATATTTAAAAACTACTGTCTTAAAACAAAATATTCAAAATATCACTATTTGAATTTGTAACGACATTGTCAACTAATAAAATAGTTATTTTTACTTTTAAATATTTACTATTTACTATTTAAATGGTTTAAGTTTGACTAATTAAAGATTAGTTACCAATTTTGACTGTTTCTGACAGTAAAAAGTAACTCCTTGGTCGTTTTAATTCTTGCGGTCAGCAATAAACTATTGTGAGCATTAAATGCATGGATAAAATTAGACATCCGCGTACAGTAAAAAAAAAATTAAATCTACGAATTTTTTTATTTTATTCAATAGAATTTGACTAGTTATAATTAGTTAAATTAATTAATTAATTAATTTAAATAATTGTCATAGCAATCATAAAAATCATTAGTGACTGCCTTTTTGCTATAGCATATATGAAAATTATTTAAATATAACTTCTAATTAGTAATTGTTGATTAGGTAATTCATTTTAAGAGAGTTATTAAAATTTTTAAAATTATATTTTTAAAAAATTATAGATTATTGTTATAGTTTTTAAACAAAATTTATATTGTTTATTTTATTACGTCGGCTTTGGTTAAAGTTAGTCCAAATTAATCCAACAAAATTTTTGAATTTTTCAAGATAACGCCATAATAAATAAAAAATTGATTTTATGTCATTAAAAGTGTGTTTTAGCTGCAAAAGAGAATACTATATAAGTATAATATTATGTAATAATAAAAAGAAAAAAAGCTCAAATTCTCTAAAACTAAAAAAAAAAATATTATATATATATGTATCATGTTTTATAAACGCCATTTTAGTTACGAGTTTTATAAGGCACGAGCGAAGCTTGCGAGCGAGTGTTTAATAAAAACAAGCGTCTACAGAAGTTTATAAAACAAGTTGCATACTATAGGTACTACGACAAACAGAAATAAGAATTTAAAGCCAATTTTAATTTATAAATATTTGATATTTGAAAAATTTAACCTCACTTTTGCAAATTTAAAGTATAGCTAACTTCAGCTCGTGACTAAAATGCCCAAAAGCCACTGTTGTTAACTTCAGCCCGTGACTAAAATGTGTAAATCTATTTTATCACGGAGTTTTTGTTAGCTACAGGAAATCGTTTTTTTATAACGTATAACAAACAATATTTATTTTCTAACTTACTTTATTTAAAAGTCAAATTATTATAGGCCCTTTCCATTCCAAAACGACCGGTACGCGCAGCTCATGATTTTCTTTTCTATTAAACTTAAATATGTTGTTTTTGGTCGAAATATATTTTTTGTCGATTGCCGATTTATTTTTAGCAGAAAAAAATCGATTTTTTCCGTTGACCGAAGAAGCTTTTTTTGTAAGGCGTATAAATTGACAGATTTTGACAATTGAACTTGCAAAATGCTTGTACTGATTTACACTTTACATTGAAAGTAACAAAAATTTAAATTCATTCTAAAAATAAGAAAAGTACCTACACAATTTTTTCAAAATGAAATTTTTCAAAAAGTGTATTTTTTTATCAAAATGCATTTCAGCTAAAAGACTGTTGACCAAAACTTTTTATCAAGCATATATGATTTTTTTTTCAAATACTGTTTTCTTTCTTAAAGATAGCGCGCTGCTAAATAAATTGAAATAGCAAACAAATAAGATTGGAATTTAAATTTCATTGCGGTAGAATCGTTTTATGTAAAAAATTATTTTTTATTAAAATCAAATTTTTAAGGCGAAATACATGAGCATACACACAAAAAAATCTAATATCAATTTGAACAAATAACATATTTTCAAATAATTAGGTTTAGGTTAATACAAATAAGGTTTATTCTGTTACTAAAATTAATTCATAGCAAGTATAATATATTGTTAAATATAATCATTAAATTGATTATAAAAATATATATTTTTATTTATATCAAAGATAACTAAATTTAGCTATAAAATAACAAAACATCCCTGTGAACACTTGCTTTATACTTAAAACATCCTTACATGTAATCATTCCAATAATAAAAAGTGACACTATCATTATTTTAATAATAAAAACGTACTTTATCTTCAAATTCAGCATAACAAAAGAACGGCGCAAAAATACGTTCTACAAAGAGGGCGGCATCAATCTTCTTTGGCGTAATTAAGTAAAGTAAACTTCCGATGCGCGTGGACCTGTTTTGTGTAATTATTGTGACTTTGGTTTGTTCTGTGGTGGTGATTGTGTTATTTTTAAAGAAATAGTATTTCTGAAATACCTATTATGGAGGAATTGCTTAGAACATGGGGGTATCCTGACGAAGTAATAAATTCATTTCTACGTAAGTACCATAGTACAAAAAAATATTTGATATTTTTTCACATCATAAAGTCATTTGTATGGCTTAACCCTTTACAAAAAAGCATAAATGACATTTGGTGGCTATACAAATATTTTGTTTACCTATTAGGTATTATCATTGTGTACTAAACATGTAGAGTCTTATTTTGATGTATATTGCAGTAGGTAGTTTAGAGTGTATAAAATTTTACTTATTATCAGAGACCCTATATAAATGTATTAAGAATTTGTGTTTTTATTTAGAAAATATTGTATTTTTATTTAGAAAATAAATCATTTCATATTATTTTTTGTTAGTTTTCATTTAAAAATAAATAAAGTAATCTAAAAATAAAGAAGTTTTAAAAAAAAGATAAGTATGATAAGTGTTACACTTACAGTAAGTATAATTCAATTTAACCTAAAGCAAGACCTAATTTCAATATTAACATATAAGAATACAAGCCCAGGCTGGGCTTGTATTCTTATATGTTAATATTAAAATTGGGCTGCCCAGCATATTCTAATTTAAACCTTAAACTACATATGTCTCAATTAAAAAATAGTTTTACTCCGATAAAAGACAAGCTATATTAACATACAGTGCTTGCAAATCCAAGTCCGACCGCACTGGAAAGGACGGCTGTTCAATACCCGCGTGAAAAGAATAAGGATAGAATGCCAAACAGAATTTGATTGGCCAGAGCGTCAGGCGTGCGTATTGTAAGCGCCTTCTGTTTGGCGTTCTATCCTTGTTATTTTCACGCGTCCTTCTCAAACCGGTCGGACTTGGATTTGCAAGCACTGTATATAATAATTATTTTCAATTTGAACTTAAACTATAGGGTCAGAATTTCTCAAACGGGCCACCTGAATTAGGTCAAAATTAGTTTTTGATTGTAGATACATTTTTTCGATAGTATTTTACATCACTAACACAAATCCTAAAGGATTTTGTAAAAAAAAAAATTTCAATTGACATATTCATGATATTAAAAGTAAAAGTTTTTAGTAATTAAAAAATAAAAAAAAATCATCATGGCTAAACTAATTATCCGATTCCAACGATTTAACTAGCGTTGGAATCTTGTTTTGACATAGATTCTTTGTTATTTTTTTCAATTGTACAATTTTCATTTAGGTCGATTTTTTTTTGTTTTTTTTATAACAAATTCGGAAATAATTGGCTTCTGCGCCAGCTATCGACTCGAAAAAAAAAACACATATACTCCAATCATTTTTCGAAATTATGCTGCTGAGAAAAAAAATGGCCCGCAGGTTCCAGACCACCGTAAGACGTCGCGTCACAAGCGCGTACAGCGTACACGGTTCGGAGCGTGAGCTGACACCGCGCGCGGCCACAAAAGGACGAATAACTTTTTGTCAACCTGCGGGCCATTTTTTTTCTCAGCAGCATAATTTCGAGAAATGATTGTAGTATATGTGTTTTTTTTCTCGAGTCGATAGCTGGCGCAGAAGGCAATTATTTCCGAATTTGGTATAAAAAAAACAAAAAAAAATCGACCTAAATGAAAATAGGACAATTGAAAAAAATAACAAAGAATCTATGTCAAAACAAGATTCCAACGCTAGTTATATCGTTGGAATCGGATAATTAGTTCAGCCATAATGAATTTTTTTATTTTTTAATTATTAAAAACTTTGACTTTTAATATCATGAATATGTCAATTGAAAATTTTTTTTTTACAAAATCCTTTAGGATTTGTGTTAGTGATGTAAAATACTATCGAAAAAATGTATCTACAATCAAAAACTAATTTTGACCTAATTCAGGTGGCCCGTTTGAGAAATTCTGACCCTATATTTAATCTAAATAAAACCAATTCTAAATAGACCCATAAGATAGTTTTAAATTGAAGTTAAGGCTAATATTAAATCGAGTTTAAATTTAAATTTACCCCTAAAACATAAGTACTCTCAAGTTAAATACAAAGTAGGTATACATTTGGTATAAAAGTTAAAGAAAAGGTAATTTTAACGTAAGCATACACTAATCTTGCTCCTATTCATGACTATGATAGTTTCATACTGATGCTAATAGTTTCAACTCGAGATTAGATTTTTTTGTGTGTAGGATAGGTTTGAAGGGGGGGATTTAGTACATAAAAGCCATCTTGGTTTAGTACTATTGAACCAACCTCAAAATAACAATAATCCATTAACTCTTAGTTAGGCGCGCCCAAATCGGCTCCCACAATATTTTTTTTATTAATTTGTATTTTTTTATTTAATTTCCTGTGCAGAAATTCTTTTTTGGACCTTTGGGAATACTTTTGCAAAATATGATTTTATGATTTTGAGACAATTGTATCGAAAAATTTAACGTTTCAGTTTATTTCTCGAGGATGGCCTATTATAATAATTATTGTGTTTATTTACATAAAATAAGTATGTATTAAATTTTGTAGGGTTATAATGTAATATTTTTTTGACTTGTCTCACTATAACAACAGAAACTACTAAAATAAAAGCAATAGCAAGTCCGAGTTGCACTTTTGGTCGCGTGGGGTGCAAATGAGCATATATTTTTTTTAAGAAATGACACAAAAAATTGACAAATACGTGTTCAGTACTGATAACTGTAAGACAAACTTTTAAAGGAATACTTAAAAGCATAAAACCTATATGGGGTTTTATAAGCAAGATAAAGTTAAATACAAATATGCTGGGATCGTGGGCACCCGCGCTCCTAACTAAGGGTTAATTGCTCCCGTACAATACTTGAAGATTCCATGTAAGTTGTTCTACGCTAATAATTCTGGACGCAAAAAAAATTATAGTACTAAATACTTATAACGAATTGTTTTTTTTATTAAAGTGGTACATATTATAAATCTTTGCTACTGATTGCTAGACTTGAGAGGAAATATAATTAATACTCGGAATTTTCCTGTTTTTATTTTTAACTTAGGCTAAAACTTCATTCACATCCACTTAATAAGCGTAACTTAACTTAACTTACGTGAGAGACGTAAGTTGAAATACATTGAAACCAATGCAGCTGTTAACATTCGTAGAAAACTTTCACACGTAACTTAACGTATTCAAAAGTTGGGTCCGACTCAACTTAAGGGAATACGTTTCTTACGTGAGCCAATCACATGCCCAGTAAAACGATATAGCGCTATCTTGTTGTTTCACTTTTATAGATAGATAGGCACTAGGATTCATTTCCGCAAAGTTTTTTTTTTCGGTGCTCAAGCAAAATATTAATCTACCTATAGAAAAAAAAATTTCACCAAGGTAGAGCTCTTAATATCAATTTTAAGTACTTGCAGTTTAAATTTAAAGTTTTCCCATTTAAAATGCATGTAAAAAAATGTTTTTTTTTTCAAATTTTTAATGCTCGCCCGCTTTTTACAATATTGTGAATCGTATTTATGGACCTTATAGGGAATTTCACGCTCTTCAAAATTGTCTTTGTGTTTTTTTGTGTAACTCGTAGTGGTTCGCCAGTAGGAGCCATCAAAGTTCAATTTTTTGATCGTAAAAAATAGTCTTTTAACAAATATTTGATGAATTTACGGCCATTTTTATATCTTAAAACGTAAGTAATTGATAAATATTAACCAATTATGCTATTTAAATTAAACTTTCTTATTTACTATCGATATAATTCTCTACAACAATAACTTTTTTAGAGTTATTATGATTTCTGACTAAAAATAAATATAAACATAACACATCAATTCATAAAAAAAAAAAACAAAACTTTAATCAAAACAAATAACAGATTACATTATTAGATAATATATTGCAAATTTAATAAAAATCTCAATAAATATTAAATTATTTCGACTTTTATGCAAAGCAAATTAAGATTTTATTTTATGACGTAACTAACGTGCCCTAAACATGTATACAGGTACAATTTATTATTATATTATTGTTGTGCCGCCAATTTTAAATTAAGCGGCACGGCAGTGATGACGTTTTTTATCTATTACGTCACTAGCGTGCCCGTAAAAAATAAATTGCAGGCACTCTAACGTGCACCTAGTCACTTCGTACTTTGTTCTCAGACGAATCACTAAATACAACAAACAATACATTTTGGGGTTAAGTATAACATAAAGCATCAAACCCGTTTACAAAGACAATAGAGTCGCTAACGTCATACTAATTAACTAAAATTGTAACAGTTGCTTTCCCAATCAAATAATTATCATTATTTTTTTAATTATGTTCGAATATGGGCCATTCCACGCGTAACGGATAGGACAGTTGCCGTGTTTTTATTTACAAAATAATATTGTTCTATTATATTACCAATGTCAAATTTTTATAAATAGGTAGTTCTAAACTAAAGCTGTTTAACAAGGTTTTTATTTGGCAAAATTAGGTATCGTGGTTGACTGTATAATTCCTTAAAAACTAATAATTTAAAGCGTAACGGACGGGACTTTGTAACAAAGTTTGCAATCTGAATTTTAACATTTTTAAACATTTACAAATAGACACAATAGACATAACTTTATTATAACATTTAATTCCCATATAAATAAAAGACGTTTGACATACAGAGATCCTAGAAAATGGCAAGACTAACTTATTTTGGCTTCTTGTTGAGTGTGTTACCAAGTGTTAAATAATCTTTTTTATTTTCAAAAATGAATAAAACTTAATATGTACAAACAGGGAAGAGTTAAAATTTTGTATTTCCTAAAGAGAGGTTAACAAGAATATGTTAGACTTTTCTTGTCCATGCACCTAAGGATCTTCTTTTGCGTTATAAAAAATTTATTGAAATAACTTGAGCTACCCCAAAATATAATTCCATAGACAAGATGTGCCTGTACTACTCCAAAGTACAAAAGCCTGAGTACTGAAAAGGTTACCGACCCTCTTAGTGACCTTATTACATAACACTTTTTTATTTAAATTAGTTATTTGTGTTTCCCATGTTAGTTTTCGATCCAAGTAAATACCCAAGAACTTTATGCTTTCTACAGATTCAATTGACTTACCCAAAATTGGAATAAATAAATCGTAATCAGGAGATACATTTTTTGGTAAAAATCGCATATAAAATGTTTTGTTTTTATTAATAGCTAGTCCATTTTTCTCACACCATTTATTGAACAAGTTAGATTTTAAAGAGGCTTCGGAGCATAACTTTGAAATATTATTATTTTGAATAATAAGGTTGGTATCATCTGCATAAAGAATAATTTTCTCATTTATATTTGTATTTAAATTTAAATCATTTACAAATATCAAAAATAAAAGTGGCCCCAATATCGATCCTTGAGGTACTTTCAATGATATATTCTATTTTTTCACCATTAATAGATACCACTTGGGTTCTATCCAATTTTGATTGATATGATTCAATCCATACAAACGATTGTAATACAATGTATCTATTATTTTACTAAACTGGTTTTGAAGACTCACAGGTCTATAATTTAGAGGATCAGATTTGCTTCCTTTATTTTTATAAATGGGTACACATTTTGAACATTTAAGTGCAGACGGATTCTCACCACTCATAAATGATTCGTTGACCAAATATGCTAAGGGTTCTGCAATAAGTTCTTTTGATATATCTAAAATGTCTAAAAATCTACGCATTTAAAAGCCTTAGCCTAATTTTTATAATAAACATAGGAGTTTTTCGAGTATTATAGTTATTTACGTGTCAAGCTTTGTAAATGAATCTTTACGGGCGAGCTGGAAGTTTGTGGGGTGAGCGACGCAGGAGCGAACCCCATAATCCAGTGAGCCTAGTAAAGATTAATTGCAAAGCGTGACACGTACAAACTTTTATTTTCACCTTAAGATAACGATTTTCAAATTTAAAATTTCAATTAATGTGTCAAATGTGTCATTTCATTTCATAAATTGCTTTTCTACAGGCCTGTAAAACTTTACAGGTCTTTTATACAAGCCCGTAAAATATTACAGGTCTGTTCCCATAATGTATCGTTTACTTGGATTCAAAAACAACAAAATTAACCTATAAAATGTCATTTACTAAGAAGGTGGAAATAAAGTATATTACCTGCCTCTCGAGTCTAGCAATTAGTTGCAGAGATTAATGATGTGTACAATTTTAATAAAAAATAATGCGTTGTAATTATTCAGTATTTTTATGTCTACAATTATTAGCATAGAACAACTTACATGTAATCTTCAATTATTGTACCAGAGCAATTAATGGATTCTTGTTATTTTCAGGTTTTATATATTTAACAAGTCACAACTTGACACAGTCAACGAAATGAGGTTATGACACAACAATCTGTCAAAAAATAATTCCATAAGGATCTTGGTTCAGTAGTATTAAACCAAGATGCCACTGAAAAAAAAATTCTTATCTTCTTAACAAAAAGTTTTGGCTAACAGTCCTTAATTAATAAATAAAAAATTTACTGAAAAATTAAATTTTTAAAAATTTGTCTACTCTTCGTATAAAAATCATGACCGTTTTAAAATGGAAAATAGGAAGAGTGGTTTCATCTATCGCCTTTAGCTTAAAAGTGTAGGTAACCGAAAAATTACAGTTCAATGTAAAATAAATTCATGCACATAACCTATAATAATAAACGCCAGCAGCAAACACTCAGTTTGACTATAATATAAGCGCTTTCTCCTATTAATGTACTAATTTTAAGTATTTTTAGATTTTGCGGCGAAGTGTATATTAAACTCATTACGAAACAAATTGTATCTGCCTATCATTATATTAAAGTTTTTTTAAATATCAGTACCAACATATATGAAAAACTATCGTTAATTGGTGTATAACAGCACATTAGGTAACACGTTTAAAAAGCGCCATTTTAGTAACAAGTTTTAATTAGGCACGAGCCAAGCTTGCGAGCGGGCGTTTAATAAACGAGTGTAAAAAAGTTTATAAAACATTAAATAATTTTCAAAATAAATAAAATCTAATTTCTGTTCTAACTTCACTTTCTAGTCGCCTTATTTTTAACTATTAACTATGACATTTGAAACCAGCAACAAACTTCAGCCCGTGACTAAAAAGCCCGGAAGCTACTGTTGCTAACTTCAGCTCGAGACTTAAACGCCCTAAAATCACAGCTTATCAATTTGTATTTAAAAGATATACGATACATGTGTTGTATAGGTTGCTGTGGAAAATATTTTTGAAATAGTTATATACATTTGCATTTAATACGTTTACAAACTGAAATATTATTAATAAACTTAAACCCAGTTTAGAGCAAAATTTATAAAATCCTGTAAATCCTTTTTTTGTAAATATACATTTTTTGTTCTTTGCATTTAAAGCCGTTACTTATGCATAGTTATATTCCGGGCTTTATTAAAATCTCAAGTTACGAGCTTTTTGCCTCTTTTTATACTAACCCATTAACGTTAAATAAGTAAGACGGAAATTTTGTCACCCTATGTTGCCATACTTTTTTTCATCCTTTCTTATACTTTAATATTAAATTCAAGACGTTGGGGATTTACTGTGTTAATATATAGAAAAAGCTACGAATTAATTTTATAGATATAAAATAATTTTGCAAATAATTATTATTACATTTATATTTTAAACAATATTAAACTTTTTAAAATAAACCACCTTCTAAACGGTCATCCCGGGTATATAAATTGGTTTTTTAAGAGTCATAAAATAAAAAATGTCTTTGATAAGTTATGAGAATTTAAAAAAGATTTTGAAATACCAATACTACTTTTACGTAAAAATTCCTTAAAAATCTTTTCTCTCTCTTCTTTTTTTCCTTTTTTTAATACCTAAATAGTAGAGACACCGGTTTTGGCCACAACACCAGCTGTGGCCATTTCCTGGTATTTTCCGCTATAATAAGATTTCTACCAATCCTAGAAGAATTCTGCTTGTTCTATTTAAAATTTCAAATTAATACGTTGTGATTCTGACCAATAGGAATTAAGTGAAGTAAATGTACCAGTTGTGGCCGTGCTTTGCCGTCAATTACCTGTTTTTAAGTTAAAACCTTAAGGAAGTAGGGTAAGTTAGTTAAGCTATTACATTTGTCCCTTAGTGATTTTGAGAACAATATACATAGGTTTACTTAATAATAAAGAACTATTGTCTTCCTAATTCCAACATTATTTGTTAGGTTAATTCACGGTTTTATATTGAAATAATGGTGGCCACAAAAGGGACCATATTTTTTTGAAAATATCCATTTCTGGCCATGTGCTGTTATTTTCAATTTTTGGCCATATAACAATTGTGGAGCAAGCATGCAAAAATCGATAAATTCATTTTTACATTTTAAGAGTAAAGTACAGATTCTTACTAATTATGGTTAACTCTTTTGACTTGGCACAGCATTTTAAGAAAAAACCGAAACAGAGGCAACCCAACAGGAGCAAAATTCCCTTTTAATAGTTTATAAATATTTGGGGGACTCGGCTGTACGCATTTTTGGCCAATACCTAAGAATAAGTTAAAATGGATTTAACGACTTTTGCATGTTTGCTCTATAATTATTAATCGTTTAAGTCATGTGTTATGTCCTACCTATACATTTAACGTAAAAAGTATTAATAGCAACTGTCTAAATTCTGGATAGGTAAACTGCAATTAACAAAATTTTTTTATAGGTACTGCAAAATGGCTAAACAAAATGCTGGTGGAAAAAGAACTCTAAAGAAAACAAGAAGTTAAACCGGTAGAACCTTATTTAATTACAGTCCTGATGCAGTCAAGAGAGCCTTGGAATCTATTAAAACTGGAATGTCGGTATTAAAGGCTAGTAAAACTTTCAATGTGCCAAGAACAGCTCTAAGACATAAATTAGATGGAAGTGCTCCCGAAACATCCGGGAAGGTAGGTCCTGCATGCGTTCTGGGGAACGAAATTGAAGATAAACTTTGCGATTGGCTGAAGACTTCGGCTCAAATGTGTTTTCCCATCAACAGGGATGGTCTATTATATTCTGTCCAACGAATATTACAAGAGACCAACCAAGTAACTCCTTTCAAGAATCAATTCAGGTGATAAATGGTTTCGGTCGTTTTTAAAAGGACACCCCGAATTGTCCGTTAAACGGGCAGAATATATTAATAAAGCCCGCGCCAATATTACACCGAAAAAAATTCAAAACTGGTTTAAAGAAACGTTAACATTACTCGGTGATGATGCCGCAGTTCTTAAGGAACTCGCGAGGATCTGGAACATGGACAAAACCGCGTTTTATCTCAACCCAACTAGAGGCTACCTTTTAGCTGAAAAAGGTAAACATGTTTACCAAACTTCGTCAAATAGTGATAAGAAAAATATCACAAATCGGATCAGAGTATATGCCTCTGGGGCGTTTGCGCCTTCTCTTACACTTTTGCTAGCTACATCAAAACTGCACCACCTGGTTGGGGTATAGGTAAATCGAAAAATGGATGGATGACGGCAGAAACGATTTATGAGTATTTTGCCAACGTATTTCAACCCTTCTTGGTTTAAAAAAATATATAAATTACCATTAATAGTATTTTTGGATGGTCTTAGCTCCCATTTGAGTTTACCATTAAGCGTGCTGTCGTGAGCATCAGATAATTGTAGTTTGTCTATTCCCTAACACGACGCACATCTTACAACCCTTGGATGTGGCGTTATTATTTCCTCTAAAACAAAAGTGAAAGAAAGCACTTAAGCAATGGAAACTTGAACATGGATATGAGTTAAAGAAATACGAAGTCCCAAACTTGTTGAACAAAATCATTCAAGAGGAATATCCATTTGACGCCAATAATGTTGATTATTTAAAATGTACCCTAAAGCAGCCGTGGCAATAACACTAAAATCAGTCATTTAGAGTATTTGGAATCAAAAATAAAACCCTCTGTTCTTACAGATTTCAGTGCCTCTGAAGAAACCTGTACCAAACCGAGCAACCTAAACACAGAATTACTATTCGATGTATGGATGCAATTTAGGGCAGAGTGCAAACGATTTCAATTACGCAGCGGCAGATTACCTTTTGGAATTTCCATTCCCAGAATATGAAACATTATTTGATAGTAATGATCAAAATGACTTGGTAAATATACTTGAAAATAATGACGATGGCCATCTTAATTTGAACATTAATTCAACTTCGATTTGTCGACATTAAAGCTTCAGAGGAAATTAAAAACCAGTTCGGGCAACAGCTAAATGAAATTGTTAAAGCTCACCCAATGAAGGCAACTTTAACTGACCACAATCAATATAGGGACAATGGTTGCATAACTTCGATTATTATGGGAACCGAAGGTTCTGAACAACTTTTAACTGTGTCATTTAACGAGAATAGGTACAACCTAGACGATGCAAGACCGAACGATGCAACAACCAATAAATATGAAAGTAATTCGGGATATCAGTGACCTAATGACAATGAAAATAGTAAGAAAGAACACAAGAACATTATTATCCTAAAAACATTTTGGTATATCACTCAGAAGAAAATAAACTTAATACAAAGAAGCGGAACCGAGAAATCTTGCCAAGTGCTATAACATCTGATAAATGGATAGCTATTACCAATGATAAGGAAAATAAAAAGAAATGAAATATTGAAGCAAATAGAAGAGAATTGCTAAAAAAATTCTAACTTAATAGTCAGATACGATACTATTTTCCTGGCAAAATTGTTCAGGTAAAGGACGGCAATCCATTTTTAATTTCCACAATGTGGAAAAGTAGCCCATATTATTGGAAGTGGCCCTCAAAAGAAGACGAATTGGTCTACAAGTTTGAGGAAATCCAAAAAAGTATTAAACCTCCTATTCTGCCGTGCTTAATGAAAACGCCGTAACCAACAATTTTGCGATTTTTGTTTTACGGCAATGTCTACTAGAACAATTCATCCTGCGTCTATCCCCGGTACTCAAAAAACCGTATCTATATATATACGGTTTTTTGACACAGGATGAATTGTTCTAGTAGAAAATGCCGTAAAACAAAAATCGCAAAATTGTTGGTTACGGCGTTTTCATTAAGCACGGCAGTATTAAAAAAACTCTCGTGGGGCCTACCGTGTACCTGAAATGTTATTTATTTTTGTTTTTTTGAGATAATTTTTGTTTCGTTTTATAATATATTTATATAAATATATATAAATTTCTTTATTGTTTTACTTTTCTATAAATAAATACATAACCACTCTATATATAGGTAGGTATCTATAACGTACGTTTTAATTTACGTCAGAATATTTTATCCTTTTCTAACCAGTTTGATAGTACGTATTCAGCGAAAATTGGGGAAATGGGAAAACCTTATAAAATAGAATCATATCATGAAATCATGTTAAGGTGGCCACAACTTTACTATTAGATTATAAACTAAATATGAAATCATGCAAAATTTTCTTTGCGCGTTTTAGCACTTATATTTAGATTAGTTGACAGAAAGTTTCTATTGGAAATAAACAGCATTAATCCCAGCGCATTCGCCATTTCTTTAAATATTTAATTCCCAAACGTATTATCTATAAAAACCAAAAGATTCAGGAGGGTGTTTTAAATAAATTAAAAATCACCCGAAATTTAGCTAATGGATGCCACTTACTCATTTAATAAACATACAAAATAATAATATAATGTACAATAGGGTGGGTCGAAAAAATAAAAGTTATACTTTTGAAACGCTCTACCTGCCAAAGTTTGCCTTTCAGCCTGTTTATCAACCCTGATCTTTTTATTTTTATTGAAAGTTGTCTTCTGCCTCCAACTTAGTCTGGTAATTTTCTTATAAAGCCTGCTGCACAATAGCCCGGTAACAGGAACGGGAACGGGAATCTGAACAGTAAAGGTGGGAGACTAAGAAACCACTGTTGATAGATAGTGTTTGCTGAGTCTCTCCCACCTTTACCGTTTAGGTTCCCGTTCCCGTTCTCGTTACCGGGCTGTTGTGCAGCGGGCTTAGCAGGTTCCATGTACATAATTAAAGCGACTCAAAATTATTTTTTCCCATTTAAACTGACTACCGCCATCTATTTTAAAAACAATCAAACATTACCCCTTTGACAGGTCGACGGCTTACTTGAGGTTATGTTACTTAAGTTAACATGTGTGTCGCTATCGTTTTAAGTGTTTTACCTATTTTTTAAGTGACTATATTGTTGTGGTAAATTTTATGATTTTCACCGAAAATATATATAAAAAAACAACTGCAGTGCGAACGCTTCGGTTATAATCGTGCGGCGAGTGATGTAGTGTTTTACGTTGTTTTTGCCGTGGTAAATTCTTTAACTGCTTTTTCGCGAAAATGTATAAAAAAGTGCAGGGCAAACGCTTTGATTATAATCAACGATTATTAATCGTGCACCAATGGCAAAAATCACTTGTAGACAGACAATGGATGCCCTATTTGGTTTTCCCAAAGACCTTAGTGCCAATGTTCTTCCAACAAATAATGATTTGATGCAGTGTTATTTGTGGTTACGTTGCGAATTCTAACCAATAGACCTTAAGAAAGAGCCCACCGTTTTACAAATAGCTACTAAACTTACCGAAAAATTACAAGATCTATGGAAGAAAGCTTCCATACCAACTATTTCAGATTGTCGTATTATGACCCTGATTCAAAAGTATCATAGAAGATACATGACTTTAATAAAGCAGCCAAAAGCAAAACTAGAAAGTGAGAGCTACAAGGAAAAGCTAAGGAATTTTATGAAATAATCAAAATGCGTGCTATTTGACATTTCAGCTTGCAAATGCACATTTGAATCATGTAAGTGTAATAAGTCCCGTTAAGTCCCTCTTTCGGAACAAGCATTTCTTCTTGATCAGAGATCAGCAAGAAAAATGATTATGGGACAAGTTGATGTGGCAGCAACTCAGAAAATAAAGCTTAGAAATGAAAGGACAATAAAGGAGGATGAAAGAAAAGTAAAACTTACTTCATTAGGATTCGGTAAGTTGGAATCACCTTTTATTGCTGCGGAAGATGATGGCGAGAAGACAGATTGTAACTCTACTTACAGTGATGAAGAGATTCAGTCTTTTACCTCAAAAAGTAGTGATCCCAAGACTTAACATCTCCCAATTTCGAGCCCTCGACGTCAATTCCTGGTTCTTCAAAATTGAACAAAAATCAGATGAGGGTCAAACTTCCTGCTTTAGCAAGAACATGTGATAGATATGGGGTATCTAGCAGCTGCAGCCTTAGCCTCTGCTGTTGTGCAAGACGTTGGCTTAGTGACTAAAGAGAATTGCTCACCAGTAATAGACAAATGTAAAATACAGAGGGAGAGAAGAAAGTCCCGTATAGAAATTACAAAAAAAACAGTTGCTAAAGAGATTCGGGGTTTATTTTTTGGCGGTGTAACCGTCATTTTGACAGCTACACATTTATTTTATTTTATTAGTTTTTTTTTTACATCTAGAACGGTATGGATGTACACGGTTAAGTATTTTATTTTTAGTTTTACTAATTGTTAAGTATATTTTTATTAATGATATTTGTTTAGTTGCCTCTTTCCAAAAGAATTTAATTATTTTTATTATTTTGTTTATTACCTGGTTTTGATAGTATGCAACCCAGAACACTCCCCATTTGTTTTTATTCTTCTCGACAACATTCACAACATCTTGGCAACGTTGCATTTTTTTTGTTGAAATAATCTTCTACGCACTTAATAAGGTTTACGTTTGCCTTTTCGATTTGGTCGTTGAAGCGATTAGATGAGAGTTAAGTTTGTGCTTAAATTATGGAAAATATCCAATAAAACATGGTAAATCTCTCAATCTACATGTATAATTCCGACTAAAACACTTTTAGAGTGGTACGATGGGCTCTGGGTGAGTTTTTTGACCTGTTGCTGAAATTAAATGTTTTATCCACGAGGTTCTCCATTTTAGGGTTGTGTTATTCCCTCATTTTTGGTCTTTATGCAGTCCTGACGTTGTATAGTTATAAAAACTCCTTTAAACAAGGGTAAGTTAGGCGGTTAATAGTTTTTTTAGATGCTTGGGCATCATACCACATTTTTTTTAGGGTTTTTATGTTGGAGTTTTTTGTAAGACTTTTTATGTCAGATTTGTTATAAAGGAATGGTTCTTTACCCTGAACTTGTTTTGGATAATGGCAAGGTCTTACGTTATTTAAAAGCCATCCTGTATAATCTGACATGGTAGGAGACTTCAACATCAGAAGCCAACCCATTCGGAGACACACTCTACCAGGGCCCCAACTACGAACAGGTCGTACCAATTTTAAATATTAATGTTCACGTACACTACACTCCTTATAATATATTTTGTTTGTGTACTTTTAAGTTGAGAGTTCAACATAGTTATTTTAAGTATATTTTTTTGTAGCATCGATAATATTTTGTCAGTTATCAGACTTTGGTTTTTGTAAACCATATATGGCCATATAAGGGTGCACCAAAATATTTATTATTATATGCAAAGTGATCATTTCAATATCGATGAACAAATATAACTGTTTTATATATTTTTTAAAAACTTGACTTTTAATAACCACCCTTAGTCTTTAGTAAGATTGTGTCTGACTTACTTAGATTTTAACAACTGGCCATAATAAGACACTGGCGCCCATTTTTATTTTTTTGTTGTCTTGAAATTATGCACGTAAGTATTGAGAAACAACATTTGCCCATCGACCCATCTCACCACTGTAAAGCTGCCGTTCGCCATAGCCCTCGAGTTGAGGTTACAGCGGAAGGAAAGATAAAACCTTGACGCAAGAGAAAGATGAAGGAAAATATCACCGTCAAAGTATTAAAGAAGAACATATGACGTTGATACAGGAACCGGATTCTTGCTACATAGGACATGTCACCCCTACCTCAGGCTCATCTGTAGATGTCACAACAGCTATACTATATTTTCTGAAATCAAACAAGTTTAGTCTCGAAAGTCTTGTTGCTCTTGGCTGTGATGGTACAAATGTCAAAACAGTTAAAGGCGGTGTTATTACAACATATATTTTCGAATAATATACAGATGAGCCTGAGGTAGGGGTGACATTTCCTATGAGCAAGATATATCTTTATTATTTAAATGTAGGGATAGGTTGGAGGCAGAAGACATTAACTCAGGAACTTTGGTAGTCAACTTAAAGTAGACAATATGCAACTTTTGAGAGGTAGAGCGTTTAAAAATTCCAAAGAAAAGAAATACGCCTATCTTTTCGACCCACCCTAATGTACCAGTCCTCCAAAAATAAAAGTTTTAAATATTTTGTCTCTACAAGTTTAATTTATGATATCTAAAATGTAAAGATCGAGCATAACTACACGTAAATTAAATAAATCAAAAATATTAAACACTACAATCAAAAACTCCGACATAAGAAATGTGTTTGAGGGCTCGATTACTTGGACTAGGCGAATATACTTAAATGTTTTTCTTCCTTTAGGACCAATTGGTGAGTGTATTTTTGAATAAGATTAATTTCCCGTTCTGCAGTATCATTAACAACACTTTTCACGAAATTTTAAGAAAACCGGTTATTATAGCCAATTTTATGGTGGTACTCAGTAATTCCATTTCCCCTTCAATAATAAGGACAATAAAGAAGACGCTGCAGCATGGTTATTTCAGTAATAAGATTGTCCATTGTGAGATCATTTTTCTTAGTTAAATCAATGCGACATGGATAATTATTATAATCAGACAGTTCTGGACACTTTAGGTTTTGAACCATTATTTTATTAGTATTTCTAGACATGTTTACAAAATCTAAAAGCAAGATGGTTAAGGGTGCACTCTTTCATAAAAAAATGTAAAAATAGGATAAATTTTTAGGATAGCTTAGTGCTGAATAAATCTACTTGCATTTCAATATTTAACATATACCAAGCTTACAAATAGAGTTAAATATTCCAAATTCTTTGTCTCTCCAGTTGTTAAAGAAAACGTATTTCAGAATCAGTATATGTTTAGGACATAAATGGCTTTTGACATCCATCAAGCATGATTTGTAGAGCCAAGACCGCATATAATCCACCAAGACCCAGAAGAGACAAGCTCAAAAATTCCTTTAAATCATCTTGTGGTTTCTGTTTTTATAAGTGATTATTTTCTCAAAATATTAAATAAAGGATTTTAAAATATGCCAATGTAGTAGTTTGATCAATAGTGGGTTACGCTTTTTGAAAGCAGTTTTGAATAGTTTAGCTTCTGGACCACCAGAGCCGTTCGTTCGAACCTAAAAAAGTTGCCGAAAGTTGCCATCAATCCTCTAATGAGGAGACCAGTATTACTTGCTGTCATATTAAATGCAATGCCTTGAATGAACGATTTACCTTGACATTTCTTAGGGCCGGTTTATCAATATCCAGTAAAGTGTCTTAACTGGTAAATAAAATCAAAGTGGTAGCTAAACTGTTTATCAATATGCAACGTCATTTACTAAAATTAAGATAACTGGAAGTAACTTTAACTGGGAGCTTCAAAAGTCAGATACTGAATTAACTAGCAGTTATCACAATTTATAGTCTATATTTGTGTTTGGGTAATGTTGTTTTTAAATTAAATATTGGAGATTTTTTGGAAAGTCACGACAATGAACAAATTGTTAAGTTTGTGCAACATGAGAGAAGACTATATAAAGTTTTAGAACGGGAAGAACATTTTCAAAATTATGACGATGTTGTTTTTTTTTGGTTATCTGCTGCAGAAGCAAATATAGTAAAAATCATAGAGAAGGACATATAAACTTTTGCGGATAGGTATGTAGAAATTCTACATATTTTTCCAGGTATCAAGAGAACAACTTGAAATGTATTGATCTTAAATAGATTTTAATGGTAAAGTAAGATTTTAAAATGCGATATTTTTAAATTAATGTGTGTAACCAAAAATAAAAGATAATATATTATATAAAAGAATAAATTAAAATTAATTGTGGTCTACACTTAACACTGAAGTGGTTGATTAGGGCCTAGGCCTATACAAATCATTATGAGTAGTACTTAATTAGTTGTGAGGCCTCAGTGATTGCCGATTTTAATATTCATTGTAATTTGGACCAATCTTAACATTTTACATCTGCTAGACGGTTCTAACATTAGTTTCTACTTTTAGTAATGTTGTGTTTAATGTAACAAATAAAATTGACTTTAAATTCTAAAAAACTTGAAGATAAAATTTGTAAGCCATTCGGAAAGTCTTTTTGTGCTTTGGTCAATTGTTTTAATTTTAAGCACAAAAATCACTTTTTGACATAATGACATAAATAACTAATAACATAAATAATATAACTAAAATGTTTATATAACCCAATATAAAACATTATTTAAACAGTTTCAATTTTCAACATCAATTTAAGTAAAATGTAGTTAGCAAAACATGTTAAAAGAAATTAGGGATGAAGCGAAAATATTAATTTTCACGAAATTGCGCGTAATCAGTATTAAGCGTTGGCAGTTTTGGAGATTTTTATTAAATTTAGCAGAAAATTAGCAGACGGGGCAACGAACGTTCCGCTCAGCCTCGGGTGTTCTCGAAAACATTCTGTTAAACGCAAGATCATTCAAGCATCGGTCTCAAGAAATAGGCAATTGACTTTTAAAAATCCCATGTTGTTCAGTAAAGTAATCTGCTAAATCGTTTAATTTTCTTTCAAAAATCTTTAAATGCTAATGCTCGAGTTCCAAATGGAAAAATCAATTCACTACATCATTATATTCGCATATATAAGCGGGTTCTTTTTGTGACAATTTACTGTAGTCAGAATACATACTTAAAAAGAATACGGACCCTTTTTGAAAAATATAATTGCAATCAATTCAATGTTTTATAGAAAAAATATTTCAATATTCAGCTGTTTGGTATTTATTTAAAATTAGAATGGAATTAGTAGTTTTGAAGTTATTAATCGCCTTATGAACGATGAAGTTAATATTCACGCTATTGATCGTATACATTTGTTTTACTTGTAAGCTAGTTAATTGTATGCAACATTTTTTATGAAATTATTGGGTTTTTGCTTCAATATTTAATATTATTTATTGGCCTTTTCTTTATATAATAGTTTGGTTTTTGTAAAAATAATTAAAATATGTTTTTTAGCATGAATTTGTCAACTTACCGGTTTAGTTCGCAATTTATTATAAGTGCGACACTTTTTATATATAATTTTTATATAAAGAGTGTCGCAATACAACAACATTTGCTTGATTTTTATTTTAATTTTTATGTTTTAACACTTTTTATTTATTTAAAATACTTCTATTGCATATTATTGAGTTTTTTCCGTATATAATGATAAACATTATAAATTTATTGCCTAACAACGGAAATAATCAATGTACTATAATAATTCACGTTGTTAGGCATCAATTTAAATTGTAGAAGGCGACCTAATAATATTTTAAATTGTATAAAAGTGAGGTTAACCATTTGGCAGCTGTTCATCATTTAATTTTCTACTTATTAGATAATAGTATATTATTATACGAGGATGAGGTTTGTGTCTCGAGTCGCCACACGAGAGACTTAAATCTTGCGAGTGAATAATAAGCATAATCTCGAGTGTAATACTATACTTTATCTACTTCAACAAGTTGATAATAAAAATGATTTTCAAAAATAAATAAATAAAATCTGACATCTGTCGAATGGTAAACCTTACTTTTTACCAATTTTAGCAATGTTATTATAGTCGCCTTCTCCACTAAAATTATCTATTAAATAGTTATGTATTTTATTAGTAAGTCTTTCAGCTCAGTGCTTAAAGTTTAAATTCCGACGCGTATAATTGAGCGAAGGCCTATAATTGAGCAAAAGCATTTTTTAAGGGTACAAAGTAGTAAATAATGATTTTTTATGGGCTAGGCCATACATAACCTAACCTAAATCATTTTTAAGTACTTAGGCTGGGGCTGGGCACTTAAAAATAATGGCCCCAACCGATTAAAGATGAACATATTAATTACAACAAATTAGTTCAGTTTGAAAAAATATTGTTCTAAGAAATTTAGCCCTTATGTCTTTGTAAAAAATTAAGTGAAGATGTTTAAAATTTAATAAACTCTTTTAACTATTATATTCTGATTTTCAGGACCGGCAATGATACCTGGTTTAATAAAAGCTGAAGCAACGTTAAACTGTCACGAAGCAGAAAAGGTGCAAGTTTTTGTTAGCAAAGGGGCGATAAAAGTAGTGCAAAAACCAAGCTGCTTACCTCCAAGTTTCTAAAGTTGATATTTGTCCGAATGGTCCGTTGGTGCAAAGGCTGCACAGGTCTCGCGTTATTTCCCAACGGAGCTTTGGGGGCCTCCTCAGATCCCTGCATTAATTTTCTCAATTGGTACAACTGCAACGTAAAAAAATACACCCGCTAGATTTGTTCGCTTGTCCTAATTGAAAGAAACAAACTAAAAGAGACAATTTTAAGTCCAAGTTTTGCAGAATTACCCGCGTTAACCCAGATAAGAAAATTGCATATTATGTAAAATACTTACTTTTTCAAGTCGTTATTCCTAATGAAATATAACAAATTTATGTTTAAATAAAAATACAAAGATTATAAAAATAATTATAAAATTGTTTATATAAAAGCTTATCATTAAAAATACTTCCTCTATTCTTGGTTATTATTATTATTCATCTTTTAATTTGGCTAACTACGCCACTAAATACTTTCCTGCGGTTTTTATAAAAAAAATTGTTAAGATATTATTTTAAACAATTCTTTAAATTGTTCATTAAAAAAAAATGTGTAATTCAATTTTTATTTAATTTTGTTAAAAAATCGTTCATCTTCGATCGGGCTCCCATTTTTATTTTCTTAACATGAATGTCTTAAAAAAAATTTCTTATCAAAAAATATTCAAGTAAAAAGTTCTCCGATCAAAGCAAAAATAACTGCAAAGACAATTTACTCTTTAATCACAATCATCAGGGGACCTAGGTAAAAATGTATTATATATTAACCAAAGAAATTATGGCCCGAGTAATTTCATACAAAATTAATTTTACTGCAGTGAGAAATTATTGCTAAGAAATGGTGTCCCAAGAAATTATTGTCTGAGATCGGTCACTCACCCATTGTAAGCAAATAGTTTTTTCTATTTTTTTTATTTTGTTAATGTCGGATAAAACAACAAGAAGCAAACATAAAAAACGTTTTATTTAGTCAATTTTTTTTTAATTGTTCATATGTCAACATATTTTTTTCCTATTAAAATGGTACAACTTAATATTAAAGAGGAATTAAAATTTCAGAAAAAAGGTATTTTGATCCCTAAATGATCTAAACGCTTTTTTGAATCTGTGCTATAAAATCTTTGTTTAAGTTTTTGAATTGCTCTTGTAGGAAATCTTCAATGATTTGCTTTAGATACGCCACTGCTTAAGTCTATTTAAAGGAAAGTTACTTATACAAATTTTTGGTTAAATTATTTCAAGGTCCAGATTTTTTTAAAGGAAAATATTAATGGAATAATTAATATTGTCTCGAATTGATAAAGTATAGTATACTTATTTATAATTAAAGTAAGTGCTTTAGATATCTTATTCTTTTAAAGTTATATAATACAAAATATATATTTCATCGACTGTATAAAGTCTCTTTTAGGATAGTTAATATACGTTAGTCCACTGGCAAGATTATCTTGCAGTGGAATGTTGCTAGACATGGCCTCATAAAACCAGTTAAATGCGCTATCTTGAATTTATGCGCCATGTTAAAAATATATAAACTTCTAATCGCACTTAAATAAATAGCAAGCGAAATGTGGTTTTAATGGAGCATATTGGGGTCTAGTTAAAATTTATAGCACATAAAAAGACCAACAGATTTGAAAAATTAAATCTTTTATGCAACTTTTTATATGAAATATTTAAAATTTCCTTTATATTATTAATTTTGATATTGTTATAACATTTAAAAAAGTGATAAATGAAAACATAAAAGTTAAAAAAGTGTTCCTATTTCCATTTAATTAAAAAAATTTAATTGATATTGCAAGTTTTAGTCTTTTTTCATTTTTAAAATAAATGAACCTATTGTATACTTTGTGTCCAAAATAATTCATTTATTTCAGTATCAAAATAAAGCTGACTAGAGGAAATTAAAACATACAACTGTATGGGTACTTTTGTTCGTCAGATTCCATTTTAACAAAAATGAGCAAAAAAAATATATTTGGAGATTATCTGATTAAAAACTGTACGAAGAAATTTATAAACATAAAAGTAAAATATGTGATATAAAGACAGGGCCGCCGCCAGAATAAAATCAAACTTAAGTTTAAGTCAGTATACTGTTATAACTAAATATAATTTTAAATCAAAGTAAAAATACAAAAACGTACAAATTAAATGGAAGAATGCATATAAAAGAATAAAAATTATAACCTCCTACGATCTTGGCCAAGTCTTACATTAACATTTTGAATGGTGACGCTGGTTGGTGCACCAATGGTAATGATAAAAGAATATGTATAGCCTTTTTATTAATGAAATTGGACGAGAATGTCTTGAAACTTTAGGTTTTCGCAAAAAACATTTCCTACCCACGTGTAATTTTTAAGGACATATTTCTAGGAAATTGTATCCTTTCTATGAAAAATTTATATTCCTAATTTTTTGAGATAAATTTCTAATAGTAAATAAGCTGTTGGGGTCTTCAGAGAATCTTATCGAAATCTACTGTATAATAGAATCTATTTATATAGGATAAAAAGTGATACTATGTAGTATTCCTTAGGTCCATTAAATATATAATTAGCTCTTTGCATTTGTCTCTATGCTTTTTGCGGCATTTTTATTTCCAATGAAAATTTATTGGCGTAATCAATACTTTTGTCATATATTTCACTAAAAAACTTATCAAGATCACTGTGTGAATAATTAAAGAAGTTCGTCCAAATGTCCAAATGATTATAATGATAATTATCGGTTTAGTCACTATCGATAACTTTGAATCAAACGATGCGTTACTTGAGTTTAGTCCACTATCTAAAAATGAATAAGTCACAAATGGACTCAGGGGACAATTTTTCATAAGAATTGTCTGTTAAATTTTGGGATTCCATGGCATTTTATGGTTAACCATGATACAAGTAAAAAAGCAGCCACTAATAACTATTAAATTAGTCATTTTTGACTAATTCATTTTTAGAGAGCAGGGGAGGTCAGCCGACGGCGATGACAATGGATGATTCTTATCATAATTGTGGTTGCACTTTTTATTAGTTGTTTTGGAAATTAAAGATTTTTTTGTATAATTTTGATTTATATCGATTTTATTATTTGAGTATTAATGTCATTACCGCCTAACCGCATTAATGTCATTACCGCCTTAATAAAATAATTATTTTAACAAGTAATAATGTAGCGAGTACCGCTCTGGATCTCGGAATGATGACTCATCGCCGATGAGTTCGTTAATAAACCAGTGTTTTAATTTACACTACGAACAGAAAAAACGTTACAATTGGTGTCAGGAGTGCGGTTAGTGTAAAACTTTGCGAAAATGGTTTCGTTAATGGACTTAAAAGTGGTGGACCTTAAGCGGGAGCTAGAAGAAAGGGAATGTGATACAACTGGGAAAAAGAATGTGTTGCAGCAGCGGCTTCGAGAAGCGTTGGAACAGGAAGGTAAAAATCCAGATGAGTATTTATTTAAAGGCCCTTGTGACATGCATTTAATGTTGCAAAATTCACAACAAAAGATTCTGGAAAATTGCAACAGAAAATTCTGGAAAATGCCAACGATTTAAAGGACGATCTGCAACAGAAAATGCTAGAAAATTCTAAAGATCTAAAAGTCGATTTACAACAGAAAATGCTGGGAAATTCCAGCGAATTACAACAGAAAATTCTGGAAAATTCTAAAAATTTAAAAGAATATTTGGAACAGAAGATTCTAGATAATATCAATGAATTAGAAGAGAAAATGGGATAAAAATTTGACGATGGAAGGCTGGAATTGAATGACGTAAGGATGGAATTGGATGATAAATTGGAACATAAAATAAAAGAAATAAATAGCCATTTAACAGCTGTTAATATACCCATGATGCTGGCGGAAACAGTGCAAGAGGGGAGCCGAGTCCGGATGAAACCACCTCAGTTCGATGGAAAAACTTCTTGGACCAACTACATCCGTCAGTTTGAGGCAGCAGCAAAAGCAAATGGCTGGTTACCAGAAGAAAAAGCTAAAGCATTGACTCTGGCTTTACGCGGAGATGCAACGGACATCTTGCAGACACTCTCTCCCAACGAACAATAAGATTACGAAGCGTTGGTTAAACATCTGGAACTGCGATATGCCCAGACACATCTGGAACATGTGTACCATTCCCAACTGAAGAATCGCTGCCAGAAATCTAACGAGACTTTGCAAGAATTCGAGGCTGATATTGCACGCTTGGTCCGGCTAGCATATCCAGCTACTCCAACGACCATTATGGAACGATTAGCGGTTCAAGCCTTTTTAGATGGACTTCGAGACAACGAAACCGCTACTGTTCGTGGAGAAGTGGACATCACTCTATAGGATTTGAACTAAACTTTAAACAAGGAATATTGAGAGTAAATGGAGAGAAAGTCGTGTTGCATCGATCTAAAGAGAAGAATATCCGTGTAATGCTAACAGAAGATGCTTTGATACCGGAACACAGCGAGATGATATTGAAGGCTTTCTTGGATTGTAAATCAGAAGATGAATGCTTCTGGAGCCGAGAATTGATGACAAGGAGGTCGGTCGAGGAATTGTAGTAGGGAAGACTTTAATACGTGTCGGAAAAGAAGTGCCTGTAAGAGTATTGAATGTTAATGGTTATACTGTGAACTTGAAGAAAGGAATCGTTTTGGAGAACTTTTCTTCGGTTTCCTCGATTATTAGAGGCATTCGTGAGTCTGCAATCCCGGCCAAGAAAGTGAGCAATGAATTAATAAATCTTCTGTCGACTTCAAGGGATTTGAAACCTAATGAAAGGATAAAGCTGAGAGAGCTGATTCACAATTATTAGAATGTCTTTGACGACGGACAAGGAAAGAAGGGTAGGACCAGAATTTTCCAGCATAATATTAACACCGGTGATGCCCAGCCCATTCGACAGTTGCCAAGCGAGAGGAAGCTGATAAAATTGTGCAAGAAATGGAGAAGGAAGGGGTGATCGAACCATCTAACAGCCCATGGTCTTCCCCAGTGGTTAAAAAAAAGGTGGATACACTCGATTTTGCGTCGATTTTCGTCAACTGAACAACGTGACGAAGAAGGACAGCTACCCTCTGCCTAGGATCGATGACACCCTGGATACATTGGCTGGATCACAAATATTTTCGACTTTGGATTTGAAAAGCGGTTACTGGCAGGTTGAAATGGCACCAGAAGATAGAGAAAAGACGGCGTTTACCGTGGGTGCTGGACTGTGGCAGTTTACTGTCATGCCGTTTGGACTATGCAATGCCCCTGCAACTTTTGAAAGGCTCAAGGAAATGGTTTTAAAGGGACTATCCTGAAAGACTTGCTTGATGTACCTTGATGACATAATTGTGGTTGGGAAATCATTTGAGGACCATATGCGCTTAAGAAGTTCCGGCCTGAAACTTAGCCCAAAAAATATCACTTGTTCCAGAGGGAAGTTCAGTATCTGGGTCATGTTGTTTCAAGTCAAGGAGTGGCAGTGGACAAACAGAAGGTGAAGACGGTGCGGGAATGGCCAATACCGAAGAAAAAACATGACTTAAGAAGCTTTCTTGGATTATGCACCTACTACCGTCGGTACCAGGATTCGCAAAGGTTGCTAAGCCTTTGACACGTTTAACAGAGGGAGAAAGACGATTTCAATGGGACAACGAATGCCAAGAAGCTTTTAAGAACCTAAAAAACGCGTTGACCAGCTCACCAGTCCTGAGTTATCCACTTCCGGATGGTGAATTTATTTTGGACACGGACGTCAGCAATGTCTGTTTTTTCTCAGATTCAAGAAGAAAAAGAGAAAGTTATTGGATACTTCAGTAAAACTCTATCAAAACCAGAGTGAAATTACTGTGTTACTTGACGCGAGCTGTTGGCAGTGGTAAAATTAGTCGAACACTTTTACAAGTACCTGTATGGAAGACAATTCTTGCTAAGAACGGATCATGCTGCCCTAAAATGGCTTTTGCAATTCAAGAATCCTGAAGCACAGGTAGCAAGATGGATTGAGAGACTACAGGGTGCCTATTCTTGAAAGCAAAAGAAAGGAGTGGTCCCTGGAAGCTCCCGGGGAGCGTCCGCTCATTTGTACTCCCTGATATAAAAATGTCGTATTCTTGAAACATCGAACGCACCGGCGAGAATCAAAAAGGGATTTAAATCAGGGAACAGCGTTGCCGTTCGTTTAACCAATGAAATTACAAAACATTTTGACAGAGAACACACATAACCTAAGTTTCTGTCATTATTTTGATGTTTTTTTGGTTTTTGTTTGATAAAAACAGAAATTGAAATAAAAGCGAAACAAAAACAAGTTTTAGCGGATTTCGTTCGTTCACTCACGACCCAATATGTAAAATTAAGAGTTAATTATACAAATGCCATAAGTAGTCATGGAAAGAAGCGTCGTGCATTTTAAATGCAATTCCAGGAGGGGCCAGTAAGGACTAGAAACAGTGGAGAGGTTCTTGTGGGTTCGGCTAAGAAAGGGGTGACATTGTCAATTATGTCATGAAATAGCTCCTTATCCACCCTAAATAGCTGCACAAATGTTCTATCAGATAATTGAAGTGCATTTGTCTGAGGCAGAACATCCCTCCCAATAGCCAATTCTGCCACCGTTTCCTTAACATCCCTGCCACAGTAGCTAATGCCCTTATTAAGGAGTGGATTTTTCGCTTTGGAATCCCAATGAAGATGCATTCAGACCAAGGTAGGAACTTTGAATCTATATTGTTCCAGAATGTCTGTAAGATTCTTAACATTCGGAAGACGAGGACGACTGCATTACATCCGCAGTCTGATGGACTGGTAGAACGAATAAATCGACCGATAAACCGGTACCTGTCCAAGGTAGTCTCTGATCACCAAAGAGACTGGGACCGCTCCATCTATTCCTGTGGGCGTACCGTTCTTCCATCCACGATACAACTGGCCTACAACCCGCTAGCATTGTTATGGGACGTGAACTTCGTCTACCTTGTGACCTGAGGTTTGGTTGCCTACCAGGGGAAGATATTGCTGGAGAAGATTATGTTAGCAATTTACGTAGAAAAATAAGCGACATTCACAACCCAGTTAGTTTAAACATACAGAGTGCCAGTGATAGAATGAAAGAGGCTTATGACATCAAGGCGGAAAATGGAGGATTTCAACCTAGAGACCTAGTTTGGTTATACAACCCTCAGCGCCATCGTGGTTATTCACCGAAGCTGCAGACTTCTTAGGAAGGACCATACGAAGTCATGGATCGAATAAATAACATCATCTACAGGATCAGGAAACAACCAAAAGGAAAGCCGAAAGTGATCCATTTTAACCGATTGGCTCCTTACGCTGGAAACAATGATGACCAAATAAACGATGCTAGAGTAAGACGGGTTAAACCACCGGAAGACGAGTTAACTTTTGAAGACTTCATGTATCTATATTCGAGCGGTAAAAAAGCTCCGTATGGTGTCACTCGAGAAGAACAACAAGATCTGATCACGGTTTCGGCCGATTACTCCTTGGCCCACTGTGTTGCAGAAGACCTTAAGATGTAAGGGGAATAGCGGTTGTCTTTAAAAAAAAGTTTGGACGGGTCGACGAGCTACGAAGGCAGTCCCAAAGTTGGAGAGGTGCTTGAAATTGTGGATAATGAGTAGATAGGCAACAGAAGTATCTTCTATCTGGTAACGAAGCAGCTCTCGCATCAGAAGCCAAACTACCGTGACGTATGGAATGCCCTAAATAAATTGAGGGATACCCTTTTGTCCAAGGACATCATGAACCTGGCGATACCGAAGATTGCTTGTGGACTTGACGGTTTAGACTGTAGAATAATTAGAAGTATGGTGAAAGTTATCTTCAGATTTAGTGGCATACACATTCTTGTGTATTGCCACAACCCTAAAAGAACAACCGGAAGGAAGACCGTAGACTGCTACTTCTATAGGACGTCACAATGCAAGCTTGGATCTCTATGCAAATATCGCCATGAAGTTGAGGATCATTTTCGGGACGAAAATGTTTTAAGACGGGGACAATGTAGCGAGTACCGCTCTGGATCTCGGAATGATGAGTCAACACCGGTGAGTCAGCGCCGGTAAGTCAGCGCTCGAACAATCGAGAGCGGTATGGAGCTCGCTGGAATATTCGAGAATACACGTAGGCACTGAATATATAAGGAACGGCGCAGCATGGAGCAGTCAGTCAAGCTTTGGTACTCGCAAAGAAATAAATAAATGTGCAAATAAATAGACTCTTAAACAGTAGTGATATATAAATAATTAGTAGTTAAGTGTTTAGTTAGTTTTAAAGTTTCTTAGTGTTTTAAGTGTAAATACGTTATAAAATAAATCGTTTAGTTCGTTAATAAACCAGTGCGTGTTTTAATTCACACTACGAACAGTAAAAACGTTACAATAACTTAAAAATGAATATATTTTTTTGATAATTATTACAATGGATTTTTTTATTTTAGTTATTTTAAGATTTAGAATAAATATAAATAATTGTTAGTTAAAGTTTAAAAATGTCATTACCGTCTTAATCTAAGAAAATTATTTTAATATTTCTTAACTCTGTAAAGTTGTAATTTTACGATAAAATAAAAAATTTAATCCCTTACCCCTTAGGGCTGTACGCTTTTAAAATTGTTTTTTTATGGTTTTTGGGATTATTTGTATTTAAAATTTAATTTCAAATATTGTATGTATGTACCTACATTAGGGTGATTCATTTCCGCAAAGTTTTTGTTTTTTTTCGGTGCTCAAGCAAAATATTAATCTACCTATAGAAAAAAAAATTTTCACCAAGGTAGAGCTCTTAATATCAATTTTAAGTACTTGCAGTTTAAATTTAAAGTTTTCCCATTTAAAATGCATGTAAAAAAAATGTTTTTTTTTCAAATTTCGAATGCTTACCCACCTTTGACAATATTGCAAATCGGTTTAATACACCTTATGGGGAATTTCACGCTCTTTAAAATTGCTTTTGAGTTTTTTTTTGTAACTCGCATTGGTTCACCAGTAGGAGTCGTCAAATGACAGTTTTTGAAAAAAATCGTTTTTTTTTTATTTTTTCGAGCAAATTGCCAAAAGTAGTGAGAAAAAAGGGCTGATTCATAAAAAAAAAGTTATTCAACCAATATTTAATGAATTTACTGCCATTTTTATAACTGAAAACGTAAGAAATTGATAAATACCAATCTATAATGTTATTTAGATTGATTTTTTCTATTTATTATCATTATATTTCCCTACACTAAGAACTTTTTTAAAATTATTATGATTTCTCACTCATAATGAATATGAAAACAAAACAAATAATCTTCATTAATATTTTTTTGCTATTTTTTATGAATTTATCTGTTGTTTTCATATTCATTATAAGTTAGAAATTAATAATTTTAAAAAACTTCTTAGTGTAGGGAAATATAATGATAATAAATAGAAAAAATCAATCTAAATAACATTATGAGTTGGTAATTATCAATTTCTTACGTTTTCAGTTATAAAAATGGCTGTAAATTCATTAAATATTGGTTGGATAACTTTTTTTTATGATTCAGCCCTTTTTTCTCCCTACTTTTTGCGGTTTGTTAGAAAAAATTAAAAAAAAAAGGATTTTTTTCAAAAACTGTCCTTTGACGACTCCTACTGGTGAACCAATGCGAGTTACAAAAAAAAACTCAAAAGCAATTTTACAGAGCGTGAAATTCCCCATAAGGTGTATTAAACCGATTTGCAATATTGTCAAAGGTGGGTAAGCATTAGAAATTTGAAAAAAAAATATATTTTTTACATGCATTTTAAACGGTAAAACTTTAAATTTAAATAGTAAGTACTTAAAATTTATATTAAGAGCTCAAACTTGTTGAGAATTTTTTTTTTCTATATGCAGATTAATATTTTGCTTAAGCACCGAAGAAAACAAAAACTTTTCTCCCTACTTTTTGCGATTTGTTAGAAAAAAATTAAAAAAAAAAATCGATTTTTTTCAAAAACTGTCCTTTGACGACTCCTACTGGTGAACCAATGCGAGTTACAAAAAAAAACTCAAAAGCAATTTTAAAGAGCGTGAAATTCCCTATAAGGTGTATTAAACCGATTTGCAATATTGTCAAAGGTGGGTAAGCATTAGAAATTTGAAAAAAAAAACATTTTTTTACATGCATTTTAAATGGGAAAACTTTAAATTTAAACTGCAAGTACTTAAAATTGATATTAAGAGCTCAAACTTGTTGAGAATTTTTTTTTCTATATGCAGATTAATATTTTGCTTGAGCACCGAAGAAAACAAAAACTTTGCGGAAATGAATCACCCTAACCTACATATATATATATATATATATTATATATATATATATATATATATATATATATATATATATATATATATATATATATATATATATTATATATATATTTATATATATATATATATATATATATATATATCATTTGTATGTAAAAAATATTTATTTATTATTTAGAATTAAAGGGGCAAGTGGATAAAGTGGTTAAGTAACAACTTTAATAATACCTAAAGGACAACAAAAAATATTGTAATTTTAATTTAAGATAAATTTGGTATTTTAATTACAATATTTATTGTTCAAAGGTGCCATGTTGCATTTAAGTTAAAAAAATAAAAATAAGTTTGGTAAATATTGCCATTTTTAATATTTTTTGTTCTTTAATTTTAAAAATTTTCCTTAACCCCTTTATTATTTTTTATTATTCCGCTAGTGGGACAATATTTTTAATATTCAACTAGTGTAACAATACCATACTTTTTTTTTCTATTTTTGATCCTAATTCCACAAATATATAAATCTTACATTTTATAAAAAGGTGGACAGTAATGACATATTTTATGTATTCTAGTTTTGCTGGAAAATAAATACTTATTGATTATGAGGCATTTTATACCAAGCAAGCCTAAACATGGGTCCTAAACATGGACGCTTTTTTTTAATTAGGGGCCGAGTTATAAACTCATTTTGGCTTCTTAACGATTTTTTCACGAAGTCTTATAGGTTCAATGGGAATTTCGAACGACTTATTATTCCGAATAGGAATTTCCGATGATATCAAAATCTAAAAGCTTCCTTACTTCCGGTTATCACTATTCATTTTGACAGCGATTTATATATCAGGAAAAGTTGCATATTTTACGCGGAAAAAAACAACAAAGATTGCAAGAACCTTTTAGACAAAATGTAGAGAAGGTCTTTATTGAAATTAAAGACAATGCTCTCATGAAACACCCGTGAAAGAAACATTATTCCCAGGACCTCTCAAAACAGCTTAAATACTTTTAAAACAAGCTGACTTAAAAAATTGCGCTGATGTCCATTAGTTTTTTTTTAACTGACAAAAATAAGCACAAAGAATCCAGTACGCAAATTAATTTTTATTTTTACAGGGATGAATTTTGGAACAACGTGGTATTTTTTGATAAAAATACGTTTCAATTTTTCAATAGTTGCAGGCTACGAGTATTTCATCCTAGAATTTTTAGATTCGAGGATAATAATTATTATACGTTGGGTACTGGTAATTGTGGGCGCTTTTTGTTAATTTTTGGCGTGGGATGTGCTGGCAAATTGATAGGCGATTAATGGCCAAACATAACATTAAAATTTTAGTCAACGGTATTTTATCATCAGTAGGGGAAAATTTTTCTAAAATTTTACCTTTTACCATGTAATAAAATAGTATGGTATACACAGGAATGCTTATAATAATTAATATTTATAACAGGATAATTATTCAGTTCATATGGCTTGATTAGTAAGAGATTGGGTTAACAACAAAAACATTAACAAGTTACCTAAATGCTAAAAAATTAAATTAAATTAAAAGGCTTGCAGATTCCAACGACATGCGACATTTAATTATGTCCATGCCAAGAAGATTGGAAAGTGTTGTGACATAAAATATTAATAATGCTATTCCTCGGATGTTCGTAAGCTATTATATATTGAGGACACTGTCTTCATCCCCACTCGATACCTCCCCACACACCTTACTTGATGTAAATTATACAGATTTTCCTAATATTTTAATCAGCAGCCAGTTTACATGAATATCTATCAATTTTGGCCCAAGCCCTTGATTATCTCTTGCTTGTTGCATGTTAATTTAAGTATTGACAAATAAACTTTTTTTGGCTTATATTTTAATTGCACATTTACGCCGATTCTGCAAAACTGCACTAATAAAAGTGTCAAGTTTCATTTCCTAATATTCTTGCCACTGTTTGTTAAACTACTTACACACGGAGAAAATAAAACAGTTACCATTAATGTACAGAACAGTTATTAAGTTATTTTAAATTCAATATAATAATTATGTATGATCACTACAGTGACACTGACACTAATTAATGATGTCACAAAACTATTGCTGTTGTCAAAGTAACACGTGGTGTTTTATTAGAAATTGTATGATGGTACACAGGCACTAAGGTTGTAAATTTAGTTGATTAGTGTTCTGCGCATCAATGCTTACTGTTTTCTTTTCTCCGTGCAGAAACCAAGCAGCGTTCAAATTTGGGCGCAACTTGGAAATACAAAAAAAGTTGACAATGTTTACAAATATAATTTATATATTATTATGATTTATAATAATTTGGATAGAATAAACCACTAAGGGTATCCTTCTTTGTATATACTTCCAGGTATATTTTTATTTGAAAAGCTACAAGGTCGGATAAATAGAGAAAAGTTGTGCAATTACAAGCGTATTAAAATTAAACTTATGAATAAAAAAAAGCCATTGATTCTCAAAATATTAAAAAAAAACTTTCAAAACCAAAAATTGTTAACTTTGTTACTCCTGTAAATTTTTAAAAAAGTAAGTTTTACATGTAAACATGCACATTTATCTTTTGTTTTTATAAAGGCGGCCATATCTAGTTTAATACATCCTTAGATTCCTTGTGTTTTTTTCACTCCCTAAAAATAAATTAGTCAAAAATGACTAATTTTCATTGCGAAAAAGCAGCCACTCTCGTCAACAGCAATTTGCATTCCGGATATTTAGCATTCAATTCCTATGTAAAATTGTCCGCATAATTCGAAAATGTCGTCATAAAAGTAGAACAATTTTTAAGATATAGTCAACTTTCTTTATACTATAAAATTGACTATATCTCAAAAACTGATTTTACATAAAAATCGGCTGTTAAATGTCCGGGATACCAATTGCTGTTGACTCCAGTTAGTAGTGGCTGCTTTTTCACATTGAAAACTAGTCATTTTTGACTAATTCATTTATAGAGAGTACCTAAAATTTTAATATGGCAGCCATAGGAAAGACAAAAGATGGTAGAGGTAATCAAAAATCAAGTATGCGAAAAATATCACAATTTGAATAAAATTTTTGATAAATATGCATGTTTTAAGTGAAACGCACGATGATGATTTTTTCCAACTTGTCATTTTGTAATCACTGAACTTTTGTCTAATTTAACCGACCTTGTAGCTCTTCAAATAAAAAAACTAACCATACATAGAAGGATACCCTGTATATTGTATAGGAGTCTTCAAAGTACTTTAAGAAAAAAAATCATTTTTTTTTTAATTTTTTCGAGTAAACCGCCAAAAGTAGGGAGAAAAAAGGGCTGACCTATAAAAAAAGTTATCCAACCAATATTTAATAAATTTGCAGCCATTTTTATAACTGAAAACGTAAGAAATTGATAAATACCAACTCATAATGTTATTTAGATTGAGTTTTTTATTTATTATCACTATATTTCCCTACACTAAGAAATTTTTTAAAATTATTATGACTTCTCACTCACAATCAATATGAAAACAAGACATAAATTCATAAAAAACGTGGATTTTGGATTTTTTCAACATTTCTGTCACATAGCAAAAAAATATAAATGAAGATTATTTAATTTTTTGAAGCGAAACTTGGAATATATTCCAAATTTCGCTTCCTATATGTTACATAATAACGTAACCTTCTGTATATTTCGATTACATTTTTGTTGTTTTTTTATGAATTTATGTATTGTTTTCATATTCATTATGAGTGGGAAATCATAATAATTTTTAAAAAAGTGTAGGGAAATATAATGATAATAAATAGAAAAAAATCAATCTAACATTATGAGTTGGTATTTATCAATTTCTTACGTTTTCAGTTATAAAAAAGGCTGTAAATTGATTAAATATTGATTGGATAACTTTTTCTCCAAACTTTTGGCGGTTTGCTTAAAAAAATTAAAAAAACGATTTATTTCAAAAATTGTCCTTTGACTGACTACTGGTGAACCAATGCGGGTTACACAAAAAAACTCAAAAGCAATTTAGAAGAACGTGAAATTCCCCACAAGGTCCATCAAACCAATTTGCAATATTGTCAAAGGTGGGTAAGCATAAGAAATTTGAAAAAAAAATATTTTTTACATGCATTTTAAACGGTAAAACTTTAAATTTAAATAGTAAGTACTTAAAATTGATATTAAGAGCTTAAACTTGGTAAGAATTTTTTTTCTATATGCAGATTAATATTTTGCTTGTGCACCGAAAAAAAAAACATTGCGGAAATGAATCACCCTAGTATATAAATTCTTTTTCACTTATGTAAATTTCATAATTTCATACTAAAAAATTACCCATATATAATTGCTTTAATTAATAAAGTAATTATCTTTTTGTTGGCTACAATTAAAGCATTTGGCTGCAATAGACACGCTGCATTCTTGCTCAGGATTTCTTACCTCGTGTTTGGTAATATAAATTGGCTTATTAAGGATGATCCACACCGTTGTTTCCCAGCACCCAGGATGCGTCGTGGAACCCTCATACGTCATAAAGTGTTCTGTATCTGGCAGCATACTTCTTAGCGACAAATGTTTTATTGGTGTCGAAGCTCCTATAATAAAAAATATTTGCTAATCTCTTAATTGAATAAAATCTTAAATTATGTTGTATTTATTCCGTTTGAAATATTTTTTTTTATATTATTACTTTTAAGTAAATAAAAAATTAAAGATACTAAAATTTAACTTTTAAAACTACACTTAAATACATTACTAATTTACCCAGTAAAAACTATTGCAACAAGGACACTTATATTAACAATTTTGTCAAAAACGGATTCAGCTACCTTTACTACAAAACGAGTGGTCACTCGAGTATTCGGAAACCAAAAAACCGTTAAGGACATTTATTTTCATATACACATATTGTGTTCATATAAACAATAACTTGAGAAATCACACCTTGAAATATTAGCACGTCATTAAGCAGCACGCTCTATACAAAAATTACTACTAAAGAATTGAAAATACCGATGAAAAGAAGCTACTAAATTTAAATTTACTTTTCAATTCTAAAAGTATTAAAATAAATTATACCTCTGACACGTCACATTAAAGAATGCAGAGTACGGTGAAATTGTGGAAAAGTTATTTCTCTTCGTGCGTGTATGGTCTGATATTACTCGTAAAAACTTTTCATTCTACTTACATTCTTGTAGATAAAACAGAATTTATTACTAAAATAATAATGAACTAATCTTTGTATATTCAAAATTGTTTTGTATGCATACTGGAGGAATAATTTTACGTTAAACCTTTGTGAATTGCATGAGATATAACTCTGATATATTATTTAATTACTTGTTTGGGTTGTTTGGCTAAAATTTGTTTTTAAAATTTTATATTTAATAATCGATAGTAAAATATTAAAAATTTAAAATGTTAATTTTAAATTTATCACAATTAAATATATTGATTTGTGTAGTTAAATTATAATATAATATAATAATAAGATAATATAAAATAATAAATGCATTAAATTAATTAATTAGTTAATTAATTTTTGTATAAATTTTTTTAAATTAACATTTCTTGCTAAATATTTTGAATGAATAGAATCATAATTCACAAGCATTTCATAATTCTGCGCTACTTTTAATTCATTAATAACTTGCAGTTACAAATTAAATTCACTTTATTTTAGGGCTTCGTATTTAAACTTTATTATAGAAAAGTTATGAACTATAAATCATAACTTTAAACTTACGAATTAAAGTCCGATCTTTTTATAAGAAATAGATAAACACATTAATATATCTTAATTTATTTTATCTTAAGCAAAATCTAATTATATGTTTTTTTGTATATAAAGGATTAAACAACTTATAAATTATTTTAAAAAACACATAATAGAAAATTAACCAATACAAATATAATAAATATTGTGCGTCGAATAGTTTATTATAAATATTGTATAACGCAACTTTCATCTCTAGAGATTCTCGATGGGGGAATAAAGCGGGGCAAAATTTAAAATGTACATGTTTGTATAAATTATAATTACATTACGATATCCGCCCGCTGTAACAGCCATACCATTTAGAAATTTTGAGGGACCCTATAGGGTATACAAAAAATTGGCCTCAAAACTGTAAATCTTTTCTGGTTTATTGTCAACTCTCGAAATTTGTCTTTCTTAATATAAATTGCACTTTTTATTATAGGAAATTCCCCATATAGGTGCGAAATAATATATTTTATACTCCTAATATACATATAGGCAATCTATTGTTGGCTAGGTTACAGTTTCAGGATATTTTTCGAAATAACGTTTTTGTTTATTTTTTTTTTTGGATATTTCATATGCACTAAAAAACCCTTTAAAATGAGTTTTAAACTCGTGATACAAACAACAAAGAAATTGAGAAATGTTGGAACGTTACTCGTTTTTGGAAGTCGAATTTGACATTGTATAATATTTCATGAAATCTCAGCTTTCCTGAGCAATTTTTTTGTTGAGTCTTTTACAATTTGTAAACGAAGGAATAATGAGGTAGGTTATACAGATTCAGACGTTAGGAGGAGTTCAGTAACGTATATCGTTGGTTACGTTACACGCAGCGAAAATGCTTATGAGATGAAAATAATCAAACAAATAACACTGGGGAACACTAATTTTGTTGTCTGAGATCTGACACTTGTTTTTGACTAAAACTTGGCTCCTGAATCCAAAAATGACCTCAGTTTTTTTCTATCACGTCAAATTTTTAAGCTACGGAATACCCTTTCTTTGTTTCAAAAGACTTATAAAATGTGCAATTAAAGGAGAATAAAAAATTAACAAAAATACTATTCGCCAAGAATAATTTTATTTATACAAAGGTTATACACAATATGTCCCTAAAATGGCGGACCAACGCCATACCCCGCTTTAGGGAGTTATTTTAAGTATAAAAGGAAATTCTGTCATAAAACCTAAACTTTAAATCGTTACTTTTTATTAAAAATATTTAACTTTTTATTTTTAAAACGACAGTAAATTATGTTAAATCCTTTTATATAAATATATATTAAAAAAAATACAATACAGAAAATAAAATGCAATTTTTAAAACCTTTTAACTCAAATAATATTTGTAAAAAAATTGTAATTTTTATGCATAGAATAAGCTACAGTGTGGCGTTGGTCTTTCATTTTGGGGATACCCTCTATAATAAATGTAACTGTACATACATATTAAGGTAAAAATCTTCGCTTGTAGCTTTTCCTGGAGTGTTTAATCTGTGGACAATCTCGTTTGATGCTCCAACAATAGTCAGCCATCATATGTACATCCCATCTACCCTGATACCTTTCCTCCATGGTCTTCAAGTCTTGGTGAAATCGCTCACCCTGCTCATCACTGACTGCACCAAGATTTTCCGGGAATTCAGCAAGATGGCTATGCAGAAAATGCAATTTAATGCTCATGTTGCAAGCAAGCATTTCAAAGCTTTTCAAAAGTTGCTGGACAATTTCGGTGTAATTTTGTGCTCGTGTATTTCCAAGAAAGTGTTTGGCAAGATTTTTGAATGCAAACCAAGCATTCTTTTGGAGTTCTGTCATTGTTCCCATGAAATGTTCATCTCTAAAGAGCTGCCGAATCTGTGGACCGTCAAACACACCGGCCTTTATCTTTTCATAGGACAGACCAGGAAATACCGAAATAAGATATTTGAAACAATCTCCTTCAATTGACAATGTTTTAACAAATTGCTTCATAAGACCCAGTTTAATATGCAGGGGTGGAAATATTATGTTCTTTCTGTCGACAAGTGGCTGATGTAGAATGTTTGGATCACCAGGTTTGAGGTCAGATCTTGGCGGCCATTTCGATTGCACCCAATGCTTTTCACGAGCTCTGCTGTCCCACATACATAAAAAACAGGGATACTTGGTATATCCCCGTTGCTGGCCAAGAAGCAAGCATACCATTTTAAGGTCAACACAAATGATCCATTTGTGCATGTGATATTGCAACAAATCAATGACTCTCTTTATGTCTTCATATTCTTCATGCAAATAAACTGAATGGCCTATTGGGACTGCACCAAACGCATTTCCATTGTGAAGGAGGACACACTTCAAGCTTCGCTTTGAGCTATCAATGAACAGTCTCCATTCAGTTGCGTTATAAGATGGAATACCCAACTCCTCTATTAAACCATGTACATTAAAGCAATACACAAATCCACTATCACTTCGAAAGTATTGAAGAAATGCACTTTCTCTTGATCGAAAGTGAGATACCTTAACTCCTTTTTCAAGACACTTTTTCTCGTGCAGTCTTGATGCTAAGAGTTCTGAAGCTTTTTTGGATAGTCCCAAATCTCGTGTCAAATCATTCAACTCAAGTTGATCAAATCTTTTAGGAACAGAGTCATCTTCAATTTCAAAATCTTCATCATTGGGGTCACTTAGATTTTTATCAAACTCATATTCCTCTATTTCGAAAGAGGGTAATTCCTTGAAAACTGGAACTGGGATTTCAGCTGAATGTGGCACTGGGCGAATAGCTGATGGTAAACTAGGATACTCTATTTTACATTTGTTTTTTTTGTTATATCCGAACGTTTTCACTGTACAAAAGTAACAGTCACTCTGATCTCTGGGCTCTCGCCAAATCATAGGTATACCAAATGCCAATTTATCGCGCTTTCCCTTCGTCCACATCCGTAACATCTCGACACATTGCTTGCACACCTTGTGAGGGGCCCAAGATTTACCTTGATCCCCAATGTTCATTTTAAAATATGAAAAATAGGCTTGCTTGACAAATTCACAAATGTTGTTTCTTTGAGTAGGAATAGTGAAACTGCCACATATATAACAAAACGAGTCGGGGCTGTTTAAGCACTTACTATGTGAAATAGTAGAGGTAGACATGATCTAAAAGAAGTAAACACCGTTAAAAGACTTAAAAATGCGGCACAATACACACTATCTCAGGTGTAACTAAATAGCCTTAAGTGCATCGCAAAATTTCGATTGTTTATAAACAACAATTATACTTGTTTATAAATAATAATTGTTTATAAACAATAATTTTTTAAACCTTCTTTGATTTACGCTCGATCCAGCGAAGAGTCCCAGCGGTGGTCACATTAATATAAGCTGTAGAAAAAAAATTTGACGTGATAGAAAAAAAGTAATAACAGTTTTGAAATCAGCATGCCCTTTTTACTTAAAAACAGCTGAAAATTCAAAAACAACAGAAATTGTGTTAAAAATTGTTCCCCAGTGTAATGCAACATCCTAATAAAAACATAATTATAAATGTATTCCAGTCAGAAAATTAAGATCTATAGCCAGACAAAAACTACGTTAGAAAAATAATGTAGTAGAAAATAGCTAAAAATATTTTCGGTAGATCGGTAAATCCACCGAATAATCGGTATCAGTGGCACCACTATAACCGTATAGCCCGACTTATGTGATTTACCGCCGGATGCAATTTAAGTACTGCCGCGGCTTATAGGTACTAGAGCCCCTTTAGTAGGTCAGTGTCAAACTAATTTCATCCTATTTTCTGAAAAAACAATACATATATGTATTGTATTGTATACAGGGTGGAATAAAAGTATCAAATAATGTCTTTAACTTTGTTATTTGCAAAGTTAAAAAAAGTTCAATATAAAAGTTATTTGGTTCATGACGAAGCATATTTTGAGTTTTTTAGTTTGTTGATTTTTTGTTACTCATACTTTTTTTTTGTTCATTATAAAAAAGCATATTTCTCTCTATTCAATCATACAATTTTGAAATGTTTGAAAAAAAAAATAAGCGGGAAAATATATTTATTACGACTCACTCGTCAACTCTAATAAGGAAAGCTATGGAAAAAGTCATGCAGGCACTTTTGAGTGAGAGATAACGTATTGAAATATTAATGATTTACGGGCTCGGAGATAGGAAAAGAACTCAAAGCGAAGTGTGTAAAGTATTCAACGAAATTTACCCAGGTACTCCTATATCTCCAGGAACAATCTGTCAACTTATTAAAAAATTTCGAGAACCTGCAGGTAACGTTAAAGACGGGAAAAGAAGTTATTGCCGAGCATACCTTTTACCTGACGGATATCGCCTCGGCAGTAGATAGTTTGAGAGTTATTTATAAGCTTTAGCTTTAACCGGGTTTTACATACTATTTTTTAAGCATTTAATTAAATAATTTCTTAAGATTCTGTCACATCATTTTAAGGTTAGGTTTAACTGACTAAATTACATTTTAGCTTTATTTCTGTAAGGGGGTTTAATATTAATTTGACTTTCAAACTAGTATTAATTTAAAGTATTTCTATAGACATTATAGAATTATAGTACATTGAAAAAAAATATTATTAAACCCCAGAGAAACTTTTTTAAGTTAAAAGAAACAAATAAATTATAAATATATAACACTTATTTTTTATTTCTGCTTTTATTTCATTTACCGCTTCCCAACATTTGCCGCCGCGTGCAGTTACTACGTCTGCACCCCCATAAATCCGGAGCTGCATATAACGTATACCCTTTACTTAAAAGTAAAAAAAAATTCTAGATCAGCAGTAAAAAACTCCTTTACCGCGATTTCCAATTTCTGTAGAAATACCCATATAGGTACTCTACTAATATAATATATTTTTATAAATACAAGTTTAAACAATAATGATTGTTATAATAAATTTTACATATTTTATTCCGAGAATTTTAATATATGGGTATAAAGGAACAACAGAAAAGCAAAGTTGTTCAACTTGGTTTATTTGTATATGATAGGAGCCTAGAGCCTAGAGTAGTGTATTTTTCATAACATATGAAATGAACGATGGCAATATTATACCTAAATTTTAAAAAAATCAATAGTAGTAATAACTAAAAATGCATATTATATTATAATTTTACCAAAGTCATTTTGATACTTGAAAAAGGACAACTTTTGTAATATGTTAAACAAATATTAGACAATTTTTAATAAAATATTTAATATTCCCCAACACCAAAACAAAACACAAAGTGCCTAAAGACCTTCTCGCCAACGATGTTGGCATCTTCAGAAGCGATGTGTAACTAAATCTAAGTCTACAATATTTATACTAGATATAAACTAAGGTTAACTGAACCATAGTCATTTTATTTAAATATCCTGAAAAAGAGGAATGGCAAAATTGACCAGTGTGCGACAAGAATTAATAAATCGAACTATACAAAATATATCTTTATTTTTTTTGTTTTTTATATTGCAATTAACTCTACATAAAATCGTTGGTGTTTCAGCAATAATTTTATGAGCAAAATGTTACATTTTCGTAGCAAACACAAAAAAACTTTCTACGTAGTTTAATTGAAAATTTATTAGGATGATTCGTTTTGAACGAAAATATTTATTTCATTGACTAATTATTAGTGACTGCTTTTTCGCTATGACAATTACTCAAATATGACTTATAACACTGCCGTGCTTAATGAAAACGCCGTAACCAACAATTTTGAGATTTCTGTTTTACGGCATTTTCTACCAGAACAATTCATCCTGCGTCTATCCCTGGTACTCAAAAAACCGTATCTATATATATACGGTTTTTTGAGTGACGGGGATAGACGCAGGATGAATTGTTCTGGTAGAAAATGCCGTAAAACAAAAATCTCAAAATTGTTGGTTACGGCGTTTTCATTAAGCACGGCAGAACACTGCAGGGAGGTGAAAATATCACAGCTAAATGCTCGGACATGTAAACTTAATTTTTGGTCGTAGATTACAAATCCATGCTAGGATTAGCTGTATTAGGTCAAAATTCAAAGATATTGGAAACACCCTGTATAAATTTAAACACCCTGTATAAATTTAAAAAAAAACGAATTCTTGCAAAATTAATTTAATTGATCAAAAGGAACACATGAACCCTGAGGGTTTTTTATAGATAATTTAGGAAATTCAAAATGTTTTTTTGGTAAATTTTTTTTTATTGAGGCTAATTGATGATACTATATTAATTAAAATAAAAAGCATAGGAATGTTGGCACAAGAGGTAAAATATATTATTTTACAAATTATAATATACCAGTATACAGTGTGTCCCCGGATCGGATTTCCGATATGAAAATACATCTGTCAACCATGTTCTTCACAGAACTTTAAAAAATGTTTTTTACTTAAGGTGTAGTGTGCATGTTTTGAGAACTGGCCAAATACTTCGTCACCGTAGCTTTTGTTTCGTGCGTGCTACACAACCAGGCACCACAGCCTGTTTCGGCCTTATTAGACCTCATCAGATACCATGGGCTTATATAGGCAAACAAGTACAGCGACGGCGGTAAGATGTAATAAGCTGTAACAAAACCGTTATTTTTCGCTCAATATTTAACCATTAGTTTATTAAGTTAAACATTTGAAACTGCCGCGGGCGTTTTTACTTAAGAGTTTTTACTTAAACGTTTTTATATGAAACCTACGGGGATAGGTAAACCAATATCGCCGCGTCATTTTATTCCACCTTGCTTGAGAAAAGAGCTGCTGGCTTTTAAGTGCATTTTCGTTATAATAATTGTTAATTGTGCTGTGCCTGCTTATTTTATATAGGTAAGTCGTTTTTCAAGTTTGCATAATATAATATAATAAGTTTGCATAATATTATAAAAACCTAATTTGTAATTTTTAGTAATATTTATTGTCTTCAACTTTAACTAATTTTATATTAATACTCGGCATAGCACCAATTTATCTCTTATTTTATATAGCAATAAATAATCTGTCTCCCTCATCCGGACTTTCACTACCCTAAAGAACCTCCCTGAGAATATCTCTGTGAAAAATCAAACGTTTCACCACAAAGCCATCGCTGATTTTTTTTTCCCGCTATGAAGTGTAGGCAGCACAGTTCTGCAACACCCATAATGGGCCACGGTAGACGGTGGCTGATTACATCTAACCGCTATCGCTGTACTGTTCGGCTCAATTTTAGCCAAAGCCGAATGTTTGACTGAAAGTTAAATTTTATGGCCAAAGGTCGAAAACTAATTTTAAATATAAGAAAATTAAATTTTTTTCGGTCCAGTGAATTTCGAGTTATAAAACATTTTAGCATAAAAAAAGTTTTAAAAAAAGTTGTGTGAAAACTGGACAAACACCTTCTCACAACCAGGCACAGAAGTTTTGAATCATTATTAGCCGAAGCCATATGTTTGGCCTAAGGTAGCCAAATACGAATATACACGGAGAAAAAAAAGAATCAAATATTGATGGGCAAAACAGTAATCCACTTATTATACTATTCAAAATAATATTTGTGCAAAATATTTCTCGTCATAGTTTGTGGCACTACTCATAGATGTGACAAAAGTACCTATTGCTGTTGTCAAAGTACCTTATCGGTGAGGGTTTTTTAAAATTTTATGATTTTGAATATTACATTAACATTCAAATTAATTAATTAATTTTGACTGGGTTAGTGTTCTGCACAACAATCTATGAAATATTGACCCATTTTAGATTAATTCTGCGCACATCTTATAGGGTATCTATAACTTTCTACAAGCTTATAGACAATTTGCAATTCTGCTCTTCCTGTATACAATTGGCAAACACCCGATCGTAAATGTTTAAGATTCTATAAGATTTTCTGTAAGCTATAGCTTACAGAAAATCTTATAGAATCTTAAACATTTACGATCGGGTGTTTGCCAATTGTAGCTAGTTACAGTTTGTTTTTGTTAGGTTATTTAAGGCTATTTTAAAGATTAAAAACATGAATATTTTTAATAATGTTAATGTGGATATGTTAATAGGAATATAAGCAGCCTGGACTACTACATTAGAAATAATTTTAATTTTGACTAAAAAAACAATTCAAAAACATACATTTTTTATTTTACATATGAAATTTGAAATATTATACTTTAAAAAAATAAACCACAGCATAAAGTAAAAGTAAAAAAAGAAATAAACACCATAATCGTATATAAATCAATAAATAATTAATAGGTCAAATATCAAAATTTTGATTCAAAAATTAAATTTTTTCTTCTTTTATCTTTATATCATTTTCTGAATAGCTTTCAAAAAGCTCAACAGTTTTTTGCGAAACCTGATAAAGGTTTGGCTCAATGCATAGTCCCCTTCCATTGCCTCCAAACATACTTCCAACTGTTGAGGAGTAGTGTTTTTTATTTATTTTTTCTTTATTGCTTTTGCGTTACCATGGTAAGAGCATTATATTATAATATATACGAGTATATTATATATTATAATATAATGCTCTTTTAAATGTTAAACAATGTTACCTTATTTTATTCCTGAATTAGTTTAAATTTCTTACTTTTTATATTATATTATGTGCTGGTACACAATCATAAACCTATAAACGGAAGAATACATGGATAACGCTTATCAAAAAGGAACCAAGCACCAAAAACTATTTCTGGGCTTAGTAAAATTATTTGTAAAATAATTCATATTTAATAATGCTCAAAAGGTTAATCATCATTTTGAACTTTTCTGAAAAGGATTGAGAAGGTTCCCAAATCATTATTAATGTTTTGAGCATCATTCAAAATGAGTTTATTGGCAAATTATTTTGTTCGCCCCTTAAAAAGTTTTTGTTGCTTAGTTCTTTTTCGATGAACGCTATCCACATATAGAAATATATGTTATGTTCGATAGCTTTGTAAATAGGCGTGAAGTTGCAGTAGTTTGTTTATACCACTTTAAATTAGACATTTACAGATAACATCCCAGAATTGTAGTTACAGATAATTGTAAGCTATAGATTTACGAATTTACAGAAATTTTACGAAAACCCAGAATTGATATACAAGTATTGTTTAAGAAAAATATATATTTATATTTATGTATAAACATCTTGAATAAATTAAAAACTAAATAATAAAATGAATATCGTTTGGTCTTTTTTGTGACTTCATAGAAAATACATGATAATATCATATCATGTTATATTTATGTATAGAACCTACAGCAATAATATCCCGTCGCATTCGCCACAATTGTAAATAATTGTGTGACTTCATAGAAAATACATGATAATATCATATTATGTTAGTTATAAAGGGTGTATTAATAAGAGCGCAAGATTTGAATTTCGCCTCAGTTTGGCCACCATGATGTCACATGATTAATGACATGACAGATTGATAGGAGACAGATGGGAGTTAGTAAATATGGAGCATTACACGATAGAACAATCCGTCCTGATTGTTAAACACTATTATCAAAGTGATGAAAGTTTGATTGCCACGATTCGTAAAGGGCGTCCAATATTTGTTCGAAATAATGTTTCTAATTCATCTACTGTGAAAAGAATAATCAAAAAATTCGAAAGCACTGCTTCGGTTAGTGTTTACATCACATGACACGAGCTCGTAGAGATCGTTCAGAACAAAATATCGCAGCAGTTCGCGAGTGTGGCCGAGAGTCCAGAGACGTCGATTCGCCATCGTGCACAAGAATTGGACATTACAAAAGCCACTCTTCAGCGAATTCTTACTATAGATTTACATCTTCATGCCTACAAAGTGCAATTGACTCAACAACTCCAGCCAAAAGACCATGAACAGCGAAGAGAGTTCACCAATTGGATCCTTAAGCAGCAAGAAGTGAATGCCGATTTTGCGGACAAAATCATTTTCAGTGATGAGGCCCATTTTCACCACTATTTAACACCCTTGGACTTTTGGCTGTGGGGTTATTTGAAGTCACAAGTTTATGCCAACAAGCCCGCCACCTTCAAAGCCTTAAAAGCAAAAATTAGACGCTCTATCAACGAAATACCGCCACATGTATTCAATAATGTTATTGCAAATTTTGCCAAAAGAATACGCAGGTGCCAGTTAAGCCATGGTGGCCATTTACCAGATGTGTTATTTTATACAAAATTTTCAAATGTGTACTTTATAAATCAATAAATATGTCAATGCTTTAATACTTAAAACCATGTTTTATTAAACTTTGAAATCTTGCGCTCTTATTGATACCCCCTTTATTTATGTATAGAACCTACAGCAATAATATCCCGGCGCATTCGCAACAATTGTAAATAATTGTGGAGAAATACAATATAATTTTTATTATAATTATTATAAGCAAACCATTTTTTTAAATAAATATATATAAATATATATATATATGGGCGTTTCTCTGTAAACTGGGCAACTTAAAGTAAGAAATTGTCTAGGCAAGTTTTTTTGTTATATTTTTGTTGTATTTAATAAATGTTATTCGAGGAATAAATATCGGTCTATTTATTAGTATACGGCAGATGAACCAAAAATATTCCTATTACTTTGGAAAACATTGAGCATTTTCTGAAAAATCTATACAGGGGACTGTTTATAAAATCCGGAGACAAAGTTTAGATGACTTTTTTAGAATTACAAAATAATAATTATAAAAAATAAATAAGTCACAGTAACAAGCAAACAATATTGGTTGAATAATTAAACAATTAGGTTAATTCCAATAGTTACTGTCTTTAATTAATTTAGTCTGAAGTGACCATTTTGCTTTGGTGACACGTCAGGGGACTGGTTTTTAAGGACTATAAAAACGATTTTGATACATTAAAGTTTATTTTATTGGATTTTGAACGTCGAGCATAGGTAGATTAGGTTATTATCTTTTGAAGTTATCTACGAAATATTTATGATCTGTTATTTTTCTAAACAATATTAGCTTGAGACAATGAGTTGCCCAGTTTACAGAGAAACGCCCATATACATATATATAAACAATTAAATATATCCCTAATGTATCTGGTGAACTATTCTCCCCCCAGTTTTAGAGGTTAAAAATCAAGCTTAATACAAAAACTGAATATTGCTTTAGAAGCAGATAGTTTGTTATTATTTTAAAACTATGGTGGTAGCACGTGGGGATTTTTGAGCGTTATCTGCCATTTTTATATGCTACAAACTACCACGTCCATTTAAACATATCAGCACTCGTCTTGGTGTAAAAAATCGAGAGCTTATTTAAATAGTTTAAACATAAAAAATATTAAAATCCTAAACCCTTCCTAAAAAGCAAAACAACTCTCATATAAACGTTTTTTTTTTAAATTTTACTACCGCTTATGGATCACAATAGCTGTTAAACCCTACTCGTTCCGCAGATTCGACAGAAATTAACTTACACATGTCATTGAAATGCAAATTGAATAAATTCTATTATTGACATTAAGATTGTGCATTTATTTACATAGTAATAATTCATATATTCGTATATGTGTAAGCGGTCTGAACATGCACTAACGCTGAAATATTACGTTTACAAAATAGGTGAATTAAACCTAATATTTAGATGTTACTTAAAATTGGAGTACGTCTACAAAGTTTATTCTACATTTACCAAATTGAGTATACCTGGAATATATTACGTTAATTCATTGAAATATTTTAATTTTAATATTTTAACAAATAAAATATTTACTTTTTCACCCACTGTGGATAATCTTTATTTATAAGATGTATAACTTTGATAGTTAGTTATTGCTTTCACCTCAGAATGCAATAAATCACCCACTATCATGTACACATGGATGTTTTATCTTTTGAATACTGATTCACTTTGCTAAAATATATGTGCTTAAGATGTAGGTATGTTTCAAATGCAAATATAAAGGCATTTATTTCCTAAATACAATTTATGATATCTCGGTTTACTTTTAATAAAATAAAAATATTTATTCTGGTATATTGAATATAGAAATTTTTCACCCTAATGCCAAAATGTATTATTTTAAGGGTTAAACAAAACCAGTAATATCCAGTTTGATTTGTCCGATATATAATGTTAAAAAAGCAAGGAGATTTATTTCAATATCAATTCTGCACGTGATAACGGATCCAAGTGCTAAAAGAAAGGAATTAATTCTAAGTTTAAAAAGTGCGGGTGGCCCCCGGTTAAGTCACAAAGTGCTGTAGCGTCGTGGAGGTTTGTGTGAGAGTGAGTGAATAAGGTTGGGTCACTCCGATGAGTTGCCTGACCGCTCCTGATCACCTGTATGGTCATCACAATCGGCAGGGCCAAGAAGCGCGGTCTGTCCGCTAGGGATAGGAAGGCAGAATCTAACTAGTTCAGCTAAGTAATTTTCCTAATTGCATGACCTAATAACAGTACCAATTCGATTCTGATATAATTTAATTTATATACGCAAATTCGCAATTTTGTCAAAAATGTCATCTGGCTTCAGAAATCAAACAGGTAAAGTAAGTAAGTAAACTATTTCAAGTTTTAATTAAAGAACAGTTTTTGGTACATTCAATACGACCAATGCGCATAATTGTTTATTTAAAAGTCAAATGATACCTACAGTCTTTAAATTAAACTCGTACAGTTTTTGAATATACATTTTTACTACTACAAAAATTTAAAAAGATTTCAATAAAGTGGTTCAGACAGTAAATTATGAAAAATCTAATATAAGCACGCTGATTGTTTGTCTAAGATTTCTTTTTATTTGTCTCAAAAACTAAATTTTAAAAAATAATAAGATAACATTTCCGTAAGTGTTAAACTAATAACCTCATTTTCTCAGAATAGATAAACCATAAACAACTTAACCAAATTGAAAAAGGCGTAAGAGTAAATAAACCAAATCAAACAAGATGACAAAAAATTTAGATCATAAATAAGTGTTGTGTGTGAATAGGTAATATTGTATATGCATTTAAGATACCAGCCATAAATCAAAGCCAAATAAACAAGGGCTTAAAAAATACATACATACATCACAGAAGGTAGGAAGAACGACCCTCTCAATAGCCAATGCAGGCCATATGGCACCATTCAAATTACGTACACTACAGGGCCGGCTTTATCTATTTTGTATATTAATATTTATATTTTTAAATTAAATTTGGAAAAAAAGTAAGAATGCAAAGATATAAATTAAATTAAAACGGTATAAACACTAACTTAACAATAAAATAAATAAAGAATATACAAGGTTTGGTAGCCGGCACTCGGCAGGAGGAATATCCACCAAGGCAGAGGGCACTTACGGTGTGTCATGGCCGTCAACACTTCGGTACGGAAGACAAGACTCAGTATCACACAGGGGGGGCAAACAATTCTAAAGAGGTTACCAGGAACCTGATACTGACTAGGACAGAGATGTTCAGAAATACACCAACAAGGACAGGTTCTAGCAGCGTACTAACACTTCTATCCCCATTCATGAATCCCAATTGAATGGGGTTATTACTAAGACCCAGGTTGAGGAGGATTCCGGATTGTACTTAGTTTTGGGTCAGTTCAATGTCCTCCAAAAACCCTTCCTAAATTGGACGTATGGCCCGACCCGGCTGACAAAAATCCGTGGAGCGGCCTTAACCTTAGACACTGTCATCCACGACCTCCTAGGGTGGATCTACCAGCCGGCGTAAAAACTTCGGATCCAACAAAAACAGGTAATGCTGTGATTTAGCGGGATACGCAGGAGAACGGAAATGGGTTAAAATAACAATTCTAAAGAGGTTACCAGGAACCTGATACTGACTAGGAAAGAGATGTTCAGAAATACACAAACAAGGACAGGTTCTAGCAGCGTACTAACACTTCTACCCCTATTCATGAATCCCAATTGAATGGGGTTATTACTAACCCAGGTTGAGGAGGATTCTGGATTGTACTTAGTTTTGGGTCAGTTCAATGTCCTCCAAAAACCAAATTTTAATAAAAAAAATTAAGAATTACAGGTTTTATACCATTTTAAATTTTTATTATTTCTTTTACTAAATTAAAAAAAAATAGAAATGGCATAAAATCTGTAATACTTTGAAATTTGTCGATAAACTTCAATGAATTAAATATTGTATTATCTTAATTTGGGGGGGCAGGAGGCTGGGGGGCACACTTAAAAACTAACTTTTTTTCACAAACTTTAATTTAAATTCTGCTTGCGCAGAACTTGTCTATATAATTATAAACTCATATAAATTTGATGTGGGTCCCATGTCTAATAACTGAGATATGGGTGTGCCCAAAATCCACTAGCCGCCACTGGTTATTCATATACCATTTTTTGTAGGCAAGTGTTATTCGCAAAGAAGGCTAAATACAGGAGGAGTAACTTTCTAGGTGCAAGCACGCGAAAAAACGTATGTCATGACGTAAAGTAGTTTTTCTACCCCTTTAAAATTAAGATTTGTACGAAAACTGACTCAATCCACGCTAGACAGCGCTACCCGTATAAACTGTAGGTGAAGATTTCTTATATTTTACGGATTAACCAACAATACCAAATAAAGGAGAAGTGCAGGGACAATACATACACGGACATTTTGCGCATCTGTATAACTACTGACGCGTCAGTAAAAGGGGTAGAAAAACTACTATAAAATTAAAGTTATTGTAAATTATGGTGCGGTAGAAACAAATTTTAAATATTAGTTTTTTAAATTATTCTTTTTAAGGCTGTTTAGGAATTTTTAAACCGAATTATAATGTTTTTAATTCAAATCTGTAGTTTTATCTTGCACTTTGAAAAATATCATTTTCTGTTATTTTTACCGAATTCCTATAAATTGTATTAAAAAAATAAATCTTCGTGTTTTTTTTATGAGTATGAGTATGGAAACGTATGGCAGGCCCCAAAGACATTATCCTCCACTAATATCCCAGGGTTATTTTAACCCATTTCCGTTCTCCTGCGTATCCCGCTAAATCACAGCATTACCTGTGTTTGTTGGATCCGAAGTTTTTACGCCGGCTGGTAGATCCACCCTAGGAGGTCGTGGATGACAGTGTCTATGGTTAAGGCCGCTCCACGGATTTTTGTCAGCCGGGTCGGGCCATACGTCCAATTTAGGAAGGGTTTTTGGAGGACATTGAACTGACCCAAAACTAAGTACAATCCGGAATCCTCCTCAACCTGGGTCTTAGTAATAACCCCATTCAATTGGGATTCATGAATGGGGATAGAAGTGTTAGTACGCTGCTAGAACCTGTCCTTGTTGGTGTATTTCTGAACATCTCTGTCCTAGTCAGTATCAGGTTCCTGGTAACCTCTTTAGTGTACGTAATTGGAATGGGGCCATATGGCCTGCATTGGCTATTGAGAGGGTCGTTCTTCTTATCTTCTGTGATGTATGTATGTATTTTTTAAGCTTATGTTTATTTGGCTTTGATTTATGGGTGGTATCTTAAATGCATAATATATATATTATACAATATTACCTATTCACACACAACACTTATTTATGATCTAAATTTTTTGTCATCTTGCTTGATTTGGTGAATTTTTTTAATAAAATTTGAAATTTATCGATAAACTTCAGTGAATTAAATATTGTACCACTTTAATTTTAATTATCTTTATAGCAGGAGGCTGGGGGAGCACACTTAAAAACTAACTTTTTTTTTCAATTAAAATTCTGCTTGCGCAGAACTTGTCTATATAGTGTCATTATTAGACTGGGCCAAAAAAATTGACTATTTTTTTTTTTGAAAAATATATCGAGAATGTCATTCAGAATGACAAAAAAAATATTTCGTGAAAATTTGAGCCCTTAATATTAATTTTAAGAGGTCTATCATCACTATTTTTTATTTTTAGTCATAATTTGATGTTTTACGTTAGAACTGTCAAAATAATAAAGTGAAAAAAATTCCTTTTCACTTATTTTTATATAAAATTAAATTCTCTACAAAAAAGGTGTGATTGAAAATTTTCGTCAGACGAGCCGTTTCCGAGTAATTGAGCTTAATAAATCGATGTGTTTTTTCGATTTGCCCTTTTTACTTTGAAATTTTGTAACTAATGAATCAATGAATATTTAAAAAAGCTCACATCGGATTCTTAAAGTAAATTTAATGTTCTACAAAAAAGGTCTCTTAACATTTTTGCCTAAATTTAATTTTTCAAAAGTTATTCACGATTAAAATCGAAGAAAAACTTAAAATTTCAATTTTTTCTTCGTGAATAACTTTTGAAGAATTAAATTTAGGCAAAAATGTTCCGAGACCTTTTTTGTAGAACATTAAATTTCCTTTAAGAATCCGACGTGAGCTTTTTTAAATATTCATTGATTCATTAGTTACAAAATTTCAAAGTAAAAAGGGCAAATCGAAAAAACACATCGATTTATTAAGCTCAATTACACGGAAACGGCTCGTCTGGCGAAAATTTTCAATCAGACCTTTTTTGTAGAGAATTTAATTTTTTATAAAAATAAGTGACAAGGAATTTTTTTCACTTTATTGTTTTGACAGTTCCAACGTAAAACATCATATTATGACTAAAAATCAAAAATAGCGATGATAGACCTCTTAAAATTAATATTGAGGGCTCAAATTTTCACGAAATTTTTTTTTTGTCATTCTGAATGACATTCTCGATATATTTTTCAAAAAAAAAAAATAGTCAATTTTTTTGGCCCAGTCTAGTCATTATAAACTCATATAAATTTGATGTGGGTCCCATGTCTAGTAACTGAGATATGGCCCAAAATCTATCAGCCGCCAATGTGAATAACAGAACAAAACAAAAATGTAGCTACAACGTAGTACCTTTTTAGTAGATGTAAAAGGATATGTTAAGGTTTAATTCAAACCGTTTAAATCTATTATTTGAGAACAATCGTAGGATTTATGTAGTTAAACAAGTTTCGCCGATATCGAAGTTACGCTTACCGCAGCCTAAACGAATCGTTATTGTTTTGTTTGTTATTAATTATGGTTTGTGGAAGCGGGGGGCGTTTAAATGGAATGTTTGGAAAGGCGACGGAAACCAGGGTGCGACGCCGGAGCGTCGGTTTGATAAATGAGACGGTGGCCGGCCGCCTGATAATTGTGGTGGATGTCGTGTGCCGTCTTCCAAGAGGAAACGCGCTTACTAATGGACTTTTAATAGATTACGATGGATGTCCCTTCATAAACTTGACTCCTTGTATCGGGTTACTAATTTTATACGCTTTTATTCAAAACCCACGGATAGAAAAAAAGTAAGAATTTTTAAAAGCCCTACTGAGATTTTTTTTTTCGATTATGAATAAACGGTGAATATAAATAAAATAGTACTGTATATAAGTATATACATTATATACATTACGCCGTTAAAAATACGTTATCTAGTGTTTGTTGCTAAGCAAAAATGTTAACTGCAATATTAAGTAATAAAGCTTACTAAAAAACGAGATAGGCCTTTACGTATCAACAACGATTTGTATGTAAACAGTACTAGTGATATATAAATATGACTTGCGCGATCGAAAGACATTCTACAAATTACAAAATTATGTTTCCTCTTATATCCAAATACCTACTTTTACCATTAGTCACTACAGAATTAAAAAAGAAACCAAACTAAATCTTTAAAAATTACGAAAAAATTAAGTTTTTGCAAATATCCATACACACAAAAAAATGTAACATAGTACCAAGAACAGCGCTGTCATTGTATGCATTAAAATTGAAGCAATCTAAATTGTTATTTGCTCAATTAATTACTATTAAACCAAAATATGGAAACATTTTGCCTAAATGTCAAAGAATTTATTGCGTTAAATATATACATAGTATACATACTATAGTAACATTATTAAATAAATCAAATTAGTACTTAATGCAATAACATTCTAACAAATAAATATCAATAGATTTAGGAGCGATAACTTTTGTTGTTAATTTAAAAACAGTAAACGATTATAAACCAAGTGCTTACTACCTATTGGTATTATAGGAACTGTTATTCAGGAATACGGATTTCAAGATCCCATTGGTTTAATAGCTAGCGTTTTTTCTGTGTACGTTTTGCGCGATCGGAAGATATGCTTTAAAGGTAGTGGTAATTTTTGCAGGCTTTTTAATACTAGTACCAACATTTTAGCACTATACCGATAAAAAAATACAAATCCCTTTTAGCGTTTTGCGCGATCTAAAGATATTGTCCGATTTTGAAATTATTTTTAGTTTTGCTTGTATACACCCAAGGCAAATTTTCCGCGGTATAGCGAATTAAAAATATAAATTTTTGCACCACCCTAAAACTTAAACTAACATTTAGCTAGCGGTATTCGGGGTCTTGATCTATCTTTTATTAACGGGTCCGTTAAAACAGTAACTTTTTCTCAGTTTGGTTGGTAGTTTGCCACGGTTTGGAAGAAAGTTTGGATCAGTGTCGTATCTCTGGTATACCTACACATAATGAGATAAAAGGCCTAAGATGAAGAAATATTATTATTATTTATTATTTTTCTTTTATTTTAGGCAGTGAATAGGCAGCCGGTACCGGAGACTGGTTTCGTTGCCGGTAGTTGCTTATTATTGGTCGAAGTTTAGTGGGCGGAACTACCGGCGGCCGGTTTGGTTGGCGGTACCGGTTACTAGAATGATAGCCGGTAGTATTTAATGAAAATTACACAAAACAGCTGCCTTATAATAGAATACCTTACGATTTTTCAAATAGGTGCATTTTATTTTAAGTAATCATTTTCGTTCAACGTACTTGATACGAAATTAAAACAGGTTTATTAGAAGCTTTATTAAAAAAACATTTTAAAAGTGACAATAATTGTGATTACTGAAACAACCGCGACAGAACCAAAATTTCCTACCAAGACCACTATTTTCAAGCCATTCAATGGCACTGGCCAGATTATTTGAGTTATTTCCCTGAGAGTAATTATTTTGCCTGATTTTTGCTGAAGTTGCTGTTGTAACATTTTTTATTAGCTTTTAAAGCGATTGCGTTTCTGGCCTCATTTTCCATTTCTGAAAGAAGCTTTCTCTCCCCTGGATAATGTAGGAAGCTTATTTTACTAATTTCATGATTATGGTTTAAATGTAGAGACCTTAACTCCAGATTTTTGCCCTTATCGTCCACTCTAAATCGAAGAAAAAACATGCAGGGCTCTTGAAGTTTAAAGGTACTAAAATAAAATAAAACACATTGTCCCCAGTAAATATAAGTCTCTCTAAACCTACCTTGTATCATGCATCCCTTTACCCCTCTTGAAATAAGTTCTACCACCGTGTATACAGGCATATTTTACTTCATAGTAAACAAGCTCCAATTTGATCTTCTTTATAATTCTACTGGCAGCAATTCTTCTAGAATCACGTTTCCACAGATTTATAAAATTCGCGTGACAATATGCATCTATGGTCTTTTCTAGAGCACTAAAACTCTCATATTTGTTTCCTATCTCCATCATTAATTTATACAATCAGAATTAATCAATAATAGGACTACATATTTGATTTTTTCTAATAAGAATCCATTTGCCTATATAAACATATGTTTATTTATCTACTTGCGTATATATACCTGATTCTATGGCTGATACGAATAAATTAATAAGTCCTATAACTTTTAATAACAGAATGTAATCAGAAAGCACATTATGATCAACAACAACAAACAAACATAACCTAAAAGTCAATAATAGCGCGCGAATCGCCAACGACATTACCGGCTACTAACTTTGTAACCGGTAATTCGGCCCACCAAACTTCGACCAATAATAAGCAACTACCGGCAACAAAACAAGTCGCCGGTACCGGCTACCTATCCACTGCCTTTATTTTATTAATATAAATCAGTGCTGCCAACATACAGACTATAATTACAAATGACATTTAATAAACATCATCTATGATAAACATATTACTAATGATTATGTTATGTATTTAAAGCACATATTTAAATATAAATATTTGATTAAAAATAAGGTAATATTTAAGAACTATATAGTTTTTTTACAAATATTTATTTATTTTTAGCTCCATTTTTTAGGTTTATAAAAATTGAAAAGTTGGGCTTCAAAGTTTATTATGTTTATTAATTTCTGATGCTTAATTTTATGCGGGGTTTAAAAGTGGCTTAGTAGTGTGAAACTAAGTAATTGTGTTGTGTTTGAAGAAAGATTCTTTAAGAAACCATCAAAACTTTTAAAAGAAAGAATCAAAATGCCTGATTACAAATACAGCATACAACAATATCACAGAAAAACCTTTATGAACAATGTGTTATGATTTGTTTGCATTATCGTGTTGCTTTATTATTTAGAACCGAAGTAGTTTTCAATACTATGTTCTTATAATAATATAGAAACAAAATCTTCTATATTTTAGCATTTCAGAACAAAATGAAGTATTTTATAGTTGTCCTTTGGAAAAAAATTGAATTGCAATATTGCAAACATGTCCAGGTTATTTTTGTATAGGTATGTTGAGTTGGATTTAAAATATAGGTACTACCTATTAGGTAGTATTTTAGCCTTTTATTCTAATTTAACAAAATATGTTTATATCTAAATTACACGTAATGCAATGATGATGAGTAATAAATGATTTATATATACTTTTTAAACTTCTATATTTCCAAGCTTATTTTTCAAAGAATTGATCTTTTTACAGCATTTTGATTTCTGGCAACCCAAACATTAGTTGCCCATTAATAATAAATTAATGCAAACTAAATAATAATTAAAATGTAATCAAACAAATTTATAAATTTGTTTGATTACATTTTAATTATTAATTAGTTTGCATTATATTAATTAATTGATAATGGGCAACTAATACCAATAAAAGACTTGACAAAATATACGATTTTTATTTCGTTATAAAATATATAGAGTAGGCTGCGAACTTAATTTTCAAATAAATTTAGTTGCTCGATTTCATTACCCAAATCGTTCATTTCAAATTTCTTTGGTTCATTTTTGACTAGCAATTGTTAATTAACTACAAACCAGAGATAAACGTTTCATGAAAATTTTTAGGTTATTTAAATGCCGCAATAAAACACGGTACCAACCTTCCACTCCGATTGTGGCGATAAATCAAAAATTTTGCTAATTTAACGGGACCTCTGAAGCACCTGCTAAAATTTCGAGGTTAGAATCTGTTAAAATTGATTTATGAGTCATGGCTGCTTATCGTAAATATATATAACTTAATATACCTGTGCGAGAAGCTTTTAAACTTAAACTCATAAAACCTATTTTAATCATTTCCAAAATAACCTATTATTTTCATTAGAAGGGCGTTTCCACAAAGTTTTCAATGCTTAAGTCCTTAAGATTCTTGTATAAGTGGAAGCTTGATAAGTGATATATTTATATATGTTTGATATATTAATCCGGGTTTTTATTTTATTTTTATTTAAGTTTAAAGATTAATGTTTGAATACCTTGAAAAACATCAATGTTAAAATAGGGCGACGAAAAATATTTTTGCCCATCGCTTCAAAAGACATATTTATTATTTTATTTATATTAGTATAAATAAAAAAATTCTTCGGAAAAAATGCAATATTAATATTTACTTTATTTTTACTACTATTCAAAGTTTGTGGTTTGCTAAACAAAAAAAAACCTTATGGCTACCCAACTGTATACAGTTTACGTATTTTAGATTTTCGCAAAATATGACAGTGATAAGTTGCCGCCATATTTATCCCGTCGGACCACTTGAGTAAATAGGCTGAATCTGCATGGCAACTGTCAATTGTTATTTATACATATTTACATTCTAAGGATTTATTAACGAATCAATATTTCTATAGCCTACTTGACTTGCAAATATTTTCGAGGATATGCGAACATACAAATTGAATTTAACTTATATTATAAATGATTTTTTTCTACTCTTAAACTTTAATTCCTTTATCAGGAATTTTCTACTTGTACTGTAATAAAATCCATTGTGATACAATTTTTTTATTACAATGAAGATTTTTAACCAAAAGAAATGTAATACACGGCTATATTAACCAATATAAATGCAATACACGGCAATATACTGTCAATATCAATGCCTTGGGCATCTGACATATCTAAAATTTATCAATTTTAAAAAGTAATTACTTAATTGTTTTTTAAAGTTAATTTTTTACTTTATTATGATAGTAGTAGAAAAAATTGTATATGCAGCTCCCAATTAATGGGCTCTTATACAAAACAAAGTAATTAAAAAGTTAATTAAACTAAAACGTTATTAATAAACTATATCCAAATGATTTTTTCTGAGATAGAGGTTGTTAAATTAAAATATGATATGATATGAATATGCTTAATATTTTAATTTATGCAAATTTAGTATGCAACTAAATCTAAAGGAAACACATTATTTACCGGGTATGATTTTTTCCCAATCATGTTATGTTTATTGTTCACGAAAGTCGCTGCAAAAAAAATGATAATAAGAAGTAATATTTAAATATAGATGATTGGTAACTTTTTAGTAAGGATAACTTTAGCTTCACCAGCTAATTTAGTAATTATCTGCTACTATATATATATATAGTAAGTTTTATAAAACCATACAAAAACAAACCATATGGTTAATAAGAAACTGTGTATTTTTTCTCTATAAAAGTAGTCAGAGAACTGGATTATCATCGCATCTAGTCTGCGATGGAACATTAGTTAATCACTTTTGATATAAACAAAATTCTATAAAAAGTAAAATTAAAGACGCAAATTTTAAGAAACACTCCCCTGATCTACGATATAAAACATCTTATAAATGGTATAACTAGAAAGATAACATTTTTCAGAGATTATAAAAACCACTGTACTCAGCATAATAAAAATAAAGGATTGCTTTGCAGAGAGTGTATATCTAATGTTCGTATAAATCATGCTCTTATAAACATATTTTTTAAATATATATCCGCATGCTGAATTTATACGGCGAATCTGAGCTCTACACATTAGTCAAATTGCTCGCGATCTGTCTACTTGATAATGGCCATCATTTTTAGGAGGGTTGAATCTGAATGCGACTGTCATTTGTTAAAGGGAGACGTGTTGCTATTTATTTATACGGTTGACAAAGCAGTTAGAACCTATACTCCAGATGTGTTTTAAGTAAAACTAAAGTACCTAATAGTAAGTTATAATAATATTTTTTTATAAATTTCACAATTTTTACATTTGTCAAATTTTTAACCCTGTTTTTATTAGATTTTTTTTTTCAGGGTGACCGGTAGAAAAATGTTGATTTATTTATTTTTTAATTTAATATACAATAGGTTTCAGTTTTTATTTATGAATGGCAACGTAGGCCAAATGCAGTTCCTCGCAAGCAAAACTTTAGAAATTATGGATTTCGAGCATATCTGGTGTTCTCATGAATTTCACAAGTAATTTTTACTACATTCTTAATCCATTTAAATAACGTGGTGTATCATCAGGTTTCATGTACCCCAATTATTATTTATTAATTAATTTATTAATTTAAGAATATTCTAAAAGTAGAATCTGAACTCCGGATGGGCCAAAATAAGGTGCCTCTTAAAATGATTTAATTCAGAAAAATTTGACGAAGCTGCTTCATTACAATACATGCTGTGGCTTCTTTTTCCAAAAGGTTGTTAAAAATTGCAGGTTCTAAATTCACGGTCTTGGCTCATCCCTAATCGTCCAGAGCATTGAGCCTTCATGGTTTCTCTTGCGGGTGTTCGTGTACATCGCCAAGTTGGTTTGTTTACATAGCCCTGGATATGGAAATGGGCTTTATTGTAAAGATAATGCGGATTTTAAAACTTTACTTGCAAGACTGAAATTTATAACTACTTACTTATTATATTATTTCATATAATTCCGTATAATTCATGGCTATATCAGATATGCATTATTTAATTGACTTGATTTTTTTTTTAAATTTATATAACAATGTTGATACAAATAAATAAAACAATATTATTTATATATCATTTTATATCAAATTCATTAACAGTCAACAAGAGTTTTGGTTAAACATGAATACTACAAATAATTAAATACATCCTAAAAGCTATTGCAGCAAATGCGCAGCATTTACCATAACCACAATTAGTTATTTATTTTACAAAACCACAAATAATTATTTATATAAAACCTATGTTTGCACTCTAAGACGGCAAAGACAAATCTGCTGGCAACAAGTAAATCTTAAATGGAGGGTCATTATTTGTTGCTTATGTAAATTTAATTTATTTGACAATTTGCTAAATATTTCTTGATAAGCTTGACATTGCAACACTTTCTTTAGACGCAAAAGGCTTTTAACGGAAACAGAATAACAAATGAATATCGAATAGATGAAAATACTGATTGACACGCACTAAAAACACGCATCTCAACAAAAATACTAATTATATAACTTTTTATTAATTAGCAAAATAAAATACTATATACCTCTATATTACCTCTATATTAATATAATATGTAATAAAATACCAAATAATAATACATAATAGATTTATAAAAGGCATTTTAGTCACGACTTTTAATTAGACGAATTTTGCAATATCGATATTTTTAATGGAAGCTTGTTTTCTTTTAAAATGTACCTTATTAATAATAGTTAATTATATGTTTGTGTATATTTTTTTCCTTCTCTTTTTGTTTTGTTATAAAAATTCTTACTTTTGTACTACTTAGATTTTCTCTGTATGTACTACTAAATAAATAAATAAATAAATAAATAAACAAATAAAAATAAAGAAACATAAAAAGTGTAATATGCTATTCGTTTTATAAACTTGTTTAAAACAAGTTTATAAAACGAATAGCATAGTACACTTTTTTACGAATAAAACATTAATGGATTTATCTGCAAGCGTTCTATAATTTAATTTATATTATTTTCATTACTAGGCCAGTAAAAGTGTAAAATTTTATGAAGGGAATCCAATACTTTTATAGAGGTTGGGATATATTTTTTTTTATTAAAAAAAAACATAAATTAAATAGTATATATTCTAGTTTTCGGATTGATCCGAACAACCACAGCAATGATATGCCCCGCCAAATTGAAAAAACACCTAATGTTTTTCTTTAATAACTTAGGAACCGTTTGTAGCACAAACGCGAAGAGATTCTTAAAATACTTGTAATTTAGAGCTACTTTTTTTATTAAACTGTAACGAAGTTTCTTTTTCCATGTCCCTACCCGGTATCGTAAAATCCCGGCCCGAATTATATTATTACATTTAAAACCCCAGAATATCCCATATATGGGTTATTTCTTCAAATATGAAGAAATACCGCAGGAAAGACCCGTATAGTAGTTTACGCCTAGCAAAAAATAGCCCGATTGCTTATTCCGATGAATGCGCAACATTCCAATCCCTGTTTTTGTAAAACCATGTTTCATATTTTATCCTGAGTGTTCCAAATCCTATGTTTATTTTATTTATTTATTGTTTTGCATACACCGAAAAAAATAATGTAATTGAGTTAACGTTTGCCTAAATGACATTTTTGAAAATGTTGTTCATCAAAAAACCTATTGGATTAATCTATATTTTGGTGTCAAAGCAATAGTCAGAGTTTGTCAAAGTTTATTTGTTTATTTGACAGTTAAAATATTGATTTAACATAAAATAATTTTTTGAATTAAAATGTTCCTTGAATGTATTTTGATTTAATAGCTGGAATTGCTTGACTCAAAACTGAAATTTTTAGGATTACCTAAAAAACTATTAAATTAACGTTTAGGTGCTCTTTAAATTCAAAACATTAAATTTGTTTATTTAATAAATTGTAAATGTTACTTTAAAATTTGTTAATTTTGCATTCATAAAATTGCCGTGAAGGGCGCTTCGAACACCCACGCCACGTCATTAGACGGTGTTGATCACGTGATGTTCTTACATCTCGCCTCAGTTGGCTCACGATAGGAGTATATAAGCTCATGTTTTGGGTGTGTTCCACAGTGGAGCTTCCACTACACCAAATTGCCCGAAACTGATAAGACCCCAATATAGGTCGAATCAGCTGTCTGTCGGTAGGTATTTGAAGTAGGTGGAACGCACTCAAAACAAAAACTCTGGCGAGGGAAGGTTCAATTCTTTCTCTTTATATTAATTCCATAATTTTGTTTTAAATACCAACCTTTAAAGAATGTTACTTTTACATTTTCAGAATGTTAACCCAACCCAATTAACCCAACATTAGCACAAATTATTGGTGTTAAGTGAATATGCTAAAAACATTTCAAGAAATTTACCTTAACATCTTAAAAATTTAGCACAACCATTTTCGAAATATTACTCCGACATATCAAGAATGTTTTATTGACCAGATTAGCAGATTAGAACAAATATTCTTATTTTGTTCATTTGACTAATATTTGTTGTTCAATTAAACAATACAATTTAACATTTTTAGATGGATAAGTAAACGTGCAAAAACCATTGCTTGTATTTAAAATGCATAAGGAGTTGAATTAATATTTTTTTTGTTTTTTCAACAGCTTATTTTTTTCAGTGTAAGATTTTTATTTCAAAATATGTATTAACCGAACCATCCTCTTTATTAATTAATACAACTGAACCCTGGTTATTTATCTTCACTGTTTACCTTAAAAGCTACCCCCGCATACGTAGGAACCAGCTAAACTATTGAAGTTGGTGCCCGAGGTTTTATTAGAAAATCCGCAAGGTAAGTGACGCCAAGTTTGAAGTAAATTTTGCCTCGGGAAAATAAAAACATTCATTACAAAACCTATTTTGCTCTCTGATGCGCTGTTGCTTAAATATATTTAAAAAAACCAACCATTTTTTTTGAAAAATGGTTTTCTCCTTTTTTACCCATTTGAAATTTTTAAATTTCCTATAAAATGAACATTTACTTTAAGTAAATTGGTCCAGTGAAGACTGGACAATCTACAACAATTCGGCATTTCTTTTCTCGGCCTTATATATACTATACATAGTTATATACTGTATATAGTTTGTTGGTAAAAAATTAAATTAATTTAATAATATGTATTTTTTAAGCGCAATTGAATAGGTCATACATTAATAATTATAATTATACAATAACTATACAATAATTGACACCATCATATTTTTGTTTCGTTGACATTTTAAATCATATTGAGTTTATTAAGGATGCAACAAAGCGCTACACTATGCCATATATATATCCTTTATAAGTCCCCAGAAACAAACCATCATATGACTATTTTGCAAAATAGAACTATAAATTTTGGGTCAACCAAAAAAAATTACAGCGCTAGCTCATCTGGTTTATGAGTAATGTCAAAAATATTATGCAATATTTTTATCGGTTAAAAAAATCATAATCAAAATATCAAAATATCAATATCAAATTTGATATTGATATTTTGATATTTTGATTATGATTTTTTTAACCGATAAAAATATTGCATAATATTTTTGACATTACTCATAAACCAGATGAGCTAGCGCTGTAATTTGATATTGATATTTTGATATTTTGATTATGATTTTTTTAACCGATAAAAATATTGCATAATATTTTTGACATTACTCATAAACCAGATGAGCTAGCGCTGTAATTTTTTTTGGTTAATGAATACATATACCTATGTATGTATGGATTTTATTTTTATTTCATAAAAAATATATGGCACTGAATAAACGCTGAATAAACTAATTCAGTCCTTCCGGATTAATTTCTCAAAAATAATGTCTTAGAACAAAAATTTCTCACGCATAAATCCAATACAAAAATATCTTAAAGAATAAATTTCCAAAATAAAAATTACTCCAAACACAATTTACTTATCAGCACTCACCATATGGTGTCATCCGCATAACTAGATAAAAAAATTATCATAAAAAATTAATATTTTAATTACTACATATTTTAGGTAATATGCGTAATAAACAAAGCCAGTAGTGGTAGTAGGGTGGGTAGGCTTGCGTTATACGTCCTGACAAGTAGGCCAAATGGCCCTTATCATAATCCCCGGTTACTGTCTCTAGATTATGTTTATTACCGGTTTTTGCACTATCCTAGCTAGTTCGGCAAGACTCTACGAGCCCGGGGGACCTACAGTCTAACGTGGAATCCAAACCACGGGATCGGCAGTCTTTTTAACAGGTGGAAACCGACCTACTCCTTTATGTTATTAAGAGCACCACCCCACCGGGCGAGGTATTTGGAGCATTGCTTGACCACCAGAAACACCCCCCCTACGATTTTCGTTAGGTTTGCCGGGTATCTCGACAGAAGGATGCGGCATATATATAAAGTTTAATAAAATATAAATGTAAAAGGCATACAACGTAAAACTTAACAAAACTCATCATGGCCAAATACTGTAATCACTACAGAAAGCAAAATATAATAATATAGTTCAAGGTATTAATATAGCAAACATTCAATTTTCTTAGTTTCTTTAAGAAACTTTCTTGACCCATCACTGGTAATATTCATAAGAAAAAATTGAACCTACACCTCGCCAAAGTTTTTTGTTTTGAATGCGTTCCACCAACTTCAAATACCGACAGACAGCTGTTTCGACCTTTATTGGGTCTCATCAGTGTCGGGCAAATTGGTGTAGTGGAACACACTCAAAACAAATTACTCCCTGAGCTTATATGCTCGGTTGTTAAGTCAACAGAGGCGAGATGTAAGAACATCAGGTGATCCTCACATGGATTAAAGAATTTGTATCCAATTTTGCTTAAAAAATGAAATAAATTCTGTGAAATGTTAACAAAGGCCTATAGTGAGTCTGCTATAAGTAAAACAAGAGTTTACAAGTGGTATAAGGGTTTCCAAGATGGCCGTAAAGACGTTGAAGATGACGAACGCCCCGAACGGTATATCGATTGGCTCATCCCATGAAATTTTTTTGAATGTTTTGGGTATGAAACGCGTGGAAGCAAAATTTGTTCTAAAATTGTTAAATTTTGAACAACATTTTTGGCCAAAAACAATACTGTTATGATGCCCCAGCCTCCATATTCGCCAGACATGCCCCTGTCTGACTTTTTCCTATTCTCAAAAATAAAGAGAACCTTAAAGGGCCGTCGTTTTGCAAGCATAGATGACATTAAAAGCGCATCGCTGAAAGAACTAAAGGCTATCCCAAAGATCGAGTTTTAGAAGTGTTTCAAAAAACGAAAATTCCCGATATTTTCTGAACACACCTCATATACGTAATATATTACAAACGAGTAATTTTAATAATACTGCCGGAAAATGTTAAAAATATCGAGAAAAAAAACTGTGGAACGAAAAAATAAATTGCATACAGCCCCTGTTAATATTAATTGTAATTATTAGATACAATAAATACAAATTTTATTAATGATTTACTTGAAAAAATGTAAACATTAAAATTTGAACAGTAAAAATCATAAAACAAACAAGTCGTGCAAGCAGCATTATGAATTAAAAGCTTTGATTGAGAAAGTCTTCACTTAACGGTAAAAGACCAAAAACGGGTATTATATTATATAAAATGTTAAAAATATCGAGAAAAAAAAACTGTGGAACGAAAAAATAAATTGCATACAGCCCCTGTTAATATTAATTGTAATTATTAGATACAATAAATACAAATTTTATTAATGATTTACTTGAAAAAATGTAAACATTAAAATTTGAACAGTAAAAATCATAAAACAAACAAGTCGTGCAAGCAGCATTATGAATTAAAAGCGTTGATTGAGAAAATCTTCACTTAACGGTAAAAGACCAAAAACGGGTATTATATTATATATTATAGGTATATAATATTATGTTGCCATGAATTCGTTTGTCTTTTACTATTTTAAAATGCAGTTTTTGGCGGACTTAAATATAAAAATGTTTGATTTTAATGTTTGTATAATTACACTGTCATCAAGACCTCCCAGGGGAGACTTACCAACCAAGGTGAACATTCGGATCCACTATACACAGGTAATGCTGTGCAGTTGCGAGATACGTATACGTATCTCGCAACTGCACAGCATTACCTGTGTATAGTGGATCCGAATGTTCTCCTATAGGAGCGCTGAAAGGTGGTAAAATATCCCTGGAAGATCAGTGTACGGCGTTGACGATGGGACCAGCCATACGTTCCTTATACTTATAGTCATACTTATATACTCATACTCATACTCATACATAACTTATAATATAACACATATTAAACGTCAAACCTTACAAAATGGCCCAAACTCGATAATTTTAACGTACAACACGGCGGAAAAAAGCATATTAACTGCCTCGCTCAGATCTGCAGCCCTTGGCAGCTAACAATGAGCTCGGCTTTAAATAAGCGCTTTCCCCGGCTGTTAGATAATGTACTATTTATTTTAAGCGTATACAAATTTTCATATTAAAACACTCATAAGGCTATATAGAAAGACTGAATATTTGTACGCAGTTCAAAGTCAAATTATAATACACCGCCGTAAAATAATGTAAATACATATTTTAAAATTACATAGGAAGGGTGGTTCCACCTATCGCGGTTAGCTAAAAATCACTGTAGAATACATTTATGTACATAATCTATAATATAACATATGTCAAACGTCAAACCTAAAAAATGTCGCAAACTCGATCATTTTAATGTACAGAATTATTATTAAACGCTTGAAAAAAAATAGTATATACAATACGGCCGAGAAAGCATATTAACTGCCTCGGGTAAGGCCGCGGCAGCGAACACTAAGATTGGGTTTAATCAGGCGCTTTTTCCAATAATTAATATGATTTAAACAAAAAATTAAAGTTAAAATATATAGTTTGATAATAAAGATATAAATCAAATTAAAAAAATAAAAAGTAATGTTGAAGACATATGAAGTTATCGATAAAGCTCCAAAAAACTCCAGCTTAAAAATCAGTACTTAAAATCCTGTACTTAAAACCCTAAAAAAAACAACCTAAAGATGCCTTAGCATCTTGCAAACTATAGTCTTACAGACTTACAACAAAAAATATATTGGAATTACACAACCACCTAAGAGAACCGTGGGTAAAAGAAATATATTCACTTAAAAAAAAACTGAGTTTTCGTACGACACAATTATTGCTTTATCCGGCACAGCGACATTAAACCAGGAGAATTACTACACATCTTTGGAATCCTATCCACATTCTAATCACAAAGCTTACTCCCAACCAAACAGCGTCAGTAATCAAACCGAAAAGAAAGCCGAAACCTTGTTAATTCCGTACAAGAATATTTAAACAAAAAACTCAATAGTGTTTCCTATTTAACCAAACTAAAAATTCCTACAATCCCCACCGACAAATACAACCAAAATTCACTGGAGTGTTCTCGGTTGCATACTATCAAAATAAAATTTGGGAATAAAATAAAGAAAACATTCTTAAAAATAAAACTAAATACAGTTAGCATTCTTATAGGCAACGCTCCATCCGTGTAGGTAACTGGAACCCATTAGAACTAATTAAATTCTTTTGGAAAGAGGCAACTAAACTAATATCCTTATTATAAATGTCTTATAATAACATAGTTTAAACTAAAATAAATCAACGTAACGGTTAACATCTAAACCGTTCTAGACATATAAAATAAATGGGTAACTGTTAAAATGACGGTTACAATATTAACACCAGGTCATGGTAAGAGCAGAATATCCAAAATTAGCCGACGTCAATTAACATTTATGTATACAAAAATAAAGGCACTTTGATAAAAATGTACTTTGTACAAACATTTTATGGATGATATTTTACGCTTTGTGTCGATTGTAATGACATATCGCATATTCACTTTATCGCTTTAACTAGCTGTGTAATAAAAGTAAACTACACATTTTATATTCTTTGAAATTTGTTACTTGCTAACAAAATGACAAAACTTTATACACCTACATAGCCAAGTTAAATTTTTATGAATAAAAATTTAACTTTCAACATAAACAAATAGGTATAAAACAAATCCCTGAAAACTAACTAGTTTTTTATATTTACAATAAATCAACATTAGCTTACTCTCAAATATATTAATAATAAATTAGTCATAAATAACTAATCGTCATTGCAAAAAAACTGCCACTTATAATTCTCGTCAACAGCAATTTATATCCCGGATATTTAGCAATCAATTCCTATGTAAAATTGTCCGTTAAATCCGAAAATGTCGTCAATAGTTAAAAAACAGTTTTTAGGATTTAGTTAATTTTCCATATATTATGGAATTGAGTACGTCTCAAAAACTGCTCAACTTTTATAGTTTTTGACTTTTCGGATTCAGGGGACAATTTTTCATAACAATTGGCTGTTAATGTCCAGGATACAGATTGCTATGGACTAAAGTTATTATTGACTGCTTTTTCACTTTGAAAACAAGTCATTTTTGACTAATTAATTTTTATAAAGTAGTTATTGAATTTTTATGCCTATCTAAATATCTTAAATAAGGCCCTTAGAAACCAAGAGATAATCATGTTAAGAGTTAACTTGTCACTTGTAATTTGGAAGACCACTAGAAGTTAGTATAAAAGAACACAAAACACACACAACAAAAGGGGAACCACGAAATCTGGATTAGCTGAACATGCATGGAAGGAACACCACAATATCTCATGGTTAAACGCAAAAATTCTACACACTGGTAAAAAGAAAATTCTTGGAAGCTACATACATCAGCCAGAATAACAATATTTTTAGCAAACGAAGCGTAGAAATCAAACCGCTATTTAAACAAAAGTTTCGAAATATTTTACCATTATCACCTGAAGACGATTGGACACAACCAATCGAAAGGTTGTGAAATTCAAGAAAACCAAGATGACGACAGTGCAATGTAACATTACTACAACTACTTCATCTACCAATATCAAATCACTAATGTATTACTATAGTTAATATAAAATTGCCCGAGCGTTTAATAAGGTTTTATTAGTAGCCCAGGCGGGCTTGGTCATAAAACCTTTTAAATAATTTTAATTTAAAAACGCTTAGGCATTTTTTTAAATTAAATCAATTAACATTTAATAATACGCTATGGCTCCCGTCTCGAGGCGAGACTTAAGTTCAGTCCTGAGTGACGTCATATTTTTAAGATTTGTTATGTTACGATGAAATTTAAACAAACCAACCAACCCAACGCCACCCAACCCCACCCAATATTGTTTAACAAAAGAACAACAGATTTATAAAAAAAGTAGTATCGAACCCGGTACCTCTCGCATGCCAAGCGACCGCCCTACCATCTGAGCCATCCAGCTTAACATAAATTTTAAACGCTCAGGGAAAATAAAACGGATTTACAGTGTGTGACGTAAGTCGGGATCAAAGTTAAGTCCCACCTCGGGACGGGAGCCATATCATTAAAAATAATACAATGTGACACAAGAAATGTTATTTTTTAAAAAATAAATACACAAGTCATTACTTTAACACACCATATTTTATTTTGTTATGTATATGTCATAGTCAAAGTATATATTTCAGTAGATGTACTTATACAAAAACTAGCAATTGCCAGTTTTTGAGTACACTATATTATAGTGTATACATTTACGTAAAAAATTAGTAAAAGTTTACTTTTCTACATTTACTAGGGAATGCATACATTGACTGTAACATATATTAAATTAGGGATGTGGCAACAATGGACAGTCCATTGCAATTACCGTCTCTTTTTAAACCGAAGAGAAGAAGAAGACGTAATACGATGCTGGAAACAGCATACAAAACTATTAATCGTTCCTGTATATTTTTATTTTGGATAAAAATAAATTATTTCATAGTGTAGGTATAAAAAGTAACGAAATTATCGATAGTAAAAAAAACCTATCAATTATTTTCGAGAGTCAAAAACTATCGATAACTGTTACTGTTACTGTGGCCCGATAAAAGTTGCTGGACAAAAGGTCCAAGCAGGAGTCGGTCAGATGGGACCTTTGACTCCTACTTATCACGTTAAAAAGATATAGTTTTGTTTGAAATTGCTCAACAAGCATATGCGAGTTGAATGTTATAAATTTAAAAGTTTTGTTTATTTTTGTTTATTGAAAATGATTATTTCCCCTACTGTTTTTAATGTTTTTACTTTAATGTTTTTTGAATTGACTGTGAGAGCTAGATGCATTTAATTTAATATTTACAGTAGAATAGTGAACCGCCAGCGGCCTGTATATTCTATAGCAGTAATAGCAGTAGTAGCAAAAGTAATTTCCATCGATTAATAAACATGCCGGAAGAGGTGGATGGGTGGGAAGGAATGTGTGGGAGTATAGGTCTTTCTAGTCTGGGTCATGGTTGTAATTCGCCGCTCCTCTGGAGCCCTTGTATTTCCTCCTGGTATTGTAGTCATAGTTGATGCTCTCGATTGCTAGAGTGTTTTCGCAAGACTCACACCTTTCAAGCGCTTTACGGGCTGAGTTCTTTAGGTATTCCGTGAGGGGTTCAAGTTTTAGGTCATCTCTTAAGTTTGCGTTCCTCATGTACCACGGGGCTGCCGTGATCCTGCGCATAAACTTGTTCTGTATAACCTCGAGTTTATCGAGGTGAGATTTAGCTGCAGTTGTCTATACTACCGCCGCATATGACAGGGAGGGTCTTATGAGGCATGTCCAAAGCATTCTACGATTTTTTAGGCTTAGTTTGCTATTCATGTGTGTTACTTGTTGTAGATTTGTGATTGTTTGGTATGCCCTAGCTCTGATGATGTCAATGTGCTTCTTCCAGGTGAGCTTCTTTCTATAAAAACGCCAAAGTATTTTACATGCTCTGCTCTAGTTGATATAGGTGTCTCCATATCTTACACGCTTTGGAATGGTTCTGCCCCCTTTGGCCTGATTTTTGGCTGGATTGATTTTTATTCTCCACTGGTCAGCCCAGTCTTCCAATTCTGCCGTGCTTAATGAAAATGCCGTAACCAACAATTTTGCGATTTTTGGTTTACGGCATTTTCTACTAGAACAATTCATTCTGCGTCTATCCCCGGTACTCAAAAAACCGTATATATATATATATATAGATACGGTTTTTTGAGTACCGGGGATAGATGCAGGATGAATTGTTCTAGTAGAAAATGCCGTAAACCAAAAATCGCAAAATTGTTGATTACGGCGTTTTTATTAAGCACGGCAGAATTGGTCTGTGGCTTGTTGTAGCCATCTGTGTATGACGTCATCTCCTTTGTGTGTGACGAAGAGGGCAGTATCATCCGCGTAGAGGGCATAGTTAACCTGTGGCATGAAGGGGAGATCCGCTGTATATAAGTTGAACAGGGTGGGGCCAAGGACGGAGCCCTGGGGGACTCCAGCTTTTATCCTCTTGTTTCCAGATTTGGAATCACCGACTTTGACGTTAAACACTCTATTTTAAAGGTAGGATTGTATGAGTTTTATTATGTCTGTGTTGAGGTTGGCCCTGTGCATCTTTGTTATTAGCCCCTTATGCCACACCCTGTCGAATGCTTTGGCAAGGTCCATGAGAACCATTCCAGTTTTCATTCTCCTGTCAAACCCAGCCTGGATGGTTTCGGTGATTCGGAGTAGCTGGAGTTCCGTAGATAGCTTTTTTCTGAAACCAAATTGCTCTGGTGGTATCGCGTTGTTTTCCTCTATTTCATCCTCCAGTCTGATTTTGATGATCCTCTCTCCTACTTTCGCTGTTGTTGATAGCAGATAGATTGGTCTATAATTGTAAGGGAATACCATATTGTTGTCAGAGCCTTTTGGGATCATTACTACAGTGGCTTGTTTCCAGGGTTTGGGAAAATGCGTTAGACGTAGCGAGGCATTTATGATGTTAACTAGAACGGCTAAAGTTTTCTCGGGTAGGTGCATTAAGGCCTTGTTCGTAATGCCATCCTGTCCCGGTGCCGATTTTCTTTTTAGTGATATACAAAAAAAATCATTTGCAGGGTTTGCGGTGAATTGGGTCTCGAGGTAGTCGGCAAAAATTTCTGATTTCTCGTCATTGAGATAAGCCATTCCGTTTGGGCCATGTAATGGAAGTATAGCTCTCGTCTTTTTTTACAGAGGGTGTTGGTTACTCGCCAAAAGTCCTTTGAACCCACTTCTAGTGATTCGAGTTTATTCTGCCACCTACTGTTGTGGAGTTCTGTAGAAAGCTCTCTTTTAAGCCTGTTGAATATGGCTTTGTCGGGTGGGTAAAGAGTTCTTTCCGCTCTTTTTTTGGCTTTCCTCTTGTCGTGAATCAATCTTTTAATTCTATTGGGAATTTCAAAAGGATTTTTGGCTTGTAGGGTGGTAGTAGTGGTGGCGGAGTCAATGGCGTTGCGAATGATCATAGCAAGAATCAGGGCCCGGTCATCAATCTGTTGGGTTGTGATAGGGGGGTTGATGTTTGGCGTTTTTTGACCAAGTTCCTGGACGAACTTAGGCCACCTAGTTTTCCTGATCGTTGTGTAGCTTATTGTGTCTTGTCGTTGCCCCACCACGAGGATTATGGGGTTATGGTCTGAAGATGACTGCTGAGAGGTGGATATTTCTGTGTTATGTTGAAGGTCTTTTGTAATAAATACGTCTAAAACGTCTGGTCTTGAGGTACCCCCAAAGAAAGTTGGCTCAGTGGGACCTATGACATCCCAGTAGTTTCTCGCAGCTGTTTCAGCCAGTTTTTTGCCTTTGATGTTTATGGCTCTTGAGTTCCAGTCCGGATTTTTTGCGTTTAAATCTCCACCAATTATAACAGGAGTGTCTTCTTGCATGACATTCAAATAGTCTTGCTCTATGAAGGCGTCTTGTGGTCTGTGATAAGCTGCCACAACTTTTATCATGCCTGCAAAGTTGGGGTTTATGGCAACGGAACATGTCTCTAGGACTTGAGTTTGGGGTTCTATCATGTAGCAGTGGTTTATGTTAGATTTTACATAGACCCCAACTCCGCCTCCTCTGTTGTTAGGCCTTGAATTGAAATAACCGGTATAACCAGGTATTTTTGGTGATTGATCTGGGGCTAGCATGGTTTCGCAAATGAGTAAGACTTCAGCTTTTTCCTCGATGGCCAGTATCGTTAGTTCGTTGATTTTAGGTTTGATGCTGTTAGCGTTCCAGCTGATGATCTTAAAGCTGTTTGACAAGTTTGAGCTAGACATTCGTTGTGTTAGTATATGTTATAACTTGATTTGATTCTTGTTTTGCGATTCTATCTTCGAGTTTTTCTAATATTGCTTTCATAAAGGTTCCTAGTTCGTTGGTCGAGTTAACTTGGGTTTGGGAAGAGTGAGTGTTTTGGCCTTGTGTCTTGCAACGTTTGCATATGATATTCCTGGTGTTACAGTACTGTTAGTGTTTGCGTTTCTGATGTTTCGCTTAACGGCGTTTGGATTTTTCCCGCAAGCCATGGTCACCATTGCAGTTGGCACATGTGGGTGTATCTGTTTTTGGCTTTTTACATTCAAAAGATTGATGGTCCTGTCCGCATTTCACGCATTTGGGTCTTGCATGACAGTTATTTTGACCATGTCCAAATTTTTGGCATCTATAGCACTGCGTGACGCCATCACCTCTTTTTATTACCTCTACTTTCACTCTCATATGGCAGAGATTCTCCAGCTGGTATATTTTGTCTTGATTTTTAGGGACTCTGACTATGATTAGGGGCATGGGGGTTCTCTCAGGTCCCCTCTTCATCCTTACAAGATTTGAGGGAGTGTAGCCGAGGTCGGTATGTTCATCCTGAACTTCTTTTAGTTTCACTTCTGTAGGAATACCACGTAGTACTACTTGTAGTAGTTTATCCTCCGGTAGAAGGTATGTGTGGTATTCCTCTTTGTTTGCTGTTAAAAATTTTGTAGTTGCTCTAAAACTATCTGAAGTTGTAGGATGGAATTTTATGCCCTTGGCTGTGCTGACTGCTTTTGAGAAATTTCTTATTACTAAAGACTTTGGCTAACATCGTCCACCTTGACTTGTTTCTCAACACTGTGGGAGGTATCTTGTTTTGTGTATGTGTCTTTGTTGGGAGTTGTGCCTGCGATGGGTTGTTTGGGTTGGCACTTGGGCCTTCTAGAGTCAATGTCGTATGATTGGGGGGTGGGCGGTCTGTAGCCGGGGACTGGTGAGGTAGTCAATTCAGTAGTCAAAGCTGTATTTGTAGCAGCCTGGTCGTCTTCAAATTTCCTATTTTTCGCACGATTTGGCGTTTGAGTGATAGAAGTGGTAGGAGATGTGAAAGAGGGTACTTGGGTGTTATATTGAGTTTGGTTGAAATCCATGGTCTCAATTTCAGTGTCATGGTTATTGGCAGCGATTGTTGGTTCGATAGGGTTTTTGGTAGCGAGTTGCGCTACCAGGAGTTCTACTTGCTTTTGGAGAAAGTCTATATGTTGAGACATTTTTTTCCAACATGCCAACTAGTCTGCTGTTTTCTTTTGGGTGGTTTGGGGTAATTTTGTGGCATATTTGGGTTTATGTATAGTAAAAGAATAAAAATGTTTAAAGATTTGCGTGTGTGAATAATAGAAAACAAACAAATTGCTAAAATTTGAGAGTTTGATAATGAATTTGACTAAAACACGCTTGTTAAAATTTTTAACAAAAAGTTAATAATGCTAAAGCAACTTACTGGCCTTTTGTTGATATCTGGGAGTTTTTTCAAAATTTCCCAGGTTCTGGGAAATTTGGGAAATTTGGCAACGTCGCACTGGTTTGGCTGTCCAAGTTGTCCCTGAGGTCTGGGATTTTCCAGAAATGTATCGATAACTATTGATACACTATCTATAGTTCTCGACCTCTAGTTTGTGGTTTGAGGCAAAACGCGAAAAAGCTTTCACCTATCTGCCTCGACAAGCGATTTTGTTTAAACTTGGAAAGTCGTAGTGCGACTGTCGGACAGTGTCCCCGTACATAATATGTGTATGCTTTGTGTATGCTTAACATCATACCCCATTTAATTTCTCTACGCCTTTAAAAAACCTCAAACATTTGTCGATTTTTTTTAAACTCATTTTTATATTTAACTTCTTTGATCTTAATTTTAAGATTAAAGTATCCCCTTTTAATCCAATATAGAATGGGTCACCTAGGTACAATATCACTGATATTATTATATCCGTAATACGCTAAAGTATCGCTAGTAGCTAACAAAAGTACAACTTTTAATAATCAGCTGTCAAACGCTTATGTTACAAAGTAGTTTTTGAGAATTAAGCCGGAAAATTTTAAAAAATATCGATTTGTTGTGTTGTTGGGTGTATTTCGAGAGGAAATCCTGGGTTGAGTTTTTACCGGTTTTCCAATAAACAGTGTTAATCTGAATGAAAAAATAAATTGCATACAGTCTCTGCAAATATAAATTGTACCTATTAGATACAATAAATTCACTTTTAAGTAGTGATTAACGTGAACAGTGTAAACATTTCAATTCAGTAAAAATCGTCAAACAAATAACTCGTCTAAATTTAATCAGCATTTAGCATTATTAAGCGTTAATTAAGAAAGTCTCCACTCAACGGTAAAATTAAATAGAGTTGGGCCGTATTTAATAAGGCCCAACTCTATTTAATTTACGGCTGCCGTAATAAGTGAAACAATTTCGACTGGATTCCAATCGTAAAAATCCTGTTTTTATTACGAGTATTTGGCCCAGAGACGCATGCGTATCATAATTTGACAATCTATCCTTGGCAGCACAAATCGACTCATAAATGAGAATACTGGAAAAGGTTAATAATCCCATGTGGGTAAATTTATGTTAAATGTCGCCTCGATATTTACCAGACCCAGTTCTTACAGCACACCTCTGAAGCCCAAACACTGGGTCTGCATATGCACTATAGTGCATACGTAGACCCAGTGTTTTATTAAACTCCAGATTGTTTAGCCATGTCTTATATGTGACATAAATTATGATTGATAGCCATTTATTAAAACTTCGTACGGAACCACCTATCTAAGATTGCGAAGGAAGAACACAGTTTTATTGAGCTTCAATGTCAGTTGAACAATATTATCCCCTTTAAATTAATTTTCATTAGATATTACACACTTATGCCAGCGCTTCTTCCAATACACCACTTCTGGTACTTAATATTTACGAAATTTACGAACAAGTAACAAGTCTACGTAGGCAAAGACCACAAAATTGAGCCATTTTGAATTGATACACGCAAAGGGTATTTAACTTATAGGTATGTAAATATAAAAACAACATATATGTTTTGAAAGTTTCACGTAATTTATTAAATGTTGACAATTGTTTCGCTACACAGTAGCTTCTTCAGAATGTATTAAAACTAATCCTAGTACGAAACAATTAATAACTTGTAGGTAATATTATTAATCATCATTTCTTCCACTTTTACACGTTTTCATGCTGTGGAAATAAGGGCGCTTGTCATTTTATACGTCATAGCGGCCATTCTTTTAAGATTTTATTTAACAAATAAAAATAAAAAAATCGCTGATAGCACAAGCACTTTTTTGACAGCTGATAACAGACTAAACATCGGATATAGGTACTAATTTGCACAACCCAATGAAAACGAAAATTCCCGTTACTTTCTGAATACACCTCGTATATAAATTTACCAGAAAAAGTATTTTTTAGTGTCCTTTGAACATTGAAAACTCGTAAAGGGCCCTTTTATTTTGTTTGGGTCCTGGGGTCACTTTGGCCCTGCTTATAACTCTAGTAGTTTAATCTTTTATATATACGAAAATATATTACTTTTTATATGTTATCACCGTATGAATTATTCGATGGTTTTCACCAACATTTTGGTATTTCTGTTTGTAAATAAATCATTAAAAGCATAATTACTTTCGACAACGATAAACATTTTTTTCTCTCTAAAGAGACGACATCTCAAATGGCTCCCATATGCATATCTTTTATTCCCCGCGTGAATGCACCACTTTTCGCCAGCACCATCGTTACGATTCGATGAAAAATGATGTTGAATTCCGGCACCAGGTTGTTTATTGGCGGACTAAGAGCGGTTTCGCTATCTGCGCTCAGGCAATACTATGATTTACTGGACCGATATAGATGCCACCCCGTGGTCACTCCGGATAACAAACTGAATTTATGGGTACACAGCCAAATAAACTCGACCTCAATCTCGATTTTAACAATAAATTGTTAAAATTAATAATGTTTTTAATTTATACAACTTCAATAAAATTTGGATGGAAACAATTAGTAATTATAGCTATCACCAACTCCACTTGCAAGACAGATTTTAAGGCTAAAATAAAAATTAGTGATCACTTTTGATAACGCGTTCAATTCTGTTAAAATACCTATTGAATGTGTAAGATGGGCAGAACCTAAGCGACATGATTTCCATAAGTAGCGTCACATACTGATTTATTGTTAATTAAAGTGGAGGTCGCTTTCTGGCGGTCACGCGACATTCAGAAGGAACATAGACTGAAATATTTATAGCACGGCATTTAGATGGACACGTTTGCGTGTCGTTACGGTGTCGCCTATATTTTTTACATAATGAAACATATCTAAGCTAACAGGTCCTATTCTGACATGAACGATAAATAGGGATTAGATGTACTTTCATCCTTTCTGGAAAATTAATAATTTATATTTCTTTAAATAATTTATTCATAAGTCTGGCTGCTATAAAATGCTAAAATCTTATTTGCAAAAAAAGGTAACAAAATATAGATTCTATTGGGTCTTTTCATTTCATTTTAAAGTTTAATTAAAATAATAACGGGCAATTTTAAATGTTTATTGGGATGGTTACTTTATTTTCGTATAGATGTCGCCTTATACAGTTATTTAATTTAAATCATTTTTTAGATAATATAAAGTATTTGTCGTAAAAAAATATAGTATGCAAATCGTTTATAAACTTTTCTATGCACTCATTTAATTAAGCACAAATGGCGTTTATCAAATTTGATACATAATATACTATTTATTACTGTGACACCATTGTCATAAAAGGCCTTAAAGAGCTATTGTAGTTTCCGTAACTCTTATACCACTGTATCCAGATTGCTTGTAGCCAAGAGATTTCGAAGCTTGGAAAGTGGTTCTCTGATGTAGTAACCTGGTTGTCTTCTAAATTACTATATGACCGAAACCCATCTTACATAGTGCCTCGCAGTGGTGTTTCGTCCTTCTCTTGGCAAAACCTACATGTGACCTCGTCTGACAAATCTAGGTGCCCCATGTGTTAGCTAAGCTTACAGTGCTTACAGCTTACAGCGCCCACCACCATTCTGACTCCCTTTCAGTCCAGTCTAAGAAGGTTTTGGGAGATCTACCTTTTATACATGTCTTAGCTGAGGGTAATTGCTTTACCAATAAGTCTTGCGAGTTCACAGAACGGTTCTTGACAAATTAGCGTACTTGATAAGCCTTTTCGGGCTAATGTATCTGCTGCCTCGTTGCCCTCTATACCTATATATTTTAATAAGAAAAAACGACTAGAAACTGACTTAAAACTAACTAACAATCTGAACTACTAAACAAGTGAATTCCCATTTTGTATAAATTCAGATATTTCAAAAAATATGCGTTAGCATTACTAATTTTAAAATAATACAATTGTTTTGCAAACATAACTCAAACACCTTTTTAAACCAAGACAATAGAACCAATATATATCTTGATAAGAACTACTTAACTTATTTTTAGATAACGATACAAAATTTGTTTGAATGTGTATGAATGTTTTAATATTCATGCGTTGTATTAATTAAATCAAAAGACCAATTGATAAAACCTAATGGTGGAATTATCCACGTTGCGGCAAAACCCAGGAAAGCACAGTGGCGTTACAAAGTCATTCATTTGTGATATTGAATTCAGTTCTCGCTTTCTCCATGTATTCTCTATGTATATGTGAATGCATATCTCCATATGGTAATCGGCCACTTGAAGCGGATTGATGCCTCATGTTTCCCATGATTTCGCAACGAGATTTATTAAACAAACCGTAAACGGGCAACCGGCGTACAACTAATTCGAGTTTACACCACGTCTAATTCTAAACCAAATTGCTAATTTCGCGTTTAATAACTTTATCTTCTGTTAGGGTACTATTAGTTACGATAATATTTTCACGTTTAATTAAATTTCTATTAACATTATCGATGCAGCACGTACCTAGGGAGCATTGAACCGAATTTAATCTCAGAGTAGGTGTTGCTATTTTAGCGTATATTTGAGTAATTACTAGTGCATTACAAATATACACCTAAAATTATACAAAGTAAATTGTCAAATAAAAATTTACAAATTTAATTTTTAATATAGAAATCATAGCATTTAGAACTTTGCCTAACTATATATAGTTTATAAAAAAAGCAAGTCGATTTTTAAAGAAATAAAAGAAACATTTATTTATAAATGTATACAAAAAACGGACACAAAACGTTTGTTGTAGTATAATTCTAAATAAAATTTTAAATAAGGAATGGCATTATCGTGCGTTAATAAAAAAAATATTAATAAAAGGAACGATGAGATCTGCTTAACTGTAGCATTTAAAGTATGACTTTCAATTAAATCTTTGTCTAAACAAGCGTGAATTTCCATTTTAGCATACACCATTATTAAGGTGGACGAAAATAGTAAAAAAAAATGTTTTCAAATTTAAATTGCGGTAGTCAGCAAAAGCTATCTTAGGAGAAGTATATATCGGGCCAGAAACATTGTCGATTTTCGTTTAAATACAAAAAATTGTCACCTTACATTGAACAAGTTAAAAGTAAATAAGGGGGACTTTTGACGATGTGGTATATCCGCGCCTACGGGAGTACAAAAGTATAATTTAGTTAAATAAATTAGCAAGGGGTGGTAATAATTTTTTTATTTAAATCGTTATATATCTTCACAAAAAAAGAAACGCAAATTTTAAAATTTATCCCCTTCCTATATAGTTAAAAGTTAAAATTTAAATATTTTATTTTTAAAGTAATAAAAATTATATCAATTTAAATAAACTATTTTCGAAAGTAATGTTATTCTCACCATAACAACAAAATGTTTTTAATTTAGCTATTATCTATTTATCCCGAATTAATAACAAATAATTACCCCCTTTTACTATATTTAATTAAAACATTAAATTTTTTGTATGCGTTAAAAGGTACATTTAAGACAACTTTTGCACCTAAAACAAAATTTACAAAAAAAAATTTGCTGACCCACCCTATCCCCAAGGGGCGCGTCTAAATATTATTTTAGGTCAACAAGCTAATAGGAGTTTTTAACATATTACAAAAACACTTATCTTAAATCTTTTTTAAATATATATCTAGTTTGATATTTCTAATCTTATCTAACTTTAAATGTTTATTACAAGGTTATTTATTGTTTTATAAAAAAACAACATAAAACATATTTGGTATTTTTATGGATTTCTCGTGAGGGCAGCAACACGGCCTTCTTTGGGCCAGAACCTGTCATAGGGGTTGCCTCCTGTCTGGTAAAAACCAAGATTAGGAACTGGACTAACGACCTGTTCCAGAACAAATGGCGTGAACAACAAGGCCTCAGGCAGTCAAGGGTCTTTATAAAGAGTCCTACTACTTGCAAAGAGGCAAAAAGATTCCTGAAACTTAACAGGAACCAGTTAAGAACCATCACAGGAGTCCTAACAGGACACTGGGTAGTCAAATACCACCTACACAAAACCGGACTCAGCAACGAGTCGGACTGTAGGTACTGCAGCGAAGTAGACGAAACTACCGAGCATATAGTCTGCGAATGCGACGCTCTAGTCAATAGTAGACTAAGACACCTAGGGGACAGATACTTGGAACCAGATGAAATAATGCATGCCCGACCAGAGCGGGTCTGCGCTTTTCTTAAAAGCTGCGGGCTGGTAAGGTAAGGCAGAGCTTCACCAAAAGGGGGTTTGCACAATGGGCCGTATGTGTGCCTAAGTGCTGCCTGCAAAGGCTCCCCTTCAAATCAATCAATCAATGGATTTCTCATATTATTTGTATTTTTGGATTGTCAAGCCTTGGTAAGGAATGTTTTTTCGAATTTTTTTATAAGTATAGTTATAGTTATATTTATTCGATAAATTGTTACATACTTTTTAGTAAATTTGTACAAAAATTTTAATTATGGAACAATAATTTAATTACCAAATTTTAATTTAGGAGCAACCGTGCATAAATCTACTTTTATGAATTCCTAGCTAAACGTCAAAAACCTCTACCGCAAGTTCTTTCCCTATTCAATACATGTATATTTTATATATAATTAGTTAATAAATATTAATTAAACATTTTCCAAATAAAATTTGTTTGGATAGTTGTCAAAATGAAAAATACCAATTTTATGTTAGCAACTGTATTAATGTTTGTTTAGTGTATTTTATGGTAATTCCATTTATTAGCCACCAATGAGTGCACCTCATATACTCTAATTTTATTTCTTTTTTAACTGTAAATAGACATGGACCCAAGAAGTGAAAAAAACTCCCCTTTTCTTTTCTCCCCCTATCACCTATTTATACAGGGCTACGCAAAAGTTACTATGCAGACCTAACTTAAAAAAATTGTACTTTTTTTGCTAATAAAGCTATCGACATTAAACAAACTGTTAATTGTTAAAAAAATATTTCTCTTTTAAACCATATAGGACACATTTAGTTATTGATGCCCTAAATGGTCTTTGGGAATTTTTTTAAAAATGCAATTTTTTGGCAAAATTGTCTAATTTTAAAAATTCATATATTCTTAGAACAACTTGCCAGAAAAAAATTTTTTAATGTAGTTTGTTACCATAGATCTTACTCTATATAAAAGCAATGAAAACATTTTCAAATAATATTAGCTAAGAGTTAAAAAAAATATAATAAAAATCTATGTTTTCGAAAAATCACTATTTTCAGCCATTTCATGGTTTAAAAAGGCTATGTTTGAGTGAGTCGATTTAAACCAATTTATGCTTATCATCACATGCACTTATTAGCCTCCAATAACCATTAATAAAATTATTGTGTATTTTGCTTTTAACTGGGCTGTGGCTATATGTACAGCCCAGCTATAAGCAAAATACACAATATGCCCACCTGACTTTAAGCCATTTCATGGTTTAAAAAGGCTATGTTTGAGTGAGTCGATTTAAACCAATTTATGCTTATCATCACAGGCACAGGTAAAGGTATCACAAATTAAAGTATCTATATAATTTTACCAACATTTTTGGTGAAGTCTGCTGCGATCCATTTAAAGGCCATAAGTCCTTAATTTATTCCTCTTGATAGACATTATACACATAAGAAAATTTTCCGATTCATATAACTTTTTAGAGGTAAAAAATAGTAAATAGGTTTTTTAGGTGATTGTAAAAGTTAAGAATATGATTTCTTCAGTTTAATTATATGCAGTTAGGTTTAATTCAAATTTAGGATTTAATACCTGTTTTATTTTGTTTAAATATAAAGTTTATGAAAAGTATGTCTCTTAGTCATTTAATTAATTTTTTGTACATTTGATTATGTTTTCTTAATTTAAAAAATAAATAAATGGGTAGTTAATTTTCGACGCCACTGTATGTGGTTTTTATATTTTATATTTTTATTTAGAATGAATTAGAAGTCAATTCAAGGCTGTCAAGTTATTTTAAAGATGCAATAGGCTTTTTCGAAATATATGGTTAATAATAGTCACAGGTGGACATATACATCCACAGTAGGGTGATGCAAAAAAAATTTTTTTTTGAATTCTATGCAAGACCACTCGGGTTTTCAAAGAGTATCAAGAAAATAAAAATCTGTAAAAATTTGAGAGAAATCAATTAAAATTTAGAGGTCGCTCAACGCAATTGTTTAATTTAGAAAAATCACGCATCTCAAATGCATTGCTATAAACAAGTAGGCATATTTCATACAAATTTGAATAAAAATGGTTGAATTTTTTTTTGGTGGACTCTTAATGATTATTCTAATAAATAATGTTGTCCCGATTTCAAAATTTTTTTCATAATATTTAAAAAATATATATTAATTAGCAAATATAGCTTAGTTAACAAATAATTCATTCAATTTTTTTTTGTTTCAAAATCTGTAAAAACATTGTTAATAGGTCTACAAGCAATTATTCATTCACAAAAACACTCGCCCCCATCGTTAAATATGAGAAAAAAAATAATATTTTAATTAACTACACTTCGCGTCAAATTTAACGCACCACTAAAAGTTTGTCACATTTTCAAAGTTGATTTTCTCGCGAACCGTCAAACCGAATTTAGTGATTTTTATAATAAATTGTAGGTTTATTCTTCGGTAATAATGCGTTTATTAAAATATTTTTTTAAATTAACATTTTGAGTATATACAGGGTGCAAGAGTGATAATAAGTTTTTTCCCGGAAATTTAAAACTATAGCCACATCTTCTCTTAACATTTTGTTTTTTGATTCACCGCGTTATCTTTATTTTTAAATGAAATATACAGTTAAAGATTAAAGAACTCCAGTTTAATACAAAAATGTAAAAAGAACGATTGTAACAATAACAACAAAAATATTAACAAAATCAATAAAACCAACATTAAAGAATATCAATATCGCGTATTTCTGCCTCTACTTCTAATTACAGCTTCACATCGACGGCTCACACTCGAAACCCGATGTCTAATCTCGTCTTGATCAATGACATTTCATATTTCTCGTAGCATATTTGCTACGTCATCAAGGGAGGCAGGCAAGGAATCATGATTTCTTAGTCGTCTACCCATATTATCCCACAAATGCTCGATGGTGTTGAGATCCGGACTATTTGCAGGCCAGTCTAAAGTTTTAACACCCACCCCATGTAAGTACTCTTGCACTATACAGGGTGGTCCAGGATTAATCTGAAAAATTTTAATGATCGATAGAGCCTGAAAAAACAATAAAAACAAACCCAAAAACATTTTTCAAAAATGCATACTAACGGAGATATAGGTAGTCCTTCAAAATAATTTTTAAACCATTAAACCGATTCTTCTCAAATTTTGTGTAGGTTAAGCTTCCGTCGATAATATAATGAAAATTTTCTATAAAAGGCCCAGTGGCGGAGATTTTGGGAGGGGTTTCCCCTTTTTACCCTCATATTTTCGACGCCACTGGATTTTATTAGAAAATCATCAGATTTATTTTTATCCTTTTTCAATCTAAAAGCAAAACTTTTAGGTTTATTTTTTATCAGATCAACGGAGATATTTCAGTTTAAAATTTCAAAAACACTGTGTACACGGAACTTTTGTTATTATTTTAGTAATAAAAAATTATTTTTTTTCTGAACGATTGTATTGGGCCAATAAAAATTTACCAATGAAATTATGGAATAATCACTTTCAATAGGTTTGTTTTTGGGTTGGTTTGATTTTGTATTATAATACAATTAAATTATTAATTACAGACGTTGATTGTAATCCTCAATCAACGTTACAATAAAACAACCTAAAAATATGACGGGATCAGTAACAACTGCACGATGACGCTAGTTTATTTTTATATTATTTTATAAACTGATAACGTGGCATAATTGTTACCAAGTTACCGATTTAAAATAAAATATGATAAAATTCCGTGTACTCGGTGTTTTTGAAATTTTAAAGTCTCCGAAAACAATTATCTTATGAAAATTTAACACACAAGTTTTGCTTCTAAATTGAATAAGAAATCTGATGATTTTCCAATAAAATCCAGTGGTGTCGAAATATGGGGGTAAAAAGGGGAAACCCCCACAAAATATCCGCCGCTGGGCCTTTTGTAATATATTTTACCTAGGTACACAAAATTTGAGCAGAATTTATTTAAAAAAAAAACGTTTTTTTGCCTTTGAAGGGCTATTAGTGTGTTAGTGTGTACTTTTAAAAAATGTTTTTGGGTTTGTTTTTATTGTTTTTTCAGGCTCTATCAATCATTAAAATTTTTCAGATTAATCCTGGACCACCCTGTATAGCATTATCCTGCATCAGTAAAAAATTATTACCGGGCGAAAGGGACCGGGACTCAAAATGTTAATTTAAAAAAATATTTTAATAAACGCATTATTACCGAAGAATAAACCTACAATTTATTATAAAAATAACTAAATTAGGTTTGACGGTTATATATGTATATACTCAAAACTTAAATTTAAAAGAATTTTTTAATAAAGGCATCATAACCAAAGAATAAACCTCAATTTTAAAACAAAAATTACCAAATTCGGTTTGACGGTTCGCGAGAAAATCAACTTTGAAAATGTGACAAACTTTTAGTAGTGCGTTAAATTTGACGCGAAGTGTAGTTAATTAAAATATTTTTTTTTTCTCATATTTAACGATGGGGGCGAGTGTTTTTGTGAATGAATAATTGCTTGTAGACCTATTAACAATGTTTTTACAGATTTTAAAACAAAAAAAAAATTGAATGAATTATTTGTTAACTAAGCTATATTTGCTAATAAATATATATTTTTTAAATATTATGAAAATTTTTTTGAAATCGGGACAACATTATTTATTAGAATAATCATTAAGAGTCCACCAAAAAAAAATTCAACCATTTTCATTCAAATTTGTATGAAATATGCCTACTTGTTTATAGCAATGCATTTGAGATGCGTGATTTTTCTAAATTAAACAATTGCGTTGAGCGACCTCTAAATTTTAATTGATTTCTCTCAAATTTTTACAGATTTTTATTTTCTTGATACTCTTTGAAAACCCGAGTGGTCTCGCATAGAATTCAAAAAAAAATTTTTTTTGCATCACCCTAATCCACAGCCCAGCTAAAAGATAAATACATAATAATTTTATTCATGATTATTGGAGACCAATAAGTGCCTGTGATGATAAGCATAAATTGGTTTAAATCGACTCACTCAAACATAGCCTTTTTAAACCATGAAATGGCTGAAAGTCAGGTGGGCATATTGTGTATTTTGCTTATAGTTGGGCTGTACATACAGCCACAGCCCTGTTAAAAGCAAAATACACAATAATTTTATTAATGGTTATTGGAGGCTAATAAGTGCATGTGATGATAAGCATAAATTGGTTTAAATCGACTCACTCAAACATAGCCTTTTTAAACCATGAAATGGCTGAAAATAGTGATTTTTCGAAAACATGGATTTTTATTATATTTTTTTGAACTCTTAGCCAATATTATTTGAAAATGTTTTCATTGCTTTTATATAGAGTAAGATCTATGGAAACAAACTACATTAAAAAAATTTTGCTGGCAAGTTGTTCTAAGAATATATGAATTTATAAAATTAGACAATTTTGCCAAAAAATTGCATTTTTAAAAAAAAACCCAAAGACCATTTAGGGCATCAATAACTAAATGTGTCCTATATGGTTTAAAAGAGAAATATTTTCTTAACAATTAACAGTTTGTTTAATGTCGATAGCTTTATTAGCAAAAAAAGTACAATTTTTTTAAGTTAGGTCTGCATAGTAACTTTTGCGTAGCCCTGTATAAATAGGTGATGGGGGGAGAAAAGAAAAGGGGAGTTTTTTTTACTTCTTGGGTCCATGTCTATTTACAGTTAAAAAAGAAATAAAATTAGAGTATATGAGGTGCACTCATTGGTGGCTAATAAATGGAATTACTAACTAGCAACTGTATTAATGTTTGTTTAGTGTATTTTATTATTTTTTCGCAAAATTGAATTTAATTATTACCTGTTACAGTTAATTATCGTTATATTGTTATAGTTAAATAGTTTAGTAACTTATTGTTTTTCTAATTAACACATTGAGTAATATTTACATTTTTATAAAAATAATTTATGCAGACTAAAAATTCAGGTAAGTGTAAGTCCTTTATATTTAAGGAATTGGCAAGATAAATTAATTTTAGTGGAAAAATAGTGGTGGAAACAATCCATTAATTCACTGTGATTATATTAAATCTGAATTCTTATTCCTGAGGTCTTGGGTTTGATTTTCACCCAAGAGCATTGTTAAGATATATTGAATTGTTTAATTCTGCTATTTTTTGTTTAACATTATGCCAACCGATATGATGTAATCGTTAATTGAACATTTTATCAACGGTGTTATAGTCAGCAGGTTTCTGATTTCTGATCCCTATATAATATAGGCTATATTTATGGGTTTGATTTCCCCTTAGGCAGTGGCGTAATTATAACCGCTGGGGCCCGTGGCAAATTCTTCAGATGGGGCCCCCCTCAATTTAAAGAAGTTCAATGTTGCTTATGCCCTCCTATGCTCGCGTTCTTTGGCCGGGGGCCCGTGGCATTTTGCCCGTTCTGCCACCCTGTAGATACGCCACTGCACATATGCATTGTTAAACTAGAGTCAATAAAAATGTTGTCAATCTTTTAATTTTTGTAATAGTTAAAAGAATTAACATTTTAAAATTTAAGTCTAAATAATTTTATTAATAGTCACCTTATAAAGTACCTACCTATTTTTCTTAAACCATGTGATTTTATTTTTTCACATACAAACATAAAGTTTTAACTTTTGTGCAAAGAAAAATATAAAATGGACAAATTCATCATCTACATAACAAAAATCAATAATATCTATGTAAGATTTTTTGTTAAATACATGTTATTTACCCATTTAGTGTTAAACTATACACTGAAGATATCCTTTGTATATAGTTACACTAAATTTAACAAAACATATTGATTTTTGTTACATGATGAATTTGTCCATTTAGTATTTTTTTATACTATATTCTATAACAGTTAAAATATTAAAATAAACTTATTAAAAATTTTAATATAGCGGGTTAATGGCTCAGCCAATACTAATTAAACTTCCTGGTTGTATGTTGGGTTTCCTATCTATGGTTTCATGCGCTTCCAGTAGAGTTGGCTTTCTACCCCTTCGGGGTTTTCTATGATTGTGTAGTAAAGTTCCTATGATGGTCATTTTGACTCAACATTTTTGAGTTAGGAATCTATAGACAGGATTTAGAGAGCACGGTCGCTCCTTAATTACAATTATTTAAGTTATAATAAAAACAAAATTTAATTATTATAAAAATTGTTTCTAATAGAACAAAAAATAACAATTGGAGAAAAAGGTATTGTTAACGTAACGAGTTATTTTGTAATTTTAAAAATTCTGCTTGTGGTTACTTTTTGCCCCATTATAAAGTTGGTTGTAACATATAATGATATCCAATAATAAGTTACGCAAATTACAAAGTTTTAACGATGTACCTTTTCAAATGCATTTTTGCTTGAAACATAATGTCGCTTTCATAAATTATGCAACTATAACGATTTCCAAAAAACTATTAGGATGGACGTATAAATTAAATGTTTCTTTTTAAATAATTCATTTATTACTTGATTGCTGAAGTATTCATACCATAAGTTATCATTACTAAATTATAAAAGCAATATCATTAGTTTTAATAACATAACATTAATTTAAACTTACCCTTATATTGGACTTTATTAAAAACACTTGTAATGATCCTAAGCTCTGGATTAGGCGTGTCACCAATCTAAAAAATAAATAAAAATTAAATTAATAATACTCTTCTTAAATATCATTTTATATTAAAATATTTGTGTGGCATTTATTTATTATTATAATTAATAATTATAATTATTATATAATATATTATATTATATTATACATATATATGTAGGTATATAATATATACTATATATATATATATATATATATATATATTATATTATATGATTAAAACTAATTAATAAATAATAGCTGATTAATTTCTAATTTTATGGATATTATATGTATAATTTTATGGATGTTATGTATGTATACATACCAATGAAAATAATACTATTGGAATTACTTATGAGCCAGTTATTCTTTCAATATGTTTGCTGGTTTGGTTAAATTATATAAGGAAGTTTATATTTTTGTAAAAAAAATTAATTTAAAATTTGTTTGCTTTATTTAATTATAAGTAAACATGTAACATTAAAAGAATATATTTAAAGCACAAAGTTTAAAATATTTTCCTTTAATATTGTGTAAAAACGAATTTAATTTTGGAGGAAACTGTTACTTGCTTTCAAACGGTCAAGTTTTCTACAAAGAATTCCTATGAATGTAAATGTTTGTTGTTTACTTGCTACAAAGCACCTTTATCTGGAAACCACCGACCGGCATCCTTTTTCGAGCAACGTTTTTTTAATGTGGTTGTTGTTTCAATTCTTATGTAGGTTACACTTATGAATTAAAATGATTGCAAGGTTTTATTAACTTTTATTACACTGTAGGTAAATTTTTAACTTTTGAAATATCACAGCTAAAAGCTCGGACACGTAAACATAATTTTTGGTCGTAGATTCCAAATCTGTGATCGGTTTAGCTGTATCAGGTCTAAAAAAGTTTTTCCTGTCGGAAATCCGATCCGGGTCACACTGTATACTGGTATATTATAATTTGTAAAATAATATATTGCACCTCTTGTGCCAACATTCTTATGCTTTTTATTTCAATTAATATAATATCCTTAATTATACTTAATAAAAAAAATTTGTAAAACAACATTTTGATTTTCCTAAATTATTTATAAAAAACCCTCAGGGACACATGTTCCTTTTGATCAATTAACTTCAAATTTTGCAAGAATTTGTTTTTTTCTAAATTTGGAACTAATGTGTGGGTCCAGCCAAATTGATTTTTTTTAATTTATACAGTGTGTTTAAATTTATACAGGGTGTTTCCAATATCTTTGAATTTTGACCTGATACAGCTAAACCAAGCATGGATTTGTAATCTACGACCAAAAATTAAGTTTACGTGTTCGAGCGTTTAGCTGTGATATTTTCACCTCCCTATAGTGTTATTTAGTTATTTTTATGAAATTTCGGTAAATTCGGTAAAATGAATGGATGAATTTTACGTTATTATTATTATTATTATTTTTAGTAAGCATGTTTATTTTAACCTAAATAGGGGTCTATTCTGTAACTTTTCCTTTAAATTTTAAAGCCCTTTTAAATTTTTAATTTTAAAGGCCGGCTAAAATAAATAAAGGAAAATGCTATTCTGTAAGCAATTATTTTAGAGGTCCTTTAAAAAATTAAATTTTAAAGGAATCCTTTAAAACTTAAAGCCATACATTTGGCAGCACAGCGTTTAAAGTGATTTGATCTATTTGTAGTTCAACTGTCAACGTTTTGTCAGATTCTGCGCATTTTCTCTTATAGGTATTTTAAATTTAAAATCACAATTGTGTTTGCTTTATTATTATGTTTTTAATCATTGCGATCATTTTTCACATCCTCTGTGTTTATCTCTAAACAATTAAAATGAGTCGGGCAGCACGTACCACGAAAAAACAAAAAGAGTTTTTAATTAACTTTTTGGAAGAAAACAAAATTCTCCTGGGTGTAAAATTTAACCCTATGCATTTCCAAGAGTAAATAAAACATGGGAAAATCTCACTTACCACTTAAATAATATAGGGCCAACAAAAACCATAAGGCAATGGAAAGATGTAAGTATTATAAATTTATAATTATACAGTTGATATACAATTGAATCGTTTATTGTTAAAACAAGCCTGACTTTTTGCAAACTTTTCAGTTCTTCATATTCCAGCTTAAATTAATTCTTTAAACCTATTCATTAATATAAATTAGGTATAAAGAATGTCAATTTAAGCTAGAATATGAAGAACTGAAAAGTTTGCAAAAAGTCAGGCTTGTTTTAACAATAAACGATTTAATTGTATATCAACTGTATAATTATAAATTTATAATACCTACTTACATCTTTCCATTGCCTCATGGTTTTTGTTGGCCCTATAATATATATATTATTTAAGTGGTAAGTGAGGTTTTCCCATGTTTTATTTACTCTTGGTAAATGCATAGGGTTAAATTTTCCACCCAGGAGAATTCTGTTTTCTTCCAAAAAGTTCACCAACAACATCAAAAAACGCTATTTTTATATCCTTTAAAAAATAAAGTGACATTTTATCACCCCTTTAAAATCATCGTTTTAACGGGCCACTTTAAAGGATTCCTTTAAAAAAATAAAGGAAAACTAGTTTGGTGAATAGCAACATAATTTTAACTGCCGTTAAGATTTTAAAGGCCTTTAAAATTTAAAGGAAAAGTTACAGATTAGACCCCTATGATTTTAAATTAAGTATACACTGGGTGGTAACTTACCACTGGTAAGAAGATAAGGACGTTATATTATAGGATTAAAACCATAACAAATCACATTGTGGTTGGTTGGTTGATAATTTAGGAGGATAATTCAGGATCTGGTTGGTTAGTTGGGTTGGGTTGGTTGATTGAGTTAAACCATTGACTTCTTCACTCAACGGTTAAACTGTTAATGGTTCATAAAAGGCAACAAACTTCGGACTGGTGTGCAAGAAGATGATAATTAAAATTATTAACATTAACAATCACCGGTGTAAGTTACAATTAATAATATTTTACGAAATATTTGGGACACTAAATAAATGTCAACATTGAGTAGTGAAAAATCAACGTAATTTCGGTCATTACATTTGGTCCCTAAATTTACAAAGTGACGTATCTAAGACTTTGTGTTATGCAAAAATAATTTTCTGGAATAAACGTTTAGTATATTAAAGGTTTATTCCAGAAAATTGTTTTTTTTTTCATAACAAAAATCTTCTTTTCTGCATAACATCTTCAGATACGCAAAAAAGCAATTTTCTAAAATAAATGTTTATTATACTAAACTGGATTCCACTTTTTTGTATAACACAAATCTTTAGATACGCCACTTAGGGCCGGTTTATCAATCTTTGGTTAAGTTCCAGTTAGTCTATCTGGCAGTTAAATTCTATATCGATCGTTGTGAGAATGGTATCCATGGAGATTATCTGCTAGATAACTAACTGCAACTTTAACTGGACATTGATAAACCGGCCCTTAGTGAATTTATATATAGTCATTAATTTCTTAACAAAACACAGACACGCTGCGGCTCTGGCATTTAGCAATTCTATCCCATTTTATTCTATTCTATTCTATTTTGTTCCATTCTAAATTGAGGACGCATGGTAAAACACTTGCCGATTAACGGTTTTTGACATTTTAAATTAATGAAAATTGATGATCATTGCGTCGACGCAAGGAAAAACATTTCCTTATTCGCCATATTTTTCAGAGTTTGTCCCCTAGCTACTTTTATCTGTCTTCGAAAGGGGAGCTTCTGAAAAAAATGATTATCTTTAACAATTATGTTACATTGGGCCCTAAAGAGTATATTATGAAGTTAGACAAAAAGTATTTTTGTACAAACGTTGAAAAAATTGTAATATTTTGCAATGGAACCGTGAATCGTAGAGCAACGCGATTATTACTTGCATTTTACAAAAACAATAATTTGGGTTTTGAACATTTTTAAAAGAAACTTTAAATATAATGTTTTTGTAGGAAACACAAATCCATTCCAATAGTAAAACGGTTTCGGTACACAATAGCACACCTTACAAATAAATATAATACACCATTTAAGTATATATATTTGTATTAACTAAACTCTCTAAAATACATGTTTATAACCCTGGTTAAATTTAACAAACTTTGCTCAAGATTCTCAACTTTCAAAACTGTATATAAATTATATTATATTAATATGTGTTTATAAATTGCAAATTGTCACTAAACAAACATTTTCAAATTAAATTTCTGTTTAATGGATTGCATGTAAAATTTTTCTAAAAAAATATGTAAATCTTGCAACATTGCTTTAAATCTAAAAACTGACTTTAAAGTGACATTATAACTGCTTGACCGTGAAAGCAAATATTTTCAAATTTGAATAAATTTCAAATAATTAGTGCAATAATTAAGGAACTGTTATTGTAATTATGTAAATTTTTAAATAAAAAAAATATTTTTTTGACATTAATTACTAGTCCTAATGTTAAAAAAAGGACCCGAATGTTTAAAGCAACCATCCAGTGCTTCAAACATAAATACGATAAAAGGGGAGGCTGTCACGATATAATTATTGTTCTGGTAAAATGCGCGTGCCCAAAGAAGCGCGTTGTTGCTAATAAAAAAGGTCTTATCTACAATAATTTGACTCCCACTACGAGCGCCTGTCAAACAAAGTTGTCACCACTGTGGTTGTCACACCCTTTTTGAACATCCTGTACAATGTACGAGTACATAATATGTACCTATATAATCTATATTATAGATATATTAAATAGGTACTAAAAGTTGCTATATGTTTTTCAATTCTTATATCCAAAAAAGGAATTAGGTACCTATATATACTGTATACATACCAGTGGCGGCCGGTGATCTACGCGAAGGGTAGGAGTGCAGGTTTATTTTTCACTTTGTTCATAAGTGCAACAAGAGCGACGGAGTAAAAAGATGCGCGTGCCTCACCTGCGCGTAGACCACTATTACATACCTATTTCAATTTATACACAAATGATAGGAGTCTTATACTAAACTAAAAAGTTTTACGCCACTATTATAATATTTTAAATATAATTTGAACATTTTAAAGTTGGAACCACAATCAAAATTTTTTAAATTTGACTTTATTAGATAAATTATTTAATTTTGTTGACTTAATAAATTTTTTCTACCCCTATTTGTTTTTCCATATATAATGGTAACCAATATAATTGCCTCGCCTAACAACGGGAATAATGAATTCATTATGGGCATAGTGATTGGCTGATTTCAATATTTCACTCTGATTAGGACCAATCGGGTTTTAAAATGTAAAAAAGTGAGCTTGACAGATGTAAGATTTTGTATACGAGGAGTGACTATAATGATAATTAAAATCGGAAGAAAGTAAGGTAATAATAAATTTTGTATTTATGAAAATACCTAAATTGGAATAAAAAAACATAGTATTACACTCGAGATATAAATAGGCTGACGCACCAATACAAAGTGATCGCTATAAAAAAATCTGAACATCTAAGAAATTAATAAATACCTGTTTTTAACTATCTGGGTAATTTTCTCAGCAACCATTATTGGTTGATTTAATATGGATTGACCCTTTAGTAATGTGAAAATGTCCTTTTTTATTACCCTACCATCTGTTAAAGCAACCATACATAAATACCTAATATCCCTTATATTAATATTTCTGTTATTGGAAATAAGTCAGTTCGATTTTGTCTTTCGTGTGTATCGCTCGATGAAAAAGTGTGAAAAATAGCTCACTTTGACCCAGGAGGGACAAAATTGGATTCCGGGAATATAAATATTCCTATCGCAAGCTTTGAACTTTTAGCAAGGTATTTTGTGATTTGTACACGAGAATTAGTGGATGATTCAAGATTCGAAATTTTACATGTCTGTGGGGTGATGGCTTCTTGAAGCGCATGGGCGTTAAAACTTCTTTCTGGTCAAAATGGTACATTAAAACCGAGACCATTAAGGCTTTTTGCCACCAAAAAAGAAGAAGAAGGCAATAAGTAATTGAAAATATTAACCTAGAACTTATAAGGTCCATATGGGCCATTGTCACTTGCAGGTACATATCGTGCAATCTGACATGGTGTATGGTGATATTTTTTAATTATTATTTAGTAGCACAAAAGTAAATAACTGTGGTTAAAAAAGTCAGTCTAATTTAAATTATTTTACCTATGATGCAATATTAAACAAAAGGAATTCGGGTTAATACGTATGCGGTGTACAATATTAGTCGGATAGTGGTCAGTGTGTAAAATACGTAGCTGGGCAAATAAACGTAAAACTGTCTAGAAAAGCGCTATCCATAAAAAGCAAATGTTTCGAAATGAACACTTTTAGTGTAGTATAATGCGTGCAATTCGGTGAAATTATTAGTTAATACGCGTCGTTTCTGACCCAGGATAAAAGTTATTTTTATTATGGGCGTTACATTGTTAATTTTTCTGTCACGTTAGTTTTAATTATTCATCAAGAATTATATTTTCCTTTTTGATTATTTTAATGCAAGGCATACTACAAATGTTACTTTTTATTTTAGAGGAAAAAAATAGTTTTGCCAAAAAAAAATAAATTTGTTAAATGCATTTTGTTCGTGTTTAAAATGACTTATATCCAATGTTTTTTACTTTGCTATTTAAATTTAAAAAATCATAATATAAATTATTAATAAGATTCATAATAAACGTCATAATAAAATAAGTCATATTATAAATAATTATTAAAGGAAATAATAGCATTTATTGTAGAACAAATATTAGAAACAAAAAATTCCATTTGAAACACTCTTTGCAGACTTGCACCACATGTCTTTTGCAACAGTATTTTTGACAAGGTCTGCACTTTTGGAACTTTTGGGATTATTAATCTATGCTGTTGTTGTCTGTGCCGGTACATACATGGCATTTACATCGTTTTTTTATTTGATTTAGAACCTGCAGGTTCTTTATCATCTTGTATATATAGGAAGCGTGGCAGCTTTAATTTTTTTCACTATACTCTTTGCTGCCCTGGTTCTTGGTAGATGATTTTGTAGTTTTATTTGTGGCTTCTTCGGCGTCTTCTATTATTTTTTACTCCTCGCCTTTTTTCCACCTGGGAAAAAAGAACGTAAGCATTGTAGGCAGATATAGAATATTGTTCATTGTATTAACAGATGAGTCAAACGCAAGAATTTGTGGCGACGACTAGTCGCGACTGTACGTGCTATTTCCCCACTAAAGGACAAAAGTGACCTAGGTGACTTAGGTAAACAACTCTTGTGTGCAAACTTAAATCCTAAATGTTAAGCGTAAATATATATATAAAAAAACATCAGATCGATCAAACGAAAGAACACGACATTAGAGGGAAATTATTTTTATTTTGGGTTAATAAGGTTCCGAACGACGTAAGAAGGTTAAGGAGAGCACTCTCTTAAAATGAATTAGTCAAAAATAGCTAATTATAAGTTATATTTGACTAATTGTCATAGCGAAAAAGCAGTCACTAATAATTAGTCAAATTCTACTGAATGAAATAGTCAAATTAGTAGATTTAAATTTAAAAAAGTTTTGACTGAGTCTGGGATTGAACTCAGGTCCGTCGCTTGTCAAGCTTGTCAAGCTGTTGTCATAACTAATGTGGCTATCATTCACTCTTATAAAAATCAATTTTATTTGACAATAAATATTAATCATAATATTTTAAAGTTGAATATTTGTGTTGCTGTTTTGAGCTAAACTTGTTGCATCTTTGTTTGTTTTTATGGGTCATTTAACCATGGAGCCTATATGCATTTAATTCAAATTATACTTTGTTGTTGGAAGCAAACGATTAAAGAAATTAGTTACTTTTAACTCTCAGAAATAGTCAAAGATGGTGACTAATCTTAAATTAGTCAAATTTTAACTATTTACGTAGTAAAAAATAACTATTTTAAAAGTGAAAGCGACAATTTTATTACAAAAAAATGCTGGTAGGTACTAATTCAAATAGTAGAATTTTGACTTTTTCATTTTAAAAAAGCACCACGACTTTGTTTCAAGTGTGCCTCTACGAACAGGTACCGACAGACAGCCTGTTTCGGTCTTTTGGAGTTACTCCATCACTTTACATTGACAAATATATTTGATTGATATTATAAGTATTAAATTTTCTACCTTGTAGCAAAATTTTATTTTTAAAAAATAATTTAAATTACCTAGATAAAAACTTTCAATCTTTAAAATGCTCTGGAAAATTGTTAAATACACTCACAGGCAAAATAATCGATCCACACAAATTTTCGATGAATTTCAATCGCAAATAACTTGTTTATTTGATGTCGGATTTAAACGAATATTAAAGAATATTGTAGATAAATTAATGGACAATCGCCTACATTTTAAAAAATTACTAAAAAATAGACGTACATTTATAATATACAGGTTTAAACAAAAATATGTTTTTTACCATAAGTTTAAGACACTCTGTACACCATATATTGTTCTAGATTAGGTTTTATTCATCAAGTCACATCTATTCTTAACAGTTTTGTTTTTGGTTCACCTCGATATATTTATTTTTGTGGAAAATATGGATTTTAAAAAAAAAACATTGCAATTTCCAATATTTTTCTGTATGAAGAACTAAGGTTGCTATGGTCCATCCATAGGCTATGGAGAATGACAGTTTTGTTGAATCATTCCATACTTGGACATGTCATACACGGCTTTTAAAAGCTATCAAATTGTTTTTTGCAAATTAATGTTTAAATTTTAAGGTGTCTTCTTACTTTAAAAAATGGATAGGTCTCCGACTGCCAGAGCCATTAATTTAATCCAGGATGGACGGTCACAGTATTACGTGGCAAGTGTTTAGTAATTTTGTGTAAGGCGAATATAGCGTTAAAAGAATAAATAGCTTTCTTTATTGAATGCGTTTAAAATACGCTGATATCTCGATCGCAGTCTCAGATGTCTTGTGTTCAAAATAGACAGAAAAGTATTTAGCCTACCTTATTAAGTAATGCTAGAGTAGTTCGGGCAAATTTTTTTGATATTTTTTACAGATCGTAAGTTATTTGCAAAAAACTAAAATTTTTTTGAAAAAGTTGTCATTTTAATGCTTAAAATTAATTGTCATAATAAATTAATAAATTTTCAACTTAAAAATTGAATGTTTATTATAGTTTAATTAATAAATGGAAAAAATTTTTTTTTTCTTCAAAAATAATGCCGATTTATGTTATTCGATTCTTGGCAATCATTTCAAGGTCAAGACGACCAATTCTGAAAAGCAAATAAAAACATTTTATATATATTTTATATTTAATATGACTACTTTAATTATAATAAACATTCAATTTTTAAGTTAAAAATTTATTTATTTAATATGACAATTAATTTTAAGCATTAAAATGACAAGTTTTTTTAGTTTTTTGCAAATAACTTACGATCTGTAAAAAATATCAAAATTTTTTTAAAAATAAGTTATAGAAAATTGAATATTCTACAAAAAAAGTCCTATTAAATTTTCTCATAAAGTTGATGGTTGCGTCGGAAAATTTGAAAAATATAAAAATTTTAAATCAATCCATCTTTAGCGTTAAATAACTTTTGAAAAAGTAAATATATCAAAAAATTATAAGAGACTTTTTTTGTAGAGCGTTCAATTCTCTACAAAAAAATGTTCTGACTGAACTAGTCCGATGACTTGTTAAAGAGTTAATAAATTCCAAAGTTCGAAAAAAAAAATTTCCCATGTTAATCAAATGGGAAATTGAAATTTTCGATGCGGCACCTCTTAATATTAATATTAAGAGCTCAAACTTTCACAGGATTTTTTTTTTCGTCATTTTAAACAATATTAATAAGAAAAAAAATTTGTCGATTTTTTTGAAACAGTCTAATATATATACAGGGTGTCCCAGAACTCGCGCCACATAAAAAACCGGAACGTGCCGAAAGTAACGTGAAACACATATTTGAAAATTAAAATTGTCTAACGCAAAGGATAAGCGAGATAAGAATAAAACACGATAGTCAATCCCAATAGATGGCCATAGGGAATTCTTTAAATTGCTAGGATACTTAGGTTGCATTGTTGATAATAAAAAATATGTAAAATATTTGGTCCACTGGAATCCAATTCATTGTGACACTGCTGCCAAACTCCTGTCATTAATATTATATTAGGTTATAAATTAAGTTATTATAAATAATGTTTTCCTTAGATGATTATACTGAAATGATAATTATAATTATTTATTTATTTAGTGTGGGCGCAACGCCAGGGAGACAACGCGAGTTTTTTCCCAGCCCTTTCCTAATCGTTATTTAAGTATATATATATAAGTCATAGATTAATAACCTCATTTTTGAAAGCTTTTGACAACTTAGTAAATACAGTGGCCAAAAGATTTTTAAATGTTTTTAATACAACAATGTTCTATCTATTTTTAAAGCTCTTACGTTTAACCTAGGCGAGAGCTATCGGTATTGGCTGCCGCTTTTTTGCTCTAATTCGATTACACTAATACCTAGAAATTTTTTATTTTTAAATTTGGCATCTCCATTGCTATCGGCGCGCCCCCTTTTTCTCTGTGGCGCGAGTTCTGGGACACCCTGTATATATATATATATATATATACAGGGTGTTTCATACCAGGAGGCGAAAAATGAAATTCTATATTCAAAATGTCATTCTAAATAAAAATCTTTAATACTTTTTTGTTCTATCATTTTTCGTTTTCAAGTTATTCGAGTTTAAAGTTTTAAATTCAAACAATGAAAGGATAACAATATGCAATAATAGGATTCATAATTCTAGCAACTATAATATACATCCATGGAAACGTATAAGTATTTAAGTTTATAATACAGTTCATTTTTTTTATCTGGACTGCGGCAACGTTGCAAACTTAGGGGTTTAGTTGGCAAATATTTCTATTATATTGGCAGCTATAAAACTAAATTAATATTTGTGGTTAAGAAATCAAAAAATATTTACATTTTAATAGGTTTTTGACCAAAATAGTATTTCGTTATTGTCCTGTAGGATAATTATTTGTACAGAGACGTTTTTTAAATCACATAAATACATTGGAGTTTGATATTCCTCTGTTTAAATTTAATCATTTGACAAAAACTGTCAAATTATGTAAAACAGAGATACCAATCCTAAAATACTAATCAAACTGACATAAACAACCAAGTTAATAAAAAAACACTAGTCCAGATAAAAAAAAATAACCTTATGTGGCCTTCTGCCTTATTTAAGTAATACAATAAACTGATAGGTTGTATTATACAACCTATCAGTTTATTGCTAATATTGCTAATATTGCTTTGTTATCTATGGCTAATATGTCAGCAAGAATTATTGATTGACAATTGACCAATTTGTAGTTTATACTATTTATTTTTATCTGTAATAATACAGGACATTTTCAAAAACATGGCCTTCAGCATTAATACAAGCTTGGCACCGCAAAACAACAGAATTGTAAACTCGTCCAAAATCTTGTACATTTTGTATTTGCTCCGACGCATCTATTATTCTTTGCATAAGCTACTCTTCGGTGGTAATTTCGACTGCATAGACAAGCTGTTTCATGTGTCCCCATAAATAAACATCAAGCGGATTTAAATCCGGTGACCTAGCAGGCCACAATATTGGGCCACGTCTACCAATCCACCTTCCATTGAAGTTGTTATTCAACCAATTCACTACATTTCTACCAATATGGGGTGGTGCCCCATCGTGTTGAAACCACATTCGATTTAGCAAACCCACAGGGACATCTTCCAGCATTTCATTAAGTTCATTTTGTAAAAACATTAAATAAGATTCGGCATTTAGTCTATTGGGAAGGACTATAATTGGCAGAATTCGCCCGTTGAAAATGCCACCCCAGACATTAATTGAAAATCTCTGTTGGAAATGTCTCACTCTCATAGCATGTGGATTTTCCAACGACCATACATGTTCATTATGGGTATTATTAATACCATCTCTGGTAAAAGTAGCTTCATCTGAGAATACAATAGAAGAAATAAAATTTGGATTTTGCTCATGTTGACGAAGCAGCCATTAACAATACAGAAGTCGTTGCTCGTGATCATTTGGCTGCAAATGTTGAACATTTTGCTTATGGTACGGGTGCAAACAAAGTTATGAGAAACTTCCAGCCTACTAGCAATACGTCTGGTACTAATGCCGGGTTCGTTAAGTACAGCGTCAATTACTTGCTCTTCTTGACCAGCATTGTGTCTGAAGTTCGCACCTCCTGTATGCTTGCTTCCAATACCATTTCTTCGGAGTCTTTGATATGCGTCTGAAAATACTCGGCGGGATGGTTGTCGTTTATTTGGAAATCTACGCAGATATTCTCGGGAAGCTGCAGAAGCATTTCCATTTGCGTACCCGTAAATAAAAACAATGTCTGCATATTCTTCATTCGTAAATTCCATTTTGTTTATAAATTTACAATAAACTGACAGGTTGTATGACAAATAAGGCAGAAGACCACATATACGTTTCCTTGGATGTATATTTTGGTTGCTATAGAATTATGAATCCTATTATTGCATATTGTTATCCTTTAATTGTTTGAATTCAAAACTTTGAACTCGAATAACTCGAAAACGAAAAATGATAGAACAAAAAAGTATTAAAGATTTTTATTTAGAATGACGTTTTGAATATAGAATTTCATTTTTCGCCTCCTGGTATGAAACACCCTGTATATATATATATATGAGATATGTACAAGGACTTTTTAGATAGATTTATGTTTTGCATTTTTATGTTTACCTAATAAATTTTCATATTTCATATTCCCTTTTTCTGATTTCTTCAGAAGGTAGTTCTGATAATTTCTTTTAAATCACATTTCATATTTCCTTTTCTGATTTCTTCAGAAGGTTGTTCTGATAATTTCTTTTAAATCCCAAAAATCAACGGCTGGTGAAAAAGTTTTGTCCTTCCTAGGTATGTGTTCATGTTTGACTATCCACTGTCTCGGTTTGTAATAGAAATAATACTAATATTGATCTAAAGTTTTATCCGTATAGTATTTATGTAGTGTGTAAATGTATACGATTTAAGCCCAGCATAGCAATTTTCATCAATCTCAGATTTCCACACAGCTAAAAGTATTTTTAGGATTATTTCCTCAATGGTTGCCTATTTTGGTGCTGCTTCTTCTGGGCTAATTTAACCACGCTGCAACCTAAGATTTAACGGTTGAGAGTAAAGGGTTTAAGTTGTCCAATGTGGAATCTAATTGAATATTAAAGGTGTTAAACCTTTAGTATATACTTTTACGTAATTGATTCTGGTGTTAGATTGAATATAATAGAGTGAGTTAGATTCGAATTTAGTACCTAACTTAAAATTTTTGTCTTAAACACTCCCAATAAAGATTAGTTACAATTTGTTAATTTCCGTTTAAATTAATTCCCAATTTGTTGGGCTTTGGCCTAAAATTAACTTAAATTATTCTTACCTGCACCATTAACGATATTGCAACAATTCCTTGTGATTTATGCTGCGCCTCTGACATATTATGATACAATTCCTTATTAAAACCATATAGTTGGATCTAAGATAAAATAAAAATAATTTCAGAAAAATTTGTAAACATAAATATTTGTTTAATATTTATATAATTAAGATTAATATTAAAATAAGATCTAAACAGGTCAGCTAGAAACCAATTTAAATGAGTTTAAAAGCAAAGTAACAACGTAACTTTTATACGGGGTGTCCCATAACTAATTTAAACATTAACATTATTTTTAAATATAAAGATTTAACCAAATTTACCAGGTTTAAAAGTAATAAGATACAGGGTGTCAAAATTAAAAATTCGATTTAATTAAATAAGTTAAAAAAAGCACAAAATTTTGTATTTTGGAGGTTTTTACAACGAAAATTTAAATTTCGTAAAAAGTATGTATGTAGATTGTATAGGGTCCTGCCTGCGACACTTCGCATACGTAAAGTCGCCTTAAAGTATTTACGTTTAAAATAAAAATAAAACATTTATCATATTTGTATACATTGTAAATGTATATTTTTATTTAAAACCTAAATACACTAAGGCGCAAAAACGATGTGACTATACGTATGCGATGTGTCGAAGAAGGACCCTCTAATTTGACCCTTAAAACGTTACATGGAGAATCTGCATTTGAGATACTTTAATCAGTTTTTTTTCTTTGTGAATACACATATAATAAAAAACAAGATATATCGGTTTTACCCTACAAACATATTCTGAAAATATGAAATACAAAAATCAAGTATTCTCTGAGAAAAAATATAAAAATTATGCCATCAAAGATATACTGATATTGGGATAATCGCCCTTATACTTTATACGAAAACCGAAGGTAGTCTCATTAAAATAAACAATAAAAAAAATTAAGGGTTATATTTTAGGTATTAATTACACACAAATGTTTATAGTGGGAGAATATTAATAAATTTAAAACAACATTTTAATTTAAAAATTTATTTAAATCATACAAAATATAAACATTATCTTACAATAATAAGGCACAGGAACAAACCGGAACAAAAAAAAAAACTCTTCTTTGGTATTAAAAATAAAATATACAAACATACAAAACAAAAGATATTGAAAATAAAATTTCAAGAACTGGAATGTTGTGAAGAAAACTTTGCTAAAATGTATTGACCCATTCAAAAGTTTTTACAGGTGCTGGTTCTTCCTCAAGTTCTTGTTTATCGTCGAGTTATTGGTTATAACATGAAAGTCCTTGTAGTCTATTCTCTTTCCACGAGTTATAACAGTAGAGGCTCCTGAATATAAGTATATATTAACTACATATCATGATTGTTGGGTAGCTTTTAGAATGGTTCATAACTTTCTCTGTAAATTACGCGTTTTTTTCCAGGGTCGTTCGAGTTGGACTCATCGTACCTAATTAAATATGTTAGAACTAACAGTAGCTCTCCCTCGTTTTATATTTGTTGCCAGTCTTTGTCCAAATGAGTTTTTATGTCTATTAACAAGGCTTTTTATTTAGTCAAATCCAGGCACATTTTTTTAAACATGTTTATTGTTTTACCTTTCTTGTCAAAATAATACTTTACAGTCATCCATACGTCTATCAGATCAAAGGGAAAATTCCAATCCTCACACTTGTCTGATGACTGAAGGATGGATAGTTCCTCTTCTTTGGTAAAAACTGTTGGCAGACCTGGTGTCCCCCCATGTTTTTATTTATATTTATAATAAAGGGTACCAAAAGATATACCAAACTACCTCGAAGCCTTTCTCTGACGTATAATCGATGTACCGCCGACTGCCGAGTACTCGTTTGTGCTTACGAGGCATTTCTATATGAATAAAAAAATCTTAAAAAAAAAATATATTTATTGTAATTTAAAGTATATATTTTAAAATAACACTCTTAAATACATGTCTGACACACTACAAGTTGAACCTTACTCTAAATTTAAAAACATACCGCTATAGACGTAAAGTTTTACACTCAAAATAAATGCAACAATCGAAATCGAACTTTTAATTCTGACACTCTAAATCTTGGTTATTATCCAAATATAGCGGCACTATTAAACTTAAAAAAATATCAAAGTTTCGATTAAAGTAAACCAAAACTTTGAAGTATCCCGATATTACGCATGTTATTCAATCTGTCGCAGGCAGCGCTCTGCATTAATAATTTAAAGTCATTCGTCCTTAAATACCAAAATGATGTTTTTTTTAAGTTATTTAATAAAATCAAAATCAAACTTTTAACTTTCACACCCTTAATCTTAGTTATTATCAACTTTTAAACCGTAATATTTTTAAAGAAGGAATTTGGTTTTTTTGTACCATTAGTTATGGGACATCCTGTATAGAGCCGGTTGCATATTTTTTTAATAAAAATAAGGTTTATTTATGGCGAAAGCCATAAAAGAGTTTTAAGTATGTGGATCATCGAGATTTTTTTCGAGCGAGTACATTTTCGCTAGCACAAAGGCTAACGACGCACGGCGAAACATAAATATCGTTGGCTATTGGTAGAAAAAAAGACGACGATTCTTTTATAACTTTTTCGCTCCACTTTTCGCCATCGAATGATGTGCTAATTATATTAAAATTTACGTTCCGAGACTTCTAAACGTCGAAATAACCCTACGGAAAAAAATTTAACGAGACCACCCTTTTACTTATTATATTTTTTGTTCAAGTCTCAATAAATTTACATTGATTATGTGATAAAAAAACAAAGGGTTTTTGGCAAAATTTTTATAGGTTTGTCTTTTTATTTAAAACTATAAAACTCAAAAACCCAATATAAATATTTTCGTTTTTTAATTAATTTATATTGAGTTTATAATACACATGTATATCTATTATTTTATTTACTACATCATTTTTAATATTCCAAAAAAGGTTGGTAAGCCACTCAATGGTAAAAATAATTTTTAAAAAGGGGACATGTTTAATGAGCATCTGTTTGTTTTTTGTATATATTTCCTCGCTACATAGGCCGAACGTTCGACAAAAGTTGGATTTTCCGCGGCGAGGCATTTTCCATTACCACATTTATACAATAATATAATTTATGAATAAATGTTTTATTTTTACTTGACTTTTGCATTTTTGCATTTTTTCTGTATCATTCGTATACTATAGTATTCATAATAAGGAAATAATGCAAAAGTCAATTTTTTTGACAATTTTACAATTTTACAATTTTTAGAGTTTAAAAAAAACAGCTTTTTTCCGCCGGCTCAATTTTTTAGGAAATACTATAAGCGATTCTGACTCCCGATGATATTGTTCAAATCCGAATTTTGTCGAGCGTTCGGGGAAGTTTGAAATTAATATATAGTCAAGCACTCAACACATCCAACAATTATTCACAGCACCTATCGCTCCCTAATTACAAAATTCCCAAACACCAAACTAATCTTTACAGATGCTGCCAAAACTAAAACTGGACAAGCCGCTGCTGTTGTTGGAGATGGAATTAAAAAATCCACCAAAATCCCCCAATACTGCAGTATATTTACCGGAGAAATTATCGCAATCCATAAAGATATGCTCCCACTCAGAAGGTAAATTCTTGATCATAAGCGATTCATTAAGCACCTTACTGGGAATCATACAAGTGTACCCACAACATCCAATTCTTCAAACCATAAAGGAAGAAATCCAAAATAATCAGTACAATAAAATAAAATTTCTCTGGGTTCCCTCACATGTTGGCATCTAAGGTAACGAAGAAGCTGATCGTTTGGCAGCAGCAACAGCAAAAGAACAAGAAACGCCTTTAATTAAAAAAATTCCACACAATTATGTAAATGGAAAATGGCAAGAACTTTGGGCAATAAATAACAGTAAGCTAAAAGCAGTTAAAACACAAATCGAACAAGAATTACCACTTCCTCCTGGTCGAAAAAACCAAATACTAACAAATCGCCTTAGTCATAGTCATACTGCCATCACGCATAGTTTCATCTTCAAAAACGAACCCATCACCCTTTGTGAAGAATGTACGTAACACTGTCCTAAGCGTATCCCATATAATTTTAGAATGTCCGAAATATAATAAAGGAAAAGATCACTGCACCACATCCCGGATAGTTTGGAGACGGCTTTGGGCACACAAATTGAAAAAACCCTGGACTTCCTAAGATCGATAAATATATATAATAAAATCGAATGCATCTATGTTTGTATATGTATACTGCTAATAACCCTTGGAGGTTGATGCAGTCCCAATTTGTAAATAAAAAAAAAACTAGTCAAATTTAAAATAACCTTTTGAAATTAAAAATATATATACTGGACAACTTTTAAAGTTTAGTATAAAAGTTATCAATATCCGAGTTTCTCATAATAGAAATCAAAATGAAAAATGAAACCAGGCATTTTATTAATGAAAGTTACAGTCATTATATGAACGAAACGTCGACGGTATTGTACACTTCCATTCACCGCAGCTAATGGGAAATTCTAGTCTAAAATCTTTCTTTTGTAGCCACTTTCCAAAGAAACATCCGATTCTCTGTGTGTTTACGAAAAATAGACAAGTCACTTGGTTGCAAAGCGAATGTATCGCGTGGAACCCCAAATAAGCTTTCACGCAATATTTTTCGCATTAATTAATCAGAGAGTTTTATTTAATTATAAACTAAATTTTCAACGAAACCGCTGTAATTTGTTTTCATTAGGTTTATTATAAAATTAATTCTTTTGTTTTCAATCATTTAGTCATTTACCATTTTAAGACAATGAAGGGCTTTGAACATTGTACTTTATATTAGCTTAATTTATACTACGGCAAATTTAAATAAAACTAAAAGTTTAATTATGTCCTAATTAAATTAATAATTAAATATTTTTTTCTACTCCCACTTTTAAACCTCCCTTTATCGTACATGTTTCCATGACACTAATATGTCAATTCTGGGTACTCTCGTAAAATTTATGTAAATTCGTAAACTATAGCTTACGATGATCTGTAATTATAATGCTTATAGAATCGTAAAAGTGGCAAGTCTGGGATGTTATCTGTAAATGTCTAATTTAAAGTAGTATAAACGAACTACTGCAACTTCACGCCTATTTACTTACGATCAAACATAACCTATATTTTTATATGTTTTCTTTGGTTTATCCACAGTTTATCGGTTTATCATTTATGTACCAGCATATAATATAATACAAAAAGTAAGAAATTTAAACTGGTTGAGGAATAAAATGAGGTAAGGATGCAATGGATGGAGATTATGCATTGGGCCAAACATGGCAGGAACTTAATAAATTTGAACAAGGAGCAGAAAATAAAAAAAAACATTTTGAGCTTATTAAAAACTATTTAGAAAATTATATAACGCTAAAAGAAGAACAATTAGGATTTGAAATGAAAAAAATTAAATTTTTAAATCCAAATTTTGATATTTTACCTATTAGTTTTTGACTAATTAGAATATTTATTTATTTTGTTGTTTATTTCTTTTTTTACCGAGTGGTTTATTATTTTTAAGAATATTATTTTATTTTATTTTCATACCTATGTAGGTATAATAAAAATATAGTTTTTGTATTAATACAATTGTTTTATTTAATCAAAATTAAAATTATTATTAATGTAGTTTGCCCAGGCTGCTTGTCCCAATTGATAAATATTACCATTATCATATCCACATTATATATAATTATAATTATTAAAAATATTCATGTTTTTAATTTTTAAAATAGCTTGACGTAACAAAAACAAACTGTAACTAGCAACGATAGGGATACATCCGAACGTAAATATTTACGATTATATAAGATTTTCTGTAAGCTACAGGAAGCGCAGAATTGCAAATTGTCTATAAGCTTAAATAAAGTTACAGATTTGCCTACAGATGTGCGCAGAATTGACCTATAAGTGACCTTTTAAATACACATTGACAAGTTGTGGCTTTATGGCGCTTTAGTCACGGGTTTTTAGTCACGGGGTGAAGTTAGTTTTAAGTTAGTTGACAGTTGTCAAATGTCATACAATCGTTAAAATAAATTGCTTTTCTTGTAAAATAATACTAAATGTGAAAATTATTTTATTATCTCAATACAAAAACAAAAGTATTAAATAGTTTCTTAACGCCAATATTTGAAAAGTTTATATGAACATTGTACTGACCTTTTAATTTCGCCGGCAGTATATAAAATATAAAAATTTGACATTTGACGGTGACACACACATTCCCCTATTGTTTCATAGATGGCGCTCTATACAAATTTTTGATTTAAATCATTTTAAGATAATAATAAGTATTTTTCGTAGAATATAAACTTTTCTATACACTATTTAATTTAAGCACTCGCTCGCAAGCTCGCTCGTGCCTAAATTAAATTCGTGTATAAAATGGCGTTTATCAAACTTAATACCTACATAATATAATATTTTAATTTAGTAACAAATATACAAATATAAAAAAATAAAATTAATTTATGTCAAAAAATCATCTGCCAAGAAAAAAATCAAGGAAAATATGAGTCATTTCAAATTTTTAGCTATATTTTCGATAATAGTAATTAATTCGTTTTTTTTACTCCCACCTTTAAAAACTCATTATCGTACATGTTTTTATGACACTAAGTGATATTTTAACTACATATTGACAAGCTATGGCTTTATGGCGCTTTAGTTACGGGTTGAAGTTTTAAATTAGTCGTCAAATGTCATACAAACGTTAAAATAAAGTGCCTTTTTGTAAAATTATACTAAATGTAAAAATTATTTATATCAATACAAAAATACAAAAGTATTAAATAGTTTCTCAACGCCAATATTTGAAAAGTTTATTTGACCATTGTACTGACCTCTTAAATTCGCCGATTTAACTTAATCTATTGTTTTATAGATATCGCTTTATACAAATATTTAATTTAAATCATTTTTAGATAAGTATTTGTAGTAGAAAAAGTTTAGTATGCAACTCGTTTATAAACTTTTCTAGACACTTATTAATTAACTTATTCGTGACTAAAATGGCGTTTATCAAAGTTTATACATAATATACTATTTTCTAACTACAAACAACAATTTCAAAACTTTAAATGGATTTTAAGCGTATAAAAGATATCAAAAACCAATTCTGTTAAGACACTTAAATAAATATAAAATATGTAGGTACTTCAATAACCAAAACACAATTTACAACGTTATATAAACGTCATTACCTAAAATATGTATGTTTGATTTTCCAAATTGTTTTACAAGTGTGGAGCATATTTATGCCCTTTATATTGCATGCAGTACCTACATGTATTTTCAAATCGAGTTTTCTAGCATCCGAACGTGTTTGGTCCTAGTAAACCCGATTTCAACACTTATCCCTTTTCTATGCGAAAAATTGCTGTATTCTAAAAGCAAATACCATAAAGTAGAAAAATTGTTAAATATTTGTCGGAAGATTTAAACTGCAACGGAATTCTAAATGTAGTAAAAATAAATATGGTGTTTTTTTTAAGAAGGGTTTGTATAATTTAAAAGCTGCCGTAAATATAATTTTGAAATTAACTACCAAACTATTCTCTTTATTTTTTAATTAGTTTAAAAATCGCTCCAACGACTAAAAACTCATTTTTTGATAAAAGATGATACACTCGATAGATTGAAACTATAACAAAATTTTTATATTAAATATCTAAATTCAATGTCGAGAGTGCACTTCTCTATCCCAGGGCTTTGTTTCCTTGTTCTCAGGCATCTCTAAAAATATACAAATAATAGCTATAAAGTGTGGTGGTTAGCAGGTTTTTTAATACCTGTGTTCGACCCTTTTAATTTAAATCGCTTTTATTTCGCGTTTCCGCATCACGTATTTATATTTCTGTATTCTTAATTTTTTAAAGTTTGGATTCCCGTTCTTAAACAAGATCTTATTTCATTTTTTTAGCAGCATTATTAGGATAGCGCCATGTAGGACAAATTAATATTATATTATGAAGTTTAGTTGGATTTGAAGAGTGCCTTTGAGAGGGCGTCAATATATTTAGTCTAATACCCAACCTGTTTCAAGGGTCTGGAAATACTATATTTAAAATTTGTGGACAACGAATCTGTTAGGGGTGTATATTAGGGTGGTCCTTATTTTAAAATGTTTTAAATGTTTATGCTTCTGGAAGGGCTCAAATCTTTTGAAATTAATAAAAACAAATATTTTTGAAGTTTTAGGTCTATCATAATATTAACCCGTAATGTAAGTTGTTTTATCTGGGTTTTTGGTATTTTTTATTCCGGCCAGTCACTGTTCAAAAGATGTAAAACTTGTCAGACTTCAAGTTATAGTAGTGGATATTCCTTGGAACTTTTTCAAAATTTTGTGAACAGTTTCTTTGACCGGAATAAAATGTTAATAACACAGGTCCAGAAAATAAAAAAAGTTGTGTGTGCTAAGAAACAAACCATACTTATTAATTGTATTTTTTTTCGCTGAACCCGAATATTACTGATCAAACTTAGCCGTAGCCTAAAAACTTTTTAATTATTAAAATTATAGTTATTTAACATTAAAACACTATAATTATACAAAAAAATAAATAAAAAAGTAGCCTAAATGACACTCTCTATGCAAAAAATCAAGTCGATACGTTGCTTTTTGACACAAACGTATTTGAGTGGCATTTTACATGAGCGTGGTCCTAATTTTTGCCCTAATTTTTTCAAAAAGCAGCGTTAGCTCCTGGACCTTGCGCCTTGATGGCTATTGTAATTTTTGAGTCTCAGGTGGATAATAAATTTAATTTTAATTTTTTCCGGCTAAAAAAACTGTTTAAATTTAAATTTAAAACTTTGCAGACATAAACAATAGTAGTTATTTCTTAATATTCAGTAATTTTAACAGATTTTTAAATATAATTTTAGAGTTTTAGCTAAATCATACATTTATTCCAAAATTTAAAAATTATTATTTAATTATTACTATAAACTACAAAAATTAAACATCTACAATCAAAAATAATTGCCATTTATTTAAAAAAAAAGAGTTTTTATAATAATTAGTTAACATAAAATGAAGTGCAAGATTAAGTATTAAGTTTTACAATAATAGGATATACACTGTATACATATATTATTGTTTCGAGGTATCTCGCTTATCTTTAGAGATGGTTAATTTGACTTTTCATTTTTAGTTTTGGAAATATATTAAAAAACGAGAATTTGATATTAGGTAGGTAGATACTTAAAACTAAAAGAATATATATTTTTATTTATTTTGAACGATTTGAGCCCATGGGAGCATTTAAATTCAAAAATGTTCAAAATAAGGAACACTTGTATTGGTATTTTTGTAATAGTAAACCATATTTACGATAAGTAACATAATCCCTAAACACCATTGTTATTTCATTTTGAATATTTGGCTTAATGTTCATATTATTTTTCTTTAAATAAGTATCTTTGTTCAGTGCCTGAACTGAAAACAGTTATCCTTTCGCAGAACTTTTACAGTTCTACAAAGGCGCCAGGGCGCGCTGAGCGTCAATAACAACCAGTAATTTACGTCAGCAAATTTAACACTGTGACTATTCTCCCGACTCCGGGATACGTACCAATGCCGACTGTCGTCATAAAATGCAAAATTGTGGTTAAATTTTAAAATATATTTTTAAATCCAACTTGTATTTTTTGATTAAAAGGTCAACGGTCAGTACCTGAGCACAATTTCCCACACGCGGAATTGTGCTTAGGTACGAACCTTTGACATTTTATTTACAGCATAATTTATTTTGCCAACCAATAACTTCACTGTTTAAATTAATAGCCGACCTCCTAATGGTATGTAGGCAAGAGGGGGCACTTTCCCCCTGGAAATTTCTTCGCATTTATTATCACCCATAATATAACAAGTGGTATGATTATCATCGATGATATTTTCTAATTCAAACCGAGCTGCAGATTTCACGATTCCGCAGGACGAGTGAAATGTGCTGCTTCGGTTTCAATGAGTAAATATCAACGATAATTAATCATACATAATTATATTTAGTGAGAAAAAATAATGAATTTTAGGATTTAACGAATTGTTAGTTTGACTTTTGAAATTAAAATGTGCTTTAAAATGTAAAAAGACTTTATTCAAACTTGCCTTAATTTCATTATCGTTTACACCAACCCATTGATGTTTTAGAGTTTATAATTCATTATTTTAATCATATAACAAACACAGGATTTAAATTTTAACAAATGTCAAATCAAGAAAAGTGTCAAAATCCTTAGTAACGTGTAAACAAGGTGATAAAAAATATTGTCGCTTTGATAAAATGCGTAACTATGGAATACTGGCATTTTATTGGTTCTAATATTATTGAATTGTATTGTCAAAATAAAATATTTACGAAAATATTATCATATTTTCAATATATAAGAGATCTTGAATTAGCAAATTGCCAATTGCTTATAGCAATTAGCTACTTCCTACTTCTACAAAAACACTATGTAAAATTAAATTTTTATTATTGCTGATTATTATTCATAAATAAAAATAAGGTAGTAAAAAGTATTTTTTTGTTTCTTCTTGGTCCCTATTTGCTCTTAACTTGGTACGAAAATAAATATCGAAGTTAGGCACTTTCAACTAAATGTTTCTAAATTGTTTAATAAAAAATATTTCTCGACGTCATTTATAGTTTTTGCCCCCCCCCTATACAATTTTCTGTGGGCGCCCTTGTATGTATATATATATATATATATATATATATATATATATACCGAATATTTAAATAGATTTAAGTATAAAACGTAATTATTTAAAAATTGCTACAGAAGAGACCACCGGGAGGTTTTTAATATTTATGTGTAGTTGTTTGAATGTCTCGGGGTGACTGAATAGAATATATATATATCTACAGAACGACTGTGCCGCACAAAGAGAAAACTAAATCGATGGGAATAAAGTAATAACACAGAATAGATACATATCCCAGTCCATCAGGCTGACTTTTCAAGAAATTCAATAAGTCGTATAGTATTTCGAGAGACGAACGAAAGCTTAGGTCCCCTCTTTCAATATATCTTACTCTAAAGATCGATAATATGAATTTAATTTAATTTTCTACGATTTTCGCGTAGGTACTGTGAAAAATGATTTAAAATATTTCCATGCCTACTTATTACCTAACAAGCACCTTTTAAATAATAAAGTACCTATAATGTATTATAAATATCAATTGAAAACTTCTTAATGTAATTGTCTAAAATAGAAGTTTTTATTTAAACCCGTCTTTAAATAAAATAAACTAATACATTAAATGGTTAGGATTTGTGAGAGGCAACCACAGGGCCGAATTAAGGCAATTTGTCGCCCTAGGCCAATAATAATGGCGCCTATAATTATAGGCCATATTAGTACCTATGGTATTAATATAACACAATACATGTTAGTTGACAGGGGTGTGCATAGGGGGACAAGTATTGTTTTATAAAATAAAATACAATAAAATAAATTAAAAAAATAATTAATTTTTGTGTATAAAAACAATGAAGAACTTAACTTAATTTTTACAATTTTTAAATAACCTAAAACCGAATTTTACCTATAACATTTCGTCGTTGATACTGCAAAAGGTTACTTTGACGCCTTTCTGCACAAGGGAACCAACCCCCAAAAATTGAGCCTTCTGCTTGGGCGCCTATTGGTTTCGCGGTGCCCCAGGGCATGGCCTAGGTTGGCTTATAGGTTAATCCAGCACTGGGTTACCATATAAAATGATTATAGAGCTGTTCTAACTAAATATTTAATTTATATGTATTTTATTCGGTCCTTGAGCTAGGCACTTAAAAATGATTTAGACCAATCGGAGTTATTTATGGCCCAGGCTACTAAACCAATACAAAAATTCGATTTCTGTCAGACCTTCTAAGCTTACTTTCTACTTTTAATAGTTGAACGTTTATGTATCGTTTTTCTGCCAAAAAGTGTATTTTTGTGCTTTGCTCAAATGTAGGACTCAAAAAAATGACACACTTTCTGGCCTAATGACAGGTGGCATTAAACCTGCCGACCACAACACATTTATAATCTGTGAGTTTTAGAAGACGTTTGGGCAAAGTCGAGTCATAATGAATATCAAAGATGCCCGAAAACACAATTAATAATATTAATAATAATAATAATAGTTTACTTGCAAAAAAAGTTACATATAGGTACTAAATAATTCCTGCAAAATGAGCTGGAAGACAGTAAATTGATTCTAGTTCCAGACCAGAATAAAACAATAAAATTTTTATTTAAACAAAAAGGAATTTAATCCTTTTAATCTCAAAGTATCTTTTATGTTTAAAAACATAAAAGATACTTTAAGATTAATAACTTAGACTACAAGCCAAAACTAAAAACTAAAACTAAAAACCAAAACTAAAACTGGCTGTCAACTAGTTCTTGTTTATAATTTGTTTTCAATTTCATAAATTTAAAGAATTTAAGATATATTATATGAAAAAGATCCACAAAACTTAGCGATACCATGTTGTGGTGGAGTTATTATTTATTTAAAGCGAAAATTCAAAGTATGAACATTAGTTTTGTATATTATTTTATTGAAGATGTATGTAGGGCATTTGTTATCAATTATAGAGTGGTGCAATGTAGCCTGGTGTAATGTTATTCTATTTTCCATGGTTAACCAATTGGTATAGGATACTGAGTCTTTCTTATACCGTAAATATAGCGAAAGCAGCTCGTTTGGACTCTTTGAATGCGATTTATATACAATTGAACCAAACAAGGGCCATACACAACTTCGCAGTAATTTCCTAACTACTAAGGAGTCAGTTAACACCTTTTTTAAATTTTGTAACAGTATATGACGGTGAGGGTATAACATTTTTAAATTTAAATATGCCGATTTTAGGCACTTGGTTATGTGTGAATTATCAAGTATCAAATCAAGGATTCTAGTTTCTCCAACACATGTTAATATATTATTTTTAATAGAAATATTACTGTGGTTCTCAATTTCAAGTTTACATTATTTCGAAGGGTTAATTTTAAGATTTTAAGTTTTTTTCCGAGGTTTCCATAAAATCATTTATAGGCTCAATTGCTTGATCAACTTGCAAGGGATGAAACGAGTATTTTAGCTGTGTCTCGTCTGCATACAAAAAGTACTGACAGTGATTTAATTATTTGGATAATAAAAACTCAAAAATTTATGTTTTTCCTAAATCACTTAAGGGTGTTCTTGATGATTATCCTTTATTTTATATATTCAATACTGAAGTATGTGTTTTGTATGTGTTTATAAAAGTGAAATACCTTTATAAAAATGCATTTATAAGAAGCGAAAATGTAATAAGAATTTGATGGGTTCTCGACGCCTAAGCACTTTCCATAAAGTGGTAGTACAAATAAGACGGACTTGATCGATTTGTCTTGCAAAAGAGCTCTGTTGATTTATTTGGATGGGATAGATGCGTAGCGTATGGCATAATTCGGACGTCATCCGTATCCTCTAAAAATATAAATTCACGCGTCTCGGTACGGCGTTTTACCTGCCTAAAACACTACATCAAACTGTCTGAAACTCCGGGGTGTTACTTAACATTCGTAGCACACACCCACAAAAAATAAAGTTTCGGTTCTGCATTCCCAAAAACCACTTAATATATAAAATCGAACAAAACTTTGATAAATGCGCTTAAAAACTCTCGCATCTGCTTAACCAGCCAATACGCCGATATGGACGTATACATACGTATATGTAGTAAAATTATTTTACTACCACTTCTGTATTTATATTTTTAGGGTGATTTGTGTATATTTTTTATTAGTCTGCATTTTTTTAGTTCTTGCTTGAATTACTACTGTTTTAAGCTTTACTTACTTATATGTTATAATTAAATTATATAACTTTAATATACAGGGTATTAGGTAGTTTAAACCTTTAGTAAAATAAATGTTTTTTTTCCGTGTGGAAAGTTTCTACTTTTCGCAAGCATAACCGTGTGGAAAGTTGCTAATTTCTGCACGCATAACCATGTGGAAAGATGCACTTTTTCGCAGGCAATTACTTTTCTTTAAAATCTGGCATTTTAGCTTGCGAATTCGCAATAAATTTGGAAAACGCAAGTAATTTCAGTTTTTCTGCAGTTCCAAGATTCATTATTTCATCCAAAGAATTTCAGAAGGGCTGAACTCGAGAAGAGCAAGGCATTAACAAAAATATGTATAAATTTATACTTTTCTTTTTGTATGTAGATGTTTATTTGGACTACAGTTTATCATTATAATTTCGATAGTCAGAAAGGTTTGGACTAGATATCTATATTTTGCCAGCTTGATATTTTCTTAACCTTGTTAAAATTAATAGTTATTTACATTACAAGATAGGAAAGTTTACTTTTGAGTGCGAGGTGTTTTTGAATGGACGAAGCGAAGCGTAGCGTATCCGAGGATATTTAAAAACTCCGAGCACCTGAAAAAATGATGGAAATCAGCCTCGAAAGTCTAAAGTATTTACAAAAGATGAAATTTCAAGTTTTTGATGGAAGCTCCTGACGAAATTTATTTACTAAAAAAAGTCGTAGCGATTTTTGGTATAGTCTGAGCATGCCGAATTGATGAGTTGTATAATCTTAAAGTGAACAATGTGGAACATAAAAATTGTCATATTTGTGCAGATTCTCACTATAAAAAATAATGTTCAACGAGTATGTGCACAGAATATTGTGGAACATTTGTACATCGTTATATGCTACTCCGGCCGAAAAAAGCTCATGATTTTATCGTTATGAGAGCGGTTAAGTGTAAATCAAGTGGTTGGAAAACATACAATCTCGAAAATTCCCAAAATAGCCAAATTTCTCAAAATTACAAACCCACAGGCCACTTTTTTCAAAGAACATTATTAGCAAATGTACGGGGTAAGTCATCAACGATGGCGGAAGGATACATAGCAGATTTCATAAGTCATAAAATGAAAGTTGTTGATAAAATCACCAAAAATCAATATACATTCAACAAAAAGAAAAATCAAAAAACAGATACTAACCAGCATACTATGATAATTAACAAAGAGGTTAATATTTCCAATGCAGTTGCAAGACAAGAGTTAAATAATGAAAATGTGCGTATATATATTTCAGGAACATACACCAATTGTAATTTTTAAAGTAAATATTAATCAAAATGACATTTTTACTTTTTTGTCCATGGCACGAAAGTTTTTATAGCTAGTAACAACCAATGTTTGACTCGCTTTGGCTTCTGTTATCAAGATAGAAAATTACAACTTCGTCCAGGACAGGATAAAAATATATTATTTATCTGCTCCCACTATGGTAACTGGGCTATGTTCATTCAATCAATGTTTGAACATCAAAGGATGTTACGTAGTCTGCTAAGATTTTGTAGTTATTAAGACGTTTTGTTCTACGGGGAAACGCTGCCCTTGAAAGACGAGGTTAAATATCTAGGAGTTATACTGGATAAAAAACTCACCTATCGGATGCATATAGAAAACATAACAAATATGGCCATAAAAACCTTCATGACCTGTAAAAGAACATTTGGTAAATCTTGGGGACTGTCACCAGGCATGGTACAATGGGTGTACACAGCTATGGTCAGACCCATAATTACCTACGCGGCGCTAATATGGTGGCACGCAACAAAAACAAGGACTGTAAAACAGATACTAAGCAGAATCCAAAGACTGGCGTGCTTGGGAATAACTGGTGCAATGACAACTACACCGACCGCAGCCATGGAAAACATACTAGGACTCCCCCCTCTACACATTCGGATTAAAGCTGAAGCGTTAGGGGGAGCCCAAAGACTAATCTCAAATAAGGCCGAAGTTATTTCCAACATCAGACATAATGCCATATTTGAAGAGCTAGAAAATACTGGCAGTCTAGCCATTAGAACAAACAAAGCCAAGGTCAAACACTTCAATAAAGCTTTTATCTCAAAAAGGATAAAGGCTGAGGAGATAAACAACCAAATTGCCCAACTCAGGCAAGAAGAAAACCTAATCTGGTACGTAGAACACAAACGGTCAAAGACCGGTGTTTCTGCGGGCATAAAAGAGGTATCTCAATAGGGCAGTCAAGAAATACTAAACCTGGAAAAAGAGATAACCGATCTTCAAGCGGGCATCATTGCCATACAATTGGGTTTCCAACGAGAGCAATCCCACGGAGAAGTTGCTCACCATCATTACACACGAACCAGAACCAATCCAGGCACTATGGGAGATAACCAGCGCAGTATCTAGTTACCTTACCCGTGTTCGGCACTAGCCCCTGGTGACTTAATATGGCTCGGCGACATCCTCCACTCCGAGGCCGATGCACAAGCAGACCGATTGACATACGAATACATCGACCGGTACACAGGCACATCGACCCCGGGTTGGTGGCACCAACTTGATGCCCGCACCGCTCCTTGTTTCAAACAAGTTGTTTGTCTATTCTTAGATGTTATATGATCTTATACTCATGTATAGCAGCTATACTATAGCGACCGTAGTGCTTGACTTATTGTCTTGCGCCGAATCTTACTATGGCTAACTATTATTATGGTCTCCACATGGATACTACGAAGCGATGCAGACGTATCGGACGTCGTAAAAATTAGACTGTTCACGTAGGACTTGAATGAGTACCACGGGATAGGTATTTTTGGTCGCTTTATTTGTCATGGCTGATGGTCTGAATGGCTGAAGTTGTCTTTCAGAGAGGAGGATGAAATATTAATAAGGAAACTTATCGTTATCTAGTTTTTTGGTTATACTGCGATGATCGTCTTCGGTCAGCGCGAAGATCTTAATGCCGTCCGGGCGACTGGTGAAATCTACTTAGGGGGCATCCATTAATTACGTGAGGCAATTTTGGCGATTTTTTATTTAAGATTACTAATATTATTAGTTAAACGTAGCATACACACTGGACTATATGAAACTGTCTTCAAAATGTACAACTGTCTTGTAGTAAACGTATGCGCGTTAGCCACGATCGTATGGGAAACTTGTAAATTTTGAAGATAGTTTCATATAGTCCAGTGATACTACCCACCCATAGTAAAATTTAATGGAAATTTCTTACCGTATAGAATCACAGTGAGAAAAAGCAACACTAAAATACTTAAATAAAAACTACTAAAATTCGTGAAAGAATATTCATTTTAATTCCGTCCACGGAGACTCATGTATCGTCTTTTTTACTTAATTTAACCCAGTTTTCTCGCAATTTTACACTGTTTCTTTCGAAAAAAAAAAATTACGTGATATTTGCCGTGACCACCCTTTGCCCCACGTGAGATTGGGCTTGACCCCCTCTCCTCTAAACACCTTACGTAACTAATGGATGCCCCCTTACATCCTTTGTAGTGTAATATACTATTATTTGAAACTTTGTCTACCAAACTATGCTATAAAAGTAAAATGGCACTAGCGAACATGTTTTGTACAATTTTTAAAGCTGAAACATAACCCGACCCTAATAAGTGAAGAAGTAAATACAAAAGGGCAATATTATTTTTAAATAATGTAAAATAACTTTTCTATCAACTAAGTGTCTTTATAAAATCAGAATTTATGACAAAATTTTAGCTCATACACATAAAATAATTAAGTAAAGTAGCTAGACGGTGCATGAAAATTTAATTACCTCAGTCAAATACCTTCAAAATGAGCTGTAATTGTTATATATAGTAGTTAGAACTAGACTACGTAATTTTCATCCGAAATCAATTTAAATTGGTTTACGTAAACTTGCTTCAGGTTTATATAACCTGTATGAAAGTTATAGCTTGTTTCTTGCCAGGCGATAGAATTAAATTGCCATTAACTGATAACAATATTAATTTGTTGTTTGGCTTGAGTCACGAGTTTAGTGGTTGTATTTTTACGACTTTTAAACGTGTTTAAGCTAATTTAAATTAACTAACTTCCAACACAATCTTTTTTATGTACACAAAATATTATTTGTACAAATAACCAAAAGCAAACAAATTTAATAAATAATATTATTATTCATTTCAAAATGGTTTAAAAACTACAGAAATATTGTTAGGTAGAAGTTATTTTAGGTGTAAAAAATACATTTTTCTTCTGACGAGGTATTTTTTAGTTATAAAGCATTTTAAGTTTTAAAAAATGTCGTTAATATTACACATCTAAAAACGGTCCTATAAAAAAATAGCGGGTTTTTATTTTCGTGACAAAAATTGAGGGTTTTGATAACCAAATATATATATATATATATATATATATATACAGGGTGGCTCAAAAGTTTGGAATATTAAGTGTAACTTTTGAAATATCAAAAATTTACTAAAATGATTTTGATAAAAGTTTATTTTAAATTTAAAATTTATTTTAAATTTTGCGGTGACATTACCAACTTAAAAAAATAAATACGTAGCCCCCAACTTTTTTTTAATAGTAACCCCCCTTTTAACAACAGAATTTAGAATATGCTTTTTTTCTGATTACAAGTATATTATTATTAGTTTGTTACATAGGGATATTTGACCAACTAAACAAAATTCTTCTTTTACATTTTGCAGCCAAACGTCTTGAACATTAACTATTATTTCTCTAAGAACCTGAAGATTTCCCGACCTATTTTTGTATACCACTTACTTCAAATGACACCATACAAAAAATCCAATGGTGCTAGGTCTGGAGACCTAGCAGGCCACTCTATTGGCTCTCATCTACCAAGAAACAAGAAGACCGAATAATCCAAACGACGCTACAGCAAAACGAATTTTCCAAAACCATCATAAAAAAGGGTCTTAGACCACGCCGGTTAAATACCACAGAGGACGAGATCAACAAACCAACTTCGAAGGCCTTTCTTCCATACGTCAAAGGGACAACCGAAAGAACAGGCAAAGTTCTCAAAAAACATAACATTGAGACCACATTTACCTCCCCAAGAAAGATCGGTCAAATACTTTCAAACGCCAAACCAAAAATAGAGTTGGAGGCATAAGAGGTTTACGAAATTCCTTGTAAGAATTGTAACGGAAGCTACGTGGGACAGACCAATATACGTATCAACGTTCGACGCGAAGAACATCGTAACGCAGTCTTAAAACAAGAAAAAACATCTTCCTTAGCTGAACACGTCCGAAAAACTTCCCATGAAATTTACTTTTAAAAAACAAGGGTATTGGTAAACATCGAACACAGGACCAAACGTACCATCCCTGAAGCCATTGAAATAGAAAAATGTCTATGAAACCTCAACACAAGAGACGATACACAGAGACTACCAACTGCATGGAAACCAGCTCTTACAACCACCAAAACGCCACGCAGATTAACATAACACAGGTTCAATCGCAGTCACGGTTAATGACGCGGAAAGCTAAGAGGGTATACAAACAACGATCAGCGGCAACGGAGCTCACTCCATGTCTAACTCGCAGCAGAGCAGCAACAGCAGCCCAGCAGATAAGACCTGAAGATGGTACATGAGATTGTACCGAAACGCCGTCAGACATACGGTTCTTTTAAGAACCAAAAACCGACAACACGGAGCAGATCTCGGAAAACCAATAATACATATAACGCCTGTGGAAACCCAGTTGGGCATTTTTAAATTAAAAAAAAAAGTAACGTGAATAAGCACATTAAATGGATATTTTAATAATACCAAATGCTTCTTAAACAACAACTTAATTTACCAAAGGGTAGGTAGGTAGTCTAACAAACACATACATAAAAATTATAATTATGATAGTTATCAAAATATTTAATTAAAATCCGACTGGAAAATTTCTTATTTGTATTCACTATAAATTCCATTCCCTGTATATACAGACTGTATAGAATCAAGTAAGTAAGGCTGAAGACAAGGATGACAAATTATATTCTGATCAGAGAAAAAGAAACAAACTTTAATTGGGCGTGGTTTAAACCAAGCCATTCGTAATTACGAAACATAGTTGCCAGGTTGTTTTAAATCAAAAGAGAACGATTATAATTATTTAATAAATAGTTCAATTTTATTTGTTTTCAACTTTAAAAATAACAAAAAAATTAATAATATGTCAAAAATAGTTTGATTTAGTTAATTTTCTTACTTTTAATATTAAAAAATAAGAAAAACAACCCTTTTAACACGTTGATGGACACAGACAAATTTTTGGCGGGACCTGCTGCGTCACTTGAATAATTCATACACCTTTTATCCTATCATCAAAAAATTTTACCGGTAACTTGATGATGCCTTTAGGGCTGTATATAGCCTTTAAAAAAGTTTGACGGCTATAGCCGTCATGCCCCACTATGAGATTTTTTTCAAAAAAAAAAAAAAGGTGAGGTGGGTCATGACGGTCATAACCGTCCATGTTTTTTTCATTTCTACTTCCATTATGGTAGTATAAAGTCACTGGTGAACAAATTATACTTTAATAATGACAAAAAGTCTAGATTCAAATTTAAATACTTATTTTTAATCTCAACAGTCTATATATATATATATCTATAAATACTTATAATCTATAAGTTATAAAATACCTATAAATAATATAAAATTTATTTTATAAAAAGAAATTGCGTTTTTAGGACGAGAAAAAACATTTTAACGATAAAAATATAGTTATAGAAGTTATATAGTGATACAAAATAATATAATTGTTCAAAAACTTATACTTACTAGCTTTGTTACATCAAAATTTTACTCCACCTCACAACAATCAAATTTTTACTCCACCTACCAACAATCGGTGACAAAAACAGCTGAATTTTAGGTTTAAAATCGCGCTTAACAGATACTCATATAAAAATAATATAAATAAATAAAAACCAACTACATTCTGCAACCAAAAATACATGAGGTCTTATGAGACACATATGTCAGAGCTTCCTATGGATCTCATTATTAATGCGCCTGCATATGCAGGCTTGTCATAAATCAGCTAGAAAATTGTGACTGCTATAGTCGTCGTGTCATATTGGGCCCGACGGCATTTGCAGTCCTGTCCATGAATAATAGCATATGGCAACAGTGCGGCATGCAGCCAGATACAAGGGCATGCAGTTTGATCTACTGTGTTTGTTCAGTAGCTCCGACGCTGTCGTAGGGAAATGTGTACCTATAGTTTTTAAGAAATACATTTTCGCCATTAACTGGAATTTAATGAATTTTAAACAATACTTAGTTTTTATTTGCAGAAATGAATTAAAACAAAACAAACGAATTCGATAAAAATAAAACCTATAAATTCTCAAACAAAAATAAATCTAAAATAACGAAAATAACTTTTTTTCTAAATTAAATGTTCAAATAGACCACCAGCAGCAGTTAAACAATACCCTAGCGGCTGGTGGATTTTGGCACACCCATATCTCAGTTATTAAACATGGGACGCACATCAAATTTATATGAGTTTATAATGACATTATATAGACAAGTTCTGCGCAAGCAGAATTTAAATTAAAGTTTGCGAAAAAAAGTTAGTTTTTAAGTGCAACCCCCAGCCTCCTGTCCCTCCAAATTAAGATAATTCAAATTAAAGTGGTACAATATTTAATTCACTGAAGTTTATCGAAAAATTTCAAATTTTATTAAAAAAATTCAAGTATTACAGATTTTATACCATTTCAAATTTTTTTAAATTTAGTAAAAAAAATAATAAAAATTATAAATGGTATAAAACTGTAATTCTTAAATTTTTTTAATAAAATTTGAAATTTGTCGATAAACTTCAGTGAATTAAATATTGTACCACATTAATTTGAATTATCTTAATTTGGAGGGGCAGGAGGCTGGGGGTTGCACTTAAAAACTAACTTTTTTTCGCAAACTTTAATTTAAATTCTGCTTGCGCAGAACTTGTCTATATAATGTCATTATAAATTCATATAAATTTGATGTGGGTCCCATGTCTAATAACTGAGATATGGGTGCGCCCAAATCCACCAGCCGCAGGAATTTTTATGATAGGCTAGGGCCTAGCCTATCATAAAAATTCCTGCGCACGTTAAATAGCATTTCAGGACTAATATCTCCCAATGTATTAAAGATTTGCACCCTTAATTCATCGAGATTATTAGCCCTGAGCTCTTGAAATCCATAAATATTCGACTTGACATATCCCCACAAGAAAAAATCACACGGAGTCAAATCCGGTGATCTTGGAGGCCAAAGAATATCTCCATGACGACCTATCACGTGATTTGGAAAGTTGTCATTTAAATACTCTCTGATAACCAAAGTATCATGTGCAGGACACCCGTCTTACAAGGTGTCCCTAAACTTAGTGGCATAAATTTAGGAGCAGATTAAGCAAGTCAAAATATTACGAAAATCTAAATAAATATTTTTCCTAATTACGTATGTTTAAAAGATACAGGGTGATAAAGTGTTAATATTAAATCAGTTTTTTTAATATAAATTCCACTATGGTAGACTTGGAAAGGTGATATTTTGCAAACGGTCACTTACTACCAAAACATATATTCACACATAATTACAATTGTTCAAGTGAACACAGTGTCGTAGAAACAGGGGTTGCTTAAGCTTATTGTCCCATACAAACTTTGAGGTTAGGTTTTTATACCATTTGATGCAATTTTTCGATTACTCAGTTCGGCTACTATTAAAAAGGTGTACTAAAATTGTAATAAAAAATATGGTATATGATAACAAATTTTTTAATTGGAAAAACTACAATTTTTTTAATGTGGCGGTCAGGGCAAAAAGTCCCGAGGCTCATGGAATGCCTTTTTTAGTTTTTTAATTGAAAAATAAAATTTTTTATCATATACCTTTTAATCCTTTTAAATAATGCGATATAACAATTATTGTAATTTCGAATATCTCGGAAACGGTTTAGAGGTACACCTTTTTAATGGTAGCCGAACTGTGTAATCTAAAAATTGCATCAAATGTTATTAAAACCTGGGGGCCAATAAGCTTAAAGCAACCCCCATTTCTACGACACTGTGTTCACTCAAACAATTATAATTATGTGTGAATATGTGTTTTAGTAGTGACTGTTCGCAAAATATCACCTTTCCAGGACTACCATAGTAGAGGTTATATTAAAAAAACTGATATGATAAGTAACACTTTATCACCCTGTATCTTGGAAACATAAGTAATTAGGAAAAATATTTATTTGGGTTTTCATCTTATTTTGACTTGCTCAATCTTTTCCTAAATTTATGCCAATAAGTTTAGGGACACCTTGTATATATTATAATAGTGACAATCCCAACATGCCTTAAAATTAGTTGGATTAACCTATTTTTCATTTGATCTAACAGAACATTCGTAGTATATTTGTTAGTTTTTAATTTAAAAATAAATATTTTTTTGTTGTGAAAAATTGTATTAACTAAATCAGACTATAATCTGTTTTCCTGGTAATCCGAATATTTTGGTAATCCGAATCCAATCCCATGCAATTATAATTACCTAGTTTGAATTAAATTTGGTTGCATTGTAGAAGTAGGTTAGCAGCTTATAAAAAAGTAGACATTTTTTTTTAAATTACCACCTTGTTATAAACACAATTAACGGTGTTGAATGGAGAATGATTTAATTGTACTTAAAATTAAAATTCGAATGAACTATTGTATGATAATTGTTATAGCTGACCGGGTGAAAACAGCACTGCTCGTATTCAATGTTCAATGTTATATCACAATTAACATGAAACTCTGTCAATAGAACAATTTACGGCGCACTGATAAAATGTGAATTAAAAAGTTTTGCGACAAACTGATGTTCAATTTTAATTTAAATATTAAACAATTTAACAAAAAGTCAAAAATGTTTGTATATTATTGAATTTACTATATAATAGAAATTATGCAAAATATCTTAGTTATTATAGTTTAAATTAACTGAATAAAATTTATCGACATAAATAAAATGTCTCTTAAATTAATCTAATCAGAAGATATATTCGAATGGTTGCTACACGCGTTTTCCAATTTAAGGAGCATCATTATTTTTATCGAAGGGACAAAGTGACTAAAGCATTTTCCGAACAAAGAAAACTTTTTCTTCATAATTATCATAAACGCGTTTGAATGCCTCCTTCTATAATTTTATTTCCCGGGTCCCAGAAAAATACACAATTTTTGTTTCTTTTTAACGAGGTATGAAGTTCTAAAAACTTATGAAACTGTTCAATTATTTGAACCATAGACTTTTTAACAATTTTAAGACGGTAATGGCGCTGAAAAAGTTTTTAAATTCAGTTGTCTTTATTTACATACTTTTGAGACACAAGACGGCCTGATTTAAAATTTCATGTCATTACTGAAATTGACTTCAAAGTTAAACCAGTGGCGTACAAAATGTTCATTTAAATTTAAATTACTTTACAAAAACGGCAATTATTTAGTAAATAGCTTTCTATCCTGCTTAAAGCACAAAACTTTATTAGACGTTTATGAACAGAGTCATTAATTTGATAAAAAACGGATTTTCTTACAACCTTTTTTAGAATTAAGGCGGCGCCTAACTACTAATTGTTTTGGTAATACACGTAAGAAAGTATGAAAATTCAATTATTTAAGGTTTATAATCTTTTTAAGATAAAGGGTGGTAAATATTTTATCTTTTAACATGATATAATATAAATATTATAAGCCTCAACCCAACCCTTAGAAATTATTCATAATGCCCAATAGTACAATAATAAATTTATTTAGACAATAAATTGATAAAAAATATTTTCTTTCCTTCGAACTAGCACAGAAACTTGTTTCAAAGTAAACTCAACCAAAATAGCTACCTACTTCAAAAGTGGTAATTACCAACTACATGCACGTAGTTAGCATTTAGTAAGCGGACCCTAAATGGGAAATGATTTTCTGGTTTAGGTCACGTTTCCGCGACGTTCCAGAAACCACAGCGGCTATCTGATAGCCGCTGTGGTTAGTTTCCATTACTTGTACGTGCAAAAGAAGTTCCTACAACTGCTATTCTCCTACTCTTTTCGAACTGTCCCTATTGATATTTCTTTTTAGCAAAATCTAAAACGCATTACGTTTTATTCTACAAAGTTCATGCTGTCCTTCGTTGAAGTCAAAATTTTTACGCATATAACATTATTAAGCGTTATTATAAATTTGCGATGGTCTAAGACACAGACTTGTGGTCTGAGAGCACTGGCATAGCGACAAATTTTGCCCCCCCCCCCCCGCGAAAATCTTTACTGGGCCCCCTGATTTCACATATTTTTTACAAGTTTTTATATTGAAAATAAAAATTATTATTTTTATTTATTATTATTATTATTTATTACAAAAAATATTTGTAAACGAAAAATAACAATAAAAACATTTTTACAAAATGCGAAAGAATATTTTTTTTTAAATAAGGTTCTCCACTGTTTCTTATACAGTTCAACACGATTTACCTACCATGAAAAAATTTAACAGATTTCAAAATATAGGTTAAAAAGACATGTCCGTGACTTACCGCTTTACGAAATCACGTCATTAAAATTTTTTATACAGCCATTCTTATTATTTTAACATATACATAAATTTAATTTTCTATTTTGTTATAAATTATTTTTTCAAATATTGAATGTTTTAAATAATAGAAAAATTATACTTAAAAAATTTTTTTTTTAATTAAAAAAAATTCTATAAATAAAAATAAAAAAAATTTAATTTTTGATTTTTTTTAAATAAAATTTATTCATTAAATAAATTTTTTCAAAAACTATACATTTAGCTGTTATTGAAGCCCTGATCTAAAAACACGCCGAGACACGGGTATCATTTTTAAGTCTATTTTCAAAATCTGCAATCTTGAGAAAATAATTTAAATTTTGTCGTACTACTAAAATAATAGAAAAATAATGACATCATTTTATAACATACAAAGATAACTAGCAATCTTACAATGTTGCCATAATTTTTAAGCGTCGCGTCACGTTTTTTGTTTTGCAGATAATACAATGGAAATAAGTTTTTTAATGTTTTGGGGCAAGTATAGGCCGGGCCTCCACAAGGCTAGGGCCCCCCGCGGTGGCAGGTGTTCGCGGTACTGTCGCTACGCCACTGTCTGAGAGGTAAAACACAAACAAATGCAAATTTACTGTGAAATATTACAATTATACTGTTAAATACCTTCGACGATGAATTTTTTCATTAACACTGTTAGCCTGAAAATAAATTATGTTTTAATAAGTGATAACCATACTTGCAAGAAAGCATTTTTTTGTTTTGGTACCTTAATAGTTGTCAATAATTCATAATAATTTTATAATAATTCATGTTTTCTATTCCCGTAAAAGTCAAACAATTTTTTCTGCCAATATTAATCAATATCGAACAAAAATGGCGATGTTTATATAAGGATATAAATGGCCGATTTCACGATAAAGAACTTTAAAGTAGGTTAAACTATAAAATATTACTTTCGATATGACTAGAACTAAAAAGTAATTTTGTTTGCAAAGTCCCAAATTACGCTAGAGTAACATCAAAGTCGCCGGCACCTCTTTTGTCACGTCATAGTTCCCACTGCCATTTCGAAGTTTTAGCTACCACTTTGAAGTTTAAGCTACCTCTTCGCGAAATAGGGATAACCTAACTTAATAAAGTTACATTAAACCGGTTATTTCTAATTAAGTGTCAGTGTTTACTGTCGCATAAATTTTGAGTCTATAACTTTAAATTTTTTGTAAAATGTTGAACAGTCCCCAAAATATAAAATGCTACAGTAATGTGTGCATAAATATTTTGTGAAAAATGGCTGCGCGAAAACCCAAAGAGCCGACATGTCCAAATTTCGGAAAAATTCAATCGTTTTCTGGTTATATGGGTTTTTTCGCAGCCATTTTTTACAAAATATATTTGCACACACTACTGCTCTAGCTTTTTTTTACTGGTCCACAATTACACGTCACAAAAATATACATACCCAGGCTGGCAATTAGGAGAACGCTTATTGTGAATCCCGTTGACTATAGTATATATGTAAATATATGGTTATAATAAATATTAATATTATCAGCGCCGGATTATAAAAATTTGCGCCCCGGGTCTAATAAAAATTTTCCGCCCCTACCTATATAATAAATTCAAAGAAATGTCACTTCTTAACAAAAGGATTTTATTTAACCATAAACATTAGGGTACCCTACAACGTTGTAGTATTTTTTCGAAATTTTTTTGATTTTGGAGATCAAATAAAAAAAATAAGTCTAAAGTATTTGAGTTTCAACAGATAAAAAAATTTTAGACGTCGCTCAAAACTTTTTTAAACCAACCTTTTTTCTCAAAATCTTTGGCTTCTCACTATTTTTTTTTGTAGGTCGTATAGGAACATAATACATTTTTAAGTCAAAATATTATTGGTCGCTCAATATTTTTGAAATACATTTCTTGATTTTTTTAATAATTTTGATCTTGTACTACTACTATAACTACTACTACTTCCAATTTAGTTGATTTTTTTGAGCGACGTTTATTTTGTTTTTGAGTTGAAACTTGAATACTTTAAACTTAAATTGTTTCATGTGAGCTCCGAAATAAAAAAAAATATCGAAAAAATATTGCCACCCTAAAAACATAAACAAAAACTATATAAAAAACAAATACCTAAATAAGAAAATTAACATTTTGCCAACTCAACTTTGCGTGCTTTTAGAGAAGCAAATTTGTTTATCGCAATATTGACGTCATCTTTCAATAGGCTAATACCTATACTGTATATATACATACATATATATATGACTGGTACTGTATATAACTATAGTTTTAAACTAATTTAAATTAATAGTTGTTCGTAGTGTAATAAAATATTCTTATATTAAAAAAACTTTACGCCCATACGCATCGCATCGGTGGAAATAATCAATTTCTGCAAACTAAAGTTCTTGTCACCCAACAACTTGTCGGGCGCCCTACGTAATACGTGACATGACATATTTCGTATACTATGCATAGATAATAATACTATGGCAACAATCACGGTTATAATTTAAATAATTTTTTTATTAAAACTGATTAATACACGAAAAATAAAAAAGGGGAAAACCTTTTAGGTTGTAGTAAAAAACAAAAATTACCAGTCAAAAATTTTGCGCCCCCTGTAAGCTTGCGCCCAGGGTCTATAGACCCCCAAAGACCCCCCCTAAATCCGGCGCTGAATATTATATTAGTAAATATATGGTTATAATAAATATTAATATTATATTAGTTATTCAAACTTTGTAGTAAAATTCGTTTTGAATCTCACTTTCTCATTTAATAAGAAATTGAGGTTCCAAACGAGGAGTTGCAACTACGAAGTTATCACCAAATAATACCATTAACGAGGTGCAATTACTTTTAGGTAATATTCTGGGAATCTGCGATGATGCCAAAATATTGATAATAATTTAGATGTAATGCCGAGTTTGTAGTGATATGTTGGTGGCAAAATGTAGTTAAAATTACTACGGATTTAAAGTTCTTGCATACTACGTATCTCACGAAACAATGACGTAGGGAAGACCGGGGTAGAACGGGGTACCGAGGCAGAATGGTGTTTTATTTAAATTTCCCGCTGCAGACGATCGATAGTACTATCGTTCTTTGTTATCATTTACTAGAAGGTCAACACGTCAGTTGGTAATGACAAACGGGCTACTACAAACGTTTTAGTGTGTTTTAGACTAAACTTGGTGAAATTTTGTTTAGTTTTATAACTTTTTTAGATATATATTGTATAGACCCATTTTCAGCTTCATTTGAGGGTTGGATTTTATGCACACATTGCCAAAAGTGGGTTCACAATTCGTGTGCTGGGATAGAGAGTGATGACGACGATGCAGAACTTGTCTGTGAATTGTGTAAATCCGATAAGCCCATTCTGCCCCGTAGGCAAGGCGGAATGGAGTAAAGGACACTTTTTTTTAATAAGATAATAAAAAAAATTGTTAAGCATTTATGTTAATTTTTTGGTTGTATTTTGTTTATAATACTTTAATAAATCGTTCTGCTTTTTGTTGAATTTGTACCACGTCTCTACCCTACTAAAAATAATTTTTAAACTTTAGAGTCCCCATTCCGCCCCGGTCTCCCCTAGTGGATAAGAGTGAAAATTAGGTGTTGGTATATTTTATTCATATGAATGAAATAGGGTAAAACAAATTATATGATCATATTATCTCCGCCTATGCCTTCTAAGAAAGCATCTTTCATTAACAGACTGTCATTAGTGGTGCCTAAGAGAGTCTCGTTTTCGAGTTTCGCATGGTCTCATATTGTTTTCGAGACGAGACCTTTATTGGTCTTGTCTCAAGTCTAGTGCGAGTCTTACAGGTATTTCTGCAAAGCAGCTAAAACGGCTTTCAAAAGAAAAGCCGCTATCGGCAGGCGGTTAAACTATTCTTACTTGGATTATTTTTTTATACTTTTTTCTAAACTATTAAAACATGTTCCCAAATTGTTTTTATTATTTTCAATGATCTTTCAGTGAAATACTGCTAGTCGGTTTCAGATGCCAAAAAGATTTTGCCACAACTATTTATTATAATATTTAGTTTCAATATTATATTTCATGTTTAAATAGGTACATATCACGCCGCCCATGCTACACAAAGAAAACGCCGAATATTGGTCCCAGTGGCGGCTCGTGATATTTTGTTTTGGTGAGGCAGGAGCAATTTATTGAATTTATTGAATATATTCTATATTTATATTAATCTCTGTAATTAAAATATTGACATTTTATATTATAAAGTAAAATATGTAAATTATCTTAAATTCTTTATGGGGAGGCACTGCTTTACCGGCCTCCCCTGACAGACTACCAATTTGGTCCATATTTACTTTTTATGGTGATTTAATTCAGATTAGATAACTTAAAACAAACACGGTTGACAGTATAAATCATTATATAAAAAGTAAGAATGGCTTTAAATAACCCTTAACTATGACGTGCGATGAATTTGACCGTACTGGACTAGAAAAAGATTATGGATGACGAGATTTCGATACTTTTGCAAGACTCTCGTACGAGAAGCGAGACGAGACTGGAAGCTACGAGACGAGACTCGATACAAGACTTCTTATTTCATCAGCGAGACGAGACAAGACTTTCATTCATATTAAGTTCGTGTCTTTTTGAGCTTCGCTCAATTGCTTTACCTCGACACGAAGAGCCTTGGCTGCAATCTTTTGAGCTTAGCGCAAAAAGACTCCTCCTAATGCCATAATCTACCATTATCTTTAAGAAACCTTCCAGGCTGTAAAAATAATTAAAGCGCTTTTCACAAAAACAGCCTTAGTTCATATTGTTTTTTACGTACACTATTTTAATTGACTATTTTGAGGCAGCAATCATTAATTTACAATAGTATTAATAGTATTGCAATTTTTGCTGAAAACTTAATAAATCCAGAGATTAAAATGTCGATTTTTAAAGGTATTTTTTCCACTCACCTCTGCTGGAAATGAATACCCATGTATGTGGTGTTCAGAACCTTGTTGATTTTCTATACCATAATGTATGTAGATTTCTTCAAACTGATACCTATAGGCCAAAGGACCTCCAGATATATTAACATGTTGTTTTGTGTCCTTGTCTACCCTAAACACCAAAGACTGGCCAGTATTGTGTAACATACCGCTAACCTGAAAAAATAAAACTTATTTAAAACAAAACGTTTAATTTTGTGTCTTGCAAGTTAAAAGGAAAGGCATGTCAACAAATCTAAATTTGGCTATTAATTCAGTTAAGGCAGGTTTGAACATAGTATTGTTAAAAGGTTTCACGTATGACAAATGATGATGGTTTTAAAAGTGAGTTGAATAATTGTCCGCTGCGAGGTCATCTATCATTCAATCACGGAGCACGCTTCTGCGGCCTACCGCACTAATGATCAAAACCATTATACACACGATTTAAACTTTTTGGTACGTTATTTACTATTCAAAAGTCTGCGCAGAAAAACTGAAAAAAATTTAATCATATTAAAAAACTAATGGCGTCCATTTGCGGAAAATTTACGATCGTAGGCTGTTCACCACATTAAACGGATTAAATTTAAATAACTACTTAAAAATTTATGCGATCTCGAGTTTTTACAAGGCTTACCTATATAATTTTGCAGCATTTTTACAATGACGATTTAAGTTTTTAAAAATATTCATTTTTGATTAATAATACTGTTTTTGTTAAGACTCTTTTGTATGTTTGATTCCCAATACATACAGTGTGTCCCCGGATAGGTGAAACGACTCTTGTAAAATAAAAAAAATTGAGTTAAATTTTTCAGCCCTGCTTGATAAAAGATTAATTTTCGAAAAAATTTTAATTTTTAAAAACCAAGTGTGCCTTGGAAATTAAAAAAAACTACTTTTTGTGGAGGTAAAGTGCCTTTCATATGGGATATACTACAAAATATTATAAAAAAAGTTGTTTAGAATCACATTTTAGGTCCATATACCAAATTTCAAATTTATTGGCTAAATTTGATTTTTATTTTTTTACTACCTAGATTTTTACAAAATGAGTGGCCAAGAAATTTGAAATTTGGTATATGGTTCTAATATATGATTTTTTTATAATATTTTGTAGTATATCTCACATGAGAGGCACTTTACACACATAAAATAGTAAAAAAAATAAAATCAAAGTTGGCCAAGAATTTTAAAATTTGGTATAGGGGCCTAAATGTTAACTCTAAACAACTTGTTTAATATTTCCAAGGAATACTTGAATTTTCAAAATTGAAATTATGTTAAAAAATAATCTTTTATCAAGCAGGGCTGAACCCCCGGAAATAAAAATTGAATTCAAAATTTTTTGGATTTTACAAGAGTCGTTTCACCTATCCGGGGACACACTGTATGTGATACCTTTTGTAAAAAAAATAACTATTATACAGGATGATTTATTGATATTGAAACAAAATTTACAATGAGATAACTAGTTTAAAAATAAAAAGAAAAAATGTCTATTAAGTTTCCGAAAACTCTTTTACAAGATAACGTGTAGCATTTTTTTTAAATAAAAAAAATATTTTTTGTAATATCTAATAAATCCCAACAAAAACAATAACCGTATGACTAACTTTAAGTTAAATAAATGAATTATTTTTATTACACATATTTAAATATTCTTAAATTAAAAAAAAAATCTTTTTACACTGCTAAAGCGACTAAAAAATTCACATCTTAAAATGTTTAAGATGTGAATTTTTTACTAGCTTTAGAAGTATAAAAAGATTTTTTTTTTGAAATGAATCATCATGCAAACATTAGTATTTTGACACGTTAGGACTAAAACTAAAAAACCATTATTAGAAGTTTAACAAATTTTGGTCAGTTTTTCTTTCGCTTTTTCTTCTGAAAAAGTTTTTGACATGTGTTTCCATCAATCAAAATAAGTCTTCTACATTTACTAAGGAAATACCATATAAAAGTCATGTAAAGTAAAACTTAATTCCTATACTGACTAAAAACTCGTTTATGACGAAATATTGGTATACGAAAAATTAATCTTATAACTTTCCTTACAATATTTAAAAGAAATCAAAACTAAGGCGCATAGTGCAGAATGTAAAAGTTTGTTTACCTTTGCTCGATGTTTATATAAAGAATTTTAAAGAATTTTGAAACCGGGTTTAATGTATTTTTATATAAAAATGTATGTAAATGTATTTTAACTTACCTTATGCTTATCAAGGTGTATATGCCTTAATAAAGGATCAAATAATAATTTGTCTGGTTCTACATTTATTGGGGATTGCCGTCTGCCTTTTGAACACATGTTCCATTGTGGATTCATCAGACCCCAATAGCCAGGACCTAAAATAAATACATAAAATATTTTAATATACATATTATAGTTGCAATAGGTACTTTTTAGCACTTTTAAGCATATGTGTATTTGTTTAAAGTTTAGCAACATATTTAAGAATAAAGAATTTAAAAATTTAGCAGGGCTGTATTAAGGAAAAATGGGGCCCGGGGCTAAACAATGTAGGGGGCACTCAAGGTTTAGGTTTTTTATTCAAAGATTTAGTATTAAAAATAATAATGGATCTTTATTTTAAATTTATTCAATAATTGGGAAAGAAAAATGCCATCGATTAGTGTTTACCGTTTATCATTTTTATAAAAAGCGCTCAACATCAAAATTGCTAAAACAATCGTTTTAAATTTTAAAAACTTATGTATAAATGAAAAATATTGGTTACAAAAATGTATCAAAAACAACAAATTAAAATTAATTTTACCAAATTTTACTTTATCTTTTCCAAAAATTGGTACTACCAATTTAGTACCTACATTAATAAGTATTTTTCATAAAGTAAAAATAAATATCAACATTGTTAATTATATTATTTAATTTATGCATTTTCATAGCTAAACTTTAATACTAATCAACTTTTTTCATAAATATTCCTTTTAACATTTATAAATAGGAGTTATTTGTATTTTTTATGGTTCGTTAGTTTTTCACTGTATAATACATATAGTAATAGGTTCCAAACTTTTTCATTAGCTTACCTCATGCACGCACTATGCAAATATAACTAATTAGTCTGGATAATTCAGAAATAAAACGTTTATTTTTCGCCATTTTCAATGGCTAGCCGTCAAAGGATTGTTTTAGATGTGTGCCGGAAAGCTCCGGCTGCTCCACTAAACACGCTTACTAAACACAAATTATATTTTAGGATGTTTTTTGATAAAAAATATTTTAGTTGTATTTTTTATTTTATCTAGACCTAGATAAAATGCCTGTATAGCACAGTTCGCCTGGACCAAAGCTTCAACAATAAAAATATATAAAAGATGAACCGCATATTTTTTGCAAAAGTTCATATTTCCACCTTGTAAAAAATACATTTTTAAAATCGGCTACGTAGCTATTTTTTTTTTTTTTAAGGATATTGTATATTTTTTTATATTTACTCCTGTACTATGAGTTTGCTTTAATTAATGAAATCGCCAAAATCATTGAATTATTGCGACTAATATTTAATAAAAAATGTTAAATTTGTTTTCCTTTTTTACTTTTTGATATTGTAACGTTTTTTACTGTTCGTAGTGTGAATAAAAACATGCACTGGTTTATTAACGAACTCAACGATTTATTTTATAACTTAATTACACTTAAAACATTAAAAAACTATAAAACTAACTAAACACATAACTACTAATTATTTATATATCACTACTTTACAAGAGTCTATTTATTTGCACGTAGTCATTCATTGTTTTTTTTACATAATAACTCTAATTTCAGTTTGACTCCTCGTCCTTTATTTAAATTTAAAGATGAACTGCTTTGAGAACCACTTCTTCTGTTAATATGATTTGACTTGCAATTTGTTGACTACAGTTTTTGGCAAGGTTAATTGAATCGGTGAGAATAAGAACAGTACAAGTCCAAAAATTAAATTTTGACATGTCATTTTTTAAAATCAATTTTAAAGTTTAAAATACATTTTTCTGAGAAGATATAAATCATTTTAAAGAATATGAATATTATTGATTTTAAAAAATGTCAAAATTAAATTTTTGGACTTGTACTGTACTTATTCTCACCGATTCAATTGTATTCGACTAATGTCTGTGCTTGGTTCAGAATTTGATGACGCAATTTGAAAAATTCGCCCCGACAACTATACTTTACCCTTTATTTTCACATTTCGCAGTTTTATATAGCACACTGCAAACCGAGAATCCTAAATATAATGACATATTTTTTGTACAGTTAAAAATTATTTTTTACAGCTATCTTTTTGAAAGGTGGCCGAAGCCGCCTATGTACCTACTTGATTATAATTTGTAACGTAGCCGACACCGCTTACGTATTTGTGCCTTCTGAAATAAACTGAAATGTTTAATTTTTAAAGGAAAAATGTAAATATATATATATATATATATATATATATATATATATATATATATATATATATATTTATATAGAATGAGTTATTTTAGAAAAACTAAAGACAAAAGTAAAAAAATATATATTCGAGTATTTGCGTCAAAACAAAGACATTTTTTTTTTCAAATGACCAAATTAGTTTTAAATTAATATATATTTATTACTTTTATGTTTTTAATTAATTTTAAGGCGCCAGATTTAAAAAAAACTCGGAAAATAAAGACAAAAGTTTAAAAAAATGAGCTCTAATACACATTTTTTGACATAAAATCAAGTGTAGCCAAGTTTCTCAACATTTCCCGTCAAAATCCTTAGTAACGACCATTATTCATATATTAACAAACACTTCCACACACAAAAGAAATTGGGGCAACCTGGGGCACCATTACTATTTGCAAAAAGTTTGCTTGAATGCACGTTAAAAAAATGACAAAATTTGGACGGCTGTTACTATATATAAAATAAAATATTTTTTTAATTTTTAATGTTATACCTTAAAAGACATTTATTTTAAAGCAATCTACCAAATATAACTCCTGTTAATTATAATTTATAGTTTTAATCGCATATTTACCAAGCGCGAGTTATTTATATAAAAAAATGTGTTTGTGCATTGTTTTAAAATTTTATACGTCACGGTCCTTATTAATATTTTATAAATAAACAAATGGTTGTACATTAGGGTGATTCAAAAAAAGCCTTTTTTTAAAAATGAACCCGCACTGGCCTAAATTATAAAGATTACATTAAAACTAAAATATTGATACCAAAAAATCCAAATTCGATGAATATTTAGAGGTCGCTCAAATAAATTTTCGTATTTTTGCACATTCGACATAATATTAAAAATTTAAGGGTTACCTAGTTTTTTAATACCCTCTGAGACAATGTATTGAACTTTACAGAAAAAAAAAAAATTTTTCATGAAAAAAAATAATTTGTTAATAAAAACGTATCATCTTATAAAATAAGCAACAATTGGAATCGCACTATGATGGTACCGTAAAAAAACTAAGAAAATAACACTTAAATTATTTAGTATACAGAAAACCTGCCGAAAGAAATATTTTATTTGATTTATATAAAATATAACCTAAAAATAATTAAGTAATTTAGATTTTTTCCATTTTCAAACGATTTTATAAATAATTTATATCCGTTTTATTAATTATGACGTATTTTTATAATATTTCTTTATTTTTGATACCATATTTAATTAATTACACTAGGTAGTTATTAAATTAGGTCCTTTTTTATATATAAATAAAATAACGTTAACTACAAAATTATTCACTGCATTGATATGGCTTAAGCAGAAATTTAAATTTTATTAAAATTATTGACATACAACAATTCTCAAATTTTGATACCAAAATTATTTGATTCTGTCTAGATGTTGCTAAATTGACATACCACAATAATAATTATTATTCTTAAATTTTGATATAAATATATACATTAGGGTGCTTCAAAAAAATTTTTTTTTGCTCTTACCCTCTCAAATGTTTTTATTTAATATAAAGAAAATCCTCACCAAATATGGGCGTTCCAGCTCAACTCTAAGAGGTCGCTGTTTTTATTTTAGTTTCCCATTGAATTAACATGGGAAAAAATAATTTTATATTTGGAATTTTATACCTCTGTATCAAAGTAACTTATGGCAATGATTATTGCAGTTTCTTATATAAAATTTAACGCTCTACAAAAAAGGTCTCTTATTATGTTTCGATAAATTGATTTCTTCTAGAGTTATTCGAGGTCAAAGTTTGATTAACATCAAATTTTCTGTTTTTTTTTTTAATTTTATGGTACAATTAGCAGACTTGAGGTGGAAGGGGGCAAAACAAGGCAGCGGAGGGGGGCAAAATGGGGGTACCCAAAAAATGAGCATATGAAAAGTTTTCCAAAATTGTACCATCCTTCAAATGATTTAGAAACCGAAAAAAACAATAAAACAAAAAATTTACGAAATTTTTTCGGTGCCCCAGCGGGGGGGACAACGCTGCCTTGTTTTGCCACCTTTCACCTCCCGTCTGCTAATTATACCATAAAATTAAAAAAAAAAAACCGAAAATTTGATGAAAAGGATTTTTTTTATTTTAATTATAAAAAGGACATAAATTAATAACTACTTAGTGTAATTAATTAAATATGGTATCAAAAATAAAGAAATTTTATAAAAATACGTCATAATTAATAAAACGGATATAAATTATTTATAAAATCGTATGAAAATGGGAAAAATTTGAATAACTTAATTATTATTAGGTTAGGTTTTATATAAATCAAATAAAATATTTCTTTCGGCAGGTTTTATGTATGCTAAATAATTTAATTGTTATTTTCTTAGTTTTTTTACGGTACCATCATAGTGCGATTCCAATTGTTGCCTATTTTATAAGATGATACGTTTTTATTAACAAATTATTTTTTTTTCATGAAAAATTTTTTTTTTCCGTAAAGTTTAATTCACTGTCTCAGAGGGTATTAAAAAACTAGGTAACCCTTAAATTTTTAATAATATCGAATAAAAACTAACGGAGTTATTTACTATTTTGCGCAGTAATAATTTCGCGGCTCGAATGTGCAAAAATACGAAAATCGATTTGAGCGACCTCTAAATATTCATCGAATTTGGATTATTTGGTATTAATCTTTTAGTTTTAATGTAATCTTTATAATTTAGGCCAGTGCGGGTTCATTTTTAAAAAAAGGCTTTTTTTGAATCACCCTATTGTACATTGTCAAGAAAAGCATAAGGATCAATTTTATGTATATTTTTTTGCTGTAAGGGCAACTTCAGAAATCGACTTTTGGTCGCCTATACAGGTCAAATACGACACAGTGGGGCCGGCTTAATTTTAAAATTAAGAGCTGCAATTTTGGCACATATTTTTTTTTATATATTTGGAACCTATTTAGGACTACCCTAATATATATATATATATATATATAATATATATATATATATATATATATATATATATATATATATATATATCTGTCTTTGTTTATTTTTGAGCCCATGGGACAATTGCAATTGTCTTATTAAGAGTGTAATAATTTAAAAATTTGTCGTAATAATAGACAATATTACCCTTCTCACATGTGTATAAATATACGCAAAATACGTCATAAAATAAACATCCTATAACCAACTTGGGATAGGTTATATGCTCCGGCAGCTCTCGTGTCTGGGAGCATAGGTCCGTAGGTCTGTATTTCTCATACTTACATTATGGCCTGGGCGCCACCACAACTTAAAAAGTATAATAACCTAAGGTTGTGGTCATTAAGTTAAACTCAAGGTTTTGTTACTTACTTATATTTCAAGCCAAAATTATACTTTAATTTACTTTAGGGTCAGTCCATATCAAATCAACCAAAGGTTTTTCCCTCACCATTTCCAAATTTGATAGTTTTTGGTTATTTTGTTAACCTCACTAAAAAACTAGAAAATCCGAAATTTAAATTTTTTTTGATAGGTGGTTTTTGTTTTATTGATTTTTCAAAATCAAAAAATTACCAATTTGTGTCTTGCAAGTACTTACAAAAATAGCGATATCTCGTAAACTATTAAAAGTATATAGGTGAGTGATGGATTATTTCAAAGGCCTATTAGAGACCTTTTTTATGATGTATCACATAACCTAAATTTAATTTAAAAAAATGAAAAAAAATTATTTTTTTATCTCAAAAATACCTTTTTTAATTTTTTTTAAATATATATATTTTTGTGCACATTTTGATAAGCTATGTACAAAATTTCAAGATGGACACTGAACGGGTTCATGGTGAAATAAAATATAAAGGAACTCACTAATATACAAAAAATGAATATTTATGGGTCATTTTACTCCAAATAGTTGGTTGATTTGTACCTTCGATTTTTTCACTTTTTTCAGCAGCACGGTGGGCTGGGATACAAATCTATATTTTTTATATAAACTGCTCGTCATAAAAATCGACGCACCTAGTTTTTTGGAAAATATTTGAAAGCTCGTTATTGGAAAATTACTGAATCGATTTTGAAAATCTTTAGAAATCCTGAATAGCTGATTTTTTGACTCTTATGTCTAACTTTGGGAATACGATATTTTGCACATAGCATTATACTACAGGGTGTTAAACGAAGAGATGTATTTTTTCCGAAATTTCAAGTTATTCCCATTCATGAGGCAGTTGAGTTTGATAGTCGTAAAACCACTCCCTAATATAAATAAGGTAATCCCTCGGGACGTTTTCGAGATTTTGTGGATATCTTGGCTAACTACGATTATATGACAATTTTTCAAAAAATTTTGTTATTCCCCAGTTGTCCAAAAATTGAGCAATAGTGGATTCTTTCACTTACGTCTAATTTTAGGAATACGATATTGTGCACATAGTGACTATGACTATGTCATAGTCCTCGGGATATTCTCGAGATTTGGTGGATATCTTGGATAACTACGATTATATGGCAATTTTTCGAAAATTTACGTTATTCTTCACTTAAGTCCCAAAAATGAGCAAACTACAGAAGGTATCAACACAGCGTTTTAACGTAGGTCACGTGCTTCCAGTTGATGTACGTTGCGTGATTCATTAAAAGTGAAATGTTTCACACAAAAGCAATTTTTTTCGGTGAAATTCAAAATAAAAACGCAAACCAAACAAAATTATTGTCGTAAACTTATGCAGGCTATATTCATGCACTTTTCTACAAACGGTTGACAATGAAAGTTTAAAAAATATGGCGCACATCTGCTTTCCTCCCTTCAATTGTTCTTGTCATTTTTGTCATCGAATATGAAAACATTTTTTAAACTGCAAAACACATTTAAAAAAATAAAATGGCGGATGTAAGGTTGCATACCACGCAAGACGAAGAGCTGCCTGCCCTCTTTTTCTGCTAGAAGAAGATGGGCACAAGAACATTCAAATTGGGGAAACGATGTGTTGATAACTAATCGAAAACTTTAGTAGTTGCTTATTTTTGGGAATTAAGTGGAGAATAACAACAATTTTCGAAAAATTGCTATATAATCGTAGCCAAGATATCCACAAAATCTCGAAAACATCCCGAGGGATTACCTAACTGTTATTAGGAAGGGGTATTAGGACTATCAAGCTCAACTGCCTGGGGATTTGGAATTTTGGAATAAAACAACTCTTTTTTTAACACCCTGTAGTATCATGCTATGTGCACAATATCGTATTTCCAAAATTAGACATAAGAGTCAAAGAATCAACTATTGCTCATTTTATGGACTAAAGTGAAGAATAACGTGAATTTTCGAAAAATTGCCATATAATCGTAGTTAGCCAAGATATCCACAAAATCTCGAAAACGTCCCGATAACAGTTAGGTTATCTCTCGAGAGATAACCTAACCTAACTTTTATTAGAAAGGGTTATTACGACTATCAAGCTCAACTGCCCTGTGAATGGGGATTTGAAATTTTGGACAAAAAACATCCCTTTTTTAACACCCTGTAGTATAATGCTATGTGCACAATATCGTATTCTCAAAATTAGACGTAAGAGTCAAAGAATCAGCTATTGAGAATTTCTAAAGAACGACAATTTTCGAAAAATTGGCATATAATCGTAGTAAGCCGCGATATTCACAAAATCTCGAAAACGTTCCGAGGGATTACCTTACTTATATTAGGGAGGGGTATTACGACTATCAAACTTAACTGCCTCATGAATGGGAATAATTTGAAATTTTGAAAAAAATACATCTCTTTGTTTACAACCCTGTAGTATAATGCTATGTGCAAAATATCGTATTACCAAAATTAGACATAAGAGTCAAAGAATCAGCTATTGAGAATTTCTAAAGATTTTCAAAATCGATTCAGTAATTTTCTAATAACGAGCTTTCAAATATTTTCCAAAAAACTAGGTGCGTCGATTTTTATGACGAGCAGTTTATTTGTTGTTGTTGTTGTTAAGATTGACACTTGTAATCTTAAAAAAAATTAAAATGTGCATGCACGGATCTAAATTAAATGCATTTGTAGAAATATATTTTTGCATGAAAAAATATATTTCTACATACAAAGTTGTAGCCACCATAATCTTCCATCATTTGATAAACATTTTTTTTAATTCAAGTTAAATTACCCCTAATTTGATAGCCACAAGTCATGTCCATATTATATTTAAAACTTTATCCAAATAAGAACATACCTTTGACTTTAGTTGCTATGGTTGCCATAATAATTAACAAGTAAATTTGAAATATATTAAATTTAGTTGTTGACTAACTGGTTACAATCTAAAAATCTTTTTTTTGCATTCTGAACCTATTTTTACAAAATGAAGCAAGTAATTGGAAACCGTTCATAAATTGTTGTAATCCTTTGGATTTAAGAGTAAAACATTCCCCTAATTTAAGAATTTTAACGGAATGGATGTGTAAAAATTAAAAAAAAAATGAGAAGGAAATGAAAATTTGTGATAAACTGTAGAATAAAAGTGTCTAGAGAGTTAAAGGCCTTTGAAGTGCAACCTGGGTAAGTAAAATCTATTTAAATTAAAAAATAAATAGTAACCATAGTTACTATTTATTTTTTAATTTAAAACTTGACTTTATCTCTAAATAAAAATAAAAGTACCTAATGATATTAATAACAAAATTTAAAAAGTTGTTCTTCTTTTAGACAATCAACGATAACGGAAGAACAAAATACAGATTTTATACAGCACGGACATTGATTTAGTTCTTTTAATGAATCTTTGGAACTTCTAGGAGTGTCACCAATTAAAAGGAAAAAGTTAAAAAAGTAAAAAACATTATTTCAACAATATTTTTAAAAGAACAAGCTCAAAGTTCATAAGAAGAGGACAATTATGAACATGAATGTGAGATGATCAAACAATTAAAAGAAAAGTATCTTGGACAATTTAAAAATTTTGAGGAATATTTACGCATAAATTAGACTATAACTTTTCTGCCGTACTTTAGTAGAGCATAGTAACTAAAGTTACTAGGTTTTAAAAAATTACTGCATTTTTGGATTTAGCGTTTAAATGTACCTTTAGTAACTATTTTTTATCTCTTTTTATATTACGGTGGCTGTAAAATGTCTATCTTTATTTTTAGTAACTTCTAAAAACTGTTAGGTATCCTAAAGCAAAATATGGCAAATATACTTACAATCAACAATGTTCCATTTTTTTTTAATTTACCCAGTAAAAGCTAGTAACTCAAGTTGCTAGGTTTAACGCAAAGTATTTTCTAATGGGAGTATTTTAAAGTTATTAAATAATTAATACTACGTCACCTTAATATAACAAGGTTGTATGTTTTAAAAAACGAAAAATTTAAGTCTATGTTTCTACAGGATTATACATGGCCTACGCTTCACATACCACTTAAAAAAATAATTCTATAGAATGTATATTCTATGTATACATATATATATATAGAGTTATTTTCAAGTTGTATGTCAAGGGTGGATTAAATAAAACCTTGTAGAAGCATAAACTCAAATTTTTCGGTTTTTTTAACATACAACCTTGTTATATTAGGGTGACGACTAAGCTTTATGTATATATTTCAGCATTGATTAAAATCTGGCAACTTGAATGTTGATGTTTTAATAAGTTAATTTGTGCATATTTTAATCAACATAGAACTTTTTATACTACTATTTGCTGAATTATGATTTACGTAATTTGCACAGTCGAATAAATAAATAGAAATCTGTTTTTAATAAATCGGACTTTACCAGACTAGTTTTACGTTTGGAATAGTGTGTTTAACTTGTAATAACGGTGTTTTATTATTAAGAAAGTTCAAAATATGTCCAGAAGAACAAATTTGAAGTTAAGCTACCAGTGGCACCGTATTTGGAACCATTGGGGTTAAAAACTAAAAAGAAAGGAACAATGTTAAAGACTCTTTGTCCCATATTTAGAGATTATAAAAAAATTGTTTTGGATTTACTTACCTTAATATCTAAATGTTCAATTTTACTTAATATAATATGATTTTTTAAATTGTCTTTTTACTAAATAAAATGGCAAAAAACCTAAATAATTATTTATTTTAAGTTATACTCGATTAACTATATTTTACATTTAAAAATTACAGTAACAAGCAATTGATATGGCCAGCTTTTGCATAATTACTTAAATAAATTAACAAAATACCTATAGTAACTCATATTTGTACACAAATTACTTATTTTTTTGATAATTTTTTAATTTTTTCAAATTCCTCGTTAAAAATTATGTAGGAATTGATCATTAGATATTTTAAATATTTTGTTGCAAAGAAAGGCTATGCAATTTTAGAAAATTCGCTGTCCTGAAAAGTTACAAACAGAGCTGTCAGAAAAAAGTATCTTAGTTACTTTAGAGTAACTAAGTTACTTTAAAGTATCTAAGTTACTGTATCTTAGTTCCTTTATTTTTTTAACAAAAATTATCTAGTATCTTAGATACTTTTTAAAAGGAACTGTATCTTGTAACTTAAAAAAAGTATCTTAGATACCGAAAAGTATCTTAGATACCAAAAAGTAACTTAGATACCAAAAAGTAACTTAGATACCAAAAAGTAACTTAGATACCAAAAAGTATCTAAGATACCACAAGAAAAGTTCCTTTAGTCAAGTTGTTCGAGACGGCCGCGGCCATCGAAGTTATTATAATAAGTATACTGGCGACTTCAGCGACTGGCGCCAATCGACTGGCGGCGATTTTTGTTATACCTACTACTACTTTTATTCACCTATACTTCTTTTATAATCTGTGACTTTGCCACCCGCTCTGTAGAAGGGTGTTTCCGTTCGTTGCGACTTGAATTTATAGTCTGAAATAAGTTAGGTTAGGTAAGTACTTGCACTTGCTTCTTTATGATGTACTGATGTAGGATATTGGTTGTTACATTGTACCGTACATTCTATAATGTTCAATGTATGTTTTCCATTTTAAATTTTAAAAAAATGTTAAAAAAGATTAAATGAAAAGTGTGAGATAATTTTTTTTATTTTTATAATTAAGTGGTGTTTAATTAACGATTTTATCTCTTTTTATTTTTAAGATATTTTAAAAGTGCCTAAGTTAGACACTTTTTGCATTAGACCCTTCAATGGTTTTATTCAACTAGATTTTATTGAAAAAAATTGTTAAAAAAGTAAGCTTAAAATTATTTGAAAAATCAGGGTGGGGTTAGAACGAATTTTTGTTTGGCGGTTTATACGAAACTTTTTACATAATATACAAAGTAACTAAAAAAGTATCTTAATATAAGTATTTAAGTTCCTTTTTTTAAACAGTAACTAGATACCCAAAGTAACTTCGGATACTTTTTCAAAAAGTAACTTATCTTGTATCTAGATACTTTTTAAAAGTATCTTTGACAGCTCTGGTTACAAAATCATATATGAACCTAATAACTATAGTTATTAGGTTTTGCCAAAGTACGGCAGTTTTTATGCCGGTTATTGCCCGTGGAAATGTTGTATTTTCTAGTTAGATTAGATGTTTGGTTAAACAAAACCTAAAATTAAAAGCAATAAGTCAATCATTAAATGAGAAGAAAGTAACTGCAACTTTGTGTTTGGATCTCTCCAAAGCCTTCGATAGTGTAGACCATGCTTGAAAAAATGGAAAGGTATGGTATTAGGGGGATCTCTCTGGAAGCTATTTAAATCATATCTCTCAAACAGAACCCAGAGAGTAATTGGCATTAATGAAGGGGGAGTAAAGGTGATGTCAGATAGTAGACTCATACAAAGGGGAGTGCCACAGGGTTCAATTCTGGGCCCCCTGTTGTATTTAATATACACAAATGACGTGGTAAGTGTCACGAATAACAAAATTGTACTCTTTTCAGATGACACATCTGTGCTCTATAAGGCTGAGAATCTGGAAGTGTGTAAGAATTACATTGAGATAACATTAAATAATTTTAATGACTGGTTTACTTCTAACAATTTGCTCTTAAATATTGCAAAAACTAAGCTCTTGACCTGTAGTGCCAGAAAAGAACAAGATCTTAATATTAAATTTGTTGATAATAACATAGAGTCAATTGAAAGCTTATCATTTCTGGGTGTAAATCTTGATAAACGGTTGAACTGGAAAGCACATGTGAATCTCCTAGCTGCAGACGTTGCACGATGTTGTTACGCTGTGTCCATAATCGCATTAGCATCCCTGGAGCTCTGTCAGCATATCATGCTTTTGTTCAATCGCGAATTAGATATGGAATAATATTCTGGGGAAACTCCGTAGACAGTAGAAGAATCTTTATATTACTAAAAAGGTGCCTAAGAACAATATTTAGAATGGAACAATTAGATTCGTGCAGGAAGGCCTTTGTAAACAATAATATTCTTACAATACACATGTTTGCAATAAAAAATAGGTCCACTTTAACAGATCTTCAACGTGATTATAATATATATATATATATATATATATATTGTAACCTATGTTTGTAAAAAAAAATACAATAAAATAGGGCACTTACCTCGGCAGCTCTTATTTGTCGACGCTAGGTCGAGGTTCAAGTTTTAAGATCGAAAATCTGAAGTCAAGGGCGCCAGTTGCGACAAACTCAACAGGAAGTCAGGGTGAGGGAGTTTCTTTCACAATAACAAATTAACCAATACTTTAATAAATTGACACTTTATTCTAATAAAATAATATTTATCCCACCGTGCGAGCTTAGCTCCAAATAAAATTGTTATCCCACTGTGCAACCAGCTGTTGGCAACATAACCTTAACTGTCAAACTTAAGCACACTCGCAAACATGAATCAATTACAAATCAATAATACAATCAGACGTCTGTTACAAGGGTCGTAATTACTACCTAATTTAATTTGCGAGTTATTGCCGTTATAAAATGTTACAAGTGTTTATACCATACAATGATACAAGGTAATATTAAGGTTATATTTAGCTTACTTGGTGAATTTGAGATGTAATTAACCAAATCCAAGGAATTAGGGCCCAGGCACAATACTAATGGGTAAGTTCTATTAGCTCTTCCATGCAGGTTTCAATTTAAAGTGTTTTCTAGGCCTTGTCCATTCCACCAGGAACAATGTACACCGATTGTTTTGGAAATTACCAGCAAATCCACAAATCTTCCAATGGGTATTTTAAACACTGTTGGATTAGGTACAAATAAACAATAGCCAAAGATGCAAGCATGTACGATGCCCAACTATCAAAACCAAATTCAATTATCCAATAAAACAAAGGCCTATTTAAGAAAATAAAGGAATTTGTAAGAAAATATGCTAGTATTATTTTGAAATAGAACTCACCCACAAGATTTGAACCTTTTTTAACAAAATTAATCAATCGATGATCTAAATAAAATTAACTTTTAGCATTTAATTCACAAGATGTGTGCCAAGTCAAAATCTAATTAATAATGGCTGTCCAAAAAGTCACTAGGCCACAGCAAAAAACAATTTAAATTTGTCATTTTTCATCTCAGTGCAGTGGCAACACTGTGACATTAATTTAGCAATATTTATTGTTTAAACATTTGTTTAATACCAACTTTATAATTAAACCCCAGAATAAAGTGTCATAAAAGAAATCAACTAAAATTTACTATTAAACTTACAACCTAACTTGGCCCAAGAACATTAACAAATAAATAGAATAAATTAGCAGGTAAGCAATTAATATTTCTTTAATAAAACGCCAAAACTTTTCAAAATCAAAACTAACTAAAATCCTGTTTGTTACATTCCCCTTCTTCCCATTAAAAGAAAATGGAAAACCATTTCATTTTCTTAAAGCTAGTCACTAGCAAAAAACAATTTAATTTATTCCCAATTAAAATACTAATCTAACTAAATTACACATATTTACAATTTAGGTTATGTACAAGGTCCACATTTAATTTCTAATTACTACTTAAAATGTACACAGTTACAATGAATTTAATCATTTCAATTGGCCAAAAAAAATCAAAACTTAATTTAATCGACAAAAGTGTCAAAATTTTGTTCATTAAATTTAATGGTTACACTACAATTATTGTTAACAATCAACAAATGCAATTTTTTAGTCACTATTCGGATTTTTTTTTGTCATTTACGAGCTCTTCGCATTACCGGGTTTCCACTTGTCACGTTCATTCTTAATTATTTTTCGTCAAAATCGGGGTTTATTTTTTTTCAAAATCGGGGTTCAATATTTTTCAAAATCGGGCAAACAAACAACAACAAAATTCCATAAGCATTCACACACCTTTCGTATCACATTCTTTCTCACATTCACACATTATTAGTCATCATCATTATGTTCGGACTCATTTTCAGAATCATGAAGGTCAACATCCTTAAATGGTTTCAAATCTTTAGTGTGCCAACGACCGACATCATTACCATGTTCATCCGACAATCTATAAATCAAGGGAGACACAACTTCAGTTACCATGCACAGAGTCCAACGCTTAGCCAATTTAGAAGAAAACTGATTTGGACCAGAAGAAAGAATATGGTTCCGCTTCCATACTTTGTCACCTAAAGCATACGAAGGAGATGGATTTTTTCGTAAATTATAATAATGTCCATAATGATTATACGCCTCTGCAAGATGACGTTGAACATCCTTGTAAACTTGAGGAAACTGGGCAATAACATTGGCGTACGTATCGCGATCAAACGTGTTCAAGTCCAATTCTCGTAAGTTGATGTCACCATAATAGTTTCCCTTTACAGGAACATGTCGACCAAACGTCAAATAATTCGGAGTATAGCCCGTCGATTCATGAATTGCACTACGTATTGCATAACCAATTTTTGGCAACTCCAAATCCCAGTTTTTATGATTCACTTCATCGATATACGAACGAATGGCTGTACCAATTACACGATTTACACGTTATACCTGATTTATCTGAGGGTGATATTTGGCATTAAAAAAGAGCTTAACGGAATACTTTTCAGCAAATTCGACAAAGTTTCTAGAGGTAAATTGAGTTCCATTGTCCAAGCAGATTACCTGAGGAGTACCAAAGACAAGAAATACCTCATTTTCCAGATATTTCATAATATTAGCTCCATTTGCTTCACGCATGGGATGCAGCAATACAAACTTAGTGAAATAATCCGAGATCGATAGAATATACACAAAACCACGTGGAGATTTTGGGAAGGGACCTACAATATCAATGGAAATGATTTGAAATGGGAAAGAAACTTTCTTTGGGTTTCCAATGTGACCAGGACGGGCTGTATTACGCGATTTTTGCTCTTCACAAATTCGACACCGTTGAACATAGTTTTTAACATAATGTTTCATCTTGGGCCAATAGTAAAATTCTCTAACGCGAGACAGCGTTTTAAAAATGCCAAAGTGCGAAGCGGTGGGATCATCATGACAAGATTCCAATACTTGACGACGATAAAACTTAGGAGCCACCAATTTCCATTCGGGAATATTTCCATTGAAAGGCAATACCGAGGGAACATGCTTATACAGTAGACCGTCTCTAATCATCCAATCAGGATAACTATCAGGATTATTAGTAACACTTTGAAACATTCGTTGATACCATTTGTCACCCAAACAATTTACAATTTCAAAGTTCAACATGCTAACCATCAACGGAGCTTTAGATAAAGCATCAGGTACTATGTGAGATGAACCTTTCTTATGTATTATTTCCATTTCGAATTGTTGCAGTTTGACCGCCCATCTAGCCAACCTACCAGATGGAGATTTGAGATTATGCAACCACATGAGACTGGAGTGATCTGTCACCACTTTGAATTTTACTCCTTCAATGTAACATCGAAATTTCTCAATTCCAAAAATAACACCTAACAATTCTTTTTCTGTCACACTATAATTTTGTTCTGCTGGCAAAAGAGTCCTACTGGCATACGCTATAACAACTTCATTGCCATTACCATCTATTTGAGTCAAACAGCACCCTAATCCTAGATTACTAGCATCACACTGAATCGAGAATTCCTTGGAGAAATCAGGACTCGCCAATATAGGGGCAGAAACCAAAGCCTTCTTAATATTCCCAAAACATTCATCAGCCTGATCAGTCCACACCAATTTCTGGGACTTTTTTTTACCCTTTATTAAAGCCGTCATTGGAGCAGTAAACATGGAGAAATTTTTGATAAAACGTCGATACCACCCACAAACTCCAATGAAGCGTTTCAACTCAGTAACCGTTTCAGGTTTGTGAAAATTTAACATGGCTGATATTTTAGATGGATCGGTTCTTAAGCCTTGACGATCTACAATGAAACCCAAATATTTTAACGAAGGTAAGCAGAACTCGCATTTATCCAAGTTAATGGTAAGCTTTGCGTCCTGAAGACGTCGAAAAACTTCGTGAAGAACTTCCAAATGTTTGTCAAAAGTTGGGGTAGCAATGATAACGTCGTCCAAATAAACAAAACAAAATGGTTCTAGACTCGGACCTAAAATTGAATCCATCAATCTTTGCTGTGTTTGAGGGGAATTACTAAGGCCAAAAGGCATGACAGTAAATTCAAAAAGACCTCTACCCGGTACTGTAAACGCAGTTTTTTCACAACTCGTTTCTTCCAGTGGCACTTGAAGAAAGGCCTGTTTCAAGTCTAAACTCGAAAGGAAGCAAGCACCAGTTAGCTTTTGTAAGATGGTATCCACCAAAGGCAATGGATAAGCATCCTTTTTTGTAACCGAGTTCAACTTCCTGCCATCGTAGCAAAATCTCCAGTCACCATTGGACTTCTTGACAAGCAAGACCGGACTAGACCAAGGGCTTTTGGAAGGTCTTATAACTCCAAGAGTTAACATATTGTCAAGTTCATTATGAAGATGTTTCAACATGTATGGAGACATGGGATGGGGTCTTTGTTTAATTGGATCAGCCGAGCCAGTATCAATTCGATGAACAATTTTATTTGTTCGACCGAGTTTTGTTCCATTAACATAAGAGAGCTCCTCAAACTTACAAATAACAGAATCCAATTTTGTTTGCTGAATCTTGTTCAAATCAGATCTATCAAGAATAACATTAATAGAATTAACATACTGTTTCTGACCTTGAACAAAAAACTGCTTACTGTTAAAATCTAGCCGCAACCCAAAACTATATAAGAAATCCGTACCCAAAATTAATTCTTCAGCTACAGAAGGAACTACAAAAACTTTTAGAAGTTTTTCCACTTTCTCTAAACAAATTGGTAATTTTACAAAACCTACTATATTTTGGGAAGCACCATCAGCTGTTGTTAGTCTAGAACCAACATTTTCATTTAGCTTTAATTTAAACAAATCTAACAAATATAGACCTTTGCCACCAATAACAGTATTGCTAGCTCCACTGTCCAACAAACCAACAACCTTTTTTTCAAAAATACTCACCGTAACATGTACACGATTATCGAAGGACTTATTAACAAACAGTGCACTACTCTTAACATTGAGTTTCCTATAGAACTGACCCACAAAAGCACACCATTCCTTCCACTCATTCAATGATGTTTTTGGCGAGGCCTTTAGGACACTAGGAAAACGCCGACCTACTGAGCGTTTCCAGCAGCTATGTTTTTTGAACATTTCAAACATGAGGGTCTTTTAACACCCGGGGTTCCACAACCATAGCAAATGGGTTCTACAACAGGCTTATTGCAATTTCTAACAGAGTGTCCCTCAACTGAACAATTCCAGCATTTCATGGCAAAAACTCTGGGCTTTGAAAATCTCTGAAATTGTGAATTTTTAAACCTATCAGCACCTACATAGGCCAAATCGGACTCAACGGCACCAGAACTCTTAGAAGGAGGAGCAACAAACTTATTTTGAATGATTTTTGCATTTTCTAACAATCGACAGTCATTCAGGAGGTTATCAATAGTACCAATCGCGCGTAAAGCAATGTGTGCTTGATATTCAGGCAATAAATTATTTTTTATAATCTTAAGCTGCTCATCCTCTCTAACTGCTCTAGTTAACCTGCTAAAATAATTTTTCATAACCGAAATATAAAGTGTTACCTTTTCATCAACACCCTGAGTTCTACTTCTTATCTCACTCCACAAAACATCATCATAATCGACAGGTAAAAAATCTCGCCTTAAAGCAACTACTAAGGAATCCCAATCAACTAAAGAAGTTTGAACGGAGCGATACCAATGGAGAGCCACTCCAGAGAACAAGTCCACTGCAGACCTAAACAGTTCACCATCAGAGATATCTCTAGCAATTTGAAGCTCCCTAACCCGCTGTAGAAAACTGTTTACAGACCAATTTTTATTGGTTCCATCGAAGGTTATTCCCCATTTAAAGACAGGAGTCTTGGATTTATTATTTGGACTTATCGTTGGCTCTTGTACAATAGTTGAAACTGAGGAAATATTAAGCGAATGTTGAGTGGAGTTAAAAAACACATCCGAAGCCAGAGCAGTAATTTCAATGATCTGACTAGCCCTATATTCTTTAACTGGGATTTCATCAGTTGGGAACCTACCTAATCTACCTAAAGTGTGACGACATCTAGACAAAAATTGATTATGTGTACTGTCATCATAAATTTGCAACTCTGCTGCAAGCAGTTTTAGGGATTTAATGCTAGTGGTAAGCTGAGATTTTTCCGTATCAAAATCAAAGTTAGGTGTTTCATAACATGCTAAAGGATTTTTACAATCGGACTTTAAATAAACATTTAAGCATTTTATTTTGGTGGCAAGCTCACTATCTTTTGATTCTAAATTCCTAATACATAATTCATAATTTAGTTCATCTTCCGACAACAAGGAAGCATCAATCTCAAAAAGGTTATCCATAGTAATAAAAATTGGTTGATTTATCAAAAAAATAGTTTTACTAATTTCTGCTAACAAAACCCAAGCCAAGTCCAAGTTAATAGTTCAAGCAAACCAAATACTGAAGCAATTTGCTATTGTGAAAAATAAAGGAGAGGAGAGAAGGAGCAGAGAAAACGAATACTTCAGATTTTCGGGCCCCACGTTGCAAGGTGCCAATTTTGTAACCTATGTTTGTAAAAAAAAATACAATAAAATAGGGCACTTACCTCGGCAGCTCTTATTTGTCGACGCTAGGTCGAGGTTCAAGTTTTAAGATCGAAAATCTGAAGTCAAGGGCGCCAGTTGCGACAAACTCAACAGGAAGTCAGGGTGAGGGAGTTTCTTTCACAATAACAAATTAACCAATACTTTAATAAATTGACACTTTATTCTAATAAAATAATATTTATCCCACCGTGCGAGCTTAGCTCCAAATAAAATTGTTATCCCACTGTGCAACCAGCTGTTGGCAACATAACCTTAACTGTCAAACTTAAGCACACTCGCAAACATGAATCAATTACAAATCAATAATACAATCAGACGTCTGTTACAAGGGTCGTAATTACTACCTAATTTAATTTGCGAGTTATTGCCGTTATAAAATGTTACAAGTGTTTATACCATACAATGATACAAGGTAATATTAAGGTTATATTTAGCTTACTTGGTGAATTTGAGATGTAATTAACCAAATCCAAGGAATTAGGGCCCAGGCACAATACTAATGGGTAAGTTCTATTAGCTCTTCCATGCAGGTTTCAATTTAAAGTGTTTTCTAGGCCTTGTCCATTCCACCAGGAACAATGTACACCGATTGTTTTGGAAATTACCAGCAAATCCACAAATCTTTCAATGGGTATTTTAAACACTGTTGGATTAGGTACAAATAAACAATAGCCAAAGATGCAAGCATGTACGATGCCCAACCCAGATAACATTCGTGAATGCATATTAAACTCACACCGGGCGCACGCCGTGAATCTTCAAAATTGAATTCATCGTGAATTCACCGTGAGTTCACAGATAACATTTGTAATGCACATTTAATTCACATAGGACGCACGCCGTGAATCTTTAAAAATGAATTCATCGTGAATTCACTGTGAGTTCGCAGATAATATTTTTAATGCACATATAATTCATGCCGGACGCACACCCTGAATCTTTAAAAATGAATGCATTGTGAATCCACTGTGAGTTTCCAAATTACATTCATGAATGCACATTAAACTCCTACCAGGCGCACGCCGTGAATGTTCAAAATTGAATGCATCGTGAATTCAGCGTGAGTTCACAGATAACATTTGTAATGCACATTTAATTCACATAGGGCGCACGCCGTGAATCTTCAAAATTAAATGCATCGTGAATTCACCGTAAGTTCACAGATAACATTTGTTATGCACATTTAATTTACACCGGATGCACGCCGTGAATCTCCAAGATTTTATACAGATCTGTTAGCACGTTTAATTAAAGATCTTCAAATTTATTTTGATAGGTTAGCTATACCTCATTTTGACAGGGAAGGTATACCTATAGGTATAGGGTATACCCTATCAAAATAAATTTGAAGACCGAATTCGAAATAAGAAAAAGAAAACATAACATTAAAGGAATATTAATTAAAGATTTTTATTAAATATTAAACGGAAAATAAAAAAGTACATTTTTTAATTAATATCAATTAATAATATTTAATATACCTATAGGTACCTATATAGGTATAATAATTATTAATTATAATTATATATAATAATTGCAAAACCAAATACGCGGGCACTCGTGCGCATGCGCCTATGGCCGTCACATTTCAACTAAATAACCAGCATGAAGGGTTGCCGCTTGCAGGTATTTGACCCGAAAATCGCGTATTTCATCATGCTTGCAAGTAAAATATTGAAGGAGGTATTTTATAAATTTCGACCAAAATACTTTTCAAAGAAATTTTCAGTAAATAATATTGTATAACTACTAACTAAACATAATTCCTTAATTCCATCCTTTTATTTTTCTCTTAATTTATTCAATATTTAATTCACTTTTCCAAATTGAGCAAATGTACTAGAAATTTTTACTCGTGTGGGTAATTTCTAGTATTTTGTAATTTTTGATCGGGAACTTTCATAAAAATCATCCGGCTTCCATCCGGCAACACTGCAGCGTTAGTGTGCGTACGCAGCTAAGAGCCACGAGGTTTTCTATAGAATACCACAATCCACACATTGTGTAGAATACCATATATGGTAAACATCTAGCTAGATATCCTGTATACCGGTAAAACGTTCACTGAACGTCGTTCAGTTCATATCCTTTTTCTATGGTTCAGAGATAAACGTTCAGTTTCAAGGTGTATGTATACAAGATATATCTTGGTTCAGTTTTATAATATATAGGTATTCAGTTCAATAAATACTTAAGTTGCTAGCCAGGAATTCCAAAGGTAAGTTTGACATTTTTATATTTTTGCATGATCAAATTTAAGATACGAATTTTATTATATAGTAGATCAGTGCACTGATAATAATTGTTACAATTATTGCAAAAACAACAAAAACAATGAATAACCATGGTTATAACGCTTTATTGTGGTTATATTGTTTTATAAAGTTTTTATTCATTGTTTTTGAGTCAGATCACGTCAAGTGGACCCCCCATTTTCCACTAAATTTTTATACATCAATCGTTAGTAGTCATTAGTAACAATATTTCCTTAAAATATTTTTTTTAAATTTTAATTACAGTTACCAGAGTTTTTTTGTAACAAAGATTTTTCTCACTTTTAATTAAAAAATTAATTGTAAAAAAACTGTTAAAAGTTTCCTAGTGAAATTTTCAGGACTTAAATAAAAAACTTTTTTTTTAAATTTTTTTATACTTTTTTTGATTGAAATATGCAATTCAAATTTTTTATAAAGTCTCTATCAAATAATCAAGTTTTTTTTCATGGTTACATGTACTGGATATTAAGGTTTCATATTCTGAAAAAATTTCACTGCCCGGCATTACATAACATTATTAATTTTTTACTGCTCGGCTGAATTGGTTTAAATGATTTGTTTTTATTTGAATTCAAAATATGACATCCATTTTAATATTTTTATTAGTAAATATACAGTCGACAAATATTTTACAATTTTTTAATCAATAAAATAAATGAATTAATTAATTAATACAGAATATTTTTATTAGCTATCGCAAGACTTTTCTTTATACACAAAAACAAATACCTATATTTTTTTTGTTCTAAGCGTTTTTTAAATAATATTTATTAAATTTTATAAAATGAGTCTTGTAAATAAATGCTGTAATCCATTAATATTATTTTAATTTATATATTTTTAAGGAACAAAAGAAATTAAAATAAGGGGAAAAAATGATGAGTTATTTGACTCATTTGATGATGTGTCCAGTGATGAATCAGTAAGTATACTTATCTGTAGATGTGCTTGTATCATTGTAATTTCATATATTTGTATTATACTCATGTGTATGCATTAATTAGTATTATTGATGTTATAATTCATATTTTTTTTAAGGTTAAAGAGGAAATTGAAACCTCTGAGGTTGATTCGGAATAAACTTTACAACATAACACATTGTGTTTTATTTCAGTATACTATTGTACCTCAAGTTTAATTGGACTTAAATCACATCTTTATTTAACATTTTTCATTTGACTTTATTTACAAATATAACAAAATCTGTTATTTTAAAAAATAACACGTTTTATTTTGTGTTCCAATATAAAATTAAGTGCAAAAAAAATTGAGTATACGCACGAAATTCACCGTGAATACGCACGCGAGGATGCGCCCTCCCCTTGAATTCACCGTAAATGCACAAGTGAAGCTCGAAGTGAGTGCGCATGCATGCTCTAAATTCGCGCAAAAAATTGAAATAATGGTGAATGCAAATTTTTTGTTCAGAAAACTTATTTTACTCTATAGGGGAAAATATGTTTTCTGAACATGCACCCTTATTTCATTTTTTTTCGTGCGAATTTAGAACACGCATGCATTTACGATGAATTTAAGGGACGGACGCATCTTCACGTGTGCATTCACGGTGAATTCACGTGTGCATTTAAGGGGCGGACGCATCTTCACGTGTGCATTCACGGTGAATCCAATGGGCGGATAGATCTTCACGTGTGCATTCACGGTGAATTCCAGGGGCGGACGCATCTTTTAGCAACCGTGAATTCACGCGTGAAGCAATATTTTTCACCGTGCATTCACGGTGAACTCACGAATGTTATCTGGGAACTATCAAAACCAAATTCAATTATCCAATAAAAAAAAGGCCTATTTAAGAAAATAAAGGAATTTGTAAGAAAATATGCTAGTATTATTTTGAAATAGAACTCACCCACAAGATTTGAACCTTTTTTAACAAAATTAATCAATCGATGATCTAAATAAAATTAACTTTTAGCATTTAATTCACAAGATGTGTGCCAAGTCAAAATCTAATTAATAATGGCTGTCCAAAAAGTCACTAGGCCACAGCAAAAAACAATTTAAATTTGTCATTTTTCATCTCAGTGCAGTGGCAACACTGTGACATTAATTTAGCAATATTTATTGTTTAAACATTTGTTTAATACCAACTTTATAATTAAACCCCAGAATAAAGTGTCATAAAAGAAATCAACTAAAATTTACTATTAAACTTACAACCTAACTTGGCCCAAGAACATTAACAAATAAATAGAATAAATTAGCAGGTAAGCAATTAATATTTCTTTAATAAAACGCCAAAACTTTTCAAAATCAAAACTAACTAAAATCCTGTTTGTTACATTATATATATATATATAATACTAGAAACAAGATTCTACTACACTCGTCCGCAAAATTAACCGGACACTTGATTTTTCCTCTATAAAATGTGTTAAATGCTTTGTATATTAATGTAACAACTATACACACATAAAAAAATATAAGATTAAATTATGTTAAAGTTTTTTAGGCTATAAAATGCGACGATGGCATTGTTTTATACATTTTTTTATATCTTTAACATTTTAATTGTTTGAAAGAGCTCTTCAATTCATTACTTATTTAAAAGCTCTTCAATTAATTTTTATTCCTGTTTGTTTTTGGCCTTTTATGGTTTTTCCAAGTTTGTTTTAAAAGTTATTTTTATTTAAAATCTGTAATAACTCCCGAAGAAGCCGCTAAGGCTGTTGCACTTTACAATGATGGACGCAGCATACAGTATATTGCCTACACATAATATTCTTAAATTACAGTGTCTGATGCAATTCAAAAGTTTAGGGAAACAGGTTCCTATTCAAGATTACCTGTACAAGGAAGACCGCGATCAATAAGTAAAGTTGAAGACCGTTTTCTTCGACTTCAAGTTCTGCGAGACCGGACACTTCCTGCTACAGCCTTGTCTAGGAGATTGGCAGATCCATTTCATCAGATACTGTTCTAAGAAGACTGAGGGAACATAATTTAGTGCCCTGTCGACCTGCCACTGGCCCATTGTTGGACGCAGCCCATCGTAGACAGCGCTTGGAATTTGCGCGAACCCATGTCGATTTGGGTATGGTTGAATGGAGTCGTGTTCTCTTTACGGATGAGTCCCGTTTCACCAGATACTCACCTGATCGTCGACAACATGTGTTGAGACGATCTGGAGAGCGATATACTCAGTGCTGCTTCTCTCCCAGAGTACAGTTTGGCGGTGGAGGTGTAATGGTTTGGGGAGGCATTTCTTTGGAGGCTCTTACGGCACTTGTAACCTTTCAAGGGCGTAGTATAAACGCTGACAGGTACATAAGAGAGTATCTTGAAGAACATGTGGTACCTTATGCACCAATTATTGGAGACCAATTCTTACTTATGCAGGATAATGCTCGGCCGCACACAGCCCAGGTAACGCGTCAGTACCTTTACGACGTTGGTATTCAAGTTCTGGGCTGGGCACCTAGAAGTCCTGACCTGAATACCATTGAGCATGTGTAGGATAACCTAGGGAGAAGAATTAGGCAAAACTACGGGAAGTTTCACACACTGGTTCAATTCAAGATTCAAGATTTATTCGTTATACAATATACAATAAAGTTTAAACACGTCAGAATAAATAAACATACAAATTAAAATAAATATACAAGATATTACAACAAACAGTTTTCAATAAAATTGTAGCACAGAAACTCATCCATAGAATAGAAAGCTTCTTGCAGTAAAAGTCTTTTAATAGTATTTTTGAAGTGATTCAAAGGTAGGATTTTGACTTCATTTGGTAGTTTGTTAAACAGCTTAATACCAGTAAATTCATAACTCTTTTGTGACCTTGTTAGTCTCACAGGGACTGGAACTATATTATTGCCTTTCCTTGTTTGATACCTGTGATTATCAGTATGTTTACGAAAATTGTTTTCGTTTTCTTTAACATAAAGAAGACATTCAAGAATATAAGCGAAAGGAAACGTAAGAATCCTGTGTCTGACAAAGCTTTTTTTGCAATTTGCTCTATAACTGAGATTATCAATTATTCTCAATGCACGTCTTTGCAGACCAAAAATTCTATCCCACATTGCACCCTGACCCCACGCCAATAGACAGTATGAAATTTTGGAGTGAAATAGGGCGTGATATAATATAACCAGTGTAGACTGAGACACATCATTACTGAGAATACGCAAGCCAAATATAGATTTACGTAAGGCAGAGGCCAGTGAATCAATATGGTTGTCCCAACACAACTTAGGGTCGAGAGTAACTCCCAAGAACTTAATTGACTCAATCTCATTCACACCTTGTGTGTTTTTAAGACTAAATACCAAATTCTGTGTTTTCTGCGCATTCAGGCACAATTGGTTCTCTATGAACCATTGCTCAGCACCCGACCGTGCAGACTCACTTTCAGATAGAACCGACTGAAGAGTTTTACCCGAGCTCAAGATGGAAGTGTCATCGGCAAAGAATATAAACTCGGAACCCTCTACAGAAGTTACCAGGTCATTGATATATATCAAAAAAAGGAGGGGACCTAAAATAGACCCCTGAGGGACACCTGCCCTTACACTCCTCGCCGACGAACATCCAGTTGAAGTTTTCACTACTTGCGTGCGACCACTTAAGTATGAAGTTATAAAATTAATACTTTTTTCATCAAAGTTGTAGCGTTTTAACTTTTCAATCAGTTTCTTGTGGTCTACACAATCGAAGGCCTTACTAAGGTCACAGAAAACCACAGCCAAAAATTCGCCTTTTTCAAAGCAATCCAGGCATCTTCGAATAAAATGCTGAATTGCCCTGGAAGTACTCCTTCTTTTCCTGAACCCAAACTGATTGTTTGTGAAGAGATTATTTACTTCAAAAAACTCACTAATCCTGTTAGTTGCCACTTTTTCAAAGACTTTCGAAATAATGGGAAGCAGCGATATAGGTCTGTAGTTCGCAATATCATCCCTGTTCAATTGGAAGAAGCGCTATTGTTTGAATGGGACCTCAGGGATATGTGGCTGCTTTAATTCAAAGCATGCCTGAAAGGCTAAGAGCTGTCATTCGAGCTAGAGGTGTAAATACTACGTATATTAGTTTTTTTATTTTTCAAAAATGTTTTTTATAAATAAATAAAAAATATTTTTTAAATTTTTTTCTGGTTAAAAATGTTTAATAATAAAGGATTTATTAAAAATAATTAAAATTTGTTTATATTTTCTTATATTTTCCCGAAAAACAAAGTGCCCGGTTAATTTTGCGGTCAAGTGTATATCTTGATCGAGCACATTTCTCTTACTTACAAAAAAACATATCATATATGCTAGTCAAAATCTGGAATATAATACCCACATTTTTCAAAACATTAAAGATGAATCAACAAAAAGCAAAACTAAAGAAGTTTCTAGTCAAAAAATGCTATTATAGTGTTGATGAATTTTTGAAGAAGGAAGATTTCCATGATCTGTAAATATGTTAAATATGTTCCAGCACTTAAAGTATTGTTTTAATGTCTAATTTTAACTGTTTTTTTATCTTTTCCTAGAATTTTAATTGTGTATACTTATGCTTTTATCTTGAATTATTTTATTGACACGATCTACACCTTTAGGGTACACTGTATAATATGTTAAGTGTATTTATTGTACATATGATCATTTATCGAAATATACTACTATACTATAATTGAGGAGCATCCGTGCAAAACCGGCTATATCTACTTTAATAAAATTTTGGGAAAATGGCAAAAACTCTCGGTTTCCTGGCCTTTACAGATAAAAGAAAAAGCAAACTTGAGTTTTGTGGGCTTTGTGGTACTTGATTTATAAGACATACTTTCGTTTTCAAAAACTTTATATTAAGGCTGAAATTTAAAAAAAATGTTTTGTATATAGCCGGTTTTCCTCAAAAACCCAATAAAATGTGAAGAAAAACCTTTATTATTCAAAAATATTAACAAAATAAATTTAGTACAAACATGAAAAAACAGAACAAATTTTAGTAATATATGAATAAAAACAACACTGTTTTAAAGTTTCACTAATTTATTTATGTTTTTAATAATTAACAATTGTTTCGCTACACTGTAGCTTCTTCAGAATTCAATTCTGAAGAAGCTACAGTGTAGCGAAACAATTGTTAATTATTAAAAACATAAATAAATTAGTGAAACTTTAAAACAGTGTTGTTTTTATTCATATATTAATAATATGGAGTTTCATCAAGTAAAGGTCGAAACAATCAACAACAAATTTTAGTAGTAGTATCGACATATCCAAGCCACATGCTCATCATCATTATTATTTATTGGATATAGCCGGGTTTGCTATAAAAACGTGGATTTTTTTAATATGGATTTAGTCGGATTTAAACAGAATTATCTTGGTTGTCGATAGAAATGAACCCAAAGATGCGAAATCAGAAAAAAAACAAAAACTAAATAAAATGGATTTAGCCAGTTTTGCACGGATGCTCCTCAATTACCGAATATTACTGAATTTAGAAGTAGTCCGTTGTCAAGTGACTGTACTTTGCTTGACGACGTGACTGACTAACATACGACTATCAACACAGATCAAACCGCTGGGTCTAGAAACTTGATATTTAGCATAGGTATTCCTTATTTAATATAGGCAAGTACAAAGACAAACTTTTTTTTAAATTCAACCCTCAGGGACCCCCCTGAGGGTGTTAATGTATGTTATTCATTTTGTCAACTTTATTGGCCTCAATTGAAGCATTAAATTAAAAATATAATTTAATTTTTTGACATAGTTTTTTATCAAGGGCACTATGAAAAGATTTTTTTAAATTCCAATATACAGGGTAATTTAAAAAGACGCTGTGACATAGCATAACGGTTTATGTTTTATCTTTTTTTTATATTCTCTGATTTAGAGCTAATAATAAAATCGAATTAAATAATATTTAAAAACAAAATGGTAGACTTCCAGTTTTTAAAAATTTGCAGGAGTTTGTTGCTGGACTGTTCCTCCCACGGTCTATTTTAAGAATCGTGCTCTAGGGTGAGCTTATAGGGTGAGCGGGCAAAATTTAGTATTTATTACCATATAATAAGATTAAGGTTGTGTAAGCGCATTTTAATTAAAATATTTTTTTTAATTCTTATTCAGGGGTCTATTTATAGTCCAAAATAAAAGTTTTATATGGTCAATTAAACTATTTGCAAATAATTGGGGAAAACCATTTTTTAAATTTAAGATTTGATCTATTTTTTTATAAATGTAAGTAATTGTGATAAAAAAAATGTATAGGAAATGTCCAAACATATTTAAAAGGCGTATTGCCAACCTTGAAAACTTCGACTGAACTGAAAATGAAGGCTGCGATTCGTCGTTTCGTTGAAAATACTTTGGAGAGGCTACATATAAAAAAGACCTTTTTAAAACTAAAAACGCAGAGTGAATAAAATGTTCTGAATTTTAACGAAGCACAGCTAATGACATCCACTTACCAGACTTCAACTACAAAGCGAAAATTAAAAATTTTTACAGATATTTCTTTATATCTATAAAAAAGAAAGCGCACCAAAGAGGTCAGATCAACCCTCTCAAGCGAAATTCTGTCGTTCTCTACCGCAATGAAATTAAGGGCGGATGGAAATGTAAGTGGTGCAAAGCTTATCCAAGAATTTGATAAGTCACCGGGTCAAAAAAATTTGGGACAGATATTCAAAAAACTGTCTCTCCTTTAGGTGCCTTAGTCCGCTACCTTAATTATGATCTTACAAGAATTTCATACACCCAGCTTCGTAAAGATCCCATAAATTAAATACGATACCCGGGTTGGGATACTCTAACAATAGAAAAAAAGTGATGTTATCCAGATGGAATTAGGATAAATGAAGAAGCCACAGTTAAGTTGCAGTCGATGGCGCGTCACACAATTACTCGACTTGCGGCATCTCTACCTGCCACATTTCCGCCTATCGCGACCTTTCTCTTTAAATGGGGATTTGATTCAAGCTCCATGCACAACCTTTATCGGCACTTAGCTACAAGTATAGGAAACCTGGAACACATTTCAGAAATTCTTGTTACTAATATTGTTCCAATTCAAATTAAATCCGATTATCAAGAAATCATTCAACCCGGATCAACGCGACTTTTCCGGCCTCTACGAGTAGCTTTTGAGAAAGAATCTCCAGAAACATCTAGAGTGTAAATGAAAAGAGTTAAGGATGATATATCTTGCATTTTACCCAATGTTATTGGAGAAACGACTTTTCACTACAAATTTATTTTAAGGATGCTAGATGGAAAAGCAATTAAAAGCATTACAGATACGAACTCGATGATGATGATGATGTTTTATTTGTGAAGCTAAACCAAACGAAATGAATGACATAGATCGTGTAAAAACGCGTTTAATAAATCCTAGCTTTCTGGAGTTCGGGATAAGCCCATTGCACGCTTATATACGATTCATGGAATGTCTAATCCATATTTCCTATCGAATTAATACATACCGAGGTATGGAGAAAGGATACATATACAGAAAAAAATTCAGGAAAAAAATCATAAGGAATTGGGCGTTATTGTCGATGTTCCAAAACAAACTGCAGGGACAACGAATGATGGAAATACTGCGCGAAGATTTTTTTCCAATCCTAAAAAAACAGCAACAATTACCGGGATTGATGAGGAATTAATACATCGTTTTCACATCATTTTAGTCCTCATAAATTCCAGCAATTGCGAGATTGATGTAGATGCCTTTGCTCGTTACACAGAAGAAAATGCAAAACTGTATGTAAAAAAAATAATTGGTACAAAATGCCTGCAAGTGTACATAAAGTTTTGATCCACGGAAGTTTAATCTAGGCATCTTCAACGGTTCCTCTAGGCTTACTCAGCGAAGACGCACAAGAATCGAGACACAAGGATATTAAATACTTCAGGCAGTATTTCGCAAGAAGAACGGGGGCCAAGGACAACCTCAGTGACATTTATCATCGTTTAGTCTTAACCTCAGATCCTTTAATATCATCTTTAAAAGAAAACAAAAAAAATTCCTTCTGACAGAAACTGATTCATAATAATTAATTAATTTTGTTTTTTTTTATTATAAAATTTGATTTTTCTTATTGATTTTTTAGTTACTATTCAGAAAACCCGTTTTTATATTTTCTATTTTAACGTTCGTTCCAGGTGATAATAATTATCCATTTCAGGGAGACATCCTGTATAAGTGCACTAAGGCATGAAACGGTAAAAAGTCGCGCGCGATGTACAATAAATACTTAACATATTATACAGTGTACCCTGAAGGTGTAGATCGTGTCAATAAAATAATTCAAGATAAAAGCATAAGTAAACACAATTAAAATTCTAGGAAAAGATAAAAAAACAGTTAAAATTAGACATTAAAAAATACTTCAAGTGCTGGAACATATTTAACATATTTACAGATCATGGAAATCTTTCTTCTTCAAAAATTCATCAACACTATAATAGCATTTTTTAACTAGAAACTTCTTTATTTTTGCTTTTTGTTGATTCATCTTTAATGTTTTGAAAAATGTGGGTATTATATTCCAGATTTTGACTAGCATATATGATATGTTTTTTTGTAAGTAAGAGAAATGTGCTCGATCAAGATATAGTAGAACCTTGTTTCTAGTATTATATATATATATATATATATATATATTATGATCACGTTGAAGATCTGTTAAAGTGGACCTATTTTTTATTGCAAACATGTGTATTGTAAAAATATTATTGTTTATAAAGGCCTTCCTGCACGAATCTAATTGTTCCATTCTAAATATTGTTCTTAGGCACCTTTTTTTGTAATATAAAGATTCTTCTACTGTCTACGGAGTTTCCCCAGAATATTATTTCATATCTAATTCGCGATTGAACAAAAGCATGATATGCTGACGGAGCTCCAGGGATGCTAATATTATTGGCGATTAAGGACACAGCGTAACAACATCGTGCAACGTCTGCAGCTATGAGATTCACATGTGCTTTCCAGTTCAACCGTTTATCAAGATTTACACCCAGAAATTATAAGATTGACTATACATATATGTTATGACATATATGTTATTATCACCAAATTTAATATTAAGATCTTGTTCTTTTCTGGCACTAAAGGTCAAGAGCTTAGTTTTTGTAATATTTAAGAGCAAATTGTTAGAAGTAAACCAGTCATTAAAATTATTTAATGTTATCTCAATGTGATTCTTACATACTTCCAGATTATCAGAAAAGAGTACAATTTTGTTATTCGTGACACTTACCACGTCATTTGTGTATATTAAATACAACAGGGGGCCCAGAATTGAACCCTGTGGCACTCCCCTTTGTATGAGTCTACTATCTGACATCACCTTTACTCCCCCTTCATTAATGCCAATTACTCTCTGGGTTCTGTTTGAGAGATATGATTTAAATAGCTTCCAGAGAGATCCCCCTAATACCATACCTTTCCATTTTTTCAAGCAATATTGCATGGTCTACACTATCGAAGGCCTTGGCGAGATCCAAACACAAAGTTGCAGTTACTTTCTTCTCATTTAATGATTGATTTTGTTATATATTATATATAATTTTAGGTTTTGTTTATCCAAAATCTAATCTAACTAGAAAATACAACATTTCCGCGGGCAATAACCGGCATCAAAACTGCCGTACTTTGGCAAAACCTAATAACTATGATTTTGTAACCTTTCAGGACAGCGTATTTTCTAAAATTGCATAGCCTTTCTTTGCAACAAAATATTTAAAATATCTAATGATCAATTCCTACATAATTTTTAACGAGGAATTTGAAAAAATTAAAAAATTATCAAAAAAATAAGTAATTTGTGTACTATATAGGTATTTTGTTAATTTATTTATATAAGAGGCATTCCATGTCAACTCGGCCACCCCCTCCTGTGCAAAATTGACTTAAGTTTTTCGAAACGTGCAACTGATAAATTTTTGGCTTATCGTCTTAACTTTCAAATGCCGAGTGGTATTTTGTAAAATTTTAAAATGGCGGTGTCAATATAGTGACTGCAAGCAATATACATCCCTTTAAAAAAATCGTATTAGGTAGTTTACATTAACTAACAGCGTTATAAAATTAAAAATTAAATTTGATTATAGGCACTAATCTATTATCAGTGATTCTATGTTTTTTTTACCGATTTTTTACTGATTACACAATGGTTCGCCCCTAACCCCAAAAAACAACTTAAAAAGCAGTTTTGTGAAGTTTACAGCTCCTAAATGCATTTTTGATACATATTTTTGCATTTGTTTTTTGTATTTCTCATTGCCTAATATAAATATGGCCTTACCTCAGAGTCGACATAAAACTGTATGTTCCTAACCTAAAAGAACTCTCATAAAATGTATTTTTACCTTCTTTATAGCTGTTTAAAGCATTTTAAAGATTGGCATGAGGTTAAATTTTTATACTTTTTATCGCCAAGTACGTAAATAATCCAACTATAAATTGCAGACTAAGCAGTTTACCCCTAACCTTAAAAATATTTTCTAAAAATTAGTTTTCTGCAGATACACATGCTGAAGAAAATTGAAATATAATAATAATAATAATAATAATAATAATAATAATAATAATAATAATAAATTTATTAATCCTTTTGACTACAAAACAGAGTATAGGACAATTCAACAATTATTTTACAAAAGTATTAAATATAAATATTAAATATAAATACAACCTGTATCATGCAGGTACTAAATAATGAGCAGTAATAAATAACATAAACAAACAACAAGTAAAAAAACATAAACACTTAATATAATATAATACAATAACGAAATGCATTGATTAAAATTATAAATAGATAAAATAGATATTAAAAAGCATATATAGATATATAGATATTAAAAAGCATATATGCTTATGTATACATATGAAATTTCCTTATAGAATAAAAAGCATTTGCTATTAAACTCTTTTACACACTTAAAAAATCTTTTAAGTGCTAAAACTTTCCACTCAGCTGGTAATATATTATATAGTACTGGACCCATAATATGGGTCCCATATATAATGGATTCAATTCGAATAAGCTCATTCTATGACGATCATGTTGCAAATTAAAACCATATCTTGTCATATATGTGTGATTTATGTTTAACGACTTAAATTTGTTCATATTATTCCTTACAAACTTTAGGATTTCATATATATAAATACAGGGTACAGTTAAAATACATTCATTTATAAAAAAACATTTACAAGATTCATTAAAACTTAGACCAAACATACATCGAATCGCACGTTTTTGCATTTTAAAAACTCTATCTACATCTGTTGAATAGCCCCAACATAATATACCATATCTAATATGTGATTCAAAATTTGAGTAGTAAAAAGTCTTGACAACAAACTTGCTGGATATAGCATTCAAACATCTTCAGCGCATAACAATTGCTTGATAGTTTCTTGCAAAGGTAGTCTATATGGACCTTCCAATTCAAAGAAAGGTCAACATAAACTCCCAGCAATTTAAAACTTGACACTTGTTCAATGCTTGTATTGTTAAGCTTAATTAACGGACTACATACATACATATGGGATGTATAGATTTATGTCCACACTTTTTATCGCTAAATACGATTATAATCTTTCTTTGACGGCAATTCTTCGTTAACCTGTAAAACTTTGTATAAATCGTAGGTTAAAAATATTTTTATATAGTAGTTATTACATAAGAATATGCTAAAATTGTAATAATCTACATCTACCGATAATTAAATTCGTACCAAAAATAATATTCTTTTGTGGTATTACCAAATAAAAATGTACTCTTAAAAAAGTATTCGAATGCTCCAAATGGCTCCGAATTTAATTATCGCTAGAATCTGATATAGATAATTACAAATTCAGCATATTTTTATGTAATAACTACTATATAGTAAATATTTTTAACATATCATTTAAACCTCATTTTTATTGCATAGGTAGGATGCAAAGTTTATTTAGGTTAACAAAGAACTGCCATCAAAGATCATAAACATTTTTAGCGATAAAAGTGTGGAAATAAATCTATAAATCCCATATTTCAATTTTCTTTAGCGTCTGTATACTGCAGAAAACTAATTTGTAGAGAATATTTTTAAGGTTAGGGGTAAACTGCTTTGTGTGCAGTAAATAGTTGGATTATTTACGTACTTGGCGATAAAAAGTATAAAAATGTAACCTTATGCCAATCTTTAAAATGCTTTAAACAGCTGTAAAAAAGGTAAAAATACATTTTTTGAGAGTTCTTTTAGGTTAGGAACGTACAGTTTTATGTCGACTCTGAGGTAAGGCCATATTTATATTAGGCAATGAGAAATACAAAAAACAAATGCTAAACAATCTATCAAAAATGCATTAAGCGGGAGTAAATTACGAGAAACTGCTTTTTAAGTTTTTTTTTTTGAGGTTAGGGGCGAACCATTGTGTAATCATCGGTAAAAAATACATAGAATCACTTATAATAGATCAGTGCATTAAATAAAATTCAATTTTTAATTTTATAAAGTTGTTAGTTAATGAAAAATACGTATTACAGATTTTTTAAAGTGATGTATTTTGCTTGCAGTCGCTATATTGACACCGCCATTTTGAAATTTTACAAAATACCACTCGGCATTTAAAAGTTAAGACGATAACCTAAAAATTCATCACTTGCACGTTTCGAAAAACTTTAGTCAATTTTGCACAGGAGGGGGTGGCCGAGTTGACATGGAATGCCTCATAAGTAATTATGCAAAAGCTGGCCATATCAATTGCTAGTTACTGTAATTTTTAAATGTAAAATATAGTTAATCGAGTATAACTTAAAATAAATAATTATTTAGGTTTTTTACCATTTTATTTAGTGAAAATACAATTAAAAAAATTTATATTATATTATGTAAAATTGAACATTTAGATATTAAGGTAAGTAAATCCAGAACAATTTTTTTATAATCTCTAAATAAGGGACAAAGAGTCTTTAACATTGTTCCTTTCTTTTTAGTTTTTAACCCCAATGGTTCCAAATACGGTGCCACTGGTAGCTTAACTTCAAATTTGTTCTTCTGAACATATTTTGAACTTTCTTAATAATAAAACACCGTTATTACAAGTTAAACACACTATTCCAAACGTAAAGCTGGTCTGGTAGTCCGATTTATTAAAAACAGATTTCTATTTATTTATTCGAGTGTGCAAATTACGCAAATCATAATTCAGCAAATAGTAGTATAAAAAGTTCTATGTTGATTAAAAATATGCACAAATTAACTTATTAAAACATCAACATTCAAGTTGCCAGATTTTAATCAATGCTGAAATAACTTTAAAATACTCCCATTAAAAAATACTTTGCGTTAAACCTAGCAACTTGAGTTACTAGCTTTTACTGGGTAAAATTTAAAAAAAATGGAACATTGTTGATTGTAACTTTATTTGCCATATTTTGCTTTAGGATACCTAACAGTTTTAAGAAGTTACTAAAAATAAAGATAGACATTTTACAGCCACCGTAATATAAAAAGAGATAAAAATAGTTACTGGAGGTACAATAACACTCTAAATCCAAAAATGCAGTAATTTTTTAAAACCTAGTAACTTTAGTTTCTATGTTCTACCAAAGTACGGCAGAAAAGTTATAGTCTAATTTATGCGTAAATATTCCTCAAAATTTTCAAATTTTCCAAGAAAATATAAAATCTTCTTACCTTTATCAATATCAACCATCATTAAAATATTTAAAAAATTTGAGAAATACGACAAGATTATTTAATGAAATTAAATACCAAATAGGAGCTAATATAGCATTTGACACCTTGTTGAAGTTTCTTAGCGTGACCTGACGCCACCCAGAGCCTACCATTTTTTTACATTCTATTAGCTTAGTTAGACTATTACGAATACTTTTTACGCAAATTAGTTATTTTTATTCGTATAACTAAATTGCCTTAACGCGCGCCTTCTTGCCATTTTATTCCTTAGTGCGTCGTCAGTCGTCATGTCAGTTAGACATGCTATGCCGACAAAACCTACATTTGTAATATGAGTAGAGGATATAAGACAAAGTAAATCCTAACATAAATTTATTAAAGGCATTCAAGGATGTCGACGTTCATGTTGACAACAATATCCACGTCGTCAAAAAGCTCGAGATGCTGTGCCATCAAAACTGAAATGCCATTTTTTTTTCCAAATAATCTTAAAATATAATTCTATTCAAAATGGGTTAAGCGGATACCTGACAAAACTAAATCATTAAAAATTAACGTCATTATAGGCCATATGTCAAGTCCTTATGCTATATTTTAATTAATTGTGAACCAGAATTGTAAAAAGAAAATAATATAAAATTAAAATTCTGTTCTCCGCGATTAAATTAAATATTTCCAGCTCGAACTCGGAAGTTGCTGGAAATTTTGTTTCAGAAAACTAAACTAATCCCAAAACTTTAAATGTCGCCGAATCTTATAAGTTTAGATAACACGGAGTGTAACAAGACGTACATGTGGTAGTCAAAGTTCAAAGCGTTAAATTCCTGTGACGAAAGAGTCGACGTTTTTTTTTTTAATAAATCATTGAACGATAACATCATCAACAGTCTAAATAAAATTTGGGCAGGGTTGCCTGCGTTTCATTGAGTACATACCTACTTAATAAAACGCAGACAACCCAAATTTTGTCTAGACTGTTGGCTTATAAGAAGAATAGCTAAATTGTCTACATGGGTCCGTTTTAACGTGTTCAGTAAATGTTATGGTATAAAATTGTTGTCAGTTACAAAACTCCAGGAACTGTATCACTACCTGTATTCACCAGCAATATACCCTTTTTTGTTTTTAAACCTAAAAAAAATGGCTGGAACTGGCAAAACATCTAGATGGGTGAATCGACGTCGCGACTTGGATACATAACAAGCTCATATTTAAAAAAGTATATTTGATAATCAGATTTTTCTAGGGGCTTACCAATAAGGATGTCCTAATAACTCATGAAGACAATGTTGCTGTCACTGTCTTCTTACAAATTGTTTAATCTTATTACTAAAATTCAAGTAATAAATATAAAATCTTCTTACCTTTATCAATATCAACCATCATTAAAATATTTAAAAAATTTGAGAAATACGACAAGATTATTTAATGAAATTAAATACCAAATAGGAGCTAATATAGCATTTGACACCTTGTTGAAGTTTCTTAGCGTGACCTGACGCCACCCAGAGCCTACCATTTTTTTACATTCTATTAGCTTAGTTAGACTATTACGAATACTTTTTACGCAAATTAGTTATTTTTATTCGTATAACTAAATTGCCTTAACGCGCGCCTTCTTGCCATTTTATTCCTTAGTGCGTCGTCAGTCGTCATGTCAGTTAGACATGCTATGCCGACAAAACCTACATTTGTAATATGAGTAGAGGATATAAGACAAAGTAAATCCTAACATAAATTTATTAAAGGCATTCAAGGATGTCGACGTTCATGTTGACAACAATATCCACGTCGTCAAAAAGCTCGAGATGCTGTGCCATCAAAACTGAAATGCCATTTTTTTTTCCAAATAATCTTAAAATATAATTCTATTCAAAATGGGTTAAGCGGATACCTGACAAAACTAAATCATTAAAAATTAACGTCATTATAGGCCATATGTCAAGTCCTTATGCTATATTTTAATTAATTGTGAACCAGAATTGTAAAAAGAAAATAATATAAAATTAAAATTCTGTTCTCCGCGATTAAATTAAATATTTCCAGCTCGAACTCGGAAGTTGCTGGAAATTTTGTTTCAGAAAACTAAACTAATCCCAAAACTTTAAATGTCGCCGAATCTTATAAGTTTAGATAACACGGAGTGTAACAAGACGTACATGTGGTAGTCAAAGTTCAAAGCGTTAAATTCCTGTGACGAAAGAGTCGACGTTTTTTTTTTAATAAATCATTGAACGATAACATCATCAACAGTCTAAATAAAATTTGGGCAGGGTTGCCTGCGTTTCATTGAGTACATACCTACTTAATAAAACGCAGACAACCCAAATTTTGTCTAGACTGTTGGCTTATAAGAAGAATAGCTAAATTGTCTACATGGGTCCGTTTTAACGTGTTCAGTAAATGTTATGGTATAAAATTGTTGTCAGTTACAAAACTCCAGGAACTGTATCACTACCTGTATTCACCAGCAATATACCCTTTTTTGTTTTTAAACCTAAAAAAAATGGCTGGAACTGGCAAAACATCTAGATGGGTGAATCGACGTCGCGACTTGGATACATAACAAGCTCATATTTAAAAAAGTATATTTGATAATCAGATTTTTCTAGGGGCTTACCAATAAGGATGTCCTAATAACTCATGAAGACAATGTTGCTGTCACTGTCTTCTTACAAATTGTTTAATCTTATTACTAAAATTCAAGTTCTGTTTCATATACTCAAGGAAAAATCGTATTTTCTTGTATAAATGGCTTTCTTCAATTTCCTATTATTGGAGTGTATTCAACTCACGGGGATCCTTTGAAAATTATGCAAATATTCACTTTTTGAAATCGTTTATGGCACGAAGGCATCATCACAATCCTTTTTTATTACCGGAAATAGAGAACCTTATCGGTCGATCTTCCCAATTATTTTTTCACAAACTTTTATATTATTGCTTTGGACGACCTTTATTTTTAGCATTTTACTTACCACTTTGCTGACAATATTGCCTTATTGCGTGAATCAACAATTGCAAGAAATTGCTTTGTAAATTGGACGCTCTTAGTTAAAATAAGTTTACAGCAACAATCCACAAAGCCAACAATCGACCCTGTATAAAAAGCCGCAAAGGTCACTTTAATGATGTTACTTTAAATTATTTTTTTTTATAAAATAGGCCCTTAAATACCACAATTTACACATTAAAATTTGGGCGCTCTTATTGGTAAATCCTTTACTTTAGTAAAAATGAATCATCATCGCGCAAGCATGTATGATACATGGAAAAAAAGCATATTTTATTGAGATAAAATCGTAAAGAAAGGTAATAGTGTTATGGTTAGCAACACTTTAATACTCAGCAACACTTTTATTAAACATGTCTGATGTTAGATTTCAGTAGTATACGAGGGCGACTATAATGATTTTTATTTTACCAAAAAACAGCGTGTTCAATGGGTTAGAAAAGTGAGTTTTCTATCTTGTCGATATCTTTTCTCAATAAAAGAACTATCACTTTTTTTTACTTATAGAACAATCTACCTTTAAACTATTATACTTTTAATGGTAGATTGTTCTATAAGTGAAAAAAAGTGATAGTTTTTTTATTGAGTAAAGGTATCCACGAGATAAAAAACTCACTTTTCTAACAGCCTGAAAAAAATATTGATTGTATTTTGACAGCGAAATTTAGTTAATGGTGGCGCTCTCTACTACCATTAAGAGTGGGTCAATCTCTGATGGAAATGACGCTTAATGAAAGAATATTATCACCCATAATATAATAAGTGGTATGATTATCATCGATGATATTTTCGATTTAAACCGAGCTGCAGATTTCACGAGCCCGAAGGACGAGTGAAATGTGCTTTGGTTTCAATAAGTAAATATCATCGATTATAAATTATACCACGAGTTATATACGCTAAAGTAGTATCGCTAGTAGCGCCACCACTCGGCTGATATCATCGTAACAAAAGTAAAACTTTTAATAATCAGCTGTCAGACGCTTATGTTACAAACAAGTGTTTTTAAAAATAAAGACGGAAAATGTTAAAAAATATCGGAAACAAACCGTGGCTCGATTTGTTGTGTTGTTGGGTGTATTTCGAGAGGAAATCCTGGGTTGAGTTTTTACCGGTTTTTCCAATAAACAGTGTTAATCTGAATGAAGAAATTAATTGCATACACTGTTCAAAATTTCATGACCATTTTAACACCAAATTAACACCATATTTGGTCTATATCGATACAAACCAAAATGGTGTTAAATAGGGTTCGTTGGTCCGGTGTAAATTCAAATACTAAAATGGTGTAAATTCAAATACTAAAATGGTGTAAATTTAACTTTCATACAGTATTAAAATAAATTTTACCTGTAAATTGAAACTCATTTTCAGTGTTAAATATTATGTGTTTGTGGTCAAATTAAATCATAATACACAGACAAAAGGAAAAAAAAAGGAAACAGGAAGTTCCTTGACGGATTACTAGTATATTACCAGTGGTATTATTCCAGAAAATGGAACCTTCAACTCGCTAGAGATAATGTTTTTAGTTCGTTCCACTAACTTAAAATACTTCAAGTATTGGCAGCTGTTTCCACCTATTTAAGGTCTAGTATCGAACAACTTTTAGTGTCACACCAAAGCAAAGGACAACCTGAGCTTATATATTCTTCATGTAAGTCAACAGAGGCGAGATTTAAGAACATCACGTGATCCACAAAAAAATAAATACTTATGGGTCAACTAAATTAATATAGTTAAATGAACTATTCCTTTTTTTCTGTGTAGGTGCACTTCTCAAATATTTTTAGATAAACACCGTTTTGGTGTTCATTTTTAACCATAATTCATGGTGTTATATTAACTCCACTTGGTGTTGGATTTTGACACCATTTTAGGATTACTCTTTACACCACAGATATTTTAAACATTGTACAGTCTCTGTAAATATAAATTGTTCCTTCGATACAATAAATACACATTTTAGTGATTAACGTGAAAAGTGTAAACATTTCAATTCAGTAAAAATCGTCAAATAAATAAGTCGTCTAAATTTAAACAGCATTTAGCATTATTAAAAGCGTTGATTAAGAAAGTCTCCACTCAACGGTAAAAAACCATTATATTATGTATTATATATAATATTATGTTGCCATGAATTCGTAGGTATATTTAGTTGTTTAAAATGTTGATTTTAGGGTTATGTTTGTGCAAAAAATATTTTTTACGAATTTCTTAAAAATGTCCAAACTTAAATATAAATTATATTGGGTAAAGTTATCATTAGTTAATTCTGCACCAACAAATGTACTTACCGAATTGGATCCTTTGGCAAAACATGAAAATGCAATGATTTAGTTAAATTTTATTTACAATTAAAACACAATAATTCACCATGATCCCTTAGATAAAATACAAACACTAACGTAACTATATAAGTATTTAAGCGTTGAGTTTCTTAATCAATTATATAAGGAATAATCAATCGAAATCGCGTACCTACTAAAAAAGTTTTTTAATTTTTTCCTTTCAACGTAAAACACATATAACGTGCGCGATTTAGATGTGCAATTGAACAAAATTTGTCGAGTAAGACTTCGGCCTTCCTCTCTTTTGTGAAAAAACTACCTATTTATTTAAAAATGAGGTATATTCTGTGATGTAAATGTATTGTTGAAAATTCTTAAATTCACGCAATGCTACCGAAGTTAACCAGATGGCGCGCGCGTTGCGAAAACCTGATACTTCTTTAGCGTATTGGGTGAGAAAAATTTTAGGATTAAACTAATTATCAGTTTGACATTTGAAATTAAAATGGAGTTTAAAGTAAAAAAAGACTTAAATAAACTTTATTTATTCAAACTTGCCTTAATTTCATTATCGTTTACACCAACCCATCGATCTTTTATAGTTTATAATTCATTATTGTAATCATAGGTATATTAAACACAGGATTTAAATGTCAACAAAAGTCAAATTAAGAAAAGTGTTAAAATCCTTAGTAACGTGTAAACAAGGTAATAATAGTATATTATGTATCAAGTTTGATAAACGCCATTTTATACACGAATTTAATTTTCTTAAATTAATGAGTGTATAGAAAAGTTTATAAACGAGGTGCATACTATTCTTTTTTACGACAAATACTTATTATTATCTTAAAATGATTTAAATAAAAAATTGGTATAAAGCTCCATCTATGAAACAATAGAGGAATCTGTGTGTCATCGTCAAATGTCACATTTTATAAACACAGATTATAAAAGTTTTAAATCGAAATGTATTTCTTGAAAATTGACAGTTTTTCACAGTGAAAGTAAAGAAAATGTTTTATAAAGACTTTACAGTGGAGTCCGTGCCCGAATTTAAGTTATAGTTTACTGCCGGCGAAATTAAAAGGTCAGTACAATGTTCATATAAACTTTTCAAATATTGGCGTTGAGAAACTATTTAATACTTTTATATTTTTGTATTGAGATAATAAAATAATTTTTACATTTAGTATTATTTTACAAGAAAGGCACTTTATTTTATCTATTGTATGACATTTGACAACTGTCAACTAACTTAAAACTAACTTCAGCCCGTGACTAAAGCGCCATAAAGCCACAACTTGTTAATGTGTATTTAAAAGGTCACTTAGTGTCATGAAAACATGTACGATAAAGGGCGTTTTAAAGGTGGGAGTAGAAAAAAATATTTTTGCTGTGATAAAATGCGTAACTATGAAATACTGGCATTTTATTGCTCTAATATTAATGAATTGTATTGTCTCACTTAATTTTAATAATTTTTTTAGAATTTCGCAAAGAATCCATGGTTAAAAGGTTAAAAAAATCGGTAACCATGGAAGACCCTCTAATTAAAAATATTCTTTAAGGTAGTAAAACATGGATAATATTTAATTTGAAGTTTAAGTATACCAGGTGAGTTTTTTAAAGGGTTACAAGGAGATATTTTAAAAACAATTAAACATTGTTTGTGAAATGTTGGTAAACTAATAGAGATGGAGGGACATATTTTAACATATTTTTGACACCTACCACCTTTCTCTTATTTAAGGGTCGGGGGTGTATTTGGTTTTTAATAGTAATGATGTACTTTTTCTTTTAAATTCGAATCTACAAAAAAACCTAGGTATGTTTGCAAAAAGTTAAATTTGCGCTTTCGGTTACTGAATGATTTATTAGATACTAAAAAATATTTAGAATTAGATTTCAACCAATTTATCTTCTGTTAGGTCTGAGAAAATTTTAAAAGTCCCCCCTTAACTTCCAAATACTTTCTCACTCTTGATATATAAATTAAATTTATTTTTTAGAATTTTATAATTTAATAAATCGTAGGTAATTCCGTAAGCGAGCAAAACAATTTTTTTGCACCCATATCTAGTATTTTACATACATTCGATTTTTTTTAAGTACATCATCTCTATTGAAAATCCAAAGTTACCCCCCGCCTTTCGAAATATGGAAAGGGGTGGATGTAAAAAATATTTTTAAATAATTTACCAAAATTTCCCAACAAAATTTTAAACCGTTTTCGAAATATCTTTCAAAAACTCACCCGGTATAAAAAATAAAACATACTTTGCCAAGTAGTATTTTCAAAGTAAAAAAGCAAAATATATTCTTTATAATTTTTTTTTGAAACTATAACAAATACTTTAGATAAAAAAGTTATCAAATTAAAAATGAGATACGAATCATTTAATCTTAAATTTTTTCCAGAATTAATTAATGCCTAATTATAGAACTTCCTTATACGATTGGAAAAGTCAGACAAAAGAAATTACAACGATTTTTCAGTGAAAACAAACGCAAGTCAAAGAGGATTTAGATAAGATTATTACCAATTTCAGTTAACAGCCGTTGACCTCGATATTTTAGCTGTCTTGTCTTTCTGACTTGGGTAATGACAACTTAAACAACCAAAACTAAGAAAACAATCACCCCTTTAGTTATCTTTACAATCTTTGATGTGTTTGTTTTAAGTTTATTTGGAATTGTTGGTAAGTATACTTACTGTTGTTTAGATTTACGATTAAGTTTGGAATTTAAATCGTAAGAAGCCGTATTTAAACAGCCTTGGTCATTAAATATTTTGTTAACATCTATGTTTGTAATAAGCCATTTTACTCTGGCGTAATAAGAAAATTAGGAAATTATCCACGTAGAATTATAAATACAGGGAGTGCTTAAGAGGGTTAAGTACACTTCACGGCCTCTTTATCACCTTTGAAACCCCAATTTGCTTTCTTCATTAAAAATTTAGAATTATCTGCTCCCTAAACTATGCTTCTTTGTGTGAAGGCGAAACACCAGTCTAATTAACTTGTTACGTGCTTAAATATTTCAAGGTTTTAAGGTGTCGTTTAGGAATAAATTTTGACAGGGCTAAACAACTAGTCTTATTAAAAACTCTTCATATAAAGCATATGAAATTACAAAGATAACTTGTTTTTTTTTTTAATTAGCGTCTATTTGTTTTATGAATATACGTATAAGGATTCTGCCTTTATGTATTAGGGCTTTTGAATCTTAAAATTAAATAAAATAAAAATTTAGTGTAAAAATTTATATAAAAGTACAGGGTGATCCCCTATAATGTCACCCCCCTTTAACTTTTTTATTTTAAGTCTCCCAAAAAATTTAAAAGTGTGGTTATGTAGGTACTAAAAAATATTTTTTTTCTACGTATAAAGAAAATTGGAAAATTGATCAGTATACAGGGAAAACCAAAAAGTTTATTTTTTTATAATGAATCACCCTATATATGTATTTATTTTTCGATTCCTTATAAAATTCTAAGCATATTTCATATAACATACCATATACCTAAATTCAACGGTTTCTGAAATATTTAAATTATTTTTAAGATAATAATTTGAAATAGTTTGTCTTTCTCTGTCTGAGTACCACATTTTTACTTATTTAACAAGAAATATTGACATAATGTAACTATAGCAATATATTTTAAATAAAAATTTTGGTATACTGAGGCTTCTTGATTTCTAACAGTCTTGTCTTATAGTACTAAAAGTAAAAAAAATTACAAAACAGTCAAATATATCTAGTAGTAGGCATCCCCAATATGTCAGGTCTCGCTATGATCCTGCTTACATCCAAGATCTCAAATATATTAAGCCACCCGATTGTGACTGATATCGTTACAAAGCACTTAACTGCTAATACCACATTGGAAAATGGAAATCTCTTTGATCTTAAGGTTTACCCGTGTAACACGTAAAACAATTGTTCTTGCACCACCGCCTGAGTCGCTATTTGACTTCTAAATTAGATTAATGTTTACACCTTGCTTGTGTGTAGTTTATCTTACATGCCACATGTAAGTCTTGTTTTGTTAGTCTATGATAGTAGAATTTACCTCGCTAATTGTTAATCAGTAATTTTGGAAATATATAAATACACGCACGAATATATGAATATATTATTATGTTCATCAGATTTAAATAAGAAAAATTCTAAATATTTTCTACGTTCAATATTAAAAGTAACGAAAAAGGTCTTTCGAAGCATAAGATTTTATTGAGGATGTAATATATAATCGGGCTTCTCATACAGCCAAGTAATATATTTATAATGCGAAGACATTTTTGTGGATGTTTCAGCTAAGGTATTTACTAAACTTTGATGAAAATTGTTTCCAAACAAAGCCGTTATATTTGGCTGTGCTACTATTAATTATTTATTATTCTTTGTAAAATTAAGGCAATAATTTTAATACAATTTTCTTCTTTCAGGGTTGCCACCGATTTGTCTAAACCAAATTCCCTGACTTCTCCAGGAATTCCCTGACCTTCCCTGATTTTTTTCCAGACAAAATGTGTTTTCTTTTTGGTTTCCTGACCCTCAATGATTTTTCAACTGGACTTTGACTGTTTTTTTTTAAAATTTAAGTATGGGGCCATTCAAGTATTACGTAAGCAGTAATTTTGTAATTTTTAACCCCCCCTTCCCTTTGTCAGCAAAAGTAAGTAAAGCTTATTAAAAATATACAAAAAAAATCATTATGTAAACTTGAATTTATTTTTCTCTTGGTGGAAAATATAATATAATGATTAATTAATACTTCTTATTTAAAAAAACAAACAAAAAATTTTCTGTAGCTAATTTGTTCGGGTTCAGGTTTTTGTTTCTTGGATTTTTATTAGAATAATTTTCTGGTCAATCTGAAAATAATAGAAATAATGAAATTTTTAAAAATGCCTCTGAAATTTTGTCTGCGGCAGGTCTTTTATCAAGTTGACGAGTTCTTATCAGTAAATATTTGATAGTACAAAAAAAAAAGATTTTATTTCTTCTATCATTTTTTGCAGGAGTTTTTATTGAAGAAATTGATTTATTCTGGTTATTTTCTAAAGCAATATTGTTATTAATATTATTATCCTGTAAAACAAACTTTTTCAAGCATACTCTCTAAAAAAGAATTAGTCAATAATGACATATTTCATAGCGAAAAAGCATGCTTTTTCACTTTGAAATATGTTATTTTTGACTAATTCACCGCAGTCACTAATAACTGTAGTCCACAGCAATTTTTATCCAGGACATTTAACAGCCAATTCTCATGTAAAATTGTCCCCTGAATCCGAAAATTCCATATTATACGGAAAATTGAATAAATCTTAAAAACTGTCCTAATTTTATAACTTTTGACGACATATTCGGATTCAGCAGACAATTTTACATAGGAATTGACTGCTAAATATCCGGGATACAAATTGCTGTTGACTAAAATTATTAGTGACTGCTTTTTCGCTATGACAATTAGTCATTTTTAATTAATTCATTTTTAGAGAGTAGTATTTTCCATCTGGTTCTTTTTTTTTAAGAAAATTTGACAAATTTGTGTTTTTCGTTGCCGAAATCCTTTTTTAATTGGCCGTACTTTTTATGTGGCCTATGACTGCTTGCAAATCAAACATTTAGCTTGAAACTGTTTTTATAACGAGAAACTTTGATTTTTAAAGTCTCTTACTGGTTAATTAATTAATTTATTAATTATGCTTTTACTGATTAATTAATAAGTTTATTAATTATGCTTACCATTTACAAAATAAATAAATATTAATCATTGTAAACATAAAAATAGTTGGTTATAGTCTTAGAAGGTTATAATGATAAGTCGTGATATAGACTTCTAAGGTTATAGTGATAAGTTTGACATATAGCGCTGCCATATTTTAAATAAATTAAATTTAAATTACACTCGTTAACAAATTTTTTTTGAATGAAAATTTTGTTGACCAGTTTTATTTAAAAATAACCAATTCCTGACCGACTTAGGAATTCCCTGACTTTGTAGATTTATTTGCCAATTCCCTGATATTTCCCTGAAATTTCTAAAAAATTTAAATTCCCTGACATTTCCTGGTTTTCCAGATGAGTGGCAACCCTGTCTTTATAAATTGAGTGTAACAATTAAGTTATTATTATATTATTACTAAGTTATTATTATATTATTACTAAGGTTATGGTTACCATTAAATGTAGTGTTTAGCGGTCCTTTAAAAAATTTTGTGGTTTTTATTTCCACTACCCCCAATATTACCAAGAAATGTCTTGTCATTTCAATATTTTGGTTCCAACATAATTGCATTCGTCCAAAGTCTGGGCCAGTAAATAGGCTAACAAGTTCCGTGACTTGTTATACTTTGTAACATAGTTTCCTTTCTTTGTCTAATTCTCCAAAACATGCTTTATTTCCCCTGTACCTCTTTAAGTTTAGAAACAGATAATATCTGTCAGATATACAATATGGTGTATGCGGAACAATTCATAGCCCAATTAATTTGAAAATTGATTTAATTATCGAGTTATTGGTGACGCTATTTTTTTAAACAATGAAAAAAAAGAGGAATTTCATAGTATGACTTAATATCCATTTTTTGGTAAAATTAAAAACCGTTCAAGCAAAAACCAAATCAATCATCATTATATATAAAGATTAGCCCAATTAATTTGAAAATTGATTTAATTATCGAGTTATTGGTGACGCTATTTTTTTAAACAATGAAAAAAAAGAGGAATTTCATAGTATGACTTAATATCCATTTTTTGGTAAAATTAAAAACCGTTCAAGCAAAAACCAAATCAATCATCATTATATATAAAGATTTTAAACTTCGTTGAACAAACAAGATAATACTGAACGCAGCGTAAACCCAAAAGAAGCTCCAGTAAACATAAAACATTGTTTTGGAAGACGGTAAAGCACGCTGTTTTAGAAAGAGATCTTTTTATGAGATGTATTGCAATCGGAGAAACATGGATCGATCACTACACACCGGAATCAAAGTAAAAATCATTAATAGCGTTATTAAAGCGAACCATAAAATTAAGAAGAAACCGCCAAAAATGCAAATGAAACATACTATTATTAACAAGACAATATCCAAAGCGATGGTTAAAATATAAATGTAGGAATTGCTGTTATTTTACTGCAACGGGGAATTATCTGAAACAAACTTTCATATAAAGGTCTCGACAATTGTTTTATAAAAAGGTAGTGAAATATTGAAGAAGCATTGGGTTGATTGTTTTGCTTTTAAAGGCAATGATATTAATTATTTTTATATTGCTTAGTTCGGGGACTTTTTAAACGAAGTGTTAAAACTATTTGAGTCATATCTACGTTTAAACTGCAATCACCTTTTATATTTATTGACAGAATATCGGATTCTATAACCTTTCTTCTATTTATGTTTATGATTTTAAGATGAATATGGTGATAAGATCAGTGAACTAACTAGCTACATGTTATCAAGACTAGCAACCTATGCATATATTTAAGCTATTACGGTTAATTTAAGTTTAAAAATTTACAACTGATTGATATTTTTTCTATAAAAATAAAATATTTAATAAGGAATAAAAAATATTGAGATAGAAATATTTTATATTAATGATCGTTAGAATTATACAGTGTGTTCGGCAACTACACTCAGAGAAATCCTTCCCTAGATTTTTTTAAGATTACATGCATTAAATAGAGCATAGAGCAAAATCTCAATTTAAGCTATAATATTTTCGTTTTTAGTTTTTAGGTCTTAATTTGACTATATATTATTCTTAGTTTAAGAATAAATAGATTAAAACATGCTATTAAAAAAATAAGAATAAGTTTAACCTGAGGTCTTACATTAAAAACATCTTATTCTGAAATTAATAAACAGCGTTTTTGAATTAAGAAAGCAGTTTTTAATTAAGAACTTTAAGAATTGTGAGAATTATTGTTCTTACTTTTAAGAACGTCTTATTTTAAAACTATCCTTCAAGAAGTTTTAAATTAAAAATGCATTCTTTATTAAAGAACTTAAGAATTGTGAGAATGCAGTATTAAGAACGCTTAGTTTTAAAACTATTTCACAACAACTTTGAAATTAAGAATGCATTCTTCAATGAAAAACTTCAAGAATTGCGAGAATGTTTATTCTTATTTTAAAAAGGTATCATTTTAAAACTATCATACAACAAGTTTTGAATTAAGAATGCATTCTTCAATAGAGAACTTCAATTGTTCAAGAATGTTCATTCTTAATTTGTGTATGGACAGTTTTAAAACAAGTATGGCATTCTTTATTTAAAAATAGATTTTCTAGTTTTTAAGAATTTTATTTTCAAATAAAGAGTAAAAATCTTTTTAATGAGACAGCCGGTAATAACTCTGTTTATTGAGCGCATTTTCAGTTGTGATGAGTTGGTGAGTGTTAAAACCATAGAGAAACACACAAGCCTCTGCGATTGCCTACTAGAAATCATTATAGATATTTAAATTGGAATGTACCGCGCTTCGGGCTAGTTTTTCCCGAAAATACTAGAGTCGAGACCCTAATTATGTTCACTTCTAATAGGGAATTGTTAACACGTGAAGTGATAACTTAGTGAATAGTGAAATACCTACTGCCAATATGAAAAATTTAACAAACTCCACTTTGATAGTTAAAAAACTGTTATTTTTTGATAATCAAGCTTTTGCAGTGTTATGGACCTATAAAGTAGAAAAGTACGACAAAAACAGGTGTCATGTAGGTGTGAAAGAAGAGCTTCGTTATAAAATCTGTAAGGTATTTTAAGTGTAATCCGTTTTATTTACATTTGTTACCCAATAATTGTATAGTGTTTAAATGTAGAAAACTTAGCTAAGTTTTTATAACAAATGTTTTATTTGTTGTTTTATGTCTAACGGACATATATCAAATTTTTGTTTAATACATATACATATACTATACCCATGGGTATGGAAAATTTACGAAATGCATCACAAATTGAGATAGTCCTTTAAATAGTATTGTTAGGATGCTCATTAGTTATTAAGTATTTACGTAAGTGTATGTACGTTTATTTTAAAGTTGATTTGTTTTATTGTGAATATGTATAAAGCATTAAATAAACTTACTTTTAAATGAAAGCATAGTTTTAAGCATTGCTACCAACCTATATACCTATACACCTTCAATAAAAAATATAAGAAATACAAAATTTAGAAAGATTAGGTCCAGGATTATGCAGAAGTTAATTTAGTTTAGTTAAATTTTTAGAAATATGAAGTTCTTTTTCAAATGGGTTTATGCATGTTAATACAAAATACATAACCGCAATCACCAAAGATCTTATTATCAACTTGTATAAATGAGATCTTAAAAATGTTCCTTTTAAAATTAGGAAATCAAAAGCTTAAAATAAAGAAGGTTTTATTTTTAAATTAAGAAGTAAGTATGCTTACATAAAAAAAATTTTCATTCTTAATTTGAAAATTTTAAAATGTAAAATGAAGAACGGTTTTTTCTAATTTAAGCAGTATTAAATCTTGAAATATAAGACTGTTCTTAAATCAAGTAGATCTCCATTCTTAAATTAAAATCTTTAAAGTCTAAAATTAAGAACCTTTTATTTTCAAATTAAATATTTATTCTCAAAATTTAAGAATGTGTTTATTAAATGAAGAAAATCCCCATTCTTAAAATAAACATTTTCATTCTAAATATAATATAATATAATAATAATAATAATTATAATATAATAATTACTTAGTCTAAAATTAAGAACGCTATTCTTTAAATTTAAGATTGTGTTCAGTAAATCAAGAATGTATGAAATGTTAACCTTTAAGCAGTTAATTCTAAAAGCTAGCATTTGTAATTCGTCTTTTAAGAATGATGTGTTAATTTAAACTTTTCATTCTTAACTTCAGAATAAGAAAAAACATTCTTCAATTATTCTCAAAATAAGAATAATTTGTGCTTGGGCCATTTTGAAGAACGACTTGTTTTAATTTAAATGTCATTTTTCTTGTTTTTAAGCATTTATTTTTTTGAGTGTAGGGGACAAAAATAAAATGTCATATGAAAAATCAAATAAGCATAAAACAAATAATAAATTTTCCCCCGATTGGGCTTCGTTAGCGAGATATTTCAAATTATTTAAAAAAACATAGCAACCCGTAAAAAAGGTTTAAGTATTGACAGTTTGAGCTAAATCTGATTGACTTCTATCCGTACAACAAATTCAGGATGATGTCAATTTTGCACAAGTTTAAAGTTCACTGTTTTGCATTACCAGGCGTGCATTAACGTACATGGTTGGCTTTTTAAAAGTTGGTTTTAATTTATTTTACAATAATTATAGTGTACATTAAAAAGTATAAAATAATATAAAGAAAAAAAACTTTTACTAATCCTTTTTAACTTAAAATATCTCGTTAAAGAAGCCCGGACTGGGAAAAAAATATTATTTGTTTTATACTTAGAATTCGATTTTGCATATGACATTTCATTTTTGTTATTTTACAAAATGTCATAAAATGAATATTGTTGTGTTGATGAGGACTTTTCAACTATAAATAAATAAACACTGTTGAAATAAGTTACTCTAAATAAAAATTTTACATGGTTTAATTTCATAGTTTTATGTAAATAAATAAATTTTACTTAAAATCTAGGGCTAAAACAAATGTACTACAATAATTAAAAACTTAATTTCTTGGTTCTTAAAGCAAGCGAAATTAAACTCGTAAAATGTCGTAGGTTTACACGTCACGCACGTCATGAAAATTTAAAGCTCTTTTGGAAGAAATTTTGCCAGGGAATTAAAAGCAATTTCTACATCTTAAAACAATTTCAGGTAAAATTGAACCCCAAGGAATTCAAACTTTATAATCCTAGCGCTTTAATTGTATTGTATATGACACATATCGCAGAAATTAGCTTTTATAGAGGTGGCGGAATTTAAGTTGTATTTATGTGACAATACAATTCATTAATATTAGAAACATTGAAGTGACAGTATTTTATAGTTATGCATTTTATTACAAACATGTCCATAACAAAACTTGCTTGTTTGTCGCTCGTTTTGTAAATTATCCTCTTGTGAAAAATTAGTTCTTTAATATAATATTATAACCTTGTTTACATGTTACTAAAGATGAATGAATGAATTGTCAGTTTACTATTTAAAATTAATTAAATTAATAATAACAAGTCGATGGTATTTTTGCAAAAGGGCGAATACGCCAAATTTGCGATTTTGAGCTTTATGCGCCAAACAATACGTACATGCTGTGGGATCATTCTGACGAATGTATATATATATATATATATATATATATATATATATATATAATAAGTCTGGAGAGAGCTGAAACAATTAGCCTTCGACACTTAACCAAGATTAGGCATCCACAAAATCCATTGCACAACCCCTCAAATTTACTTCTATATGAAATGACCAACCTTATAACAATTACAGAGAGATCACGGAAACTGTCTGAGAAACTGTCTGAGAAACCTCAAATTTGGATATTATTGAACCCTTCATTTTCCCAGACTCAGAAGGTAATCCAATAAAAAGAAAATTCCCAAAGACCCTATGGAAAGTAATCTTAGAATTTCAAGTCCATTAAATATTGTTTCTTTTTTTTTATATATAATTATCTCAAATAATTTTTTACCAAATTTATTGTTAATATATAAATGTATTTATATGGGCAGAAAGACCTCGCTCATTAGCCTTTTGGTTTATTCCAATAAAGATATTTACTACTACTAATAAGTTTTTAAATTCCAGTTTGTTCATTTTTTCTTTTCTAGGTCATGCAGAAATACTTTTTGTTTTTCTCAAAACAGGAAAATGGAATATTCACTCTTTTGCAAAAATACCATCAAAGTTATATTTAGCGAAAATATATAATGAATTATAGTCATTTTGACATTTAAAATAAAAATTTAGTGCTTTAAAATATAAAAAAGACTAATAACTTGCCTCAATTTCTTTATCGTGGTGTAACCACCCCAACCATCTTTTAGAGTTTTGGAATTCATTATATTAATCATATAACAAGCACAGGATTTTAATGTCTATAGATGTCCAATCCAGAAAATCGTCAAAATCCCTAGTAACGTGTAAATAAGGTAATAACAAAATATTATAGCGTAACTTTAAAATACTGGCATTTATAGGATTCTAATAATAATAAATTGTTTTGTCTTGCTTAATTTAACTCATGGTATTATAATCAATGATATTTACTCATTGAAACCAAAGGAGCACATTTCACTCGTCCTGCGTACTACGTTAGAGAATCAGTGGTTATCGGCTAATCCGGCCAATCAGGTCGATTGAATATAAGGATAACCACTAATTCGAGTGGCTAACTCATGTTAGTGAATTGGCCTGAGTATCATGTATAATAATCATACCACTTGTTATATTATGAGTGACAATATTAGACACCTGAAAAAATTAAATATTTATGTAAGAAACATTTACATTTTTTAATAATTAGAACATTACTCTCTAAAAATGAATTAGTCAAAAATGACTAGTTACTACAGTTATTAGTGGCTGCTTTTTCACTTATACCATGGTTAACTATGGGATACCATGATATCCCCTACATTTAAAAGCCAATTCTTATGTAAAATTGTCTCCTGAATCCAAAAATACCGTCAAAAATTATGAAAGTAGGGCAGTTTTTGAGATATAGTCAATTCCATATTAAATGGAAAACTGACTTTATCTCAAAAACTGTTATACTTTTTTAACTTTTGACGACATTTTTGGATTCAGGGAACAATTTTACATTAAAATTGTTCGGGTTACGAATTTCTATGGACGAGAATTATTTGTGGCTGCTTTTTCGCTACAACAATTAGTAATTTTTGACTAATTTATTTTTAGAGAGTAAACCTAAATAATGCAAATTAAATTAAAAATTAATACTTCTTAATTTATGCCTTAATAATTAAAGGTGTTTATTTAAGAGCAATCTAACTTATTTTTAAAATAATAACGACAGGAATTGAGTTTAAATAAATAGAAATTTTTGTCATTAGGCCAAGAAGTGAGTCTTTTTGTGCTGAACTCAAAGTTAAGCGGCTATCTCGCGAGAGCGGCAATGTCACTTTGCGCTCGAATTATACACAGGATTTTTTCTAAAACCGGTGTTTTTATAAAAATGTTTGGTAATAATTAATAATTTTTGATAACCTCAAATTTGACTTTTGTGTGAAAAGTCGCAGTGTATACTATACGTTTTGTTATTATGGTTTCCATGGTAACTAAGCGAGCGTTTTGGTTAAGTGAAGAAACGCTTGCTCCTCGGAAAAGTGCAACTTTGCGCTTTCTTGTGGAAGCGCAAATTTGTACTTTTCGCTCGGTTGTAGAAAAAATTAAATTTTAACCTTCAAGGTACTGTATACAGGGTGCATAAAGTATCCTAATATGCGTATTTTTTTATTTTTAACAGTATCCGGCCGGATCCCGGATATATCCGGGATACTATAGTAAGTCTATATTCGGTCGGATACCATACTACGAAAATTCATAAAATCAACTGCAATACATAAATATTTGTAAGGTTAATTAATACCACAATAGCTTATATGGACATCGTTTATTTTAATAAGTAATATAAATAAAAATGAAATTACGTAAGCCTGAATCTACCCAATCTATCACGCCCAATATTCGGCTGTTGGATATCCGGCTTTTAGGCTTCGAATTTTGCCGGATATTTGGTATTCGGAGAATAATTTATCCGTTTTATTTCTACATTGTAAACGTACATTTATCTAGATTTTTATTCAATTTTTTTGCTACTATATTTTGATTTATCACCATACTTTGTTTTTATAATGGGGGCCATAACATATTTAGTAGGTTTGATACGTCGTTGGATTTCTTGATTTTTTTTATCTAACCATGTAAAATTCCAATACGGTAGGCATAGGAAAAACAAATCATGGTGGTGTTGACTTAAAATCTAGTAGGCGACAAAAATCACAAATTGGATACAAATGTAAAACGTCCTTTTTTAATTCCCAGAAATAACAAAGTTATAATTACTTTTGATTTTGTTTTTTTTTTCAAATTATTTGAGAACTAGTGATTTTTTTCCATATTTTAAATGCCGTGTTAATTGAATTGTAAATATGCAACTTTTCTCTAATTTATCCGACCTTGGAGTTCTTTAAATAAAAAAGGTACCCATACATATAAATAAAAAATTTCACCTTTGTAACTATCTTCGTATAATTTCTTGGATTTTACCGGAATCATTGAATTTATAACCGAATTGGCCAGGATAAATTGTAGGCTGCTTCTAATTTATTAATACATCTGTCAGGCAGCTCTAAGATAACTTTTTCCCAATTCAAGTGCCGCCACTAACGCCATTGCCACTAGCTAAAAGAAAACGAACTAATTACTAGCGTGATAATAATAGTTTTGTATCTGTTTACTGCTAGTTTTTATGTGCCCATGCCAAAATCAATCACTTCAATGTCAAGTGTTGATGACAATAAAGTTTAATTTATGGACCGCTTGAAGAAGAAAATCTTTATTTATTATGAAGAATGGTTTATGACGATATATTTTGAATATGATTTTAGGCATATGGACGCCTCAGCTGTTTTTAACAAAGTGTATCTCAAAGGTCCACTAGTGAATTTTGGGCTCTATATCACCAATTACGCACTGAATATTGGTTATCCCAAAAATTTTGCATATCCCTTCAAAAAATAACTAAGTGATATCAAATTACACGATCTCAGTGGCCAAGGCACTGGCCCATTTTGCAATATATCGTCGTTGAAGCTATAAAAAAGGTACGATTTTGCTTCGCGATTCATTATATCCATGATACTCATGGCCGTTTTGGTGTACTCAAATTTTTGTTTTAACATATATATGTATATATAAGTATTAGTACACCAAAACATTCATGATTATCATGGATATAATGAATCGCGAATATATATATATATAATATATATTATATATATATAATATATATTATATATATACACAAACATATATATACATTAGGGTGGGCCGAAAAAATTATTTTTTGAATTCAATTTAGGGGTAGCAAAAAAAATTTACCTTATGCCAAAAGTAGTTTGTAAAAAAAAAATTAGCGTACTAGCCCAATATTTAAGGCCCCCCTGGGCGCCCAAAATATTATTTTTTTATATTTTTTTTGGGTTAGCAACAAAAAGTTACATTTTGTTAACAGTAATTCTAGAAAAAAAAATAGCGTACTAGCCCAATATTTAAGGCCCCCCTGGGGGCCCAAAATATTATTTTTTTATATTTTGTTTGGAGTAGCAACAAAAAGTTACATTTTGTTAACAGTAATTCTAGAAAAAAAATTGATTACTAGCCCAATATTTAAGGTTACCCCGGGGGCCCATTTTTTATATTTTAATTGGGTAGTCACAAAAAGTTACCTTATGTTAACAATATGTCTAGAAAAAAAGTCCGATATTAAATTTGACGTCAAAAATTTGTCGGTTTAGCAAATTCTAGGGTTAAAAATGTTTATAAATTTGGAAATGTTTTTTTTTAAATAAAAGACGACTTCTAGGTTCGGCAAGTTTCCCTTTCACACGCAAGCGGTGAAAAAGTTTGTGAAGCTTGTAACAGAAGCTGCATTAAAAATTTGCTGTGAGGTAGCAAGAAATGGTTATAACCATATATATATAGATGCGCGGACATCTTTACCGGCCTATATGACAACAAGTCTCAATATTATTTAAATAATAAAAAATACTGGGTGGGAGGGAGCGGATGGAAGTCGAGGAGCAAATATCCAATTAATTAATAATAAAAATAATAATAATAATAATAATAATAATAATGCTTTATTGCATAAAACACAAAATTAATTACACAAAAGGCTGCGTTCGTAAGGACGTCCTTCCATACCACCTACTAAGAAATTAAATCTTTTTTATACTGCATATCACATATTAATTAAACTAAATCCTATAATTTCATATCACAACAGTTAATAACAAATTAAATGTGTTTGGATATTGAAATATTATGTTAAAGAATGTTTTATCGTTCAAAATTTTTATAGATAGGTCTATAAACGAATCCTTAGATTTTGAAGTTTTGTGACTAGGTATTTGAAAAAGATTGTGCCTTAAATCAAGATTGTATTTATTGGATCTTTGAATACAGTTGTTGAATAGGTATTCAGTCAATTATTAGGTATTTACTTTCTGTAAGGATCAATTATTTTTAAATGCTTGTTTTCTAAATAGATTGAAGTAATGGGGTCAAATTTTTCGACTAAATATATGAATCTAATGCATGAGTTTATTTTTAAATGTGTCAGTATGATATGAGTAGTAGACTGGCATGCAATAGTCTATAATAGGGTGTATATTAATGTTGAAACAATTTTGCACTTGGTGTTAGAATTTAGAACATACTTAAATTAATACAGTGATTTCAGCTTCATATAACACAAACTAAGTTGTCTTGTAACATGGCTTTCAAAGTTCAGGTTTGTATAAATAATAAAAAAACACCCAGATTTCTTGCTGTTTCTTGCTGAGGTATTTCTATAATATTTATATGTATGGTATTAAAATTATATTGTTTTTTATTTATCATATATACTGTACCAATATTTATTACAAGACCCTTTTTGGCATTTAACTGAAGTCTATGATTAACTGACCAAGCATTTACTTCTTTTAAGACTTTATTTATTTCGATAGTGGTTGTGTTAATTAATTTAGAGTAACGCAAAATCTTTTTTAAATTTAATAAAATCAAGCCAAGAGTTGCTAATTTTTTTTCATCAAAAGGCGTCTTAATAAAATAATAAAAAAAACTTAGACTGATACATGCATTTGGTTTGTCTATGCAATAATACATGGGGTAACTTTTTGTTGCCATCGCAATTAAAATATATATAAAAAAATTTGGGCCCCCCAGGGCACCCTTAAATATTGGGCTAGAATGGCTATTTTTTTCGAAACATACTGTTAACATGAGGTTACTTTTTGTGGTTACCCCAATTAAAATATGAACAAAAAATATATTTTGGGCCTCCGGGGCACCCTTAAATTTTGGGCTAGTACGCTCATTTTTTTTTTAGAATTACTGTTAATATAAGGTAACTTTTGTGGTTAACCCAATTAAAATATGATAAAAATAAATATTTTGGGCCTCCGGGGCACCCTTAAATATTGGGCTAGTACGCTCATTTTTTTTCTAGAATTACTGTTAACATAAGGTAACTTTTTGTTCCCACCCCAGTCAAAACATACAAAAAAAAATATTTTGGGCCCCCGGGGGACCCTTAAATAATGGGCTAGTACGCTACATTTTTTTCTAATAAATTACTTTTAACATAAGGTAACTTTTTATTGCTACCCAAAAATAAATATCTCAAATATTTTTTTTTTTACGTTTTTCGGCCCACCCTAATATACATATACATTTATACCTTAGGTAGTGTGGGGTACATTCAACGAATACATATGGGGTAGTTTTAACCGGTTAAATCTACCCCATAAAAAAAATTAGTAGGTATTAGTAGGTATACGTATTACGTACTTTATATTTATATTATAACTTTATGTTTAATAGTTACCAAGAGTTACCAAGAGGAAGAAAAAATGAAAAGAAACATATAACATAAAATCGTCTGACTCTGGAATGAAGAAGGTATCTGAAGAGAAAATACTTGATAAAAAAATTAATAGGTATACGCACTTTATATTTATATTATAACTTTATGTTTAATAGTTACCAAGAGTGTATGTTAGAAAGACTCAACGATCAGTAGATGGGAATGCGGTTAAACTGACATTGAGAGATTGTTTTAAGAAAAATACATCCATACGCGTATGGAGGCTACACGCATTTATGATATAAAAAGAGATACGCTTGTGTCCAGAATCAAAGCGCTAGCGGCGAAGAAAAAATGAAAAGAAACATATAACATAAAATCGTCTGACTCTGGAATGAAGAAGGTATCTGAAGAGAAAATACTTGATAAAATACATTAAAAAGTCGTTCGCTCTACATTATGGCCTGACCTATAAACCTGACCTTGCTTATGCATATATGAGTATGCATCAAACATACCGGACTGTAAAATACCAAATAAATGGAAGGAGAACAAAAAAGCGGGTATAGTTGCTAAAAAGGGCAAAAACAGGTTGGTCAGATTTTATCTGCGGAAATAGGCGAGTTAGTTATAATTGTGGGAATCATCATTGCTTCCGGGAGAGCTCTTACGCCAGCTTACGTTGTTCTTTGAATGAGAAATCCCGAAAACTATATAATCGGAGCCCCAGCATCATCTTAAATCTTGAACAACAAGTCTGGGTGGATGAATTAGGAATTATTCAAGTATTGGTACATATAAAAATGACTCTCTTAGCAATAAGGAGTATTCGATTATCCTTCTCGTATATAATTACGAATCACACGTGTCGCACGATTTAATTAAGCTTTAAAAAAATAACGGAATTTCCCTGCTTTCTTTCCCATCACATACCACAAATCGTTTGCAGTCTTTAGATGTTGGTGAACTATCAAATATAGCATTTAGCAAAACCTTCTCTATGTCAAACATTGTTAATGCGTTCAAGAAGCCTGGTATTTGGCCAGTTAATCGTTAAGCCTTCAGCGACGATTTTGCAGCCAAGTCAGTTACCGACAGAGACATCAGTGAAAATATGAAAAATGATTAAAAATTTAAGCAGGTCAAGAATGCACCTAATAATGGGCCTAACACTTCAACTAGTGCCGACGCCGAATTTTAGATTGTTGCCGTAGAAAAGGGAAATGTCAAGCAATAACAAGAAACGGAGAAGAGAATGTAAATCAAAAATATACATGGCTACACCTTAAATGTATGAAATTAGGGCAAGAGACAAAGAAAAACAAAGGAAAGGCAATTTGAAGTCATCAATGAAAACAAAACGACAACCAATTGTTTAAGCTGATTTCGATGACGATTCGTCAATTAACGAATTTTCTAAAATATTGGAGAAATACTTTATTCCACAACCACAGTCAACGATTTTGTTCTGACAAGACTCTTGATGAAGATGACAGTCATACATTATATAGAACAACAACAACTGTAAAATAAATTTTTTGTGAAGCAAAAATATCAACTTTAGTAAGAAAAGACAAAATAGCACTTTATCCTCCTCCGCAAAAATCTGGCACTGCGAGAACGGCCTCTCTGTTCAAATTTAAATTCAACTTCAAAGGCAGAAATGTGCTATGTATTAAATTACATGTGATTGTTTTATTGTGGTTGAATTAGCCCCATGCAATGAGTTAATCTTCTTAAAAAACAAAAGAAAACATCAGGCAACGTAATAATTTTTTGGTTTATTTAACAATTTTAGCACAACATATCATAAAGTATGCATATGGAATGGAGATATTTTATATTTAATTTGCATATTAAAAATACAGGGTACGCAATGCAAACCGGTTAAATCATCCCCAGTCTCCCTTACCGATGATGCCTCCGCTGAAACTAAATAGTCTTTTGCAGGGCCGTCTCTAAGGTTTTGGCCGCTCCGGGAAAACCTGAAACGGCCGCCCTCTCGAAATACACCGCCATAAAGAATACACTACAAATATTTGGAAACATTTAATAAAAAGTTATAGTAAACTTAAAAACTCAACATATCAAAAAAATATATTAAATATAACAAATTTTGTCTATAAATAAAATATTTTAATTTACATATCGCTAATATCGTTTAATATGGTTCTATCTGCCATTATCTCAAAAATGAATTTTTTGCATAAAAAGGTTCTATGAACATTGTACAATATAGAAATCTTTTTATGCAAAAATAACATTTTCGAGAAAATGGCTGATAGAACCATGTTAAACCAAGGTAGCGATATATAACTACATAGGTACATATGTAATAGCTAATATAGCCAATAACAAACTTAAAAAGTTGTTTATAATATATACACTAATGGAAAAAATTAAAGGATTAAAAATTGATTCCAAATTAGCGATTTTTCAAATGACCGTATTTTTGTTAAAAATGGCCGCATCGAAGTTTAAAAAAAATCAATTTGAAGCTTCAAGTCTCTAATTTTTGGGCCTTAAGACGAAAATTTTTTCCAAGCAACAAGTATCGCGCAATCCTATAGGATTCATTATAATGAATATAATGAATAAAAAGTTTCAATTTCTTTTTGTTTTTTATTTTCTGTGTACGGACTTGCATTATTTTTTTAACTAAACCACCATATGGATCGGATAGGTTGTTTATCCAGTTTTAATTTGTTGGCTGATACGACCATTTCTCGCTAAGCTATCGGGCTTTAAATAAAAAAGAATCATTTGAATTTGAATTTAAATTGAATTTTTTTTTGCAATTTTATAAAAAAAATCATAACTTTAAATGCCGTTTGGTATAAAAATATGAAAAAAGTGGAGATAATTTTTTTTTTCATTTTATTAGAGATTATGAGCGTTTGAGAGTAAAAAAACGTGATTTAATTTTTTCAAAAATTCAATCGAATTTAACAAAAAAAAACGGCTGGATGGATGGAATTGAAACTTGCTAGTGTTTTTTTGGGAATATTGAACTATAAAAGGCACACTTAACATTAGTTGTTTTTTTAATAATCTCCATTCCGCGTGTAATTTTCCAAAATCCTCAAAACTCCATTTTTTCACGATTTTTCAAAATCATGTTACGAATGTAAAAAAATTGTTTTGAAAAAACATTAGCCGAACCTTGTAGGGCATTCATACAAGTTTCTAAAACCGACCTCCAATTTTTTGTGCGACTATTGGTTTCTGAGATATCGATGATCAAAGGAAAAATGATCCATTTTCATTCAAAGCCCAAAGCTCACCGAGAAATGGTCAAGGCCTACACATATGGTGGCTTATTTAAAAAAAAGTAATGCATGCTACGTAGAAAATAACAACAAAAAAAATTAAAATTTTTTCTTTACGATATTGATTAGGATTGCACGATACTTTTTGGTTGAAAACATTTTTCGTCTTAATTTCCAAAAACAGGCGAGTGCGGCTTTCTTTTAAGATCTAAGAAAGCCGCACTCTATTTAAAAAGTCTTTATAAACCTACAAAAAATTGTAGGCAAATAAATCATGTAGTGGCAATTTTTGTTAGATTTTCTTAATGGCCGCAGAAAAAATAAATGCCCAAAAAAATGACTGGCCCTTAAACGGCCGCCCCCAAAAAATGGTCGCCCGGTTGCCCGGGTGCTTAAGACGGCCCTGGTCTTTTGTATCTTTACCTCATGCAGATTGTATGTGGGACAAAAATTTCCCAGAAAACTACAAATAGCGAGCAGGGGCGTACCGAGGCACACTTTTTGGGGGGGGGGTGGAGACGATAAAAAAAACAACTTATTTTTTTATCGATACTGTTGTAAAGTGTAGATAAAGAATGTCTTTACTTACCATTAGCATGCTCTTTTGAAGTCTCTATTTTTTTTATTTGCTGCCAATGTAAGTGGATTATCCGGAACAGTATCAATTTTAATTTTAACCAAATTTCAACCGTGAATATTTTCCTCGTGCATTTTTTTCTAGTCCTTGTTAAACACAGCCTTGTTAAACATAGCCTGTGTTACACAGGTCCACATAATGAGCATTTTACTAGAACTCGGCCCGGTCTAGCTTTCTTTTCCATATTAAAAAAAATTAATTCCTATTTATTGACACTAGTTTTACTTAGCTTAGATAAGCTTCAACTAATTAATAATTTAGAAAGGCAAAGCCGCGAGGCGGTGCCGACTTTGTACATGCCGCTTGTGTGAAATATAATGTCCTTTAATAAAAATAAGGTTGACCAATACAATTTTCTTGACGGTAACGATTATAGGAGGTTACAATAGATTAAAAATTATAATTTTGTAATATGTAGGAAAAGTTTAAAAATTATATTTCATTTTATTTATTGTGATGGGTTGGTTGGTAGGGTAGGTATACCCAACCAACCGACCCAAATACTATAGATTTTGCCAACCGTGTTTGGATTTGGAACCAACTGCCAAGACTTTGGGGGGGGGTGACTCCCCCCCCTACACCCCCCTTAGGCCCGGCCCTGATAGCGAGCTTACTTGGTTTATTATGTGGTCCATTAAAATCATGCGTTTTTCAAATTAACAAAAAAAAAAGATACGAAAACATTTTTCGGTGTAATTATATTTTTTATGGCTTGACAAACATTACTAAACATAAATATAAAAATATTATGAAAAATGAGAGCACAGTTTGAAAACTACTCCCATTGAAAAAAAAATTGCTTATGCTGACCCAATACTTTCATACCGGTTGAAATTTTATTTTTTAGTATTTTAATTAAAATTTTAGAACTGCCCTGGCCCGCCATATTAAAAAGAAACTGACTTTTTGTTTTAATAACTTACAAACCGTTTATGGTACAGAGGTCAACTAGCTTTTAAAATACTGTCAATTTTAAGAGCTAAATTATACAACTTATTTTGTTCACCTTTGCGTTGTTGCATGAATATAGGTATTCAAAAAACTTTTTTGGAAATTAGTTTTCTCCCTTCTTACCACATTTGAATTTTTCTTAAAGTAAATTATTTCTTGAAGTTTTGTAGCTCTAACTTAATTAAATTGGTCCAGTTTGGAACTGGACATCTACGCTCGAAGTCACAAGGTATGTTTCGCGAAAGTGTCGCGTCGTATACGATGGACTACAATCTACGAAAAGCAGCAAAAAACACCAATTTAGCTTTTTGCAATGAGCACATCTAAATTGATTTTCTTTTACAAAAAACATTGAATTTTTACGTGGTGTTTAAAAAAATGTTTACTAATAAAAAAGTTATAGAAGTTCTATGATAGAACCTTTAAGAATTAATAAAAAGTATCGACTATCATTTTTTCTTTAAAATTATTTAGTTTAAATACATAATTTTATAGTTAAAAAATAAATATCTATAAATATTTATTCAGAATAATATAAAGTGGTGAAAAATGAACAATTTTTAATTTTAAGTATGAAAAGGTTTTTTTCTATTGTAATCCTAATTATATATATATATATATATATATATATATACACTGCCCGTCAAAATTAACGTATAATAAGTAAAAAAATTCTAACTCTAAAACGCCTTTACCAATCTTTATAAAATTTTGGATAAAAATATCCTTAAGCCTTTTTATTTAATATTAAATAAAACGCTCGAAAAAAAACTTTTATAGGGAATTTTTTTTAAGAAAATAAAAAATATGCTGTTGAAGACCGTATTTTTGTTAGTATACCCTGAACATTTTGTACAAATCAAACGAACAGTAACGAAGATAAAGCGCTTCAAAGACGGTAAAAATGACCACTTTTCAGCAAAATAATTAAAAAGGGGTAATTTTTACCGACTTTGAAGCGCTGTATCTGTTCGTTTGATTTGTACAAAATTTTCAGGGTATACTAACAAAAATACGGTCTTTAACAGCATATTTTATTTACTTAAAAAAATTCCCTATAAAAGTTTTTTTTTCGAACGTTTTTTTAATATTAAATAAAAGGGCTTTAAAAATATTTTCTCGAAAAACCCTCGAACACTTAAACTAAGATATAAGTTGAAGTTTTCTTATACAAAATTTCATAAAGATTGGTAAAGGCGTTTTAGAGTTTTAGAGTTAGAAATCTCTTGTAAAAATATGTTGGTTTGTCATGTTTTAAGAGCCCTAATCAAAATATCGATTTGAAATTTTTAGAATCATTATTATTTTTAAATTAAAAACGATAAAAAAAATAAAATAAAAAAATCCCATTTTTGACGATTTTGAAAATTTTAAAAAATCTTGAGCGACCCCTAAAAATTTTTTAATCGAGCTGATATTTTGACAGGGCACTTACAGCATGATAAACTTACATATTTTTACAAGAGAAGGGTAAAAAAATTGGGCCCAAAAAAAAAGAATATTTTTTTATCTCGTCTCTTGTAAAAATATGTAAGTTTATCATGCTGTAAGAGCCCTGTCAAAATATTTTAGGGTTCGCTACAGATTTTTTAAAATTTTCAAAATCGTCAAAAATTGAATTTTATTATTTTTTTGGTTGAAAATAATAAAAATTATGTAAATTTCAAATCAATATTTTGATTTCTAAAGGTCGCTAAAAGTTCGTTGATATTTTTATGTTCAGAGGTCGCTCGAAAACATTCAAAATACTCTTCTTGGAAAGTTAAAAAAATCTTGAGCAACAAATCAAAATATCATTATTATTTTTAAATTAAAAAATAATATTTTTAAATTTCTTTTTAGTAAAATAAAAAATGTTAATCTATTTATTATTTTATAATTTAAAATTTAAAAAATAACAAAGATGTTTATTAATAACAATGTAAAGTGCTGAAAAATTAACAATTTTTAACTTTAAGTAGTATTTTCTTTGGAAATCACGGTATCCTAATTATATTCATTTTGTAGTCCAAAATATCGTAAAGGGGACTGTAATATTTGTATTTGTCAGTATTCGTCTGTGAAAGTTAATAAGGTTTTTTGTGAAGTGAAGCACGTTATAGCGGGTCAATATTTTTTATTTAAAAATGTCATTTAATGTCGTTTATCTTCTTCACTATTAAGCTGTGACTTTATGGCGTTTTAGTCATGGGATGAAGTTAGCAACAGTGGCTTTTGGCGTCACGGGCTGAAGTTGGCTTTAATATTAATTGGGAAAAAGTGAGGTTAAATCCGTTGACACTTGAAAAATGTCAAATGTTTAACAAATAAAATTGGCTTTAAATCCTTCATTTTGTTCGTCGTGAATAAAGTATAGTATGCAACTTGTTTTAAAAACTGCTCTAGACACTCGTTTTTATCAAACACTCGCTCGCAAGCTTCGCCCTTGCCTAATGAAACTATCCAAAATAGCGTTTATAAAACTTAATACATAATATACTATTATTTGCTATTATTTAATTAATTATAATTTATAATTATTATAATTATAATTGTTAGGTATAGGTATAATAAGTATTGGTATATTTATTATAATAATAGATGAAGGATAATGTGCCAATCAATCAAAATAGTTTATTATCCTTTTAAACAAAGATTGTGTTGTAACGGGGTTTTTTGGTCGTGAATTATATTATAGTGTTAGAAAGGTTTTTTATTGATATAAATATTTATACATATGGGTGAATCTCACAAAATATCCCCGATGGTGTTACCCCGTGATATTTAATAAAACTAAATGAGTTTAACATACACTTTCATAATTAAGTAGATATTACTGCTCAGGTTTCAGATTTTTAACCGCAATTAATTATTTTTTACAATGTTTTAAAAGTCTAAAAACCTATCATCCGTGACTGTTACTCTTTCTAGGTTAACCTATATGTTTTCAAATATCTGAGGTAGTAAAAGTATACTAAAAATATCAGTTCACTAAGGGCCGGTTTATCAATCTCTAGTTAAGTTCCAGTTAGTCTATCTGACGGTTAAATTTCATATCGATCGTTGAGAGAACAATGGTATCCATGGAAATTATCTACCAGATAACTAACTGCAACTTTAACTGAACATTGATAAACCGGCCCTAAGTAAATTAAACACATCCAAAGCAATTGAATCAAATTATTATATTTGGTAAAATATTTAATTATATATTTTATTTTAATTATAGATATTTAAATTATTTTAATAATTATTATTTAAATAATAATAATAATTAAAAAATGCATAATTATTAAATTTGGTGAAAAATATTATTCTTTTAAATTCAAAATTACATTATTACAAAAAATTACATCAATAATGACATAATATTTTTTTAATAAATATTTAAATTGTTTTGGGAAGGAAATTATGGATGACCTGGTAGATTTCTTTAAAATAAAAAATATTTTATACTATTTTGTTATTTTTTTATATTAAATATATTAAATAAATATAGAGTAGATATTAAAAAAATACCTAGTTGGTTAAAAGGGCCCTAAATCAGATTTTTCTTTTTTGGTTATTTTTCGTGTGTTTTTAGGGCATTTAGAATACATTAAGCCAATAAAATAATTATGTCCAGCTAGAATAGCAATTCAGCTCACTGTGAGTCGGTGCGATAAAATAAATATTTTTTGCAGAATATTTGGCTTCCTTTCAAAGAGCTAAAGAAATTGTGAAAAGTCTTTTGATTCATGAAGATGCGGAATTGTATCAATGCCTTACAATTTTTAAACCCGACTATGCCTTTTTTGCCATCCTAGGGACAAATCATTTACAAAAGTTTTGCATGTATAAAATATATTGGGTGGGCTTTAAAAAATGAGTGAAGATTTTTGTAAGTCTTTGGAATTTAAGGATATGCATATGTTTTTAAATCAATGTGGCAGTATATTAGTTTAGTTAAATCTGAAGACAATGAATTGTATCAGACATTAAAATATTTATTAGGAAGGGTACGTTGCCTTTCACATTCAAATGCAGCAATAGAAATATTTTCAACCCTGTCGTGTGTTATTAAAAACGAAATAAATTATTTTCTGTTACAATTGGGTCAACCGTGATTCTTAAAAAAAAATTAATATATATTTAGAGACCATATAAATAATTAAACCCGTGAAAATATTTATTGCATATACATACTCGTATATAATATCAATAATATAAGCAGGGTTACAATAAAATAAAAGTGTTAAAACATTGTATTCCCCATGCTAGAGATTTATTATATTCTTAATGTACAGGGTGATCCCCTATAATGTCGCCCACCTTTAACTTTTTTATTTTAAGTGTCCCAAAAAATTTAAAAGTGTGGTTATGTAGGTACTAAAAAATACTTTTTTTCTATGTATGAAAAAAATGGAAAATTTATCAATATACAGGGAAAAACATAAAGTTTATGTTTTTTCAATGGATCACCCTATATATGAATTTATTTATAATATATAATAATAAAGTTGAAATTATAGAACGCTTGAAGATAAAAGTGTTATTGTTTTTTCCGTCATGTGTGATAAAAGTATTTTCGAATAGCACATAACACATTCGGTAACTTTTTTGATTATCAGATATTTGCTCGTTGAATACCAAACAAAAAAATACATAAAAATCCCGAACTTAATTTGTATGTGTATTTTATTTAATAATGGATCATATACAGGGTTTTTAAAAAACACCAGACCAAACGTATAATCGATTCCCTGCGAAAATCTAAGACATAATTTTCTTTACAATTGTTTTTGAATTCTCAAAATTGCAGGTGTGCGACTTTGCGTCTTGAAATTTTACCCTTTACCCTTATGGCACAAATTTTACCTTTACCCTTATGGCACAAATTTTGTAACACCCTTATTGGCAAATTTGTCTTAGATTTTCGCAAGGAATCGACCCCTTTTGTTTGGTCGGGTAATTTTGGAACACTCTGTATATGTAAATTTATTAGTATACTATAATGTAGTTACTTTGTGAAAAACAATTTAAACTAGGTCATCTAATTTTGTAAAAACAAAAACTACCACAATATATGTATTAGACTACATTATATTTATTAAACTTGCTTGGTTTTATTTAACCATTACCTATATGTATTTTGAAATAAGAAAATGGCTCTAACTACCAAAACTGTTTAGCGAGAAAAGCAAAATAATAAAAAATTTCAATTGATTTTCTTTTATTTTCTTCTTTTCCCTAAAATCGATTTTTACCAATTTATTTAAATTTATTTGTTTTATAAAAATATGCCCATTCTTGATAATGGACACCCGTAAATTGTTTTATTTGACGCCATACTACATATTTTATATCCACCCCAATCGAATGGAACACAATCCTCGCTGCATTGAAAAATTGAAATCGTAAATAATTCAAGGAACGAGACGTGCCGCCACTGCCTTCGCGCCTCTTAAGACTCATCCCTGACTCTTTTTCTTTATCTTCTTGCGAAAATCACACCATCCACGCCTCCGAAATAGCTTTATTTACTTACCGGAATAAGTCTATAGTCCCGCTCCAGTTTTTTCTTACATGTTTGTAAACGACGATTCGAGATTCTCGCGCTCATGTCTCGCATTATGTGGAGCCAATTTCTTTTCGGATCTTATTTTTATGTAAGACTTTTAAGGGAATGCTTTTTTGATAATTAGTTTAAAGATTTAAGACATTAGAAATGATTTAAATTTTCTGGAACAATTAAAAAAGTACGTCCTTTTTGACTACATCACTAAATTTAAATTAAATTTAGTGACTGGCCGAAGTTTTTTGTTTAGTCCAGTTTTAGCAAAAAAATCTGGTGTCGGCTACAGTTGTTTCCGGCCAAAAATTGGCAGAAACTTTGCCTAGGCCAAAACTAGAAAATTTATTTTGTATGTTATTTTAATTCTCTCCTTATGATTATTATTGTTATTCTGAGGCTGTTAGCACAAAGAGTTCTGCAAATGGGCCTAATTTAAATTAATTTTCGGCTGAAAATAGTGTTTTGGCCCGGCACTAATTAAATTGTTTAGTAGATTAAACTATAAAACTTATATGTGGCCGAAAAGATATGCCATTATAGTTTATGTGCAGATCGGTTAAAACCATGACAATTTTTAAAAATTAATCTTTATATTAAAGTTTAAAGTTAAGAGTTCCTCGTACACTATAAACACTTCAAGCCTGGAAAAATCACTTTACCGATATATTCATTATATTAAAATAATAAAATTCCCAAGTCGGCCGCTAAGTAATTCGAGAAGTATTCGAAGCCTCTAAAAGTAATCGCATAAATCAGTAGCAAGTCCTCTGCCACTGCCTGACTGAGATTGAACGTTTCCAAGCCGCAAAGTGAGACACCCTTCCGGAGCTAAGCTCCCGTTCCTTAAAATTATTGCGGGATCATCTTTTCGCGGGAAGGACCAGCTCTTCGTAAAGTAATCTGCCTGAAAGCAACTTAAATCAAACGAAACGTTGCTCAGGCCCTACAGAGCCATTAGTTTACACGGATACAACGTTTATCCATCGAGAATTCGATATTATGTCGGTAATCATTTCATAAGGCGTCCATTTGCCTAATTAGATCTGTTTCGCTTTATTTTCGAGAATTTCTTCCGGATAATTTGATTATATTTCAATAATTATCCTTTAATACCTATGTAAATAATATTGTGGTTTAAATCCTTAAGACTTTAGAAGTAGCAAGCAGTATTTTAACATTGACTTACCAAATAAGAATTTAAGCTATTTATTTCATTTCAAAACTTTTAACTCCACAGAGGGTTAAACCACAATTACCTGAAACAAAATATAAATTATTAAAATATTAACTATTACTTCTTAGAAAATAAGGGTGGAACTAAAAGAGCACTTTTGTATATAACTTTTTTGTATGAGCTAGTTTATGAAATTTTACATTCATTATTTGTTTTTACAGCACAATACAAAATTATATTTTAAGATTATTGAGTATGTATTTAATTTTAAAACAAAACATAAAACATGTCTCTTAATAACACCGGTCAGACAATTTTAAAACGGGCTGAATCTGACCATCACGTCAGATTGTATGGATGGTACAACTCGTTTTCTATAATAATAAAGAATTAATTGAATCTAAACTAAAAACAAAGGAATTGGAAGAATTCAAAATAAAGAAAAATTATGGTACTTTCATACGCTGCGCCGTATAAAGAAAAAATTATCGCATTCAGACCACTTTTGGGTTAAATTTTTTTTATTTATTAACTGGTCTACAAAATAAAAAATGGGAGTGAAAAATAACATTTTTAGGGTTTTAGGGCGCTTTTTTCAAAAAATTACCATAATATATCTTAATAATTATTAGATCTTGTTTTTGCGATGGTACTGTAGGAATGTGTCCTAATTAAACTAAAAAATGTTTTTAACGAAATAAACTTGTTTTTTAGCCAAAATTATACAATTTGGGAGGACATGTTATTTATTAACTATATTGTGTTTAAATTTTAACGCAATCAAATAAAAATTGTCAAATTGGTACTTAAAACAACCGCGCGTGTCAAAATTAATACTACTATCATTTTTATTATTAATAATTAATTAATTAATTATAATTAAAAATACAAATAACGAGAAAAAAACAATCGAACTTAATAATAGGGGTACTATCTTGTAAAAACCATGCAATGTAGCCAACACATTAATAAAATATTGTTTGCAAGTAGGCAAAAATATCGCCAACAATATAAAAAACAATCTTCTTTTAAACATTAGTCCAGTATCAACACCTAATATAAACCTAAATAATTCCATGTACATTAGGGTGCTTCAAAAAAAATTTTTTTTCGCTCTTACCCTCTCAAATGTTTTTATTTAATATAAAAAAATCCTCACCAAATATGGGCGTTCCAGCTCAACTCTAAGAGGTCGCTGTTTTTATTTTAGTTTCCCATTGAATTAACATGGGAAAAAATTAATTTATGTTTGGAATTTTATACCTCTGTATCAAAGTAACTTATGGCAATGATCATTGCAGTTTCTTATATAAAATTTAACGTTCTACAAAAAAGGTCTCTTATTATTTTTCGATAAATTGATTTCTTCTAGAGTTATTCGAGGTCAAAGTTTGATTAACATTAAATTTTCTGGTATAATTAGCAGACGGGAGGTGAAAGGGGGAAAACTTTGACCTCGAATAACTTTAGAAGAAATCAATTTATCGAAAAATAATAAGAGATCTTTCTTGTAGAGCGTTAATAAGAAACTGCTATGATAATTGCCATAAGTTACTTTGATACAGAGGTATAAAATTCCAAACATAAATTAATTTTTTCCCATGTTAATTTAATGGGAAACTAAAATAAAAATAGCGACCTCTTAGAGTTGAGCTGGAACGACCATATTTGGTGAGGATTTTTTTTATATTAAATAAAAACATTTGAGAGGGTAAGAGCGAAAAAAAAATTTTTTTTAAGCACCCTAATGTACATATTATAAACTTAACATTTGAAACGGAAACCTTTCCTACTAATTTTAAATAGGCAGTTATAATAATAGGAATATTTTATGACACCATATTGCATTCTTTATTAAAATAAATAAATACCTATAAGTATACGTATACATTTATCTCCACGCGGTCTATAATTTAAACTTTATTGTTGTCAACATTCGATAAAGAAATAACTTGTTATGGCCTAGGCCGATAAAAAATTTTATGAGGCAAGTAATTAGTTCGATTTTTTCTCGCTAGGGGTATTGTTTTGACAAATTAATCCTTTTCTAAGAAATTAACGTACTAATTAGTTTAAACTGGTTTGATTTATTTATAATAAGCACTAATTTGTTTGTTTTACTGTTAATTAACATTAATGTTTATTATTTTTCATTAAATAATTGTAAAATTAAATATAAATAATAATACAAAAAGTGAGGTTAGGACATTGCAATTTGACGTTTCTGTGGATTTCAGTTGTGTTTTCTTTTTCTACAATTTAAATTATCTTTAAGTTTTAATTTGCTTTAAGTTTTCAGTGAAATTAAATGTTAAACACAGCGTAAACATTCCAAACTACCTATTTTTTAAATAAAAATGCAAACAAATTGAAATTAGATACCTATTTATTAAACAATTAATTGAATTCAATGTAATAGCAAGAGGGTAAGTAAACCATTTTCTTACAAAAATCCATTTCTACTTAAATCATGTAGCTAGGTATTGTCAAACTATTACTGCTTCTAAAAGGAATAATAATTATTGTACATTTAATGTAATCTTTAGCTAATAAATAAATGAGAATCTAACAAAGTGAGGTTAGGCAGCTTTCATGTTGAATTAAATTGACCTATATAAAGTGCTTTGAAGATAAAATGTTGTATGCAATTCGGCCAAGAAGTGTCTTTTTGTGCTTCGCTCAATTGTAGGCCTCCGCTACGCGTCGGCCTTCAAACTTTGAGCTTAGCACAAAAAGCCTTACTTCTTAACCTAATGACATAAATAACTATTTGTTTAACAAATCGCGAATCATATGTAAAAATTAAAAATGTTTTAAAATTTTCAAAAAAGGTCGAGTATGGCTAGGGTTGGGAAAATTTCACTTTTTGCTTGTACTTGAAATTTCACTTAAAATTTTCACGACATTTATGAAATTTATTAAAATTTCCTAAATGTCTGAAATTTCATGAAATTTATTAAAATTTCCTAAATGTCTGAAATTTCATGAAATTTATTGAAACTTTCAATAAATTTCCATCACTTTAAGTGTAATATATTAATATTGAAATAAGCCCACTCGGTGACCATGGCAAATTGCCTCTCTTACCTCCTACCCCTCTGTAGGCCCCTGCACCAATAATATAAATAGTAAATACCTATGTTTACCAAAAATTTCTGGACATTTATTTTTAAAATATTTTTTAAAATTACTAAAACTATAGTTATAAGATAGATATAGCACTTTTTGGTAAGCTAATGAGATTGTGCCACTTTCATTGTTATATATTTATTAGGGTGGTCCTTAATAAGGTTATTTTCAAATTTCTTTGCTCCCAGGGGCTTAAATGCTTCCAAATTAATAAAAAAAAATTCCCTGAAAATTTGAGCTCTTAATATTAACTCTTAGATAGTGCGCATTCCAATCTAAGTTTCCTATGGAAATAACATAGGAAAAATTACTTTTTTGTTTATAATTTTATAACTTGGGAACGAATGAATTAAAAATTATAAATCATACATATTTTTATAGAGAATTTAACGCTCTACAAAAAAGGTCTCCTCTAATTTTTCCATTAGTCTATTTGTTTAAAAGTTATTCAACGTCAAAGTTTAATTTTCATATTATTATTAATATTATCAAGGCTTTTTTATGAGGCGCCGTTTGTGTCAAAATTAAAAGTGCTAAATAAACTTATTTTGTTTTATAAATAATTAATTATATGCTCTACCAAATAATTTGTTTATAAAATTATTTTTTTTATTAATTTTTTTTTTTGTAAAATTTTTTATAAAATAATTTTTTATAAAATGATTTTTTTATAATTTTTTTTTGTAAAAAATTTTATAAAATAATTTTTTTATAAAATAATTTTCAATTCGAATTAAAAATTATTTAATAAAAGACGACGGGCGCATTTATAAATTAATTTTTACTGCAGCCATCTCTATTTGTTTGTAGACACTCGAGTAAACCCGAGTAAACCCGAATACCCCTCCCCAGATACAATTTTATGACGGACTGCGTCAAACAAAAGCCCATGGGCTTTTGTTTGACGCAATTTGGGGAAACGATTAAAAATAATAATTTATTATTTTTATTCATTAATTCATTAATTTTTTTATCTACATTTATTTTGATTTTTAGTTTTTAACAAGAATTCTTTATGTTTAAACGGTTTTTATAAGAAAGCACTTGTTAAAAACTAAAATAAATAAATAAAATAATTCTCTTGAAAACAAATTAAAATAAATAAATCAATTCTCTTAAACAAAACTAAAAATCAAAAAAAATAATTTTATAAAAAAGAATTATTTTATAAAAAAATAATTTAAAAAAAAAATTATTTTATAAAAAAATTATTTTATAAAAAAATTATTTTTTAAAAAAATTATTTTTTTTGAAATTTTTTAGAAAAAAAAATTTTTTTTTTAATAATTTTATATTAAAATAATTTTATAAAAAAATTATTTTTTAAAATTTTTTGGAAAAACAAAATTTTTTTAAAAATTATTTTATAAAAAAATAATTTTATAAAAAAATTATTTAGTAAAGCATATAATTAATTATTTATAAAACAAAATAAGTTTATTTAGCACTTTTAATTTTGACACAAACGGCGCCTCATAAAAAAGCCTTGATAATATTAATAATAATATGAAAATTAAACTTTGGCGTTGAATAACTTTTAAACCAATAGACTAATGGAAAAATTATAAGAGACCTTTTTTGTAGAGCGTTAAATTCTCTATAAAAATATGTATGATTTATAATTTTTAATTCATTCGTTCCCAAGATTTAAAATTATAAACAACAAAAGTAATTTTTCCTATGTTATTTCCATAGGAAACTTAGATTGGAATGCGCACTATCTTAGAGTTAATATTAAGAGCTCAAATTTTCAGGGAATTTTTTTTTATCAATTTGGAAGTATTTGAGCCCCTGGGAGCAAAGAAATTTGAAAATAACCTTATTAAGGACCACCCTAATATTTATATATATTTATTATTTTTATATATTTTACTGAAATTTTACAAAAATTGAAGAAACTTCATCAAAATTTTATGAGCCATAGGCATTTTTTATCCGTTTTCCGATGCAATTGTAGCAAACGTAAAAGTTTAAATTAATCATGACTTTTAAAAAATTGAAGTCTGATTTAATTTACAAATTAAATTGGTAACTGAATTAAATTAATTAAATAATTAGTGTATTCAAATCCAAGTCGAACTAAACAAAAACGCCCAGACGCTTGATAACTCGTTCTTATTGGTCGATTCGGAATCTGTTGTAAATTATTATGTGAAATTTATGCGAAATTTTCAGTAAATTGCGAAACTTTCAATGAAATTTCTGAAAGTTTCACAGGCAATGTTGAAATTTTCGAATTGAAAATTTCATTTGAAATTTTTAAAAATTTCACTTTTCCAACTAAATAAAATATTTCAAGTTTGAAACTTTCAAAGTTGAAATTTTCATTTGAAAATTTCAACTGTCCCAACCCTAAGTATGGCATCTCCCAAGGAAAGGTTCTAAGACCTAAATTGTTTCTCCTTTATATAAATAAGCTGCTAAAAATGGATGGCTGTGGAATGTTTTATCTTATGCTCTACTACAAGAGTACTTGGAAAGAAGACATATCAGATGCTGAAAAGGGTCTTTAACGTATAAAATATTGGCTAGATAATTTGCTTAGTCTTAACTTCATTAAGACTAAGTTGATTTTATTTACAAACAGTTCTGCTTCTCAACCATACTTTTCAACCACCAAAATTAAATTTCATTCAAAATGTGACCAAAGTAGAAACTATCAATTTCAAAGATTTATTGAAAGTTCTGTGAAATATTTGGGTTTAGTAATAAACAACTTAATTTTACTTGTTTTAAACTTAGTAGTTACTACCCATTAAAATCCTAATAATGGAATATACATCGATTGTATAATTATATGGGGTTGTACCTATGCATCCCTTAACTAAAAATGGTATCCTTAAACAATCCTATCTAAAATGTGAAGGACACCAACTGATGAAGTTTATAATAAATGTAAAATTTTTAATATTGCACGCAATTTGTTTGTTTGCAATAACTCAGAATTAAGAGAAGTACCACTTCATATATATGTAGCATGGGAATTTTTCCAGACTTTGTGAAAATGTTTAGATTTAAAGACTTTTGTTTATGTAGGTTAAATTAGGCGTCAAGTGTTTAAGTTCTATAAGGTGTTTTCGAACGACGACAAGGGTCTAGGACTGATAATATGTGTATGAAAGTGTAGATAACGTAAAAGTTCGATAAAGACTAAAATAGATGCGTGGGAATGTAAAGTTTCCCCAAAGATTTGTAATAGTACCTAAGTCAGATTTAATGCGACGCGTCGCGACGGTCGCATTAAATCTGACCGACGCGTCGGTGTATTAAGACGTATTATATTTACTTTTAGTTTTATTTGTTGTTTTACTTTATATTCTTAATAAACGAATAATTTTAATTTAAAGTTTACGGACTTCTTATTCTTAAAATTAATCTAGCAACTAAATCCCTACAAATTTTGGAGGCTCGTTCGGGATTGATTTAGCCAATCAACACTTAAGTAGGATGGAATACGACAAAAATGTAGTGTTGGTAGACATCGAATACGAACAAGTGCTTCGCATGACAGTTCCTACTACGAGTGTCGGGAAGAAAGCGAGAGCTGGTGGATCGTCTTATGGATGCGCTAACACTAGTAAATATATTATACTAGACAAGAATATCAAGAATACCATCCACATTGTTTAAGAATACTATTTTTGTGCAAGGCCAAAAACTATTTGGTATTTTACCAAATGACCTAAAAAGTATTGATTCATTTGGTTTGTTTTGTAAAACCAGCCTTTCTTAACCAGAATGGGAATGTAATAGAAAACATACTGTTTTGAGATTTTTTTGAGTTTTACTTCTTCAATTTAATGTAATCTATAGATATATATATATATATTAATTTGGTTTACCAAATGACCTAAAAAGTATTGATTCATTTGGTTTGTTTTGTAAAACCAGCCTTTCTTAACCAGAATGGGAATGTAATAGAAAACATACTGTTTTGAGATTTTTTTGAGTTTTACTTCTTCAATTTAATGTAATCTATAGATATATATATTAATTTGGTTTTTTCCATATATTAATCATACTACACTAGATTAAGAACGACACGATTTCCAATAGAAATCAGGTGCATTTATAATATATTTAATTTAATACAAATATTTTGTTAAACCATTGTAAACATTATGCTGAATAAAAAAAATTGAATTTAAATTTTCGCTCCTTGCGCTTGTGGATGAAGCTACAATTTTTTTAAATTTAATTTAAATCAGACAAAAATTGTTCATGTTACAGCACTCTTTGGCTAAAAAAGATTTTTAAGGATAAAAACTTTTGTAATGTGTATAATAATTTTTTTTGTATTTAAATTGGGCTGCATTACCAATGATCCCTTGCAAGGTTGCAAGTAAAAAAACGGGGTTTTGCAATATCTTAAAAACAAGAGCTAAGTAAAATGATGGTCATTTTTTGGAATCGGTGCACCCAAATTACATTGGAAAAGTTGTTGCCCACCTGTCGGTCAGTTTTATCAAAAAAATAATAAATATAATTATTTAAAATTAGTTAAGATCAATTCAATACCAATATCTATTTTTTTATTAAATTAATTAAATATTTCTTTCCGCATCAATACCCCATTGGGGTTGGGATATGTAATTTTGTAATTGCGTATTTGGAAACGATACAGCATTTTAAAAAACGAAATAATTACAACGCCACAATGAACTTGAAGAGAGCGCGTAGCGTCACGATGTTATAACAACTGTGTCAAGAATTACTAATGAATTCAACGGATATTTCTGGACCCTGGTTTTTAGGTTATGTTATATCATATTTTGTGAACTATTTAAATCGTTTGAAAACTACACCGCCCTCGGTGGTGTAGTAGTTATCACTGCGGACTACAAGCCGAGAGGTCGAGGGTTCGAATCCCACCAGGGGTATGGGTGTTTAATTGTGTGTGTCAGTGTGTACTCCTGTAATTGGGCCTGGTGCCTGTTGGAAGCACATTAAAATAATACAATAATAATAATACAATAATTTTAAGTACATACTGGGGGTGCAAAGTTCTAAAAATAATTTTATAAACTTTATACTAGAATACACTGTCAATGGTTTTATAAAAATTAAAAATATAATAACTGTAGAAAAATATTGTTGTGTTTTTTGTTTTTGCATATACTTCAATCGTACATCTTGATACGCTCATTATATTATTTATATTATAAGATTGTGATATCACGCTACCGAGAAAATTTATCAATTTTTAAGGTCATTTTTAAGGAAAGATTAACAGTATATTGTAGACCTAGGAGGTAAAGTGCCATTTTGTCAGGCTAAAAAAATGTACGAGCTTTGCGCGCCTGAATACTTGAAGCCTCGAAAAATCACTTGACCGCCGTGGTTTATACGATTTTTTTCTTTCTACGCAATATGACTGCAATAATTTTTACAATTGCTTATGCAATGTGCATATGCCTTGCTTTATTTATTTATTTATTAAAATTGTGGCTTAATAAAACAGTTTCACAACTGCCGTCGAAACCATTTTAATTTCCTGATTTTCTCTCCATATATCTATTTTTAATATTATAATTAATCCCTTTTTAATAATAATTTACACACATCCATTAATATCACAAATATAATTACTTAAATTTATATTTTTTGTACTCCTATTGCATATTATTGACATTATTTGGGGTTATAATGGTAACCATTATAACCACCCCGCTTAATAACGGGAATAATGAACTTATTTTTCACGTTGTTAGGTATATTCACTGTGATTTGAAGCAATCGGGTTTTAAATTGAGGTTGGAACTTTCTAACAGATGTCAGTTTTTTATATAAGGGACGACTATAATAATCTTTAAAATTGGAAGAAAATGGTGCCATAAAAAATTTTGATAATAATGAAAATTAGCTAATTGAAGTAAAAAAAGTATTACACTCCAGATAATGCGCATTAATCAATCGAATGATGAGAGACGTACTCTCGTCTGAACCTCGTTCTCGTAAATAATAGCCTTCATTATCTCTCGTATAATAATATACTTTTATACCACAAATTTTGACTGACATCTCTGTCAACAAAACAAACAGCGTACAACTACACATAGTTGAATATAACTTTTCGCTGAAATATAACTGATAGTAATTTATTATTAAAAATGTAATTTTAATTTTATCTACATGGTTTTTATCCTACATAAAGAATACAGCGTTTGTTTAAACCAAAAAAGTTAATTATTTCGTAAAAATCTTTTTTACTTTAACTTAAATTAATATATTATTGTAGCCCTCTATGGTAAAAGGTAAGAAAAAAATTTGCTGCTTATTCATTTGGGGGTCTTTTTGCAAGCCTAGTCATAAAAATACCTACTTTTTCGCCCCTATGGAGACATTAAAATTCAACTTTTTCAGTGTAGAAAGAAAAAATCGTTTTATTTAACGGGATGGTTGTTTTTAGTGACTAATCTGTGTATCACCCAATATAATGAAAAATCAAAGTTAACTTTTTAAACTAGCTTTAAATTCGTGTCTAGTACAGTCCTGTCAAGCGTTTGGCGATAAAATCAGCGGCTCGTCTTACACTCTTGCAGACTGAGTCCATTTTGCATCCCGGGTCGGTTATCTTAACGACTTTCCTGCACGAGGAGGAAAAACGGTTCCGCAAAGGGCCTCAGGGCTATGGAAAACCAACGTGTTATCGCGCGAATTTACAAATAAACACCTTGGGATATGCTGACACTTTTGCACCGTATCGATTCTCTAATAACAATGCTTGGCAAGCGAAATATTCTAATGTCGCTGTGAATAGCCTGGGTTAACTATTCTCTATGTTATTCTTGGACCGTTTAACGAGGGCGAAAAGGAGAAATAAAGAAACAGTAAACTTTAAAGATGCATTTAAAATAGATTAGGCATTGCTGGAAAATCAATTTAACAATAAAATCGAGTCAAAGTGGTTTACAGGAAAGATAACGAAAATATTATAAAATCGTTTTATGAAACAATAACTATTTAATTACACTTTTATAGTTAAAATAAAGAAAACGTAATATAATCACCCAAGTTTAACTTTGTCTTTTTTATATTTTATGGAGAAATATAATTTTCCGTCTTCATCCAAGTTGTGTCGGTTGTTATTCTCCAGTTATAGAGCTAAGTAAAATTTCATTAGAAAACTTCAGGTAAATTCTCAAACAACTTGTCCGGTTAGTATTCAGGCTGCATCCAACCTGTGCCCCTGTTTGTCTATCCTCTCCTGCGTATCTCGTAGAACTTCTATTCCACTGAAGGTTATCGCTCAAAATTCCCCGCTCGAACGCTAACTAATTCAACTTTAAGACTATTGTTTCGTACTCGGGAAACTATTGCCGTAGAGGTCTTTTCCAAACGCCTTGCATCCGGAATATCCTATGGACCCTGCACGTTCTTTGATCAAGGCGAAACATAAACAAAAAACTACATTTATAAAGCGGTTTTGAGATAAACAATTTCACAACCTGCTTCCATAAACAAATGCTTCTGCAATCTTTTTTACAATAAATTTTCGTCAATTGTAGTAAATATTAAATTAAATTTTAACTACAATGGTCAACAATTTTGCTTTTATATTTCTTTTTTATATCGAGTAATTTTTAAATTGATTAAATGAAGCTGAGACTGGTTTTATTCCTGATCGCGTATTCCCCAATAACCGTCATTACAAAAAAGGGAAGAAAAGTCCGCGAATTTCCGGACTCCTCAATCCACGATCACGAATGCACACAAGACAGAACGAAGTGAAGCGTGTTAAAGGGTAAAGAGCCACGACTCGCTCTATCTTTGTCTTCTTCTGTATGATTCGTCTTTTTTCTTAAAGACCGCGTGGATAAAGAAGGTTCGTGAGGCTTCATTACCGCTCTCTCCAGCAACCCTGATAAACTTTGTTCAAACTGGAGAAGCCATTTAACTGATTGACTTATTGTCTCACTTCAACAATCCGTGTTTGTTTAACAATAACTTAAGTGGATTTATTTTGAGATTTAAAACGAAAAACAATTCTTTGTCAAACTCAAGTATTTTTCTTTGCAAGCATACGTTGGCACAGTAAAACCCTTTAAATTCCATATCGTTATTAAGTTGCATTTGTTAACTAACACACATTTTAAACCTACTAGTTTTAACTTTTTAGATTTATTTAATTTTATTGATAAATTATGGTCGTAATAGACAAAGTAGTATGAGAAAGTTTCTCAGAGAAACACGTGTTACAATGACTTATTGGGACACTCGTAATATTGCAATAACTTGCCCCACTCCGCTTGGCGGTCGTGCGGAAAAAATAACTCGGTATCCCAATAAGGCTCATTGTAACACTCTTTTTACAATATACTAATAGTGAAATACAAAATGCAATAATAAATAGGTGTTGCATTTTATATTCCTATTGGGACCAACTCATATTTATGGCATTTTTTAAACTTGTTCTTGCTATTTTGCGGTGATAATCATGATACTTATATACATGAAATTGAATGGCATGGGTGATTTATTGATTTTTATTCTTATGGAGCTATTAAATTTGTTAAAACATGTTGTAAGGAATAGTATATTATAGACAAGGTTGAGAAAGCTCATATTATAGCCGAGCATACATTTCAGACGATTCGCCATAGCTGCAGCCGAGACAGTAGAATGTGTGCGAGGCAAGGTTTTGCCGACGTATTTTGTCTAGGTACTATTATTTTAACCGTTTAATTTGCATAATACATTTTCTTTAAGATTTTTTTTTTTAGGTTGGGTTTAAATGACATATTTAATTAAATCACATTTAATTAATTTTCAGCTCTGCCGTACAATAAATAATAATAACATAAATAACATTTACATTTTTATTATTGTATATAGCAAGCCGTTTTAGTTTTTATTACACATGGCTATCAAGTCTCATTTTAATTCGACTTTATTTCTATAAGACATTAGATAATTGAAATTATATGTATTTTCCTTAAGAGAAATTACATTTTAATTACAAATTATAAATAAATTTCCTTTTTAATAAGCATTGAAATTTTGGGTACATTAAATTGAAAAGATTAGATGTAGAGGATGATTTACATTCGAAATTGTAATAAAAATACTAAAACAGTTAATTTTTATTTGAAATAATACCTAATAAAAATTATTTTTGTGAGAAATAGTAATTTTAATGCAATTTTTGTTAAGGAAAGTAGTTTTTATTATAATTAAGAATTTAAATGCATTTCCGTTAACGGAAATACAATTTCCCTTAAGGAAAATATCATTTCTGTTAAGAGAAATTGTATTTCCCTTAACAGAAATAGCATTTCCGTTAAGGGAAATTGGCGCCATCTATGAGAGGACGGCTGAAGTTCAAATAGTTAATTTTATCAAAATTCTACAAAATGAAATTATTGCACTGTGATTTTACAAAAGATTTATTAGTAAAAACAATTTTTTTGATTGTTACCTTTTTAACCTTTTTTACCAACCTTTTTAACCCACCAACCGTTACACATCCACCCAAAAAATATCACCCACCAGTGTTGCCAGATGTAAAAAGTGAAATTATCGAACAATATTGACAAAATTATTGAATTTTCAGAAAATTGTTACAAAATTTTTATTGATAATGTTATAATAATAGTAATATTATTAATTATGGGTACTACTCGAGAAAACGAAACTCTCCGAATCGAATCGAATTTTTTGTGGCAACGCCGCATGTGTAAGGTGTGTTTTGACGTTTTTAATAAAGGTTATTAAAACGAAAAGAAGTAGTAAATATCAAACTGTAGTATTAATATTATTCATTATTGTTAATTGTGTCATATTTGTTGCATTCAAACAAAATGAAAGATTCTGGCATCCCAACCAAATTTGGCAGAACTCTGTAAGCGGTGGAAGGTTCGACACCTTCACCACAGATAGCGCCACTAATTTCTCTTAAGGAAAATGTCATTTCTGTTAAGGGAAATGGCATTTCCGTTAAGGGAAATAACATTTTCGTTAAGGGAATTGTAATTTCCCTTAACGAAAATAGAAGTTAATTTTTGTTTAGTTAAAAATAAAAGTATTTGGGCTATTTTTTGTACATATGATCATCAAGTCTCATTTTAATTCGATGTTATTTTCTGGTTCTTTAAATATTGTTATACTCTACATACCTATTGCGATTCTAAATTTTATTCGGGTCTACATTTCAATGAGTATTTCAAATTAAAATTTTTTTAATTTTTATGTCATTTAGGAAAGTATAAAACTATATCTTTAAGGACAAATGCATTTATATTCGTAATAGTAATTTTAATACGTTTTATTTTAATACTTAGCCTGGTCTAACATAAATAAAATGTAACATTGTATCCAAGTCAGAAGCTACTTTAATAAAATTGAATTAAAATAAAATCCTTTTAATGTGTCATAAAATTGCTCCAAAAAACTAAAACAGTAAAAATAATTTGTATTAAAATTATAATTAGTAAATTTAATAAAATTTCTGTTAACGAAAATTGCTTTCACGTTAAAGACAATATTTAAAAAACCAATGAAAATAAATACAACAAATGCATTATTTTTACTATTTGTAAAGAAAATATGCATTAAATTTTGAAATTATAATAAAAATGTAATTTCCCTTAAGGAAAATACATATAATTTCAATTATCTAATGTCTCATAGAAATCAAGTCGAATTAAAATGAGACTTGATAGCCATGTGTAATAAAAACTAAAACGGCTTGCCATAATTGTACGGCGGTGGATAATACTTTGACTTTTAAACTGCGTACAAACATGAAGTCTTCTATATACATAAGTGTTATTATATAAAAATTATTATACACTTAAATAGAACAAGTTGCAGAAGGCCACAAATTCCCACACGAATTTGAATGAGTGTGAGAATATCCTTCTGCAACGTGTGTTTTTCGAATTTGGATTTTTAGTTGTTAGTTGGGGATTTTTCTTGCAAAATATGTCAGTAAATAACCCGCCGCCCTCCCAACCTATCTGTGGTTAATAACACTTAGTAACTAATTAACTGACAGGTAGATTTTATTTACTGATATATAGGTTTTGTTTAAGTATTGTAGGTACTCTTTTTTAATATTTTACTCATATTTTTGGACAATAATGTATACTTTAAGCTGCGTAAAATGTTAAAATAGTATACTATGTATCAAGTTTTTTTATAAACGCTATTTTAGTTACGAGTTTTATTAGGCACGAGCAAAGCTTGCAAGTAAGTGTTTAATAAAAACGAGTGTCTAAAGAAGTTTATAAAAGGAGTTGCATACTATTCTTTGCTTACGACGAATACAATAATATTTTACTCATATTTTTGGACAATTATGTATACTTTTAGCGGCGTAAATGTTACAATAGTATACTATGTATCAAGTTTTATAAACGCTATTTTAGTTACGAGTTTTATAAGGCACCAGCAAAGCTTGCAAGCAAGTGTTAAAAGGAGTTGCATACTACGTCTACGACGAATACAAAGAAGAATTTAAAGCCAATTTTATTTGTTAAAAATTTGGCATCTGTCAACTTTCAACGGATTTAACCTCACTTTTTCCCAATTTACAATAACTTCAGCCCGTGACTAAAATGCTGAAAATCCACTGTTGGTAACTTTAGCCCGTGACTAAAATGCTTTAAAATCACAGCCTATCAATGGGGGAGTAGATAAAAAGTTTTAATTACCTGTTAGGCTCATTTATTTGTCAATGTTTGTTTAAAAGAATATAAATAATAATAAATAAAGGTTTTATTAGCAGAAACTCTATCGGTTTTTCAAATCAATTCGCTTTGTTATCTTTATATTTTTGCATCGTTCGATCAAAACTAGAGTATTGTTCCATTGTATGGAGTCCCTACTATAACAATTATATTGACATGCTCGAAAATGTTCAGCGTAAATTTCTTAAATTACTCGCTTTCCGTTTAGATAACATTTACCCCGCTAGAGGTATAAATCATCCACTTTTGTTAGATCGCTTTAATATGGATTCCCTACAATGCAGGAGAGCTTGTTCCGGTCTTAAATTCTTATTTAAGCTTTTTAATAACCAAATTGATTCGGCCAACATTTTATTTCTATTTAATATTCATGTACCCAGATCTAATTCTCGATCTAGTGATATGTTCTACTCTGACAGTGCACGAACAATAACCTTAATTAAATCACCACTGTTTACCATGTCAAGAAATTATAACTGTATTAGTCATGACTGTGATTTGTTTTTTACTAGTTTAAATGATATTATTAGGGTGGCAAAGACTTATTTTTGATTTTTTTGTAGTTTAGTATTAGTTTTATTTTTAGTAAATGAAATGTTAACTTTAATTATATTTTTTGTTCTGTAATTGGAGTTTTACTCCGTTGGGCAAATAAATGAATTATTATTAAAAAAAAAAAATATGTAAAAAAATAATCATGAACGTACGAATTTGACGTTATAAAAATGTTTAACATTTTTGAGGGTTAAATGTCAATAAAAATTGTTTTTTGTCGAGTGGTTAATAATGCGCCGATTGTATTCGCATTTGTTAATAATTAATGACATTAATTTCTCCCGCTGTGAACAATCTTATTCCTTCCCCTGTATATATTTTCATTCCCTAGGGCCCTCCCGCTAATCAGGTAAAAATTTTCCATTCCCTCCGCTACCATGACGACGCTAGAGTGTAATTGACTTTGAATGTTAACGTCAGATTTATATAATTTTGACACAAGTTTTTTTGCGGGTATTGTGTATTTTTAAGCGAAAGTGAGGATTTATAGAGTTTATCTTAAATAACTTGAAGTAGGTAAGCGTATACGCTTATAATTAAGTTAGTATACTAACTTAATTAGAATGAATTTAGGAATGTAAACGTCAGTTTTTAATTAAACTTTACTTTTTTAAATTTTCTAAAAATGAATTTTCAATAAGCACCACTAGACAATAGTGTTTACCCCGCGTGGAATCGTAATTGCTATGATTCCACGCTCGATAATAGTATATTCTGTAACAAGTTTGGAATACAGCATATTCCGCTCGAGTGAAGAGTTTGTCACACGAGCCGAAGGCGAGTTTGACGGTTTCACGAGAGCGAAATATGCAATTCCAAACGTGTTTCAGACTATACTTTTTCTACGTTTCCAAAAAATACCATAGAAAAATAATTTAATTGGAAGAAAGTGAGGTTGGATCGGTCTAAAATTTGATATTAAAAACAGAGATGTCCCGTAGAAAAACAATATACTACTATACTACTATTAAGCGAGTTTTATTCTTTAAGGATTTTGCGTCGAGAATATGACATTCTGACAAAAAAGTCAAAAAAAATAGTTATTTATGTCAGTTAGTCATTAGGCTTAGGCTGAGAACTAAGTCTTTCTGTGCTACAATTGAACGAAACTACATAGAAGTAAGTAAATTAAATTATAGACTGCTTGAAAATAAAAACCAATCGGGTAAATTTTGTTATGTTATCTCCTAGCCTGTAAAAAACTGGTTGGACCAGTCAAATTAAATTTAACCTCACTTTCTACTTTTAATAATAAATATACATTTTATGAATTGTTTAACAAATAAAAATTATGCCTTAAATATAAAATGCCTTGCATGTATTTTAGTGCTTGGTTCAAGTTTTGAGATCAGCACAAAAAGACACTTCTTAGCTTTATGACATAAATAACTATTTATTATTATTTTTAAGACGTTTGTGACAAATTTTGATCCTTACCATCAAACCATCTTATCGAACCTTTCTCAATAAGCAGTTGGAACCACCTCTTTGATGGAGAAAATTGGTGACACATATTGGTATAGATCTGAGTGTTTCGTTTTCTATGTTACTAGGTAAATTTTGAAAGGCCGCATTCTTTTTTTTATGAATTCCTTACATTAAATAAAAATTTATGTAAATTTTTCCACTGTACGCCTGTGGAGATTTAAAAAGCACATCCCAAAACGAGTCTGCCGCGTGTCTAACGAGCTATTTAGCCGCCCCGCTGTCAACTACCGACTGCAAATTCACCAGTTACTTTAAGAAAAGAAAAACTTTATGACCTTGTCAGACGTGAGTTTTAACTACATTCGGGTTTTTTCTCTATTTTGCTGATTCAAGCAAATATTCATTTTGGACGGTAAAAAGTCTAATATATCACTTAGTAATCATGCTACTTTTTGATTGCACTAAGTAGAACTTGCAATCAAAAAGTAGCATGATTTAAATGTACTCAGTGATATCCGTAGAGAATAGGGTGGAGGGATGGTAATATCCATTTTATAGATAATTTTATGGATAAAAGTGTCATCAGACAACTTTAAAAATAATATATTATTAACAGTATGTCCCTGGATGGGGTTGCCAAGAGGAGAAACTTTCTTATTTTTTATTTTACGAGAAAAATGTATTCTTCATAATAATTTTTGCTTGTTCCAAAACGGCTGAATCAGTTCTCACCTTTTCAAATTTTAATTTCCAGAGAAACATTAAAAAATAGGTCGATTTAGTTGAACATTTGTTTAACTACGGTTTCGCGAAAGGATCGAACGGTCGATTTGCAAGGGTTCAAGAAATCGATAGAAACTTGTTTACCTTATTTCTACATCTAAATGCAGTACTTAAAAAAAAAATCTCGCCCATTGACAACTTTGTTTTTATTTTTATTTTTTTCTTCACTATGTTAAAAATTAAGACATTTCATTTTTTTTAAATAACTTTTTTATTTCAAAACGTATCGATTTGAAATTTGGTTAAAATGTTGATCTTACTAATGACAATTCTTCCATGAAAAAATGTTGTTTAGATTGTAACGTACAGGGGACGCTGGTGATAATTTAATTTAAAATTTAACAATTTTTAAAGGGTAAATAAATTTTAGTATAACACGTTAAAGTATTGATATTTGACGGTGGACGAGTGGTTAGTGCTGCTGACTACAAGCCGGAGGTCGTGGGTTCGAATCCCACCAGGGGTATGGCTGTTTATTTGTGTTTGTCCTATTGTGTAATAGTCCTTCGGAGGGGACTTTAAGCCCGCGGTCCGTTCCTACCCCTAACCCGCACAAGCCATTCAGTTGGCTTATGGCTTAGAAGTAAGGGTGGAACTAAAAGAGCACTTTTTTTTTTACTATTATTTGATATATTAACTTTTTTATACAAATAATGTTTCTATGGCCAGGATCAGTTTTGAATTAGAAGTAGCAGTATTCATAAATGTTTAGTTTAGTACATTTTGTAATATTTATACAAATATTGTTGTTTTTTTAATATATTATAACACATAAATGACGTGCGTAGTCCGTTAGAACTTTCTAGAGAATCTAGAGAGTCATCAATTTAAAATTTTAAATTATTTGATTTACACATTTTTCCTAAATTATTTTAAACAAAATAATACGGAAATGTCTTCAACTTTGTTATTTTAAACAGGACACCTCATACATTTTTACATTTTTTAATTCTACATAAAATTCTGAGTAAAATGGCTATACCATATCCTATAGCTACTTTCTAAAAATGAATTAATCAAAAATGACCATGGCATTCCATGGTTAACCATGGTACAAGTGAAAAAGCAGCCACTAATATCTATTGAATTAGTCATTTTTGACTATTTTTAGAGAGTAAAGTGAATATTTTTGGAGTTATTAATTTTTCAATCAAATATTTTAATTAATTTTAAACAATGACAGATTGGGTGGTAACCACTGTCACATTAACCCACATGTAGAATTTCACAGGTTTGTTGATAAAAAATAGTATTGAAAATATTAGAAATTGTTAAATGTCTCTGAAATTTTAACTTTAGGAAAGATTCTTTAATTTTCCATTTGATTATGTTAAAACATAAAGGGTTTTACATTTATAATAATAACGTTATTATTGTTTGAAGTTTGCCTAATTTCAAGTGGTTTTTCTCAAGCTATTTGTTGAAAAACCTTTAAAAAATTAAATTATTTAAACAATATTTTATTATTACAAAAATTCCAACCCCATGTCAGCAAACATAATAACAAAAAAAATAGAGGCTATTTTTGATTAACGCTCATTTAGCAAAATTTTAACGAAAAAAATTAATACCTTGAAAACTATTGCCTTAAGGCATAGTCTAAATCAAGTTGTATTTGCTATTAAAATTTTAAATCCATATCGTTTGCGTTTCTCCAGAAACACCCTGCATGGCATTATATTAAATATAAAAAAATGCAAAATAACTAATTACAAAAAAGCGAAAAACAACTGAATAAAAAATATACATATATATAAATAGCCGAATGCAAAATAAAAAATAAAATCTTTATTCTAATTTATTTATTGGGTAAATATTACTTTCCTCAGTTTGGAATTAAAATTGAAGCTTGCTTATCGAGTAAAAAATAAATTGAAGCTTGGTTGTGGAGCAAAAAATAAATTTAAAGTAGGATATAATTTCTAACTTGCTGACACTGTCTATAATTATTATTTAGTTTATTCATTTTAAGAAATTAATGTTAGTTTAAAGTTTATAGTACACTTATAAATTGAAACGCAATCAGTCATTTGCAACTTATAAACTGAACTGTCAAATTATATTTCATACTTCCAATGCCTACTATGATCAAAATTAGTAAACTTGAAAAAATTTAAAATTTATAAATAAAAGTAATTTTAGCTCCATCTATGGCGATTTTTTAAAATAAATATGTATGTATGTTAAATATAATAAATTATATATAATATATTATATGTAATATACCTATAATGTACAATAAATTATCTTATAAAACTGGATAAAACAATATATACTTTGTAAAACACGTTAGAATTATGCCCTTTGAAGGCCTAATTTAAAAATGGTCTCTCGTAGAAACATAATTTGCATGTAGAAGTTTATATATCAAATAATAGTTAATTATCAGTACTTTAACGTGATATACTTAAAATTATAAAACAACGTTGCTTCTTCGACTTTTTAACCCTTAAAAAATGGTAAAATTTTAATTTAAATTGTCCCCAGCGCCCCCTGTACGTTAAAATCTAAAAATAAATATACTTGGATTTATTGCCACTAATAAGGTATACATTTTAACTTAATTTAAATTGTTATTACAAAATATCGAAATTTATTTATTTTTAACATAGTAGAGTGACTTAAGGCCTAAAAACCACAGCGGTCAATGGATTTTTTTTTTTTTTTAAATACACAATATAGATGTAGCAACAAGGTTTAAAATAATATATTATGTATTAAGTTTTATAAACGCCATTTTAGTTACGAGTTTAATTAAGCACAAGCGAAGCTTGTAGCGAGTATTTAATAAAAACGAGTGTCTAGAGAAGTTTATAAACGAGTTGCATACTATACTTTATCTACGACGAACACAAAACAACTGTCACCCGAATTTAACCTCACTTTTTCCCAATTTATAATAAAGCTAACTTCAGCCCGTGACGTAAAATGTCGAAAAGCCACTGTTGTTAACTATAGTCCGTCAATAAAACCCCATAAAGTGACAGCTCGTCAATGTAGGAGTAGATAATAGTTATTTGTTTTACAAGTGTTGAAAAGCGACTTTTTCATGCGAGTTTTTAAGTTGCCCACGAGGCCGTTAGGCCGAGTGTGCATTAACACGAGCTTGAAGAAAGCTTTTCTCACAAGTATAACACAATGTTTTTTCTGCGACCCTTTTATTTTTTACTATTTTAAAATACAAAACAAAATAACCTAAAAACTTTTTTGACAGCTAAATGTCAAACGATGCTTTCCGGTTCTTTTCACACAGACCTGTCATTTTTTACACAGAAATGTCACTTTACATTCGTGTTTTGGCTTGCCAATGAAAAGATTCATTTTCTAAGCAACGATGCCATCATGAAAAGTGACTTTTACATAGTGGTCGTAGAAAAAAATATATTCAATTCTGGGATCACTTGCAAACAAATGTCCAAAATTTGTTCGATTTTTACGCGAAACCATAGTAAAGCCTCAAAAATTACTTTTCGTTTTCATGGCAACCGTTATCACGACTTTTCATTGCAACAATTTAAAAGTCATTTCATTGACAGTCAAAAACTAAAATTTTTCAAAATTAATGACAATGTTGTCGAAAGAGCAACGAATTTATTTAATGCAGTGCTATGGTAAAGGTGATAAAGTAACCCGACGAGTTATCGAAGAATTCTATCAAAAGTTTCCCGATATTTACATCTCAAAATATTGTGCCCAAAAATTAATAAAAAAATTCTTAACTACTGGCTCCGTATTGGATGTAAAGAAAACTAAGGTAGATCGCATACCACTCTTATCCTAATGGATGCTCAGATCATGGATAATTATCAAAAGTATTGATCGAGATATTATATTCTCTGATGAAGCCACGTTCTCAACCAATGTTACTGTCTTATCTTAGCATGTGAGGTATACCAGTATACTGGAGCAATCACAATCCCTATTTCCGAATCTCTCGTAAGCAATAATATTCGGCTAAAGCTAATCTATGGTGTGTACTTTCTTATCATGGTATAATTAAACCATATTTTTTGAAAATTCGTTTAATCATTATACGTACTTAGGTATATTACATTTTCTAAATGAAAGGTTGGACGATCTACCGATTAATTATCGTGCTAGGTGTGATTTTCAACAAGATGGTTGTCCCGCCCATTATGCTCGAATAGTTGTAGAATGGTTGAATCAGCAATTTGGAGAGAATTTGATCGGTCAAAATTGTCCTGTTTTATGGCCACCTAGGCGCCCTGACTATTGCAGATTTTTACCTTTGGGGCCGTTTGAAACAAATAGTTTATGCGAATGATCTTCCTCCGAATGTAGAACTTTCAAGGGTAGAATCAGAGATGCTGTGGCGTCTTTACTGTTAGAAGAGATCGGAAAAAGTTATAGAAAACTTCGTCGAAGACTTGAGCATATGGGGCAAAACACGCCAAGTGTTCCCACTAAAAACTTAAGCTGTTTCCGATTTTGATGAAACTTTGCTAAATCATTGTCCTATTGGACTACTTTAATTAAGCAAAAGGCCAGCGGAAAAGACTGACGGGTTGCAGATATACAGAGGCTTGACATTTTTCTTATTCTTATGAGAGATTTTTGGTTGATAAAAAAAATATAATTGACTTTTTTTTAAATCGAAAAATAATATATCCTATACCTTTTTTTTCGTGCTTTAAGATAGAGGTGGTTTCAAAAGCGAAACAATTTGTTGGCTAAGAAAAAATGATATAAAATATTTTTACTTTTTTCTCAAAATGGGACCGTTTTGATTTTTTAAAAATAAGTAAATAACTGATAGGTAAAGGGTCTCACAATTTTTTTTCAATCATTGGTATATCGGTAGTTTATTATTTAAGTGTTAATTAATGTAAATTGTACACGAAAAATAAACACCTAATTAATAACCTATTAGGTACATTTTGAATATTTGTATGTCCTACGCAAAATAATACTATAATTTAAAAATTAAATTTTTATAATGTATTAATAACTTTAAACAATTTAGTTATAACTTAAAAACATTTAAACATAAACTATTTTACTTTTTTTAGGAAAAACAGAATATTTGGAACCAAACGATATTTTTTTTTAATACAGTAGGTGATTCTTTTTAAGCCGGAAAGAATGAATGGTATTTTTGTGACCCTGGAACTCCTTTTGCAGCACTAAATCGCTAAAAATTCAGCTGCTCTAATATGCTAAATTCTACAATTTAAGTAACCTTTTAAATTTTAAGTAAACTTAAAATTTAAACTTGCCTTGTCTAGTCAAATTAAAAATTAATAAAATTCACACATTATTTATCATACTTTAAATAGGATTAAATTACGCGAATACGTATGTTATTATGGAACGCCGTTTTACTTTTTAATGTCATGTTTATTAAAACTAAATATTAATTCAAGTTGCGTTTTTAAAAATTGACTGAACATTTTAAAGTAAAAATTTTATATTAAGTCCATGTCTGACGGTGCAATTTCTCGCGGCGACTTTGTTGCGGCGACTAGTTGCAGCGACTTTCTTACCTCTAGGGTGTTCACACGGTGCAACCAAACTGACGTTATTTTCTACTAGGATTGCCAACATAACCGAAAATTACTTAGTTGAAAAATAAAAATACCTAAACAAATTTAATGTTTATTTAAATCGGTTTTGTTTTTCTTTTAAGTAATAAGTATTTTGTGGTGTAAAAAAATATATTTATTTTTTAATTTATAACCCGGATCATTTGTGAGGTACAGATTCGGGTAACCTAGAATAAATATTTTAGTGGATTCCCTATCCCACGTAAATCCGTGAGAGCCTATTTGGTTCATTATCACAATTTGTAGGTAAATAAATAAAAACACTCAGATTAAAGCACACGCAAATCACATCTGTCATTCCACAGCTGATAAATATTGAGTACCAACCAAAAAATTCGTAAATCCCTAAAAAAGTTACTAAGTCGTTTTATTGCATGAAAATAGAACATGTTCTATTTTAGGACAGGTTAGATCAGCTGATTAGTTGCATCGTGTGACCACCAAAAAATCGCGGCGACCTTGTCGCCGCAGCAAAGTCGCCGCGAGAAGTTGCACCGTCAGACATGGACTTTAAGTACTTACACAATTTTAAGCACAGAATAAGAATTATAATTCTTTATAAAGTAATTTTAATTCTGGAACTGAATGGCGTATTTTCTGACTAAAAAATGCAATGAATTAAAATTTAGGTTGAGATAATTTTAATAAGGCGCTAATTGAGAAACACCAAAATTTTAATTCATCGAATTTCTTAGCCAGTTAATTCAAGGTGCGCGACATTTATTTAAGAAAAAAGTAATACTGAAATTATCATTATGTCGCAATTATTTTCTATTATTACTCGACGAGTAATACTCGTCGACATAAAAATCATTTATTTAAGAAAAAAGTAATACTGAAATTATCATTATGTCGCAATTATTTTCTATTATTACTCGACGAGTAATACTCGTCGACATAAAAATCAATTTACTTGTTAGACATTAAAGTGATAAGGTTTTCTATTCGACACACAAATATTTTGCACGAAATATTTGTTTTAATATTTAAATGTTTTTAATATTACTGAAAATTTTATTTGACTAATAAGAATTGAATACAGTTTTATTTTTATTGTTATTTTTAAAAATTTTAATATTTACTTTTAATACGAATTATTTTGTTGTTTAAAACATTTTGAAATATTTTTTTTCTACGCTTATTACGGAATTTGACAGTTCTTATATGACTTTTTAATCTGGAATTACGTATATTCCATGAAGTGTTACAGAATAATTATTCCGCACATGTTCTAATGATGGAATGAGCACTGGGGGCGACATCTCTATGTTTATTTTATAACTCACTTGTATTCCTACAAAATCTAGTTTTTTCAGAAAGGCCCGGTAGAAAATATTAATCGGTAGTATACAATAGGATTTAAAACAGTTTGCGTTAACAAAAATACCCAAAATATATCTTCTTTACAAGCCAGTTGTAATTCTGTTTGGCCGATTTAGTAGGATTCTATTAGAATATTTAGGTTTGACTTAGTCCCAAAGAGATGGCAGCACTGGTTAATTGTTTACGTCTGTCATTAGTTAATTCAAAATTTGAAATTCAAATAATAACTTATTTTTCATTCCTTACAATTTGTCCATTTCTTCTTTATACTTCCTAATTTAGGTTCTGCAAAATTATGTAAGTAATTTTTATAAGCTTATTTAAAAATTATCTTATTTACTACCATCATAAAATCTAACATCTGTCAAAAGATAACCTAACTTTTTTCCAATTAAATTATTTCTCTGGTATTTTTTATAAGCGTAGAAAAAGTATAGTCTGAAACACGTTTGGAATTGCATATTCCGCTCGAGTGAAAAGTTTGTCACACGAGCCGAAGGCGAGTGTGACGGTTTCACGAGCATGTTTAACACAGTTCGGTGTCTTAAACTTTAAAAGTTTATGATTTTCTTACTTTAAAATTTAATTGTTTGTGTATTATTTGTTGTCTATTTACCATAAATGGCGATAATTTATTAATTATACAATATTATATTTTATTATTTTATACATTATCAATAATCTTGATCACACTTATTTTATTTTATCAAACTAATAATTACTACATACCATAACATACGTATTCGTATTCATCCTATTTAAAGTATGATAAATAATTTTATTAATATTTAATTTGACTAGGCAAGGCAAGTTTACTTAAATTTTAAAATTTTAGTTAAATTGTAGAATTCAGCATATTATAGCAGCTAAATTTTTAAAACAGCGATTTAAAAGGAGTTCCAGCTGTTTTGGAATAAGCAAAATCTATTATGAAGAATACATTTTTCTCGTAAAATAAAAAATAAGAAAGTTTCTCCTCTTGGCAACCCCATTCGGGCTCTCTAAAAATGAATTAGTCAAAAATAACTAATTTAATAGTTAATAGTGGCTGCTTTTTCACTTGTGCCATGGTTAATCATCGAATACCATGGTATCCCAAAATTTAATAGCCAATTCTTATGTAAAATTTTATCCTGAATCCGAAAATGTCTTCAAAAGTTAAAAAAATAGAACAGTTTTTGAGATATAGTAAATTTTCCATTTAGAATTGACTAAAACTGCTCCACTTTCATAACTTTTGACGGTATTTTCAGATTCGGAGTACAATTTTACATAAGAATTGGCTATTAAATTTTGGGATACCATGGTATTCGATGGTTAACCATGGCACAAGTGAAAAAGCAGCCACTATTAACTATTAAATTAGTTATTTTTGACTAATTCATTTTTAGAGAGGGGATATACTGTTGATCTAAAAATAATATTTATTAATATTGTAATATAACATAAATAAAATAGTGAAACTTTAAAACAGTTTTCTTCTTATTCATTTGTTTTTTCAATTTTAATTATAATTTAATTTTAAAATTAAAGAATTAATTTTTATGTCACCTAATGTTATTAAAGACAAAAGTTTTCATTATACATTATTTAAATCAGCAATACAAAGTTTTATTTTAGGTAATGGTTTTAAAGCCCTTCGTCAATGGTTTAATAAATATCTAATTTCCCATGGCTGTCCGAGTTTTCATATTTCATTATTCTATAGGCGTCAGAACGCCTAGTCTAGGTACTGGATTTCGGTAGATATTAAAAATAACTCTCTAAAATTGGCCGCAGGGACGCTAATTTAATTTCAGAGTATTGTTTCGTATTTGCTGACAAACTAGCGCCTGAAATAAATGAATCAGCGTTTTGGTAGGCAGCGGCTTTGTTCGGCCTAAATGCAATATTTACCTGTTTTCATTTATCTAAGCTGGTTTGTGTGTAAATGGAAATTGAATTAGAATTTTATAATAGTATATTATTATACGAGAGATAATGCAGGATTTTATCCACGAGGATGAGGTTTACGCCTTGAGCCGCCAGGCGAGTGAATAATGCGCATTATATCGAGTGTAATACTATGCTTTCTCTCGATTTAAAACATTATTTTAGTCGCCCCTCGTATGTATCAAAAACTCTGAAATCTCCTTTTCCCATTTTAAAACCCGGTTGGTTCAAATCACAGTGAATATTGAAATCGGCCAATCACTGATGCCTACCAACGTAAATAATGTGTTCATTATTTACGTCCTTGGGCGGGGCGGTTATAATAATTACCATTAAGTACGAAAAAACAAAATAATGTCAATTTTATGCAATGGGAGTAGATTTAGATTAGTATTTTTTAAGCTTTTGTTTGGTTATTTTATTAATTTTTTAAATAAATATTTATTTATATAATAATTGTAATCAAAACATTGCACTTATTGTAATGGAATTGTGAATTTAGATTTTATATTTATGGCCAAATTATATAAATTTATATAATTTAAATATTTTATCCTATATTTTATCATATATAATAAACAGATATTATGTATGATTAAAATTATTTATTTTTGGTAAAATAAATATTTTTAACAGTCATGCAGATATTTTTACCAAATATTGTTAATTTATTTCACTGTAAACAAATAAACATTTTTCACATATTGTCATTAAATACAAAAATATGTGTACATGTTACTTAAAATACAATAAAATAAAATAAACTGATTTATTTTGTAATTTCAACTCAGACGAACGTACGTGGTTATGATGAAATTCATTCACCTCTAATTTCCTTTGACACGATTTTCTACTCCAATTGAGCATTACGTTTAGCTTATTGTCCCGATGAGAATTGGTCCAATTAGTTTGCCCAGTTATTAGACATTTGGTGTGCAATATCATCTTGACATTAGATATAAAATAGATACATTTAAAGTTGTTTTTTTATTTAAAAAATCTTTACATACATTTTTCCTATCATAAAATAAGTACCTATTGTTATTTCAGAAAATAAAACCAGGAATTTACAATGTTTTTTTTGTTATACCTTTAAAATTTAGTAATAGATAAAATTAAACTTTAAATTAAGAAAAATAAAACCACAATTTTTGGAAATGTACATGTTTATTTTTTTATGTTAAATTTAATCGAAACTTCTCGGCGACGAATTATCTTTTATTGTTTATTTTAATTTAAATATGGAGTGTGTTAAAAAAATTAATAAAAATACTTATTAATAGTACAAACGGTACAAATAAAAAATATCACTTTTTAATTTAGCTTCACCTTTTTTGTTGGCTCGCCATGTATAGTAAAAACAGCCTAGAAGATAATCGAATACTTTGGTAGTGAAAGTTGACAATATTAAAGCTTAAATTATAGAGCTCTTAAGAATACAACACACACGTATAGCAAGCAATAACGTTTAGGAAGTAAAGTTTGTGTATTTTTATTGTTTACTTATAAATTATAACTTATAATTTATAATAGACAACATAACTTAATGACTAAAGTGGACAACTTTAATTACCACCACAAAATTATCTTCTGTATTTTTGCAACAAAGGATTCTTAATGGATTTTTTTGTAAATTGTCATGCATTGCATAACAACTTTTTAAAACTTAAGATAAGTTGATTAAAGCATATGTTTGTATTCAAGAACCAGTTTGACATGTTCATTGAACATTGTTCATATAGATGAATTCTCAGAATGATTAAGTACACATCTGTTCTGATACAATGCATACAATTCTGTCAATTAGGTGGCTTGTTAAACGCCACCATTTGAAACTGTCGAGTTTCTCAATTTATCTTAATCACTATTAAGTTTTAATAAAACTTGGATAAAATTTAAAAAAATATAATTTAAATAACTTATTTTAAACTGAAGCAAGATTGCAAAGGAAAGCAAAATTTTTTACCATGTTTGTTTATCGTTGGAGTGTTGGCTTGTGCTTGAAGAATCTATTTATTTATTCTTCCATCAGTCGCTTATTTCAATAGTCCTTGTCCGACGTCAGCAAAGAAGGCGCAAGCACCGATCCTTGTGTGTTTTTACTTTGCAAAGGGAATCAATTTCCGACTGTCTGACCAAAAATTTTAAAAAGGAAATTTAAAAGTCTACAGAGCAGGTCTATTATTTTCTAAATATCTATTTCAAAGGAGTTATTATGATTTTTATAAGGACCTTATTAACAATTTTTATAAAAGCAAAATTTTGTGACACTTTTAATTCTGAAATATTTTAAACTTACAAACTATTAAGTAATTTTAAAAATATGTTTGTTATAGTAATTTTTGTAAATCATCCACTTATGCGTGTAAAACTTTTAAAATGTTAAAATAAATCATAGCAGTTTTAAAAAACTCAAAAGAAAAATCCCTATTTCCCCAAACAAAAGTAATTATAGTGTTCCGTAACTAAACCAATAAATGAATACCTCAAGTTTCCTGGATGAATTAAAATCGATTTAAAAAAAATATGTATATGTACATGTATATGTATATGGAAATATGAATACATGTAAACATATTATAATATAATTATTATATACATATATATAATATCAATAATTAATTAATACACACAGAAAAATCTATTGTCAAAATTAACACTAACTTTAGTGTTAAAAAGTTAGGTTTAATTCGACGGTATGTAGTGTTATTTCTTAAATTAAGTATAATTAACATGAATAAAATATATTGTTAAAGTTTATTCTTAAATTAAAACTAATTATAATTAGGTATAGGTTTAAATTAAATATATGTATAGGTGTAATTTCAACCTAAACAATAAATTTATAGTTTGGTCAATATTAAACAAAGTTTTTAACAGTTATGTTCAAGTCGACGATATGTATGAATATAATATATATATTATATTATAATATTGTTACAGATTATTCTTATATTGAAACTAATTGGACTTAGGATATATATACGAATGGGTGAAACTAATTAGACAAAAAAATTATCGATTTTATATTTTCTGTCGTTGTAAACCTTCTTTATTATGGTTTATAATAATTATTATAAACCATTATTATAATTATAATTTATTAATACCTAATATTTTGACTAAATCACTAGTTTTCTTTTGAAAATAACACATAAATAATATAGTTATTTTGACTACAAAATAATTTCTTTTAGTTGTTTTTTTACACTTCTTAGAAGTTCCCCACTTTGATACTGGTTTGTCTACCCGAAACCATCATTCGTTGTGATTTTAAAATACGGGGTTCTCTTGGACCAGACGCGTTCCTGTTTATTATTTGTGAGTGATACTTAATGAAAATGGAAGAGTGGAATGGGGTTTATCTCCTGAAATTATACAAACATTTATTGGTAAGTTAAGAACTCTACGTACGTACGTAAGTATATTTTAAAAGTGTAGTTTGCACTATACTTTTCTTATCCTGAAATCTTAAACCCATCCGAACTTTTTTTTTCGTATAAATGCATACCTACCAACAAAAAATATTTAAACTTAAAGTGCAGAAAACGTGGGTCTCAACCACTTTTTCAAAGACAACCCAATATCACTGTTTTTTTCAATTAAATTACATCTATTTTGATATATGTTTGAATAAAAAAATCAGGGCAGTAATCACAAAAATTTATCAAATTAAGGTTAATTAAGGGGAGTACTTTTTTAAGTGGTTTTATATATTTTTTGTTTGTTTTAGATCGAAATGGATTTTGAAAACATATATCCACAGTCGATTTTAGCATTATATACATAATAAATGAAATCCTATTATCTTTGAAAAAATGCAGTGTACATGATCCTGTGGCATTAGAACTTACATTTTTAAATTTTGGTATTGACTATAGTTATTTTTTTCTTTTTCAGATGAAATATTGTATCCAACTATTATTGCTGCCACATTTATTGCCACCAAAAGGGAGGGTAACGACAAAAAAAGGTATCTGGAAGTTTTCCACCCTTGTACAAGAGGGACTTTTAGTGCACGTAAAGGTAAACTTTATTTATTATTTATAACTTTTTCTCAAATTTAACAATTGGAACTGCATTAAGTTTAACGTTTAATATACAGGGTGGTCCAGTTTCTATCGTCATCGAAAAATAAAAGTAGTTTGTAAAATAAACTTTGGTTGAATTTTGCGTTCTCTTTAACTTAAAGTTATATTTTTTTCAGATCATAAAAATATAGTCTTGGTCCATGGTTAAATTTTTTGTTTCTTAAATTTTTTTGGTATTTTATTTTGTTTAAAAGATATTGAAGGTACATGGTCAGGAAAAAATAATCGCCCTGTATAGTAATAAAAACAAAAATTACTTTAAAAAATATATTTTATTTACATTATAATGTATACATGCATACACAAATTTTATATTTTAGAAAAAATAGTTAACTACCTTTATTTTTCGATAAACCTTCGGTAAAGTTCCGACGATGTAAACTGGGCCACCCTGTATAATATAATTATTTCATTAAAATATTTATTTTTTATTTATCAACCTTCTGATATTGAAGAAGCTATAAATAGAATTAAACAACAAGCTGCAACACATAACCAAACGGTACAGCCCTACCTATTGATACAGGGAGATTCGGTGAGAAACCCAACATCCTTTTATATAGTGGTCGACACCATTAGGTATTAATTAGATTCTGTTAAAAAAGCATTTGATTGCTTATTTAAATTATTTCATGTATTTGGAGCAAAATACCCAGTCCAGTCCGAATATATATTTGTTCTTATTCAAATTATCGTATACCAAATTAATACGACAACATTCCCTCATATTTATTGCGTATATTTTCAAGTTTAAAAGAAACCATTCAATAGCAATATATTCTGTAATATTATGGATAATAGACTGAATAAAATATATTTTTATTTTTTGTTAAAGGTTGGTGTATAATACCACCTAGATTTTTATTTTAATGTATTAAACTAGATATTTTAAGTGAGTATTTATTTTTGTCTAATTTGCGTTAAAAACTTTTATTTTACTGTTAATGCAAGGGTTTTGCAATTTTGTTGTATAAGTAAAAGTATTCAGTTAAATATTTTATTTACCATGAAGTGTGCGGATTGTGGAAAAATCTTCAATAATTCAAAAAAGTATCTATTTCATATTGAATACTTTCACAAAAAAATAAATTACTTTGTTTGTCCCTTTGATTTATGCAAACGAATTTTTAATATAAAAGAAGTTTCAATATGGAATAAAATATGCTAAAAATGATATTTTAGTATTAGAACTTGTTAACACTGAGCCGCATATGTGTCAGATTGAATTTGTGTGTATAAAGACAGACCACAGTGATGTTCTTTTCATTTGCAACCTCATTTATATTATCGAATATAATGAATTTATTAGGGCATTCAAGGTAAAACTTAACTCTATTGAAAATAATCAAAAAATGTTTTTAAAGCCTTCTGATTTGCATTCAAAATTCCCTACCATAATCCACAATCTTCGTGGTGAATTATACGTTTCACCTGAATGAATTTATTTTGTTTAAATTTAGGTATCTTGTGTATGTGTGACTTATAACATGTAAATATATATATATATATATATTTTTCTTGTTCTAACAATTAAAATTATATTTTGTCCTTTATTAATTAATATTGTAGTCTACAATTTGTAGATACGGTGGTTTAGTTTAGCAGGGCAGTATACTCGTATTTTTATTTTTATACTTTTTTAAAGTTATTTTTGTATATTTTTGTATATTTTTGTTAACTTTTAAGTTTTTTATTAATCTGAGACATTGTTTAAGTTTTGTAATTTTTTTTAATAAAAATTTACTATACTAAATCAATTTTTTTTATTTTACCATAAAGAACAATACCAGAAATGGGTTCAATTAAGTAAATATTTATGTATGTATCTGAAAATAATATGCGCTTAATTTGACACTAACATGACGTTGTTTTACAACAAATAGTAAATTAATTCAATCTTATACTATAGTCTTAATAAATATTAATTAGGTTTGCTGAGAACTGAACTATATTTAATTAAAAACTAACATCTTGTTACTATAAAGAAAACTATAGTAAAATTAACTATAACAATTAATTAAATATATTTCAGTATATCTTTACTTGGACACTAACTTATGTTGATATTAAACTATTTATTATAAATGGTTTAAGTATAGTGTTATGTTATGTATTAGTACAGAGTTAGTCTTGATCAAGCCTAACATATCGTCATAAGGAAACTATTTTTATCAATAGGTTTTAATCAACCTAAGTATATGATTTAGTTGGCGCATATATGATTCTAACATAGGTTCAATATGAATAAGTGATAGTCAATTTAACTATACATTTTTTTGTGTGTAGGTACTATTTATAAATAATTATTTACAAGTTAGTACCAATTTTAGTGCGATTTAAGTAGCATGTGGGTTTTTAGTTTTTACTTTTTTATACCGTCACCCAGTGTGAAAAAATGTGCGACAAAAATAAAAAACAACAAAAAGTGATAACATTAGATAAAAACCGGTCATAAATTAAGAGCCGTGATTGGTGATGACTCTCACTGATGAATCTTTAAAGCTATTATGAATTTACTATTGGGTAAAAAGAATTTTAATATTTTTATTTTGAAACTTGTTTTATTTAAATCTATAGATTTAATTATTATTATATATGATATATCATATATAATAATTATTGTCAAAACATTCCGAATCAAAAATATGACCCACTTCCAAAAGTAGTTTTTCTATAGATTCCTAATTTTTCTTAGATACATAAATGAATTTTTTACATTGCTCGTGATGAAGATTTGGATACAAGGACATCCAAAGGCACAAGACGATGGTTTTAAAGTAATTTACTTCACCAGCACCCTTTCAAAATTAATGCTGAGAAGGGTTCAATGCTATTTCTGGAAAGGTTTAATTTTTATTTAAAAGTCATATATTGTATTTATACTTATATATTTAATTCAGGTTAAAAAATGTCCGTTAAATAATTGCTATAGTAATATTGCCAATAATTTGAACCATTTGAAAAAAAAAACAAAATATTACATTTTTTGTTTTTAAAGTAGGACAATTTTACTGACTTCAGTATATTTAAATAACAAATTTAAAAATATCAGATAACCCTTTCTAGACAAGCAGCACGTTAATGGATACTAATGGATATGTAATCGTAGCGGACATGTAGACTTCATTGCTGCAAGTGGTCATTGCGATGCACTCACCATATAAACGTATTCTCTTAGTTTAATTCATGATATTACTTCTGCTTCTCCACATTTACATTATCCTGATTAATTCTCTATTGATACATCTGCTGGAATAAAGGATGTTTATAATTTATATTATAATATTATATTATACCATAAATAATAAAATTGTTTGTTCCTGTTACAATAGTAGATTAATCAGCTGGTTTACATTATTATCACTATATATAATACTATTATTATTGGTAAGTTCAATATTTAGCCCACTGTGCATCTCTCCCTTTCTTTATCTCATCCACTTTCAATATCCAATATCCGCTTTTATTCAGACAATTATGTGACAAAGGTATTTTCTATGCTATCCTATATACTTTTTAAAGAATAATATGTCATTATCATTTGGCATCTATCCGGATTACATAATGTAATGTAATTTACATTGCTCTTTATCAGTATGCTATCGACCATGAAGGGCAGCATTGAATTGAGTTTCGGATAACTTAAGTGGCGTAGCTTCAAATTTTGGTCAAAACTGTATCTTCATTTAAAATTTTAAAGCTACCAAATTAAATTAAATTTAATGTATATGACACGAGTAAAACTCTTAATATTTTATAATTTTTATAAAATTGATTAGAATAAACTCATAATTTGTTAAAAATTATGAGCATATTTTTATTGTGGAATAATATTTTAAATTAAGCAAATTGAATTATTTGTTTCTTTAAATTTTGTTTAATTTAAACTTTGAGTTTATAAAAACTGTACCCCAGAGCCACTTTCTTAAAATCACGAAACTCATTTTTTGCCTACAATTTTTGGCTCTTTCCAATGGTAAAAAGGATTAAGTCCTGGCTTACTTGATCGAAATAACACAATGCTAAGTAATATTTTTTAACAAAATGCATTTGTGCAGGTGCAAAAATCCTCCTCTTCGACTCGGATTTTTGTTGCCACCAGCACTCATGCTTCTTTTTAAAATATTACTTAGCAACGTGTTTTTTCGATTTTTTTCGGAAAAATTATATGCCCTTATGATATTACTTACGATAATTTAGGAAATTCAAAATGTTTTTTTGTTAATTTTTTTTTGAAATATATTAATTAACAAATTATAATATACCATGGTACCGATCCGGGGACAAACTGTATAGTATACAGTGTATACTGCAGTATACACTGTATACTATACAGTGTGTCCCCGGATCGGTTTTCGACAGGAAAAACTTTATAAAATGTGAAATATTTTTTTTAAATACAATTTTATTTTTGGTTTTTGTGCTCTCCCAAAATCGATTCGACGTCATCAACAGGTCAAAAACTACGGTGACCAAAATAAATACGTAAAAAGAACGTCTTGCTTTCTGCTGGGTAATATGTCATGTGGTAAATACCAAATTTAAAATTGATTTTTTGTTGATTGTGAAGTCATATTTATAACGTGAAAACCACAACTTTAATAAATAACACATATCTTTTAAAGAGTTTTTCATTTTAATTTTACCACAAGAGTTTCTGGTAAAATTAAAATGTGTTCAAAGTAGTTTAAAATAGGTATGTACAGCAATAATAGTAATTTATTTAATTTTGTGTAAAAAAGTTTTAAGAAATTATTCAAGACATTTTGTATTTTAAAGCGCAAAATTTTAGATTTAAATGTCAAACTAACATTTATATATAACTTTATATTTTCCCACTGAATATAAATTTGCAGCTCGGTTTCATTCTAAAATATCTGACCAAAAAATATTATCACTAAATTTACTGTTACAAACGGTAAAATACTTAATAACAGGAATATACTGAAAAGTGGTGTCACATATCGCCACCCCTAATCTTTTACCATGTAAAACTACTTTACAGACAATGTATACATGCCCTCCCTGTATGCTGAATTACAGAAAATATTTATATCGAGATTTCATATTATTAATAACAGAAATGTCAATATATTTTAATTTCATGTGTATTTACGTAAGTTTGAAAGTAAACTTGTTAAAAACTTTTCTCGTAAAACAGACAGATTTTAAAGTTTAATCCGGTTGCAGCAAGAGAGCAGGTTGCACAAAAGAGCGGAAAAAAGAGAGCGGAGGCCACACAACCTTATAAAACAGCCGGCTGTAAATTCCAAAGATAGTCAACAGCCTTTTATCAAGTTGTCGACATACCCACTTCATTTTTCACCATCCACGTCATTTGTCAGTAAGTTGGAAAACACCGTAATGAGTTTGAAAACAAGAGACGGGCGTGACACAATGGCTCTGTCTCTCGATGAAAAGGCACTCTGCTCTGCTCTGTCCAGTTTTGTTCCTCTACTTTCTGGTTCATTTTTCTTTGCAGTTCATTTACAAGTGAATTTAATCCAGAAAAGCATCAACATCTCTCTTAGCATCAAAAACACTTTTAAATTTTTTATCGTTTCCACTTTATTTATTTACTGCTACATTAGGCTTATTAATCATTCATGTAAAAAAAATATGGAAAACAAAGATGATAAATTATTATTGTGGGCGTGCTCAAAACTACACAATAAACAAAAAATACAGCCCAATATAAAGTGAAGTACTATTAACCATTCGTTATAGGATCAGGATACTGCAGGCGAAGGATAATCTAAAACACTTCATTATTATGTAGATATAAAAGCAACTATGTTTTTTAAAAGTTTCTCGAGATTTATTTAATTTTGACAATTGTTTTGTCACACAGTGACTTCTTCAGAATGTATTTAAACTTATAATTGAGTGAGTTTATATAACACAAAGTTTTATGGTATACAATTTTTTTTATCTCCCTGAACAATAATTGCTTAATATATAAACGAGAATAATGATGGAAAATCCTAATTTATTGTAGTATAATATATCCTTATTGTGTGAATAATTAAAATTAATTCAATAAAGGTGAATTATTGGTCTTAATTTGATCATTTAATACAATATCAGTTGTTTTTAATTTGCTTATTTCCAGTGATTCTAATAAATTTAATTTTATGGCTGAAGTTAGTTTTAAGTTAGTTGACAATTGTCAAATGTCATACAATCGTTAAAATAAAGTGCCTTTCTTGTAAAATAATACTACTTGTGAAAATTATTTTATTATCTTAATACAAAAGTATTAAATAGTTTCTCAACGCCAATATTTGAAAAGTTTATATGAACATTGTACTGACTGTAAAGTGCTCATAAAACATTTTCTTTACTATCACTGTGAAAAACTGTCAATTTTCAAGAAATTCATTTCGATTTAAAACCTTTATAAAATATAAAAATTTGACATTTGACGGTGACAAACAGATTCCCCTATTGTTTCATAGATAACGCTCTATACAAATTTTTTATTTAAATCATTTTAAGATAATAATAAGTTTTTTTCGTAGAAAAAGTATAGTATTCACCTCGTTTATAAACTTTTCTATACACTCATTATCTTAAGCACTCGCTCGGAAGCTCGCTCGTGCCTAAATTAAATTCGTGTATAAAATTATTCTCTCAATAAACAAAACTTCAAATTCCATATTTTATTGCAATTTGAGAGGTTCTTCTGTTAAAATAAGAAAAACGAAAGTAAATCAATTTTCCTGTTTTCATTAATTATAATTATAATTATAACTATAAGAAAATAAAATTTCCATGATCCATTACAATAATTATTATGCAACCATTTATATCTTGAAAATCTCTGCACCGACGCTTAAGATTTAGAGTGCTTTGTGCACTAAATTCCATGTCTACATGCATCTTCGATTATCCTTAAGACATATTAGAAAATACTTATATATATATATATATATATATATTAGGGTGTTTCAAAAAAATCGACTTTTTCTTTTTCTTCAAATGGTCGGCAAATTCTTTCAGAGGATGTCAACACAAAGACCTCGTCAAAATTTGAGCTTTTAATTTGAAGATTTAGAGGTCTCGGATCGCAATTTTCTACTTCCCATTTAAATAACATGGGAATTTTTTTGTTTTAACTTTGAAATTTTATACGTCTGAATCGAATCAACTTATGTCAAGGATCATCTTAGATTTTTATAGTAAATTTAACGCTCTACAAAAAAGGTCTCCTATCATTTTTCTATAAATTGAATCCTTCCAGAGTTATTCGAGGCCAAAGTTTCATTTCCATCGAATTTTCGCGTTTTTTAACATATATGGTACAATTATCATTATACGGGTGTCCCGAAATTAGGAGGCCAAACTTAAACAGTGCATTATTCGTATAAAAATAACACTTTTTTTGTTTAATAAACATGTATCAAAAAATGCTCCCTAAAGGAGCTACGGCCCCCTGAATAGGAGCCTAAGAGGAGAATTTTTTTAAAACTATTCCTAGAGGGTTGAACATGAACAAATGAATTTTCGGTACTTTGGTAATTTTGACATGCTGAATCTAGATCTACGATCAAAACTGTTAAAATTTAATCATAGGCGTAACATTTGGAGGGGGCAAAGTTACAAAAATAGCCCCAACTTTTTTCTGGGATAATAATTTAATTTTTTTTATGAAATTATGAGAATTTATAGTTTTTTACGAAAAATAGGTACTCTTGATTTGAATTGCTCAGATGCACCATTTTCGAGAAAAATGCATTTATATATAAATTACTCTGCATATTATACACATCTCATATTTTCATTAAAACTAGTGACGTTTTTTTGTTTTTTTACAACACTTCCTTTGTTTCAGATATAAATATGTGATTTTTTTACTACATGATGCTAAAAGTTGAAAAAACGAGAAAATTCGATGAAAATCAAAGTTTGGTCTCGAATAACTGGAAGAAATCAATTTATAGAAAAATTATAAGAGACATTTTTTATAGAGCGTTAAATTTACTATAAAAATCTAAGATGTTCCTTGCCATAAGTTGATTCGATATACACTTATAAAATTCCAAAGTTAAAAAAAAAATTTCCTATGTTATTTAAATGGGAAATAGAAAATTGCGATCCGCGACCTCTAAATCTTCAAATTAAAAGCTCAAATTTTAACGAGGTCTTTGTTTTGACATCCTCTAAAAGAATTTGCTGACCATTTGAAGAAAAAGAAAAAGTCGATTTTTTTGAAACACCCTAATATATATATATATATATATATATATATATATACAATTTTCATTGATTTTCATGATTGTAAATTTAATAAAACTTGAACGCGCGCCCCAAAATTACATTAAATTACATTGGAACGAGTAATCAACTGCCTCATGGCATCACAAGAAACGAGAGAGACAGCGCTACCATGCGGTACCGTGTTTGTGTTTATCGTGAATATTTCCTTAAAGGGTTTATAATTATATATATATATATATATATATATATATACAAGCTGAACAGTGTAGTGATCCGAAGGTTTCTTTCTACCTATAGGATACTTTCCCACTTTTTTCTTTGAATTGCCTAAAATGTGTCGGATATTAAACGCAGAAATGTCGTCACCAGTGTTTATTTCGTCATCCGATGATAGGTACTTTAAGGAATATATGTATAAATTCCATCATATTCCGTAAAGGGTTAGAAAAAACAATATTATTATATATTTCATAAACGTTTAAATTATATAATTATTATATTATAATTTTATAGACATATTTGCAAAGAGTGGTTTTATAAAAATGGAACAGCCCTCTAAAATCTATATTTCAAGAGATATCATTAAAATTTATAATCCAGCTAGCATGTTTTAAAAAGTTAAAAATAATTTTTAATGGCACATATTTCAAATCAGAATATAAAATATACATGGTTTCTATTAAAAAATCAACTTTAATATTATTTTTATAACTTTGACGATGTTCTTTTATTTTTGAATAACATATAATACGTCAGCTACCTTTAAATTTTGTAATTTATTTTAGCTGTAGATATTATTATACGTATTTATATATTTATTATTTTTAATAAAAAATTCTAATATGAGTAATACTCATTGAGTATATTGTTATAATTATAATAATAATAATTGTAATACTGGGAATATATGGTAAAAAATCAAAGAGTTGGTAGGCCACGCCAAAACAAGCCTCCCTACCCGCGTAGGGTACGGTAGGGAGGGAGGGTAGGGTAGGGTAGGGAGGGTAGCTTGGCGTCAAAAACTGCGCGCACCGGCCGGCAGCGGCCGACCTTGGTTGTAACAGTTACTATGGTATGATGAATGACTAGATTTGAGGTAGAGTCTCTACCTCAAATCTAGTCATTCATCATACCATAGTAACTGTTACAACCAAGGTCGGCCGCTGCCGGCCGGTGCGCGCAGTTTTTGACGCCAAGCTACCCTCCCTACCCTACCCTACCCTCCCTCCCTACCGTACCCTACCGTAGAGACAGGTATAACGATACGGAGGCCGTATCGATACAATATCGATACAAAAAATTTAAAATCGATAATATCGATATTTTTACCATTTCCCAAGCTCAATGGAATAAAGAAAAAGTTCCCATTTTTACCTTTCTACACTCTTTCTGTCGGAACAGAAGTTGCAGGTTTGGACAGATATTTTTTGGCAACAGCCTTCAAGTTTGGAAATTTGTTTCCGTCACGTGCCCAAAATTCTAGAGGATTACCTTTCCGAGGTAATGTCGAAGGCAAAGAACTGTTCTTTGTTATCGGCCACAGAGCCTCTGTGTTATCGGCTGCCTACTTTTGGTTTTTATTTTTACTACATGTAGATGGAGCTAGTTATTAACATTAAAAACGCATTTTTAAATGTCAGTCACAGAACACATGGTATTTACGAGGTTTATTTTCAAAATTTCGTAATTCGTTGTTTTTAAATTAACGATATAAATTAACGATACGCAAAGGTCGTATCGATACAGTGTTTGCAGAATTTGTATCGATATTATATCGATAAGCGTATCGTTATACCTGTCTCTAATTTGAGGTTAGGTTACTATTAGTAGAATTGAGGTTGAGTATTTGTTAATTTCAGTATAATTATCATAATCAGGGGCGTAGCTACCGCGGTATCAGCCGTATCAATAATACGGGGCCCCCGGCTAGGGGGGGACCGATTGGCTTCGACATGCGTGAGCAAAAACATATTACCCACATGTTAAAAAAATTAAGGCATGAAATTAAATGAATAAATATTATTATTATTTAATTGTTTATACTTCGATTTATTAAATTCTGAAGAAGGCTGTTCAACCGAGGCTGTGTATTATCTTTGGCTATGAACTCATACGAATTGTTTCTGCCCGCACCTTTCCGCCATGCGTTGTCTGCGGCGCAGTCTGCGCATATTGTTCTATGCTCTGCTCCGCATACTGAGTCTGCTTTGCGCGTTATTATCATAGGTTATATTAATAGCAAATTAGAAATAATTATAATTATTTCTAATAATTATTGGCGTTACAATTATTTCCAAACACTTGCTTTTTTTAAATAGAAGATGTTGAAGAACGGTATATGTCTAAAACCAGACCAAATTATGTATACATATATTATTAATTAAATTATAAAAAATTGGTAAATGCAAAAATGATAGCCTAAAAATTTTTTTTGCCCAAAATAGAGTTTGGGCGTGACACCCAGAAATTTTTTGCCAGCAGCTTTTCCCGTATAAGGGCCCCTACCAGATTTTTAATACGGGGCCCCCTCGAGGCTAGCTACGCCACTGATTCATAATGTATATGTTACTGACAGAATAATTAAGGTAACCTTTCAAATTATCCATAGTTACAACTAAGGTTACGCCCGGCCGAACCGCCCGAAATTAAAACTTGTAGCTCTTTATTATAACATATAGGTCCCAAAGACCAAACATGCTTGTCTCGGCATGGCCCTTGATTTTTTTTTATTTATTCCCTAATTCCTTGTATATGTTTTTTATTATTATTATTATTTTGACTCCAAAGTCAGTCAGTAATAAACAATCATCAATTACATATTTATTTATTTAATATTTATTAATTTCAAAACCGTTTATAAATATAAGTATATATACCTATGTACCTATAGGTACCTACTGTAAAACTCTACTGTACGTTAATAAGTTTTTGTTTTAAATTATACTCGTGCATTCATTTTCTCATGAAATTTATACCATCGCATATTAAAGAACTAATAGCTAAAATATCTTATACAAAAAATCTTTATTGATTAACGCGTATATGTTTCATGTATTTTTAACGATTGGACTGAATTTAAGACACGGATTTACTACAAACGTATAGTTTATGGATCCTTCATTTAATCTTTTTTAATTAAAAAATTAAATACAAACTAATGAACACATACAAAAAAGATTATATGGTAAAATAAAAATAATTAAACAAAAATGGGAAATCTCTAAAAAATCCTGTAATGTCCGAAATTTATTTGCTGGTACACAAGTAATAAACTGAATGTATTTTGCTGAACAGTTCGGTAATTTCTCTAATTTAGCTTATCCGTCTGACGGTCAGTCGGACATTTTCTTAATCAACTTAATTTCGAAACAAACAAACCGGATTTTGTTTGGACAACTAAAACAAAACCTTATCCAAGGGGATTGCTTTTTTAAACTGAGTGCTTTCTAAAATAGTTTTAATTTTTCTTGTTTTATTCATTTCATTCAACTCCCATTTCATTTCTTAACTTTAACTGGTGGGCTAAATTTTACTTCGCCCACTTGATGAAGTTAGCTTTAAGTTAAATTTGGAAAAAAGTTATACTAAAACTAATTTACAGCTGTCAGATGTCAGATTAAATTACAAATAAAATTGGCTTTAAATTCTTTGTGGTTGTTAAATAAAATATTGTGCGCCACTATTGGTCGAAAGAGGAGATTGCACTAACGTCTAAAGCCGGGTCTACAATTGTCGCAGGGGTCCGATCGCAGAACATGAGCTTGCGCAAAGCACCCTGCGACGTGGCGATAAAGCAAGGTTCTTTTGTCAGCTGGGTGCTTTGCGCAAGCTTATGTACTGCGATCTGCGTCCTGCGACAATTGTAGACCCGGCTTAACATTATTTGCTACCCTCGTGCGGCAAACTCCACGCTCGAGGAACGCCCTTTTTCTCCCACTAGTAGCACAATACACTATTATTTCTTACAATTAGTTCATGGTTTTTTTATAGTATGTCAAAATTATGTATTACATAATAAGGTGTGAGGTTTTTAGTCTCAAAGTTTTAATAATTAGAATTCAAAAGCAAACGCGGGAGTTGGTTCCACATATCCAAGTGGAACGAATTAATATTTAATTAAAAAGGGTACTTCAAATTCCTTAAATTTTTACTAAGGCAAATTAAATTAACCTTCAATTTAAGCATATATTCATAAAACTCACTTTTAACCACAAACTATTTATTATAATCTTAATACAATAATAATACAATAATAATATTTATTCATCAATCAAACCAGGTACATTTAAGCATAAAATACATGGTTTATGTGACTAGTAAATAAAAACACAATGTGAATAAGAATTTACATAAAATATGGTGAAATTTAAAAATATACCTACGAATAAATTATTAATTAATAGTATAAAAGAATAAATAAAAAAACGCAAATTTAAAATATAAAGCACATTTTAAAAAGAATCATTAAAAAAATGTTCAATATTGTAATAAATTTTATCATGAAATATTTCTGTTAATCTTTTCTTTAGAACAATTCTACTCTTACATTCGACGATAACATTGTACATTTTGTTATAACATTTTATACCCTGATAAGTGTGGGATGTTTGGTAAATATGTAATCGTGAAAATGGAAGTCCAATATTATTTCTCTTTCTAGTATTGTAATTATGAATTTCGTTATTCTTAGAAAAGTTATCGATATTATCAAATTAAATTTAAAATATAGAGACATGGAAGCGTAAGTATTTTATATTTTTTAAACAACAATTTGCAAGAATATGTTGGACCCTTATCATCCATAGTTCTTAAAACCTTTTTTTGTCTAATAAAAATGTTATTAAAATGTGCTGACAAACCCCAAAAGATAAGTCCATAGTGTAAGTGGCTTTGGACAAGTCCAAAGTACATTAGCCTTAAGACTTCATACGATACACTTAAATACGAAATATCAACAAAAGGTGATGTTAAAAGTAAAGCATTATTAACGTCTCAATTTCTTGAATGAATTCCCACTTTTAACTTTGTACTTAATGCACGCAGTCCACGAATTGATATTTTTTTTAATTTGCAATAAAAAACGTAGTAAAAACTGAAACATACTTTAATAATATGAATTACTGTGGATAAAGAACTCAGAATACCGTTACGGTTAAAAATACTGCAAAAGTAAAATGATATAATATGTTTTTTAACTTCTTTTACAGATAGTTAATATTGTATAATCCAGGTTTTGAAAACAACAGTTACTGTTATACAGTATAATTATTATACAGTATAACTATTATAGTTATTTATGTATCAAGCTCGGTATCAAGGCAGTCGTATTTTTTATCACGAATGTGGAAATTATTTGCAGAGGCAAATAACCACGTGAGGGATAAAAAATGACTTTAATGCCGAGGTGCATATTAAATTTTATCCGAAATCACATTTAATAATAATAATAATTAATATTGATAATCAAATCAAATGTCATTTGAATGTAGGAAGTGTCTACGTGTACTGTTTGTTGCGACGTTTATGATATATTTGCCCGCCGCGGCGATTTTTTAATCAAATTAATAAAATTAACTTATTATTTTTATTAAACAACATTTTATGAACGGGTCCAATCGACCTCAGCGACGGTAAATACAATACACTTTATTAAATCGGCAGTAAAGTTCTACTTACTGCCGATTTCGGATAAAATATTTTTTAACGAAATTAACGTTGCTATTGTAATTAAAATATATGTATTTAAGGTTAAGTTAAACTTTAAATTAACCAGTAGCTAGTATTTTTTATTTTATCATTATTTTTTTATAAAAAATATAAAATGGCATACGTCTGACTAAAATTATGTATATTTCTCAATTGTGGAATGGAAGACACATCGTTCGATGTTTGTTTTTATGACCTAATAAAATCCGCAAAGACCTTTACTTTAATAGATCGTTAATATTTAATTTGTTTTTCACCTCGAACCGTATCTGCCTGAGATTGCAGACGCTTTAAAAGATTTTTTATTACATAAAGCTCAGGTCTAATCTGCTAAAATCAAGATTTACGATGCTAAAAATATAAATTTAATAAAGTTGTCTTTAGCCATTTATATATAAATTAAAAGTTCTGCTGGCATTATTTTGATGTTGTTTTATTTAGATTTTGAAGAGTTATTTCACGGTACATATAAACTCAACTTGCCTATTCAATTCCACAAATTTTTACTTGAATATCAAGCATAGCTCTCGGACCATCTATTTGCGAGAGCAATGCAACAAAGTACATGTCTCCTTTGAGCCGGTTGGATCCCATTTTATATAAAGGTGGACGTCTTGCAAAGAATTCTCTAGAACGCGAGGCACCCTTAATGCTTCCTTTTTCCTTGGTCGGCGAAGTTCCGTGCCTAACCCACATCAACCCAGAAATATCTACGAGAATAGTTTATTTCCCCAGTGCCATGCAAAGAATTTTTCGACTCACGGTGGGCGCAAAGGATGCGACCGTGCGTGGTTTACATGGAACAACTATCACCTGCATAACTGCGGACTAAACATTTATAAACTATTTGTGTAAGGTTACTGGATAGTGTTTTTAATATATAGACAAAAAAAAATATTTTAATAAATTTATATATTCGTTGGATTATAAAAAAATGTGTTTCAAATTCATGCAAAGTAATATTTTTTAACAAAATGCATTCGTGCAGGTGCAAAAACCTTCGTCTTCGACTCGGATTTTTGTTGCCACCAGCACTCATGCTTCTTGTTAAAATATTACTTAGAAAGGTGTTTTTTCGATTTTTTTCGGAAAAATTAGATGCCCTTATGATATTACTTTCAAAAATAAATTCCAGTAGGTAGATATTATTTCCGATATAATAATCTTTTGATTGGCTTGAAGGTACATGACTGAAATTAAAAATTTCTATTAGCTTTTAGAAACGTCAAAAAATAATCACTATAACAATGTTTTGATTGGTTAAAACATACACACATGACTGAAATTTTCTATTAGTTTTTAGAAACGTCAACAAATAATCTGTTAAATTACATATAGTTGATTAACTTTCAAACAACAGCAAATTCTATGGCACGCCTTTTTACTTTTTAATGTCATGTTTATTAAAGCTAAATATTAATTCAAGTTGCGTTTTTAAAAATTGACTGAACATTTTAAAGTAAAAATGTTATGATGTCTTGGTATATTAAGTACACAATTTTAAGCACAGAATAAGAATTAAAGTAATGTTAATTCTGGAACTGAATGGCGTATTTTCTGACTAAAAAATTCGATGAAATAAAATTTGGATTGAGATAATTTTAATAAGGCGCTACTTGAGAAACACGCAGTCAAATTGAACCAAAATTTTAATTCATCGAATTTCTTAGCCAGTTAATTCAAGGTGCGCGACATTTATTTAAGAAAAAGTAATACTGAAATTATCATTGTGTCGCAATTAATTTCTATTATTACTCGTCGACATAAAAATCAATTTACCTTTTAGAAATTAAAGTGATAAAGTTTCTTATTCGACACTCAAATATTTTGCACGAAATATTTGTTTTAATATTTAAATGTTTTTAATATTACTTAAAATTTTATTTGACTAATAAGAATTGAACACAATTTTATTTTAATTATTATTTTTTTAAATTTTAATATTTACTTTTAATACGAATTATTTTGTTGTTTAAAACACTTTAAAACAATTTTTATTCGGGAATAAAGTTGTGGTATAGTTGTTATTAATTATTATGTTATTTAAATCTAGCAATACAAATTTTCATTTAAGCACCTTCCTGCCATATTTCTTTTAATCAGATTATTTTTTTAGATACCTAATAAATTTAATGCTACTTGTATGTGACAGAATATTAAAAGTAGTAGAGTAGTAACGCCATCAACCTATCCAGCTTACAGGCAAAGCCTATAAGGTTCGGTTCTTCAGCGGTAGAATAATAATTCCTTACTTTTATTTTTTGGAATAAATATTATGTACCTCGAATTTTCTGACTGAAAAATTCGATGAATTAAAATGTTGGTTATCACTTGTAAACAGAATTTTAATTTGGCGCTTGTGCATAGTACGGTTGTGTTACGTACTACTGCCACCAAGCGAAATCACTTAACGTCGAAGGCAACGGTGCATTCAAATTCAGTGCTGCCATTTTATTTAATTACCTGTTTTGCTTTCCTTAATTTCTTATCTAATTTATAAATTAATTAATATATTAATTAATTTTTTGAAATAAAATCTTTTTTACTAAAATATTGGTTTTTATTGACTAAAATATTGGTTTTTATTGACTAAAATATTGGTTTTTATTGACTAAAAGATAAAAAACAATACAACATTTTCAATCCACCATTAATTACATTCATTAAGTTTGTGGATTATTTATACTGTACAGGTAGTCGGCTCTGACACGTAACGAGTAGGACAATTCTGGTAATTATATAAATATCTTCTTCTGCGAGAAATCCTATTGCATAGACAACTAACCAAATAGCCAACCACAATTAAATTGAGAGTCTGAAATCCATATCTAAATTATTTCGTATAAAGTGAGGTTAGCCAGCAGGGCAGTATTGTTGAAATGCACCCCTTACATAATTTAATAATCATAATCATGTTGATATACATTATTGATAGCACTGAAAATTTTAGACTGCACTATTGCCTAATTTATTTTCGAGCTTATGTACTTCGACGTTATGTGGTTTCGCTTGGAGGCAGTAGTACGTAACACAACCGCACTATGCACTAGCGCCAAATTAAAATTCTGTTTACGAGTGTTAAACAACATTTTAATTCATCGAATTTTTCATCGAGAAAATTCGCCTTGCGCTTACAGATTTAAATCGTGTCTAATTTTTATTCCAAAATAAATATTCTACTTTAACTTAATTTTAAATTTATAAATGAAATATTATTATTTATATATAAGCACCTTTTTTAAATAAAAAAAAATATTCATACAACAAAAACTGAGGCTTAAAAATATAGATCACACCAGAATGATGTAAATATATTTATATATTTATCCTATAAACCAAAAAATAAATTAGTAGATTTTAATTTATAATTAAACTTAATTTAGTAATTTTTATGAACGTTTATATTTTCTAGGCAATTTTTAATTTTGATAATTTTTGTTTTGAGTTAATTTTTTGATGTCATTAAAAAGTAAAACGGCGTGCCATAACCTTCCATTTTTCAGGATTTAAGAACAAGTAATGCTTTTTTGAGATTTGGATTATAGAATTAAGGTCTATTAAACATTTTTGGAAAGCTTCCTCTACTTTATCGGCTTCAAAAGAAAGGTACAGCTGGGTATTATCCGCATACTCTAATGGTTGTTATACATATAATTATAAAAATTACTTGTGTAAATCTTAAACAAAAAAGGTCCCAAAAATGATCCCTGTGGTGCCACCATTTTTACTTTATGATAGATATTGATCAATTCTGATCCTCTGAATTCGATCACACAAGTAATTATTTATTAAATTGTCGGCCTTAGTTCCCAAGCTCATAAAATGAAGTACAGAGGAATGTAATTTGTAATTCAATGTAGCAAATGGAAAACAATATCTACTTATGCTATAGTTTTGTGAGAATCACAAGCTAAAATAATAGGGAAATGATTGGCCTCTCTTAAAAAATATTGTCGATTGGCCTCCACCACATATGGCGGTCAGGTTGGCTCCTCACTAAAACTTCCAAAACTTCTTGTTAGCGAAATACAAGAATTACATAAATCAAATAATGATTCCGTTATTTCAGTAATTCGCGTTGGTTAATTTATAATCTGTTTTAATCCCACACCATTAAGAAAAAAATAAATATATAAATTTAAATAATACAAATTTAAATTATAAACTCCCAACTTTAACTGATATCCATGATGGAGAAACCAAATCAGTCCTTGGAGATTTTGTAGAGTCTACAAGTTATTAAAGTAACTTTAATCTTTAGAACATTTCCAATCTGGATATTTTTGCTGTACACTGGGATCAAATTGTAGTATTATTGAATTTAGGGCATTACAATTTTTTATATTTATAATTAATTTATTTTTATATTTGAATTTTATTAAAAAATTTAGTGAAATTAAAATAATAATACTCATACATTTCAGTGCTATTAGCATATTAGCCCAAATGCGATTATTAAATTAAACAATAAAGTTATTACGCATGTATATTACGCATGTATATACATTGTTTAAGTGTATCTTTTATGCAAATATTTTCGGTCTTATTTTGGCCGCCGCCGGAGGCGATTCTTTGGAGCCTGTCTGCGTTTTAAATTTGATAATAATTCGCAACTTGCATACAAATCCAGAAACTAAATTAGTTGGTAATCAACTAATTTACATGTCACAGAACGAGGCACAGATGTTGCACGAGTGTACAGCCGGTCCTACGGTCTCTTGTCTGTCCCGGAATAATGCATGAGCCTCCTTCGGACTCAATGCGGTGTTGTTGCTCTGTTTATGCATATCAAATGAGGTGTTGCCGGCATGCTTTTGTCAGACTTGTGTGGGACAGTTTATTCGATTTGTTCACGAAAATTTTGCGTACGCTTTAATCCTCTCTCTTTTGTGTCAAACCAAATTTAACGCAAAAACACTTTGTCTACTTTGCGTAGTCGATTCAATCCTTTATAATGCATATAATGCATTTTTTCTTTTTTGTTACTCCTATTAGTTCCACTAACCTTATTAAGAAGAATCAAAGTCGCTTTGGAGGATGAACGTAGGTGCAGCATTAATTTGTTTAATGTTTTGATTTTTAAAAAAGTTTATTTTTTGCAGATTTTTTTGTTTACTTCTTTACTTTTTGGCTTAAAATATAAATAATGATTTATTTTTTAAACAATTTAACAATAATTTATTATTTAATGTACTTACCTAATACAATTTTATATTATAGCGTAGCCAATAACTCTTTTGGGTAATTTGGGTGCGTTAAAACCAGTGTTGAATCGTCTGGGAAAGCAAGAGAGGCTAAGCCTCCTCAAACATTTTATTTAAATTTGTATTATATTTTAACTTTCAATAATAATTATTATTAGAATGATATTTTTTTTGTAATGAATAAAAATACTGGACCGCATGCTTTATAATAATAATAATAATAATCGTTTATTAATCTAACAGACAAACATCCATACAAAGGATATAAATAATTACAACCAAATAAATACAGTGTAAAAAAGTACGGTACTTTTAAGGTAAGGCTCTTATTCTTCTAATATATTGATTTAAAGGTAAATTAAAAATATCACAATTCTCTTCAATCAGCTTGTAACTCCGACACATGAATTTATAGGAGAATTCTTTGGTTCATTGGTATTTGCAGCTTCTACATAGAAAGCTTGGTGATACCTATATTTTTAGTCTTGGAATATGAAATTTTATTTTTAAGAGAATATCGGGGTCAAAAATTATACCGTGGGTATAATATAGATAAATTTTATATAGATAAATCAAGCAAGCATTTCTTCTACCTATCGAACTATTTGTAGTAAATTACGCCACAGAGAAGGCTACGCGACTTTGAACTACAAACATTCGTTGGTACACTGATAAAAATGATGGTAAAATTACATATTTTTTACATATGTTTATATGTTATTTTACAGAAAAAATGTAAAAATAAAGTAGCCACATATACAATTGTGTATATTTAAAAAAAGTAATGTGCTTTTAATTTCTTACTTCATGTATTATGTAATTATCAGAGCTGCAACAAGTCATTTTTAAAAAGACTTAAATCTTACCCTAGTAGAAATTTAAATAGGGAACTAGTAGGGCGCTAGCTAGTTTTCCCCAAATGAAACGAGGGCCTCGCTAGGAATCCCTACTAGTTTCTGACTAGTCATGTAATGCTTTTCCTGGTGGGGAACTACTGGGGAAAAGCTGGTAGGGAAAACTAGCTTAAAACTGGTTGGGAATATTTGTGAATTTTTTAACCAATAATAAATGCCAGTAGCAAAATTTTTTTTATTAGATTTAAATATATTTACATTTTCACTTTTTTTGATCTTTCGGTTCTGCCCCCACTCTAGTCCTTGGAAGCTTAAAGCTTTTTCGAACTCTTTTGCCGTAAGCCTTTGTTTATCCGGTAGTTTTTGTCCATCAATGAAATCTAAAATGTTAAGGCAATAATTAATAATTATTCAAAAATGTTGGGTTGTAGTCCACATTTCATTTTGCATTCAATCGAAATCAAATAAAATTTTAAGGAAGTTACCTGAATATTTGCGTTAAATTTAATGATATTTAAAGGCAATGCATTTTTATTGGACTGTATCTAAACGCATTATTTTCGACTATTAAACTGGACTAGTGTTAAGTGATAAATGTATCGTACTTTTTATACTATTTGAGAAATGTGAATAGTGTATGTATTTCCTGTTTCAGATAAATTACTTTACACATGTCGTCACTTAAGGGTGGAATTGTATATAATGCCAATGGATCCTGGGGGGGTGTTTGAAGGGATAATATTATTAAAATTTGGTGACCTGAAATATCCCATAAAACATTAGAACTTTTGGTTGGGATAAATTTAAGCACAATACTGTAATTAAATGAGACTAATGCTAGTCTAGAAAGGACAGGCATACGACGTCTAAAATAACTAACCTTTAATACGGAAGGATTTGAAGGTATCTCCGTACGAAATAATAGGTAATAATAATACCGTTCTTGATCTGCCGCCATTTTAGCGGCTCTGAATTTGCGTCTTGTCTCCCTTAATTTACGTCGTAAATTTTCCTTTTCCTCTTCAGAGCTGCTTGAGGAAGTAGTAACGGGCGAGTGTCCAAGCCTTTTTCCCATTCTCTTGATAAATCTAGCACAATTTTTCTAAAAACTTAAGTATTGATTCAACAAACGTGGTTTCCATAAAGCACAAAAAAGAATGACATAACATGTCACATAAGCAGGTCTACCAACATCGTCATAAGCAGGTCTACCAACTTCGATAGGTAGGTATAGTTTGGTTTTTTAATCATGACCCTCACGTGACATATGTAAGGATATAGCTCAGACAATCGTATTGTATTTCCACGCCGCAGGACCACTGGGACGTAGCATATAGCGATAGATAAACGTATGTCTAATAATACCACAACATACGTTCTTTATGTTTATATTTTTATAATAATGGGATCGACAAAGATAGCTAAATGCACAAATGTCTACAAAACTTTGACAGCCTGTCATCATTGGTGTACTTGAATTTTTAAATATTTTCCATAATTTGCGTATTTAAACAATTCAATTTCAGTGTTTAGTTTGTGTTTAGTGTTTTCAGTTCGTTTTTAGTTTGTGTTTAGTGTTTTCAGTTCGTTTTTATTATTATTTTAATAAGTTATTGAAAAAAATCAGTTCTTTTCAGAACTAAACCAAATGCCAGGCAAAGTCTTAAATTCCCAATCTAGGGAAATGGTTGCCTCATTATTACATTATTTTATGGCCGAAAAGACCAATGGAGGTCCTTTAATTCCTTTTGAGGCAGTTACAAAGGTAATTTGTAATGTTAATATGAATTTTGTAAATAACATTAAATATTTTAGCGTGTTGCTGCTGCGTTGAATATCAGCAGTAGTACGGTTAAACGAATAAAACAAAGCATTGATAGAAATGAACCGCTTGAAACTCCAGGGCAATCAAGGCCACGGTTATCACTGAAAACCAAAAATTTAGATGACAATATTAAAACAGAAGTTTGTAATATTATCTACAACATGTACAATAAAAGTAAGTAATTGAGTACCGTAAAACCGGGTGGCTTGGGACAGTGCAGGATTCTTGGGAAAAACGGAACTTAGTTTAAATTTAATTGCCCCCTCTATCTACATTACACTATACGAACTGGAAAAAAATCACTAAGAAGTCGTCAAAACCCTCAAGTAAAAGAGGAAAATTTGTTTTTTGTTAATTTTTTTAATGTTAGGTATTTTTAAGGTGCTATTACCTAATAAGAAATTGCCAAAATCCTCAGATAAGAGAGGAAAATTTGTATTTAACATGTGCTTCAAAAGCTTTTTTGTTAATTTTTTAAGAAGATTATTTTTTTTAATGTTAGATATTTTTGAGGTGCTATTACATAAATATTTGTAGCTATTCCTACATTGCCTAACCCTTTTCTATGAGTTTTGTTCTTATTTTGAATAATAATAAGGATTTTTGGTATTTTTTTAATTTTTTTTTTTAAATCTAGGTATTGTGCTAAGTCTCCTTCACTATATCACAAGTCCAAATAATATTTTAACATGCTTAAACTGCGTTTAAAATGACTGCCCCAAGTATCCTATAAGCAGGATACTTGTGACAGTCAAGTTTTTTTTTAAAACCTGGGATCCTTGAAGGTCAACATTTTTTTTCACAGTATAACTTGTTGGTAAGATAACCATATTGGTAAATGCAAAAAATCGGTTTGTTATCTTAAAACCCTTAGAGTATATTCCACAAAAATAGTAAAAAAGTGTGCCAAGTCACCCGGTTTTACAGTAATTCACCCAGATCTGGGTTCTGCTTAAAATGGATTTAAATTTAAATTTAATTTATTTGATCCTGGCAAGACTCATCTACAAAAAGTGTACGCAAACCAGAAGGTTATGATGGAAAACGCTTCATTGTGTTGCATGCTGGTAATGAAAAAGGTTTTATTCGCGATGCCGCATTGGTTTACTCCACGAGGTCCAAACTGGCGGATTATCATGGTGATATGAACTCAGAAATTTTTTTGAAATGGTTGCAAGAACAATTCATCCCAAATTTACAGGAACCTTCTCTAATTATAATGGACAACGCGTCTTACCATAGCGTCTTAATGGAAAAACAACCAACGGTTTCATGGACTAAAAACAATATTAAGGAATGGTTGGAAGAAAATAAAATACCATTAAATAATGACATGTTCAAAGTAGAACTTTTAAATTTAGCCAAGAAACATAAAAAACCAATACGATATAAGGTTGATGAATTGCTACAAGAAAATGGACATGAAGTTTTAAGATTGCCTCCGTACCATTGTCAATTTAACGCAATTGACATGGTATGGGCCGATGCAAAGGATTATTATAATAAACATATTGGTGAAGATGGCTATGGCAATGATAAAGTGCTTACTATGTGGGAACGGGAATTACAAAAAGTTACTCCAGAATCATGGAAGTCAAAAATAGCACACACTGAAAAAATTATAGAGGAATGGTACAATAAAGAAAGAATCTTGGACGATGATCATGGTCATGAAATGATAATCCACATTGGTAACGTCAACGACGATGAATCGGAAGATGATAGCGATTAAGATATCTTATATATAGATATTAACATATTAATAGATGAAAATAGATCCTTTTAATGCAGTTAAGAGCATTTATCATTAAATTATTAAATAAACCAATATTTTTCAGAGTATATTGCATTTTACTATTAAACAAAAATTAGACGTCCCATTTTTGTCTCCATTTGAGCTTATTGGCGTGTGCAATCTCCACAACTAAATGATTATATAAAATAATATCTTAACCATTGTGCATTATACAAATATTAATATTTCCAAATTAATTAACATACATATTTTGAAAATTTGCAAAGTATATTTTCTCCACGCAGAATGGGTAACGCAAACTATATAATTTAAAATTACAATAATTTAATATATATAAATTACAACGTTATATTTAATAATATAATTACATAAGAGTTACTGTTGTAATAAATTTGAACGTTCAAATGAAGGATTTAAGTTAAAACGAATCATAATATAGTTTAAGCCAGGCAAAATACGATTCTCATATTTTGATTCGCAACCCAAAGCACAAACGTGTATAATGGACTGCATACGTATACAACATTTCGAACCCCAAATAAAACTCCACGATATATACGCCATACGTATACACCATACGTATATACGTATATACGCCACTGATTTTGCCCTCGATTTGATTCAGTTGCTTGACATTGTTGCCGTAGGGCTCATGACTTAAAAATTCAACTATATTAAAAATTTATTTATTATCTGTAAAATCGTGGTGCCATCTAGTGAGACGGGACGCAAATATAATAAAAGTTATTTGAAATATTAACAAATTGTGTTTGTCCATTTGATTTCTACAGGCATGTTAAATATACACCCTCATCTTAAATCTCACCCAAAAAATCTTAATCTTAAATTTTTTCCCAGTTTAACTTAAGTTAAAGGTGTTTAATTAAACAACTTTTATCTTTGAAACAAAGAGGCATCTCAAAAATATAATTCCTTAAATTTTTGTCCGAGAGAAGCCTTGTAAATCAAATATATTTAAATTGTAAAACGTTTAATACAATCCATTCTAAGAGTAAGAATGACAATAATTGTTATAACAATTATTGTCATTATGTTCTAATTATATCGATCGATACGAATGGAATGTTAAGATTGATCTTAAAGATTTTCCATACATTTACTTACAAGTTTATGGCGAGGAAAACTTGACTCAGCCTAGACTGGGATTTAATGAGGAAAACTAGATGTGAACTAGTCAGTCGGAGCCGAGCCACAACTAGGCAAGTTTTACTGGTTAGTTCCTAGTCGGGACCGATCTAGGATTTCCCTTTCTAGTTTTTCCCTATCTAAATCCAACCAGCGCCCTACCAGTAGTGAGGAAAACTGGACAAATTTCTACTAGGGTAAGTCTTAAGTCAATTCTAAAATCAAAATGATTTAAATCTTAAGTCAATTATAAGATAAAGTTCAAATGATTTAAGTATTAAGTCTTTGAATTAAATCATTTTCTTTCAAGTCAAGTCATTTTCGCAAATTCTTAAATCAAATTAAAATGATTTAAATCTTCTTATGACTTAATTCCTTTAGTAAGTCGTTTTTATGAATTAAGTCTATATTTTTTATTTAAATCGTGATCTCAGAGTTAAGTCAATAAAATGACTTGAATCAAAAATTGTGATTTAAATCAAAATAATTACCCTTAAGTCAATACAACGATTTTTTAAATGTTAATAATAATTTTATGGTATTAATGATACTGATATAATAAATACTAATGATGTTTTTTCCTTATTATTAAGAGCATCCAATAGTAATTTAAGGCTCTGAAATATGGTTCTTGATGTTGACTTATTCCGTCTAAATCCATTTTGTGTGTCTGATAACATTTCGTTCTGTTCAAGGTATGAAATGATTCTTTGGTGAATTATTTTTTCAAAAATCTTAGTGACGTTTGATAAGAGTGCTATGGGCCTATAATTGTCAAATTTCGTTTTGTCTCCTTTTTTATAAATTGGAACAACTTCTGCCATTTTAAGCAGATCTGGAAAAATGCCTGTGCTTAGCGTTAAGTTTATTAAATAAGTTAAAGGTTCTAGTAATTCCAAGGCTGAATTTTTAAGTAAGCTAACAGTTATTTCATCAAGTCCAGCTGAAGCAGTATTTTTTAGATCCATAATAATATTGAATACTTCTGTAAAGTTGGTTGGTTTTAAAAATATTGATTTATCAGCAGTTTTTAATTTTATAGAATTGTTGTTTTTTTCTTAATTACACTTGTTTATAAAAAAGCTATTAATTTCATTTAATGTTGCTATGGGATTGTTTGAGTTTAAATTTTCTGTTAAAGATTGTTTAATATTATTAGTTCCTTTTGTATAATTTTTTATAACATTCCACATGGCTTTTCCTTTATTTAAAGATGTTTTTATGTATCTTTCATCAGTTACTCATGTTAACCAATTTGATTTTTATAACAGTGTGGTCGCAGCATAGCGGCAATTTAGAATTAATTTCATAATTGCTCGTAACTGGAGAGTTTCATCTACCCATGCCATAAAAGAGGAAGTTTGTAAATTTAAAGACACTGGATCAGCTTAGACCCTTATGTCTGACAAAACATAAGGGACTAAACAAACAGAGAGAATTTTTGATAACATTGATCGCGTTAGAGCATCTATAGAAGGCAGTCCAAAATGTTTAAGTCGAAAACAAGGCCTTCGGCTTATCTAGGACTACTTTTATTCGAATTTTACACAAGGATCTCAATTTCCATCCTTAGAAAATTCAGATTGTCCAAACATTGAAACCAACAGATCTTCCTGTTCACCTACAAGTTAACAGTATGGTGCGTAATATCTTCAATGAGAATCATAGGTCCCTTTTCTGTCATTTTTAAACATTTCCGCTCCCATGGTCCACCTTGTACTTTAGTAAAAGCTCGTAATCCCAAGAATAAATTCTACGAAATCGATAATTTTATGAAAGATGCAGGTTTCACAGTATTGCGGCTTCCTTCATATCACCCAGAATTAAATCCTATCGAGTTAGCCTGGGCAGCCTTAAACAATTATGTAGCTGAGAGAAATCTAAATTTTAACTTTACAGAAGTAAAATAGATAAATTTTGTAAATATTTTTTTTCTACATTTTTCTAGGAAGATTTAAAAAAGCGATGTCAACTCGATATAAAATTTGAAAAATTTTATTTGGAAAAGGAGCCGGCTTTGGATTTAGTCATAGATGATTTAATTATTAATTTAAAGGAGACAGCGACTGCGAGGTGAGCAGCGAAGACAGCAGTTAAGACTTAGATAATTAACTTTGATCCATTTTAGAGAAAATGTGGTTTTATTTAATAAGTTATTCTTGCAAAATATTTTACTTATTTTCTAAATTTCAGTTCGAGACTATAAATATCATGACAGCATTATACATTTGTATATACTTTATACTTTTATTATTATTTATTATTAAGTGTAAAATACATTTACTGTTGGTTGGTTTTGTGTGTTGGGTTGCAACCGGTTGGTTTGATTGGTTTTCTGGTTGGGTTCGTTAGTTTTAGTTTATGTTTTTTTTAATACCTTTGTAGAGTCAATGTTAGTAAGTTAATGCGCTTCTGAATACATTTACTTATCAAAATCAATTATAGAATACATTAGCTAGGCAGTGTATACATTTACGAAATTTCCACATTGACTGTATCATATACATTACGGATAGTCCTGAGTTTGGTTAAACTTTCCGTTGGAACGTTTTGCGCATGCCCGTTTCTGTCTTGCGTTAGATTGAAATGAACCTATTAATTATCGTCAAATTGTTTTAAAATCACAAAGTAAAGAAGAACCACAAACAATATTTATTTAATGATATGGTTCAAGTGTTTTGTGTTTTGAGCTTAAGTACGTAGCAAGCACGATGTATACATAGTATACATGTATAGTTATTTCACAAGGATTTTTTACTACTTGTACAAGAAATAGTATATTACACTACAAGGGCAGAAAGTGTGAGATTCCTGCACTGCGCGCCATGATGCCCGAAGCGAAGCCGAGGGCATCATGGCGCGCAGTTCAGGGCTCTCACACTTTCTGCCCGTGTAGTGTATACTATTTTTCTTACCACCTCAGCGGAAAATACGGGAAAAAATTAAATGTGTATTTATGTACCTATCTCCATTTGAAGAGCTTGATAAATAAATAACAGTAGGCCGTGAATTCAGCGGTACCAATACAGTAAAAATAAAACGTTGTATTTTAATTAACAAATTACTACTTTATAACAAATAAAAGTACCATTAATCACTTAAAACAACATAAAAAGTAAAAAAGTAAAAACATAAATTGTTTATTTGTTGTTATAATTGCAAAATTATGGTTTAAAACTGTCATATTTTTGTGTTTCTCATGTTGGCAGTACGAAATTTGAATGTTAAGCACACGACTAAAAAATTTTTACTCCCGCTATTAGAGTGTGCGCGTATAGCTTGACCAATGCATAAAACGTAAACTTTCTGCCGTGGAATCGGGGACGAAACAACGTATTTTGAGTCGAGGTAGTAAGAAAACATATTTTTAATACTTTAATAAACTTCATGTTCGTATACTGTTATTAATAACTATACTAGTAAATAGGTGTAAAGGACTACCATTTTACATAAAAAGAAAACATACTTTAACTTGATGTATTTGACTGTAATAAAAGTAAGTCTTGCTCTGGGACCCAGAGTCTGGGTTATATTGTGATGACGATATAGGCCAAATGCAACTTTTTAGTAACTTATGTCTTTACCTTGCAGATTCTTTAGTTTTAGCCGTAATAAACTTAAAAAAAAAACATGTTTTAAAATTTTTCGTTAATTAGATGCAAAATCTAATGTCGACACAAGTGTGTTTTTTAACTTGTACGGCAAAGAGTTTGGAATGGAATGTGTGAGTTGGGGTTTTATTATAACTGTTTTTTTTTATAAATGCTTATATATATATTTTTAAAACATTTGCACAAAAAAAATATATGAACAAAACAATATAATGTATATTAATTCATGTTATTAAATTTAAATATTCATATTTGTATGTAACTATAAAAATGTTATCTAACTGTTTCGTATAAACTAAAAAATATGTATATTTTTAAAATTGGTCTTTTTTATTTATTTTTAAACATAAAACCAAAACAAAAATATAGAGAACCCAAACTAAAAATGTCTTTTATTATTTTAATGCTAATTAAAAATACTGAACAAATACACGGGTTAAATAAAGTAAAATTTTTATTCATTTAACATGAATATAATTTCGTTTAATGAGGTAAAAATCACAAAAAGTAAATAATAAACATCTCAGTTGGTTTAGCGCATTGGTGAGGGTAAAGTTTTTGAAAATAAACAAACATTTCTGCAAGTAATATAGAAGTCAACCACCAAAAGAAAAGTTTTTCCAATTCTCTGATGGATTTTTTATGCTCACAAAATAGGTAAATATTATTTTGTTAAGAGATTTTTTTAATAAATTCCTTTATTACTTCTTTAGTCAACTAGGATAAATGTATTTATTTTTGTTTTAAACTAAAAGGGATTTTATTTAAAATGTTATTCTATTATAGGGTTTATTTCATAATCTTTTTTATATTCTATTAAAGATTTTAAACTTCTTTAGAAGTAAAATAATGTTTATTGACTTTAAATTAATAAAACAACCTTGGCAAGTTTTGAACAGATTGCAAGTCAAATGTCCATCACTTAAAAAATCAATTACGGGAGAAAATCCTGGTAGTTTTCGAGAAGCAGGCGACTACGTGGCTTTTTCAAAAGCCTTGGCCTTTTCTTTCAGCCACCTGCTAAGCTCTGTCTGATATCTTTTATGGCCTCTCATCGAATTATTGAATTGAGAAGAGAGACAGAGTAAAAGAGATAGCAACTTTTTTATTTGGTTTCTACAGCTGCTATGGAAGATTAGCTAACAGAATTATCCCTTCTCCCGAAGCCCTTACACTTCTTCACATTTTTTAAATAATGTTTCATTTAAAGTAGTACACACAGTTTCAATTTGTCCTTACAATGAATAATTTTAAAACGAACAATAACAAAGTACGTTTAAGGCAATCCTGCGTACTTTCTACCAATGTTGATGCAGCAAACACAGCTTGTTTAAAATTTCAGCTCGATCCGTAAAGAAATAAAATAAGCTTTGGACAAAGCGTGCTAGTGAGAATTGCCCATAATATATTTACAGGGTCAATCTACCTTTGCTTCCTATTTCGCTACCTTGAACGGTACACAATCATAGAAAATGTATGAACTACTAAATCTTTAACAAGAATTTAGTTATCAGGCAGTAATTAAATACAGATTTTTTTGTTATTTTTTAATTTTATAAATATGATTTAAAGGTTATATTTTAATTATTAATGGTTTTAAATGGCAGGACTTTTTCGTTAAGGTAATTACTTTTACACATTTTACCACATATGACAATATTTTATGAAAGAAAAAACTTTATTGCAGATACTAATTATTAAAGACCGGATTAAGAAAAATAGACGGTGAGAAACGCAAAAAAAAAATAAAAACAAAAAACAGCATTTTATTCATGGGTTAATTTTAAGATTTTAATAATTACATATATTTCGCTGCCCAATCATGGAAAATGTCAGCAAAATGGTAAAATATAGTTATAACTTATAAGTAAAACTATTATCTTTCTAAATAAATACGAGGGTAGGTCAATTATTTATTGGCAATAACTCCTTACTAAATAAAAGAGATGGAGCTGGTAGAAGGGAAACAAGAACAATATATCAAAATACTGGTTAAAATTTCAGCCATATTCATCGAGTGGTTTTCTTTTCATCTTTACAATTAATCTATAGAAATCAAATCCAAGTTAGATGAAGTTCATGGCATATAATATACTATGCAACAGCATTTTAAACAATTTTAAATTGTAAAAATGAATATAACCATTGACATGTTTAAATATAAAAAAACAAATTTTCGTCAGCCTTTTCGATTTACAACCATAATACGTTTGGCGACATCTATGGTTACATTTTAATACTGCAAATTTGCCAAGCAGATCTCTACCAAATATTCAACAATTAGATTTTTTAAACATTTTAATTAATAAATATGCATTAAATAGTACAAAAACAATATTTTATTGTAATTTTAAGATATTAGTTCCAATATTTTTACTAAAATTAAACTAATTGTTTTATCTATAACCAGTTGCTTTCGGCAGTGACGCGTTTTATACATTTTAAATTAAAACTAAAGCACTAAAAGCGTTTACATGCCATTAAAGTTTTATAAAAAAAAAAACAATACGAAAAGCAGACGTATTGCTCATTATTTAATCATCCAGATATACAGCATGCATCTCTGGCGTTTGGCATAATAGAAAGAAAGAACGCGCAAAAGTGTAAATGGTATAAATCACGGCACTTGGCTGTTTTACAATTCAATCTTAACTGGTTCGCGGCTCTTCTCGCGCACCAAGAAAACGGGCTCTGCAAACTATATCCTTCGGATTACGGCCGAATCCTTCCTATTGAAACAAATCTCGTACACTTATCCCGATGAATAACATACATACTTTTAAAGTGGGTGTAAAATATCGAGCTATTCTATTCCCGCTCTAACATTTATAACCTTTTATTTTTGATGGAATCATATTTTTATTTGATTTTCTGCGCGATAGGAAAACTTAATAAAAATATAATATGTTGACAAATTTAGTAGTAAATATTTATTAAAAAACATCCATGACAATACAATTCATTATTATTAGAACCAATGAAATGCCAGTATTTTATATTCCACCCATTCCATGCATTTTATCCCAGCGACAATATTTCTTACCCAAGCAGCATTTTAAGTTTAAGTAACTACAAATTTACTACTAAGTCAACTTTAAAGTATTTTTTACGGTTAACCAAAACGGTTTTATAACAGTATAGATACGAAAAATTACCAAATTTTGAGAATGGTTTATTTCGTTATTTTACCTACATAATAACCTTTTTGATCTACCAAGAGAATAACGTAATAAAAACAATATAAAATTTATATTGTTTTTATTACGTTATTCTCTTGGTAGATCAAAAAGGTTATTATGTAAATAGGTAAAATAAGGAAATAAACCATTCCCCAAATTTGGTAATTTTAATAAATAATAATAAGTAATATTATAAATACCACACATTTACGTAAAAATAACGTTATAATTACTAACTGTTTGCTCTCTCTTTTTTAAAACATTGACATTCGTAATTTCTTTGTTCTTTTAATTTATATTTTACAAAATGGCACTTACAAAGTAATAAAGGCCACCCTAGATTGGAATTGTCAAAACTAATAATATTTTGCATTAAAACTCAAACGCACATTATTTTATTAATAAAAATGGGCACGATAAATCTTAAAAATTATATGCCCTCTAAATATTTTACGGTTTTAAGAAAAATTATTGCTTGGGTAAAATTATTATTTAAAAATACTTAAAACTTACAAAACTTTATAAAATATTTAAAAAATCATTTAGTTTTAATCATTTTTTAATACCTAAAACTTTCCTTATTATATTTTAGAAAAATATTTATAAAAAAATATTATTAAAATGTTTAGATAAGTAATGGATGCCATCTTAAAAAACCTCATTATGGCGACCTAAAAACAAATTTCCCTTAAAGTTTTATTTTTCACTTTAAGCTTATTTTTCCTTGTTTAGTCAATATTAATAGTATTTATTACCACTAATAACCCTAAAACCAGGCCTAATAACCACTAATAACCCTAATACCAGGCGAATTGTAATTATTTACGATTATAAAGTGGTCTTAATATCGTAAAACTATGACTTATGAGTAACATTTACCATTAAGTAAAAATTCTGACGTTAAAATTACCGTTAAGTTTTCCTTTAGGTGAAATACACTTATAAGTAATTTTCTTTCGTAAAAATTACGTCCCTCATAATACTTTAAAGTGTTACGTTACGTTAAGGATTTTATCTACGCCAGTGAGATTAGAACTTCTTATCCCACTCATTTTGAGTGAGATAAGAAGTTCATTAACGCACGCGTTTTTCTCTGCTTTTAACCAATCAAATAAAAAAGTCAAAATGCCAAAATGTCAAAATAACCCTAAATTAAGTCTTAGACAAAAATAATTACCGTTTATTTTTTCATTTAGAGGCGTAGATAAAAATTTGTACAATATACGTGTGATAACGCTTTATTAACGTACTTTTGCAATTGCCCAACTCGTGCTACGCACTCGTTGGGCAAATTTCGCATGCGTACGTTAATAAAGCTCTTATCCCACTTATATCGTAAATAACTATTAACGCTTTTCTTGATTAGAGATTTGTTGACATTTAAATCATGTGTATATTTAAATAAGGAATAAAATGTTTATAAAGCACAAAATTTAAATTTTAAATGTCAAACTGACAATTTGTATTATTGATTATAATCATACCACTTATTATATTATGGGTGAAATTTTTTCACCTCGCTACAGTGTTATCAATATACCACGATTTATATTTAGCGAGGAAAAATAATGAATTTTAGGATATATATATATATATATATATATATATATATATATATATATATATATATATAATTATATATTATATATTATAAATTATATATTATATATTATATCTACTGTTAGTTACTCTTCGCTTCTGAAGATCCTAACTTCGCGCAAAGTACTTCAAGCATTTTGTGTTTTGTTTTGGTAATTTAATATTGTTTTGTTACATAATACGACATAAGTCGTCCTTCAAGTAAAAGTTAATATACACTGCCCGTCAAAATTAACGCATAATAAGTAAAAAAAATTCTAACTCTAAAACGCCTTTACCAATCTTTATAAAAGTTTGGATAAAAATACTTTAACTTATATCTCAGTTTACGTTTTCAAGGATTTTTCGGAAAAATATCCTTAAAGCCCTTTTATTTAATATTAAAAAAAACGCTCGAAAAAAAACTTTTATTTCCACCTTCATAGTAAATGACATTTTATAGGTTAATTTTGTTGTTTTTGTATCCATGTAAATGATACATTATGGAAACAGACCTGTAATATTTTACGGGCTTGTATAAAGGTACTGTAAAGTTTTACAGGCTTGTAGAAAAGCAATTTATGTAATGAAATGTCACATTTGACATATTAATTAATATTTTAAATTTGAAAATCGTTATCCAAAGGTGAAAATAAAAGTTTGTACGTGTCACGCTTTGCAATTAATCTTTACTAGACTCACTGGATTATGGTGTTCGCTTCTGCGTCGCTCACCCCACAAACTTCCAGCTCGCCCGTAAAGATTCATTTACAAAGCTTGACACGTAAATAACTATTATAGGAAATTTTTTTAAAGTAAATAAAAAATATGCTGTTAAAGACTGTATTTTTGCAAAATAATCAAAAAGGGGTATTTTTTTATTTACTTAAAAAAAATTTTTTATTTACTTAAAAAAAATCGAGCGTTTTTTTAATATTAAATAAAAAGCTTTAAAAATATTTTCTCGAAAAACCCTCGAACACGTAAACTGAGATATAAGTTGAAGTATTCTTATACAAAATTTCATAAAGATTGGTAAAGGCGTTTTAGAGTTAGAATTTTTTAACTTATTATGCGTTATTTTGCTGAAAAGTGGTCATTTTTACCGACTTTGAAGCGCTGTATCTTCGTTACTGTTCGTTTGATTTGTACAAAATTTTCAGGGTATACTAACAAAAATACGGTCTTTAACAGTATATGTTGTATTTACTTAAAAAAAATTCCCTATAAAAGTTTTTTTCGAGCGTTTTTTTTTTTAATATTAAATAAAAGATATAAGTTCAAGTATTCTTATACAAAATTTCATAAAGATTGGTAAAGGCGTTTTAGAGTTAGAATTTTTTAACTTATTATGCGTTAATTTTGAGGCGCAGTGTAGTTAGTTAAAATAGTTATGTAAATGTTTACTAAAATATTATAGTTTATAATGGTATAGATTATAATTAACATCAATATTAAAATTCTTCCTTAGTTATTTTCGTGTAAAATATAATTTTATCCGAAATCGGCAGTAAAGTAATCAACAATCGGCAGTAAAGTAGAACTTTACTTCCGATTTAATACGAGTATTGTATGCAACCCATTATACATTAGAGATGTGTCTACTTCTACTCAGCAGAAACTAAATAATATTAAAAAAGCACCGTCGCGGAGGTCGGTTGGACCCTTTCATAAAATGTTGTTTAATTAAAATAATAAGTTAATTTTATTAATTAGATTAAAAAATCCTACATTCAAATGACATTTGATTTGATCATCAAATGACATTTGATTTCATCATCAATGATAATTATTAGTATTATTAAATGTGATTTCGTACAAAATTTAATATGCAACTCGGCATTAAAGTCATTTTTTATCACTTACCTGGTCATTTGCCTCGGCTTTCGCATCTGCAAATAATTTCCACATTCGTGATAAAAAAATACGACTTTACTACCTTGATACATAAATAGCTATTTTAATACTGAAAATTATTTCTTAAATATTAAAAAACAATTAAGGTAAAGTTTGACATTAATATAGCTTTATAAAGTTGTTTATATTATCTTTGCAAAAAAAGTTTTGACACGGTGTGTATTTCATTGTGATGGACCCAAAAAATTAATTTTTTAAAGAAGTTACAAATTTCATTTTTTTTTTTATTTATGTTATGGACAAAGACAATAATCCGTCCATTGACATTATTTACCGATCAATGACACATTACTTAAGTAACAGGTAAAAAATTTAACTAACCAATGAACCCACTTTTTAACAAAATATTACATTAAATGTAAATTTTACGTCATTGACTGGTCATTTTTGGTTTTTTACAATATTGCCTTCTTTCGTAACATTTATTATACAAAATATAAATATAGTTATTGTTAATTATACAATATGAGTATGGGTATGAGTATAAGGTACGTATGGCTGGCCTCATCGGCATCGCCTTGCACTGATCTCCCAGAGTTATTTTTACGCCCTTTCAGTTCTCCTACGTATCCCGCAACTGCACAACATTACCGGTGTTTGATAGATTCGAATTTTCACCCCGGCTGGTAAATATCTCTTAGGAAATTTGTAGCTGGGCCGGCCCATATGCCCGATTCAGGCTAGTGGAGTCCCGGAAATAGAAGGAAAACATTTTGGGTTTTGGGTGACATTGGACTAACCTAAAACTAAGTACAATCCGAAGTCCTTCTCGACCAGGGATTTATTAATAACCCCATTCAATTGGGGTTCATAAATGGGACTTGGTTTGTTAGTACGCTGCTGGGGCCTATCTTGCTTCTTGAGGTACTTGTTGTTTATCTTCGTCCGTGTCTGGTAAAAATTACTATGCTGAGAATTCGGACGCTGTGCACAAATTGTTTGTCGCACTGTGCGAAAACCATTTTTTGACTTCAGTACTATCAGAACTATCAATATAGTTTTCGATAGCCGGAAATGTAACTATCGATAATTATCAATAGTTTTTGATGTTTTAATGTTTATCCCCGAATTGTTGCGAAAATTATTCAAATAATTAGTTTATTATTTTAAGAAATGACGTATGTGGGTTTTATATAAAATAAGTCATTTACGTAAAACGAATATATACAAAATAGGTAAAAGTATAACAGTTTATGTACTTAATTATACATTTGCTATATTTTAAATCAAAAATAGTTATTTAAATAATACTTATTTTAACTTATTAACATTACTTAAAAATGGCGAATGCGCCGGGATATTATTAGTAAGTAGTACTTACTTACTAAGTACCTATTTACTTAACTAAGGGCCGGTTTATCAATGTCCAGTTAAAGTTGCAGTTAGTTATCTGGCAGATAATCTCCATGGATACCATTGTTTTCACAACGATCGATATGGAATTAAACTGTCAGATAGACTAACTGGAACTAAACCAGATATTGATAAACCGGCCCTTAATTAAGTACTTAACATAATTAGAAAAAACGTAAAAAAGAAGAAAAAATGTAATAAAAAGCATAAAATTTATAAATATAAATTAGACATATTTTAAGTATTTATTTATTTTAGATTCACAAAAGTTGTTAAAATTAATATATTAAAAAAAGGATGAATGTTATCGACTGTAATTATTTATAGGCGCAATTATTTGAGCTTGTCACCGGCACTTCGTACGGCCGTGTACGACTAGTTGTATGAATGCCAGGGCATAATATTCAAACATTGTCCCCTTGAATAGGTCAATAGCCATATTGTCATTCGAACTAAAATACGGCTTTTGTTTCGACAGACGTGGAAATGATGTTCCCAATACTTAGGTAATACCGGTATTATCGAGCAGATTCCATTTACAAAAGTTCATAATTTAATTTGGTTCAATTTATTCTTTAAATATAATATTAAAAAAAAATGAGTTTTATTATTTGATTGTATATTATTATAAATAAATATCCAAACACATACTGTATGTTAACGAGTTTTAATATAAAGCAATAATTGATTAAGAAAGCACATTCATAATTATAAAAATTTATAAACTAGTTGCATACTATACTTTTTCTAGGACAAATGTTATTATTTAACATAATTAATTTAAATATTTGTATAGAGTGACATCGATACAAAAATAAAGTAGCCAATATGGGGTTAGAAATCTGTTTTACCGCCTTTTAAAATGAAAACTAGTTTGTCAAATTATTATGTAAAAATCGAAATTTATCCCTTAAATATGGACTAACATCCTTTTAAATCCCTTATATAGAAGCAGTTTTTCACAGTGAATGTAAAGAGTGTATTTTTATGGGTACTCCACCCGAAGTTATTAAAGAATGGGCATCGGCAACTACAATGGTTTGCTGCCGGCGAAATCAAAATGTCAGTACAAACGTGCTTATAAACTTTTCAAAGATTGGCGTCAAGAAACTATTTAATAATTTTATATTTTTCTATTAAAATTATAAATCATAAGTTTCAAATTTTAGTATTATTTCACAAGAAGGGCATACTTTTTATGCCATACAGTGCAGTTTTATGACATTTGACAACTGTCAATTAACTTAAAGCTAACTTCAGCCCATGACACAAGTAGTGTCAAGGAAACATGACGTTAAATGATGTTTTAAAGGTGGGATAGAAAAAAATCTATTAGATAAAAGTGAAAATTCCGCCGAAATATTATTATATATTTAAGTTAATGTTAAAATACTTAATAAAGTTAATAAACACAACAATACACATCCCCTAATTAATGTGACTTATTTTAAATCGCAATAAATACATTTACGATTTCATTATTTTAATTGCATTAAAAAACCTATTGAGTTATATTTGTCCCAGTTATATTTGTCCCAGTAATATTTAAAACAGTACATTATATTTAAATGGCATCGTGTCTCAGTGGTACGCTGCACATTTTTACCTTCTAAAAAAGATCACTTCAAACCTTAATTTTTATTTTGTTTCCCAGTTGCCTGCAATACTTTGTAAAAGTGTCTCGCGGTGTGATTTTTGTTCTATATTTTATTGTTTTTTGAGTAAAATCTCCTGTTTTAGTTTACATTTATGCAAATAATGTCCAGGTTAGTATGTAATACTACATATATGTAGTAATATATAAAGACCGGATTTTAAGCATGATGCTTATTGCTTAATTTTTTGCTTTTTTTAAGGTTTTATGCTTTTTTTCGATTTCGTGCTTATTTAAACTTTTTTCCATATTTTTATACATTTTTTTTAATTAATTGTTTCGACTTTTACTTGATGAAACTCCATGTTAATAATATGTTAATATAAACTACACTGTTTAATTCTAACTTCAAAATCTTACATATAGAAAATAAAAGTATGAAACTAAATTTATTAGAGTCTATGGAAATTAACAAATTAAAGGAAAAAAACTGATATTATTCTCAATGACCAAATTGATACCAATAATTCCCCGTTATTAAATTTATTTTAATATATTCAAATAGTTTAGTGTTATATAACTATAAAGATTACAGGGCATTCCCATAATTATTGTTCCTTTAATCTAACCCCAATATTGTACTAAAAATGTTACCTGTTAAAACCATCATTTATATAAATAGTAAATTAATATAAGTTAGTATTCGATGTGAAGAAGCTACTGTGTAGCGTGCTTTTTAATGTTTAGTTAAGATACACGATACGCTACGGGGTTCTATTATTGTGCTTGCGCTTTATTTGCTGTACGTGGTAATTATTTAGACAATGCCAAAACAAAAGCCAACCATTGAAGAGTGGATTAGTGGTCACAAGGAACTAAAAATTGACAATAAAAAGGTCTTTTGTCAAGCATGTTCTAAAACTGTAAGTAAAATTATAGTATTTATTTATTGATAAAAATTACTGATTTTATTTTATGGTTTTGAAGAGATTTCCTTTTTGACTTAAATTGAATTACTTTAAGGTATAAATGAAAATTTTAAGGATGAAATAAAATAAATTAAATAAAATACAACTTTTAATTTCTAAAATATTATTCGACTTTACATTCTACTTTCTCAACCCAATACTGTAATGGTTTCCTTTCAATAAAAAGCCGCCTAGATAGTGTTTTTTTATTTTAATCAATCTAGTATGGGATTATTTTTTTTAAATATAATCTTATACAGGATTGCAAAATTAAGCGGGCATTTCTAAATAATATATAGAATTTATTTATGTCTTATACAGGGTGGTCATAAAGTATGGAATAAATTTATTAAAAAAAATGCTCGAACACGTCGAATTTTTTTTAATGGATGGTATTATTTTTTATCTTGGAATAAAACTTTTTTGCCTCTATATATTAATTATTTTTAATTAACTTGCTTATTTGGTGCTTTTTTGGCAAATTTCATGCTTTTTAAGAGCTTTTTATTTAATATTTTGATACTTTTTTAAGCACTTTTTTTTTTTTTAAATTGTGCTTATTTATCCGGTCTCTAGTAATATATTTTAAATATTGTTTGCGTATAGAACAGTAGTAATATATTTTGAATATTGTTTGCGTATAGAACAGCCCAAATTATATTTTTGAGGTTGTGGTACCTATTTTTCCCAGTAGTATTTTATACCTGTCCCACACAGAGAAAAGTCATCTCTTGATTTTACTAAAATAAATTATTTATTTCGATATCTACAAGAAGATATTTATTTAGTGGAAAACTTGGGTTTATTTGACTTTTTAAACTGATATTTGGTTAATACCAGTAAATATCTAGTTGACTTTTTATCTCAGGTTTAGTAGAAGCTTACTTAAAGAAACAAAACCTACATCCAAACAATTTAATTAATTGCTCTAAATAAATATTTCTTTACAATTAATTACAACAATAAGTTGTTTTCAAGAAAATTATGATTTATAACCAAATAATAGTATTTTCTTATTGTAAACAACAAGTTACTACGAATAAGAAAATTTTACTTTATACAAGAAAACTTATTTCAAATAAATGCATTTTCTTAAATCAAGAGATTACTTTTCTCTGTGCATCCGTGCTAAGACAAATATTTTATTTTCAGGAAGCAAAAGCTAACACAAACAAAATTGGAAGAGCTAGCAGACCATTTGTCAGATATTGATTCAAATGTTGACCCATACTTTTCCTATTCATTAGTTTTTGCACTTTTTGGAAATTAATTTTTTCTGGTTTATTATATTCAATTACTCACCAAATATTGCTGTTTCTGCTTCTATTATGAACTCTTTGGATAATTTTTTTTATATTGGCGTCAAAAATTTATTCAGGACAAAATTCATTTATACCGTTTTTTTTTCAATAATTTTTTTTTAATTTACCGACCATTCAATATTTATTCTGTATTTAATGTTAAATTTTATTTTATACGCTTTTAATGTTAAGATCTATCGCTCGACCATGAACTTTTAAGAATTTTTAGTCAAATGTTTTAAATCACTAAGGGGCCGTATGCAGAAACGTTTATTTTATATTACAAATTGGGTAATTATCTTTAAAACGTTTATATTATCCCTAAATAGTTGATTTCTACAGTGTAGTCAATATTAAAAGCATATAAAATAAAATATAACATTAAGTACAGAATAAATATTGAATGGTCGGTAAAAAAATTGAAAAAAAACAGTATAAATGAATTTTTGACAAAAATTACGGAATAAATTTTTGACGCCAAAGGGATCATAATAGAAGCAGAATCAACAATATTTCGTAAGTTATTAAAATAAACAAGAAAAAAATTAATTTCCAAAATGTGCAAAAAGTCCATGTTAAATGAATGGGAATAGTATCGTCCTTTAGGCAGGATTATGTGACTTTGGAAATGTTTTTTTTTGTTTCAAAATTGTTTTTAGGTTATAAACTAACAATTTAAATGATACCCAAGTGAAAACAGCCAACTTGGTAAATAACGGACACATGTAGGCCAAATTGAATCAGAATCAAAATCAGAGCCTGCAAATTTTGACTTTGGGATACTAGACAACATTACTGCCCCACCTGATTACTGCGCAAAAATTAACAATTTTATTGAATCGGAGGATTTAGATAGCGACTTTGAGTCACGCTTGATTTTAACATCTACGCAGAAAAAGACAATGAATTAACAAAAGACAGCACACTAGTAGAGCGTGTTGTTATAAAACTTACCAACTTAGTACGTGAAATAATCTGTCGAAGGAAAAGAAGACATCAGTTTCTTTCGCTTCGACAAATTATTTACGTCGGTAAAATTAATAAATATTTTATTATTTGCAGCTGTGCGAACCTGAATTTTAACCAGAAAAAGTATGCCCAAATTCCAGTAGTCAAAATGGCGAGAGCATTCTTGTGGAAAGACAGAAAGTCTTATTGATGAGCAACTACCATAAGAAAGAAACTTTTATGATCAAACGAACAGAAAAAGATGGCTCTAAATTAGAGTAACTTTGTCCCAAAGCTTTGGACTTTTATAATGCCTTTATGGGCGGAGTTGATCTATCTGACGAGCTCACCGAAATTTACGATATTGGCAGAAAATCTACGCCCTGCTTGAAGATAATAGTTATTTATGTCATAAGGCTAAGAAAGAAGTCTTTTTGTACTGAGCTCAAAATTTTAATGCTGGCGCGTTGCAAAGGCTTGCTTAAGCAAACCTGCGGTACTATTTTTCACAATTTACGTAGCAGTCGTAGATAAACTTTATTATTGTCCACTAGGGTGTGCCAAAAAAACTCGATATTTTTTTTTCTTGCCCTCCACCCAAAATATCGTAGAATATGTCCGAACAAATATTCTGTTAAAAGCGGAGCTCATAATTTCAATTTTAAGAGGTCCTTCATCGAATCTGAAGTTTTGCCGTTTAAATAACACAGAAAACTGACTTTTTTACCTTATTTATTCTTGCAACCTAGGAAGAAATTTTTTGTTCATAAAATCCATGACCACATCTTACAAAGCATTAAATTTGGACGAAAAAATCTTATTAAGCCGAATTTCTATTTTCATTATTTGATTTTTTACAGAACTTTAATTATACAAAAATGATGACTTTATACGCCGGTAACTTTTAGAATATTGACGATACAAAAAATTCGCCTAAAACTTTTTTGTGGTACATCAGACAACTTCAATAGTTTAGCTGAAAAAGGCAAAAAAACGGCAAAATTTTAAATTTAAAGCTCTGTAATATAAATAATGAAAATAGAAATTCGGCTTAATAAGATTTTTTCGTCCAAATTTAATGCGTAGGATTTGGTCATGGATTTTATGAACAAAAAATTTCTTCCTAGGTTGCAAGAATAAATAAGGTAAAAAAGTCAGTTTTCTGTGCTATTTAAGCGGCAAAACTTTAGATTCGATGAAGTACCTCTTAAAATTGAAATTATGAGCTCCGCTTTTAACAGGATATTTGTTCGGGCATATTCTACGATATTTTGGGTGAAGAGCAAGAAAAAAAAATATCGAGTTTTTTTGGCACACCCTATTGTCCACACTTACTACTAAAGTGATTGATTATCGGGCTGTAAAATAAATTAGGTAACGTTTGTTTACCTCCTAGTCTTAAAAGAAAAACCGTTTGGACAAATAACAAAATTTAACATCTGTCAGATCTTTCTAACCCTACTTTCTACTTTTAATTACTATTATTATAATTGTACGTTTTATGTATTGTTTTACCAATAAAATTATGTGGCTGGAAAGTGTCATTTTTTGTTTTGCCTAATGTAGTAGCTCAGCACTTTTTTAGATTTATGACATAAATACATCTTCAAGCAGGGGCGTGCCCAGGATTTGCTCCTGGGGGGGTTTTATCAAATTTTATAAAAATATATATGTGGATGATTCCAATTGTCCCATGTTAAAAAAACTTAAAATCAGCACAAAAATACTTACTTCTCAGCCTTATGACATATCTTTAATCAAAAAACTTTCTAGGGTGTAAAAATAATTTTAATAATTTAGAAGTTCTTCCCCTACTAGCCCTTCTCATGTCTCGGTTAGGAAAAGTACTTATTATTAATAAATTAAATTATTATTATAATAGCCAAGAAAAACTAACTTGGAAAATTTAAAAAGAAAGCTTGTCTCACCCGCGCAAAACTACACAAAATGTTCTTTGGCTGGGGAACCTCATAACTGTTTAATGTTACCAGGCGACTCTGGATAAATACTACTGACATGATTTTTTTCTGGGTCTATAATGTACTATTATTCAACACACATTTCATTTCTTAATTTCAACCGGTAGGCGGAATTCTACTTCGTCCACAATTAGCTTTAAGTAAAAATTGGTAACTAGAGGAGATTTCACTCGCGTGTTACCACGGTAGAGGAATCTCCTCTTTCTCCAACTAGTCGCACAATATACTATTTTTAGTTTTTTTATTGATATTTACTTTAACTAGGATAATTAAAAACAACATTGCGTGCGTTAGTCCATTAACTACTCGTCGTGTAACGTTGATAGATTTTTATAAAAGACATATACAGTGTTTGATTGTTACCATGCATAGTGGGGCAATTTATATTTAATAAGTGTTGTTGAATAGGATTCATGAGTTTTTAATTGACTTTACTAATTAAAAAATTTTATGTTTATACTAATAGTTTTAACAAAATGTACAAATGTAATTATATATGAATTTATTATAAAAAATGTTTGTTTTTATATAAAAATATTATGTTTTTTTGAATATTAAAATGCTGGTAAACTAAATTAAATTAATCTAAATATAAGCTTAATAGGAAATAAGAAAAACAGTAGTTTGTTCTATACGTGACAAGTGACAAGTGGAAATATCTTATTTCGACCGCGGCGAGTTAATCAAATGTTCATTGTATAGGCATGGAATAAGCTATTTTTTGGTATTCTTAATTGAAAATCATTAATTAATAACATAAAAATTGTTCTAAAGTCGCCCCTCGTATACAAGTAGTAACTGACATAATATGTTAGATAGACTACTTAGTAGTAACTACTGGTGTCGTCCCATCTCGGGACCGAGGGAAAATTTACCTGTTTCTGTGCCATCTCGGAACCGAGTCTACACGTACAAGTTTAAAAGTGCCATCTAAGGACCTAATTAAAAGGATTACTATCCATGATAAATGCAGTGAAAAAACATTTTCCCAATTCTATATTAAAAGGCTACAATTTTCACTTTAACCAAAGTATTTGGAGGAAAGTTCAAGCATTAGGACTAGTGCAAAAATATAAAACTGAAGTTGACATAAGACGGCACGTTAAAATGTGTGCTGCTTTATCGCATTTACCCCCCGAAAAAATCGAAGATGGATGGCTTTTTATAATGGAGTCTGCACCTATAAACACCGCGCTGGAAGAGTTTAATGACTACTTTGTTGGACAGTGGCTTGAAAATGATGCAATTGGAAATATGTAGAATTGCTACAAGGAAAAACATAGAACTACAAACTCTTTGGAAGCCTGGCATAGCAAATTAAACAGAAGGTTGGGAAAAGTTAATCCCAATGTCTTCCAATTGGTCTCTGCTCTAAAAGAAGATGCTATACACAATACTTTTTTACAAAACCGTCTAGAAATCAACCTGACACCGAGCAAACGCAGAAAATATAAATTTGGATGCAGCAATTGAAAAAACTATTATAGATTTGGAACAAAACAAAGTTTCACTGGCTCAAACTATGGAAATTTTACAACGTATCGTTCAGTTTATTTGGAATTATTGCAGTATGTATAAATATATCTAGGTATGTATATATTTAAAAAAATTGTATAAATATTTTTAATTTTTTGTTGCTGTTTTATTAAGTGCTGTTAATATAAAAGAAGTTAAAGTACCATTGAAAAATATAGATTTGGAGCAAAACAAAGTATGGACATTTTACAACGTGTCGTTCAGTTTTTTTTTAATTAATGCAGAAAATACGCATTGTACAAGTCAATTTCCATCAGAGCGATATAATGTCACATTTTAAATAAACGTTTACAGTTAGTTTTTTGAGATATCACAGTTTTGTTCCAAACCGACGATATAATATATTATGTATATGAAACAAATTGTATAAACCTATAGTAATAAATATTTTTAATTTTTTGTTGTGCTGTTAATATAAAATAAGTTAAAGTGTCCCGTTAATAACAAAAAGCCGTGCAGCCGCCTTAAGTATTTTGTACATGACAGGTATAAAAATGTAATACCTTATATAGGTACCGAGATGGGACTTTTTAATTTTGGAAACTTTATAAAGCCATATATGGCTTAGCGCCTGGGTCCCGAGTTGGGAAAGGTCCCGAGATGGGAGGTCCCGAGATGGGACTAAGCCTAACTACTTAGTAGTAACTGACATCTGTTAGATAGACTACTTGTTTCTTTAAGATTTTTAAGATTTGGTTAATAAAAGTGTTGCTTAGTAGAAAAGGATTGCTAACTATAAAATAAGTACTTTTCTTTACGATTGTCTCTCAATAAAGTAGGCTTTTTCTATTAAGAATACGAAAAATAGTTAATATCCAACACCCATTTCATTTCTTAACTTCCCACTAGTGGGCCAAATAGCATTTTGCCCACGGGATGAAGTTATCTTTAAGTTAAAATTGGAAAAAAAGTGAGGTTAAGTGATGTTAAGATGTCATATAAAATATTAAGTCAAATTGGCTTTAAATTCCTTGCGGTAGTTGAATAAAATATTGTATGCGACTATTGGTCAAAAAAGGAGATTCCACTCGAGTGTTACCTCACTCGCTACGCCAGTGCGGAACCTCCACGCTCAAGGGATCTCCTCTTTCTCCCACTAGTCGCACAATATACTATTTATGTCATAAGGCTGAGAAGTAAGTCTTTTTATGCTGAACTCAAAGTTTGAGCTAAGCACAAAAAGAGACGACTCAGCCGAATGGCATACAATATTTAAACAATACATAAAACGTTCTTACAATTATAATAACAATTATTAAAAGTATAAAGTAAGCGTTGACAATAATAAAAGTTAAATTATAGAACGCTTGAAAATAAAATAGGTTTTATAATAAAATATAATACAAGGTTTTAAAAACGTTATTTACATAACTAGTGTACAACTTCGCACGCGACTGCCATTGAACGAACGACGAGTAGCGAGAATCGGTCAGCAGTCAAGTGCGCAAAAGAGACTTTCCGCGCGTGTTAGATACAATATTTTTTATGCAAGCAAGGAAATCTCGCAAGTTTCCATTTGTAGAAAAAATATTTACATACATTGTTTTATAGCAGGTAAGTTAAATTTACCGTGAAGGCTGGTTGCTATTGACGACGGTATGTAAGTGAGGTACTTAGCTACCTTCCATGGGTAAACAACGTCTTAATAACGACAAAATCATAGCAGACTACGTGACGTCCTTTGATGTTAAAAAATTACTTAGTGCTTAGTGCTAGTACTAGCTGTGGGAGCAGATAAAACGTTATACACCACGCAGGAAGTTTTGACGGACTCTACTTCCAGCCCTCGCAAGCTTGGACGCAAACTCGTCCTCGACTTACCTCCTTTATAGTGTAATATACCATTTCTACAAGCAGGCGGAAAGTTGCTACTTTCCGCACTGTAGGGAAGTAGGAAAGTAAGAGTGGGGAAAAGTGCAACTTTTTGCACGCTTGTAGAATAGTATATTCTGTAACAAGTTTGGAATACAGCATATTCCGCTCGAGTGAGTTTGACGGTTTCACGAGAGCGGAATATGCAATTCCAAACGTGTTTCAGACTATACTTTTTCTACGTTTTCAAAAAATACCATAGTAAAATAATTTAATTGGAAGAAAGTGAGGTTGGATCAGTCTAAAATTTGTTAGATATTAAAAACAGAGATGTCGCCACGAGTGTTTATTCTGTCATCAGATGATAGAATATTTCATTCTGTAACACTTTACAGAATATATGTCATTCCATAGATAAAAGTGATATTAGAAGGGTCAAATTTCGTATTAGGAGTAGAAAAAAACATTTATTTAAATATAATAATGATTATTCGGTAATATTTTTTTATTATAAACTAAAAATATATTATCAGAAATACATGATAATGTATACAAAATATACCTATAATGTATCTACATTTAAGTACAATAAATTTAAGTTAAAATTAATAAATTTATAATAAATGAATCACTAAAAAATATATAAATACTATTATTTGTACATATATTAAAGTTTAAAATGTTTACTTTGCATTTTAATTTATAAAAAAAAGTTAAATGCGATCAATTAAAAATTAAAATACCATTTAAAATTTTTTAGTGCTCATTCTAAAAATGATTTAAATATTAAATATTTTAACAAAGTTGAAGAAGGAGTTGGTAGAATAACTGACCACGTGCAATTGACATTTTTTTGAAAAAATAAAAAAAACATGTTTCACTTGGGCAATAAACGACTATGTAGCGAAATCTGATGTTTTTAATGGTAAATCATGGATGGTTATTGTAGCAAAAAAGCAAAATCTCAATTTTAAGAAATGTGGATTATTATTGCACAAAACCATAAAATTAGAAGTAATATAATATTTTTTATCCCATGCTTTAGTTTAACTCCTAGTTTTATTGTAACGCTTAATCCAATAATTGACGTTAAATTGACTAAATGGACAGATTTATTTTGCCCCCACCACAGATAATTTGCAAAATTTCTAAAACCAGATTAAGTACACAGAATTGTATTATAAAATATTGATTTATATTAAATTTAATCAAATAATAATTATTTGACTATAAACAAAATAAAACTATACACCAAATAAAACATGTTCTCCCTATCCTATTTAAACTGCTGCTTCGTCTAACTTAGGATCTCGCAATTACTATTTCATTGTGCAGTTTCAATTATGCATTGTATATTGTATGCATGCATGCATAACACAGATCAAATCGGCTTATTAGTCAGTTATGTTAACCACGTTAACTGCCACCATGGAAGAAACCAAACTTCTGTGCCGAATTTCAATTTATTGTGAATTAGGTTTATTTTTATGACAGAATTAGGGGGAAATGATCGAAAAACATTTTTCTGGGGGTTTTTACATTTTCTGGACCACTGTGCCACCCTAAATACATTGCCATTCGAAAGATGCTGTTCAAGGTACTCCTGTAAACCCACGCCGCATTAAAGCATAGTTAAATGGGTGGCACTACAAATTAGGGCGGTGCGCCGGTATAGGGAAAATTTTTTTTTTCAAAAATTAAAACGCCTGTTGGTAAAAAAGTTGGGTCCCCAAGCATCTTCAAAAATCCATTATATTAATTTTTTTTTTAAATAAATTAAATACGCTAGATACTGAAACATAAATTGCTTTTTAAGAGTTTTTGTGAGTTACTTGTACTCGTGAGTACTTTTGGATTTTTTTGTACTTTGTACTCAAGTAAATTTTTTTCAAAGTACTTGTACTTTTACTCGAGTACTTTTTTCTTGTACTCGCAACAGCTCTGGTTCCATTGAAAGAAAATTGTTGGCTACTGAAAATTTTAATGAACTTGTCATTGCGTGACCTTGGAATGACAAGGTTCTAAGTGCAGCTGCCCCGTTAAGCAAAAATGCCTTACCTGCAATAATTAAAATTCTAGATAAGTCATTTTTGCTTAACGGCGCAACTGCACTTAGAACCTTGTCATTCCAAGGTCACGATTGAGCACTTCGCGCACGTAAAAGAAAGCCGAATTGACTTTATCTATAAACAAATAAACCAAAATAAGTACTTGTTTGAAAAATGTTAGATTAAGAAACTGTTACCTACCAAAAAACATTTTGTAAATTTATGGTTTTCAACTAGTTTATGGGTCTCACATCTTGCATACATCGGTAGTTTATGATCCAATTTTTGCATGTATATAAATTTCTGCCCCCCCAATTTCATATGTCACCAGCCGCCATTAACTTCAAATTCAATTAGTTTCTAGTTAACGATACTCTAATTAATTTAAAACGGCAGAAATTAAACTGATGATAATGAGGAAATATCGTACTGCTGAATATTTACCGTGGTGGCTGATCCGTATGTTCATGTCAACCGCGTATAATCCAAAATAATCAAATTTGCGTAGCAGGTGTATAAGTGACCTGTAGCTATCGGATAATTAAAGCTAAACTGAATTATCTGGTTACAAGTACATTTTATGTTCCACTTAAATGAAGTTTAAATCAATTCTGGTCGTTTGAAGTATTTATCCGCAACTTAAACGTCGATTTAAGTATTATTTAATTATCTGCTGGCTTTGCTAATATTTTAAAATATACCTTACACCAAAATTAGAATCATGTAAATAATGTTTTATTTACCCTAGTATTTAACTTCAGCATACATAAATTTTTAATTTTTAAAAAGCAATTTGTGTTTTAATTTTTTTCTGCACCATGCGGGTAAACGATAAAAAGGTGGCAATAAAGTGTACCTACATGTTTTACTTGTTTTTTGAATTTTTATTGATAAGTATAATTATAATTATTGATAATATTAATAATTATAATACTTATTATTATTACCCACTACAAAAATTTGTTTTATTGATAATTATAATTATTAATAGGTAGGTAGTACAAATTAAAAAAAACTAATTAACAAGTTTTTATAATAAAAACAATTAGGTATCTTTTATTTTAAAATGGAAATCACAAAAAATTTAAATACTATAAATCGCAAATATAATACTTTATTCAACGTTATAAATAAATTATATGTACCTACCAGATCAAAAAAATAAAAACCTATTAAAAAGTCGAATATATTTATATATATATATTTAAATTAGGTTGCGTGTTTCCATAATTCATTTACACTTCTCGGGAAATAAACTAGTATGCAAATATTTTATGTCAATTAAAATACGCCTACTACCCCAATACAAAGATAAAAGGGAATTTAATAAAACTGTTAATATGCTGACCTGCCGCTTCAAAAGCGAATTGAATCAGTAAATATTTTTTTATTTAAAATATGTTTGTATATGTCATTTATTTGTCATTTATATTATATTTTATAAATATATATACAGGGTGTCCCAAAGTCCCAAAGTTAAACAAAACAAAATATAAAGTTTAGGTCACTATATATAGGGATATTTAAAAAAAACTGCATTTTTATACTTCTTTAATACGCGTATTTATTTATGATTTGAATTTTTTTCCAAATAACCAATTATTTCGATTTTAAACAGAAAAAAATAATATTAAAATAAGATTAACTATAAGTATAACCAAATGGAGGTGTGACTGAGTACACGTTATTCTTTGAAATAAAAAGGATTTTTCTTTTTTGTATGATCGTGTATTGTGAAAGTTTTAATTTGCAAAATAAAACTTTCACAATACACGATCATACAAAAAAGAAAAATCCTTTTTATTTCATAAGTATAACCCTTATTACCTATAGGTTTACCTATTCATGATAGCCTAAACATTATTTAACTGCAAGCACGAAATTTATGACTGCAAAAAAAACAAGATTGAATGCAAAAATATAACCTAATTTTTTAAGCGTACCAAATATAACAAAAACTTAATCAAGTAGGTAATAAAATACAAAATAATATTTAAAATCGTATTTACCCCAGTATAACAAAAACTAAAAAAACGTATAATACTAATGCAGATTTTGTATTGCAGAATAATCTCAAATTTCTTAAAATAAAAAACCGTTCCTTATGACATTATGACGGCACTACCAGAGATAAAAAAGGGCACTACCTCTTGTAATATGTAATATCTCTATAAAGTAGGGCACCACAATGAAATTTTACCAACTTGCCCATATCGAGGATTTATTTAGAATATTGCCGAACCGTTAAACTTTAGCTGCTAAAGCATTATAATTATAGCGAAAAATTTGAATATGTAGTGCCACTATAGTAGTGGCACCTCAAAGATGCCGAGTAAAAAAAGTATTCGAGTATAACAAAAGTACTCCAGTACATCAAATGTACTCGAGTACAACAAAAGTACTCGAGTACATCAAATGTACTCGAGTACAAAAAATTTACTCGAGTACAAACAATGTACTCGTGTCCATTTTTACATTTTTAAATTAAATAAGTACAAGTACAAGTACAAGTACTTTTTTTAAAATGTACTCTGGACTGAGTACCGAGTACATAAAAAGTACTTAAAGTACAAAATTTGAGAACAAGACTTGTACTTAGTACTCGAGTACCGCACAGCTCTGAATGGAACACATAGCTATTTTCGCACACTGTATTTCGCGTAAAAGTTTTAATGCGATTTAATGTTGAAAAATACCGTTTACATTTAACTATTGTCATAGGGATTGTACAAATGATTTTTAATAATTTAACAGACTCTGAAAACGCATCTCAGATTATTTTTATAAAAGCACTGTAATAATGGTAATGCACCCGACGCACTTGCAAAATCCTACCTGCTGTAAATAACTGTTATTTCGTATTTTAACAAATATTTGTAGTTAAAAATTTTAACTGCTAGTTCATACTCTTTATCAGGAAACAATAATTGAAATTTAGGAAATAACGCTGGCTGAAAAAGTGTAGCTATGGAGAGATGATCAGAGGACCGGAAACGATATTCTATGGATGTAATAATAACGTCGCATACTTCCTTACCAACATTTTTATATATATCTTGATAACGCGCCCTTTTTGGTTGTGATACTGGTTGACCATTCAATGAACCAGCTTCTTCAGCAAAGCAATCATGATCAGTTGAATCACATTTTAGATAGACTGTTTAAATATAGATATGCATTTTTGCATTTTTAAGCTTGGAGACCTTGAAAAAAATGTGGTAAAGCCCTCAATGTTGCAAAAAAACTCTTACTTTTTTTTTGGTTTGCTGCACGTTCAATAATTAAATTTAGTTGTTGAGCATAGCAGTGAATATAATGGGCGTTATTGTATATTTTTTTTAATTTTAGCTTGCATGCCGTTTTTTTTTCACTTATAACTGCGGCACCATCGTAACTCAGTTTTTGAGGGTTCTTGTCAATACCAATATTTTTTAGTTCTTTTAAAATTGCATCACTAGTTCCTTCCGCAGTATGGTCCTTGATTACCAAAAAACCCATAAATCTTTCGTGAAGTTTACCACCTAATTCATATCGTATTAAAAGAACGAGTTGCGAAAGAGTAGCACAGTCAGTCGTTTCGTCCGCCATCACTGCTACAAAATTAGATTTATTTATTTCAGCAACGATGAAATTTTGGCAAACCGTGTTTATAGAGTCTAGTAGTTAATTTTGTATGGTTTTCGATAAACCCATAAATACTCTATTGTTCTTTTTATTTATATGGTCTTTTAAAGTCCCATCAATTTCCGCCAATAAATTTACAAGGCCCCGAAATATTCCAGGATTAGCACTAGTTTCAGACTCATCGTGGCCACGTAGAGCAACCTCAAAAATAGCACAAAATTTTATACAATCTATTAACCTTTTTTTGTCACATTTTCATTATGTCCGGTAATGTTCTTCGTATACGCACTATTTAATTGGCACATTAATCTTGCCCAGCATGGACAATTCTATGTGGTTATTTAAATTAATAGAACTTACTTTGTGCCTTTTTAGTTTTTCGCCAAAGTGTTGACATCACACATTCCCTTTGATACCCATGCAGGGTCGCTTCTAGGATTATTCATAAGACAAATAATGCAAAAAACATTTCTTTTTTCACATCCACACAACCAGTTTTCAGCATCGTATAATTTTCTATTAAATTTCCTATTATAAGTTTTTTTGGAACTCCCACCAGCACTACTTAAACTTTGATTAATATTTAGGTCCGACCTATGCGGCCCTACTGATTTTATTTCTAATCGCAATTCTTATGTTAAGTTATTTAAATTAACACAAGTAATTATATACGGTATTTATCTCCATTTTAAAAATAATAGAAAACAATACTACACCACGACACCACGACCGGCGAGATTTTTGACTAACTGACCTTCCTCAAAACGGGCAAATCGGCAACGCGGTGACAGAAATATTACTATTTAGCACGATTATGATAGCCGACTCCTACTAAAACAGATATATTCCGCCCGCACGCCGCACACCCCCGCCTTCATCGATACGTCAGACCAACAGTGCTACTATCCATCCTAAAAAAGTATTAATCGTCCTAAAGTTAATATTGAGAATTACATTTAAAAAGTTTGTTAGGGTGTAACATTACAAATAAATTAATTAAATATAATGTTTTTAAGTAGCATCGGGGGGATTTGGGAGGGCACTGCGCCGTTGCCCTCCCTGTAGCAGCCGCCACTGTTTGAAGTGAAAAAACTTTTTTTAAATAGATAAAATGGTGCATATTAGTTTTTAATAAACACATAAAAAGCAAAAAGTTTAAAGTTACATATTCCAATTTATAAAACATCGATAGACATATTCTGTATTATTATAAACCTTAATTCAGGTTACTAATGAAACAAAAATAGCAATACACTGCCAAAATATTTGAAATCACCGGACCAAATAAAAGAAGGCGAAAATCTAAGATAAAATTTGCTTTACTATTTTTTTAATTCTCAAAATTGCGGGAGGTATTTAATTTTTAAAGCTACCGTCAGTTGATTTTGTAACACCCTGTATGTGTATTTGAATATGTTTCATCTCTAAGGGGCAATATGGCTCTTATAGAAATATATTTTATTTTAAAACCGTCTATAAATTAACTGTTGTCAACACTGTCGAGAAGTAATTGATTATGGCAAGGAGCGGCCCTAGTAAGTTTTTTGGAGGTACAAGATCTCATTGTAACGCCTCCAATACGCAATTACCTATTAAAACTACTTATACCCAATATTTTGTATAATACCATAAAATGTAGGGTGACCAATGCACCTTGCATTTTGGTATCACTGACCCTGCTACTCAAAACTTTTTGGTGATCTCACCCAAATTTTAAAAATATATTTAAGGTTCCAAAATTGCTTTTAAGCAATGTAAAAATGAGTATCCTCTTTTTTGTCAAAATTTAAAGAAACGCTTACCTATATTTAACAAAAAATCTAAAAATTTTATTATTTTGTTCAGTCTGTATAACTTTAAACTGATTAAACTTTTTTAATGATTCAGTTCTTTAATACGTTTTACAAATTTATTTTAAAGTAAAATTTGTATTATCTAAATTGGAGTTTTAAAGGTAAAAGATAAAGAAATTACAAGTGTCCAGATGATGCAAGAAACGATGGTCCAGGTACACGAAGGGAGTAAAGGAAGGAAGAAAAGAGGCAGAAAGATTTTGAAAGTGGTATGAAACGCATCGCTTCTTATAAATTTTTGCTAAAACGAAATTTATTATTAAGATATGTTTAAATAATTGTTACAAGTGTTTGTGTATTCTCGAAGGTTTTTCTTAATTCTAGTGGCCCAAATTATGTAGTAAAGTCCACTAAACGAAAAACGATTAATATTTAAGTTAACTGATCATTACTAATTCATTAGTTCTTGTGCACTACTACGTTTAGCAAGTTTTACTCAACACCTTTTCTTTTAGATATTTTTTTTTATTTTCTTGGCTTTTATGTTTACTGTTTAATTTAAAAATTTCGATTCCATTATTTTATTGTTTAACACTAAATTAAGTTGTACACTGTCCCTTCAACTTAAATGTAAAGACCTTTATAAAACGATTATGCATTTTTTGTGGTAATTTTAAAACAAATATCGGTGATACGAGACGATTTGTTGCTTAAAAGGACCGTTAATTTTAAACTTTTAATGTACCCTTTACTTTAGTGCACGTGCCTTGCAGTAGATATTAAAATGCTTCACACCAAGAGTAATAAATGGTCACCTAGGTTCTTTATGTGTTTTTTTACCATTTAAATTTTGGTCAATAAATAAGGGACCAATAATCCAAAATTTCTGCCCAGACATTACGTTTTTTAGGTTATGATTTTTTTCTGATAGGATAAGGATTTTCATTGCTCTAATAACGAAGATTTTGTTTGTTAACCTTTTAATTTATATAAAAAGTACTTTCATTGCTAAAACCTTTGTTTTTTAGAATTTGGATCTAATTTGTTATTTTATTGGTCATGATTTCACAAAATTCTAAACGCCTTTCTGCATTACCATTGCCAAATTCTTGTGTAATATCCATTTTGAATTGGTGAAATTTTGATGTTTCAACGCCTACCTAACAGCCCTGTTAATCTAGATGCTGAACGGAGTGATATTTTGGGATCTACACCAAACTGACCAAGAACCTCAATTGAGTATAGTGTTTTTTATAATTGTTAAACAATTTGTTTATTTATGCTTTTTTAGTTTATTATCCTTTTGTTGGAATTATTTTGTGTTCTCCTGTTTTTCAAAGGTTTAAATTGATATTTAATATAATGTACTTTAATTTGATATGTATAACGAGAAATTGAAATAAATAATTATTAAAATAAGTTTGGGTATTTTTCAAAAATTAACTAAAAAATATTTTTCTTTAGTACTGTTAAATAGCAAATCTCAAGAGCTTTACAATGAGGTATCACAAAGAGGGCAATTTCATTTAAAAAAATTGAATTTGGGTGGGTACAGCCCCAGGGGCTGCTTAGTGAATGACATTTTTATGGTCATACTGATTCCCTCCACATATCCTTTTAACGATTTTGAGATTTTTTTTATTTTTTAGGTACAGATTTATAGAGCATTGCTCATTTTTAAATAGAAACCCTGTATATATAAAGATTATTATCTATTTGAGATATTTTAATGTTAATTGGTTGCCCTTAAAATTTTAAGAATATTTTTTTTTGTGATGGAGGAAGGGGGAAAATCGAATATCACCAGAGGTGGAGTAGTGCTCAGTGCTGCTGACTACAAGCTGAGTAAAATCTAAAACCATAGTACCAAAACGGAACAAACACAAAATTTAAAAAAAAAACTCAAATAGCCAAAGCGTTCCTTAATTATGCTGAAAATGGTAAGGCTCAAGCTTTAAAATAAGGATGGTATTGGTTTGACTGCATAATGACACATTGTCATCATTCCTAAGTGCCGCGGACCTCCGGAGTCAGTGAAGATAAAATCCTTTGTATTTTATATACGTTCTGTTTTATCTTTCTCTATCATCGCCTTTTTTGTATTTTGTAATTGTATTTCTTAATTACCGTAATAAATGTATTTGATCTGATTTCTTTTGCTGCAGGCTACAAGCCGAGAAGTTGCGGGTTCATGGTTGTTTATTTGTAAAAATTACTCAACAATTATATATTTCTTGTTAAACAGATTTTCCGTGCGAGTGTTTGTTTAATTTAATTTAATACTATTGTTCTATTTTCGCCTGAATTTAATGTGATTGAGTACTATAAATAAATAAGCGAAATTTATACGATCGTATATCTTATTCTAGTGAAAAGGATTTCGTGTCCAGTTCACATTCTATGTGGAAAGCTCTCAGCCAAATTGCAAAACGCGTGTTCTAGATACGACAAATAAATTTAGTTTAAATTTTTATTGTGATAAATATAATTAAATCCCGGCAACCCCTTGTGTAATGAACAGGACAACCACACATAGAAAATCAGAAAATGTTGGCATACATCCATATATTGCATGGACACGGCACTATATGTGAGAAACAACCCTAACTCCTTGTACAGATACGGGGGAAAATCCAAATTCAGTATTGATACGTGTAGTATTTTGTTTTGTTAAATTTGTTTCAACTATAAGAAATACTATTGAGAACGTTATTCCGGTACAAATCGATAGGAACCAAATAAATGAAACTAAAACTTTCTATTTTCCCGGGTTTGCGTTCCAAAAACTGGAATCTGTCTTGGCAAATCCGGTACGGTTGGTCACCTTGAAAAAAGTGGCGTGGTCACCGCGCGCCGCTGTGAGACTTCATTCGGAAAACTAGGCCCAACTATAAAATGTTTACAAAACCGTACTGGCTATTTAAATAAAGGTTTCATTCGGAATACTAGGCCCAACTGTAAAATGTTTAGAAAACCGTACTGGCTATTTAAATAAAGGTTTTTTTAAGATATTTTTTGTTGTTTAAGTGCATTTTATCTGTAATACAAATTTATTTTTTGAACTGGGTAATTACATTATTATCCCAATTCCCCCGTTTAGTTAATTATTTGCAAATAAATTATTGAATTTGAATTATTAGTATTGTTATTTAAAAATAAGATAACAATTTTAGCATTAAAAAAATTAACAATACGATTTGATAAAAGTACCTACACTGTTTAAAATAACTGTGGTGTAAAAAGTAATCTTAAAATGGTGTCAAAATCCAACACCAAGCGGTGTTAATATAACACCACGAATTATGGTTAAAAATGTGTACCGATCGCGGCAAAGGCGGTGTGGATCACGTGATGTTCTTAAATCTTGCCTCTGTTGACTTACATGAAGAATATATAAACTTAGGTAATCCTTTGCTTTGGTGTGACACTACAAGTTGTTCGATACTAAAGAGACCTTAAATAGGTGGAAACAGCTGTCAATACTTAAAGTATTTTAAGTTAGTGCAACGCACTAAAAACATTATCTCTATTGCGAGTTGACTGTTCCATTTTCTGGAATAATACCACTGGTAATATACTAGTAATGCGTCAAGGAACTTCCTGTTTCCTTTTTTTTCCTTTTTTCTGTATAGTATGATTTAATTTGTCCACAAACACATAATATTTAACACTGAAAAGGAGTTCATTTAACACCAAGTAAAATTTATTTTAATACTGTGTGAAAGTTAAATTAACACCATTTTAGTATTTGAATTTACACCGGCCAACGAACCTTATTTAACACCATTTTGGTTTGTATCGATATAGACCATGTTTTGTGTTAATTTGGTGTTAAAATGGTCATGAAATTTTGAACAGTGTATAGTATGTAGTAACAATATTTTTTACCTGATATGCCATCGTATGTCCACCATTCTTGCCAGTTGTCACAACCAACTGAAAATATGAAAAATGCACGTTAAATACAAATTTAAATTCGACTATTAAAAAATATTCATTTAGTATATATATATATATATTTATATATATGTATATATATATGTATGTATACTTATAATACCATTTTAGTCAGTAAGGCGTTCAATATTTTTATAAGTATGTCATCAGAGTATTAAAAGCGTTACCTTAAAAAGAATAATGAAAAGCTATTTACGGGTAAAATTAAATGTTCCCCAGTGCACTCTTTACATTGTAAGTGGATTATACCTATTTTGTACACTTTCTTAACAATTTTCCACAAGCTTCCATAAATATTGCCGCGTAAAAAAGAAAAAGATTCATCCTTATGTAGGAACTAAGTGTAAATATATTTAAAAACATTTTTTGTATATTGATTATTATTATAGGGCGTTCTTAAAGTAACATTATTATATGTACAGAGTAGTCCAAAATTATAAATTATTTAAACAATCACATTCTTTTTGAGCCACCCTGTATATATAGGTAATAATTAGGAATGTTAGATTTACTACCTAGTTTTTTAATTAAAGTATTTTATTTAAAACAGAATATTTCTTTTCTGTTGTCCATAATCATAAATTTTAAATTGAAATAAATATAATTGTATGTACGAAAAATGTAGGCCAATGAAGGACATTAAAGGACTAGCAAAGTTGATTGTCACGATTAATTAATCATTTTGGACTGTAAATACCTTCTAGCAAACATATGGGCCTACGGGTACCTAGTGGTCGCGACCGGTCGTTATAAAACGGGGTTAAATCAAAACAAGAATTTATTTATACTGATACTAAAAGAAGTAAAAAGTAAAGTGTTTGGTCATATCATAATTTTATGTGATTTTTATAAAAGTACATTACATTATGTTATAACGATCAGAAAATATTTTTTTTCTACAAGCGTGTCGAAAGTTGCTACTTTCCGCATGCATAACCATGTAGAAAGTTGCACTTTTTCTCACGAAATTACTTTTCGCGCGCTTGACACTGCGGAAAGTAAAGTATGTTACAGTGGAAAATAAAAACCGATGAACAAAATTGCTATTCCCTTGTTTGTAGACAAAATATTGTGCCTAACACGTGCGGAAAGTGTGTTTTCCGCACTCGACTGATGAGCGAATTCCACTACACGTCGTTTGTTTAACGGCAGTCGAGTGCGGTAAAGTAGATACATTTTCTTTTTGTTTAAAAGAATGTTAAAATTTAAACAATAAAATTGGCGCAGTTTTTTTTAGTTTGATGGAATTTATTATAGGTAGTAATGATTATTGCTATTATTTTAAATAATAAAACAAATATTATAAAGTCTATGCCTTTTTTATTATAACATCAAAAATAAAAATCTTAATATAAATGGAATATGCGTAAATGGTAACAAAAAAATTGCAAAAAAATTGAAGTCGTCTTCCAAAAGAGTTAGCCAAGAGTTTACATACAAAAACATGGTAAAAAATAAATTTATAAACGTATCCATAACGGTTATTAATTGGATTGTTATGGGTTATGGCATAACCCATAAAAATACAATTAACCTTTCAATATCCATGTTTAAGTTAGATGATGCACTAGGTAGCTGGTCTGACTGGTCCAGACGATATATACCAATAATATTTTTACAAAACTTATTTTTAAGAACCAAATTTCACCTATTTAATGTTTACAATAAAATATGAAGCACCCTAAACTAGCGACAATATGAAAAAAACAAACAAGTACTGACACAAATAGTTATGGTCACATATCACTTAACTGCAACCTGAGCAAACTAGAAAAATTCATAATAAATAATGTTTAAAATCTTCTAAACCCCAATCAAAACGGATTCCGGCAGTACTGGTCAACTACAGAAAATATTGTAAATTTAACCATGGAAGTACAAGACGCTTTATTAAAATAACCAAAAACCTTGGGAAATTTTAAATGTTTTATTTGTAAAAAATAAACATTGACTGAGCATTAACGACATTGGTACTTTTTTTTAATTCGAAAGACTTAAAATAATTTGTAGGTAATAACATTTATCCTACCAAACAGTACGCCACTGATCAATCGATGAGGAACCGCGGAGTTACCTTGTCTATTACTTTTTAATGCAGTTTTGTCAAATGTAAAATTAAAAAATTTATTACATTTTTCAGCAGATGCTAAAAATAATTTCCATTATTTATAAGGCTTAAACTCTGCGAAGCATGTTTTCGCTCACCCGCACTTGTAAAGTATTGTAAAGTGAAGTGCTTTTGGATTGATTTACACAAATTAAATGTTAAACGTTAAATTGTGAACTTGCCCTAATTTTATCAAAGTAAACAGAAAAAAAAAACTATCAAAAAATTATTTTTGTATAAGGTCACATTAAAGTGGTTATGGAGTTTTTAAAATAGGTAGGTACTTTATTTTTAAAACATTGCATTACCTAATAGCTGGATGAGTAAATGAATACAGAACATGTAGTTATCTATGTACTATAGTACATATATGCATATATGCTCCACACATCGTCCCACCACGTGACTTCGATATAAATAATTAAGGTTAATTTTTTGTCAGTGTCAGCTAATGTCGTCCTATTTTCTGAAAATAATGCAATAAGTACATGTATTTTTTGTGTCTAAAGGTCTTATTTTAGAACACAAAAAAACATGATTCTACTCCTATTATAATATATGTATATATGGAATATGACCGTTCTAATATCAATTTTGAATGTAGAATGACATATATTACTTATAGTATTACAGAATAAATTATTCTATCATTGGATGACGGAATAAATACTGGTGGCACATCTCTGTGTTTAATATCCAAAGAATTTTAGACAAATCCAACCTTACTTTCTCCCAATGAAATTATGTTTATATGGTATTTTTTGGATACGTAGAAAAAGTATAGTCTGAAACACGTTTGGAATTGCATATTTCGCTCTCGTGAAATCCTCTAACTCGCTTTCGGCTCGTGTGAAGTTTTCACTCGAGCGGAATATTCCGTATTCCAAACTTGTTACAGAATATACTATTAAAAATTGTATTATTTTTAGAAAATACGACGAAATTAGCTTGATACTGACAGAAAATTAACTTTAATTATTTCTATAAAAGTCACGTATTGGGAAAATAAAAAAAACTTCTAATGCATATTTTTTCTTTATCTTTGGAGTTTTTTTTATATTTTTTCGTTACATATTATGTCAAAAGGTATTCGGTATAGGGGCATTTCACGTGAAGTGGAACAAAAAAGTTGCACGCCTTTATTCCAACAACCGAAGGCTTCGGTAAAAAGAACCAGTTCTAGCGTAGATTGTAAAATTGTAACTTTATTTAAATAAAATAGGTACTTTCCTCCTTTGTTACAATATTGTCTCATTATGTTATTATTATGACAGCACAGCTATTTTACTAAGTATGTTTTTTCGGCCTAAGGAAGGCGTAGTACCGCTCAGTGCGACATGTCGTGCACGTATGTACAGTTACGGAAAGAAGTAATGTCCATTTGAATGCTCCATTGTAATTGTTCGGAGGCATTCGGAAATGGTCAACATCTGCCTCTTAGGGATTTATTTAAAAATATGTTTATATTTAGAATTTACTACCTGCTCGTATTGAATTAATTATTTTGGGTACCTATGTTACATATTTAACTGTATTTTTATTAAATGGTTAATTTTTTGATATATTTTTGTATAGTTTTATAAACATTTATTCTAGGAAAAAACTTTTAATAAGAACTTTTTAGGATATAAATTATATTATCAAGTTGTAGTTTTTTAAAACTTACTTTACATTTTTCAGAACTAGCAATGATTCAATACACTATTTTAGGAGTAAAAACAAATTTTATTATTTGTTGCACTTTTATGTGTTAAAATTAAAAACATACTCTCTAAAAATTAATTAGTCAAAAATTACTAATTTAATAGTTAATAGTGGCTGCTTTTTCACTTGTACCATGGTTAACCATGGAATACCATGGTATCCCAAAACTAAATAGCCAATTCTTATGTAAAATTATCCCCTGAATCCGAAAATACCGTCAAAAGTTAAAAAAGTAGAACAGTTTTTGAGATATAGTCAATTTTCTATTTAATATGGAATTGACTATATCTTATAAACTGCTTCACTTTCATAATTATTGATGTATTTTCGGATTCAGGGGACAATTTTACATAAGAATTGGCTGTTAAATTTTGGGATACCATGGTATTCCATAGTTAACCACGGTACAAGTGAAAAAGCAGTCAATAATAATTAAAATTTTTATATTTGGTATATTTTTAAATTAAATATAGTAGGATTTATCAAAAAATGTTTAATATAGAGTCATTCCAAATAAAAACACCAAATGGGGTGCGCTGCGTGATTTTTTATTTTGGTGAAAAAATTTGAGGATGATCTTTTAGGTGTCAAATATGAAAATCCGTTGCCGTTTTAATTTTTTGTTGCTTTACTTTTATTTGGCACCCCTTAGAAGTCTGAAATAGTGTCAATTTCTTACTCTCTTATAGTGGGCCAGAACTTTTTTTCTGTGACAAATATTGAAATAATTTTAATTTTGTTTTACTGTCCAGTAAGTGTGTTTTCGATATAAATTATTATTAACCAATTAGTTAATCTTATAAAAGAATGGTAAACCACTAAAGATTCATGATAATTTGACAATTTTTGTGATTTTTGTCTGGCTCCTGTGCCTATTCTACTGAATTTAGAAGGTTCATTTTTTTCAGGTATAAAGTACTTATATAATAGAAAACGTAACTATTATTTTAAGTTTCTAGACTATCAATTTCTTTATTAAAAAAATTATTGAAAATTGATAATTCTCAAAATTAGCCAATTTTGCCCTCAGAAATCATTATGTTGAGGAAAAAATAAAAATCTGAAACTTTCAGGAAATGTAGTCCCCACTTTCATCTTTTCAGTCCAGTTAGTCTTGTTTTGTTATTTTTATTCCTTTAAAAGATATATTAATTTTTTTAATGCCCGTTTAGTAGCGATATTGTTAGTTTTATTTATAATTTAAAATTTAGATGGCTTTCATGTTTATAAATATTATTTGTGCGTATTTTTTTGGTAAATGTTGTATATAACATAATATGTCATATTATATAACATATGTTATATATAAAACTTTTAAAATCACCAAAGGAATACCACAAATAATAATTATGAAATATTTTTGACAGTTCTGATATTTTTGGTAGTTATGTTATATTTTAGGTACTTATTGAAAAATCATATATATATATATATATATATATATATATATATATATATATATTTATATATATGATTATATATTATATACATTATAATGAAGTATTTAATTGGCTAATTGGTGTTTAAAGAAGATAAAAAATATATTCAAGATCCTTATGGTTTATATCGTTAAGTATAATAAGTGAAATTAATAAAGAGTTAATTTAAACGTATAAAAAATGCGCTAAGCAGTTTTTTGTCGGTTTCTTTCAAAATTTAAACCAAGTCTTGTTCCATTATTTTGTTTCCTTTAGTAAGGCACTAAATAGTAAAAAGTAAGTAAAAAGTAAAAAGTAAAAAGTAAGGCACTAAATAGTAAAAAGTTAAATGTATGTATTTTAAATGTTAGTGTTGGAAAAAATTTACACAATCTGTAAATACTTCTTTAAATTTTAGTTTTTAGATACCTACCTATATGGTTAAAATAAAACATGTTATAATAAAGGGGTTTATTTAGAATATTTTTTGGTTTATGCTTATTTTTAACAATTTAAAACTTCTCAGAACTTAAATATTTTCTATAAGAAAGAGGTACATATGTCCTTGCATTTTTAATTGCAATTAAATTCATGAATCTCGAACACTCCGTCATTTATTACACTTGCAAACTTTTTGAAATCACAACTTAAATACGCACAAATAAAATTTATGAAATATTTTTGACAGTTCTGACATTTCTCTAACAAACATGAATTAACAAAGTCAAAGCCATCTAAATTTTAAATTATAAATAAAACTAACAATATCGCTACTAAACGGGCATTAAAAAAATTAATATAACTTTTAAAGGAATAAAAATAACAAAACAAGACTAACTGGACTGAAAAGATGAAGGTGGGGACTACATTTCCTGAAAGTTTCAGATTTTTATTTTTTCCTCAACATAATGATTTCTGAGGGCAAAATTGGCTAATTTTGAGAATTATCAATTTTCAATAATTTTTTTAATAAAGAAATTGATAGTCTAGAAACTTAAAATAATAGTTACGTTTTCTATTGTATAAGTACTTTATACCTGAAAAAAATGAACCTTCTAAATTCAGTAGAATAGGCACAGGAGCCAGACAAAAATCACAAAAATTGGCAAATTATCATGAATTTTTAGTGGTTTACCATTCTTTTATGAGATTAACTAATTGGATAATAATAATTTATATCGAAAACACACTTACTGGACAGTAAAACAAAATTAAAATTATTTCAATATTTGTCACAGAAAAAAAGTTCTGGCCCACTATAAGAGAGTAAGAAATTGACACTATTTCAGACTTTTAAGGGGTGCCAAATAAAAGTAAAGCAACAAAAAATTAAAACGGCAACGGATTTTCATATTTGACACCTAAAAGATCATCCTCAATTTTTTTCATTACAATAAAAAAACATGCAGCGCACTTTTAAATTTATTTTTGGTGTTTTCATTTGGATTGACTCTATAATTATAATATAAAAGTTAACATACCTATAAAACTATAACTTACATATAAAAACTATAAAACATATAAACATAAATAGCTATAAAATTATAAAATATATATTATATAAATATATAAATATTATAAAACTATAAAATATATATTTTAATTTATTTCTTCATATTTATTTATTGCTCTTTTATTATATGTAGGTTAATGTGTAAAAAATTATAAAATATTTATTCTTTAAACTTATAATAATATACTCCGGCGCCGTTAAAATTATCATCGGCGCACACGTCGCGTATTTAGGCATAATTAGAGGTATAAGTTAATACTTGCCGAAAGGGCTAATCCTCATCCGGCTTAATAAGAAAAGATTACAATACCTATAGATGTATAAACAGAAAATATATAAATTATATCATAAAAGTAGGTAATAAATTTTATAGCCGAAGTTCTTCCGGACTAAAATGTTAAAAAGTATTTTAATTTAATTTCATATTAATATTTTAAACGTAGGACAAATTATTAAATATTTGATAAAAGATATTATATAATTATTAGACTTATAAGTATAAATACCAAAAAATGGTCCTGTTAAAATGCAACCTCTTAATATTACATTTACAGGTCCCTCATCGGGAATTTTTATTTCCCATTAAAATAATATGAGATTTTTTAAAATACTTTAAAATTGTATAACTCGTAAACGGATTAGTAAAACTAAAACAAATTTTGGTAGGGCTCTTTTAAAAGGTATTCAAGGTAAAAGTTGAATTTATAGAAATTTTCAAGATTTTCAAACTTTTTCAGCAAAACAAAATTTATGGTAAAATTTAGTAGGACCCTTTTTTAGGAAAATATTATCTAAAACCATAAGCAAAAAAAGCTGCCTTTTTATTTAAAAAGAAATGGTAAATAATTACATTAATTATAATTGAAGCATGGCATTCCCAAAGGGTTTGGACCCAATTTGGTCAAATATTATATTATCATTTAAAAATAGTCTATGTGCCATGCAAAACGACTAAAAAAATATTTTCCATAATATTTTTGTATTTTAAAGATGAATGGATTTTCATTGATTTCACACAATTTTATTTTTGACACTTAGACCCTTTGGGAATACCAAGTTCAATTATTATAATAATTATAAATTTTTGCCGTTTCCATATTTTATTGGATTTTTATACATTGAAATAAGTTGGTATTGGGCAGATATTTCATAAAACAAGAAATGAAAACTAAAATGTTGATAATAGTATATTATTATACGAGAGATAATGCAGGCTATTATTCAAAAGGATAAGGTTTGCATGTCGAGCCGTCAGGCGAGAGACGTAATTCATCCGAGTAAATAATGCGCATTATTTCGAGTGTAATACTATGTTTGTTCTACTCCAATTAAGAAATTTTCATTGATAACAAAATTTATTTATTATAACCTCACTTTTCTTCTATTTTAAAGATCATTATAGTCGCCCCTCGTATATATAAATAAATCTGACATCTGTCAACCTTACTTTTTTCTAATTTAAAACCCGATTGTTTCAAATATCAGTGAATATTAAAATAAGCCAATCACTGATACCTACAAAGTAAATATAATTCACTTTGATAGACCGGGCGGTTATATTGGTTACCATTATTTACGCAAAAAAACAAAAAATATCAATAATATGCAATAGAAGTGGAAAAACGTATTAATAGTGCACAAAATGCATTTTAGTTTAAAATTTTAATGTGTTTAATTTACATAGTAAGAATAAATATTTTAATTTATATTGCCCAGATAACAAAAAATCACATAAAAAGGTAAATACATTAAAGAGGGTTATTAACAATTTTATTTGCAAAATTATGCAAAAGTTTATAATTATTTTAGTATTAAATGTCTATATTTCATTTAAATATATTATTTTATTAATAACAACTTATTAAATAATATATAGTTTATTTAATAAGTTATAGAACATAATATATTATATTATATTTAAACTATTTCAGAATCAATGTTATTCCTTAAATATTTAATTATTGCATAAAAGCTTAAAAGTCAAATGAAATGTGCCTAGAAAGAATGGTAAATAGCAGGTAGGTAGAATTATTGAGTTTAAAAATAGATATGTTAATTTTATTACCAAAACCCGAATGCCTCCGAACAATTACAATGGAGCATTCAAATGGACATTACTTCTTTCCGTAACTGTACCTTAATTGATTTATCTCCTAAACTATTGCAGATCCCATTTTGAAACTTCTGGTGTATAATAAATGTACTTTAGGCTATATTTTGAAATAAAAAAAATTTAAAAGATTGGCCGAAGATACTAAAATTATGATTTGAAAAGTATATTTCCTGTTTTGTACATTAAAAAAAAAAACAGTTTTATTTGGTATTAAAAAAGAACAGTAAATTTTCTATTTAAGTCGCCATATTTAATATTTTAAAATAAATTTGTTTAATTCAAAAAACTATTTTCAAAGAATACGAATTTCAAAAACGACAATTCTTTAGAAGCCAATAACTTGACAAATAAACATCATACAAAAAAAATATTGTCTGTCCACATTCATACCTACTAGAACTACAATCAAGCTAAATATGAAGAAATTTCAGAACGTCACTTTTTTTCGCTATCCACTTCACGTGAAATGTATATACATATATGGGTATATTAAATATTACATAACAAACTTTACACTCTGGAATATAGCAGATTATAATAATTATTATATTTTTTATTAAAAATTAAAGTTTTACGATGATGTAAAGGTGTTTTGTTACATTTTTAATAATAGGGACAATGAACATTAGAATTGTAATCTAAAATTTAATAAAAAGTAATAAAAAGTGACTCTTTATTTAAAAATAAATTTTAAATGACAATTCCACTTATTTTCTCCTAATAAAATAAAAAAAATATAAATAAATTTAAAAAATTGTTTTTTGGGTTTAAATAACTAATTAAAAACATTATAACTCAAAAAATATATTTTTGGTATTAAAATAACTAGGTACCTTTAGGTATATTTTCAATATTTTTATGCATATGATCCCGTCGTAATTTACCCATTTTATTGATGAGCTAAAATTCAGGACCGAAAAATCCAATAAAGTCCCTCCACACCTTAATCTCGTTATTACCGCTAATAAACATTTTTACATTCGACTATAACCTATATATAGAGCTGTAAAAATCATTGATCTGGGTCTTATCCTACCCTCAGTCTCGCAAGAGTAACTCTCAAAAACTAGTCGGTCTGTCTGGCGCCAGAATGTTATATCTCTCCCCGCGTTTGTTGATAGTTTTTGCGGGGGAAACGGACTTGGATCCGCATCCAGGCGCCTGCAGTCTCCGCTATGTCGATGACTAATGGGTAAATTGGGGACAATGTACGATTCGTAAAAACGACCATTACCTACATCTCTTGTTTGTGTGACTAAGATTTTTAAAGACATTTTTCCTGATTGAGGGAAAGTTTTATAATAAAACAATTTTTAATGTTTTTTTTTTAATTTAAAACGTCATATGCGATGGAAAAATTATAAAATATTTAAATGTTGTACCTTAATCTTCATATTTTTATATAAAAAGTATACAAAAAATAGGGCACAAACTCAATTTTTTGGACAATTAGCTTTAAAACGTAAATTCTTGTTAACCCGAAAATTGCTCGTAATAAAATTATTTTTTTATACTTCTTTTTTGGATCTTGGCCTTTAATCTATTTCAAAGGGTCTCAATTAACCACCATGCACCACATGTCTGCATGCACAGAATTCCCTCAATAATTTTAATCTTGAATCATCCGATCATTTTTTTGATCATTTCCATATATAACTATACATTTTTAATAAATACCGGTGTATTTTCTTCTTCTGGGCCTTACATATAAGTATGTCACAAGAGCCAAGACCAAAGTCTATTTTTTATACTTAAAATAGCATTCACTATTGCTATAACTAATGGGTAAAATTGTAAGATTCGTAAAAACAACCATTGAGTGGGTAGGATTTTTAAAGGAGATTTTCATAATTAAGGCAAAATTACAAAGATATAATAAAGTGCCACAAGTAGAAAAATGGTAGTTTGGCAAGAATGTAAGTTCTTTTTTTCCTTTCTCCATTAATATGGCGTTATTGCGCCTGTATATACAGGGTGATTTTAACTGCCGATAATTTTCGTAAACTAAAGGGAGTTTGTCAAATAAACTTTGTTCAAATTTTGCTTCCTCTTTAGGACACAGGGTGTTAAAATTTATCTGTAATATTTTCCAAAATATAAGAGATCAATTATATAAATTTGTATCTAAAGAAAATACAGTATTTAAAATGAATTATTTTTTAAATTATACCTGGTGACTATTTTTTCCTAATAATGTAGTTTTAAACCTAACTAAACTTGTTTCTTCTACGTTTAATAATAAAATTAGATTCTTTGGTCTATTAACCTTTTGTTTAATGAAAAAAAAGTCTTAAACTTCCATTGCATTAGTATTTTTAATCACGATGTTTCGACTGGCAAGTATCTACGGTCGTCTTTATAAAGACCTATAGGTTATGTACAGTAGCTATTTAAGCCAGGTTCACTGGGGCTTCCAGATGCAACCAAGCTTTTTGGAGAATACGGGTGTGATGATTTTTTGCCTGGTTTAATTTTAAGGTCACATCTGTTTAACCGTTTCCAGACGTTCCTTATGTCCACAAAAGGCTAAAGCAGTCAAGGTTTTTTCTTATGAACCACCCTTGGTGTCTTTTGACAACCTGATATGATGACCATGTGATTTATTGGTCTTTTCTTTTTGCGTGTTATTACGATGATGTTTCATTTTTATATCGAGACCACCATAGTGTCTCGCCGATAAAGGACCGGTCACACTCACAGGGGATCCGGTACACTCAGAGAAATATCATGTCATGAAAAGCATATGAAATGATATTAATTTAAATAATCGGGTAAATTTGATTCAAATAGAAAAAAATGTAGTCTTATATTCATTTACCAACAGTTTTACAATGTTTTTAAACACTTATAAAGTGTACTCTTTTTAAAATATATATACAAAAAGAAATCTATTTATTTCATTGCCTTTCTCAACGTTATTTTAAAAATATATGTATTATACAATTGTTATACACCTTTTAATTTAATGAGAAACACCAATGACGCCAAAACATATTTGAATCCCTTTGAATTATTAGGGATTCAAATATGTTTTGGCGTCATTGGTGTTTCCCATTAAATTAATAGGTGCATAACAATTGTATAATACATATCTTTTTGAAACAACTTTGAGAAAGGCAATGAAATAAATGGATTTCTTTTTGTATATATATTTTAAAGAGGGTACACTTTAAAAGTGTTTCAAAACATTGTAAAACTGTTGGTAAATGAATGTAAAACTAAAATTTTTTCTATTTGAATCAAATTTACCCGATTATTTAAATTAATATAATTTCATATGCTTTTCATAACTTGATATTTCTCTGAGTGTATATGCAGCTCTGCCTGTCTTTCTTGTTGGTTGGTTTTGTCTTCGTTAAGTGGCTCCTTAACCTGTTTTTTGAGCTGAATACAGTGTTGTATTGTCCTATTCTTCGTATTTTTTCGTAAATTTCTTTGACGTATGGAATGAGTTTCTAGGTCTTCTACGTGTGTGTATTTAGCCGATTCCTAGATTCAACTAATTTTATGGGTTAGCCATTTCCGTTGAGGTATTTTAATAAGGTTTATTTCTCCTTTAAGGGGTTTCTTCCGAGTTTTATATGAAGATCGCTCTATCTATAAGGGTTCGTACTACCCCATGTTTAGTATTGTAGTTTGAAAAGTAACTGAGATATTGTCCTGTATACTGTATATAAACACCAACATTTTGTTTATTTCGTGTTTTTCAATATTTAGCTTTGTTTAAAAGATATAAAGAAAAATACCTGAATTTTTTTTCCAGAATCATTTTATAAAATGTTTGAGATTCAACAAAATTATTTTTAATTTATTATTATTTATTTTACCAAACTAATTAATTTAAATTAAATTTTGATATGTTAATAAAGTAAAATTAATTGTCTTTAATATAAACAACAAAATTGCAATTACAAATTATTAATAATAACTTTATTAACGGTATGACCAATTTACAATATATATACAAATACAAGAATCCTATACAACACAATGTAAACAATGCAATAAATAAATACACATATACATATATTACGACACGTTAAAAATTCGTTCTGAGCTTATGTTTAAATGTTGGCAAAGAAACATTAAAAAAGTCTATTTCTAGCTTATTCGCATTCGCACATATTCGATTTAGTGGCATGAATCTAGCATAGTCTGTTCTTTGTGTTTTTAAGTAAAACAAATTTTTTTGCCTCGTTTGCCTTTGAGGAATATTAAAGTGTATCATTTGAAGCAGCTCAGGACTGTTTATTAAATTATTTAAAAGTTTATACAAAAAAACCAGCCCATGTTCGGTTCTTCTAACAGAAAGTAATTTTAGGCCGATTAACTCTCTCATAAACATATAGTCTAGGTTTTCTGTACTCACATTTAACTTATAAGCACAAAAACGAAGGAATTTGTTCTGAACTTTTTCAATTTTGTTTTCCAAATTTGAAAAATGTGGGCACCAAACAACACAACAATATTCCAGGATGCTATAGCACGTATACGTATACGTACAAAGGACATATATACATTTTTTATACAATAAATATTGTTAAAATCTCTTAAGCTGCGTTTTAAAAACCCCATCATTTTTAGAGCTCTGTTTACCATTTGATCAATGTGCTCATTAAAAGTAACCTTGGTATAAAAGTAAACGCCTAAATCTTTGATTACACTTACATTTTCTAAAATAACAGAATTTAAACTATACGGAAAAACAACAGCATTTTTAACTCTATAAAAGTTTATGGTTTTACATTTATTCACATTTAGTTTCATTAAGTTTCTATCACACCATATTTGTATTTGATTCAGGTCTTCCTGGATGTCACAGCAGTCTTCAATATCTTTAATAACTTTGTAAAGCTTTAAGTCATCGGCAAAAAGTAAATATTTACAAAATTTTATGTTATCACCATTTATGAAACAATTAAACAAAAGTGGAGAGAGATGACCACCTTGAGGAACACCAGACGTAACACTAATTGTTTTGCTTCTAAAATGGTTGTTAATAAGTACTATCTGTGTCCTATGACTCAAATAGCTTTTTAGCCAATGCAATAATTTCCCAGTTATTCCCAAGGCTTTTAATTTATTAAGTAGAATACTATGATTAACTATGTCGAATGCTTTGGAAAAGTCAGTGTAGATAGCATCTACTTGACTTTGATTTTCCAAAGCATTCAACAGGTCTTGTTCGAAAAGAATTAAATTACTTGCCGTAGATTTACCTCTACAAAAACCGTGCTGTTCTTTGATTAGGACATCTCTAAACAAAGGCGTTATTTTATTATTAACAATTTTTTCCAATATCTTAGGGATCTGGGAAATTTTTGAAATTGGTCTATAATTTTTAATATTAGTTTTGTCACCATTTTTATGAAGAGGTATAATAAAGCTTTCCTTCCAAACGGCCGGAAACTCACAATTATTTAGAGACATATTAAACAGCTCAGTTAGGGTTTTAACCAAGGAAAACCTACATTCTTTAAGAATTAAAGAAGGGACACCATCAGGACCAGCACCAGCACCCTTAGAAATATTTAATTTAGACAATTCATCGAATACATCACGTTCACGAATACTACAGTTATTTAAATGTAAATTACTAGCATAATTATAATCAGGTACTTTAATATCACAATTTTTTACGTAAACAGAGCTAAAAAAATTGGCAAATAAATTTGAAATTTCAAAAGTATTATCAGATGTAACATTATTATAAGACATTTTATTTGGCATGAGGTTATTCTTTTTTTTAGTATTCACATACTTCCAAAAATATTGAGGGTTGCAATTGATGTTTCTTTCCAGGGAATCTATATAATATCTATAGCACTCGGCGGTCAAGATTTTACACTAATTTCTCAGAACACTAAATTTATTATAATTAAAATCACTAGAGGACCGCTTAAACTCTTTATGAGCAATTTTTTTTTTGGAAAATAAGATGTTTTAGCTCATTTGAAAACCAAAGAGGAAATGTATGCTTTACTACCTTCTTCCTAGGGACATATAATGAAAACATGTAATTTAAAATTTCGTAAAAGGAATTCAAACAAATATTTACATCATTACTAGCAAAAACAACATTCCAATTAACAATATTTAAATGTTGTAACTTAAATAATAAGTTTTTGCTTAAATTAAGTTCTGGTTCGATAACGAGTCGTTATTAACGACTACATGATCATGACAAAATATTTAAAAATATATTTTATGTATTTATTTATGCATACCAAATTAGGATAATTTATCTTATACATTTCAAAATAATAAAATATATTTAATTTTAACACCCTCTTTGAGACTTTAAAAAGGACAACTTTGGTGATTTGTTAAACAAATATTAGAAACATTAGTAGAATTTAAAGTACTACAACGATGTTGGCATCTTTAGAAGCGAAGTGTAACTAAATCTAAATGCTAAATCTACCATATTTATACTAATTATAAGCTAAGGTTGACTGAACCATAAATGGACACAATTTACTAAACGGTGGACCGTAATCGCCTCAGTAAACACGTAAAGAGAAACTAACAAACTAATTTATACAAACTAAAGTGGGTACCGGTCCGGTATTGCTATTTAAAGATTTACACAGTAAAAAATATTTCGGTGTAAAGTTACCAAATGTAGTGGTAAAATCATTTGGTGTTAATTTATACACTAAAATTGGTCAAAAATATTAAGTATTTATTTTAAATTGTGGTAAAATTCATTCGTGTTAATTTAAATTTATTTTACACAGCACCGTGTCAATCTAGTGTTAATTTAAAGATAAACTCGACGCAGTGTACATTTGACACTATTATTTGTTGACAGCTACACACATTGTGGTAAAAAAAAGTCACGTAGTCATCACCATTCGCTAACGACAAGGGTGCGATCAGTATTGATCGTAGCAGTTGATGGTAGTGTACCTATGCATGCTATTTTAAGACTATGGTTTTTAAATTAAAAATTCAGTGGTCGGGTAAAGTGGTGCAATGTGACAGTGGATGCAACTTATGTTTGTGATATAACATGTTTTTTTTACCTGTGATTTTTAAGTGAAATATGAAATTTAGTAAAATTTTAAGTTTTTTGAGCTAGTGAAAAATCATATTTAACTTATATACCTATATAAGCTAAATATGGTTTTGCACAAACTGAAAAAAACTTAAAATATTAAGTACTACTTTTCATTCAAATAAATTAAATTATTAACACTTCTTGGGTATAAGAATACACCTAAGTAGTGTTAATCATTTTTTTAAAATTTTATGCCAAAGCCTATTTGTATTCATATAAGTAATATAAAATATACTTTATTTTACATTACATGCTGTGTTTAATATTAAAACACCATCCATTTTTAACACCTACACGTAACACCTACATGTGTAGTAAATTACACCAAATTGAGCATTTTCTACTCTTGAATGGAGTTCTTTAACCAATATTGCGTGCTGCTTTTACCCCTAAGAGTGTATTATATTTGATGATTTTTACACTGTTACGAGTTTTTTGTACGAATAGTACGTGCAGATTTTTAACCAATTAAAAAGGGTAAATTTACCAAATTGTATGTGGTTAGATATACCATTTCTAGTGTGGACCCATATAGACCACTTTTGGTGTTGTTTTTTACCAGAAATTTTTTACTGTGTACTTATAATTTTTTGGTGTATAAACTTTCATAACTATCCAGCAGACTTGGTTCCCTAACTTCCTTAATAAGTTTAAAGTTTTCCAATCTTATTCTATGACCATCATAGGCCATACTTCCTTTAATTTTCGATAAACTATCGGCTGGTAAAATGTTGATAATATAAAGTTGACCAGCAATGCCATTTCTGTACGTATACTAAAAATAGAGATACCCAAATAAACCAATTAATTAAGCTATTTTTTTTTATTTAGTACAACTACTAAATCCGCTAATTTTTTGATATATATATTTTTATCCTCAAACTATCTATATTAAACTTCACTAGACACTAAAGTGATTGATTACGACCTAGGCACATTCAAACTTTTATGAGGCTAGTAATTAATTTGTTTTCTTCTCGCCAGTAGCTCAGGCGTCAGTAATTGGCCGCTATTTCGTTTTGCATCGTGTTTGGACAAATAAAAAAAATCGAATTTTCTCAGATCTATCTAACTTATTTTTTTAATAATTAATAATTTTCATGTAGGTAATTATTCAAATAAAATTTGCTTTAAATTAAAAAAAATATATATTAACTTAAAGATAAAATGTTATATGGTACGCAACAGGGTGGTCCAGTTTATATCATACTAATATTATATATAATTGTAATACGCGTTTATAAGAAGGTGTATCATTGTTGTTCTCAACTTAAGACTACCTATCTTTAATATACATATTTGATACATTAAACAAAAATAATATAAATAGTTATCCATGAACTAAAATAAAAATATAATAAAAAAATTATAATCGTAATTCAACGAATTTAAAGAAATTATACAAGAAGAAATAATAAGAAAAAAAGAGATTTACAAGGATATGAAAGAAATAAGAAATTAAATTATTTATTTGGATCATTTAAATTAAAATTTAAGTATCACAAAAATTATATACATATATAACTAACTAAAGGAGTATAACTGTAAGTAAACTCTATTCTTTTATTAACCTGTGGTGCAATTAAACACCAGGCCTTTAAAACACGTCGGAGGGATGGAAAACACGACGGAGTGCTCTTAACGCCGTATAACCTTCTTAAGACAAACGCCGACTCAATATATAATATAACTTTAGACCTATTGCCGCAAACACTAAACTTAAAAAATTACATGTTTTTGGTTACACTATTTTAGTAAAAAATATTTTTTGTTCAGAAATAAATTGGCTTTATAGTGGTGTAAACAAAAATGTATATTCATTCTACTATAGTGTATAAAATGTATATTCATTCTACTATAGTTTTATAAAACTAAAAATAGCTATTTTTTCTCACACTCATAACTTAGTAATTTTATTTTTTTTATTATTAATTTATTTTAATATTTTAATATAATTTAAAGGCAGATAGTATTTATAAATATATTAGTTATAACTAGGGATGGGATTTTAGTTATTTTACCTTTTTTCAACCGATGTAACTAAAACCAATAATGCCAAAATGTGTTTTAAAAGATTTTCTTTTATATGACATTAACTTGTTTTCACCTTTTTTTTTAACTTTTTTGGAGGTTTTTGCTTTAAACTACCTTTTTTATACTTTTGTTACATATTTTTTTAACTTGTTTTAACCTTTTTTGGAGTTTTTGCTTTAAACTACCTTTTTATACTTTTGTTACATATTTTTTAATTTTTCAGTTTATTTTCACCTATTGGTTACCTATTTTTACTTATTTTGACTTATTTTATTTTTTTGTGTTCTTTTTAAATTTTGCGCCAATATTTTATCCAGGGCGTGCAACTCAACGGTAGAGAATTTTTTCTTATGGTCACAGACAGTTACCTTCTTTGTAGCGAGCTTATGTTCTGTCATAGAACTGTGTAGTGAGTGTCACTCAGTGAAACACATGTATTTATTGCATAGAAATAGTTTATTGTGGGTATGTTCTGTTTTTGGGTATGCGGCTAAACCATACCATGGGAGGAAAGTAGTGCTTTTCCTCCCGCGAATAGTTTGATGCCCGACGCGAAGCGAAGGGCATTAAATATTCAAGGGAGGAAACGCATTTTCCTCCTGAGGTATGTATACCTTTTAACGGGTTTAAGACATTTTAAGCGTTCCTGTTCCTTTTACTAACCCGGTATGGGGCTATAAAATTATGACAAAATATTAAGTAGGTGTTGCGTCGCCGACGTTATGTTGACAACGCTTTGTTGCTATGGTATTTTTGGTAATACAAAGATAACAGTATTTATAAGCTGTCAGAATGTTGCTAAAAAGGCAAGAATAGTTGCAATTAATTTCCTTCCTTAAAAATCGAAAGAGCGATATGAAAATGAATATAGTTTGTTAAAAGAATGGTTGGACAAGGGCTAGACAAGGTACAAAAACTCTAAACTCGCTAATGTAAAATTGTTAAAAAAAGAGGGAGGAATTTTTTTTTCCTCCTGGGGAGGAAAAGAGGCATTTTCCTCCCTCGCTCGGGGGTGGAAAATTAAGTTTTCTAGTAAGGTAGTAGAAAAAATTATAAACGAAACTTGAACTGAGGTTTTTTCTACCTAAAATGCTGTTTTTTAACCTAAAATGCTTTTTTTAGTACTTTTTTAGTTACCTATTTTTCAGTTTTTAGTACCTAAATATCCCATCTTTAGTTATAACTTATACTAAAATTAAATAAAATTTTACATTATTTAATATAATTTTAAAAATATAAATATTATTTTTTTTAATAAAAATACATGTTTTTAAGAAAGATGTAACCTATGTTTTAAACTATAAAATATATTTATTTTTGTTATAATAACAAAGTGACAGCGACTCAAAAGCAGCGCGATTTTGTGCTTTTGCCAGCCCCAGACCACCGTTCTATCCTATTCTTTCTATTCTAAATTAATGACGCAACGTAAAACATTCGCATAACTGACTTTACTAGTGATGCCGCGAGACGAGACGAGACGAGAAAAGTCCTTCTCTCGTCTCGTCTCGTGCAGCGAGAGAAAATGGGTCTCTCGTCTCGTCGAGAATACTCTTTTCTCGCTCGAGAGTGCCTTCCTCTCGTCTCGTCTCGTTTCTCTCGTGGTAAAAGTACCTAAGTATGAATACAAAAATTATTTGGAATGAAATACGAATTCGTTTATATTTTTTTATATAGAAATTTAAACTGGAAATAAAAAAAAATGTGTGCCAAGACCACACTAATAAAGTAAGACTTTTTACGCCGAAAATGTTGCGCATTTGAATCAAATGGTTGGATCTATGTGGAGTAGTTACATCTAGTATTATACACCTATAATAGGTGTTTCTTTTAACTTGAGGCAGCTCAATATCTCGTGAAATACGCATTTCACAGAAAAATGTCTTAAATAAAAGGTTAATGTGACCAAAGGGGACATTATTTGGTGCTACCGCTAGCCACCCCCTACCCTTTCTTAAGGGTGAAACGGGGGGTAACTTTAGAAAGTCAAATGGAATGACCCGATTTTTTCACAGATTTTGGTAGTACATAAAAAAATGAATAACTTTTATTTGAAACTTTTTTTCAATTTATCAACAAATGGCGCTGTAATTCAAAATTTAAGAAAATTGGGTTTCCTTGTAAAATGTATTATTTGAAACGTTTAAAAAACAAAAATTAACATTAAATCAATAGTCGGCTCTGAAAACAATTTATAACAAATGTTCAAAATGTCATCCTTTCATTTCGACACATTTTTGAATGCGGGTAATGAATTCTGGCTCCACCATGTCCTCCCGAGTTGTAGGAATTGCAGCGTAAACTTTTTCTTTCAAGTAACCCCACAGGAAGAAGTCTGGCAGATCGTTTTCTAGAAAATTCCGGTAATTTTCACCATTTAATGCCGTTCGCCAAAGGTACCGCACCAAACGTTTACCGACCAGGGACGCTGGTGCTCCACTTGGTGTCGAAATGGAAGGACGACATTTCGAACATTTGTTATAAATTGTTTTCAGAGCCGAGTATTGTTGATATAATGTTAATTTTTGTTTTTCAAACGTTTTAAATAATACATTTTACAGGGAAACCCATTTTTCTTAAATTTTGAATTACAGCGCCATCTGTTGATAAATTGAAAAAAGTTTTAAATAAAAGTTATTAATTTTTTTATGTACTACCAAAATCTGTAAAAAAAGGGTTATCCCATTTGACTCTCCAGTTACAGTTATTAAGGAGGGGTAGGGGGTGGCTAGCGGTAGCACCAAATAATGTCCCCTTTGGTCACATTAACCTTTTATTTAAAACATTTTTCCGTGAAATGCGTATTTCTCGAGATATTGAGCTGTCTCAAGTTAAAAGAAACATCCTGTATCGGCGCAGTAGTTTTCACGGACATGCGCAGTAGGTACAAGATGGTTGGATCTATGTGGAGTAGATCAAATGATTTGATCCATCTGAAAACTACTGGGCATATATGATGTAACTACTCCACATAGATCCAACCATCTTGTACCTACTGCGCATGTCCGTCATTTTGAATCCGCAATTTTGTTTTTTTTTAATGGATATCAAATTCTGAATCAGGAACGCCATAAATATCTGAATACTAAATTTTACCCAAACCATTAAAGCCGAACGACGAATTTTCGTCACATTGGATAAGCCATTTTATTTAAAAAAAAATGGATATCAAATTTGTAATCAGGCCCTCAAAAACCACATGTTGTTGATATAAGTTTATTGAATAAGCAATGCTTATTAAGCATACGGGTTTTTTTAATAGTATAAGGAGTGCCATAGATGTTCTTATACAGGGTAAATTTTAAAAATTATTATTTTTCTTGGTTAACGTTAAGTTTTGTTGTTTGTAAAATAATGCAACGTTAACCAGGAACAAATTTTGTTTATTATGAAATGCGAATAATGTTCTCATTGGTCCAAATAAATATCGTCATTTATGTGCAAAATTATAATTTTTATGTCAAAAAAAATGTTTTTTATAATCGAGAGAACGAGAGAGATCGAGAGAAACGAGAAATTCTCGAGCGAGAGAGGGCATTCTCTCGTCTCGTCTCGAGTCTTTTTTCGAGAGAAAATCGCCCTCTCGTCTCGTCGAGACGAGACGAGACGAGACGAGAGGCGAGAATCTCTCGTATCGGCGGCATCACTAGACTTTACGTATGTCTAAAAAAAGTATTTTGACATTTGAAATTAATAACGCAAGGTAAAACAGACTAGTTTCCTGTTTACACAGGTCAAAAATTACTGGGTTCCAGTTAATATTTTAATGTTATATAAATACCATATTATGGTTTTTAATAACTAACTAAATGATTTTAAATATTTATTACTACTATGTCTATATCTCCATGTGGGTTACATTATTCTAATAATAACAGGACTACAAATCTAAGCCTTGCAAAAAACCGCGTTTTAAAATTATACATAATGAAAATGGTCGTTTTATAGGTAAACGATGCTTTTAGAATTACGTGCAGATATTGGTATTCTTAAATGTTTTTTATCGTATAGTTTGGTAAGTAAAACGCTTGATAGCTTATAATATACAAATGTTTAAACCCTAAGGTGCTATTAAGGACAGGATATTTTCATAATTTTATTTTAGTAATTATATGAAATTTATTTAGAATGTTCAATGAACATTGTTCATATTGGATATCTTTGCAAAGTCATAGCTATTTACTTTTACAAATACTTTATTGTTTGTATTTAAATATAATTTATCATTAATACAAAAATAAAATAAACAACATTTTTGTTTGTCTTAAAATGAGGTGATAATTAAACATGTTCATTTTCAAAATGAATGAAAATGCCATGTCCCTTTTACCTAATATCCCTAAATATTGTAAACAAAAATTAAAATTAAAGTAAATTCATATATTTGGCATGCTTAAACAATAATAACCGCATTTTTGATCAAACACATGGCACATTGTATTATAATCTGGCTGAAACATTTGATTACGATTGAAATTTAATATCAATTTCAACGAGTATCTGGAACAAACGGTCCAATTTCTGTGAAGCCGTTGCAAAAACAACGTACAAATAAAATTTGCATCCGGCTGAAAAGAACCGTACGGCATGTCAGAGGCGAATAAGTGCGATTGTGTTGTCGTGTGTTGTTTGGGACCAAGTCGAGGATGTTATTCATGGGCTCGTCCACGACTATTGTCCCACCTGTCCGCACCATACCGCGCCAAATTAATCACCGTCCTCTTGATGGATGGATTCGTCCTGCCCTCTTCATCCGATTTGACGTTTCCACTGGGTAAGTGCAGGAATTTTTGCGTATCCCCTTGCTTCCACGCATTCGCATATTCATACGAGTTTTTGTTAGTTTTAAATGCATCCGGAATTTTAACCCCAATATATCGTCAATAACAATTTAAATAGAGGTAATTAAATATATAGTGACTTTATTTTTAATACATAAATGCTGTGAGGTGCATTCCAAAACTCGGCTTATCCATAGGTGATTTTGAGCAAAACGTCAAAAACCTTACACCTAAGTACTAATGCATATCAGGCCTACATAAGACTTTAAACGAAATAAGTAGGCATAAGTATAACATGCCTACCTTAATTAAAAAGGTATAACTCCAATTTGAAGTAATTTAAAATTACATACGTATACGCCAGTTCTGACATAATATAACCTATAGATAAGGCAAGTTTTGGAACGATAGTCAATTTGTAAATGAATATTAAATGGAATAAGGTGAGTTTTAGAATATTATGACCTTTTCAGGGTGTAGGGGGCTACATGTTAAATGTACAGACACCACTAACTCATTTTTTATTAAAAAGTGTTAAAAAGTATTTTGGAATGGACCTCCTCAAAATCCATTATTTTTATAGTATATTGAAAACTTGAGGAAACACTTCTATTAAAAATCTTAATCTAAACAATCGTTTAATTTGTTAACAATTTAATAATTTATGGGTTAAACTTTCAGGCTAACAACTTAAAGCAATATTTATAGTCGAAACGTCGCGATGTCATTTAAATATTTTGTAGGGAAAGATCTGGATGACTCACGAAACGATGAATCATTTCTACTTATTGCTGCTCAATTTTCAAAAAAAATTAAGAATGGGTTTAAACGGAAAGAGTAATACTAGCACTAGTAATTTGGATTAGAGTTTTAAAGAATTTGAAGATATTTATAATTAAAAGTTAAACAGATATTACGGCCCATGATATAACTTAACGAGTCCGTTAAAACAGTAACTTTTGCTTAATCTGTAGTAGTGGTAACTAGGGGTGTGCGATATTGAAAAAAATATCGATATTATCGATATTAATAATATATCGATATATTCGATTTATCGAATAGTCGATATATCGAATAGTCGATATATCGAATAGTCAATATATAGAATAATCGATATATCGAATATATCGATATATCGACTATTCGATATATCGACTATTCGATATATCGACTATTCGATATATCGACTATTCGATATATCGACTATTCGATAAATCGACTATTCGATAAATCGACTATTCGATATATCGATTATTCGAAATATCGACTATTCGATATATCGATTATTCGATATATCGACTATTCGATAAATCGAATATATAATATTACGTAGTATATTAGTGCAAAATTATGTCCAACAAAAACGGCTATTTCCAAGGAAAATAATTCATTGAAGTTTTATGTTAGTTTTAATAACGGCCATCTCCATTAATGTTTTAAGTACAAAAATGTACTTAAAATGCCCGCCTACTGACGGCGCGAGCAGATCATACAAGACAGAGCTATGTGAATTATTGAAAATTTCTATACATATATCGAGTCAAATGTAGTCAGAACATTGAAACAGTTTTTAAAACAAAAATTAAGTCGCCAACTTCAACGGTTGTGAAAATTTTTCTCCAAATGCGCGCTAGAATCAAACATCTTATACCTAACTGGAAACAAATTTTCGAAACCCTGTATAGCAGATCAAATATATCAAATAGTCGATTTATCGAATAATCGATATATCGATTATTTGATATATCGACTACTCGATATATCGATTATTCGATATATCGACTATTCGATATATCGATTATTCGATATATCGACTATTCGATATATCGATATTTGTCTTAGGTTAAAAAAGTAGTCGATATATCGATATATTGATATTTTAATCGATATATCGATATCTTCTCCCAGCCCTAGTGGTAACACGGTTTGGAAGAAAGTTTTGAGTCAGGGTCGTATCCCTGTTATACCTCCACAGAATGATATATCATAAGGCCTTTGATAAAAAAATATTATTATTTTTTTTTCTTTACTTTATTTTATCGTTCATTTTTATTTATTTAGTAAATGGTAATTCGCTTGCAGCATATAAATAGTATTATTTGTATGTAGGCAACCAAGTTATGTCAAATAACCTATAATTATAAATGATATAATATATCATTTATAATTATAGGTTATTTGACATAACTTGGTTATTATAATAGTATATTCTGTAACAAGTTTGGAATACAGCATATTCCGCTCGAGTGAAGAGTTTGTCACACGAGCCGAAGGCGAGTTTGAAGGTTTCACGAGAGCGGAATATGCAATTCTAAACGTGTTTCAGACTATACTTTTTCTACGTTTCCAAAAAATACCATAGACAAATAATTTAATTGGAAGAAAGTGAGGTTGGATCGGTCTAAAATTTGTTAGATATTAAAAACAGAGATGTCGCCACGAGTGTATATTCTGTTATCAGATGATAGAATATTTAATTCTGTAACACTTTACGGAATAAATGTCATTCCATAGATAAAAGTGATATTAGAACGGTCATATTTCATAATAGGAGTAGAAAAAAATATTTCTGATAATAATTAAGTACAAGTTGTATTTACGTAACAAAAATCAGGTAATACCACGCATTTTACAATTATGTACATAGTTTTTTTACACATTTTTATTTTATTTTAGCCTTCAAGTAACTTGAATCAAGTTAGGCCTTCAAAACACAAGTTTATTGTGGTTTCTAATTTCTGGTTCTTTATATTATATGGGGTTGCGAGAGCAATAAGTGTCTTAAAAGTGTGAAACTGTAAATAATTGTTTTGTGTTGAAAAGAAAAGGAATAAACCACACCAACTCTAACAAATCTAAATGCTTGATTACAAATATAACGAATTACTCGTTTACTATTATCAACGTGCCTTTTTATGTTGGTTTATACCTTATTGAATTAATAAAGGCAAGTATTCAAAATAATATTAGAACCTCCATATGTTACTCATAAAGGTTACATGAATACTTTATTTTAGGCCTCGTAATGAAAGATGCTTTAAGTTATGAAGGTTGCCAAGACACTATATTGAGTTACAGAGGGCCAATCCTTAAATTTTTCAGGTTTCATATTTTAAATAAATAAATAAGGTTTCAAGCTCTGAGGGGAAGTGTTATCGAGGTTTAAGTTTAAAAAAATTAGTATTATTATTAGTTTAGTATTTAACAAGAATATGAATTAAAAAGCAAAAGTATTGAGCAATATAAAATTATATATATATAACTAAAAATTAGTAGTTTGGAGTAATTAAATTGGAACTGGTTTATTTGAATATTCATGAGTCACCCATATATGTAATAGGTATATCATATTACGTCAGTATTTTACTGGTAGTGCAAAATGTATACTAAGGTACCTATAAAAAATAACAAAACGTTACCTATACGCAAGGAAAACGTTTTGTTAAAATACTGTGAAATGTTTGGTTCAGGTAGTTGAAATGAATTATAATGTATTAATAATAAAAGTTAGCAAGCATTTGACAAATTTTTAAATATCAAACTGGGTAGTTTGGTAGGTAGGTACCATGGTACAAACTTTGTACTATACCTGAACTATACGTTTCGCAGCAGCAACAAAGGAATTAATTAATTCATTAATAATTATTATAACCTAACTTATTACTGTCAAGAATACCTACATATATCAAGTTGGTAACTCTTCCTGGCGCTAAATTCAAATTTTAACGGTAAGTTAGCGGCACTTGTTAAAATTGATTTACGAGTCATCGCTGCCTTTGATATCGTAAAGATGAACAGCCGAAAACATGTAGTGGGGGAAACAAATTAAATGAAACGTCTCAGCTTGTTAGCTAATAAAACGCAAACTAAAACTTATTTCTTTTCTGGTGATATTTTTAACGGAGTTATGTTATATGTCATTTCACACCTTTCTTAAAAGCATTCTCTAGTTAGGCCCTTTACTTTAGGATATTAGTTTTAAGTATCTTTAAGTATTCATAGATGCATGAGAATTTTATGTATTTTTTAGTTTTTAAGACCATTCTAAAAATTGTGAGCAACGAACGTAGTCGTTCACTGAATTTTTGTTTCACCTAATATATAAATACTTAAGTAAAGTATATAGTTTTTTTGCTAAATTTATCAACGAATAACTTAATTGGCGCAGTCGTTAAGGATAGTGCAAAAGTCCGCTGAAGAAATTTGCGTACTTTTTGGTATTAACCATTAATGCTCTACATCGAACCAGAACTTCCAAATAAGTGCTTATTACATAAGAGTACATCTATAATAATTAGTGCTACAAATCGTCGAAGTTTGGACCTGAATTAAGGCAACGCCGTTCCAGCCCCAGACAAGACCCCCTGCTGTTGTGCGTACCAAATAAGTGCTTATTACATTGGAGTACATCTATAATAATTAGTGCTACAAATCGTCGAAGTTTGGACCTGACTTAAGGCAACGCCGTTCCAGCCCCAGACAAGACCCCCTTCTGTTGTGTGTACCAACTCACCCAGATAATAAATCAAAGGTATTGTGTGCATGCTTAACTGTTTTCCTTCTTTCTCAACAATCCTTTAGCGAATTTTGAATATACGTATATTGCTACCTACCTTTTGTCAAGTAATTTATAATATACCTATTATTGTATGATTAATCTTAATAATATTATAGAAGATTTTGCTAATATGGCGTTAAATAATCAACAAATTAATAATAATGCACCGAATGTGCTTTCAATTCGAGATGCCAAAGAAATGGCAACAACTTTGCGACCTTTCAATGGTCACCATTTAAATTTAACAACATTTTTATTAGATGTAGATTCGTATTATAATACATACGGCAGAACCTTAGATCAAAATTTAACAAATTACGTAAACGCGGTAATTCGTTCAAAATTAACCGATGAAGCAGCTCATTGGCTGGCTTGCAGACCGGACCTTCGCGTTTGGCCGGCGATTAAAAACGGGTTAACCGAAAAATTTAGCGATCGTACAAATCGTCACTTGCTTCAACAACAATTTTCATATTTGACTAAAGAAATTAACGAAGACATTCTTCCTTTTATCGAGCGTTTAAAATCTTTACAAATACGGCTTAATTTAAAAATTCAATCCGATCAAACATTAGCTCAAAATGCTCGAGATGCCCTTATGGCTCAAAATGAATCCATTGCTGTAACTGTAATAATAGCCAATTCTTGCCCAATGTTACAACAATTATTAATTGTTCAAAATCCAAATACCTTGGATGAAGCTAGCACTACTGTTAACAATTTTGTGTTGCGACAACAACACATTAATCAAATTCGTTCAACTGCCGGTACTAGTAATCATAAAACACAATCGAACACCAAATCAAAACCACAACATTTTCAACGACCAGTACCTGAACAAAATAACTTTTTACCTACCAATTATCATAAAAACCCTACACCTCAATACAACACGTTTTTGCGAACAAATCAACAAACTTGGCAAAGCGAAAATCAGGTGCCATCTTCGTTTCAACCTAACTATAAACCACATTTTCCATCTCAACCAATTTCCATCCGGGCCCAACCTGTAAAAAATAATTTCCCAACTAATAGACAAGTGTTTGGGTCACAAAAAAATGTATTTCATCCGAAAAATGCACCACGACCCACCAATTTACCTGAACCAATGTCGACCTCATCACGACTACCTTCCAGACAAATCAGTCAGAGATATAACTATTTTAACCCTTCAGGCCCCCGCAATTTTGTGTCTGAAGAACTAACAAATATTAATTTTGAAGATGAAGTAGACCAAACAGGTGAATATGAAAAATACTCAGAACAAAATCTCGAAAATTATGAGAACCACGATAATGAATATCAAATACCACCACATAACGACGATATAAATTTTCAAGTAACCGAGCCTTCGACAGACACTACATAGACCTAAACAATTTAATACCCAATTCTCTGCCTTTCATACAACTTACCGAACCACCCATAAAACTTCTTATCGACACGGGGTGCCATTGTTCAATGTTACGCCCCTATATTGCCGAAACATATTTTCCCCATACAATTATAAAAGATGATACCCCAATAAAAACATGTGCGGGGACAAGACAAGCTCAGTTTAAAGCAAAAATACCGCTTATCCACAACATTCCGCTTGACTTTGTATTATTTTCATTTCATGACTACTTTGATGGTATTCTCGGTATCCGAGACTTAAAGAATTTAGGACTATACTTAGACTTTCAAAACCAACAGTTAATCGGTAAAAACTTAACACTCCCATTCCTTTATCGCGATGACTTTTCCTTCCAAAAGCTCGAAATACCTCCCAATTCAACGATCATAAAAAATGTCAAAGTAAACTTACCTGACCAGCAATATATTATACCAGCCATACGAGTAGGATCACTAAACATCCCTTCAGGATTAATTGAAGTAAAAAATGGGTCTACTAATATAGAATTCGTTAATAACTATAATCAAACAAAATTAGAACGCTTCTCCTTAGACTTTTTAAAACCTTTTGTTACGCAGGCAAATAATTACGAATGTTATAACGCCGAATTAATAATCCCGGAAAGATTAAATCCCATGGAAACGCTACAAGAACTTAATATGTCCTTAATTCGAAGTGATCACCTCAATAACGAAGAAGAAAAAGAATTATTTAAATTACTTTCTTCTTATTGCGATGTTCTCTACCACCCGACTGACAGACTTTCATTTACCAACAAAATCAAACACGAAATTAAAACTACAGATGAGACACCTATCCATACTAAATCCTATCGATACCCGTATGTGCATAAAGAAGAAGTACGTAGGCAAATTAATGAAATGCTTGAAAACGAAATTATTAGACCTTCACAATCTCCCTGGAGTTCTCCAATTTGGATCGTTCCAAAAAAATTAGATGCCAGTGGAAAACAAAAATGGCGTATTGTGGTAGATTATAGAAAAATTAACGAAAAAACGGTAGATGATCGTTACCCAATACCAAATATTAATGACATTTTAGATAAATTAGGGCGTTGTAATTATTTCAGTACGTTAGATTTAGCATCCGGTTTTCATCAAATCGAGATGCATCCAGATTCCATAAAAAAAACTGCATTTAATGTTGAAAACGGCCATTACGAATTTGTCCGTATGCCATTTGGCTTGAAAAATGCGCCGGCTACATTTCAACGCGTAATGGATCATGTTTTAAAAGACTTGCAAGGAAAGGTGTGTTTAGTATATATGGACGACATTATTATCTTTTCGTCGTCATTACAAGAACACATTAATAATTTAAAATTAGTTTTCAATAAACTCAGGGAGGCAAGGTTAAAAATTCAGTTAGATAAATCAGAATTTCTCTGCAAATCAGTAGAATTTTTAGGACATGTCATAACCCCTGAAGGCATTAAACCAAATCCGAAAAAAATAGCAGCAATAAAAAATTTCCCTATACCTAAAACCACCAAAGAAATCAAATCGTTTTTAGGACTTACCGGTTACTACCGTAAATTTATAAAAAATTTTGCAAAAATCACTAAACCCATGACCAATTGTTTAAAAAAAAATAATAAAATAGAACACACCTCCGAATTTATTAAAAGTTTTAATTTGTGCAAATCCATCCTCATAAACGAACCAATTTTACAACACCCTGACTTTACCAAACCTTTTAATGTGACAACTGATGCGTCAAATTATGCATTAGGGGCTGTACTTTCTCAAGGACCCCCTGGAAATGACCTTCCCATTGCGTATGCATCTCGCACGCTTAATCCAGCAGAAATAAACTACAGCACAATTGAAAAAGAATTGCTAGCAGTAGTGTGGGCTGTTAAATATTTTCGGCCCTACCTGTATGGGACAAAGTTTAAAATAATTACCGACCATAAACCCCTCCAGTGGCTGTTCTCACTTAAAGAACCTAACAGTAAGCTTGTCCGTTGGAGATTAAAGCTCGAAGAGTATGACTACGAAATTATTTACAAAAAAGGGACACAAAATCTAAATGCAGATGCTCTTTCTAGAATTAGAAACACAGAGTGCAATGTATTAGAGTGCCACCCACTTGAATTAAATAGTGATGATAAGCTGTCAATTATTGCTAATTATGACCCCAATGAACAAGAAAATCGACACTTAACAGAGCTTACTTCAGAACAAGAAATAGACTTACAGGATTTAAATGAAATTATTAACAACGAAATGACAATAGACGAAAGACCCGAAATTAATATTTTACAAGACATACAAATAAGGCCCCCTGACGATCGCAATAACGATGACTTAAATACTATCCATTCTAGTTACGAAGATCCAATTTTTGGAGCAAAATATACAGAAAAGGCAGTCAATTTATTTAAGAACCAGATTTTTTTTGAAGCCATCAATACCATCCATGAAACCACAAAACAGACAATTAAAGCAAGAAAGCAAACAATTTTTGGTAATACTAGACTTTCCATTTGTTATTATCTACATCTTATCCCTAGCGAACAAGAATTAGTACAATTTATAAAAGAATATTTAAAGCCTAAAACAACATATTGTTTGTATGTGAATGATGAATGCGAAACCATAATTAACAAACTTTTGAAACTATTACAAAATTCATTTAAAGCGTCCGCTTTCAATTTAATTTTATCACGTAATTACTTACAAGATATTACAAATGTCGAAGATCAGTGGCAAAAAATTAAATTTCAACATGAAACCAAAACCACCCATAGGGGTTACAATGAAAATCTTAATAGTCTACAACGTCTATATTATTGGCCAAAAATGGCAGAAAATGTTCGACATTACATTAATACCTGTACGATATGCCAAAAAAGTAAATATGAAAGACATCCTCACAAAATTGTTTATAAACCTACCCCAATAGGCTCTGAGCCTTTTAATCATTTATATATCGATACATTTAAAATTGAAGGCAAAATATTTCTTACTGTTATAGACAGTTTTTCAAAATTCGGCCATTTATTTCCAATAAATGCCATAGTTAGCACTGAAATAGCTCGAAACCTTCTTAATTGGATCTCACACCATGGTATCCCAAAGAAAATCACTTTCGATCAGGGTACCGAATTTAAAAATGGTCTAATTGAACAATTTTGCCAAATTTATAATATTGAAATTCATTATATTACTCGACAACATCCGAATAGCAACAGCCCAGTAGAAAGATTTCACTCAACAATTATCGAAGGTCTACGTGTTTTGCGACAAGAAAAACCAAAAGCCCCTATTTTCGAATTAATCGATTATGCAACTCTCTCCTATAACAATTCTATACACTCGGCATTAGATTATACTCCCTTTCAAGTGATAAAAGGTCGACTAGACTACGTTTCCCCATTTGAACTTCATCCCACTCAGGTAGTAGCCGATTGGATTGACGAACATACACAAAATGTAAAAATTCTTAATCAACAAATTCGACAAAAATTAGGGCAGAAACAAGATCAAATTTTAGAGTCGCGAAATCAGAATCGAGATAAGATTGATATTAATCACGATGAACCACTCTTTATAAAAGGTGGAAATTTAAGCCGTAGATGGAAAGTAAAAACGCATCCCTTATACAAACGAGTAGAAAACCCAGTAACAACAACCGAATTCAAAATAAATGATAATAATAAAATCTATTATTACGACAAATTAAAACCTCAACGGTATATTGCAAATTATAATGAAACTAACTGAAAAAAAAAAAAATATATATATATACTTAATCCATAACTCATAATTTCTATATTCAAAATACGCATAGTTTTCCTCAATATCTCATTCTCCTTAATACCCATTTATCCTAGCAAACCTAACAGTATAAAGCAACACAAAAGTAATAAAAATACTCTCTTGCAACGATTTTTTCAACTAGACAGTGAAGTGCTTCGTATTAAATGCAAACGATCCTTGTGTAATGGTAAATAATTGTTAACCAACTATGTTCGACCCTAAGTGCACATAAACCCATTTTTCTGCGAATGCATTTAATGATAATATTAAGTTTAGTTTTAGCATTATTATTTTTATTTTTTTTGTATCCACATTTATTGTTATTAGTATTTTTAAGATATGTAGTTTATTAATCATTTTTATTGTTAATTAAATAAATAAAAAAAAAAAGGGACTTTGTAAATAAATATTTGCAATTGTGCCCTTATTTTTTTGCTTAATGAGGGAGGAGTTATGTTATATGTCATTTCACACCTTTCTTAAAAGCATTCTCTAGTTAGGCCCTTTACTTTAGGATATTAGTTTTAAGTATCTTTAAGTATTCATAGATGCATGAGAATTTTATGTATTTTTTAGTTTTTAAGACCATTCTAAAAATTGTGAGCAACGAACGTAGTCGTTCACTGAATTTTTGTTTCACCTAATATATAAATACTTAAGTAAAGTATATAGTTTTTTTGCTAAATTTATCAACGAATAACTTAATTACGGAACCATTTAGATCAAGACACCGATTATATATAATCTATAGCATAATACAAACGTAATGTAATGTTTTACTATTTTTAATGGTTGTAAAATAATTTTATTTTCAAAGGCAAGAATTAAAGGTCAAAGAAATTAATCATTTTATATTGATTTAAAAAAATCATTACAGGAAAAGGGTAATGTTAATTAAGTAAAGTTGGAGCTTGGAGCCTATACATTATTCTTTGTTGATATTTATTAACTTTAAAAACTTTTTAACATTACAAAATCCTCTTTTAATAAAATTCAATGACTTTTTAACAATGCTGATTATGTCTCAAAGCTACACACTTAAGAAAATATGACAGAAAGCATTCGAATATCCCTTGACAATGGCAAAACGATAAATATTCAACTCGTTTGAGAGAAAAAAATAGCATTATTTCTGTTTAGTGAATTGTGAAAACCGAATTTATTAAGTTATTTTTTCTTTCGCTCTAAATTGCTTTCTCCACCGAATGAATTATTAATAAGAACAAAGCCCTCAATTAAAAAAGCACTACATATTTTTATGTTTAATTACGCAATTTTATTATAAAACACACTATTTATTAATATCATAATGAATATATTATGTATATCAAAAACCTATAATAAAAAAAACTAGACATTCTAAAAATTTTATTGTTTTTTTTTTCGATGTAACATACAAATATCTTATATTATGAGCTAAAATTAAAATTCAGTAAAATTTTTATTTAAAAAGTATTTAAAATAAATAGAAACATTTTTGTTACAGACCTCCAAAGAATCATCAGTCATTTATATAAAAAAAATATTTCGGCATATTCTAAAAAAAAATTCGAAAAGGTTTTTAAAATAGAATTTCTTAATTATTGCTTTATTATAATGTATTGGCATATGAAAAAACTTTTAATCAAAATTAAATGGATGAAAGTCCGCTAGGCGACGCAGTCTATAAATAATTTTAATAATAGAAAACATTAGGGCTATCGAATTATACAAGCAAAAAATATCGATAAATCTTTCGTAGAGCAGTCCAACGTAGCTATATGAATAATACCGACTTGATAAATGGATTTTTCGCTTCTAAACACAACTAAGTTTCCACCCGAACTAATCCTGGAGCTTCGGAATTACCGAGGCAGAAGGAATGTGGTTAAGGAAGGACCCTCGCTGTATTCGCTTATAATACACTATTTTATTGCGGGTATAAAATTATTTTACTGTCAATAAAACCAATCAAATTATTATGTAGACATGCTCATTTTGTACAAAATGGCACATGACTTACTATCCTTTATATAAAAACTGAGATAATCATGTTTGAAATACATTTTTTTTGTCTTATTATTTTTAAAATTAAATTTTATTTCATTCAATCATAAGTTTTTTTGTAAAACAAATATTATAAATATTCCCCAACACCAAAACAAAACATTGTGCTTAAAGTACTTTTCGCCAACAATGTTGGGATCTTCAGAAGCGAACCTTTTTTGTGAGCAAAAATTAATACAGTTTTAGGGGAAAATCATGCATAAACAGGGTGCACCAAGTATAATTCTATGTATTGGTATATTTTTTATTTTAAAAGCTAGAAGGTCGGTTAAATTAGATATAATTTAATATATATATATATATATATATATATATATATATATATTAGGGTGGCCCAAAAAAAATTGTGAAAATGTATTGGTTTCTCATGTTTTAAGAGCCCTGTCAAAAGATAATCTCCATTAAAAAAATTTTAGGGGTCGCTCAAGATTTTTTAAAATTTCCAAAATCGTCATAAATTGGATTTTTTTTATTTTAATTTTTTTCTCGTTTCAATATTATATTTTAATTTGAAAATAAAACTGATTCTGAAAATTTCAAATCGATATTTTGATTTCTAAAGGTCACTCAAGATTTTTTTTAACTTTCAAAGTAGAGTATTTTGAATGTTTTCGAACGACCTAATATAAATATCAACGAACTTTTAGCGACGAAATTTTTTAATCGAGCTGCTATTTTGACAGGGCTCTTACAGCATGATAAACTAACATATTTTTACAAGAGACGAGAAAAAAAATATTCTTTTTTTAGAAGGATACTTGGTGCACCCTGTATAGCTAGCTATTCAGGCATTCTATTTTAAAGATCTATTTAGTAATTTTATTTTTCCTATAAATAAAATTGTATCGATTCAAATGCTCAATATCCCAACAGGATTATACATTGGACCTCGGACTTCAATACGCTAAAGAAGTATCGCTAGTAGCGCCACTATTCGGCTGTTATCATCGAAACAAAAGTACCACTTTTAATAATTATTATAACATAAGCGTTTGACAGCTGATTATAATCAGCTGTCAAACGCTTATGTTACAAACGTGTTTTTGAGAATAAAGCCTGAAAATGTTAAAAAATATCGGAAAAAAACCGTGGCTCGATTTGTTGTGTTGTTGGGTGTATTTCGAGAGGAAATCCTGAGTTGGGTTTTTACAGCTTTTTCAATAAACAGTGTTAATCTGAATGAATAAATAAACTACATACAGTCTCTGTAAATATAAATTGTACCTATTATATACAATAAATACACATTTTAGTAGTGATTAACGTGAAAATTCAGTAAAAATCGTCAAACAAATAAGTCGTCTAAATTTAAACAGCATTTAGCATTATTAAGAGCGTTGATTAAGAAAGTCTCCACTCAACGGTAAAATACCATTATATTATGTATTTTATATAATATTATGTTGCCATGAATATCGTAGGTATATTTTGTTGTTTAAAATGCAGTTGTCGGCGTTTTTTACAGAACTCAAATATATAAATGGTTGATTTTATGTTTGTGCAAAAATTATTTTTTACTAATTGTATTAGGTAAAGTTATCATTAGTTAATTCTGCACCAACAAATGTACTTACCGAATTGGATTTTTTGGCAAAACATGAAAATGCAAATCGTTCTTGATTTTTATTTACAATTAAAAAGACAACAATTCACCATGATCCTTTAGATAAAATACACACACTAACGTAACTATAAAAGCATTTAAGCGTTTAGTTTCTTAATCAATGAAATAAGGAATAATGAATCAAAATCGAGTACTAAAAAAGTTTTTTAATTTTTTCCTTGCAACGTAAAACACAAATAACGTGCGCGATTTAGCTGTACAATTGAACAAAATTTGTCGAATAAGACTTCTGCCTTCCCCTCTTTTGTGAAAAAACTACCTATTTATTTAAAAATGATGTATAATCTGTGCTTTAAATGTATTGTTGATATTTCTTAAATTCACGCAATGCTATCGAAGCCCATCAGATGGCGCGCGCGTTTCGAAAATCCGATACTTCTTTAGCGTATACGAATCAACAAAATTAATTAATTAAGTTTTTAAGGTTTTCTGTGTAAAATAAGGTTAAAAATTTCAACAAAAACAAATTTAATGGAAATAAAATTTAAAAACACAAATTTAAACCTAAATCAAATTGTCAATGAGAAAGGCTTTATATAATTAAACCTAATTAATTTATGTATTTTGTAGCATTTATTTACTTTTTTCAGGCTTACGGTTGATTTGTGTTAATAATAAGTATACATAGGTATAATAAAGCCAATATAATTTGCAAAGTTGAAAGTACACCTTGTTATCGAACTAACTTGCATAATTTCTCTGGGGAATAAGAAAACCAAGATTTTATTTCACGTGTTTTGTAACGTGTTGTTCGATCCCAAAAATATAAATAATGTTTTTACTTTCGTCTGATTAAAAATTAATTAAATATTAAATTTAGTTTTGTGGAAAAAGAAAAATTGGTGGTTTGAATTTGTGTACCGCTGTTAAATTTTATAATAATATAACAATAAACAATCATGAATATGAATGCCCTAACATTACGCGTTAGAATTACTAAATAACTGTTACAGCACTTCACGGCCATTTATAACTTTTTTATTTATTTAAATTATTTTTGTATTAATTTAAAATACAAAATAAATGTAAGTCTTTGAGATAACCGTCCCTAGTGTAACATCTTGCAAGCAAAGTTTGAAATTAAAAATCACGGGTCCGAATATCGCACAAATTTTATGAGTAATTTTTACATTCAGTTCAAATATTTCAGGGTGCATCTTTCTACCCCTTGGATTTGATGTACCCCAATACAAAATCTGATGGGTGATATCGGGACGTTCTGCCTTATGGTTAGTTGCTTAGTCAATGCATAGTCTTTGTGTTTCTCTTTTGTGTCTTCGTCAAAAATATATCGCCAATTTTGTTTTTTTACATAATACTAAAAGTAGAAATACGCTTAATGGTTAACGATAATGATTTTGCTATAACCCATTAACTGGTCCCAAAACAAAACTGTTATAACTTATTTCATAGACAGTTTAAAATAAATAATAAAAGTGTCCTAATAAAAAATAAAACGTAAATGAGGGCAGTTTTTAGTATAAATAAAGTATTAGTTTGGTCAGTTTCTAAAAGTTTGTAATGTGTTTAGAAGTCTAAAATAGATTCGATCTGCAAATTTCTGGGTCGACCATATTCAAACCGAAAGGACACTTGTAAATTCCGCTAGAGCCAACAGTTTTATTGAATTTTTGTCCTGTGTCCGTATACGGAAATATTTATGTCGAGAAACGCTTCAGTCCTGCACTTTACACGATTTCTTTAGACATGTAGCAGTAAACTGGCAGAGAAACAAAGTTGTTTCTTTTACTCGGAGCAGTATGATTTCGGAGAAAAACACATAAAGGATGACCCTCGAGATATCCGTATGCCTTGGGAAGTGTAAACGGAAGCACAATCAATTGCTGAAATTTCTCCAAGATGCCATTTAAAATATCCAGAGCAGAGCAGTAGAAAATTGCGAAAATGAAAATATGAACGTGTTGCTGATGCTGTTATTTAAGGTCAGACTTTTAATGAAAAATAACGATTTTTTTCTACTATTTCCATATCAAAACATAGAAAATACAATTGAAAGTATTTTATGTACGAATTTTAAAAACAAATATTTAATATAAGTACTTCTCAGACAAATATGTTTAACCTCAATTACGTATAAAAATACAAAAAATAGAAAATGTATACAGTGTTATTTTTGCCATGAAATATTAATATTATTAATCAATATTAATTTTTTGTCATCCAGTAGGACCTGAGCTCTCAAAGACGGCAGACGTGCAAGCTAAACCAAACTCCGCTCTACAAACAGTGTAAAAATAATAATTCTCATGATCCTGGCATCATTGTAAGGAAGAGCCCCAGTGCTCTTCCTGACATATTCACCTGACTTGCCAACACACCTGAACAGGTAGAACCATTAGAATCTACTTCAGAACTAGACAAAACACGACCGGGAACTGATAAGTACCACGCATACTAACATACATACGTAACCAACGTAAACAACCCTTGCAGGTTGCAAATAATAATAATAATAATAATAATAATAAGTTTATTAACGAAAAAGAATCATAATACATATTTAATAAAGAAAAAGTACTTAATAATAATAAAATAAAATTAATAAATATCCCTAATTTCTTCCTTTTTTTTATTTATTTATTTATATCGTTAGTTAATAAACTGCTTAATCCACTGAGGTACATGTACCTGTGCGTGGCTTATAGTTATTTTTATTTAATTTAAAAAAACAAACAATTTTTCCATGCTATTTGAGTATATTAAATTTTTGTTGGGTTCAATTTTATTTTCTATTACATTTTTATGTTAAGTAAATTATATTGCTTATGTTATTACTTCGTACTGTTTGAATCCATTTATTTATTTCTTTTTGGTAGTACTTAAATCGTTAATTTCTTTTATATATTTTTTGTATATATATATATATATATTTTTTTTTATGTTTAAAATATATTACAAATTGGTCCATTTTATTATTTTGCTTTACAAACTTATTATCAGAAACAGAAAAGAGAAAATTTTAGGGATATTTATTTATAGTTATTTTTATTTAATTTAAAAAAACAAACAATTTTTCCATGCTATTTGAGTATATTAAATTTTTGTTGGGTTCAATTTTATTTTCTATTACATTTTTATGTTAAGTAAATTATATTGCTTATGTTATTACTTCGTACTGTTTGAATCCATTTATTTATTTCTTTTTGGTAGTACTTAAATCGTTAATTTCTTTTATATATTTTTTGTATATATATATATATATATATATATATATATATATTTTTATGTTTAAAATATATTACAAACTGGTCCATTTTATTATTTTGCTTTACAAACTTATTATCAGAAACAGAAAAGAGAAAATTTTAGGGATATTTATTTTACATTCGTTATAGTCAAAACTTTGAATAAAGGTATATTAAATTTAGTTTTGGATAATTAGAAAATGATAAAAACCTTTAAATATTAAACATATATAAATATATTTTTTTATTTTTTACTTCTTGTTGTTCTTGTCTTTGGTTCTGCTTTTTTCTCTTGGCTTGAATTTTCCACTTCAATATCCTGTTGGTCGTGCTTCTCAAAATTAATATCCCTATTTTTCTTAAGATATTCGAGGGTATATGATACGTCTTCTACTATAAGTGTGTTCTTTACTATCTTGGTTTTTAACTTGTTTTTTTTTGCGGTGTTTAAATATTTCCTTAGTTCTTTTTGGATATCCTGATCTTCTTTTGATAGGTCGTGTGATATAAAAATGTTTATATTTTTCGTTTCTTTAAGTTCTTTAAGTTTATATGCATTTTTTAATATTTCCTTTTTCTTTAAAAACGAAATTAATTCGATTTTTAAAGGTTTACTTATTTCAGATTTTTCTTCGCCAATTTCATATATATTGTTTATATCACTTTGGTTTATATTAATACCAAGCGCTTTTTGTAAAAGAAGCAAATTTTGTTCCAGTGTGTTGTCTTTTGGGAAGCCAAAAACAATAATGTTGTTTTTTTTAAACTGGTGTTCAACTTTTTTGAATTTATCTTTTAAAACTTGATTTTCCTTTTCTAAAGTTGATACTTCGTTTTTTAATTGATTTAAACTGTTCTTAATTTCGTTCAACGAACTTTGATTTTCATCTGCTTTTGCTTCTATGTTAATTAATTTATTAAATACATCTTCAATCGTGATTTGCTTTTTCTTATCTGTCATATTTATTTTTGCGGTACACACTGTATATCACATTCAAACACTGCGATTTGTTTCCGAGTTTTTTGCTTCGTTTTTTATCAAGAGCACAATAGAATAAAGTAGATTTAATTAATAGTTTCACTACTTAATAATGTCAACTTTAACATTGTTTTTATTGATTTGTTATTCACTAAACTTTGGTCTATTTATTCGTATAGTTTTCACCTTTATAGTCACTTGATTTCTACAACTTTGTCTTTTTTTAGCTGGAAGAATTTAACACCGTGACACCTGATTACAGTTCAAGAAATAATAAAAATAAAATTAAACACATAATTATTTTCCAGAAAGCAGATACCTTTACTACTGATCAATTACTTCTCTACTACTTGTTAACAATAACAAAAATAAGCCATAATCTCGAAAAGGGTGACCACACTAAAATGACTAAGGTACTCCCTTAAAATAAATTAGTCAAAAAGTCATATTTGACTAATTGTCACAGCGAAAAAGCAGTCACTAATAATTAGTCAAATTCTCCTGAATGAGATAGTCAAATTAGTATAATTAAACTTAAAAAAAGTTCTGACCCAGCCGAGGTTTGAACTCGGGTCTGTCGGTTGTCAAGCTTGACAAGAGTATGTCATAACCAAATTGGCCATCAGTCACTTTAATAAAAATCAATTTTATTTGTCTATAAATATTGCTCATAATATTTTAAATTTGAATATTTTTTATGTTGCTGTTTTGAGCTGAACTTTTTGCATCTTTGTTTGTTTTTATGGGCCATTTAACCATGGAGCTTATATGCATTTAACTCAAACAATAATTTGTTATTGACCGCAAACGATTAAAGAAATTAGTTAAATTTGGAATTTTCACCAAAAATTTTGATAAATGTGATGGAATTTAATATTAGACCCCTGAAAGTTTCAGAGCTGGGCAAAGCACTCAAAAAAAGTGCTTCGAGCACCAAGCACCAAGCCCTTTGGAAAAGTAATTGCCAGCACCAAGCATCAAGCACTTTGAAAACTTTAAGTGCTTGCAATTACCAATTACCGAGAAAAGTAATTGAAAAATTCAATTACCAAGCACCAATTACTCAAAAAGTGCTTGCAAGCACTTTTTTCTTAAATAAATTACCAATTACCAAGCACTTTTTAGTTTTCCAATTGCTTCCTACCCAATTAATAATTATAATAATAATATATTTTAATATATATAAAACATCTTTATTTAAAAATTAAGAAACATTTTTGGATGATCGTTATATTAAAATAACCAAACCAAAGTTTTTTGTTTTTAATTTATTAGTCCACACAACATGACGCAAAACAACCCTGCTAAAAATACCCCATAGAGACCCTGTTAAAACCGATATATATTTGTATCGGAATGTATGGTGTTTCTATAGGGTGTATCGGTATGTATAGGACCCATAGTTGGGATTTATGGTTTTTCTATAGGGATATCCACCCTTGATTTATTTGATATTGGTTTTAATGAGGAAAATACACATAAATATAAAAATTAGTATTTCCCCATAGGACCCCATAGGTTTTAATAAAATTTTGTCAAATGTTTTATGGTTGTTCTATAGGGATATCCCTATATATCCTTCATTGAATTATTTGTTATCGGTCTCTATAGGGAAAATGTAAAAGTTATGGTGTGCCTATAGGTAATTTCCTATAAATTTTCTATCGTGCCGTATCCGGAAAAAACCATGGACAAATGCACATATTGAATCCGGTAGCGCCCGATAGATTATTTTGTCATCAAAAAATAAGTACAAATTATCTGCAAGAAGGAGAAAGGTACTGGCCAAGTCGGCCTTCAACCAAACAATCACATTAAAGCTTAAACCACAGGGTTGTTACTAAGGGCATTTCCCTCTAGAGTCTAAAGTGCTCGGAAGCACTTTAAATGCTTGCAAGCCCTCACATCTGATAGTGCTTGCAAGCCCTTTAGTGCTTGCAAGCCCTTTAAAGTGCTTGCAAGCCTTTTAAGTGCTTGCAAGCACTCAAATGGCTTGAAATGCGAAATTCAATTACCAATTACCAAGCACTTTTTATAAAGGGCTTCAATTACCAATTACCAAGCACTGTATTTTAAAAGTGCTTGCAAGCACTGTGCTCGAAGCACTATTGTGCTTGAAGCACTTTTTCAAGCACTTTCAAGTCAATTACTGCCCAGCTCTGCCTGAAACCCATAAAAACGTCTATTAGCGTTAAACCGCGGGTGGCCAGCTAATTTTAAAACCTTTTTCAGAATCTTTTTCTTAACAGTGATTATCTAACGTGCATTAAATTAAAAGTTTCTAATATTTATACAATCCAGATTAATTTTTCCATTAAAAGTAAGGTAGGAGGCCTTGTTATAAAAATATGTTCTAATGATTCCTCCTCGATGTTTTTTTTAAACGGCCAGAACGCCTGTGGCATTATCTAATCACAATAACACCCGTTAGCTCAAAATTTTATTTATTAAGCGTTAAATTTGTTGGTTGTGTTAGTCGACCATTTTCACAAAAACATTGTGTACACCGCAGTGCACCGTAAAATCTTGTAATTGTTATATACTAATCATTTCCCGACCTTAACATATTTAAGTACTTGTAATTTTACATTTTATGTCAATAATATCAATATCAACAATATTAGTTTGCAAAAAGTAAACTATCAGGTTTTATTTCAAGCCAAAAATGTGTTCGATCCGTGATTTTAATACAATCCATTGTGATAGATCGGTTTAGATATGAAAGTGCTTACTTCGGTTTATCCACTAGCAGTATCTCAATTTTCCGTTGTTTTGTCTGTTTAGTATCGTCGCTAGAGATTCAATTTATCGAACCGCATTAAGAAATATAAGAAAAAGAGAGAGAGAAAAAGGAAATACTACGATACCAATTCAATCGCGGAGTTGGTATAACCCAATCTTCACCGCCGGAGGCACTTCGTCCTTTCATCCAATCCAACTATCGAGAATGTTTTGCTCTCAGAATATTTTTTGTTGTAAATACAGTTTACCCTCTAAATTGACTTGCTGTTATCTTTGCTAATGGAACCAGATTTCGGATTAGTAATAAAATCTTTGTAATATTTTTTTATTTTTAAACATAAGAGTAATCCACCAATTACTTGTTTTTTACGCATCATACTATACAATTTTTTATGTTTTTCATCAAATAATTAATGTTTCAAGTTTGTAAAATAACTCGTAACAGAACGAGTTAAAACTTGATATTAAAGTTAAATATTCCATATTGTAATTGATATGTCGAGTAAAATATTGTTCAAACCATTAGTTTAGTTTATGGGAGCATTTTTCTTACCTCCAGTAAAATGTTATTGTTTTGAAGATACCTGGTTCACGCACTGGACCCCTTCATTTTGTTTAACGATACTTCTTGGCTTGATACTTCCAAAAGGCAAACAAATGTTAAAACTCATTCCTCAAATGGCTTTAGAATCCTTATCATTTTTTGTTTACGTTTATGACAATCAATAAAACAACCTTTTTTGTAAATTCAATAATTTGACAATATTTAATATATTTTAAACATGAACTTGTAACAAAACCTTGTATAGAAACGAAACTTTAGATAACAAAACTGACGAAACTCTAAGCAGAATTGAAACACTAGGTAAGGAAACGAAACCAGCAACGCCACCTGGGAAACGAAACCGCTTGGTACTAAAACGAAACTATAGTAACGTTTCTCAAGTAGCTAAATTGTAATTAAACCTCTATAAAAACAATTGAAACATAAAACTCCCAATAATTCTGTAAATATAATATATTTGATAAATACAGTGTAAATGTAAAAACTGCCCCTCCTTTTATTTTTAAAACCGGTAGGTTAGGAATTAGAAATACTACGTTTTGACAATTGAACAATTTTTAAAATGGCGTCTAACTGTCAAAGGGTTACATTTTTGGGAAGTGGGTTCATAGAATTTTTAAAGCTTGGTATGTTACTCTTATTAGACAACATTTGCAATTTTTTTTTAAATTTATGGAATGATATAAAAGTTCATTTTTTTAATTCCATCCTGTAAAATCAGGATATATCCTGAATGAATTTGGAATTTCTAGTATTTTAAACCCAACCTTAGGTAACATTTTTCGACATGTAGGTATGGATTAAACAAAAACAAAAGTCGCACTACAAAAACATTTAAAAAAATACAAAGTGGGTCATGTGAGATATCAATTGAAAGGTCCTTTGAAGCTTAATATATGTTATGTATTATAATAAGTAAGACTTCTGCATTTCTCTCTTTTGTGAAAAAACTACTGATTTATTTTAAAATTATGTGCAGTTCGTATGCATTAAATGTATTGTTGACAAACCTTGTAGTCCAATAATGCTATCCAGCAGATGGCGTGCCCGTTGCGAAAAAGTTTATTATACATTTTTTTATTCGGAATTTGACATCGTCAAAAACTTGGTGGTTCAGTTGTCAAATACTATGGTCTCTAAATTTATAATTAGCTACATTGAGTAAAACAAACTAATTTAGTGGAGAATATATTTATTCTCCAATAAATTAGTATATATAAATATATTTGTGGTTATATATAAATATATTTGTGGTTATGTTTTATCTTTATAAATTTTGATATGTCAAATATAAGTTAATAAAAATGAAATTACTTTACCTTTCATGAAATATATGTGAGTTTACGGCATTTCCAGAGTAGAAATATACACGTATTTTTGGATAATATTAGTCGGTTTGTCTTTTCAAAAAGGAATGAAGTAATTTATATGAAATAATAAAAAAATATTTAATATTTTTTAGTTATTAGTGGCTGCTTTTTTACTTGTACCATGGTTAACCATGCAATACCATGGTATCCCAAAATTTAACAGCAAATTCTTATGTTCAATTGAATGAATGATACACTACACTTCGCAAACATTCATTTATAACACAGTTTATACGGGGTGTCAATGTTAGCCGACTAGATGGTAACATTAACACTTTCAGAATTAAAAAAAATATATATAATAACACTGAAAACTGAAAGTCAATATTCAAACTACTACTTAATATGTATGCACAACATGCTGATTTGCCAAAAGTGAGATTTGTAAATTTTTAGTGACGAAAATAAGCATAAAAAAAATGTTTTCTAAAGATGTGTCAATGTTACCCGGTTTTACCTTATATCTCAAAAACTGCTCCACTTTCATAATTTTTGTTGGTATTTTCGGATTCAGGGGACAATTTTACATAAGAATTGTCTGTTAAATTTTGGGATACCATGGTACAAGTGAAAAAGCAGTAGTGATGCCGCGAGACGAGACGAGACGAGAAAAGTCCTTCTCTCGTCTCGTCTCGTGCAGCGAGAGAAAATGGGTCTTTCGTCGAGAATACTCTTTTCTCGCTCGAGAGTGCCTTTCTTTCGTCTCGTCTCGTTTCTATCGTGGTAAAAGTACCTATGTATGAATACAAAACTTATTTGGAATTAAATACGAATTCGTTTATATTTTTTTCTATAGATATTTAAACATGAAATAAAAAAAATGTGTGCCAAGACCACACTGATAAAGTAAGACTTTTTACGCCGAAAATGTTGAGCATTTGAATCAAATGGTTGGATCTATGTGGAGTAGTTACATCCATCTGAAAACTACTGCGCCTATATAATGTAACTACTCCACATAGATCCAACCATCTTGTACCTACTGCGCATGACCGTCATTTTGAATCCGCACTTTTGTTTTTTGTTTGGATGTCAAATTCTTAATCAGGGACCCCATAAATATCTAAATACTAAATTTTACCAAACCATTAAAGCCAAACGACAAATTATCGTCATTTATTTTTTGAAGAAATGGATATCAAATTTGTAATCAGCCCCTCAAAAACCACATGTTGTTGATAAGTTTATTGAATAATCAATGCTTACCCGTATGCTTAATAGGATAAGGAGTGCCATACATGTGCTTATACAGGGTAAATTTTAAAAATTATTATTATTTTATAAGTATTTTTTTCTTGGTTGTTTGTGTTATAAAACGTTAACCAGGAACAAATTTTGTTTATTATGAAATGCAAATAATGTTCTCATTAGTCCAAATAAATATCGTCATTTATGTGCAAAATTATAATTTTTATGTAAAAAAAAATTGTTTACTTATTACCGGAATAATCGAGAGAACGAGAGAGATCGAGAGAAACGAGAAATTCTCGAGCGAGAAAGGGGCATTCTCTCGTCTCGTCTCGAGCCTTTTTTTTCGAGAGAAAATCGCCCTCTCGTCTCGTCGAGACGAGACGAGACGAGAGGCGAGAATCTCTCCTATCGGCGGCATCACTAAAAAGCAGCTACTAATAACTATTAAATTAGTCATTTTTTGACTAGTTCATTTTTAGAGAGTATACAATTTGATTTAGACTATACCTAAAGTCAATAGTTTTCAAGATATTAATTTTTTTTCTTAAAATTTTGCTAAATGCACGTTAATAAAAAATAGCCTCTAATTTTTTTGGAGTTAAGTTTGCTGACATGGGGTTGGAATTTTTGGAATATTAAATAATTTAATTTTTTAAAGGTGTTTCAACAAATAGCATGAGAAAAAACACTTTAAATTAGGCAAACTTCAAACATGTTTGCGCAATAATAACGTTTTTATTATAAATGTAAAACCCTGTATGTTTTAAAATAATCAAATAAAAAATTAAAGAATCTTTCGATTGGTATTATAATAACTGTTTCCTTAAGTTAAAATTTCAGAGACATTTAACAATTTCTAATATTTTCAATACTATTTTGTATCAACAAACCTGTGAAATTGTGGGTTAATGTGACAGTATACTGTCATGGATATATCCATGGTTACCACTTAATCTGTTTAAAATTAATTAAAATATTTGATTGCAAAATTAACTCGAAAAATATTGACTTTAGGTATAGGATATGGTATAGCCATTTTACTAAGAATTTTATCGAGGGCGTCATATCAGAAGGGCGTAAGCGCCACTATGGTCGGATTTGGGTTTTTTGGGCGTATGGGCTTATTGGTTCATACGCCTAAGTAAAATGGGTTGATATAGAGTGCTGATGTTCACGAATCTACGCCCTTCTGATATATCAAGCGGATTGATAAAATAAGCCCATACGCCCAAAAAACCCAAATCCGACCATAGTGGCGCTTACGCCCTTCTGATATGACGCCCTCGATATGTAGAATTAAAAAATGTAAAATATATGAGGTGTCCTTTTTAAAATAACAAAGTTAAAGACAATTCCGGTAAAACAGGAAGTATTATTTTGTTCAAAATAATTGATGAAAAAAATCTAAATCGAATAATTTACTCTATTAAAATTTTAAATCGCGATTCCCTAGAAACTTCTAACGGACTACGTACGTGAAACACCCTGTATATTAAACGTCATTTATGTTTTATACTATACTTAATTATTAATAAAAGACAACAATATTTGTAAAAAAAAATGACAAAATGTACTAAACTAAACATTTGATCCTGGCCACAGAAACATCATTTGTATAAAAAAGTTAATATATCAAATAATAGTTAAATATCAATACTTCAACGTGTTATACGCAATTTTATAAAACAATGTTGCATCTTCGAATATTTATCCTTTAAAAATTGTTAAATTTTAAATTAAATTATCACCAGCCCCCCCCCTGTACGTTAAAATCTAAACAATTTTTTTTCATGATTTAATTGTCATTAGTAAGATCTACATTTTGTCCAAATTTCAAATCGATACGTTTTGAAATAAAAAAGTTATTAAAAAAAATGAAATTTCTTCATTTTTAACACAGTGAAGAAAAAATTAAAAATAAAAAAGTTGTCATTGGACAAAATTTTTTTTTTTAAATAATGCATTTAGATGTAGAAATAAGGTAAAAAAGTTTCAATCGATTTCTTGAACCCTTGCAAATCGACCGTTCGATCCTTAGTTAAGGCCTTGGACAGCTGTACTAATTTTAAATATTAAAAATACCAAAGTATATTGACATACAGTATCAACATGATCAAATGTGTCAAATTCCGAATAAAAAAAAACAAACTGTACTAAATTTTCAGATTCCCAACCTACAGGTTTTAAAAATATAAGAAGGGGGAGTTTTTACGTCCGCACTGTGTGTTAAGCTGTCATGCTGTCAATTATTGACATTATAAAAAAAACTGCTGCTAGCTAGATCACGTTGATTTTCACCAAGATATTGTGTTGTTGGTTTTGTAAAAGTTTTTAAAAATTTAACGTTTCGTTTTAATATTCAGTGTTTTGGTAATAGTTGGGCTTCTGCGATTTTTGTTATGAACAGTTTCCATAGCAATTTTGTATCTGCTAAAACCTTTCCAAGATTTTGTTACTTGTTTTGGTAATAATAAATATCCTTTCTCAAATTGTAATATTTTTTGAACCAAAAACCTAAACATTGCCGCAGTAGTTCACCTGTCAATGGACCTGAAGAAAATATCTGTGGTTTTTTATTTAAAACTATAAAATAAATATGTCTGTAAATAACAAAGTTTAATATTACGCGTTAAAATAAGTAAAGTTGTTTATTCAAAGGTTACGTATATTGATAACATTGGTAAATATTTTGAATTGTAGATGCACCGTCGAAAATTTCATTAAAGCATATAACATTTCAGTTTCCCACAGCACGGCCCATTGTATAAAGTACATGCGTTTTCACTTGATGCACTCATTTGACTTTCAAATTGTAATCAAATATTCAGGGATGGTGTATCTCTTGTTGACATTCCTGATAAAACATTTCACGGCTCTCAACAGAAATGATTCGATAAAACACGTCATCCCCAAGTATCGGTCGATCGCTTATATTGATGGGGATAAGTTACTGTTTTCATTTATATTTCCAAAACGCAAAATATTTATATTTTCATACGTTTTTTTTCATAAATACATTATCATGTAAGACTTGGATTAGAAAATATTCCAGCGCATAAAATATCCTATAAAGGCACTAGTGGAGTTTTGTTCTTCGTGGCGTGCACATAGCTCTATGAGACAGCGTGAATTATAAATGACTTTGTGACTTAGGAGGAACAAATTTGTATTCCAAGCACAAAACAAGCTGGTCAGTCAAAATATACAATAGTTTTACAGGTTTTACAGGAAATGATTGAATAAATAAAGAAATAAATATATCTAGCCCTTTGCAATGTGGTGCGTGGTTTAGATGGAATTATAAAATGAAGGCAAAATAATGGAGAAAGACTGGGAAAAAATTAAATGTATAAGAAAATTAATTTGAATGTTTTCAAGGATAATAAATAATAATAATAAAAATAAACAATAAATGTTTATTCATAAATAATAATGGTCTCTACAAAAAAGAAATACATCATTGGCAGTAGTTATTATTTATGAAAAGGCGAGATTTAGCTTGTTTATTTGGACTTATAGTGTAATAAAATGTGTGCTAGGATTGTGAAGTGAGATTGGGTTATCTAAAAAAAATATTTTAAGACTAACAAGTATTATAGTGGGGAAACACAATTGAAACAATAGAAAAATATAGAAACTGGTAAAAATTTAAATGTATAAGAAGATTAACATGGCCGTATAAGTATATGATAATATGGGAATATTGTAAAGTGTGAATTAATAAATCAAGGAAAAATAAACAATCAAAAAATAATAAATAAAGACAAGTTATACGGTAAGGAAATATGAATGAATCAATTAAGAAAAACAAGTGTGGAAAAAAATTAAAGTGATAGTGATGGAAAATAGATATAAATAAAAAAAACTATAAACAATAATAACATAAATGATTCAAGGAATAAGTTGACCTCAGAATCTCTTAATTAATTAATTTTTTTTCAAACATTGGAGCGGGCCAAATAAGTAGTGCTGCCTGGTGCCTGGTTTTTGCTGCCTAGTGAATTTTGTTTGTACCTCCGCGTCGGCCCAGTTCCAGTGTCGATACCTTTAAAGTAGCCTGGGTTTTTTATTGTTAAACTGCAATAAATTATAATTAGTTAATAATTGACCTGGTTTCTTTTACACAAAAACAAATTAGTGTTAAGTTGCAAGAAATTTCTACCTCAAAGGTTGGATGAGGACCAAGAAAAAAGTCTGGAAAGTAAATTTATTAATGTAAGACCTGTAATTGAATTAAAATATATTTGGGAAATATGCTGTTTTTTCTTTCATCGATAATTTTAAACGTATTTAAGGGTGTATCAATAAGAGCGCAAGATTTGAATTTCTCCTCAGTTTGGCAACCATGATGTCACATGATTAATGACATGACAGATTGATAGGAGACAGATGGGAGTTTGTAAATATGGAGCATTACACAATAGAACAACCCGTCCTGATTGTTTAACACTATTATCAAAATGATGAAAGTTTCATTGCCACGATTCGTAAAGGGCGTCCAAATTTTTTCGAAATAATGTTCCGAATTCATCTACTGTGAAAAAAATAATCGAAAAATTTGAAAGCACTGCTTCTGTTAGTGATGTGAAACACACGACACGAGCTCTTTCAGAACAAAATATCGCAGCAGTTCGCGAGAGTGTGGCCGAGAGTCCAGAGACGTCGATTTGCCATCGTTCAAAAGAATTGGACATTACAAAAGCCACTCTTCAGCAAATTCTTACTTAAGATTTGCATATTCATGCCTACAAAGTCCAATTGACTCAACAACTCCAGCCAAAAGACCATGAACAGCGAAGAGAATTCACCAATTGGATCCTTGAGCAGCAAGAAGTGAATGCCGATTTTGCGGACAAAATCATTTTCAGTGATGAGGCCCATTTTCACCACTATTTAACACCCTTGGACTTTTGGCTGTGGGGTTATTTGAAGTCACAAGTGTATGCCAACAAGCCCGCCACCATCGAAGCCTTAAAAGCAGAAACTAGACGCTCTATCAACGAAATACCGCCACATGTATTCAATAATGGTATTGCAAATTTTGCCAAAAGAATACGCTTGTGCCAGTTAAGCCGTGGTGGCCATTTACCAGATGTGTTATTTTATACATAATTTCCAAATGTGTACTTTATAAATCAATAAATATTTCAATGCTTTAATACTTAAAACCATGTTTTACTAAACTTTGAAATCTTGCGCTCTTATTGGTATAAGTCTGAATTTGGCTAAAAGAAGTTTCGCAGCAAAATGGTTTTATTTTTTTAAGTTTTCTCACCACATAAGTATTTTCGAAAATGGTGTAAGCATATCTTTTTTTAACACCACAGCTCAGGTCCGGAGATGGGTGAGTCAAAATTTTTCAAATGGGCCACTTTAAAACCGAAGTTATAATTTTTGGTTTTTTTCTGTAGACTTCGTTTTATTATGGTTCCAAAAAAGTATCTGAAAATTTAACAAAAAAATAATTTTTGAAAGAGGAACAACAATGGAAGTTTTGTGCATGTATATTTTTAAACATAAATATTTTATAAACGTCGAAACTTTACATGTGATACGTCAAAATTTTTATAAAAGACTAAATTTTTTTAAACAAGCAGGTATTATAAATATAATAAAAAATTAAAAATTAATTTAACTTTTGGCCTGTGGAAAAAAGTGTTTTACATATTTTGATGCGCAAAAGAATTACGAGACTTTCTGTAAAAGAAAAAATTGTTGTTTATTATATCAAGAATATTTTGTTTATAACATTTTCATTTTTTTTTTAATTTTAAACCATACAACTTCGGTCTTAAAGTGAACCATTTGAGAAATTTGGACCCAGGTGTCAATACACACATTAAATGCGTTCAAACAATTCAGTTATTCGAGAGAAGCTTTAAATTTAAAAACATTGCTATTAATGTAGTAGGTACAGCATTTTACGATCCTAGACTAGCGGTTGCCAAATTTTTATAAATAAAAAACAAACGAACGAAACTCCCTGACGCTGAAATATATCGGATTTAGAAAAAAAAAATTAGGCATGGGATAGAATATGACTTTTTTGTTTGTTTGTTAAGAATTTATAATTCTGTTTATTACTTAATTGTTTTTTTAGCATTTTTATGTTCTAATAAAAGTATTTTTTTATTTTGTTTGTACTAAAGTAGAAAACTTTAAATCCATTTATTAGTTCAGAATTTTCATAAATTATGTCCAAAAAAACAAATGAATACAGAAAGATATACTAAAATATTTAACACTTTTCCTAAATATCGAAAAAGTAATTTATAAAAAGCAATAAAATACCTTGCATGCCGCGTATAAAACAATTAACCCTTTGGTAATTATAATCAATGCAAAAATAATAAAATATTAACAAGGGTAATAAAGAAACTGGATTCACGAAAACATTTAGCTGGAATTTAAAAGTAATTAGCTTCTCTTTATTATATGAATAAACAGTCTTCTTGATTAAATGCAAATCCTGCTGGAGGGTCGTCACGCTAGCCAACATTTAGTCGTTAAAATTGTAATTAGAGGAGGGATACATTTATTTTAGTTAACAGATTACTGACAAGGTAGAATGAGTTTTACTATTAGGATAGGCAGGCAGAAAACTTTCAATTAAAAATGAAAATATTTAGTTTAATCAATAAAAACAGTTTAGTTAAATCTTGACCAAATCTTGTTGGTCATTGCGGGCAATAAAATACCAGGCAATTATTATTTAATTTAATTCAGTAAACTGATAAACAAGCAAATTTCAGGAATGATTTTAGTTCGAGGAAGATCTTGTTAGATTGTAGGTATAGATTATGATTTAAATTTCTGTTACAATAAAAACATAATTTTAAATTAAAAACTTAAGTTTGAATTTTTGATTTATAAGGAATATAGATTTTCCTTTTTATAAAGCATTTTATAATAAGACAGACCATTGTTTAGTTTCCGGGCACCTTTTATATTATAGATACCTACCTATACCACGCTATCCCTTAACTGGCGTGGTGAAATTTTTATGCGTACATACCGTCCTGACGTCCCTGGGACCACATACTAAATGGACTGAAAAAAATATTGTTTTCAACAAAAAAATATTTTTTATAGTTTTTTTACATTATTTAACATGTTATTGATAATATTTAATTATTATATATGCTGAATAAAAAATCACTTGTCCTATAAAATATTAACTTTATTTGCTAGTAATATACGCAAAAAATAACAAAGCTGGAAACTAAAGCGCGTAAATCATTCTGAAGGAAAAAATAAGTCGAAATAAAAAAAATATTAACTCTTGAAACATTAATAAACATAAAAAAATTCATAAACTTAAAATTAAACCTCTGTAAAGAAAACGTGCAAGCGTCTATGACCTCTTATTGTTCTTCACCTGTGGCACATTCTACACATAATTTTTTGCCACATTCTAAACATATAGGTCCCTGGGACCACATACCGAATGGACTGAAAAAATTTTTTTTTCAACAAAAAATATTTTTTATAGTTTTGTTACATTATTTAACATGTTATTGATAATATTTTATTATTATATATGTTGAATAAAAAATCACGTGTCTTATAAAAAATTAACTTTATTTGCTAGTAATATACGCAAAAAATAACAAAGCTGGAAACTAAAGCTCGTAAATCATTCTTTGGGACAGGAGACGTATCCATTTTTAGCTTTGGAAGAAAAATACGAGCATTATAAAAAAAAGACAAGAAAGCAATTTATTACGTACTTGCCGTCGAGTGGTCCCAGGGACCACGATCACACTGTCACGTAAAAATGGGAAATCACAACGCATCAACACTAACCAGGCGTGGTCGAGGGCATACTAACTAGAAGGTACTGAGACGCGCAGCTCGAAATTTTCAATGATGGTGGGGGTACACGCCAAAATATATTGGCTTGGGTCCCAGGGACGTCACAACGCCAGTTAAGGGCTATTATAGATTTTTGGAATTGATTTTAAATAATTCTGACAATAATATTATATTTGCTGAATTGGCTCTAATTATTGAGATTTAAAGTAGTAATATCGAAATAATTATCATGATGGATCTGCAGAGCATGCAGCTCTTTTAAAAACATTTTGTCGACCAGATTGAGATATTTTTCTGCTTTAGGTAAGACTTTCATTCAACATAAATAATAAGGTTTAAGTTATCAAGGGTAATTCTTATACCTTTAAATTCACAGTACATAATTATGAATCAGTTGCGGATCTAGGGGGTGGAAGTCAAGGGGCGCCAAATCGATGCCCAATTAACACTATTCTTTTAATCGATAATGTTGAATTTAATACTGTGAGTTCCAGTACGTACGTCCAAATCTCCGATTAATTAATTAATTAATGACATGCAAAAGTTGATATTTTTCCGCGGCTCCACACATGTTAACGCTCTGTACGTACATTAGGGTGGTTCTTAATTCTTTCTTTTTTCTCGATTTTATTAACACCAGTCCTAAATCTGTTTAAAATAAATTAAAAAAATCCTGTTAAGTTTCAGCTCTTAAAATAAATTAATTAACTGCCCCCCACGGTAGTCGGAGTTTCAATTATTACCAAAGTATTACATTTATTTTAAAAAATACATGTTTTCCCATTGGAGCAAGGTTTAAATTAATTTTAGGAGCTGAAACTTAAGTTGTCAATTGACAGGATATTTTTAAAATTTATTTTGAACCGATTTAGAACCAGCGTGAAAAAAATGAAAAAAAGGACCACCCTATTATACCTAAATAGCGATTTCACTCTGCAGCGCGCTGCGTTAAAACCGGTGCGGTCTGCCGCATTAGAGTACAGGCTTTTTAATCGGCACGATCACACGTATACGTTTGACCGTGCCGATTAAAAAGCATGTACTCTAACACATACATGTGCTTTGGCCGCAGCAACCGGAAGGCACCGTAACATGCTGTGGTTTTGCCGGAAGAAAGCATGACAGCACAGGTGTAAATAATATTAGAACATTGCGTTAAAGTTTGGTTGCATTTGAAAAATGCTGTATATTAATAAATTAATGCAGTGTACACGCGTTATGAGAAAAGAATCTAAGGACTGTAGTAATAAAAATGTGCGAAAGGAAAGTGTGGAGATGATTGGGCTAAAAATGTTTGATACATACATACTGATTTTATTAAGGAAGAATGTCATAACGGGCTGTTTAAAACAAACTACTGCTCTAAGTCCACAAAAAATTTTCAATTTTGAAGGAGTTTTTACACAACGAGACTTTTCGCTGAAAAACATCCAGCTAAACCGCACCGGTGCACCGCGGTGCTTTCGCAGCACTAAAAACGCCATGTTTGTTCCCATACAAGCGTTTTCAGATGCTCGACGTATACATGCTACCGTGTAAAGCAAAGGAGCCTCTCGGAAAGTCGGAACAAAATTTTCTTTTAAGTGGGATTGTATATGATCAGTTGTGGTTGTAAATGGTCAAAAAGGATATGGAGCTGCAAAGCCCATTTTAGCTCCGGGTGCCAACAATCCTGAATCTGCCGCTGTGAATCATTAAGATACTTAGAGTACTCATCGGCATCCCAAATACTTTGCTTTCTTATTGGTTAAAGTTTGTATGTATACTTTTGTATAAGATATTAAAATGCGGGTTTTTAATCTTTAATAATATTTAATAATATTTGTTTTGTGTATTTGTCAGCAAAATTATGTAAAGCAAAAGTATATAATTAATTAACGTAAAATTTAAAATAACACGTACCCAGTGGTAATTTAAATCTTAAAAACAAACTAAGTCAATTTAAGATGCATATGTGTAAAAATAGTACACTAAAAGTCACTACCAAAGTTAATGCCGCAAAAAAAATATAATAACATTTTGCAATTGAACAAACTTGGCAATTGCAAAAAGGCTAATGGTAAATTAGAGCTTTGTTGGTAATCCCAATAAAAGAAAAAAAAAATTCGGTCGGTAACTTTTACAATTCGAGAATTAAAAGATTACGTTAGTCGAACTGGTTCGGTCCGGTGGTGTAATCCAACACGCCTAGCTGATTTCGTTTCGACCATTTCGTTAGGCAAGAATAAACTAATTTCAAAAATGGGCCCGGAAACTTTGTTTGTAGTTACGTGCAAATACTCCTAGCAAGAACAAAAACATTGTAAGGCTGTTTCTAGTTTAATTCCTTTGTTAAAAACGCTATTAAACCCCCATCGATGGCATCTACAACACACTTTTGTTCGCAACGTGGTAAATAAAATTGTATAGCAAAACCAGAGCTTACTTAAATCATTTAAGCTAAATGACAACAAATATATTTAAGTGAAAATTTCTTAAAAAATATGTTCTTACTGTAATTTTTATAATGATTAATAAAAATATAAATATTATATGTGAACAAAACACTTTTTATTTGATTAAATAAAATATATACACTTTCTTTTTGAAATAAAAATATTTTAACAAAGTGAAAATGATTTATTTTTTTATTTTTGTTTAATCTTGCCACCATGATATATTTTTGTATGTGATTATTAGGGATGGGATATTTAGGTACTAAAAACTGAAAAATAGGTAACTAAAAAGGTACTAAAAAAAAGCATTTTAGGTTAAAAAAAAACAGCATTTTAGGTAAAAAAAAACATTAAAAGTTCACGTTTCGTTTATAATTTTGTTTAGCCGCATACCCAAATACAGAATATACCCACAATAAACTATTACTATGCAATAAACTGTGTTTCACTGAGTGACACTCACTACACAGAAGTTCTATGACAGAACATAAGCTCACTACAAAGAAGGTAACTGTAAAGAAAGTTACTGTTACAGTCTGTGACCATAAGAAAAAATTTTATACCGTTAAGTTGCACGCCCTGGATAAAATATTGGGGCAAAATTTAAAAAGAACACAAAAAAACAAAATAAGTAAAAATACGTAATAATAGATAACAAATAGGTGAAAATAAACTGACAAATTAAAAAATATGTAACAAAAGTATAAAAAGGTAGTTTAAAGCAAAAACCTACAAAAAAGGTAAAAAAGGTGAAAACAAGAAAAAAAAATAGGTAACAAAAGTATAAAAAAGGTAGTTTAAACAAAAACCTCCAAAAAAGGTAAAAAAGGTGAAAACAAGTTAGGTTCATATAAAAGAAAATCTTTTAAAACACATTTTGGCATTATTGGTTTTCAAATAGTTACATCGGTTAAAAAAAGGTAAAATAACTAAAATCCCATCCCTAGTGATTATCTAATAATATTTGTAGCAAATTTAAACCCTCTAGGTTGACATTTACTGGCCGCCCGGAAGGTAAGTATTTCATAAATCATTAATGTCACATGTTTTAGTTTTTGCTTGATTTAAAAAAAAATTTGGTGTAGTATATTTGGTCTATGTTTATATATATTTTGTGTTAATGATTTGGTGTTATGGTTTATGTTAAGTATTATTTTAATACAGAACCTTTTTAAGCGATAAGAAAAGCTAAAATATACTAAATTGACATATTCAAAATAACACTGAAAACTCTGCAAACACAGTTCCAAATCTCAAAAAAGCTCTAAGCTGCATGGTTGCACCTATTCTCTATAGGCAATAATCACCAGTTTCTAAATAAACAAGGATACAACCGAGATGAGTTACTTATAAGATAAAATGTAGGTTATTTAAGAAGTTAGATATTGTTATATTAACTGCTTATTTTAACCATTGAAAATAGTTAAGAGTAGTTATTTTTTAGACATATTTTGGTTTAGTTTAATTTTTGATATAATTTTTTGGTAAATGAACCACAGCATTGGATAATTTGGATATATTTTTTAACCAACAAGTTATATTTTATAAATATATTTTAACTTGCTGGTAAATTAACGTTAATTAATAAACTTGTTAAAAAAGTGATTGTTTTGCAGTTTTTATTGTTACCTGTGATAATGGAGCCTAAAAGAAATAATTTTAAAAAAATATAGACTTTTTTTCATTATTTATCTGCAAATCTTGAAACAATCTCACATTTAATTAATTTGGTAAGCATCTAGAGGTTTTATCAAAGAACAGATGCGTTTTAATAAAGCAGTGCTGCAACTAAAATCAGAACGTAAGATCGGCGTGAATTTTTTTAGGTTAGTTATTTTAAAAATAACAAGTAATTTAAATTTAACTAATTTTGGTAATTAATAACCATAATATAAACTATATAATAAATAAAGTAGTTAAATTAAACACTTTAAAATAACCAAATGGTTAATTTATATTGGTTATATAACCAATAAGTTAAATCGCCATATTGTTTGCTGTCCATTCTAACAAAAGCAAATGTCAATAATTTTATAAATTTGTTTTATTCCAAAAATAAGGTAATTTAAACAAACCAATAATAAAACATATTATTATTTTATGTTTAAAAGTATTTTAAATTAATTTCAAACAAAAAACAGAAAAATTGGGCAAAACAATATTTTTTTTTTTAATTTTTATTTTCTTAATTTCTTATTTTTTTTAAATATGAAAGTATCATGTACTACTTCATCAACATAAAAAAAATGCCCAATTGGTTTTTCCCTTTGAACTTTCTCTTTAAGACATCAATTAATTTAATTAATATTTACATACACTCAGAGAAATATCAAGTTATGAAAAGCATATGAAATTATATTAATTTAAATAATCGGGTAAATTTGATTCAAATGGAAAAATTTGTAGTTTTATATTCATTTACCAACAGTTTTACAATTTTTTGAAACACTTTTAAAGTGTACCCTCTTTAAAATATATATACAAAAAGAAATCCATTTATTTCATTGACTTTCTCAAAGTTGTTTCAAAAATTATTAATTATTAATTTAATGGGAAACACCAATGACGCCAAAACATATTTGAATCCCTTTGAATTATTATCGTTTTGAATGATTTTACAACATTTTTTCTCTCAGTGTAGGGGCGACATTTTATTTTAAGGATCTGTAAGTCATATCTATAGATATACATAACCATATTTAATAATCATATAGTTAAAATAAACTTAAACGAGTTCATTATAGTTTAAGAGAACTTAAGAGTTAAAAAGTAGTTAAAAAAGGGTAAAATAAACCAAAAACTACCAAATATTAACTTCTTGTTAACCAAAAGGTATATTAACCAAGAAGTTAACTAACATAACGTTAATTTTTCCATAATTGAATTGCCCACTTATTACAAAATAACATTAATTTAAGGTTGTAGTACTTAGTACTTAAATGAATTAACCAGACATAACGTAAATTTAACGTTAATTTAACCAGTTGTGCTATTTGGGTAGTACCATGCTAAACCGTTTAGACTAAACGATCAGTATTCGTATTTAATAAGCAGGCCCAGGAGATAAAAGTGTTAAAAAAGTATATTGCCATCAACGTACGCAGCTGCATAATTTATCACAAAGTAAATTGATTTGTTCGGGGAACAGCTCTTGTAGTTGCGGTCACTTCGACCAAATTAGATTCTAATCCAATTAAAAGTTTTGGTGAGGGTTATCAGGGCTTTACTCCGACCAACGTACGGACGACCAACTGTGCTCAATCCTGCCCGGACAACGGTGACACCGTGTCCTTTCTTTTAAATTACTATGGGACAGACTTAAATGATTATTTGCCATATTAAACTAATTGTTATCGCTTTGATCTTCTTATATGTTCTAAATTCAAATCCTTTGCAAATACCCTTTATACAGGGTGGGTCAAAAGTTATAGGACACAAAACTGCAACAGACTCTTTAAGATATAAATAATGCGATTTATTTAAATCTGCAAAGTTAATAATAACCAAGATACAGATACAAAAATTTTTAATATCAGTTTTCTGGATAATATAGTTTTTGTAATTATAATTATCGAACTACATCGAACACGATTTTACGCATTACTTATTTTACTTTAAAAAGTACATTTATGTTATGTATCCTTAATTTTCTATGCAATTAAATACTCCAATTCCAATATTTATTTATTTAAGTACTTTATTTATAGGACATATTTAAAAATATTAAAATAAAAAAGCCTCATTATTTGTAATAACCAATTATTCACAAATAAATTGCTTTCCAAATCTTATTTTCATTTAAACTTAAGTATTTTTTTATTAATCGTACATTTTATTATTATGTAGATATAAAAACAAATATGTTTTGAAAGTTTCACGTGTTTTATTTACTTTTGACAATTGTTTCTTCACACAGTGACTTCTTCTGAAGAACTAAAGGACGGGACACATCAGAAACATGTCTAAATATATGCTTGTTACTTCCTAAAGTTTACTTATTTTTTCTACGAGTATTTATGAGAAGTATTAGACAAATTTGCGGGTTAGATGTTGTAGGTTATATGCAATAACCTACATATTACCAAATTACATTATATGCAATGTCCTTCAACACAAAAGAGATAAAATAAAATGTATATATATTTACCTAGTCTTACAATATCCTCATAAGAATCATTAGTAATATCTATTTTACAGTATTTGACACTATTCTTGTATTGTAATTTAAAAATAGGCATGTTTTTAATAATTATGCACAACACATCAATATGGCACACAGCACACAACCACGTTAGCTATCGTTTGTCGTACTGCCGAGGGAGGAGCTCTAATTGGAGAGGTTTACCTAATTCTTTTTACACCCAGGAGTGTTTTCTGTGCAATTCGTTGGTGGTAAAATTACCATTTCCAGAAACGTTTTACACTGGTACGATACAATTTACCAAATTTATTTCAAGTTTAGTCGGAAAAATACTATTTACACTCATGAAATAGTTTTTAATAACAGCATTTTGCACCCAGGTGAGTATTTTAACACTAAGATAATGATAAATACTTTCTTGAAATTAACCACTAGTAAAGGTTCATTTGAGTGTAGAAAAATGTGACTTTACATTTGCAATAGTGTAAAAATTTACACTATAGAATTTTACCACTCAAGATGTACATTTTACCCGAAGCTTTTTTTTTACTGTGAATAAAACTCGAAGTTTCTAAATAAAATCTTTTTAATTCGCTTTTGTTTCTTCGAACCAATTAAATTTAAAGAGGCAACTTTGTGCTTTATTTGTTCCCTATAATGTAAGAAAATTTATTTTTTTATTAAATATTTATACGATTTGTAAAATTTAATTCTCTTTATTTATTTATACAACTAAAAAAGTTTAATAAAATATGTTTTAAAAATCACAAGCTGCGACTCATAATTTTAACCTAAAAGTAAAAACCTTAGGTTTTTGCTTTTTTACAAAACAAAAGTATACTAAAATACTAGTAGTACGACTAGTTTTTTAAAGAGGATCACCCCTTTAAAATCTATGCTTCCAATATCCCAATAATTATAATAATAATCGTTAATTACATAAGGGTTTTTCAAGTTTCTGAGTATTGTAATATTATTGTAGATGAAGATTTGAAAGTTTAAGAATCCGTCGTAATACAATACCGCTAAGCTTTAGCCAGTTAAAAAATAGTAAGGTATTTATGTCATGTCACGAGGCTGAAAAATATTTTTGTGCTAAGCTCAAAGTTTGAAGGCCGACGAGTTTGCGAAGGCCTACAATTGAAAAATTAAAACTCACTTACAATTATTAAAAGTATAAAGTAAGGTAAGATAGCTTCAGAGCTGTAAGCAGTTATTGAATACCTAATACTGACTTGGATGTAAATTATTCTTACAGCATAGAAGATAATCGAATACTTTGGTAAAGAAATGATTTTGTTGGAAAAGATTAGTTCTTTCAGATGGCGTATCAAGACAAAATCTCTTACTCTTGGGTTTCTCGAAAACCTAATGTGATGGAGCAGTTTTAATTCCAATTTAGCGAGTCAAAAACTTCCAAAAGGTGTAACTGGGTTAGAAGGTCGGATACATTTTGTCGGCCTGTGTACAATGTTTATAAACAGAAGTTTTTTATTTATAGATCAATGGTAAGCATAAAATATTTACTAAAAATATAGTATAAAAAAAAGTTTTGTTCAAATAATTTTATAAAATTTTTTATATAGAAAAAAAATTACAAAACACCACAGGAATAAATGAAATCATCTGACAGAGTTTGCTTTTTAGATAGCTACTTCTAATTATAAATCTGTGCAATTAAATCGTATAAAATGGCAACAATTAAGTGTAGAGTAGATTTTTCGATAAATCGCAATGTTAAGCAAGTACTGTAAGAATTAATCAAACACGGACGCTAATTACAGGAGCATTATTCACGAATCCCGCGCTAATAATGCCTGGATTCGAACAATAATTAGTTCGCAAACGGGAGGTGGGCGATTAAGAATAGTGGTCGGGAACGGTGCTTGAGGGGACGGGTAATTACAAACCACCCTCGGATCGGGCTGTCGACGTTCTAATGCAAGGTATATTACACGTAAACTATCCCCCAATATTCTATTTAACACAACAACCGATATAATGAGGTGGCTTATTTATTAAAGATAGCCCTAAACCACTTGTTGATTCCTTATAAAGAAATTGTTTATTATTATAGACTGGCGAAAGAAATTAGCGCATCACCATAAATTTATCATTATTTTGTTTTTAAGTATTTTCCGAACCAATCATTCGATTTTAATGCTCTTTTTTTGGATTGTGTAAGGACTCTTAAAGAATGTTGTTATGACTTTAGTTATTTTATAAATATTTGTGTCTTTTATATACGGGGTGTTACACTGATACTAGATTTTTTCAAAATTTTTGAAACACCCTGTGGATGAAAGTGGCAGTAATAGCAAATCCTAAAAAATATTTAACTATAGCCTTATCTATCCTTATCATTCTCTTTTTTTATTCAACTTTTTATCTCTTTGATTAAAGAAGATATACAATTTAATAAAACTGCATTTTTTATACACATTAAAGAAAACAGGCTGTTGACACTTCAAACAAAATGTTAATATTTTATAATGAATGTCAGAATCGTATCTTAAGTTTTGAAGATTCTGTGCGTGCGGTAACTCTTCCGGAAGATGGCAGAAGTCAGCGTTATATCGTCTTGGTGTCTATCAATCGACTATATCTCGAATCCTGCGACAGGCCCTCAGTTACACGCAGAGCATCGCAGAGCCAGATTAACATTTGCTCAAGAACACGTTAACTGGTTAGAGGCTGATTGGGCCAACGTTATGTTTAGAATCCAGATTTTGTCTCCATAGCAGTGATAAACGGATGAGTTTGTATAGACGGACAGATAAACGTTATGTTCAATATAAAAATTGTTCAAACAGTCATGTTCGGTGGAGGCTTTAGTATGGTGTGGGAGCCATCACTGCAGAGGCTCACACGTAGTTGATGGTAATCCCAGGAAATATCACGGCAGCTTCTTACATTGAAAAAATTGTAGAACCTATCTTAATGCCTTTTACACTTTTTGTCGGTGAGAATTTTATTTGTATGCATGATAATACAAGACCGCATACGGCCAGGATTGTATAACAATATCTTGCCGAGTTTAATATTCCCACAATGCGTTGGCCAGCCACAAGCCCGGATCTTAATCCAATAGAAAATATCAGGGATATTATAGGCAAATGGTTAAGAGAACTTCCTCGTCAACCCATTAATCAACAATAACTGGAGAAAGGCTACAACAAATTTGGGAAAATATTGACTAAGATGAAGTAGGCTGTAATTCGTGCAATATTTACTGTGTTGCTTTAATACAATAGATAATTTTGTTAATTATATTAATTTTTAAATGTGTTAAACCTTAAGTTAAATAATATTGAAATTTTGTTTGAAATGTTATAATTTTAATGTGTATAAAAAGGAAAATAAAACATGCAGTGTTATTTAAATGTGTATCTCCTTTAATCAAAAAAATAAAAAGGTGAATAAAAAAAGAGAATGATAAGGATAGATAAGGCTATGGTTTAATCCATTTGAGGATTTGCTATTACTGCTACTTTTATCCACAGGGTGTTTCAAAATTTTGAAAAAATCAAGTATCAGTATAACACCCCGTATATAAAACAAACAAAGATTTATAAATAAACTAAAGTCATAATAAAATTCTCTAAAAGTCATTTTACAATCCAAAACAAGGACATCAAAATCGAATGATTAGTTCGGAAAATATTTAAAAACAAAATAATAATAAATTTTTGGTGAAGCGTTAATTTTTTTCGCCAGTGTATATACAAAGCTCTTCTTTGGAACCTATATGCTTAAGGTAAGGTCCGCGTGGACCCTACCTAATTATAATTATTAGCACCACAAAATGACGTTTTGTTATTGTAATCAATTAATTTTGACCTGGACATGAACGTAAGTAATAACTAAACTGTATAAATTTGTGTTTATTGTACTAAATATGTTGGAATATAAACAAAAATCAATCAAGTTTTAACTGTTCAGATAAATTAGTTTAAGGCCCTGGTATATGTTTTATAAATAAGAACATGAGAAGGCAACGTGATTAAAAATGCTGAATAAGGGTTTTATTGTATAAGCTATTCTTTCGTTTTAAATAAGTAAGTTAGTCGTAATGGAGATGTATAGACGGTACCTTCTAAGTGCTTTTCACTTAGAATAAATATTGCATTAAAACTAATTATTGTGTTGTTATTTTTACCCCATTAACTAAGAGGTTATGGGCCCAGGTATCGCAGTTGCATAATTAAATTGCGCGGGACTCTTTAATAGTTAAAAAAAAACAGTTATTAGTGGTTTGGTGTTATAGTGACTTAAAGACAATGGAAACACAAAAGTGAAAAAAGAAACATTAAACCATTTGATGGTGTGTGGAAATTTAGAATAAGAGCTATCTTATTATTACTTGATCATGAGGTCAAATTATTAAACGAAATCCGTGATACAAGCAGTAAAGTTCTCCTCATAGACAAGAAAAGTGATACACCCGAAGAAAAACGTGTCAGAATGTCTAACATTCCAAAACGTCACAATCAGTTCCCAAAATTCCAACAACACAATAAATTTAAAGGTACCAGAAAGGCAAGCAGCCTAAAGTGCCATCATTATGGAAGAAAGGGTCATTGGAAGAAACTGACAAAGTGTCACATTTACTGCTGACTCTTCCGAATTCCTACGATGGTATAATAACAGCAATTGAAACACTATCTGAAGACAACCTGAGCTTAGGATTCGTAAAAACTCGATTACTTGATCATGAGGTCAAATTATCAAACGAAAATCGTGATACAAGCAGTAAAGTTTTCCTCATAGACAAGAAAAGTGATACACCAAAAGAAAAACATGTCAGAATGTCTAACATTCTAAAACGTCACAATCAGTCCCCAAAATTCCATCTCCTTCTTCTTCCTTGGTAGCCAAATGCCTTAAAGGTCTCGGTTTCAATATACCACTTTGACCAGAAACAAGTTTTAACGTCCATGCGTTTCACGAAGCCATCCACCCATAGACACGTGCATTTTCCAATCTTGGAACATCCACTAAATCTTTTGTACAAATCACAAAATACCTCGCTAAAAGGTCAAAGCCTGCGATATTGTTCAAAAATACAGGTATATTTCTATACCCGGAATCCAATTTTGTCCATCCTAGGTCAAAGTAAACCATGTTTCATACTTTTTCATCGAGCGATGGCCCAGAGCTGAGAATGCGATGCACTACACACGAAAGACAAAATTGAACTGCAAAATTCCATCAACACAATAAATTTAAAGGTACCAAAAAGGCAAGCAGCCTAAAGTGCCATCATTATGGAAGAAAGGGTCATTTTAAAAGATAATGCTTTTATAATAAGAAAGGGCTGGAATATAAACCTCCACAAAGGCAAATAACTGTGCAAACTGTAAATATAAATTGTAATGAAGAAAACAATCCAGGATTTGCATTTATGGTTGGGACTCAACAGCATAATAGAGATACAATAAATAAAATTACATTTATTTTGGATTCTGGTGCTTCAGACCATATAATCAATAGATCAGATCTAAGTGTACATTTTTCTACCACCGGTGAAGATTTCTGTGGCGAAAAATGGGCTATTTATAAGTGCAACTAAAAAGAGCTCTCGGAAGTTACCAGCAATTTTGGAATTCAAGGAATTCTAGAAGATGTCCTCTACTATCCTAAGTTCCTTACAATCTGCTATCTGTAACGAAAATTGTTGGAATATAAACAAAAATTAATCTAGTTTTAACTGTTCAGATTAATTGGTCCAAGGCCCTGATATATATTAAGTTTTATAAACAAGATCATGAGAAGGCAACGTGATTAAAAATGCTGAATAAGGTTTTTATTGTATAAGCTACTCTTTCGTTTTAAATAAGTAATAGAGATGTATAGACGGTACCTTCTAAGTCCTTTTCAAAATATTGCATTAAAACTAATTATTGTTTTGTTATTTTTATCCCATTAACCAACAAAATAAACCAAAATATAAATTTATTTGTAAATAAAAGCTGGACATAATGTTGTCATAGTGCAATAATTGCAGTCAAAACAATAAATATAGTAACTACACTTTTTTAAAAAGACCAATGTGGGGTCCACTTGGGCCCCTGAAATAAATTAATTTATTATATATGTATGTACGAGTATAATACACCACTTTTTTGTGACGATTTAATATAAAAAAACAACTTATTTTTAAAGTCAGAAAATCAATTGATGTCGAAGTTTTAAATTGGTATACCATAGGCTTGATAACTGTACTTTTTGACACTAAGAAAAACCTTTTATAATAAAATATTCTAAAATTAAATATCTCCATATCCTTTGTTATGTGTAGTTACAGAAAAAACTAATTTATTTTTATTTTACCAGGATGATTTTATCACAATTAACAAAGTACCTTAGGACTAAATAATCACCCTTGTGAACCCCAACTTGGCCATAGGAATGTTATTTCATTTACTTTCAATCTAGGAGTAGGAGCGGACCGCGTGGGCTTTTAGTGTCCCATTTTAGTTAAAAACAGCAAGCAACAGAAACAAATTATTGAAACGTTCTAAAGGAAAAATCTAGTATAACTTTAATATGGCTTTATTTGGTTTGAAAATGCACCCATTTATTTTTCATTCTTTACATGGGGTTTGTAAATAATGACCAAAGGAGGTGTTCTTGAGGTTATACTTTCTAAGCTTATTTTTTATTATAACTTGTTTGGCTTTCTAATCGCATTTAATTAAATTTTAGATATACAGAATACCTCTCACCACGTGACTGATAAAAATAATTAAGGTTAATTTTGTCAGTGTCAAGCTAGTTTTATCCTATTTTTTTTAAATAATGCAATAAATATAGTGTATATATTGGGGGCCACGGTAGCGCAGTGGGTTAGGCGTCTGAAGGTAGCGGGTTCGATTCCCGGTCACAGCCTTGGGTGTTGTGCGCGTTTAAAGTCGGTAGATGAGTCTAACTCATCGAGGACCGTGGTTCGGATTCCACGTTAAACAGTAGGTCCCGCTGAAGAACCGAACCTTATAGGATTGCCTGTAAGCTGGATAGGTTGATGGCGTTACTACTCTACTTTTTTTATAGTGTATATACTTTTAGTGTATAAATGTTTTAATTTAAAACAAAAAAATACATTTATTGTATTGTAAAATGTTAAAAAATATAATAAAATTCAAACTAATTTTTTACTTTTTTTTATTGAGTAAAAACAAAGAAAATTAATTACAACAAAGATAAAAATAAAGAAATCTTGGCGTGGTAAAAGCAACAATGTTTGTGAAAAGTTATGATCAATTTATGTTCTAAGAGTGTGTAATGAATGGGGTGAAAAATCTTCTTTATTAATAGAAAAAGGCGCAAAGGCAGTTTTTCCATTTATTTTGATAAATTGCCGCAAACGTCTATAAAAAGTTAATGAATTGTCAGTGTAGATATCCATTAACAATTATCAATTTTCCACTGTAACTTATTGTTGGGAGTTGAAATAGTTCGCCATTAAAGAGTATGGAAGTGCTTCCTTTACTAATGGCCGACGGGACCGCGGCCAAGATTGATGATCAGATTACACGCGAAACGTCACAAATTACAGGATAACATTAAATATACTGCCGACCGCCTCAATTCCGCTATTGAATTAATCCAAATTACACTTATAACCCATAAGTGGATAGAATAGAACACAACTCACATGCAAATATTTAATAAAATCAAATACGACTATTTGCACGAGACTTTAAAAAATCAATGTTGTTTTTTAGCGTCCATAAAATATGAAATTTAATTTTTGTTTAACAGTTTTAAAGTAAGTAATAATCAAATAAATAAAATTTAAATTAAAAAAAAACTTAAATTTTAATTATCAGTTAAACACTATAGTGTTTAACTGTTAACTAATATATTGGTTATTTATATTTCTTTATTATAAAATAATATTAATTTAATATATTATTATTATTATTATTATTAATATAATATATTATTTATATAAAAACCCAATACAAAAAAGAAGATCTTTATTTAATAAAAAATACTTTTTTGAAACCAAGTTTATTTTAAACTGTTATCGCGCTTAGAAACATTAACATTTGAATATTTTTTGCAAACTGAAAATCGGTACTCCGCGGAAATAGCTATTTAACATCGCCGATAATATCGGCGATTTTAAAGGTTAAATTTTCCTGGTTAACCTTTTAGTAACTACGTTTATTTGTTCATGTAAACACATGTAAGTACTTCTTAAGCATTAACTACAAAATGACATTGTTAGCTTGTTGCACCCGCGTTATAAAACATATGAATTCTGTTTTTTTTAAGAAATAAGAGATAACGTTTTGAAATGTTGTAAAACTAAGAAGAAATCAAATTAAAACTTAAATCAATCGTAATTAGGAACCCGCGATTATTTGATATTTCACACGCGATTGCTTTAAAAGCATAGTAGCTATATTTTTTGTTTTCTACTCTCTAAAAATGAATTAGATAAAAATGACTACTTTTCAATGTGAAAAAGCAGTCACTAATATTTGTAGTTTCACAGCAATTTGTGTCTCGAACATTTAACAACTCTTATATAAAATTGTCCCCTGAATTCAAAAAGACCGTCAAAATTATGAAAGTTGAGCAGTTTTTAAGATATAGTCAATTTCATATTATATGTAAAATTCATTTTACCTCAAAAACCGTTTTACTTTTTATAACTTTTGACTACGTTTTCGGATTCAGCGGACAATTTTACATATTTTTATTTTAGAGAGTATATATATTTTTGTATTACTTTATAAAGTAATACAAAAATATATATACTCTCTAAAATAAAAATATGTAAAATTGTCCGCTGAATCCGAAAATGTAGTCAAAAGTTATAACTATAGTTGATTCATTTATTGTCTTATGAAATATAAAGTGAATAGAATAAATATAAAAGTTTCATTATTAGACTACCACTGATTCAGCGTAATGATTAAGGGTTTTTAACAATGTAAAATATGTTTTGACCGCTTTTCAACTCGTGTATTTTAATATTAATTATAATTATGTATTATATTATAATTATAATATGTATAATTATACATATTATTTTCAAATTTATATTCTTAGCGGAAAGGGAAAGAGGGCGCCGTCTTTTTTTTCCTGCAGCTCGGATTACCTTTTGCTTGTCCCTAGATCTGCGGTTATGTTTGGTTAGACAATAATTATAATTTAATTAAAGTTTGGTTGGTCAAAAATATTATCTAACCAAACTTTAATTAACTTAAATACAGGGTCCGGCATCAGAATTGAACGGTTTTTAAAAGGCTGCTATGGGAATACTATTGATTTGATATATGTCAAGTAGTGACAGACTTATACCTTATTGCCGAAGGTTTCGTGTGCAATGGCAAACTGGCCGGTTAATTAACAGATCTTTGCTGTAAATTCCTTTACCCTGACCCAGTCCTTTGTACAAATGCAGAGACGCTTTCGTCGTGAATATAATTTGCCAGTGCGCGCTAAAGTCATCAAATTTATATTATTAGCGGACAATTTTACATAGTTTTATTTTAGATAGTATATATATTTTTGTATTACTTTAGTTGATTCATTTATTGTCTTATGAAATATAAAGGCATAATATAATAAAAGTTTCATTATTAGACTACCTATATTACACTGATTTAGCATAATGATTAAGGGTTTTTAACAATGTAAAATATGTTTTGACCACTTTCCAACTCGTGTATTTTAATAATAATTATACATTTTATTTTTATATTTATTTTATTAGCGGAAAGGGATAACGATTCCAAATTTCTTTCTGTGGGGATTCCTTAAGTCAAAAGTATACTCTACCCATCCGTATACAATTCTTGAGCTAAAAGAGAGGATTCGGGAAGAGATTGATTCCGTAAACGAAGATCTAATGAGACGTGTTTTCCTCGTTTCCAGGAACAGATTGCAGCAATGCATAGAAGAAGACGGTGGTCATCTTAGGAATGTGATCTTTGCAAGTTGAAAAAATTATGATTCACTCCCAGAATTGTAGGTACTCTTGGTTTTAACTACATTTAGTCCAAATATATTCTTTGTTTTACACTTGCCTTTTAATTGCTATTGTACACGTACATACTTTCGGCAATAAGGAACAAGTCTGTCACTATTTGACGTATATCAAATCAATATGTAGTATTTCCATAGCAGACTCGGAACTTTCGGCAATAAGGTACAAGTCTGTCACTATTTGACATATATCAAATCAATAGTATTTCCAAAGCAGGATTTTTAAAAACGTTCAATTCTGTTGCCGGACCCTGTATTAAATTTAATTATTTAAAATTTAAAGATCCATGTGTAAATTGGGCGCTGGCTTCGTGTGATTTGAAAACATTCGATTACTTTTATTGGGACTACGCAAAATTAAAAGTTTACAAAAACAATCCTTTAACTTTTAATGTCCCCAAAGCGAACATTCTTCACACAAGTGGTTGCATACAGCCGAATATGCTGTGCCGAGTGACTAAAAATTGGTATGAACTAATTACCGTGTATAAAGAGCCGCTGTGGCCACTTAAATTAGATTTTTAAATCATAAATTTATTATTGGTAAACCCTTTTAGCACTATAATTTATTTTAACGAAACTCTTACTTCTTCATTCCTTTCGTCAGAAAATAAATCTACATAATCTATTACTTCAGCATTTAAGGCACATCTCTTTCCAGACAACGATATTTTAGTTCAGGAGAATACAGATGATGAGGTAGCAATTCCCAGCCTAATTCCTTAATTTTTTTTAATGGTTATAGAGGCTTTGTTAGCTGAAGAATTATATGGAATAAACATGATTTTGTCTTTGCCAAATAAGGACGTTTTGATACGTAAATGTTCATGCAAACCGTAACTCCCAATCCAGTTAAAGTGTTAGCAATCCCACACATTTTTAATAGGATTTTGCGGACTTTTCAGATAGCATATTGATGATGGTGCCTCTTTTGGCCATCAAAAACATTTAGCATCATTTTTCGATACCAGCATGACTAATGATATACCATGACTAAATTCGGCAAACCAGCTCTTGATGGTGGAATAATAGCATATTATGCTGGGGTATAGTCCCCATAATGACTTTAAAGCCACTATTTGTTGTTATTTATTGTTATTTATTCCCAATCGAAAAGCAGTGCTAAATAAAAACATGAAATTAACTTTTTTAATTTTTTATTAATCCAAAAGTTGCTCTACATAAAGGAAATTAAAATCAAAATTTGTGCCAAAAATTGTGGTGCCATCTTTTACAAATTCTAAAGACTTATCAATCAAAAAAAATTTTAGGTATACAATCGCTTTAGTTGGATTTATTGCTTACGACATAAATCTCATTATTTACACGATTACTTAAGAAAGAAAATAATTAGATTTATATAACCAAAGGTAAAAAGCCTAGAAGTTCACTTTTAATTAAAAAAACTTAAAAAAATGTATCTACTGAAGGAAGATTGAGAATTAGAGATGGTTAAATATAAGTATTCGTAATTTCGTCCTACTGAAGAATTCAAATGAATTCGAATTTAAGGGAGTGACAAAAAAACACATTCAGAAATTCCAAAAATTGCATAAATACACGGGAATTTAAACGTAGTTAGAAGGCATTCATAAAGTACTTCATACATTTTTTTGAGGTTTTCAGACCCCCTATGTCACACTACATTGTGATGTTGATGTTGCCTCCTATGATTTTCGTTATACTGTAGGAAACTTTCTTGACCCTGTCTGGACGTTAAATGAATTAAGACTGAATGTGGGTATTACTAAAATCACACTTAATGGCCATCTCAATTACCTCACACGACGGGTCCCTAATTAGTGGTATTCGATCTCGGCGTTGCCAATGCGACACCTTATTAGTTGGGAGGGACGCTATCGCGACGCCGCCACTTACACTCAACGTGCTAATCAACTTCTCGTTAACCCGCGCCCGGCCTAATTTGAATTGCATACTCTGTAATATTAGCATGCCAGCGACGGTTCTCATCGATCTTCGACTAATCTTCGCGCTCTGCTCTTTTGTTCCGTACAGTGTACAAACCATAAATAAATCTAATATTTGTAATATTTTTTAATAACTAATTTGACACAATAATTTTTTAAAAAAATATCAGTTGCTTCTATTCATGATCCGACCACACAGACTATACGTTTATCAAAGAAAACCGTGCTAAATCCAAATTTACATAAACTCAAAAATGAAGAAAAAAAGGTTTTCCGCTATATTTTCTTTTTAAGTACCTACTGTTACGGTATCTAAAAGTACTAAGTACTCTCTTACTTTAAAATTCATGTAGAATTTATTCAATATTTTTTTACTTTTTACTTTTACTCTCTTCCTTTAAAATTCATGTAGAATTTATTCAATATTTTTTAAAGGCAACGTTGAGATTAATTTAATAATACATTTAAAATCCGTCCAGATCTTTTATAAACATTTATATAGATTTTAGATTTAATTATCAGTATTTTATATATAGATCTATACATCTATATCTATAATCTCCTCAAAAATTACCTTGTGCTGAAACCTTACCTCAAATATAATAAGAGACCACTTTCTGAAAACAATTTCTTAATTCACCAAAAGAACAATAGTTCTTGTCAAACCATAATATTGGACAAACGTTAACAAACACGATTTGTGGCTTTAAGATGGGTTTTGACAGTTTTTCGATGTTTTGTATTGTTTTAATTAATATATTTTCCTAGATTTCCCTTGAAACTGCTACGCCCCTGTACGATACATCTTGCAGCCAAATAAACGATATTCAGCACATTAAAAGTGTTGAACGATTTTTGATTAACATATTTTACGATTTAATTTTTGGTTTTTATTGATTTAAATTTGTCCGATTTATTTAAACTATAACAAAGTTTTAAAAGTTACGGTTAAAATTAAAACTGTAATACCAAAACTAAGAGCTCCGAATCCATGTCTTCGGGCATATTTAATTGCTTTTATAAATGAATTGGTAGCAAGTGGCTTTGCTTTTCCAAAACGTCTCTGAAAACATATAGATTAGGGATAAAAGTACAATGATCCGCGGATATCTCGTTCTTACTTTTTTTAATTTCTTTTTTTTTTACTGAACAGTTTTTGTTCTTTAAGGCAATAGGGTTGTAAAATGTTGTCGAAAATCATTAAGAAAACGACTGGTAAGTATCTCTAGTCGTCTTTAGGCAAATACTTCTTATGTTAAGTAGCTACAGGTATATTTATAACTTAGTCCAGTTTTTCGAATTTCTTGGAGCATCCAGGTGTGAATGGTTTTAATTCCATGATCACATCTATTTCACAACGGTTTTCAGAGGTTCTTTAGATCCAATTAAGGCTTACTAAGATAATCAGGATTCTGGTACATGGCCGCTCCTTCCTTGAACTTTCTCTTCCTCTAGTGTGTTGTTTTGTGCAAATTTTTTCCTTTTTGGTGACCATGTGACCAGGCGAGCTTCCCTACACCTGATTAATTGGTCTCCCATGTTTGCGTGTTATTAGTAATAATAACTTATTACGATGTTCTTTGATTGATTATGTCGAGTGGTCTTAGTATCTCGCCGATATAGGACCGGCTACACTCACAGGGACTATCATGAAATTAAACCACACTTGGATGATCTAATACGCTCTGTTGCGTCTGGATAATACAGTACACCCGGTTCAGATATAAATAGACCTGTATCTACTTAACTTATTCGGTATTAACGTGAAGATACGTCAAAATGTTCAAAACCCTTTTTTCATTCAAAAACAACCATCCCGTTAAAAGCAATGTTTGCTATCAATTGTTCGTTAAAAATTAAATAAAAATCTTATTAGTATCGATTTGGTGAAACGAGTGGAGATTTTTTAAACAAATTTGGGCAAAGGATGCTTCGGAAAGATAGATGGTCTTTTATTGAAGTTGTTCGTAAAAACTTTTTGAATAAAGATTTTTTTGATGGCCCAACAATATCGTGATGTTACTATCTTGGCGTTTTTTAAAACACTGTACTATTTATACTCTTTGGTTAAAACAAGTTTGTATTTTTAGCAAAACAAGATTAGTTCTCAAGGGCGTAGCCAGGATTTTGTTTAGATGCAGGTAACATAAAACCCCATTTTCTGTGCTTACCCCTTGGCTAAGCTTCTGTTAGTTCTTATTAATGTTTCTAAAAAACTTTACTCAAAATTAACGATTATAGACTTAACTTATAAATTAAAATAGTTTGGATTCTGACTGGAAAACCCGCATTTCACAAAAAATTAACTAGGAAATACAAAAAAAGCAAAAAATTAAAAAGTTTTTAAATATATCACAAAATGGCTTTAATAACTTAAAGCATTATCTTAAACAAACTTCCAAGTGACTGTGCGCTTCGATGTCTCACCCTTACCTGAGATCTCGCTTGAATTATAGACGGTATTCAATTTATGCAGTCATGGGATCGGCTGCACTACTAACTTCGTCAAGTTTAAAGTTGGTTGGACTAAGACAATCGTCGTCGAAATTATAATAGATTTATGTCCAAATCAATAACAATATCAATGTTGATTCTTCCATTAGTTGACTTAAATTTGATTAATATTACCATTTTGAAGATACGTAGGTCAACAAAGGTTTATAATAATTAAATATACATATTAATAATTATAATAATTATTAAAAATATTACAGTTTCAGGGCCGGCGGAAGTGGTGCTTACTAAAGGTAGTACTACCCACACAGAAAAAACGCTTTGATATAGTCAATAACAATGCTATAATTGATTGTATTTTTATTTATCCAATAAAAGTTTATTTAATCAAATATGTTTGAAGGAATTAAGGGTAAGGGATTGATGTTATTACAAATATTATATTCAGCCCATAACAAAATATTATTAAGTTAAAATTACTTGTTGTAGAGTGAATGACTCTTTAGATTTAAACCTAATGGAAATGTGTAGTTCCTTGAAAATTTTAGAAATGATTGAATTCAAAGTTTATCTGATCAAGGTAAAATTAACAATATTTAATTAAATATAAAATTGATTTATATTTAAAGTTATAATGCCTTAACCATAAATTAAAAACAAATGAAATAAGAATAGTCTTTGTTTATTTTAATGTGTATGGTTTTTATTCCAATGGATACTAAGGTAAAGTAAGTTTTTACTGTCTTACAGTGAATACCAATATTTTCACTGTCTTGAAAAATACTTGTTATTTGCCCAATTATCATTCCCATTTTTTCAATGCGGCCTATATTCAATTTAATGATGCTAAAATTCAGACAAACGCGCTAGGGCATCCCCTGCCACACCACACATCGGCAACCTGCAATGTGATCAACCGGTATTTCTGGTGACGCCGATTGATGTAAGTGTATGGGTTATCTCTGGTGTAGGTAGTGTTTGGTTGTTTGTTATATTTGCTAATTTCTTGGGGGTTGTACTTCCCAATCCCGAATTTTCAAGGTAAGTTGTACATGTTTTTTAATTGTATGTCCGCCATGCATTATCCAGTAATTTAATTACTCAATTATATCTAAATGATAACAAAAAGGTAAATGTGTACTCATATAGGACACAGTTTATCTTTATATTAGGTGCCATGCCTTAAAATGGCTATTTTGCTTAAATGGACGAAGTTTAGTCTTTTAGTACCATCACTATATCCTTGCAGGGCGTCCTAAAAGTATATATTGCTTTAGGACTTTCAGCAATCTTTAGGATTCGCCTTTAAATAAATAATATGAAATTCCTATTTCGTTTTAGAATAACCATGTGCCATGGCAGACAGATCCTGCACATCCAGTACAGTAACTGTTGCTTGTAATGGGTCAGCAACTTTCTTAGAGCCTAATATCACCAACACTTCTAGTGGGTTGAACCCACTGGGTTTCTAATAGTTCGTACAGAAAACAGAACAGTTTTATTTTATGGATCAAAAAACCTGTGTACACAAGACTACCACAAGCAGTTTCCAGAATTAATTTTATTTAAGGTCATATTAATGTATTATACAACTAATATTTGCACAAGAATATACATATTTAAGGAAAATAGAGCTTTGATTACATTTAATGTAGCCATTCATTAGAAACCATAACTTTATTTATACCATTGTGGCTTCAATTAAATACAAGATTTCTTATGTTTTAACTAACTAAGTTTTAATATGGATTTAATAGAATCACAATTTAATTCAATGACTTCTTATGTTTGAACTAATTTTAAGCAGGTTTGCACAAATAAAAGTAAGACAATCATTTGATCATAGCTGTAATTCAGGTATACTGTATTACTATGAAACGCGGCTTAAAACCCCGAAACCTTTTTACTTCTAAAGAAAATGACAGCGAAAGCCTAATAGATACCCTGTATATATATATATATATATATATAATATATATATATATATATATACATCCAGCTTATGACAGAGCGTCCGTACATTTCCTAATATCTATTCTCTGGGCGTCCACTGGGACCAAGCGTCCGTATACCGGACGCCCGGTTGACACCCATTAAGATTTTGCCAGGTGTTCTAATTCACTTTTATACGACCTTTGGCAGAAGACGCCCAGAACTCGAAAATTAAAATTTTGATATACTTTCGTATATTTTTAGTTCACGACTCTTCCACGAGGGGAGTGACTGTCGCCAATGTAAAATATACGTTGTGTATATTTAATTTCATTAAATTACATCTTAAAGATTGGTAAGCGTCCTTAGTATAAAATTTCTTACATTCCACCGATTGCAGAGCGTCCTCTAGCCAAGGAAATTTTGCAACATGGCAATTATAATAAGATTCTGTTGTATTTTAAGTATAATTTTCACATTCGTGTTTTTGATGAATATTTAATTTAATAAAATTTTACGCCAACGATTTGTGGGCGTCCTTTCCGTATATTCATTTTAACTTTTCCGATTTCTGAGCGTCCAGTATCGGAGTTTTAAATATTCAAACATAAAATCATTTACTTTTAACGGTTCGATACGTGAGTGTCACGTAGGTGGTGTGTTTTCTATTGCCCCTATGTCCAGAAGAACAAAGTTTATTTTAGAAATGTGCTCTCAAAAAGGTAAGTTTTCATATTTTATTTATTATATTTAATTTGCCGTTTAATTAAATATTAGAAGATGTTTGTAACGGTTTTTAATAAGTTTATAACCTTAAAAACTTAGTGTAATGGTTTGCAACCTCGGGGAATCCCTGCATTATCAGACAATTAGGCATTACCCTTTATTAAAATTAACATTGGCATATAACTTAAAATTTAAATTTGTAAACCTTCCTTCGGGTGCGTGGTCATAAATAACCATAAAGGGCGCGGCGCGGAGAGTAGGTATCTACTTAAATTTTAGTTATATTTTTTATTCAAAACCCATTTTATTTTATAACTTCAACCGGTAGGCAAAATAGCATTTTTCCAATGGGCTGAAATTGGCTTTAAGTTAAAATTGGATAAAAGTGAGGTTAAAACTGCTTGACAGTTGTAACATGCCAGTTAAAATATCAAATAAAATTGGATTTAAATTCCTTGCGGTAGATGAATAAAATATTGTGTACGGCTATTGGTCAAAAAAGTACATTCCACTCGCGTGTTACTGCAAACTCCACGTTTCGGGAATCTCTTTCTTTTTCCCCAGTAGTCGCACAATATAATATTTTTTTTAACTAAGTTTCTGCGTATCATCGCGCAGTTTACAAGAAATTGTTTGCGAAAATATTTTTGTTGTATCAATTTAGTCAGCTCCGCCCGACCAGGATATTCAATCTTTTTAAAAGAAGACCAATGTTTCATTTTTATTTTCAGTTATAAAATTATTTTTATTAATTCCTTAAGTGCATCCTGTTTTCTTTTTCTCATTTCGAGTTAAATTAAATTGCGTTTTTAAATATAATATGGATTATTACTTACAGATACCGGTAACCGACCATTTCCAAATTCATTTGTAAGTACATAATAACAATTTTCCTATATTTTGCAAATAATATTGTTTTTTTATGTAGTATATTGATAAGAGCTGGATTTGCAATAAACCACTGCCAACAGTAAGTACACCTACTTTTTTAATGACGTATTTGTTTAAAAAAAATTCGTTTATTAAAAATAAATACATATACCTACTATAATATAACTAAATTCTAATTTTGTAAAGTTGAAAAACAAACTTATGAAACAATTTTGACCCCAAATTACTAAAGGGGTTTTAACTTTAAATATGACTATCTCAAAACTAAACAAAATGTACTTTTGTACCCTTTGGCTTCTAGGGGCATCATATTGTATTCCCAGTAGTTAATTTGTTCAATTTATTTTTTAGGTATCCCAAAACAGTACTAATACCATTGCAAATTTTGATAAAATATCACATGATTCTAACAATAGTTCAGAATTATCATTTGGTAAAGTATCACAGGTAAATATTTAAAAATAACTCACATATGTCTCAAAACCCACGTAAAATAATGTTATGGCCAGAAGGCCCTCGGAGATAATTTTCACAAAGAAAATTTTTTAAATTTGGTAGTTTAAAAAATAAAACCACATTTATTTAATCAAACATTTTTTACTTTTATAATTCTTTTGACTACTTTATTGTTTCTGTATAAAATGTTTTTATACCATGCTGAGATCAATTAATGGTTAACAGATTTTTACGTTTTGCGACAGGATGTATAGGATGTATTTAAGGGTTCTAACTTAAAAAATATTTTGTTTTTACAAAAAAAAATATTAACAGAGTACAATATCATTTTTGTAGATGTCATCTCCCTTACTCTTTACGGATTTAGAAGAAAGTGAACCTGTAAGTTTCTATCTATTATCACTAAACTAAACAAATAACTCACTTTATTTTTAGGACGATGCTATCCTGAGCCCCAACTTTCCAAACACTAATTCGGTAAGTATGAAAAACTACTAAGTATATTTTTTATTAATCAATTGTTAAAAATAAATATACCTAATGCTTTATTAAGTATTAAGTAAGAAATTTAAAAAATCATAAGGAGTACACAAGGGGTGTATATTATTTATTATAAGTATTATAATATTAAATATTAAATTTAAAAAAATTTTATTTAATAAACATCATATTATATATTAAATTAAGGATATTTTTAGGAATCTGAAATGGTAAAAAATAAGGAAACTGAATATAAACCAGAATTTATAATTCAAAATGATATTGTAAGTATTATCAAGCAAATTTTTAAAACTGCTTGAATGTCGTAATGTTTTATAATATTAACTATTTTTATAATAATATTAATATTAAATGTTGTATTAACTAGTTAATATGATGATATGTTGAGATCATTTTATTACTTTCAATCGCACCTAAAAATTGGATTTAAGAAATAGAATTTTTTGAAAAATTCTTAGCTAACATTAATTTACGTTCTGGAACATGCTGTGGGTAAAAATCCGTAATTTTTTATAACCAACTAAAAAAAATAAATGAACAAAGCCATTACTTTCTTTTACTCGTTGCATATAGAAAATTAAGGAAAAAATATGACCAAGTCACTAAAAAAGTATTTTACAGTACCAAAACTTCAATCTTAATTTCTGAAAAATTGTAGACTTTGTTAATTTTCGCAGTAAGGCCACGATATGTTAAAAAATATTATTTACAAAAATTTTGTTAAATATTGTATTAACTAAAAAATTTTTGTAGGTGTCATCTCCTCTTTTAACGGATTGGGAAGAAAGTGAACCTGTAAGTTTTTATCTAAACTAAACTAAACTTTTGGCAAAGAACCCACTACAGTTTTATTTTTACAACAATTTTTTACTTACAATTTTTAGGACGATGATATCCGGGACCCTGATTTTGAGCCAAACACTTATTCGGTAAATATTATATATATATACCTTTAAAATTTATTTTTTCTTAATCAATTGTTAAAGGTATTGCTTTATTAAGTATTCCAGTTTATAAATTTAAAAAAAGAAAGTTTTTGTATACCTACATAATATGTAGTACCTACATATGTTATTTATTATATTATTTAGAAATAAACATCATATTTTATATTTTAGGAATCTGAAATGGAAATAAATGAGGATATTGAATATGAACCAGAATTTATAGCTGAAAATGATATTGTAAGTTAAATTTATAATTTAACCAAATTTTTCGTTATAATTTATAATAAAATTATTTATTTTCATTAATGATTTTTAGGAAAATATTAATCCAGAAGAAAATACTCAATCTAATAATTATATGCCATCTTTTCCTCCTGTTATAAGAAATATGTCTAATTTAGATCAACCATTAAGGTCTCAATCATGCATTAAGGAAAATGATTTGGGAAAAATTAAACCAAGTGGTGAAATTCGAAAAGGAAAGAAAATGGCTGATTTCTGCTATTATTGCGAAACAATGGTTTTAAACTTTTCTAGGCACATTCAGCGTAACCATTCCTTGGAAATCGAAGTTTCAAAAATATTGACATATCCTCCAAAAGACAAACAAAGATTGAAACTTTTGAATGATTTAAGAAAAAAAGGAAATTATATAAATTGCAGCAAAGTATGCAAACCCGTGCAATCATTAAGAGTAGTGGGCAACAAAACTGTGCCATGTCCAAATTGTTTTGGATTTTATTCATCTAAAATCCTTTGGCGCCATAGAGCCAAATGTTCTGGAAAAATTGAGGAAAAGGCATTGGTGAGTGCACAAAATTTATTGATTTCCGGATTAAAAATAGATCATCAACTAAGAAATACAGTTTTTCCGAGAATGCAACCGGACGAAATTTCTTTGGTGGCAAAAAAAGATCCACTCATATGTGCTTATGGTGCAAGGTATATTAAAACACATCGCCAAAAACACGATATTAATGTTGCATCAAGAAAAATGAGGGAGTTGGCACGAGTACTAATACAATTAAGAAAACGAAACCAAAATATTAAAAGTTTGTTTGACGCATTAAATTCATGCTACTTTGATTTAATAGTTGATGTTGTAAAAATTGAATCTGGATTTGATTCAACCAAAGACGTTTTTAACAAGCCCACGTTTGCCATTAATATGGGAACCTCTTTAAAACAAGTTGCCGAATTAGCTATTTATCACGCATTAAGAACAAAAAATGTTATGGTTAATGTGTCTTCAGCTGAAGCAGAAGCAAATTTAACAAAATTTATTAGGGTGGTAGAAACGCAATGGGCATATGAAATATCGACACAAGCTATTAACGACCTAAATGTAAATAAGTGGAATAAGATTACAATAGTACCATTGGCCAGTGACTTAAAAATAATGAAGGAACATTTAATAAACAAGGCTAATGCTGCTTCAGAGGCATTAAAACTAAAAACTAAAAGTATTGAGGAGTATATAATATTACTTGAGACGATTTACTGTAGGGCTTTGTTACTAAATCGCAGACGACCTGGGGAATTGCAAAGGCTTACTTTACATACCTACGAGAATTCCAAAGGTAATGAGAGTAATTATGAAGAATTTGCAGAAGTTGTCTCCGAGTCAGAAAAAATACTCTTAAAAAGATTTAAGAGGGTAGTCATACGCGGAAAAAGAGGTCGAGGGGTCCCAGTTCTTTTTAGCGTAGATGTGCAGGAACACATACAAATTTTGTTACAACACCGAGATTATTTTTACAAACAATCTAATAAATTTCTCTTTGGAAATCCAACTACAACAGAACCTATTACTGGCTATAAAGTTTTGCACAAATATGCTAAATCTAGTGGAGCTAAAAATCCGAGTGCAATAACATCTACCCGATTAAGAAAACACTTAGCTACATTAACTCAACTATTTAACATGAATGAAAATGACATGGAACAATTGGCGGGTTTTATGGGACACACACTTGGTGTTCATAGGGGAAATTATCGTCTACCAGACGATGTTTATCAAACTGCCAAAGTTAGTAAACTATTAATTCTAATGGAAAATGGAGGTGCAGCAAAATATAAAGGTCAAAAACTTAACGACATAGATATTAATTTGGAAGAAAATTTGTTGGAATCTGCCCCAACTAAAGAACAAGACAATATTTCAGAGGTTGAAGAGTCAGAGTCAGAGTCAGATGAAGTTGTAGTTCAGACAAAACCTAAACCTAAAAATAAAAGAGTATTGGTACCTTGGACAACAGAACAAAAAACAATTGTCGAAGAATTCTTTGCTCAACATATACAATCCAAAAAACCACCAAAAAAGAAGGAATGTAACGATTTAATAAAAAAACATCCGGAAATATTTAAAAATAAAAGTTGGTTAAAAATTAAAGTTTACGTCCAAAATAAGTACTCAAAAAAAATTAAATAAATATACAAGGTGTTCCTAAGCTTAGTGGCATAATTTTAGGGACACCTTGTATAATAATACTTAGGTTAGGCTTCTATAATAGTTTATGCAATGTCTTGATTGTATTCAAATATGTACCTGTTTAGTTTTAAACTTAAATGTGACATATTTTATTATTTTAGTTTTAAGATGTACCTATATTTATTTTTAATAAAAATAAAAATGTAAACTATTATTTTATTTATAAACAAAATACAATTATAATTAAATAAATAATAAATAAATATTGCCAGTTACAAATATATTCGGTTTAGAGTATCAGGATTTTTTTTCTAAATTTGAATTATTTATACTTATTAAAAACTATTTTTACCTAAAATACAATAACATAATAATTATGAGTATAATATACAGGGTGTTCAAAGTTATCTGCTAACCATTGTTAATTTCGTTATTATTGGAGCTACAAAGTCAAATTGGTGGCATTTACTTTTATGATTAAAGTGGTGAAAACAGACAAACAATTTAATGTTTCCGAAATATTCACAAAATAACATAATTAAATGATACACCGTTTATTTTTACATATTTTAAAACTACCCTAAATTTAAAAATAAACAATTAGTGTGCCCTTTAACTTTCTGATTGTAATTATAATAAATTAATTAATTCGGTTATTTAATTGTTTATTTTTAAGTATGGTAGTTGCAATAATAATTTGTTGGTAAGGTTAGTAATAATCACATAATTATAATACCATACATTGCCGCTGCATAACACTTGCTGCGTTTATTAAATTTATTTTACTTGGCAACACCGCCAGGACGCCGAGAAGTTGGAAAATAAAATTATTTGAATATCATGGACGCTAAGAAGAGCTATAATGTACGGACGCTAAGAAAATAGTACGATGAAAAATATACGCTAGGACGCTCATAAGTAGTCGAAATGAAAAGACGCCTCGATGATAGTGTGATGTATATATATATATATATATATATATATATATATATATATATATATATATATAGACTTATAAACGCTCTTATACAGGCCCGTACAAGATAACTTTAGTACGTTTTAAAGCCCAAAGCGACGTTATAAAACCCGGCTTTGGGCTTTACAACGGAGCCCGAGTATATAGTAGCCATTCGATTCGCCTTTCTTTCTGCACCCTCCTGTTAAAATTTTTGATGGGCCTCAAAAAGTACCATTTATGCATTCATTTATACAAAAAGTTTGGAGAATTTCACTGTAGGGGGCGCTTCTGAGTATATATTTATACATTTATATTAACGTATCGTTATCAGCCCCTAAACTTGGCAACACTGCTGGGCCCGACAACGCGCGTACAATATATTTTTTTAAATATACGGCGGCTTTAGAAATTAACCATAAAAGCACTATATGAAAGAGAATATTTTATTGTAGCAGTTTACTGATCTATAAATTGCTGTTGCAGACCAAAGCGACTTACAATTTTTAAAACCGCGGAACTACACCTTTTTTAAATTTTTTTGGGTTTCCTGTAAATATGTATAATTATTTTGTTCCAGAATTCAATTATAAATTTATTTTATTTTTAATAAATTTGCGATGTTGGCAGAGGAGCTAAAATAAGTAATTACAATTATTTATTCGTGAATTACAATTTTTAGTGTTCCATTTATAACTGATTTATATATTTGCATGAATCCCCTAGGGGCAAAGTGGTGGAAAAGAGGATAAAATAAAAAATATACATAATATATTACTAATACTATTATTCCCAAACTGTTAGTAATGATTGTTATAAAGTAAGTATAGTATTACAAAAGTAGTTCTGGTTTTACAAAAGAAGTGGCTGACTTTTATAGCAATTAATAACCATGTATAGAGAACTGTTTAGTAATTAGTACTAAAAAATTAAAATGGCCTCAAGTAATTAATGGATGCCCCCTAATTAATTACCACGAGTACTATTTGCAACTACAAATAATATTTGCTATCACACACCTTAAAATATTCGACATATATTTTTAATTGCGAGTTGTAATTGGAGGACAATTTTATCGAACAAATGATTAAAAAATTGATAAATTAAAAAATATTTACCTGGTAGCACTAGTGTCATATTCGCTGCAATTTGTACTAGTCCAATTTTCTAAACAATTATTCTGATAGGCCAAAAATTGTCAAATAAAGCTCAGAGCCCTTGGTTTACTTTTGGCAGATGGCAGGTAAAAAATTGCCCTACATAGTCTAAGCGATTTTTGGAATTAAAAATATATTAATATTTCACCATAATATTTACTTTTATCATACACACATTTTTTATATACAGGCGTTGAGTAAAGGAGCAGTTATAAAGAAAAGAGACTAAACATTGTTTTTTTCAGTAATGTGACACATTCTGAAAGTCTATACGCTCACAAAACCCCTATTGGTTATTATTCTAAACAAGAACATTTTTAAAAATATTCGATTGTAGTTTAAAAAAAAATACTGCCGGCCAATAAATATATTTTTCAAATTTATAGAAAACACCTAACCCCTTAAGGGGTAAACTTGATTATATCTATAATATAGATTCTACATATCATTTTATGCATATGTACGGAGAGAACAGTTTTGGGAATGGTTACTAAAAAATTTAGTAATTTGGGGACAGCTTTAATATTTTAGGAGTGAGCGCTTTTGTGTTTAGTAATAATTTTCATATATTTAGCATAAGTGTTGTTTGAACTATGCCTTTACTGAAAAATAGTAATTACAAAATGAAGGAAGATCTAAACTTAAGTTTAATAACTATAACTATACTATAATTATAGTAGTTTACTATTTTGAATTTACCATTAAATTTGCACAATTAAATAATAAAAATTAATTTAACCGAATTAAACGATAACCAACAAAATGCAAAAGATGCCGACAGGGCCGAATTTACCGAACAGACAACGTAGGCAGCTGCCTAGAACGGAAAAAATTAGGGGTAACTAGACAGTAGTGTCGAGCTGCGAGGAACTAGACAGTAGTGTCAATATTGGAACACTCGATCCAACTTGCAATTTTCGAAAACAAATAATATTAAAAGCTCATATGGGATGAATCTAGAGATGAAGGGAAAACGTCAATATAAATACTTTGGATGAATTTGGGCAGAATTTTTTCTAAATTAGTATAGCATACAAAGTTCTCGATAAAAAATAACCAAGAATTTTTGCATGCATTGTTTGAATAAACACTTCATGACAAGGGTCTTCAATTAAAAAATTTCAAGATATAGAATGTTTAAGAATAAGATGATGATGAAGTGAAAAACTGCTTAAGATAAAAATTTGTTGATGAACGATTAAACGCACTCTCTCTTAGCTATAGAGTCAGATTGTCTCATGTCTTATTTCTATATTATAGACACGCCAAATTTCTAAATCCGAAGTCGGCTACAGACTACATAGAAAAATAATATTGGGACACACTTTTAGTATATTAATTATTATATTATTATTATATTAAATTATTAATATATTGTGAAAAATTTTAATATAACTTAAAACTATTATTGAAATGTATTCTAAATTAAAAAAGTAATAAATTATTAACTTAATAATGACACGTTAAATATTAATTATTAATATTTTATTTTATAGTAATTACTATAATAGTATATTATGTATCAAGTTTTATAAACGATATTTTAGTTACGAGTTTAATTAAGCAAGAGCGAAGCTTGCGAGCGAGTGTTTAATAAAAACTAGTGTCCAAAGAAGTTTATAAACGAGTTACATACTATACTCTATCTACGACGAACACAAAACAAAATTTAAGGCGAATTTTATTTGTTAAAAATTTGACATCTGTCAACTGCCACCCGGATTTAACCTCACATTTTCTAAATTTATAATATAGCTAACTTAAAAGGCACTGTTGCTAACTTCAGCTCGAGACTAAAATGCCACAGGTCGTCAATAGAGGAGTAGATAAAATAAAATATCAATAATTAATATTTACGATTCATTACTTTTAAGTTAAAAAGTTAAAAGTTTTAACAATCAATACCTACGAAATATTAATGGTAAAATGTTTAGTAATGGTTATTTTACAGTTCGTATACTTTTACAAAATGTTCTGGTTTTACAAATAAAGTGTTAAATGCATAAGTTTTGGGTTTTATTAAGAATAGATTAAAAGCGAATGGTAGAAAAAAAAATATATTGCAAGAAATGCCTTAAAAAATTTATGTCGTTGTTTATTTTATACTTAAAATTTATTTTGCAAACGTTAAATCTGTCAATATTAATTTTTTCTTAGTGTTCTATAGGATTTCAAGATATTTAAAATAATAAAAACTTCAATAAAAATATTTACATTTATGTTTTGCTAATTAGCAATATTAATATAAGTAAATTTTGACAAAAATAATAAGTAAACAGTTAATAATTTTACCCTGGATTTAAAAAAGGAAAAATATCTAGTTAAAAAATACTGGTGAAGCCAATTATACTCATATAAATTAATTTGTATAGAAATAAATAAGAAGATTTTTTATATTTATTATTTTTATATTGCAGTAATAATACTTAATAATATAATTATTCTAAATAATATAATAAGAGCTATAATTCTTAGTTTATTATATTTTATTGGGATATTTATTACATGTTTATTGGGATAAATTATCAATAATAAACTTAAGATTCTGAGATTTTATGTTTTCTTGAAGAACTTTTTAATAATTCTAAAGTACATTTTTTTAAATTGTAAAATTTTAGGGATAATTATAATTATTATAGTATTTCAGTATTCCAGCAAAAACTATACACGAACACTACTATGACAAGCCCGTAAATTTAAGAAACCACAAATGCAGAGTATTAACGAATATTTAAAGCTTGACCTTGAATCTAAAAATAGATTTGTTACGGGTAGAATTGGCAACACCGCTGGGCTTTACAGCGATTAATCAGTATATATTTTTATACTAGTGGGCTTTTCAACGTATTAATAATATATGCTTGGGCTTTACAAGAACAAAAATGTTTCTACCGACAATCCTATAGGGAAATCTTTACCCCTCGTCTTTCCCCTCTATAGGTTTGTAATGATTTAAATGAGATAGAAGATAAGTATACACGCCTAAACCACTAGCAACTGCAGGGCTCCGAAGCGACCCATCCGTCTCCGGGCTTCAAAACATACCATATATAGGTATATATATATATTTGGGTGACTATTTTAAGACCTTTAAGCAGCCAGACCAATCTGAAGATCTACATGTAGATTGCAAGTAACAGAAACGATCTGAAGACACGGTACCTAAAAATAGTACTACGTACGATCGATCAACCGCGATCATTCGTACTAAATATAACGTAGGTTCCCCAATTTGTTCTCGAACTTTAAAGCGTATGGCGGAAGTTAGAGCCCACGAGAAGCGTCTGGCAAATATGAATAACATGACCATTTTTTTTGAGATTCTAAACAATATTTTTGAGGTGCTTTAAAAATAAATATTCGATTTTTTTGTATAAGTCTAATAATTATAATATTTTTTATCAAATATTTAAAAATTTGTCCTACATTTAAAATATTAATATGAAAATTTAAAATATTAATATGAAAAAAAAAACAATAAATGTTTATAAAACTAAACAAAAATATATCAAAAAATTAAGGATTTAATAAAAATACACTTAAATATGTAAAATACCCAAAATAATTAATTCAATACGAGCAGGTAGTAAATCCCTAAGAGGCAGATGTTGACTATTTCCGAATGCCCCCGAACAATTACAATGGAGCATTCAAATGGACATTACTTCTTTCCGTAACTGTACGTATATAAATATATGTAGAGGCCGCGCGTTATAACTAGTGTTCGACCGAAGCTTCGGCTTCGGCCACCTTCGGCCAAAAAAGTACATTCGGCTTTAGCCTCCGAAACTGAACGAAAGAAGTATTAGGATTTACGACTTCAGCGCAACGCGTGGTTCCTGTTTCCCGCTTCCCGCCCGCATCTCGATTGTTTAGACTAAGTTATAATTTTTGGATGTTTCGTTTAGCCAAATATTCGGTCAAAAGTAATGTGTGTTATAACGCAACTTTAAAGTATTTTTCTAATATTTGTTTTCAGGATATGTTCATAATATTTTAAATTAATTTAATCGTTTGGAAATTGCGGTAAAGTATAAACTCGATTCGCGAATTTTTAATGTAAAACCTAATTTAAATAATTAATTATTTATTTATTATTCTACATGTTTTCATAACTCTGTGATATTTTAAATATACATTGACAAGCTGTGGCTTTATGGCCCTTTAGTCACGGGCAACAGGTTTTTAGTCACGGGCTGTTTTAAGTTTTAAGTTAGTTGACAGTTGTCAAATGTCATACAATCGTTAAAATAAAGTTCTTGTAAAATAATACTAAATATGAAAATTATTTTATTATCTCAAACAAAAATACAAAAGTATTAAATAGTGCTGGACGCAAATATTTGAAAAGAATATATGAATGTTTGTACTAACCTTTTGATTTCGCCGTAGTAGAACTAGATTTAACTGATAGTCTTAAACATTTTGAGTACATTGCCCATTTAACATTCTCTGCTATTTTACTGTAAAAAACTGCTTCTATATCGATTGTTAGTCTATTTTCAAGGAATAAATTTTGATTTACATAGAGAAATTTATTCCTTTTATTCCGGCGCGCCGGTAGATTCTCAGGTTAGAAATTCTAACAGGAATTCCAATAAATTCAACTTTTTGTCCCTTTAACATTTTCCGTTTAAGAATTTTAAGTACTTTATGATAATATTTTCTTAACATAATCATATTTTAAAGTTATTTTAATACTTTAAAGAATCAATAATTGTTAAGTTTGGTTAAAACAATAACGGGCAATGTTATGCTAAAAATTACGTCAAAAATTGGGATGGTTACTTTATTTTCGTATATATATATATACCTATAGGTATGTATGTATATCGCTTTATACAAATATAGAAAAACATGAAAAAAGTTTAGTATGCAACTCGCTTGTGCCTAAAATCGTGACTAAAATGACGTTTATCAAACTTGATACATAATAATATTAATGATTATGATAATATATTATTATACTAAAATACCGCATACGTTTTTGCCTTAAAAGACAAACATGGCAATTTAGAGTGAAATAAGGTTGTTGTTTTGCAAATTATATCCTAATACTATATTTTAAATAACTCGCATGGTATAGCTTTAGAGACTGTTTAACGATTTTATCACAAAGAATTACTGAAAAAAAAACGTGGCCAATAAATTTAAAACTAAAATTGTTTTGTTTCGTTTAAAATTAAATCATTAAATCATTTTTTTTAAAATTTAATTAAAATTAAATTGGTTTACGGGTGATCTTAAACAATAAACCCACTTTATTTGGTTAAATGTAAATGTGCAAATTTCAACACCGAAATGATATAGATAATCTTAATTAACCGCGATGTTACCGCTTATCTAAACTAATTATCTTAAAATTTGGCGGTCGCTGACGGTGTAATCAGTTTTTCAACAATTTATAAAATGTTTTTCTGTAAAATGTATTGCCGTCCATAACAAAAAAAAAAAAATACATTAACTTTCTAACAAGTTAAAACATGTTTTTTGGTATCTTTTTTTTCTAAAAATGTATAGTTAATATAAACAGGACACAAAACAATAAATATAATTATGAAAAAAAATCGATCTTATAAATTTCAAATAAAGATTTCTCGAAAAGTGGGTCATCATTTATATATTTTAAAAGTTCAGTTAAAAATTTAAATTAAATTACGCAAATAAAAAAATTAAACTAATAATAAATTTGAATTCATTAAATGAAATGGCCCGTTTAAATTTTTGTGGTTGAATAAACGGGGTAATAATTAAATTTAAAAAATCAAAATAAAATACAATGGCAAAGAAAACTTATTACGCCCCCGGTGTCATTAACAGTCAAACCGTTAAATATACAAGTTTTCCAAGAAAATCTGACTCTCTATTGTTCTCTTTGGCCTCGACGAAACACATTAAGACATTTAATTTCTTGCTACTACCGTTATTACAGCCGTTCCTGTAATGTTACCGCCATTATCTAGTTCTTTAGCCCCCTCACGGTTAATTTAGCCCTTGCCTGTATTTTATATCTGATTAGGTACGTGCGGGGAATTTCCAACAAAACAACAACTTTATTTTTACATGCAAATCTAACAGAAGGGTTCTTTTTCCTGAATTGATAAGTGTCTAGAATAGAACCAACTTAACGGGCCGTAAATGTGTATGCATATTTGATTATATAAAATTATACACAATTTTCAAGACATGTAACAATACTTTAAATCACATGAAATATTTCAGGAAAAAATATGTGGCATTTATTTCTAAAGGTTATTTTCGTTTTCATTTTAAAGTTCCTATTAGGACACAGATATTTTGTAGATTCAGTGATACCTTATAAATATATTTATATATATATATATATATCGATGCCTGTTAAGTTGTCACTTCCGTAGTATAAACAGGGCGTCCTAACTTCCACATGAACGAAGGCTTATACAAGCATTTTAAAACTATATATAAGTGAAGGGGAACCTACGTAATCCGAATCTCTAGAGAGGGGAAAGGATTTCGCAAATAAATATTTGTGTACTATGGCCGTGACTTAGTCACTTCCATCATATATAGAGACAATTGCATCGTAGACACTTCCGACAGGGTTGCCAGATTTTCGAGTCTAAAAATAGATTTAGTCTAGTTATCTCTCTCCGTTGCTCATGCGGACCTTTTTTAATTCGAAACGCTTAAAGTAAATATTCTGTTATGTGCAACACTTAGTAACCACGATTCGTTCGCCAAGCATAAGTACGGCACATTCGACGTTCGAAACTAGTTATTAAACTTGCATTGTTTAATAATATTATTATGTTAAATTATGTTTGGTAATGTTTTAATAATAATAATAATAATTTAATATTTTTTGAGTGGAGAGAATATTGCGTGTATTATTATTATATTATTTCCAAATTAAAATTATAATAATTATTATTTTAAGTGTAAGACATCCAAATTTAATATTTTTATTTTGTTTTTGTTATTTTATGTGTTGGGTTATAATCTCAAATTGCGCTGTGGCTAAATGTATAAACTGTAATAAATCTACAAAAGGTACTAAAAAATAAAATGTCAAAATTTACGAATTTAAAAAAATAGTACCTACTTACATACGTATTTTTTAATATAATTTTTTCTCTCGTCATAAAAATGTTAAAATTAATATTTTTATAGAATTAATAAGGGTGTTTATCAAAGTGGACAACATAATAAAGTTTGTAGATCTTATAAGAAATAATTATCGAGTCCGACACTTTTTTAAATAAATATTTTTCGTCGGTTGATAAATTTTTTTAAATGTTTAAAACAAAAATTTTAAAGCATATAAATTCATATTAACTTTTCTTCTTAGTTATGCAAGTTCTATCCACTACCGTATTTTTCCAAATAAAAAAATGTGCTAATATGTATTACATTTAATGTAATACCTAGTGGGACATTTTTTTTTAAATATACTTTATTTAAATTAGCTAAAAACTTTTAATCTTTAAAATGCTTTGTAAAATTGTTAAATTTGAGATACGGCCTTATGTGATAATTGGGACGATAGATCCTATCTTAAACCTAGCAGTATAAAACAATTTTAATAATATTACCTACCAACTTGTACTTTAAAATGAAAAAAATAATAGCTGTTATGATAAAAAATAATAATTTTACTTGGCTATTTTTACCTGTTGGCAACTGTCTACATTTGAAAAAAAATATTTAATCTTTAATTTACTCAAAGAAATGGTATGTACAGGGTGATCCCCTATAATGTCGCTCCCCTTCAACTTGTGTCCCAAAAAATTTAAAAGCGTGGTTATGTAGGGAGTAAAAAATACTTTTCTCCTACGTATAAAAAAAAAGAATTTTTTTAAGTACAGGGTATTCGGTTTTTCCTGGAACGACACTAAATTTCTTATTTTCAGTATTTTTTTGCATTTTTTGAATTTACACACTTTTTAAGACATATATACTTTGCAAATATATTTGTAAAAATTTTAGTATCTGCAGGGTGATCCCCTATAATGTCGCCCCCTTTAACTTGATGCAGTATTTTTTTTATATTATGTTTTTATTTATACAGGGTATTCGGTTTTTCCTGGAACGACACTAAATTTCTTATTTTCAGTATTTTTTGCATTTATGAGTTTACACACTTTTTAAGACATATGTACTTTGCAAATATATTTGTAAAAAAATTAGTATCTGCAGGGTGATCCCCTATAATGTCGCCCCCTTTAACTTGATGCAGTATTTTTTTTTATATTATGTTTTTATTTATACAGGGTATTCGGTTTTTCCTGGAAAGACACTAAATTTCTTATTTTCAGTATTTTTTTGCATTTTTTGAATTTACACACTTTATATATACTTTGCAAATATATTTGTAAAAATTTTAGTATCTGCAGGGTGATCCCCTATAATGTCGGCCCCTTTAACTTGATGCAGTAATTTTTTTTATATTATGTTTTTATTTATACAGGGTATTCGGTTTTTCCTGGAACGACACTAAAATTCTTATTTTTAGTATATTTTTGCATTTTTTGAATTTACACACTTTTTAAGACAACTTTAATTTACTGTTCTGTTTTTGTGCTGCAACGCACGTCAAAAAGCACTGTTTTGTATTTTTTTTGTAAATATTAATTTTTTATTTATAATGTGTTAAATGAGTTATTACGTATAATAAACCATATTTTAATTTTAAAGGTTTTTATTTTTTAAATGCGTTTTTAGATTATCAAAAAGCACTGTTTTATAGAAATAATTCACAAACTTTTTTTTATAACAAATAAATATCCATTTTTTTTCTTTTTTACTGCATTATAATGTATAATAATAATAAATAATAAATAAATATTTATTATAATAACCCCATAATTTTTTTATTGCAAAAAAATATTTATTTTTTTATTTGTTAAATAAGACTTATTAGGTATAATTAACTTTATTTTAATTGAAAAATATAACGAATTTTAATTTTTAAATGCGTTTTAGGTGGTCCTAATTAAAGCATCAATTAAGGAAAAAATCAAACTTTTTTATTGCATGAAATATTTATTTTTCTATTTTTAACTGTGTTAAATAAGACTTAATAGGCATAATTAACTATACTTTAATTAAAAAATAAAGGTCTTTATTTTTTAAATGCCTTTTTTAAATGTTCGCGGTGAAATGATGGCGAAAATAATTCAATAACTTTTTTATTGTAAATAAATACATATTATACACATACTCAGCACACTTTAAGAAATAAATAAACATAATTTAAATTTTAAAATTTTTTCCTATAATAATTCCTCATATTTTACAAATTTTGTATTTCTCCTAAGTAGCCGTTCTTAGTAACGTTATTAGGGGGTCAGACGATATTAAAAGACGATGAAATATATTTTCGTTTGTTGATTTTCGATTTGTTTTTCTCGAAAACATAATATATTATATAACAATTTTTTAAAATCCTTATGTCTAGATTCTTGAGTTTCCTCAAAAAGATGCAAAACAAGGGATTATTAATTAATTTATAAAATTAAGATAACCTACAAAGCAAAGGATTATCTATTATTTAATTCATAATTTGTTATGAATAGGTTATTAATTATTAATCCTATAAAAAATTTAATACATGTTAAAATATTTATAACAATTAATAAATTCAACTAAAACTTATGAGCATAGATCTGTACGAAAATCTTGAGTGGGTAGACAATGCCTTACTTATGTATATACGAGCGCTCGCGATTTAGCCATGCAGCGCGATAAATAAAAATTCATAACTTTTCCATATGTGCGTATATGCAGCTAATTTTTTGTGTACTTATAACGTAAAGTTTACTGAACAACTTTATCAACGTGAAAATCAGAGGCAATCGTATTTAAATGCCTATATGAATTTTTTTCTACTAATTTTACTAATGTATCTTTAAAACATTTAAACTTTTAATTTTAATTTTTAAACACGAATTTTTATATATGTAGATTAAGGTCTACTTTAAACTTATTTAAAAAAGATATATTTTGTTCGATTAAAAGATATAGTTTAACTGTTTTAAAAACATTTTACTTTAAGGTAATAAAAACATAATTATTTAAAAATAATTCTTTACCCAAATTTATTGCTTTAAAATGTTTTTAACAAATTATCGTCATAAAAATACCCATAATAAAATGGTTTATAAAAATGTATTTTTTCCGCCGATAAAACATAGTGTGGCGTTTTCAAAACAATTTCGCAGGTTTGCGCTTTGCGTTTTTTAACGCAATGAACAAAGCGTAACTTATATCAAAGTCTCTGCTTGTATCGTTAATTCTTTCGTGCACTTTGCCATGTTGCCACATTTCGGAAGTGACATAGTCGTGCCTATGCTACGGAAGTGACACCGTCGCTATATATGAAATGCATATATCGATGGTGGCGCCAGCGGCATATACCTGAACTAAGTGCCAAACTGAAAAGGTACGAAAGCTACGTAGTCACTTCCACCCGTTTTTTCGGATTTGAGCTCCTTGTGCCCTCTAGTGGCTAAATATGCTGACAACAAGGCGAAACGTTGTCACTTCCATATATACGTTCCCACTTCCAATTTTGGAAGTCACAACGAATGTTACGTACCTATTTCGGAAGTGACTTGGTACATTTCATCAATATATATATATATATATATATATATATATATACTTTATAAGTATATTACAAAAAATGGCAAATATCCGACAATTATTGTCGTAATTGTCCAAATTGTCCAATTATTTCCTGATCCTGAATCGTTTAAGGGGTATTATTGTAAATATATTTATTTTACCCATTATAAATCACTAATCGATGATATTACAATCATACCCTAGCAACAATGACGATACGAATAACGAAAAAAGACTCGTCATCTGACACTTTACATAAAGAGGTTTTCGAGTTTTTTTTCTCAGAATTAAATAAAATATTTGCATTGTCATATAATTTTAAGTTTAATTAAAATAAATTGACGACACGTCTGACACAAACGATATTGTTGATAGGGTAACATTACAACCATTTATGTATGCTATCACTCTTGTGTTTATAGTAAAATTAAATCTAGAGACAAATTATAGTTTTATTTCAATAAATATACAGGGTGTCACCAAATAAGTTGCCATCCTTTAAGGTGATGATAGTACACGCCAAAATAAGAAAGTTTTTCCTCTATCATTTTTGCATTTGTGCCATTTGTTTTAATAAAAAAATCATTAAAATTTTTATAATTAAAGTAGAAATTTTGAGCAGTCACTGGTTGTTCCTGACCTACGACAAATTACTAAAACATGCTCGCAATACTCTATACACTTATTAAAAATTTACATGTTGTTATCATTCATTACTTGTTAATAATTGTTTTTTTGTTTTGCATACTCAGCTATTTTAAGGTACTTTGAATAAAACAATACTTACTTTTTATTGTTAGGTATCTCGAAGTTTCCGTGGTTTTCAAGTGTTCCACAAAATTATAATAAATGTTCAACTATCCCGCCGTTATTATCCACACAAAGTATCCGGATGATTTTAGATTTCGCAGTTGTTCTATTGAGTCAACTTCGCTTTGGTACACTAAACTATTCATGTAGCCCCAGAGAAATCACAATAACAACCGAACTATTAGTAATTAATGATAACAAAGTACTAAATAAGTTTAAAAATTTGCTTGATATTACATAATACACTGTGCGCATACCTGTTTTTTGCTTGGATGAATATATCATTTTTTTAGAGGTAAAATAGGTCAGTGACATCCAGTGGCTTTTGTCAAAAAAATTTCATAATTTTTTTATTAAAAAAACAGAAGCTCTAATTCAAAAATAATAGAGTAAAAACTTTCTTGTTTTGGCGTGTACTATCATCCCCCCAAAGGATAACAATTTATTAGGTGACACCCTGTATATGATGCAGGTTCATTCACATTTTCTAATATCTTTGAAATTTTTAAGAGTCATAAATTATGAATGGATATGCTTTCAATGTGTTTATATTTTGAACAAACTTTATAATCAAAATTGCTTCAAAGGCGTCCAAAATTATAAAAAAGTTCTATCTTTATAGGACAATATACCATTATAAAGCAGCATAATTTAAAAAATATGCAGGAATCCAAAATAGTCAAAAAGTGCTTCAAAATAACAAAATGAAGGGACATATTAGCTTAAAAATTGCTTTAAAAATTTACAAAATCTGTTTTAAAGGGACCCAAGATTATTATTAATAATTGGAATTAAAGGTCCTATTACATAATTTAGTAAAATTATTAAGTACTGTATATATTATAATATACAAATATTTATCTGTACCCCAGAGACAAACTGTATTAAGTACCCTTTTTTAAAATCACGTTACATATTTTTGGCCTATACACTGAAAGAAATTTATGTTTCATATATGGACTACCACATACATTGCTAAAACAAACATATAATATATTTACCTTAACCATTTTTATATTTAGTTTTAACATATTATGTTAAAACTAAATATAATATATGTTTGTTTTAGCAATGTATGTGGTAGTCCATATATGAACCACAAACATTGCTAAAACAAACATATATTTCTTTCAGTGTATTAATATAAAAATTTTTGCGCTCTTCCAATGGTAAACATGATTAAGTGCTGGCTTACTTAGTTTTTTGATATATAAAAAACTAAGTAAGCCAGGACCTAGTAAGAGCGTAAAACTGTATACGTGCCAATAGAAAAAATATTTTTAACTTGATTTTAAAAAAGTGTACTTAATTCAGTTTGGCTCTAGGGTACAAATATTTATTACAAAAAATCTTGTTATTTCTATACAAATCAAACTGTTGCCTTTAGTATAATTGGCTACATCAGCATTTTTTTACGTTACACACTTTTCTTTTATTAATATATTTTTTAATTCAGTGTTTAAGTGTCAGTTGTTTGCTTTCATTATTATTTAAATAAATTCGCCTTGTGCTGAAAAATGTTTATAATAATAATAATAATATTATAAATTATATTTATTAGTGCCATTAAGGTACTTTTTCGTTGATGCGACTCGCGGCTGCGGCTTGCGAATCAGGTCCACTTTGGCACCTGTTCAGTCTGGAGATATTAACCTGAGATGGTTGATACAGGATGGCAAGTTTGGACACAGGATTATTATTCTATTGTGGTCTAACGTATTTCAATTTGAAATACGTTAGATCCAAACCACAGAATAGAAATTTGAAATTTTTAAATGACTTTTAAAATGTAAATTTTGAAGATAGGGATTGGGATTTTTTTTAAATTTTTTATAACAGTTACTATAGAAATGTAAATTTATCAAGTATGGCGGTCGCTGCAGACACGTCTGTGATATCGGAGTTAAATAAGTTAAAGAAAACCGAGTTAATAGAAATTTTAGCTATAAGCTGCATGATATTTCAATTTCTCATTATAAATATCAAATTAAAGTATTTTGTTGCAAATAAGGTCGTAAAACCATAAATGAAAAACTGGGGAACACAAATTAATTCTAAAAAAAGTTAAATAAACAAAAAAACATAAATAAACACATTGTTCAACAATAATCAAAACACTTTAATTTGTAGCTTTTTAAATTAAATGCAGAAAATAACTCCGAGTCTATTTTTAAATGGTATTTTATTATTTTAAAATTTTTGCCGCGAAATATCTTGGCATTATTGAATAATTTAAATTCTCAATGGAATGTGTATGTTTTTGGTGGATTTTTTGTATCAGATTATAAAAACTTACAAACAAATTATGAATTACGTGACGGACGGGTATATAAAAAACATCAAAATAATTTGCTATTTTTTGTGCCTAAAGGTTTGCGATCTAATGTAGTACGAACTTGTCATGATGACGTTGGACATAGTGGCGTAAATAAGACTTGCGAACTTATTCTTAGAACTTATTGGTTTTCAAATTTAAAAGATTTTGTTAAGTCTTACATAAGTAATTGTTTAAAATGTATAGTATATCTGAAGGTATTTTACACCCAATTCCAAAAGGTGATGTCCCATTTGATACGATTAATTGCGATCATTATGGCCCACTTGAAAAAACGGGTAAAAATTATAAATATATTTTTGAGGTCATAGACGCTTTTGCAAAATATGTAAAATTTTATCCCTGTCGTACTACCAATGCCTTAGAAACCATAAACCATCTTAAAAGCTATTTTTGTAATTATAGCCGACCAAACCGAATCATTGCTGACCGTGGTTCAAATTTTAGATCTGAAGAATTTAAAATATTTCTAAATAATATTAGTATTAAACTCATACTTATTGCAGCCGGTACTCCTAGGGCTAATGGTCAGATTGAAAGAATTAATAGAGATCTAAGACCTATGTTGTCCAAATTATCCCATGAGTTTAATAAATGGGATCGTGTACTTGATGACGTGGAATTCGCATTTAATAATACTATATGTAGGTCTATAGGTAGTTCGCCATCTATTTTGATGATCGGTGTACATCAAAAGGGAAAGATTACTGACCCACTTAAAGAATATTTAATGTCATTAAAAGAGTACACACGCGATTTGGAACAATTTCGGAATGACGCATCTACTAAAATTTTAGCGACACAAAATTACAATAGGAGATATTATGATCAAAAACATAAGGCTCCACACATGTATAAGGAAGGTGATTTTGTTGTAAGAACAAATATTGATGTTACACCCGGTTTAAACAAAAAACATTTACCTCGATTTAAAGGACCTTATGTGATTACAAAAGTTTTTCAGAATGATAGATATGTGGTTGAAGATGTCCCAGGTTTTCAAATAAACCAGCGACCTTATAAGAGTATTTTAGAATCCTCAAATTTATGGCCCTAAAAAAAATATTTATTTACTCTCTTAAAATGAATTAGTCAAAAATAACTAATTATAAGTCATATTTGACTAATTGTCATAGTCACTAATAATTAGTCAAATTCCACTAAATAAAATAGTCAAATTAGTAAAGGGTAATTCCATTTATTAGCCACCAATGAGTGCACCTCATATACTCTAATTTTATTTCTTTTTTAACTGTAAATAGACATAGACCCAAGAAGTGAAAAAAACTCCCCTTTTCTTTTCTCCCCCTATCACCTATTTATACAGGGCTACGCAAAAGTTACTATGCAGACCTAACTTCTAACTAACTGCTAATAAAGCTAACGACATTAAACAAACTGTTAATTGTTAAGAAAATATATCTCTTTTAAACCATATAGGACACATTTAGTTATTGATGCCCTAAATGGTCTTTGGGAATTTTTTTAAAAATGCAATTTTTTGGCAAAATTGTCTAATTTTATAAATTCATATATTCTTAGAACAACTTGCCAGCAAAATTTTTTTAATGTAGTTTGTTACCATAGATCTTACTCTATATAAAAGCAATGAAAACATTTTCAAATACTATTGGCTAAGAGTTCAAAAAAATATAATAAAAATCCATGTTTTCGAAAAATCACTATTTTTAGCCATTTCATGGTTTAAAAAGGCTATGTTTGAGTGAGTCGATTTAAACCAATTTATGCTTATCATCACATGCACTTATTAGCCTCCAATAACCATTAATAAAATTATTGTGTATTTTGCTTTTAACTGGGCTGTGGCTGTATGTACAGCCCAGCTATAAGCAAAATACACAATATGCCCACCTGACTTTCAGCCATTTCATGGTTTAAAAAGGCTATGTTTGAGTGAGTCGATTTAAACCAATTTATGCTTATCATCATATGTCGTATATGTCCACCTGTGACTATATCCATATTATTAACCATATATTATTAACCATATATTTCGAAAAAGCGTATTGCATCTTTAAAATAACTTGACAGCCTTGAGTTGACTTCTAATTCATTCTAAATAAAAATATAAAATATAAATATACAGGGCGTCGAAAATTAACTACCCATTTATTTATTTTTTAAATTAAGAAAACATAATCAAATGTACAAAAAATTAATTAAATCACTAAAAGACATACTTTTCATAAACTTTATATTTAAACAAAATAAAACAGTTATTAAATCCTAAATTTGAATTAAACCTAACTGCATATAATTAAACTGAAGAAATCATATTCTTAACTTTTACAATCACCTAAAAACCTATTTACTATTTTTTACCTCTAAAAAGTTATATGAATCGGAAAATTTTCTTATGTGTATAATGTCTATCAAGAGGAATAAATTAACGACTTATGGCCTTTAAATGGATCGCAGCAGACTTCACCAAAAATGTTGGTAAAATTATATAGATACTTTAATTTGTGATACCTACGTACAAATATCGGTTACAGTTGCATCCACTCGCCATTCTATTGTTTGTTTTCATCCTTAGTAAAAGATTCAATCTTGGAAAATCGCGAAAAATATTTTTATCCGAAATCTGCCGAAAGTAGTCAACAATCGGCAGTAAAGTAAAAGAAATCGGCAGTAAAGTAGAACTTTATTTCTTTTACTTTACTGCCGATTGTTGACTACTTTCGGCAGATTTTGGATAAAAATATTTTTAGCGATTTTCCAAGATTGAATCTTGTACTAAGGATGAAAACAAACAATAGAATGGCGAGTGGATGCAACTGTAACCGATATTTGTACGTAGGTATCACAAATTAAAGTATCTATATAATTTTACCAACATTTTTGGTGAAGTCTGCTGCGATCCATTTAAAGGCCATAAGTCGTTAATTTATTCCTCTTGATAGACATTATACACATAAGAAAATTTTCCGATTCATATAACTTTTTAGAGGTAAAAATAGTAAATAGGTTTTTTAGGTGATTTCTTCAGTTTAATTATATGCAGTTAGGTTTAATTCAAATTTAGGATTTAATAACTGTTTTATTTTGTTTAAATATAAAGTTTATGAAAAGTATGTCTTTTAGTCATTTAATTAATTTTTTGTACATTTGATTATGTTTTCTTAATTTAAAAAATAAATAAATGGGTAGTTAATTTTCGACGCCACTGTATATTTATATTTTATATTTTTATTTAGAATGAATTAGAAGTCAACTCAAGGCTGTCAAGTTATTTTAAAGATGCAATACGCTTTTTCGAAATATATGGTTAATAATATATGGTTAATAATATGGATATAGCCACAGGTGGACATATACATCCACAGCCCAGCTAAAAGAAAAATACATAATAATTTTATTCATGATTATTGGAGACCAATAAGTGCCTGTGATGATAAGCATAAATTGGTTTAAATCGACTCACTCAAACATAGCCTTTTTAAACCATGAAATGGCTGAAAGTCAGGTGGGCATATTGTGTACTTTGCTTAAAGCTGGGCTGTACATACAGCCACAGCCCAGTTAAAAGCAAAATACACAATAATTTTATTAATGGTTATTGGAGGCTAATAAGTGCATGTGAAGATAAGCATAAATTGGTTTAAATCGACTCACTCAAACATAGCCTTTTTAAACCATGAAATGGCTGAAAATAGTGATTTTTCGAAAACATGGATTTTTATTATATTTTTTTGAACTCTTAGCCAATAGTATTTGAAAATGTTTTCATTGCTTTTATATAGAGTAAGATCTATGGTAACAAACTACATTAAAAAAATTTTGCTGGCAAGTTGTTCTAAGAATATATGAATTTATAAAATTAGACAATTTTGCCAAAAAATTGCATTTTTAAAAAAATTCCCAAAGACCATTTAGGGCATCAATAACTAAATGTGTCCTATATGGTTTAAAAGAGAAATATTTTCTTAACAATTAACAGTTTGTTTAATGTCGTTAGCTTTATTAGCAAAAAAAGTACAATTTTTTTAAGTTAGGTCTGCATAGTAACTTTTGCGTAGCCCTGTATAAATAGGTGATAGGGGGAGAAAAGAAAAGGGGAGTTTTTTTCACTTCTTGGGTCCATGTCTATTTACAGTTAAAAAAGAAATAAAATTAGAGTATATGAGGTGCACTCATTGGTGGCTAATAAATGGAATTACCCTAAATTTAAATTTAAAAAAAGTTTTGACCCAGCCTGGGATTGAACTCAGGTCTGTCACTTGACAAGTTTGTCAAGCTAACCTCTTAACGCATTCGGCTGTCAGCCGTTCTTATAAAAATTAATTTTATTTGTCAATAAATATTGTTCATAATATTTTAAAGTTTAATATATTATTTGTGTTGCTATTTTGAGCTAAACTTTTTGCATCTTTATTTGTTTTATGGGTCATTTAACCATGGAGAGGTATATGCATTTAATTCAAATAATACTTTGTTGTTGGCCGTAAACGACTAAAGAAATTAGTTACTTTTAACTGTCAGAAATAGTCAAATATGATGACTAATCTTAAATTAGTCAAACTTTAACTATTTACATAGTAAAAAATAACTATTTAAAAGTGAAAACGACTATTTTATTAGTAAAAAATGCTGGTACTAATTCAAATAGTAGAATTTTGACTATTTCATTTTTAGAGAGTAGATTTTCGTCTTATTTTGACTTGCTTAATCTGCTCCTAAATTTATGCCACTAAGTTTAGGGACACCTTGTATATTAAATCTCATAATGTATACTGTGAGGATGGCCAGGATTATTCATAATAATAAATTTGTTTTCAGTTTTCCATATTACTTTATTTTTTAACCTTTTCTTACAACATCTCTTCTTCTTCAAGCAGTTCTGCCAACTTACTATGTGGCGCGTAATTTAAATTTTTTGACAATATAATATATTATCGACCTCGATAAATGTCATGATCAGCGCATCATATTACAAAATAATATGGTTTAACATAATAATCATAATAGGTTTACAGTTTTATCTTAAATCATAAACATAATATCGTAATTTTTGGTTCATAACTCTTAAAATAACATAAATACTTAAGAATTTACAATCATTCAAAGAAAACATGCATTGTTGTAACATAAATTTGCATATCCATAAACATTTCACATAATTTAACATGTTTTATTTGCATAATTATCTTAAAAATTCGGTAACATTTACATTCATAAAAATTAAATCATAAAGGAACATAAATCACAACATAATCCTAAGGTATCTAAATATATTTTAAGGATACTTTCATAATAAAGTCAGTCTAAGGTTTAATTTTCGTCAATATGAGGTTTGGGGTCTAAATAGGGCCGTAAATTTGAGGATTCTAAAAATACTCATATAAGGTCGCTGGTTTATTTGAAAACCTGGGACATCTTCAACCACATATCTATCATTCTGTAAAACTTTTGTAATCACATAAGGTCCTTTAAATCGAGGTAAATGTTTTTTGTTTAAACCGGGTGTAACATCAAAATTTGTTCTTACAATAAAATCACCTTCCTTATACATGTGTGGAGCCTTATGTTTCTGATCATAATATCTCTTATTGTAATTTTGTGTCGCTAAAATTTTAGTAGATGCGTCATTCCGAAATTGTTCCAAATCGCGTGTGTACTCTTTTAATGACATTAAATATTCTTTAAGTGGGTCAGTAATCTTTCCCTTTTGATGTACACCGAACATCAAAATAGATGGCGAACTACCTATAGACCTACATATAGTATAATTAAATGCGAATTCCACGTCATGAAGTACACGATCCCATTTATTTAACTTTGGACAACATAGGTCTTAGATCTCTATTAATTCTTTCAATCTGACCATTAGCCCTAGGAGTACCGGCTGCAATAAGTATGAGTTTAATACTATTATTATTTAGAAATGTTTTAAATTCTTCAGATCTTAAATTTGAACCACGGTCAGCAATGATTCGGTTTGGTCGGCTATAATTACAAAAATAGCTTTTAAGATGGTTTATGGTTCCTAAGGCATTGGTAGTACGACAGGGATAAAATTTTACATATTTTGCAAAAGCGTCTATGACCTCAAAAATATATTTATAATTTTTACCCGTTTTTTCAAGTGGGACATTAATGATGGCAATGAATCGTATCAAATGGGACATCACCTTTTGGAATTGGGTGTATTTTACAGATTTACCGGAGGGGGCTGAATATACTATACATTTTAAACAATTACTTATGTAAGACTTAACAAAATCTGTTAAATTTGAAAACCAATAAGTTCTAAGAATAAGTTCGCAAGTCTTATTTACGACACTATGTCCAACGTCATCATGACAAGTTCGTACTACATTAGATCGCAAACCTTTAGGCACAAAAAATAGCAAATTATTTTGATGTTTTTTATATACCAGTTCGTCACGTAATTCATAATTTGGGCTTTCTGTATTAAGTAAATTGTTGCGAATTTTAATAATATCGACATCTTTATTTTGTAATAAACATAAATTTCTTTCTAAACTGTTTTCAATAAAATATAAAGATTGAATCATAAAACCTTTTTATGTTCCAATATATAGTCAAATTCTTGAAAAATCCAAAGTCCATCTCAAAATTCTCGGGTTAATTTCCTTTTTCTCTAACGTTAATTTTAAACTGTTACAGTCAGTTACTATTTTAAATTGCATACCCTTTAAATAAACACGAAATCTCTGCAAGGAATATACAATACATAAAGCTTCAAGTCCAAAACTATGAAACTTGGCTTCTTGAGGTGTTGTTCGTTCTGAAAAATAAAATACAGGGTGAAACCGATTGTCCTTTTGTTTTTGTAACAAAATTGATGCGAAACCAATAAAACTAGCGTCACAATGAAGCTGTGTTTCGGCATGAGGGTCGTAAATAGCTAATACTGGTGTGGAAATTAAGACTTGTTTAATATCTTCACTGCATTCTAATTCCAATTTCCCGAATAAGAATTCTTTTTGACTTCGCTCAGTTTTTAATAGGTCGTAAAGTGGTTTTGCTCTGATTGAAAAATTAGGTATAAACCTTCTAAAATATGAAGCTAACCCTAAAAAGCTGTGTAACATTCTAAAATTCCTTGGGATTGGAAAACCTACAATTGAATTAATGTTATCCTGATTTGGACTTACACCAGAAGAGTTTACATGTTAACCTAAAAAATTTATTTCCTCCATACACAAACTGCATTTATCTAAATCTTAATATCAATAAGTTCTTTATAAGGATATCATAAACTTTATTCAAAATACTTATATTTTCTTCTACGGTTTTGGTTGCTACGAGAACATCATCAATATAAATAATTATTTTATTTTGGTCAATCAAGTCACAAAAAGCAGAATTTATAAACCTGAAACCGATTGTCCTTTTGTTTTTGTAACAAAATTGATGTGAAACCAATAAAACTAGCGTCACAATGAAGCTGTGTTTCGGCATGAGGGTCGTAAATAGCTAATACTGGTGTGGAAATTAAGACTTGTTTAATATCTTCACTGCATTCTAATTCCAATTTCCCGAATAAGAATTCTTTTTGACTTCGCTCAGTTTTTAATAGGTCGTAAAGTGGTTTTGCTCTGATTGAAAAATTAGGTATAAACCTTCTAAAATATGAAGCTAACCCTAAAAAGCTGTGTAACATTCTAAAATGCCTTGGGATTGGAAAACCTACAATTGAATTAATGTTATCCTGATTTGGACTTACACCAGAAGAGTTTACATGTAAACCTAAAAAATTTATTTCCTCCATACACAAACTGCATTTATCTAAATCTTAATATCAATAAGTTCTTTATAAGGATATCATAAACTTTATTCAAAATAGTTATATTTTCTTCTACGGTTTTGGTTGCTACGAGAAAATCATCAATATAAATAAATATTTTATTTCGGTCAATCAAGTCACAAAAAGCAGAATTTATAAACCTCATAAAAACAGCGGGTGAATTTTTTAACCCAAAAGGCATTTTTATAAATTCATGCTGACCCATTGGAGTAACAAAACTGGTATATTTTACTGAATCAGGATTTAAAATAACATGATGGAAAGCATCTTTAAGGTCCAATCGCGTAAAATAATTTTTATCTCGGAGTGATTCTATTTCATCATCTATGTGGGGATGTGGGGAATGGGGAAGTTGTCTCTAGCAGTAAGTTTATTTAATTCGCGGAAATCTACACATAATCTTATTTTTCCAGTTTTATTTTTAACAAGAACAATTGGTGAACTGTACTGGGAGGAGCTCTTACGAATAATTTCCCGATCAATAAGATCCTTTAATATTTTTTCAACTTCAAGCTTGTCTACATAAGAAAGTCCACGGGGTAGAAAATAGAAAGGTACATGATTAGGGTCAACTAAAATATTCATTTCAACATCTGTAATTGGTTTTTTAGGTCTAATTGGCATTATGTACTTGTCAGTAAAGTTTTGTTTAATAATATATATATTTGTTTTGTTTAATAATATATATATATATATATAATATATATATATATATTTTTTGATTTGTTACTTAGATTTTTGTTGATATCAAGTTCGAGTTCAGAATGAAATTTATCATAGGTTGTAACATCAATCTTTAAAACATCATTTTGAGTAAATTCGGAGTGAATATTGTTACATATCTTTTCCAGTTGAACTTGACCTTAAATAATAGTCAACTTTATTTCAGGATTACATAACACATCTCTGCCCAATAAACAAGAGTCATTCATTGATTCAACTGGTATAACATAAAATGAAACATCTAAATTAAAATCACAGATCTCAATCTCAGTCTTAAATTGTCCTAATAAATTAATCCTACTGCCGTTCATTCCTGAAAATTGTTCACCATTTACAATTGGCTGTATTAAATCAATAGGAACACAATCAATTCTCAGAAAAGAAACAGGACTACCCAAATCTAAAAAAGCGTTATAATTTTTAAAATACTTATCATTGGGTTTTAATTTAATCTTCATGGGTGTTCGACATGCTGGGGTTATAGCAGGTACATACATTTTTCTGGTAGTAGAATCTGCAAGGGCCTGGGGTTGCCTGCGCCTTTGACACTCTGGGACCCTGTGTTCCATTGAACCGCATTCAAAATAAGAACCTGGCTCTCGCTTGGGCTTTCTGCAATCTGCTGCACGATGACCAGTAAGATTGCAATTGAAGCAACAAATTGGGTACGAGGACCGTCCAGAAACAGGGGTGCCTACAGGTCTGACACCAGAATTGTTGGTTGAGGTACTAGGACGAATACTACTTGTATTTGCTGCCACTCTATCCTCTGCTGTTACACTCTTCATAGTTGTTAATAATTCACTTAATGAAGTAAAGGTTTTCATTCTTGCCTGGGACTCTAAATTTGTGTCGTTAAATCCATCTATTACATAGTCAATAGTCTCCTCTTCTGACATATTGATTTTATTACATAACATAACCTTTTCTGTAAAATAATTCGAAAATTTCTCATTTTTTCTCCATCGTCTAGTATCCATAGCCTTCATTAAAGCTACTTTATTGGGTCTACAGTCAAAAATAGTTATCATTTCGGTTTTTAATAAGTTCCATTCCATCGTAATGTAATCTAATTTGGAGTTATACCATAATTTTGCTTGGCCCATCAGCTTACCCATAGCTATAAGCTGCATGATTTCATCTGAAATATTATACGTTGCCTGTATAGCATCAACTCTCTGTAGCCAATTCGTCACGTCGTCATCATGTCCACTAAAGTTCGGTAACAGTGCGGCTATCTCATTATTCTTAAATTTTGGGGCCACTGTTGTTGACAAAACGTTTGTATTTTCTGTAGGGGCTGTATTAACAATTTGTTGTTGTGTGAGTAGGGCACGAACAGTCATCGAAATGATTTCGTCCACTGAAAGTGATTCGCCGGCTTGTGAATGGTTTTCCATAGCGTGCTTCTATAACCTCAACTCATAAAATCTTCACAATGCCGAAAATAAACATACCATTAATGTTCCAACACAACAGCCTAATCATAAACTCGATCTCACTTCTGAAAACTGTGAGGATGGCCAGGATTATTCGTAATAATAAATTTGTTTTCAGTTTTCCATAACACTTTATTTTTTAACCTTTTCTTACAACATCTCTTCTTCTTCTGCCAACAATGTGGCGCGTAATTTAAATTTTTTTAAATAATACTACAATACAAAATAAAATATTGATTATTTTGCGAAAATTAAACAACTTCATAATTATGAAACAAGAAATCGGGAAAATATACATTTGCCCTTTTCTCTTTGTGTCTCTCAAGCATCACCCGAATATCAGGGAATTAAATGTTTTAATCATGTACAAATAAAGTTGTAGAATGCAAAAGCACCGTAATTCTCCAAAAACGCCTCAAAGATACTTTTTTAAATAAAATGTATTATAGCGTGGATAAGTTCTTTAAAGATAAGTTTTAGTTATAATTTATACCTTTGTTTATGTTTTTTTAATTAATTAATACTTGAAATATTTTACTGTTTTTTGTATTATTTATTTATTTATTTATAAATTTTTAATGTAGATGGATATTTTTACCGTGTGTTATTATTAAATACTTAATTTTGTTTTGACTAGTCCAATAAGCCTTTGTGTTTTGTATTTTAGGCTTTAGTTGATGAATAAAGATTATTATTATTATTATTATTTTTACTATAATATAAATAAAATAAAAATTTAAAAACCTTTAATCTTAAAAACTAATTATTAAAAAATATTTTCAAATTTTAAATTTTTTAATTGGGTTTGGTATTTTAGTTTTTATTTTATATTATAATATTTTGCAGGCACAAGTTTTTCTTGTAAAAAATTTAGATTATTAAAATAATACAAAAACCAATTAAAATAGTTTATTGTAAATTTTAAACAATCTTAGGTTTGTTTAATACAAAATTCTTAACATGTTTGCAAAAGGTTCGAAACCCAGCCGTTAAAACTTTTATACCAGATCAATTTCTTTAGATCCAAACGGACCGTCTATAAAATCTAACAAAATAAAGAACTATTAACTAAAGCCCGAGCAAAAGTTCGACTTGGTTAAACTTGAGTCGTTTTGCGAGAATAAACGACTCTATTAAATGCTTGCCTCGCGTCGCGACGCCGGAGAAATACTTACACAAAGGTGACTGTTTTTGTGTGTGAATATTTATTTTAATTTAACTTTAAACCGAACAGTCAGAAATCTCAAATCTACGATATTAAAACTTTAAAATTCATTGGTTTTGTTTAAAGAAAAAGCATAGCCATGTTTGTTTATTATGAATAAAAATAATGATTAGTAATATTTATCACATGACAACAATTTTATATTAAAAAATATTTTGATTATTTTAGACCCCTAAGAATATTTTTTAGGTCGTAACATTGTTAAAATAAGTCAAACAAAAGCACTATAACTCTAACATATATGTTATTGTAAATATAACTCTAATAGTCTTACAGAAAAACTTGACTTTTTAATGTTTTTATAATAAATATTATTATATAAATTTTAATTTTCCTGGCAACTTTCAAACTAAGTGAATCTTCAAAACTTTATGTTAAAATGCTATGAATTAAAATCATTAGATTATTTGTAGCGATACTAGTTTTAACATAATTAGTAATTACCAATTGACTTAATTCAATATTAAATATTATAAATTTTATAATTTATAACCAAACGTAATAAATTGATTTTTAATTTTGTTAGCAAATAATAAAGAGCTGTAATACATATAAGAAGCATTATGCCAGAAATTCTGGCCCAGAATGTAATGGAATATTAATTTATTAAAAATTGACCGTTACAAATTTTCTGTTTCCGTTTTCAAATATAATATCGGTTTATGCAGTTGATTGTTGGTTTATTCTGACCATTAAAATTTATGTTTGTGGTAAATTTATTGCTTCCAACTCCATTTGCAATGTGAATTAGCAAATATTTTATCGAGTGTATTGTTCATATTTGATCAAAATTTAAGTTAAATAATTATTCATGTCTTGTTTTTACCACTTGTTAAAGAGGAAATTTGCGGTAATTTAATTTATATATTACATTTTACAGTGGTATGCAATATATTTGTAAAATTTGATTTATATTGTAAAGTTTGTTGCATAGAATTTTTAATTTAACAATATTTAACATATTTTTTCATATCATGATATAACATTTACTTTTAAATCTACCCAAAACACGGTTTAACAATTTTTTGTTTTGGTTTTGACAATTTTGGTCTTAATTCGTGTGTTAACGTTTTTAAAACAAAAGCTTTTACTAAACTTTCCTAAACCTTTTTTAACCTTTAACTAAAGGTTAAAAAGATGAAATTGCCTAATTTTTTTGCTATTAAATTCACAGATACTTTTCCAAAAACGATTTTTTCCCAATTTTGATCAGCACGTAAGATTCGATCATATTGTGTGATACATCGTTGAAATCAGGAAAAAAAACACGTTTTAAAAATGCAAAAATCCAATATGGCGCCTATAAGGAAAAACAAAGTTGAGTGTTGTAACTCTGGCATCAAGGACGCCTTGGAAAAAAAGATAACAGATTTGGATTCCTTGTAAAAAAGTGCCCTAAGAACGCGCTACTTAAAAACGTCCAGTTCTTTTGGTTTTCGCTTAAAAAAATAAAAACGAAAATTGCAAATTTCAGTTTTTTCCCAATAATTTAAAAAGTAAAAATGACACATAAAATTTTCTTTCAGATAATTATTCAGCATGAAAATGCGCAACTTTGCCCTAATTTAACCGACCTCGTATCTCTTATAATAACGGAGATCCCCATGGTGGAGCTCGAAAAACGGGCACCCTGTATATATATATATATATATTTATAATTTTCTCACAAACTATAGTTATAAATTATAATTAACAGATTTTTATGCGCGATAAATATTTTTGTTGGAAATCGAACGCTCTACAAAAAATGTCTTCTATCATTTTTCGATAAACCAAGGAGTTTAAAAGTTATTCAAAGTCAAAGTTCAATTTATGTCATAAATGCATTTTTTACATTTTTGTCAAATTTATTAAAGTTAATATTATGATTATTTAAAAGGCTTATTGAACATAGTAATTTTGATTTTTTTAATGATTTTTTTTATATTTGCCCAAAATTGAAGTAAAAATGCAATTATACATAAATTTAAATTTGAATAACTTTTGAACTCGTTGGTTTATCGAAAAATGATAGGAGACATTTTTTGTAGAGCGTTCAAGTTTCCACAAAAATATATATCGCGCATAAAAATCTGGTAATTAGTTTGTGAGCTAGAAAATTACAAAAAACAATAAATATATAATTTTATCTACTCCTACATTAACGAGCTGTGACTTTATGGCGCTTTAGTCACGGGCTGAAGTTAGCAATAGTGGCTTTTAAGCATTTTAGTCACAGGCTAAAGTTAGCTTCATTATAAAATGGGGGAAAGTTAGGTTAAATATGTTTAAAGTTGACAGATGTCAAATGTGTGACAAATAAAATTGGTTTTAAATTCTTCTTTGTGTTCGCTCGCAAGCTTCGCTCGTGCCTAATAAAACTCCTAATGGTGTTTATAAAACTTGATAATAATAATATACTATTAATAAATTACTGTTTTATTAAACCATTAATAGTATATTCTGTAATAAGTTTCGAATACAGGGTATTCCGTTCGATCGAAAAGTTTGTCAATTTAACGGTTTTGGAATTTGGAATATGCAATTCCTGTTCTAATATCACTTTTTAATATAGAATGACATATATTCCTTAAAGTTTTACTGAATATATTATTCTATCATCAGATGACGGAATAAACACTGGTAGTGACATCTCTGTGTTTAATATTTAACAAATTTTACAACGATCCAACCTCACTTTCTCCCAATTATGGTATTTTTTGAAAACGTAGAAAAAGTATAGTCTGAAACACGTTTGGAATTGCATATTCCGCTCTCGTAAAACAGTCGAACTCGCCTTCGGCTCGTGTGACAAACTTTTCATTTAAGCGAAATTTGCCGTATTCCAAACTTGTTACAGAATATACTACTTTTTACGTTCCCAAAAAATACCATAGAAAAATAATTTAATTGGGAGGTTGTGGGGTTAGATCGGTCTAAAAGTTGTTAGATAATAAACAGAGATATCGCCACCCGGTGATAGAATAAATTCATTCTGTAACAATTCTACATTAGAAAGGTCATATTCCGTAATGAAAGTAGAAAACAATTATTATTTTGAATTAAGTTGAAACTAAAATTAAAATAAAATAAAAGGATGGATCAAGAAACTAAGAAATTTGAAAAATAAAAGCTATAAAATCTATTCTAAATAATATAAATGAGTGTAGCAAGTATTGTGGACCATAAATATTGACCTACGCAGGAACAAACATATAAAATAATTTAGGATGTTATAAGAGATATTTTATAACTATTTCATCGCATGTGAAGGACATTTAATTTGGAAAAAGGCATCAAAATACAGGGAGTTAATATGACAGCTTTACTACTTTATACGAGGCATTATTTCTCGTTGAAAATAAAAAGATGCGATAAATCCTTCGTAATATAAATCGCGCGCTAACCCTCTCCAATCATCCTGCTGTTCTGCCCCCTTCTTACGATTTTAACTTTGCTGGATAAACATTTATTGCTTGAATGCCTTTATTTTTTATTTGTCGTCTTTGGATGTCAGCGCTTTTGTCTGTCGGGCTGTCACTGGATTTAGTTAGATTCTCGGCGCACTTTTTTAATTTAAATTGAAATAGTTATAAAGAGTCTACTTTTCTTATCAGTTAATTGCTTTTTATTTTAAATAAGTACATAAGACATTTTTAAATAATTTTTTTTCAATGGCTGCTGGTAAAATTGCCTTTTATCTACCTACTTTAACCGTTGGTATGACAATGTTCGGGTAAAATGAGGATGCTGATTGTTGTTTATATTCGTTATGTTCATAGAGAAACAAATGGTTACATTTCGTAATTTAATGCCAGTATTGTCAGTACTGAAAACGCATTCCGAAATCCACTTTCAGTTAATGAGCTCAGTAGTAAATAAATGTTCTGAAACTGAAACAACTGGTTGCAGAGAGGTGCTGCCAGTAAACTTTTTAACACCAAAAATACTTGTAAAGTAACAGATAGGTTTGTGTTTGGTAAAGAGTTAAGAATACGTATTTCATTAAATATTGATGAAATTTTAATCAAAATATTTCCTGTTATTGTCCCCCCGTCAAAAAAGGTACCTATATAAAATTTTATTTTCCATACTTCCTGCTGCTCAGTATTGCCAGATGTTAAATGTGAAATTATCGTACGAACGATCCAAAATTATCGTTTTTAATGGAAAAAGGGTAAATAAAATATAAAATTTAAGTTGTTTAATATGAATTTATAAATATATAAAAGTATAAAATACTTCTAATAAAGCACTATTAAAATAAAAAATACAAAAATAATAATCTTCAATTAAGGAGCAACGGCGGAAAATGCAATAAATCCAAAACAATATTCTGTTCGTTACAAAACGATATAAATAAGGGTTTTAAATAGGTAGAAAGGTTATATTCATTTAATTCTAACGTTGTAGATAGATAACGAAAATAGTTTGCTAAATATCATTTACCTAAAAAAATTAAAAACGGATTTAAAGCGTTTTGCACAGTTGCTCCTCAATTGGTCTATAATTTAAACGTTATTGTTGTTAACATTCGTTACTAAAGTGATCGATTATGGCCTAGTCACCTAACAATGATTTATACCAATCGGGTTAGGTTATTTACAGCCTAGGCTGCAAAAAATGATTATGTTCTACTTTGAACCAATAATATTTTTTTTTACCATTGTCAGATCTATCTAACATCACTTTCTACTTTTAATAATTGTACGTTTTATGTATCGTTTGACAAATAAAATTTTGACTTGAAGATCTTTTTGTGCTTCGCTTAATTCAATCTTTAAGCTCAGAATAAAAATACTCACTTTTCAGGCCTAATATTGCAATATGTCATATTCAATATGACATGTCATGTCGACATACATAACTATTTTTAAATAAATATTATTACCAATTTTCATTAAAATCTATTAGTACGAGTTCTTGTAGAATTTGTATGAATAAATATATTTATTAAATTCAAATTATTTTTTTTCTAATGGTGTTGAAAAATTAATAGTACATTAAAAAACAAAAATTTTGGCGCATATTTGAGCCCTTAATATTAATATTAAGGTTTGCCTCAATTCATTTGTAGTTTTTCCATTTCAATAACACGGGAATTTTTATTTTTTTAATTTTGAATTCTTATAACTTTGGAATGGTTTGTTTTCGCAACACCCAAGCGAGAGGTTTTATAGACAATTTCACGCTCTACAAAAAACATCTGAAGGTCAAAGTTCTTCAGATCAACCGTTTCAAAGATATCAGCGATCAAAAATAACACTAATGAAAAATTTCAAATATTTTCAATTAAAATACAAAAATAGTATCATATGCCATATTTATATTATTTTTTATGTAAAATCACTTTAATTCTGTTAACCTGAGACTGTAAACTTTTTTTTATTTATATACATATATATATATATATATATACATAATACATAATGTATATACAGGGTGTTTCAAATATGTATAATATACAGTGTATATATATATATATATATATATATATATATATATATATAAATAAAATAAAAAGTTTACAGTCTCTCCGTTCTCCTGCGTATCCCGCCAAATCACAGCATTACCTGTGTTTGTTGGATCCGAAGTTTTTACGCCGGCTGGTAGATCCACCCTAGGAGGTCGTGGATGACAGTGTCTATGGTTAAGGCCGCTCCACGGATTTTTGTCAGCCGGTCGGGCCATACGTCCAGTTTAGGAAGGGTTTTTAGAGGACATTGAACTGACCCAAAGCTAAGTACAATCCGTAATCCTCCTCAACCAGGGCTTTAGTAGAAACCCCATTCAGTTGGGATTCCTGAATGGGGGTAGGTGGATTAGTACGCTGCTAGAGCCTGTCCTTGATGGTATACTTCCTGTTCGTCGCTGTCCGAGTCAGCTTTCGGTTCCTGGTAGCCGCTTTAGAATTGTTTGCCCCTCTGTGCGGTATTGAGTCTTATCTTCAGGACCGAAGTGTTGCCGACCGCACCTCGCCGTAATTATTCCCTCTGACTACGTGGAAATTCAGCCCCTCTTGCCGAGTACCGACGTACCCTCGAATTTTTACCTCACTGTGCGGTGCACATGTCATGGAATGGTTATTACCTGATTTATAATCCCCTTACATCTTAGTAATATAAAGATGTTTATTTCTTTAAGATGGTTTCTTTTGCCTAATGTTTATCGTAACTTGAATGATTAATGGCTTCTTATGTGTGCCCTTGTGTTTATAGTTTTTTTGACCAAGTTTCATTTTTGTGCATGGGATTCTTGGAAATTGTTTACGACTAATTAATTTTACCTGACGGATTATTTGTTAGTTAAAGGTTGCGGATTTCGTATTAACTAGTATTAATATTATTGGGTATTATGGTCATGCAACTACTTATCTAGTTCAGACTTGGACTTCAGGATAATTGCCAGGCAGGTGTGATGAAATTGATCCTTAACGCATGCCACCCGCACGTATGGTAGTCCAGGAAATTATTCATTGGAACTGATAGTCTCTCTCACATCTTTTATCCAGGTAAAACACTTAAGGACTTAATCCAGGGGGAGGTACCACACACAATTTGCCCTCTTTGGCACTTGGAACAGTTATCACGTGTAGAATCAATATTGATTTTTTTTGTTATTGAACTTTAGCGGTGATGGAACTATGAAAGAAAGTACGCGCATATCGAGACGCTCGCTGAACTAAGTCATTCTTAGAAAGTATTATAAAAAATTGTACAATAAAAAAAAGTATTTTTTTTAATTTTTAAAGGAATTTTATAAAAAAATAGAGGCACGTAAATATTCTTAAAAATATTTTATACTTATTTTAATATTATTCCAAATTAAAATTTATTGTTTTTTTTTAAATATTTTTAAATAAATTATGGAGTACACTTCTCTCGCATGCGCTATCGTTTTAAAACGATATTTTTTTCAGTCCTTTTTTTTAATATTGGAAAAGCATTAAGGTATTTATTTAATTATTATTAAAAATTATAATTATTCAATAATTATTATTATTTAAAAATAATGTCCAAAACTATCATTATATACGGTCAGAATTTGATTGAACTGTCTTCTTCTGTTCGCGCACGATCCAATTATCGTCCACGTTCCATGATTTGATTTCTAAATTCCATAAAATTTGGGGTTGTGTAATATGATACAACAATTATTTTAAATTTAATATATTCTTCATGATTTCCATATAAATTTTTATTTTTATATATGTTTATTTTCTTGATCAGAGAAAATAAAAATTTAAATATGATTAATTTAAAAAAATAAGTTTAATAAATAAAATGTTTTAATTAAGTTAATTAAATTAATATAAAAAACAATATACTTTATCTAAAAGCAATAAAATCCCAATTTCACTGTTCATTTGTTTATTGAATTAAATTAGGATAGTACTTGATAAATATTGATAATGCTGTTCATAATTTAATTAAAATTCAAAATGCAATATTAATTAATTTTGACATTAAAATTGATGGGAAATATTTTCAACCATTAACAGAACGTGTTTAAATGGGTTCATTAACATCACTTTAAGGTTATAACAGGGAAAATAGTAATGTAAATTAATTGTAAATTCTGGCTTTTTCGATAAGTATTTGTTTTATATTTGTTATTTAATAATACTTTACAAATATCATAAATAATACCAACATATATTATTAAAACCAGAATTAAATTCAAATAAAATCACCAACATTTCTAATCCATAATATAAATAAATAAGAGAAGGTATGTTTATTCCATGGGAACCAGGTATGAGAGAGTAATTACTCTCTCCCTGAAGGGAGTAGAGCTATCTTTCTTTTTCATTTCCAACACTTACCTCCATTTTTATTTTGTTTCTGGTACATAACGTATAATTGAGGTTAGGTATCTGTCACTAAGAGTAGAATTAAGGTTAGGTATCTGTCACTTTTAGTATAATTGAGATTAGGTATTTAACTTTTAAAATATACTATGGTATAACCTTAGTTGTAAGTATATACAGGGTGTATCACGGTCGATGGTAGGTTAGACGTTTATGGAGAACGGCAAAAGATTTCGAATTGAAATTTTTATAGCAATTATAATATCATTAAAACTATATTTCTAAATTATTTTGAACAAAATTCCTCTTCCGGTTTTAACGGAAGTGATATCAACTTTGTTATTTTAAATGGATCATCATAATTTTTTTTACATTTTTAAATTCCTACTATCATTCCTTATAAAATGGCTATACCATGTCCTATACCTAAACTTAATAGTTTTTGAGTTATTAATTTTTTTTGTAAAATTCGGTCAGTTTCACCCTCAACAAAAAGAGCTTATAACTTTTTTATTATTAGGTTTGCTGATATCCGGTTGGATTTATTGGAATCCTGAAGCATTATTTTAAAGATTCCATGTAATTTATTTTAATATTTCTAAAAAGATATATCTGATATACTTGATAAAAAACAATGTGAATGTAGCTAACTTAAAACAGCAATAACTTTTTTATTTTCAATGGAACGCCCTGTATATTTTTACATAATTAAATATGAAATTATAATACCTTTTTATTGATATAACTATTCCCTATACCTAAAGTTAATAATAACAAAGTTATTTTACAATTCCTATTATTTATTACCTATGTATTTCAAATTTTTAAATATTAATATTAATTTAAATTAATAAACAATACCTACTAGTGTAATCTACGAATGAGTTTCAAAAATCATATGACAAGAAAATAACTCTCTAAAAATGAAATAGTCAAAATTCTACTATTTGAATTAGTAAAAGCATTTTTTACTAATAAAATAGTCGTTTTCACTTTTAAATAGTTATTTTTTACTATGTAAATAGTTAAAGTTTGACTAATTTAAGATTAGTCACCATATTTGACTATTTCTGACAGTTAAAAGTAACTAATTTCTTTAGTCGTTTACGGCCAACAACAAAGTATTATTTGAATTAAATGCATATACCTCTTCATGGTTAAATGACCCATAAAACAAATAAAGATGCAAAAAGTTTAGCTCAAAATAGCAAGACAAATAATATATTAAACTTTAAAATATTATGAACCATATTTATTGACAAATAAAATTAATTTTTATAAGAGCGGCTGACAGCCGAATGCGTTAAGACGTTAGCTTGACAAACTTGTCAAGTGACAGACCTGAGTTCAATCCCAGGCTGGGTCAAAACTTTTTTTAAATTTAAATTTACTAATTTGACTATTTCATTCAGTGGAATTTGACTAATTATTAGTGACTGCTTTTTCACTATGACAATTAGTCAAATATGACTTATAATTAGTTATTTTTGACTAATTCATTTTAAGAGAGAATATTAATAATAAGAATATTTTTTTTCGTTGTTTGTAAATAAAAGCACTCTCTAAAATTGAATTAGTCAAAAATGACTAAATTAATAATTATTAGTAGCTGCTTTTAAACTTGTACCATGGTTAACCATGAAATATCATGGTATCCCAAAAATTATTAAAGTGAAGCAGTTTTTGAGATATAGTCAATTCCATATTAAATGGAAAATTAACTATATCTCAAAATCTGTTTTACTTTCTTAACTTTTGACATATAACAGGGAAAATAGTAATGTAAATTAATTGTAAATGCTGGCTTTTTCGATAAGTATTTGTTTTATATTTGTTATTTAATAATACTTTACAAATATCATAAATAATACCAACATATATTATTAAAACCAGAATTAAATTCAAATAAAATCACCAACATTTCTAATCCATAATATAAATAAATAAGAGAAGGTATGTTTATTCCATGGGAACCAGGTATGAGAGAGTAATTACTCTCTCCCTGAAGGGAGTAGAGCTATCTTTCTTTTTCATTTCCAACACTTACCTCCATTTTTATTTTGTTTCTGGTACATAACGTATAATTGAGGTTAGGTATCTGTCACTAAGAGTAGAATTAAGGTTAGGTATCTGTCACTTTTAGTATAATTGAGATTAGGTATTTAACTTTTAAAATATACTATAGTATAACCTTAGTTGTAAGTATATACAGGGTGTATCACGGTCGATGGTAGGTTAGACGTTTATGGAGAACGGCAAAAGATTATGAATTGAAATTTTTATAGCAATTATAATATCATTAAAACTATATTTCTAAATTATTTTGAACAAAATTCCTCTTCCGGTTTTAACGGAAGTGATATCAACTTTGTTATTTTAAATGGATCATCATAATTTTTTTTACATTTTTAAATTCCTACTATCATTCCTTATAAAATGGCTATACCATGTCCTATACCTAAACTTAATAGTTTTTGAGTTATTAATTTTTTTTGTAAAATTCGGTCAGTTTCACCCTCAACAAAAAGAGCTTATAACTTTTTTATTATTAGGTTTGCTGATATCCGGTTGGATTTATTGGAATCCTGAAGCATTATTTTAAAGATTCCATGTAATTTATTTTAATATTTCTAAAAAGATATATCTGATATACTTGATAAAAAACAATGTGAATGTAGCTAACTTAAAACAGCAATAACTTTTTTATTTTCAATGGAACGCCCTGTATATTTTTACATAATTAAATATGAAATTATAATACCTTTTTATTGATATAACTATTCCCTATACCTAAAGTTAATAATAACAAAGTTATTTTACAATTCCTATTATTTATTACCTATGTATTTCAAATTTTTAAATATTAATATTAATTTAAATTAATAAACAATACTAGTGTAATCTACGAATGAGTTTCAAAAATCATATGACAAGAAAATAATATTAATAATAAGAATATTTTTTTTCGTTGTTTGTAAATAAAAGCACTCTCTAAAATTGAATTAGTCAAAAATGACTAAATTAATAATTATTAGTAGCTGCTTTTAAACTTGTACCATGGTTAACCATGAAATATCATGGTATCCAAAAAATTATTAAAGTGAAGCAGTTTTTGAGATATAGTCAATTCCATATTAAATGGAAAATTAACTATATCTCAAAATCTGTTTTACTTTCTTAACTTTTGACATTTTCGGATTCAGGGGACAATTTTACATAAGAATTGACTGTTAAATTTTGGGATACCATGGTATTCCATGGTTAACCATGGTACAAGTGAAAAAGCAGCAACTATTAAATTAGTCATTTTTGACTAATTCAATTTTAGAGAGTGCTTTTATTTACAAACACCGAAAAAAAATATTCTTATTATTAATATTATTTTCTTGTCATATGATTTTTGAAACTCATTCGTAGATTACACTAGTATTGTTTATTAATTTAAATTAATATTAATATTAAAAAATTTGAAATACATAATAAATAATAGGAATTGTAAAATAACTTTGTTATTATTAACTTTAGGTATAGGGAATAGTTATATCAATGAAAAGGTATTATAATTTCATATTTAATTATGTAAAAATATACAGGGCGTTCCATTAAAAATAAAAAAGTTATTGCTGTTTTAAGTTAGCTACATTCACATTGTCTTTTATCAAGTATCTTTTTAGAAATATTAAAATAAATTACATGGAATCTTTAAAATAATGCTTCAGAATTCCAATAAATCCAACCGGATATCAGCAAACCTAATAATAAAAAAGTTATAAGCTCTTTTTGTTGAGGGTGAAACTGACCGAATTTTACAAAAAAAATTAATAACTCAAAAACTATTAAGTTTAGGTATAAGACATGGTATAGCCATTTTATAAGAAATGATAGTAGGAATTTAAAAATGTAAAAAAAAATATGATGATCCATTTAAAATAACAAAGTTGATATCACTTCCGTTAAAACCGGAAGAGGAATTTTGTTCAAAATAATTTAGAAATATAGTTTAAATGATATTATAATTGCTATAAAAATTTCAATTCGAAATCTTTTGCCGTTCTCCATAAACGTCTAACCTACCATCGACCGTGATACACCCTGTATAGTTACAACTAAGGTTACAGATACAAAATAAAAGAACCCCGTATCTTCAATATTAAGTAATAAAGGACAAAATATAATTTGTATTGTTCTTAACAATTAAAATTATATTTTGACCTTTATTACTTAATACTGTACAAACGGGGGTTTAGCCTAGCAGGGCAGTATAATTAATATATTAGGTCAAAAATAGAAACTTTTATCATTTTTTATGCTGCTGATAATAACCCCTTTTCTGAAGTTATTTATAGGTTCATTTTACCAAAAGTTACAACAAAATCTCCTAGGTAGTTAATATAAATTATTATTTGTATAAGGAATGTAGTTATTTTGATGTTGATTTGGTTTAGATGAATTAAGGGTCAATTTCATGAGTATGAGTATGAGTATAAGTATAAGAGACGTAAAATCAGATCCATTGCCTCATCACTCCCGGACCCCGTACAGACCTATGTTTACTTACGCCGATTTTTGTTCACCCCCAGCAACTGCACGGCTTCACCTGTGTCTGCTGGGTGCGAATGTCCATTGCGTTCCGTACTGTCCCCTATTTGGGACTCGAGAGCTACATGCGAATAGTTTTAATAGCCATTCTCGGGTTCGCCGAGTCGATGCTATACGCCCAGTAGGGTATAGAGGAGGAGGGACGGGAGGGATAGACGTTTGTTGGTTTTTGGGGGACAATTACGCCGACTTAAAACTAAGTACGACGCGGAATCCCCCTAGACCAGTCGATTAGTATTACTCCAAACATTTGGGATTACTATTTGGAGTTGGGGAGTTGTTATTTCGCTGCAGGGGTGTAGTTTCCTAGTCGAAGTCTTCGTCTTGTTCGTTATTGTCATTGTCCGTGTCCTGGTCAGATAGTTCCTGCACTTGGTAAAGTGTGTCAGTTGTTTTTTTATTTTATTTTTATTGTTGCTTAGTTGCTCCCAACTGGTCTTGTTAATTTGTGAGAAGTGCATGTTTTGTGCTAACGTGTCATGAAATGTGAAGCATGGTCTCCCGACTTTTTTATCTGTAAGGTCTAGTTTAAGGGTGGCTTGTAGTATGTTGTTGCGTTGCCTACGAGTGACGTGGGCCCAGTATTTTAATTGGGCTATTCTTACCCTTTTGGTAATGGTTTTGCCCATTAGCAGGTCGCGGGGATGTTGGTGATGGTAGTCGGGTAAGTCTGTCGTTAGTAGTGTAATGGTCTTCCGTTCAAGTTTGAGTAATTTTTGTCCCAAGCACGTTTTGTGGTAGAGTTTTGTCTTTTTTTCTTAAATTCCAAAATTAAGTATTGCATTTATTTATTAGTTAAACAAATGACAAGCGCAATTATTCTGTTATCTAATGTTTACAAATCCAGTAGAGTTATTATGCTTTTTTTACTATGTTAGGGTTATAATGATTAATGTGTTAGTTTATTCTGTGTGTCTAGTGTTTATTATTGGTCTCGTTTGGGTTTGCCTTACGCATTTGTTGTTGACAGATTTATTGTTCTACGCAGTGTGCCTTTCTTAGGGTTTTAAAGATATTTGTCGTGTTTAATTTGCAGATTATGTGTTAGGTCATGCATATGCTTAAGGTTACTTATCAATTTTTTGCGGATGGCCACCTCCCCTCTTGTTTGACCTCCTGTTTGTCCAGTGGAAAGCGTCCAATGACAGGTGGCACTTAACTCATTCATATCACTTAACACTTCACTCCTCATTGACCGTTACAACATTTTAGTTTGCACTCTATGAAAATTGTTTGTTTCATTATAATTGGTTTGCACTTTTTAAAAATAATTGTTGGTTTTAATCTTTAAACTTTTACGTTTTAAGAGCTCTCGCTCTCGCGTGGTACCTTCTCAAGTGCTGGAACCTGGATTAAGGGTCAATTTCATAAGTAAACCTAAATTAAATTCCACTTTAAAATGTAAAATTGACCAAAACCGAATTAAAAATATAAATAATTACTTTTTAAAAGGCATAACTTGACTAATAACAAATGGGTTTTGATGCAGTTGCCAGTCCATGGACTGGCTACCCACTTTACCTAGTTGACTCAAAATTACTACATAATAGGTATCTTCACTTTACTTCACTATGGGGGCATTTATGTGAAGCAGATCTGCGACAATAAAAGTGAGATTTTGAAATTCTTTCACATTCGCCAAAATTGTGTAAGGTATCCTTACTTTACTTCACTAAAGGGGCATTTTATGTGAAGCAGATCTGCGACAAAAAATGTGAGATTATGAAATTCGTTCACATTCAATAGCCCATAACTTTACCACTAAGCTTGAAAAAAAATATATTCGTGGTTTATATTTACACCTTTTAGAATTAGGGGCAAATATGAACGAAGTTTAGAATTTTACATGAAGTTTTAATGTCATAACGTCTTGGATAATAATGAATGTTTTTTAAGTGTCTTTTGTTTATTTATGCTTTTTTAGTTTATTATCTTTTTTAGGTCCAGACAATCGACAATCTGTATATTATATTTGTAAACGGTGTGGTATACAATCTTATTATGTGCACCGCAGTGTTTTATTTACTTATTAATTTTTGGTAAAGATATGAGTTCTAATCAAAATACAAAATCTTATACATAAAAGAATGAATCAATCACCGATGAACTAAAACTGATAAAATGGAGCGATAAGTGTTTCAGTTAAATTTTAATGCTTTTTGTACACGCTAAGTACAAATTTATTTGCTTAATAAAAGATTACGAATTGTTAAACATACTTTTAGTCCAAATCCAAACGGTGTAAAATAAGAAATACTTTAAACCGAATATGAAATTATTGCAAAAGACTTTTTTTACGAATAGTATACTACATAGTACTATAGTACATATATGTTTGATGTAAATGTGTACATTACTTTTTATAAGTTAAAGTTACAAACAATTTAATAAAATTGCATAAGCTTGAGTTTTAAACAGTGGCGTAGCTAGCCTCGAGGGGGCCCCGTATCAAAAATCTGGTAGGGGCCCTTATACGGGAAAATCTGCTGGCAAAAAAATTTCTGGGTGTCACGCCCACAGTCTATTTTGGGCAAACAAAAAAAAAGGTAAATTTTTTTTGCATTTACCAATTTTTCATAATTTAATAAATAATATATATACATATATGTATATGTAAAAAAATTTTAGGGTATCATTTTTTTGCATTTACCAATTTTTTATAATTTAATAAATATTATATATATATACATACATATATGTCGGAGAATAGACATTAATTTGTATGGCATGTTTATAAATAACAATTTGGTAAAATAAGCAATGCTGTTTATCATAAATAAGACTTAAGAAATAGATTTTAGAGGAACAGTTATTATGTCTGCAGTCCGATAAGGATTAGTGAAGGTGATGACTAACGATCACCATACGTAGCCACGGTCTCGTGGGAACGTAGAGATAAAGATCCAAAAAGGTTGGATGACCATTCTTAATCGGGCAATAAGACAGTAAAGACGCGTGTAAACCCGGATACCGCGGATTCGTTATACTCGTTAGTTTCATACTTTAATTTACTTTGTGCGTATAATCTTTAGCGTCTATCGTTTTGTCTAGTTAGATATTCGTAATTAAATGTACTAATTGTCGAGAATCAGTGTTTGATTGTTGTGAATGATGTCCAAGTCCAAGTAACGCGGCCCCGAAAAACACCGATTCGACATTAGGGTGCTTTTTTTCATGACTATTTTTATTTTTTTGCTTCCCACTTAAAATATTGTTAAAAATATTCAAAAAAAAATCCCTGAAAATTTGAGCCCTAAGTACTCTAGGTACTCTCCCAAAGCGTATAAAGATTTCCCATTTAAAATGCACGTAAACTTTGATTTTTTTTAAATATCTATATCTCAGCCGCATTTTAAGCTATTGGATTGTTCCAAAAAGGGATTTACTCGTAATCAAAAGTTATACATAGCTGTAATCTGCACCTGTAGGATGGTACGGGTCACTAAACCTGATTTTAGTGAAAAACTCGCATATTTTTGGAGATATTTCAAAAGTGACTGGATTCATCAAAAAAATGTAAAGAACAAACATGAAGAAAATTTTCTTTTAAAAAGGTCCTATCAGTTGAATCGCTAAGATTGATATTTGTTGAGAAATAAAGCGTTTACATTGACATTTTATGAAATTTTTCAGGATTTTCGTACCAAAATTTTTATAAATGATGATTTTCAATTGTTTATCAGTATAATTTTATGTAATTACGTTTTTTCTACAGTCGGGTGGTTAGAGAAAAATAAATAACTAAAACAATTAAGCATTCGTTGGAACAGGAGGGTTCAGGAAAATTTTAATTTAATAAATCGAAGTATAAGCAATTAAATAATAATATTATTTATTTATTTAATTCCATGCCTCAGTTTTTTTAACACGTGGGTAATATGTTTTCTGCTTACGCATGTCGAAGCCAATCGGGGGCCCCCATTTATACAGCTGATACCGCGGTAGCTACGCCCCTGGTTTAATAAATTGCCTGAGAATATAAAAAAAAATTACTGTTTACATGAATTTTAAGAAAGAACTAAAAAAATACCTATTATTTAACTGCTTTTATTCTGTGTCTGACTTTCTGCAAGTTTTTTGATCGGTTTATGTATTTATCTTTGTTTTTAATATGTATATAAGTTTACAATTATTGTTATGTATTTTATATATATTTTATCTTGACTTGTCCTTATACAATGTATTTGCTTCTTATGGATCAATAAATATTATTATTATTATTATTATTATTAAAGTATTATAGAGAAAAGAACATCGTCGCGTTACTTCGACGCGTAAATGCAAAAATTTTGCCGTTTCATTTCAGAATAGAATTAATAAACATAATAATAAAAGGTCAGTCCAGACTGACAAAAATGGTCTACAACAGAGGTGTGTAACATTTCTTTGATGTGAAGGCTAAATACCGGCAACTGATGGAACGCTGCGATGTTACGCTGTTGCGGAGAGGCGTCCAAAAAGGTTACGGTAAACGAGTTGGTATTTTCTAGAAAAAATTATTAAGTGGAAACTGTAAAAATAATAATTTATAATAAGTGTTAAAAATAGACTAAGTAAGTTTTTAATCTTATGGAAATGTACAATTTTAAAAGCATGGTGAATTATACCTTTTTTTAAACCATGAAAAAATTCATATTCAGTCTAAAAGTAATTTATAACTTTTATTCGTGTACGTAGGTAGCATTCACGTCATACGTATGTATGTTTAACACGTAGAAATCCAAACAATAATTAACTTTGTAGTATCGATTGTCTATAATACCGTTTGAATATAACCTACACGTATGTATTTGTAATTATATGGATTTGCCCATATTTTTTTTTAATGAAAACCAATGCAATTATGTTGGGCCCAAAGTTTAATTGCATATTTTTTAAACTATGAACAACCATGAATATTCATTTGGCCGTAGATTCATTTTTTACTGTGTTTATTTTTTAAGCATCCCATATTGGATATCTTTATGAGAAATCTTATTTTTAGGTTTAATGTTTTATGCTTATTTATTTTTGTAATGTTAATTAGGTAAATTTTCTACGTCAACGGTAACCTTGTTTTAAAAATGGAGATTGAGCCGAAGTTAATGCGTATACGCACTATAGTTACGCCATTTAAAAACCACTTATACATATATACATATAATATATATATATATGTATTAGTGGTTTTTCGGGATCTGCTCCGTGTTGTCAGAGCAGCAACAGCAGCCCAGCAGATAAGACCTGAAGATGGTACATGAGATTGTACCGAAACGTCGACAGACACACGGTTCTTTTAAGAAAATCGATATATTTATATATATTATAATAAAATAAATAATAAAAATTTAAAACTTTAATTTGAATTATCTAATAGTGGGGCCAGGAGGCGGGTGAGGCGACACTTTAATATAAATTCTGCTCATCGCAGATTCAGGGCAAAGCCCTGTTAATCTAGATGCCGATATAGTGGGATCTACATGAAAATGACGAAGAATCCCAATATGGGTGGCTTCATGGAGTATCGATACAGGATCCTAGGTTGATTTCTTCAATATAGGATCCTGGGTTGATTTCTTTTTCAATTAAAAACCGATCCCGTTTGTTCAAATTTTGCAACTTGCTCTTGAACATATTTATAACGCAGATTTTTGCCAGGTTCTAGTTCATTAAATGCCCCTGTTGTTCATAGAGCAAAACGATTTTGTGCACCATAAATAAAAATAATTTCAACATGTTCAGCCACGGCGTTCTCTATAGAGAACGCCGTGGTTCAGCCGTTGTGTAAACCATTTTGGAAAACAAATATTACTATTTAAAATATTAAAACTAATAATAATAATAATATTTATTTAACATCAACAGGCGATGAATAGCAGTCTTTTTTGTAAGTTTTTATAATTCTGATACACAAAATTCACCAAAAACATTTACATTCCATTGAGGATTTAAATTGTTTAATAATGCCAATATATTTCGCGACAAAAATTTTAAAATTTTAAAAGACTAGGTATTTAAAAATAGACTTATGGGAGTTATTTTCTGCATTTAATTTAAAAAGCTAAAAATTAAAGTATTTTGATAATTGTTGAACAATTTGTTTATTTATTTTGTTTATGCATTTAATTTAAAAAGCTAAAAATTAAAGTATTTTGATAATTGTTGAACAATTTGTTTATTTATGTTTTCTTAGTTTATTATACTTTGTTAGAATTATTTTGTATTCTCCAGTTTTTTAACTAATGTTTTTACGATAACAAAATGGTTTAATTTGATATTTATAACCAGAAATTAGAACAAATAATTATAAAATTTATTTTGCCCATTTTTCAAAAAATAAATTATTAAAAAGTATTGTTTTAGTACTGTTAAATAGCAATTTTCAACAGCTTTCCAATAAGGTATCACGTTAACAATAAAAAAAATTGAGTTAGGGTGGCTACAGCCCCAGAGGTTGCATAGTAAAGGTCTTTTTTGTAGTCATACTAATTTCCTCCAGATTTCCTATAAACGGTTTAAGGAAATTTTTGATATCTTTTTTTAGGTACTTACAGACTTGTTATAAGTCTATAATAGGGCATTGTTCGTTTTTAAATAGACACCCTATATTGCATTATAATGCCTAAAAAGTCAAAAAGAGTTTTAAAAGTTAACAACTGTTCCATTTTTCCGTTCCGTTCCAGGACTTAGGACCAAATTTTATTCAAAATACGTTCAGCCGTTCAATTCTTAAATAAATAGCGAATTCACCTGGGTTAAAAACTGAGTTTTATCCCAATTTATCCCTCAAAGGCACCCACAGATTCCATTCTTTTTGTATATCCGTTTGTATATTCACTATTCGGAACGTCGCGTCGCACAAAACCACCGTTTAGCGGAAATAATTCAATAACTTTTTTATTACAATAAAATATTTTTTTTCTTATTTGCTGACTTAAGAAAGACTTATTATTACGTACAGGGTCTCGCAACAGAATTAAACGGTTTTAAAAATGCTGCGTTCGAAATAATATTGATTTGATATATTTGGGTCATTTTCAAGAAACACCCGCTTTCAGGAAAATGAAGATCAAATTTTTTTTTGCTTAAATTGACTTGTGGTGGGATTTTTATAAATGTTTAGAGTTTTGTTTACTTACATTTACACTTTTTAATTTTTTTTACGTTTTTTTCAGAAAAATGTGTTTAGCTAGCTTAATATGTATATCTCCACTGTGTTACCAATTTGAAATCCAAAATTTAACTCAATAAAAAAAGTTGTTACAAAAATAATTTGAAATAAAATGTACTTAGTTCACAAACTTTTAACTCCAATTTTTTATTTAGTATGTTTTTTTTTAAATATGTATGTTCGTTGCGTAAGTTACTTTTTAAAAGAAACCATTCCGATTCTTTGTTAAAAAAAACAATACCATTAATATTTTCTTTTAATCACTGTATTAGTGAGTTAAACTCTAATTTATAAACACGTATTACCAAGTGATAGTGTATAAAAATCATTAACAAAAAAAAGTAACGAAATAGACATTGGTATCACAACGGACTGGGGTACACAAAGGACTTAATCACATAACGTAAAAAAGAAACTATAAAGGGTGGTACGATTTTAGAGTAATGCATAAACAAAATCCCTTGTAGTGGTGCTCACTTGCAGTATATCAACTTAGATTTCTAAATTGTAGACACCCTTTTTCTTTGACTATAAGCTGGTGAAGGTCCCTTTTAGTACTTGTATATTGCGTGGAATTTTCCCTTGGATGTAATCTATATCATGAGTTGTAATCACAAATAATTTTAAATTGGTTTATCATAAACTACTTTTAATAAAAGCGACGGTAAATATCAACTAGTTGAAAAATTCTATTGCGTTACCCTAAATTCAATTGCGTTACCATAAGGTAACGTAATGGACTCGGTAACGCAGTGAAACAAGTTTTGTGAAACTATATTTAAAAAATAATAATAAGACATTACAGTCATTAATTACTCTCAATGAGCTTTAGTGCCCTAAAATAAACATAAACATGAAATATAGTATTTTTTCTTACCTTATTTTTATTATTGGGAAATGTGTACGTCCGAACATCATCATCACGTGAGTGCCAAAAAAGTTGCCATATATATGATTTTTTTAATATTCTATCGATAACGCGACGGATGTAACGCAACGGAAAAAATGTCTGTGACATGAGTCAAATTTAAAAAAAGTAGATTAAAATTAAGTATTTTATATATAAATTGTTTACTGTATTAACTAAGGATGTTATGGATTGCTATAAAGCAACACAAAGTTCTGGTTATTCAATATTTAAAAAAAAACATATATGTAAGTTTTATAAAACGCTAATGGGATATGCGAAAACGTGTGTTTCACAAGTTTCAAAATTAAAAAAAAATTATTCTGAAATAACTAAACAAACATTTTCTGAAAGAGTTTACTAAGGGCTTGTTAGGCTTTCACTTGGTTGTCAAATCAATTTGTGTGTGTGTGAGAGAGATTATTTGGCTTGAGTTTTCACTCCTTTGCCACAGATTTTTATATTATATGTATGTTTTAGCTACTTAAATAAGAAAACCAATCACGAGATAATTTAATTAAACTTTTTAAAAACCTAATTAACTATGAAATTAAACGGGTTGGGAAAATTTAACTAGGAATTACAAGGATACACGCTTCACGCCTAGGTGTCTTTCAAGGCGACTTTATTTACTAAACATACAGGTTGACAACGGATCATGGGAGGGCCACATGAGGTTATACAATAGGAGAGCTAGGGTTTGTAAGTTAGGCTAAGTAGTTTATAAATTGATTTTACTTTCTCTAAAAAAGGTTATTAATGCTTTATATATATCTTCCTTTTCTAATGCTAATAAATGAGTTAAATTGTATGGCGGAAAGACAGAAATGTCACAAAGAGATTTATTTAGATTATTTCTAAAATTTTGGTATATTGGGCAGTTAAATATTAAGTGATTTAAGTCAGCAACAGTAGTATGGTTGCACGAACAAAATGGGGAATTATTAATTCCAATTCGATGCAGATGTGAAGGAAAACAGCCGTGATTTAGTTTTAATCTGGAGATTGTTGAAGAGAAGTATTTTCCAGTTGCATACAAGTTATTTATTATTTTATTAGGCAATACTGGGTGAATTAGTGCGTAATGATCAATAAGATCCGATAATTTTTAACAAAGTTATTGGAATTCAAACTTACGGACAGCGGAAGGCGGGTGTTTTTTGAAAATGACCCATTTCAAATAGTGACATACTTGTACTATGCTCCACACTTCAAAGTCCCACCACGTGACCACGTACGGAACGCAGTCTTTTGATAATTTCTCATTTAAGGCTTTTCAGGTTATGTATCTGTCAAAGTATAGTCAATGCAAGAAATAATATGTATACTGTTACCATTTATGTTTAAGCGTTAAAAGTTTATAAATCTTTATAGTATCACAGTAACAATGGTTGGTTTAATGAAATTCTAAAGTGTATAGTGCCAAATAAGTAAAATTTTTGTGCATTTGGTCTACATATATCTGGTTTTATCCATTAAATAATTTTAACTAAACGGCATTTATTAAAAAAATTTAGCTTGTCTATTATGGAATAAGAATACCTATCTGTAGGTTAATATATTATAACAAAAAATATCATCTAATTTTGAAATTTTACACTGTCAGCTAATATACCCATAGTGTCAATACAAGTACCTATAAAAGCTTCGACAAAATTTTATCTACATCGAACAATCATTAGGTATAAATAACCTTATAAATTCTAAAATTTAAATAAAACCACAGTATACTCTATCTAATATTTTTACTTGTAGTAGTCTTTCTTATTCAGCTTAAAGTATACCTACATAAAGTTTTGTCAATACAATTATAATTATACGTATACGTATAAAGCTTCAACTGAATTTTATCTTAATCGAAAAATCATTATAACTTTTAAAAATTTCAAAAATCACATGTTATGGAAGTATTAAATTGTTTGTTTCCTTATAATCTAACTTAAAGTAGGGATCCCGAGAGGTATGCACAAGTTTTGTTGTTAGGAGTATAAAAGCTTTAATTTAATTTAAACCATATTCAACAATTATTTTGTATATCTATATTTATATGACCATATTAACACACTCTTCCAAATAATCCAAAACACTTATTTATTTTGATCCACAATCCACACAACAAGGTCTGTTCTTCCTCGATAAAATGCGAACGAAAATCAGGACTGTTATGCGCACCACGTGAACAGTTTAATGGCCACCATCTTTGATTTATTTGCCGCTGTTAATTTAAAAATAAAAAGTTGTTTAAAGTTTTAATGTAAACGCAAATGTTTGTTTTAAACAAAAGCTTTGACAAAAATATGTAAATTGAGGAATTTAATTAATAAATTATTAAAGATATCTTTATAAAAAGGTATTTTGAGCAAGTAAATATATATACCTAGTTAACAATTGTTTCAAGTTTTAACGTATACGTTTATAAACAGAAATATGATAATTAAAATAAACACAAGTACACTATTACTTGTGTAAATTAAACATTATTTTACAATATGGTAATCAATAATTATTTTAATAATTAATAATAATTATTATAACTTTTAATACCTTTTCTTAAAAATTGATTATTGGCAATATTAAAATCTTTAAATAAAATTATCAATGATGAAAGTATTTTAGCAAGTAAAAATAGACGTACATGACCATAGTCGATGATTTTTTAAAAAATTAAAAGTTAAGATAAAGTAATATAAATCAAAATAATTTAATTGCAAATTGATAATTTTTTAGTAAATTAATTTTTGAAAGTACAGAAATTATTAATGGTGAACGTAGGATTTCTAGTAAGTAGATATATAAATAAAACAAAAAAATATAATATAGATTTTTAATAAAAAATAATCAAAATAAATATGAATAAACTTAAACATAAATAGTATTTTTTAAATACACTTAAATTTTTACATATAATTTAACAAAATAAATATATTTCTTCATGCTTATAAAATAATACAATTTAGCATATTTAAAAAAATAATAATAAAAACCTAGGTAACATATTTAATCCCTAATTAGGGTTAACTAGTCAACTACTAACACAAAATTTAATAAAATACGTTTTAATAACAATACTTTCCAATAACAATTTCATATAAAATCGAATATTTAAAACTTAATTTTTACTTCACTATAATAGTTTCCACCTTTTTCTTTGGTTTCCACTGGTTAAAAGGTATTGAATTGTATATATATCACAGTTTTGGTAAAATTGATTAATTATTTATTAGTACATTTTTGTTTTTTTATTTTATTTTAAAAATTACCTTTGGAAAAAGGTCCAATGTCCAAATAAATAAAAAAAAAATATGTAAAGGGCAGACATATTTTAATTTTTTGTTTTATCCTCTTCCTGTAACATTTGGCATTATTAGGCAGGTCATCCAATGGTTCAGAACTGCTAATTTAAAAATAACATTCATATTATTATGTTTTTTATTCCAAATAATTTATATTTCCTTTTTGGCACAAGTTGCTTCATTTGGTAGATCTACAACCATTTCTAATGTTTCGGATCTGTAAATTTCATAGTTGGAAAATTAGTTAACAGATATAAAAAATAAATGGTATAATATTGTTAATTGAAGACTCTTTACTTAACAATAATATAATATTACCTTTCAGGCAAATGCAAAGTTGGAACAGCATTCTCAGTAAGGCCTCGGTAGGCTTTAGGTGGTGATAAACCATATAAAACTTTGTGTGGATGTCTTACCAAATATTTTGGCTCAAAATGTATAGCACAAATTCGATCTAAATAAATAATATACATTAATAATTATGTTTTGCACACATTGTAGTGGAACTTACAAGACTTTGGTTTTTCCATTATAACCATTAAATTATCAGCAGCCTCAATCCATTCTTTGGCTTTTCTTTCTCAGTAAGGCCTCGGTAAGCTTTAGGTGGTGACAAACCATATAAAACTTCGTGTGGATGCCTTACCAAATATTTTGGCTCAAAATGTATAGCACAAATTCGATCTAAGTAAATAATATACATTAATAATTATGTTTTGCACACATTGTAGTGGAACTTACGAGACTTTGGTTTTTCCATATTAACCATTGAATTATCAGCAGCCTCAATCCATTCTTTGGCTTTTATAGAGTTTATTTCAAAATAGGCACTAATTAGTGTTTATAAACAAGTACACTAGTACAGTCAACTGCCAATGACAAAATCAACACAAACAGGAGCGCACTCAACTGATTCACAGTGTGAATTTCACACTGGTAACGTCAATAAAACCAAACAGGAACACACAGGAGCAAACTCAACTTATGTCAATAAAATCCAATAAACTAACAACATTTAAAACGATTATTAATCTGTATAAATAGAGCACAAATCCAAAGCATAAAGATTGTAAACAACAAAAATGGCCGCCTTTAAACTTTTTCCAGTGGGTTGCCTACCTCCGTGATTTTTAGTATGCGCGAAACGAGGAAGAACAGACCTTGTTCAACAAGGCTTGTTGTGTGGATTGTGTTTTGATCAAAATAGATTTTTCTAACCTTAAAATTTTAAAATTAGATGATATTTTTTGTAAGGTAGTGTCTCCCCGACCGTCGGACGGACGTAGAAAAGTGTGTGCTCGACCGTCGGACAGACGTAGAAATGTGTGTGCTCGACCGTCGGACGGACGTACAAACGTGTGAAAATGACTAGAGGCTAAATGTAGCAAATTATTCCTCAAGGTTATGACGAATAGCTGTCATCTTGGTTATGCAGGTACACTGCATTGTGCCATACCAAACCATTTCAAATAGTGACATACTTGTACTATGCTCCACACTTCAAAGTCCCACCACGTGACCACGTACGGAACGCAGTCTTTTGATAATTTCTCATTTAAGGCTTTTCAGGTTATGTATCTGTCAAAGTATAGTCAATGCAAGAAATAATATGTATACTGTTACCATTTATGTTTAAGCGTTAAAAGTTTATAAATCTTTATAGTATCACAGTAACAATGGTTGGTTTAATGAAATTCTAAAGTGTATAGTGCCAAATAAGTAAAATTTTTGTGCATTTGGTCTACATATATCTGGTTTTATCCATTAAATAATTTTAACTAAACGGCATTTATTAAAAAAATTTAGCTTGTCTATTATGGAATAAGAATACCTATCTGTAGGTTAATATATTATAACAAAAAATATCATCTAATTTTGAAATTTTACACTGTCAGCTAATATACCCATAGTGTCAATACAAGTACCTATAAAAGCTTCGACAAAATTTTATCTACATCGAACAATCATTAGGTATAAATAACCTTATAAATTCTAAAATTTAAATAAAACCACAGTATACTCTATCTAATATTTTTACTTGTAGTAGTCTTTCTTATTCAGCTTAAAGTATACCTACATAAAGTTTTGTCAATACAATTATAATTATACGTATACGTATAAAGCTTCAACTGAATTTTATCTTAATCGAAAAATCATTATAACTTTTAAAAATTTCAAAAATCACATGTTATGGAAGTATTAAATTGTTTGTTTCCTTATAATCTAACTTAAAGTAGGGATCCCGAGAGGTATGCACAAGTTTTGTTGTTAGGAGTATAAAAGCTTTAATTTAATTTAAACCATATTCAACAATTATTTTGTATATCTATATTTATATGACCATATTAACACACTCTTCCAAATAATCCAAAACACTTATTTATTTTGATCCACAATCCACACAACAAGGTCTGTTCTTCCTCGATAAAATGCGAACGAAAATCAGGACTGTTATGCGCACCACGTGAACAGTTTAATGGCCACCATCTTTGATTTATTTGCCGCTGTTAATTTAAAAATAAAAAGTTGTTTAAAGTTTTAATGTAAACGCAAATGTTTGTTTTAAACAAAAGCTTTGACAAAAATATGTAAATTGAGGAATTTAATTAATAAATTATTAAAGATATCTTTATAAAAAGGTATTTTGAGCAAGTAAATATATATACCTAGTTAACAATTGTTTCAAGTTTTAACGTATACGTTTATAAACAGAAATATGATAATTAAAATAAACACAAGTACACTATTACTTGTGTAAATTAAACATTATTTTACAATATGGTAATCAATAATTATTTTAATAATTAATAATAATTATTATAACTTTTAATACCTTTTCTTAAAAATTGATTATTGGCAATATTAAAATCTTTAAATAAAATTATCAATGATGAAAGTATTTTAGCAAGTAAAAATAGACGTACATGACCATAGTCGATGATTTTTTAAAAAATTAAAAGTTAAGATAAAGTAATATAAATCAAAATAATTTAATTGCAAATTGATAATTTTTTAGTAAATTAATTTTTGAAAGTACAGAAATTATTAATGGTGAACGTAGGATTTCTAGTAAGTAGATATATAAATAAAACAAAAAAATATAATATAGATTTTTAATAAAAAATAATCAAAATAAATATGAATAAACTTAAACATAAATAGTATTTTTTAAATACACTTAAATTTTTACATATAATTTAACAAAATAAATATATTTCTTCATGCTTATAAAATAATACAATTTAGCATATTTAAAAAAATAATAATAAAAACCTAGGTAACATATTTAATCCCTAATTAGGGTTAACTAGTCAACTACTAACACAAAATTTAATAAAATACGTTTTAATAACAATACTTTCCAATAACAATTTCATATAAAATCGAATATTTAAAACTTAATTTTTACTTCACTATAATAGTTTCCACCTTTTTCTTTGGTTTCCACTGGTTAAAAGGTATTGAATTGTATATATATCACAGTTTTGGTAAAATTGATTAATTATTTATTAGTACATTTTTGTTTTTTTATTTTATTTTAAAAATTACCTTTGGAAAAAGGTCCAATGTCCAAATAAATAAAAAAAAAATATGTAAAGGGCAGACATATTTTAATTTTTTGTTTTATCCTCTTCCTGTAACATTTGGCATTATTAGGCAGGTCATCCAATGGTTCAGAACTGCTAATTTAAAAATAACATTCATATTATTATGTTTTTTATTCCAAATAATTTATATTTCCTTTTTGGCACAAGTTGCTTCATTTGGTAGATCTACAACCATTTCTAATGTTTCGGATCTGTAAATTTCATAGTTGGAAAATTAGTTAACAGATATAAAAAATAAATGGTATAATATTGTTAATTGAAGACTCTTTACTTAACAATAATATAATATTACCTTTCAGGCAAATGCAAAGTTGGAACAGCATTCTCAGTAAGGCCTCGGTAGGCTTTAGGTGGTGATAAACCATATAAAACTTTGTGTGGATGTCTTACCAAATATTTTGGCTCAAAATGTATAGCACAAATTCGATCTAAATAAATAATATACATTAATAATTATGTTTTGCACACATTGTAGTGGAACTTACAAGACTTTGGTTTTTCCATTATAACCATTAAATTATCAGCAGCCTCAATCCATTCTTTGGCTTTTCTTTCTCAGTAAGGCCTCGGTAAGCTTTAGGTGGTGACAAACCATATAAAACTTCGTGTGGATGCCTTACCAAATATTTTGGCTCAAAATGTATAGCACAAATTCGATCTAAGTAAATAATATACATTAATAATTATGTTTTGCACACATTGTAGTGGAACTTACGAGACTTTGGTTTTTCCATATTAACCATTGAATTATCAGCAGCCTCAATCCATTCTTTGGCTTTTATAGAGTTTATTTCAAAATAGGCACTAATTAGTGTTTATAAACAAGTACACTAGTACAGTCAACTGCCAATGACAAAATCAACACAAACAGGAGCGCACTCAACTGATTCACAGTGTGAATTTCACACTGGTAACGTCAATAAAACCAAACAGGAACACACAGGAGCAAACTCAACTTATGTCAATAAAATCCAATAAACTAACAACATTTAAAACGATTATTAATCTGTATAAATAGAGCACAAATCCAAAGCATAAAGATTGTAAACAACAAAAATGGCCGCCTTTAAACTTTTTCCAGTGGGTTGCCTACCTCCGTGATTTTTAGTATGCGCGAAACGAGGAAGAACAGACCTTGTTCAACAAGGCTTGTTGTGTGGATTGTGTTTTGATCAAAATAGATTTTTCTAACCTTAAAATTTTAAAATTAGATGATATTTTTTGTAAGGTAGTGTCTCCCCGACCGTCGGACGGACGTAGAAAAGTGTGTGCTCGACCGTCGGACAGACGTAGAAATGTGTGTGCTCGACCGTCGGACGGACGTACAAACGTGTGAAAATGACTAGAGGCTAAATGTAGCAAATTATTCCTCAAGGTTATGACGAATAGCTGTCATCTTGGTTATGCAGGTACACTGCATTGTGCCATACCAAACCAACCCAAACTTAACAACTAACCCAACCGACCCCGCCCCATTGAGCAATAGAGGTATAATATATCTAAGGGCAGGCTGGATTGTGACAATGGGGCGGGAGGGGCCCAATGTGGCGGGGTCGGTTGGGTTGGGTTGTTAAGTTTGGGTTAGTTTGGTATGGCACAATGCAGTGTACCTGCATAACCAAAATGACAGCTATTCGTCATAACCTTGAGGAATACTTTGCTACATTTAGCCTCTAGTTGAAAATGAGGTTAAAATATGCGACGGTTGAGCACACACATTTCTACGTCCGTCCGACGGTCGAGCACACACTTTTCTACGTCCGTCCGACGGTCGGGGAGACACTACCTTTTTGTAATAATATATTAACCTACCTTTGATACAGATATTCTTATTCCATAATAGAGAAGCTAGATTTTTTAATAAATGCCGTTTAGTTATTTATGGATTATATTTTATGGATAAAACCAGATATAATATATTAAAATATTATGTAGACCAAATGCACAAAAATTTTACTTATTTGGCACTATACACTTTAGAATTTCATTAAATGCAGTATTTATACTCCTAAACTCTTAAACCAACCATTGTTACTGTGATACTATAAAGATTTATAAACTTTTAACGCTTAAACATAAACGGTAACAGTATAAATATTATTTCTTTCATTGACTATACTTTGACAGATACATAACCTGAAAAGCCTTAAATGACAAATTTTCAAAAGACTGCGTTCCGTACCTGGTCACGTGGTGGGACTTTGAAGTGTGGAGCATAGTACCTTATTGCCGAAATATTCGTGGCTGCTATGGAAATACTACATATTTATTTGATATATGTCAAATAGTGACAGACTTGTTCCTTATTGCCGAAAGTTTCGTGTACAATGGCATTTAAAAGGCCAGTGTAAGGAAACAAAGAATATATTTGGACTAAATGTAGTTAAAACTAAGAGTACAATTCTGAAAGTGAATCATAATTTTTTCAACTTGAAAAGATCACATCCCTAAAATGACCACCGTCATCTTCTATGCATTGCTGCAATATGTTTCTGAAAGCGAGGAAAACACGTCTAAGTAGATCTTCGTTTACGGAATCAATCTCTTCCCGAATCCTCTCTTTTAGCTCAAGAATTTTTTGCGGACGGGTAGAGTATACTTTTGACTTAAGGAATCCCCACAGAAATAAATGGAATCGTTAAGTCAGGCGATCGTGCGGGCCAAGCAGTGCTGCCAAACCTTGAAATTTAACGACCCGGAAACATACGATGTAGAACACCAATGCTCTGTCTAGCTGTGTAAGCTGTAGCTCCGTCTGTTTGAAAGCATACTTCATCTTAGTCTATTCTTTGGAGCTCCGCAGACAAAAATGTTTCCAGCATCTCAACGTACCGAGCTAAATTGACTGTAATTGCGCGGTTGTTTTCTTCAAAGAAGTATGGCCCGATTACACCAAAAGTAGAAACTTCACACCACACCGTTACTTTTTGGTCATGAAATGGTCTCTCATGAATTTCTTTTGGGTTGTGTTCGGCCCAATAGCGAAAGTTTTGCTTGTTGACGTACCCGCTGAGATGGAAGTGAGCTTCGTGAGACATGATCACTTTATTAAGGATTTCTACATTGTTGTTCATTGTCTTCAAAAATTGTGTGCGGAAATTGAGTCGATTGACTTTATCAATGGGATTTAGCCTCTGGGCTGTCTGTATCTTGAACGGATGGAGTTTTAAATCCAGATGTAACAGTCGTCGCAAACTCCGGTCTGAAATGTGTAGAGCAAACTACAAGCAAACTTCAGAACGTCGTGGACTGCGCTCAAAAGCTTCTCTGACTCTTCCAATATTTTCTTGTGTACGAATTGTACGAGTTTCATCGGCAAATTTTGATTTTACACTGCCTCTTTCGTTAAAATATCTTACCCATCTCAAAATGGCATTTCTTGATGGGACTTCGGCGTGTACTGGCAAATTATATTCACTACGAAAGCGTCTCTGCGTTTGTACGAAGGACTGGGTCAGGGTAAACGAATTTACAGCAAAGATCCTTTGATTAACGGGCCAGTTTGCCTGTCACTATTTTACATATACCAAATCAATACTATTTCCATAACAGCCTTTTCAAAACCGTTCAATTCTGATGCCGGACCCTGAATAATTAAGTACATTTTAAGTATATTTTAATAAAAAAACCTTTTAATTTTGTAATGCGTTTTAAGATCGCCAAAATCACCGTTTTTGCGGAAATAATTCATAACTTTTTTATTACAAATAAATATTTTATTTTTTATTTTAAGAGTGTTAAGTAAGACTTATTATGAAAAATTGACTATATTTTAATTGAAAAAAGGCGTGTTTATTTTTCCATTTTTCGAGTGGGTTTTATAAAATTAAATAATAAAATAGTTTAAAAATTATTAATAGATTAAAATTAAAAATACAAATTTTGTAAAGTTTGACGTCTTTGTCACCTTTTAAAAAGAGTTATGTTAAAAACTCGAAAGAAATGCAGAAAGTACTCATTTTGATCAATCACATTGTGCATAGGTGCAAATCTTTAGGAGTCGAGGGAGGAATCAACACTTAATAAGTACGACCTACCGATATTTATCCATGCTGCGCGACAAATAAATATTTTAAAATTTTTTAACTTTTTCGTATGCACTTATAGGCACCTAATTTTTGGTGTGCTTATAAAGAAATGCTTACTGAACAATTTGAGGTAGTAAATCGAGGTCATTAAATGACAAATTTTGTCTATGTAAAAAATTTAAAAAATTTAAAACGTTAAAACTTTTACGTAAGTTTTAATTTACTATTAAAATTGCCATAATTTAATAGATACAGAGTTATTTTTAATTTATTAAAAAAACAAATTCTTTACAGTCGTTTAAAAAAATAAGGTAGGTATTATATGTAAGCGTAATTTAAACCAAATTTACGGTTTTAAAAACATTCTACTTTGCTCATAAAATTAAAATAGAAGTAATCTAATTTTTTACTTAAACCTTATGGTTTTTAACAAATTGGCGTCATAAAATTACGAAAAATGTACGTATTTTTTCCGCCGATTGACCAGTGTGCGTCACACAGTGGTGCAAGGCACCTAAAAAGTTGGCAGTATATAAAGTATATTTAATATACTGACAACTTTTTAGGTACCTTAAGGTACCTATATAATAATTATTATATATAATAAAAAGTATATTTGGAAAGAACCTAATTTATTTCAATTGTGTACACTTCCACGCATGAGTTGGTTACACTGTTTCCACTAATGTTTCTTTTTTATGCACACCAGAGCTTGTTCGCAGAGCGCGTTTTTAGCACAGACCACAGACTGTGGTTTTTAGTGACTAAAACACGGTAATTTTATTTGCGGTATTCAATTTGTTGTATCAGTACAGTTTGTAATAGAGGCCTCAAGTTCAGACATGTGGCGATATTTAACTTTATATTAACTAATGTACAGTGCAGATAATTAAAAATTATAGGTCACTGCAAAATAAATTCATACACATGACTTATATGATAATACATATCTTAAACGTTAAATCTATTACAAAATGTAGCACTCGAGAATTTCAATGTAAGTAAGGACAGAATTATTAAACGCTTGACAAAAAAATATACAACACGGCGGAGAAAGCATATTAACTGTCTCGCCCAGAGCTGCTGCCTCGATTCGGCAGAGAACGCAAAAAAGGGAAAAAATCTTTTCTCTAATTTAACCGAGCTCTTTAAATAAAAAATATACCCATACATAGAAGGGGCACCCTGTATAATTATTTTAAAATGAAAAATAATATATTATAATGTACACACTTTTTTTACCTCAAATTGGTCTGTACTATTATTGTCTGGTTATTCACCAAAAAATACTTAAGATATGTTTACAGAACCCTTTTATTTGGAGCACTTAAGAGATTTTTTAGGTGGATAAATAATATTAGAATTAACAAATTAGCACTTTTCCATTAGTATATAATAGCCGGTTAAGGGCGTGCGAATTGAAGGTGTCTAAGCCTTTGGTGTTCGGCGAATTTTCACCTGGTCTACAGGCGTAGAGTAGCACAACATCCCAAAAGCAAGCCTAACGACGAAGGGTGCGCAAAGAGGGCCCGAAAATGGCTCGGTCGACCGCAAATAGCATAGGAAACAAGGGTGCAGATTACAGATATCCGCTTGCGTTGCTTATTGCCCGCGTTAAGTATGTCAGCAATTATTTGAATATCTTTCGCCTATTTCTTCTTATTTACATCCAACCTCGGGGATTAGACTGCCACGTTATCAAATTCATTTACATTCGCGTTTGCGGCTTTATTGCGCTGTCGCCTTTAACAAAGTACTCTACAGTGATTATGATTTAAATATGTATAAGATTACTATCAATAAACTATATCCTTTAAATTAACGATATAACAAATGCATAAATATTTATAAAGCTCATTTACCATTTTAACTCTTTAGGGAGGTTCACGATAATAAAATGTTAAAAAAAATTGGATATAGTAGAGTCCAATAATAAGACTTTTTAATAAGTTTTAATAATATTGTTTGACTGGTATTTGAAAAAAATATTAAAGTTGCAAAAATATATGGGCTGTACATCTAATTGATTAGTCACAATAAAAAAATAATAATATTAAGTTTATTAGCGCTTAAACCAATTTATCAAAATGTTGAAAATTCTAGATTGCAGTAGAGTCCACTAACAAAGTATCGGTCAGATTGCCCGATTGGTTTTCGAGTAAAAAATATGAAATTAACTATAAAGAACATATTATGTTCTTTATAGCCAATTTCATATTTTGAGTAATTCATATATTATAATGTGACGATGAGAAATCGATGACATTTTTTTCTTATCCAGTTAGGCATGTAGAAGTTCCATAAATTTTTTTGAGAGTATTTTTGTAAACATTTAAAACACAGTCAAAATAAAACTTTTAAATGTCTTATTAGTGGACTCTATTACAGCCGATAATGTTTTTAACATTTTGCCCGAACCGCCTTTAAATTTTTTTTGTGGGTTGTTTACTTTTTAATATATTAAAAAATAGATAATTCTAGCGCTGAAAATGTAATAGTTATTTGTTTTACAAGTGTTGAAAAGCGACTTTTTCATGCAAGTGTTTAAGTTGCTCACGAGGCCGTTAGGCCGAGTGTGCATTAACACGTGCTTGAAGAAAGCTTTTCTCACATGTGAAACACGATATTTTTTCTAAGACCCTCTTATTTTTTAATATTTTCAAATACAAAACAAAATATCTTAAAAACGTGTTTGACAGCTGTTAAAATTACTTTCATCTTATTCTTTTAATTTTTAAGGTAGAAGTTACTTAAAATCAATAAACTTACCTTTTCAATGTAAATAAAGGCACTAAAAATTAGAATTTAGTATACAAACACAATTAACTGTGTTCTAAATGATATTTAGACAAACATATACAAATACAATACAAATTTTGAAACGAATGTCAAACGATGCTGTCAATTTCTTTTTACACAGACCTGTCACTTTTCACAGAGAAATGTCACTTTTCATTTGTGTTTTGCCTTGCCAATGAAAAGATTCATTTTCTAAGCAACAATGCCATCACAAAATGTGACTTTTACATGGTGGTCATAGAAAAAAAACTTTTATCTGCGTTTAAGGTTAATTTGCTAGCTGATCACTTAGCACCTATCGACCGTGCCACCAAAGCTTTTAAATTATGTACGTGATTTGGAAAAAGAAAATTGGGATTTAATTGTTTATAATTAAAACTATGATTAAATAAAGAAACAACGTTGAAAATGATTCGTGCATTACTACAAGACTACTCAGAGCACCATTTTTTAATCTTCGGACATTTCCCCTCATATATGACTTAAATTAATACCACTGTTTTTAGAAGGGCTTAACGGGCTTAATTCGAATCCGATCTCAGAACTGCTTGATCACAGCTTGTTCAGAAATTCTAATCGAAATTTTAGTTTACAAGCTCTCAATCCTTTGAAAACAATAACTTTTTTTTAAATAATTCAAAAGAGCACTTTCCGATGCAGCAATAAGTTTTTTGTATTAAAATTACTTCTTACTATTATTAATTGGTGGTGTAGTGGTCAGTGCTGCTGACTACCACTTTTTTATGTTCTTCTTTTATGCTGCTGACTACAAGCCGAAAGGTCGTGGGTTAGAATCCCACATTGTTTGTGGTTGAATTTATTTATTCGTTTTTTTTTATTCTATATTTGTCCTTCGAAGGGGACATTAAACCCGCGGTCCATTCCTACCCTAAACCCGCACAAGCCATTAAATTGGCTTCTGGGACTTAATTTTTTGGGCTAAAATTTCTTAAAAACCGTAATAAAGTATTTCTGAGGTCGGATTCGGGTTCAAGCTTGAGGAGGCTAAAAAGGTATTAATTATCTGGTCATTTAGACGTTAATAATTCAATTGGAACGTCGTTCTATAATTCAATTTATTTTAAATTTTAAAGTTACAAATCAATTTTAAAAATTAATAATAATAGTACCTATATTATTTATTAAGTTTAATAAACGCCATTGTGTCTAGAAAAGTTTTCTATGACAAATATTACTAGAAAAACAATTAATTACTAATTAATTTCAAAATTTATATAGAGCGACATCTATACAAAAATAAAGTAGGTACCTAACCTGTAAATCTGTTTTACAGGCTTTCAAAATGGCAGTTTTGTTTTGTTAAATTTTTCGATCAAAATTTATCTCTTTAAATGCTTTATCCGGAAATACAAGTGTACCGCCGGCGAAATTAAAAGATCAGTGCAATCGTTCATATGAAACTTTCAAAGGTTAGTATTTTTGCGTTAAGATAATAAAATACATTTACTATTATTTCATAAGAACAGCAATTTATTTTGACGATTGTATGATATTTTATAACTGTCAACTAACTTAAAGCTTACTTCAGCCCTTTACTAAAAACCTGTTGCTAACTTAGGCCCGTGACTAAAACGCCATAAGGTCACAGCTTGTCAATGTGTATTAAAAGATCACTTAGTGTCATGTAAACATATATGGCTTTTTAAAGGTGGGAGTAGACGAAAATTATTATTAACAATGTGCCATTGAATACTTCTGCACCGTTTGATTAAAAATTACTATCTCCTAAACTATTGTTAAAAAATAAATGCAATGAGCAATAACATTTTTATTATCGTTCTATTCTTCCTTGTTGCTAATTTATATAATTTTTTGATAAACAATTCTTTTTGACACAAAATTAAAAAAAAAATTTAGTCCTTGGTCTAAACGTTTAAGATTCAAAAACAGTTTTTTTATAATTTTTTGTACTCGCCCTTTTGGGTAGGTAATGATAAATAATATGTGAAAGTCCAAATAATAAAATACCCCAATTTAGTTTTGTGGAAAATATGGATTTTTTAAAAATTGCAATATTTTTTCTGTACGAAGTACAAACTTGTTTAACAAAATTTAATTAATCCCCTATAAAACCATTATAAAACTTTAAACTCAAAGCACAAAAATGGCACCTGCTAATTAAAGAAAAACACACTTAAAAAATAACAATACCAATAAAGTAACTTTAGTTAGTTATCTTAAGTCAGAAATATTGTTACTTAAAAATTTTGCATATAACAATGCCTTAGACAATCTTTGTTTGTGCGTTTGTCTAACGCACCAGCCTTTTCTTTCTCCTCTAAAATTAACGTTGGAACGCTTAGGTCCCTTTTGGCGTCACAAATTGTTAAGCGCATCGGCTACCGCTCGAGAGCACTATGTTCAGGAATGGCAAAACCGTGGCCAAAATTCCTAAAAAAAACTTAGAGATAGATATTATTATAGAATTTTAATACCATATTTTTGTGGCATTTATCTTGATCCTGTACACTTAAAGAAAGTTACAAATGAAATGGTTTTAATAAGTATTTTATATATATTTATAATCTTGATTCTGTACAAATTCTAATTTAATTCGATCAGTTACGGCGATTTTATAGTGGTTTAAATAAGTCCTGTAGAATCAAAACCGGACATGTCCTCCCTGCTAAGCACAAATGTGCTTAATGCAATATTAAGTAATACAGTAATACTTTATGCTTAGCACGGCAGAGGACAGGTCCTCTCGGTTCTAGAGTACAAATATAAAAATATTGTAAAAAGTTGAAAAAACAATATTTTTAAAAATTTTTAATAAATCTTTATAAAATGTTAATACAAGTTTTGTGTTAACTACCTTAATTATCATTATTTAAAAAATATATATTTAATTGATAGATTATTGTAGTAATTGATTAGATTTAATACCCTGGATACTTGGTAATTTAGAATTAAAAGTATTTAACTCTATTTTTAAATTGTTGCTAATAGTTGATTTTATGCTTATATACGCATAAATAGCCATAAGTACCAACTTGCAAAAACAATTGACAGTTGGTTTCTTTAGTAACGCTTTTTCGCTTTTGACAGTGGCAGTGACAGTTCTACATGCAGTGTTATTTAAAATCTAAAAATCAGTTTTGAAAACGAATGAAGTCCACTACAAAAAAAAACATCTAAAAAGAGGTGTGGGAAAACATGTAGTATGTGGAATGCAGCGTATATCTAAAGAAAAAAGCAGAAACAAAGAGAAGGAAACCATAGAATGTAGAAGGATTGTCTTATTACTAAAAAAAATAATAACTTATTAAAATTGTGTTTTTTTTTTAATAAATTAATTTAAAAATCAAATATCCCTAGATAATCACGTGTTTGTAATCTAGTGCCGAATTTTTTAGAAGAGAATGACAGATTAATAATTTTGGTTGGACAAGTCAACATTATAGTTTATTATTACCAAACTGTGCGGTGAAAGTTAACAAAAATTTAAATGGCACTTCCAAGGCATAAGTGCATACGAGAAAAAAAATTAATTAATTTTTCAATGTCAGGTTGTAAGATATGCATTAATAAAAGACATGGGCTGTATTGGAGATGTATTTAATAAACGCATATCTTATAACATGACATTAAGAAATCAATAAATTTTTTTTCATATGCACTTATACCTGTAGAAGTGGCATATAATTTTTTGTTAACATTCACAACCCAGTTTAGCACTAAGAAACGATAACAGCTCATGTAGTCTTAGCAACTTTAATATTTTTTTATTTGGAAACCAGACGATCAATCTTTACTTTGTAAACGTCTTTTAAGTAGACTCTACTACAATTTTTTTAACAATTTCTTAAAGCGACTTATATTGTGCCAGAATCTCCTTAAATACGTAGTTTACAAAATAATAATAATACTTTTAATCTACTTTTACAAAAATTTTATACAGGGTGCACCAAGTATCCTTCTATGTGTTGTAATTTTATGTTGTTTTTAAAGATACAAATTATCGTTTGTCCTTTGTTACTTCATATCGTAACTCAAATATTAACGAAGCTACAAGCATTTGTCAAAATTGGCAAAAATTTAAAAAATAGGTATATCTCCTAAACAAATGCGAATCGAGAAAATTCAAAGACATCAACCGATGTATCTTTAAAAAAGACGACGGGGATGCGAGGTCCATTTTTTCTAGCATTTATATTTACTGAGATAGCCTATACTGACAACCAATTTGGGACACCCTGTACATTGTGCGTTTGTGGAAGAGGACAAAATCAACAAATGTTTATAAAAAAATATATAAAAATTGGAAAAAATGACGATTAGCACGATAATAAGAAACTTATTGCTCATTGCATTCATTTATAAACATCCTCTAAAATTTTCATCAATTTTTACAAACATGTTGCGAGTTAATGATTTTTCAATTAAACGGTACAGAAATCCTTAATCGAATATAGTTAATAAACAAAATATTTTTTCTCAGCATTTTTTTTAAATATGACTCGATTATTATTAAGTAGATTATTTTCCAAAAGTAAGTTTTATTTTTCTTTAACGTAAAAATTGTAGGCTCAATTGAGAAATTTCTACTCCACTGTAAAGAAGTTCAGATTTCACTGAAAGAAATATATGTTTGTTTTAGCAATGTTTGTGGTTCATATATGGACTACCACATACATTGCTAAAACAAACATATATTATATTTAGTTTTAACATAATATGTTAAAACTAAATATAAAAATGGTTAAGGTAAATATATTATATGTTTGTTTTAGCAATGTATGTGGTAGTCCATATATGAAACATAAATTTCTTTCAGTGTTGTAAGCTTTCTTTTAAATGCAAAAAGGTTGAATTAGGCATATAATAACATTCACTTACTAAAAATCAAAGCAAAATCATTTAAGATACCTAGAATTTTTTTTTCCATAATTAAATACTATATATTTATTTAATCTCTAAATAAACCTTGTAAGGCGGCTTTCTATTCTTTCTGAAATATTTATTAAACCTATAAACCAACAAAACCAAAAGAAAACGCGATACCGTAAACGGTAGTATGTTAATTATTTTTCAATTCACGTAGCTAGATAAAAGCTTTAAAAACAATTATTTATCGGGGCCTTTAGAGATTTTTAATGAAAATTCTTTTGTTAAACTTTTACGAAGCTTGTTGGATAAAGTAAATTAAGCTATTGAACGTATGTAATTGTATTTATATTATACTTATAAATAATAATTTATGATAAAAATAAAAATAAGGATATCACTGAGAAGGTTTATTGTTATCCGGAATTATTAGTTTAAGCTTCTGTCGGTCAAATATTTGTTTGCATGAAATCCCTTTAAAGCTACCCCAAATAATCCCTTTCTTGCTTAGGTATAATTGGATACAATAGTTAAATTGATATTAAAAGTTTGCTGTTTATCAACATGCCTTATAACCTTTTTAAATTTTATTTATTACTGAAGTTAGTCAATAAATTAGGTTGAACTGTATAACAATTATACAATTTTGAACTAGCAATCCTAATTCTCTAAATCAACAGATTAAATTCAAATTAGCAACGGGCCAAAGACAAGGCTAATTATATACACAGATACATACGATACATATGATAATTTATTATTAAACAGGTACCAAGTGGTGATGTTCGAACGGTATAAATTGACCAAAGTTTCTCGCCAGAACATTATTCACCCGAAGTTATCGGAGAATCTACATCTACCCCACAATACAAGCTACGAACAGCAATTAAACATGCACAAAGATATCCGTCTTCCGGTACATTTGCCTTAGAAGACTATCGCGTTTAAGCCTTGTATTAAAACTGATAATATACACATTAAGTTGCCGCCAACACGAAACACTTGCTATTTACGTTTTATTGTCTTGTTATTCAGGACGCATTAACAACATAGCACTAACTAAATTCCTTATAATTATTTAACAAATAATTATTATATAGGCTTTAATAGTATATTTATCAAGTTTAATAAACGCCATTTTAGTCACGAATTTAATTTAGGAACGAGTGAGCTTGCGAGCGAGTGCGATATTAAATAAGTGTCTAGAAAAGTTCATAAACGAGTTGCATACTATACTTTATCCACAACAAATACTTTTCTAAAAATGATTTAAATTAAATATTTGTATAGAGCGACATCTATACAACTCGCGTAACCAATCCTAACTTGGGAATCTGTATTACCGGCGCGTCAGCCAAAATGTCGAATTTGGATGTGTAAATCGAAATTTATCCCTTAAAAATGGACTAATAACCATTTAATTAATAATATGAAAGCAGTTTTTTATAGTGAAGGTGAAGATAATGTTTTATGGGCAATTACCATTGGACGCTTCACGGTGGAGTCTCCAACCGACATTTTTAATGCTTTCAGTTAAATCTACACAATTATACACTATTCAAGTAGGTATTGGCGTTGAGAAACTATTTTATACTTTTTATTTTTGTATTAAATAATAAAATATTGTCCACATTAATATTTCACATTTTAATGATTGTATGACTTTTTACAGCTGTCAACTTCAGCCCGTGACTAAAAAGCCATAAAGCCACAACTTGTCAATGTGTATTTAAAAGACCACTCTTAGTGGAGAAACAAAATTATTTACTTTTTATTCACTTAACAAGCGAATAATCTTTCTAACATGTCATACAAACTCAATCCGATTCAGATCTGTGCTACGTCATGACTGCTAAATTTGTATAGGATATTGCATTTTGACAATCCGAACCCAGGACTCCAGAACTGCGAGGTTTTTTTTAATAAATAACAATTAATAATTTTATTCAGAGCTTACCACGTCGTATGGTGGAAGATATTTCAGGCAATAAACATTGACTAAGAATATAATTTGCACTTATTGCGTATGATCTAAGAATTTGCATATTTTTTTGTTAATATACAGATATTTAAGTAAATAAATGTCAAGTAATAATGATACTAAAGAATAATCCGCCAAACACTTTATCAAAATTTGTGTTGTTTATATACCTATGAGGTCCATTCCAAAACTCGGCTTATCCACTTTTTAATAAAAATGACCACCATACCCATATATGGGTATATGGGTATGGTGGTCTGTGGGGTATACCTTGAAAAGTTCATAATTATGAACTCATTTTTAGAGAGTACGTTTAAGCCGAATTCTGCATGATATAACCAATAGATAAGGCAAGTTTTGGAAAGACAGTCAATTTGTAAATGAATTTTAAATGGAATAAGGTTAGTTTTAGAATATTATAATATTATAATATTCTAAAACTAACAAAAATATAATGCGATTAATAAAAAATTTCAATATAAATTGCGTTCGATTTTTTATAATTTCCTGAAATTAAACAAATTAAATTGGATGATGTTTTATCTCGTCGGCGGTTTATGGAGGAGTGGATTGCAGCGCGATTTAACTTAATTTTTTCGATGCAAAAAATGCAAACTCCGCACATCGTTATGAAACGAGCGGTCATGTGCGAACACGGTTCGTTCTGATAAGACCTATTAGTATTACTCATTACGTCCATTTTACGACGCGGGATGTGTTTGGCCAGGATAATTCGTAGCCCGAGCTCGCGGGGTCTCGTCAGCACAATTTTCAACAGAAACAAATCACTTTGCAAGCAATTAAGGCCGTTTTAAACATTCGTCGTGCATAAATTATGTATAACGGTTCAGCTCGTCTATTATGTCGAAATTTAACGAATATTATTGTCTTTCTCTCAACCAGTATAAAATCCTTATAATTGAATAACAAAAATGTGTTGTTTATTTTAAATTAAAATAGTTATAGTAAACACTAAAATTAATAATATTGTATAAACTGGACAGAAATACCACGGTCGATAGCCTTTTGGGAACCCCAATAAAGATTTTTTATTATTATTATTATTAAAATAGTTAATGGTTAAATATATTTTGGTTATATATTAAGGTCTTTAAGGTAGTATCTCCATTTAAAGAGTTTCATAAATAAATAACAGTATACCTATAGGTCGTGACAGCAAATTCAGCGGTGCCAATACCTATAGTAAAAATCATGATACAAGGAAACATGAAACAAAATTTTGTCCGCCACGCACATGTACGTAACATTCGTCTATCTAAACTAGATATTTCACTTGCTGAGTTCGATTTTATCCTTCAACGGCTGTATCGCTCCATGAAAAAGTCTGAAAATAGTTGACTTTGACCCAGGAAGGATAAAATGGGGTTTCCTGGTATAGAAATATACCGGTATTTCTCAACAATATCGCAAGCTTTGACCTTTCAGCGAGGTATTTTGTGATTTGTGCAATCGATTTAGTGGATGTTTCAAGATTTGAAATTCTACGTGTATCTACTGGTGACTGGTTAAAAGAGTCACATCGGCTCAGACCAAATTCATTACTGAGGGAGAGGCTTATGGTACTCCGGACGTAGTGGATAAAAAATATAGAAGAAGAAGAAGAAATATTTCACTTGCTGATGCATTATTTAATGCCATTATTGTGTTTAATTAATAATTAATATTAGATTTAATGTTATTATTATTTTATAAGCATAGTATTATCATTATATTTATATATAAATGTATTTATATATAATTAATAATAAATATTACACATATTTAAATAATTATAAATACACACTACAAATAATAAATTTAAAATTCTTACACTTAGGTATGTGTATTATAAATCTACGAAAGGTACAGGCATAATAGTATATTATGTATCAAGTTTGATAAACGCCATTTTATACACGAATTTAATTTAGACACGAGCGAGCTTGCGAGCGAGTGCTTAAATTAATGAGTGTATAGAAAAGTTTATAAACGAGGTGCATACTATACTTTTTCTACGACAAATACTTATTATTATCTTAAAATGATTTAAATCAAAAATTTGTATAGCGCCATCTATGAAACAACAGGAGAAACTGTCAAATGTCACATTTTTACATTTTATAAACACAATTATAAAGGTTATACATCGAAATGTATCTTGAAAATTGACAGTTTTTCACAGTGAAAGTAAAGGAAATGTTTTATGAGGACTTTACAGTAAAGTCCGTGCTCGAATTTAAGTTATAGTTTACTGCCGGCGAAATTAAAAGGTCAGTACAATGTTCATATAAACGTTTCAAATATTGGCGTTGAGAGACTATTTAATATTTTTGTATTTTTGTATTGAGATAATAAAATAATTTTCACATTTAGTATTATTTTACAAGAAAGGCACTTTATTTTAACGATTGTACGACATTTGACAACTGTCAACTAACTTAAAACTAACTTCAGCCCGTGACTAAAGCGCCGTAAAGCCACAACTTGTCAATGTGTATTTAAAAGGTCACTTAGTGTCATGGAAACATGTACGATAAAGGGCGTTTTAAAGGTGGGAGTAGAAAAAAACTTTAGCTTTCCAAAGAAAGAAGATTTAGCAACAAAATGGATAATAGGTTGCCGTAGAGAAGATACAATAAATTTAAAAAATGGTAAGTTTATTACTTATTCTGAATTTCGCATTCAAGACTGTAATATCTAGTTAACAACTAAGAATATAAGGTTATATAAAAAATTAAATTAAATTTAGTTTTTAAAGATTACCTATGTACTTCAAAAACCAGATTTTGAAAAAATATACAGGGTGTTCCAAATAAAACTTGTACCCCTGCAACCGTTTTAACGGTTGAAGGTGGACAAAATTTAATTAAAATTTAATAAATAATCACTAAATATTCCGTGCGATTATAATTAATATAATTAATACATCGTGATTGCTTTGTATGAAATGCTAAATTAGTTTTATTATTTGACGTCTATTGAGACACCTATGGATTTACTTCTATCCCTAGGCTTTTTTGAGTTTTTCGTCTGCCGCTAATTAAAAAGACGCACTTCAACTATCTCTATACAACCTTATATGTATGTATAGAGATAGTTGAAATGCGTCTTTTTAATTAGCGGCAGACGAAAAACTCAAAAAAGCCTAGGGATAGAAGTAAATCCATAGGTGACTCAATAGACGTCAAATAATAAAATTAATTTAGCATTTCATACAAAGCAATCACGATGTATTAATAATATTAATTATAATCGCACGGAATATTTAGTGATTATTTATTAAATTTTAATTGAACGAAATAAAGAACAACTAGTTTATTAGTATAATATTATGATGAAGACGAGTCGCCAATGTCGGAACTTCAAACAAATGTCAGTACGTCAAAATTAATTCAAGGACAGCATTTTGACAGAGCAGTGTTTATTTTTAGTTTAGGATATTTATCGGCATTGTAAATAAGGGTTATAAGTTTTTTTAGTTTTTATCAATAATTTCTATTGCTTTTAGCCAAAATTTTATCCCAGATGAGTAATTTATTTGAAGAGCTGCAGTGCGTGTAATTGTACACTTTATGCAAATTTAAGTAAATAAATTAATTATATTGCTTATCCTATTTATATTACGCCCTTGAAAAAAAAATAGTATATGATATTTGGAGTAGAAGCTCTTTTTGTGCTTCGTACAGTTGCCTGCCTCAGCTACGCTTCGGCCGTCAATCTCTGTACTCACCACTAAAAGAGACACTTCTACTCCTTATGACATAATCTACTATTATTAAAAAAAACTGTTATACAACCTCTATTACCTTGCCAATTTTAAATAAAAACACCCTGTGTTTATAACTTTTACTTCTATTATTTTTAAAATAATATCCATAACAAAAAACAATAGGTAATTTTTTTATTTGCGCTGCATATATAGTTTAAAAAATACATTGGCACAATGACAAAATAGAAATACTTAAAAATACTACCTTAAAACATTTTTCTCTCACAATCGGTTTTATTAAGTCGGTCGTCATAATTGTAATAATTTAATAAAACGCGAACGCACTCCCCAAAATTACATTACTTTACATTGGAACAAGTGGATATCTTTGACGAGCGTGACGTCATACAGAGCGAGAGAGATAGCGCTACCATGCGCATTGGTAAAAATAAAACGTATTTTTATAAAAAATAATACTTTATTACAAATTAAAATTTCATTAAAAACTAAAAAGTAACAATATAAATTATTATAAATTATTGTTCTTAAACTTTAAAATTAATTGATTTGGCCGTTATATTAAATTCTATAATATTTGTTGTAATGTACCTACTCCTATTTTTTTCTTTTCAATGTGTTCTATACAGGGAGTCAGCAAATAACGTTAATATACTTCTGGTGGTGATTCTTATGAGGCGCCGTTTGTGCCATAATTATGATTTATAAAATATATAATAATTTGTAAAAATATAAAAATTTTGTTTAAAATATAAATAATTTCTTTGAAATATATATATTTTAACTTATTTTCTAAGATATATATTAGTTTTACTAACATATTTAATATTTTAACTAAATATATATATTTAAACCGGTAATACTAATAATATAAACACAATACTAATAATATAAACTTAGCTTACAAGATGTAACGCCAGGAGGCGCTGGCAGCTTTATTTAACTTGGCAACGCAGCCTTTCATTTTATGTGGGAATTACGTCTTGTAAGCTGAGTTTATATTATTAGTATTGAGTTTATATTATTAGTATTACTGTTTTAAATATATATTATTTAGTTAAAATATGATATATTTTAGTAAAACTAATATCTAAGAAAATAAGTTAAAATATATATATTTCAAACAAATTATTTATATTTTAAACAAATTATTTATATTTTAAACAAAATATTTATATTTTTACAAATTATTCTATATTTTATAAATCATAATTATGGCACAAACGGCGCCTCATAGATGTCAAATACTTAACAAACAAAATTCAATTTTCACATTCACATTTTTCTTTGTTTTAGTCGTAGATAAACCAGTTTTATTAACTTCTCTAGACACCCATTTTTATTAAATACTTGCTCGCAAGCCTAAACTTAAATGTCGTTTTTAATTAATAAATAATATACTAAGGGCCGGTTTTTCAATCGTTGGTTAAGTTTATCTTACGGTTAACTTTCTTAGATACTATTGTGTTAACAATAGTATCCACGGAAATTAACCATAAGATAAACTTAACCAACGATTGAAAAACCGGCCCTAATTTACCAAAATTAATTTCGTAAAATTTAAAATTATTCAAATGACTTTTATATTTTTGAATTTTAAAATTTATAACCTAAATGTTTGCATATATTGGAGTAATAATAATATTTCAAAATAATTTTAACAATTCATTAATTTTAATAGCCGGTTTTTGTCAGTAATTGTTAATTTAAATTTATTAACAACAAACAATTTTATTTATAATTATGTAGGTTTTAATTAACAATAAATTGATTAAACTTCACTCTTTAGAAAAATAATCAATTTTAATATTGTATTGGTAAAATGTTTATACTTTTATAATCTAATGTATTTGCAAGGTTAATTTTATTTATAATTATGTAGGTTTTAATTAACAATGAATTGATTAAACCTCACTCGAAATAAAAATAATTAATTTTATTATTGTTTACAATATATTGGTGTAAATGTTAATACTTCAAAACTTTAATAATCTAATGGATTTGAAAGGTTAATTTATTAAATTTTTAATAGTATATTATGTATTAAGTTTGAGAAACGCCATTTTAGTCACAAATTTAATTTAGGCACGAGCGAGCTTGCAAGCGAATGCTTAACTAAATGATAATCTAGAAAAGTTGCATACTATACTTTTTCCACGACAAATACTTATTATTATCTAAAAATGATTTAAATTAAATATTTGTATAGAGCGACATCTATAAAACAATAGAGTAACCATTATAACTTGTGTTATGTGTGAGGTGTAAAATGTCAAATTTTTACGTGTAAATCGAAATTTCTCCCTTGAAAATGTACTCTCTAAATCTGAATTAGTGAAAAGTCACTGTTTGGCAGTGAATATTCACTGTTTAAAATAGTTAAAAGTATACCACTGTCATTTAGTGAATAATCACTATTTCAAATAGTGACTAAATCGCTTATTGAAATAGTGACCGAATCACTACTGCAAATAGTGACTACTCACTTATTTAAGAAGTGGCTAGTCTCTTATTAAATTAGTAACCTAGTCACTAGTTAAAATAGTGGATTTTTTACATGATTAATTAGGGAAGCAAAAAAGTACTCAGGAATCCTATGAAATGAATAAGAAACATGTTAATTATAAAATTTAGTACGTTTATTGTTTATTTAAATTGTCAAGTTTTCAATATATAATGAAAAAGGTGGGAAGAAATTTTAAAAATAACACATTTAAAACAGAAAATAACGCTTTATCATTATCCTCCTTATCATGCATCGTCATTAGGATTAAAATTCGAAATATTTATGTGGACAGAAGACACAATATAAAGCAAGGTCGCAGATCGCAGAACATAAGCTTGCGCAAAGCACCCAGCTGACAAAAGAACTTTGTTCGACGCGTCGCGCGGTGCTTTGCGCAAGCATCTCATAAACGTAAGATTCAATAAAGTTATAAAAATTACGTAAGCTTTCTGGGTATTTTATGTTTAAAACATAGAAAAACTGGAAACTGAAATTTATTTGGAAATTCAATTTTTAAAGGCCTGTTTTCTTCCTCATCTTCAAGCTTATATTCAGTGTAATCTTCTTTAATTTTCCTTTTTTTTTACATTTTCCTTTACCTTTAACCGTTTTTCTTGCGTTTGACACTGGGAGTAGTTCAATGAGAAGTAGTAAAGCTCGCAAGTTTTCTATAAGACAAATCAGTAATTTAAACTTCAAGAAAAATCTTACGGTCATAAATGATTTGAGAAGTCCTGTGCAACGTTGGCCGATATTTTTTAACATACGCCAAAATTTGAGGTGCATAAAAGGTTGGAAATTTACCTAAGAATTGGTCCTTCGACTTGAAATTGAAAATTACAAATATTAATAGATACTAAAAATATATAAAAAAATATATATATTATAATCCAATAATCTAGGATATTCATTTAACACTCTGGAAATGGTTTGCACTGCATATACAATTTCTGCGGTAACAACGAGTTCTGGCTTTTTAACATAAAGGTATAATAAGTAAGCAATAAAATTTTGCTTATGATTTATTTTAATTTGTTTTAAAAACGTTAAATTCACAAAAAAAAATCCGGTTAAGCCGGCAAAAAGAAAAACAATGTCGTAACCTCACTTTTTTTCAATAAATTAGCCAAACTGAATTGGATAGTATACAAACTATCCAGCTATTTTATTTTCCCCAATATTTTTAAGTAAATTAGCCAAGATCCTTGGTTATTTTGTAAACTAGCCGCTAATTTAGTTGAAAATACGTTTTCAAATATCTGACAGTTTGGCTAGTTTATAAACTATCCAAGTTTGCACATTAGCCGTAACATATATAATTAATAATTTACTCTGCATTGATGGAAAAATGATTAAAAGAATATTATTAACTTACCTAATAAAAGATTGTGTTTAATTATTTTATTATTATATACTCATACGCGCTGGAACGTGCTGGCTAGGTTGACAAGTATAGTAAGTAAAAAAACTGCTGGGAGGCGCCCCTAGCGATACGGCTTTAATCGGGGGACTCACTATTCTGGCAGTGACAGTAATTTGAGTTCACCATTTTGAGAGTGAATTTAGACGTCACTATCTTGAATAGTGAAACTTTCACTGTTTCAGTTTTAGAGAGTACTAACTAAATCCGATAGAAGCAGAAGCAGTAGCAGTAAAAGCTGTTTTACAGTGAAAGTAAAGATGATGTTTTATAGGCACTCCACGGTGGAATCTTTACACGAAATCAGTTAAATTTATTTTACTGCCAGCAAAATCAAAAGGTTGGTACAACTAAATATAAACTTTTCAAATATTGGCGTTAAGAAACTAGTTAATACTTTTGTATTTTTGTATTGAGATAATATTATACATTTGGTATTATTTTACAAGATTATATTTTATTTTACTCTATTATTAAAATTGTATCACATTTGACAACTGTCAACTAACTTCAGCCCGTAACTAAAACCTGTTGCTAACTTCAGTCCGTCACTAAAACGCCATAAAGCCACAACTTGTCAATGTGTATTTAAAAGGTCACTATAGTGTCATAAAAACATGTAAGATAATGGGCGTAGAAAAAATAAATTAAAATATAATTATCACCAATCAGATGACATTAATCCGAATATTATGGCGCGCCGTTTTACTATTTAATGTAACTAGCATATTAATTTATTAAAAAGTAAAACGGCGTACCTAAAATACGCGCCAAATTACTATTTAATAATATTCCACTGTAAGTTACATTAAAAGTAGGTACTGTTAATATTAATAGCAAATTAAAGCGGGATTTTGCATCAAATTTAAAAAATATAATATATATATTTAATGCAGGAATAATAACAATACCTAGGCACAAATTGCTTATAAAATATAATCTATTGCATTTGTAGTTTTACGTTTTTAACAGAATTGCAAAAATAATTTAAAAAAAGAAATTCAATAGAAATAAATATGTTCACTAATACAAAAATTAAATTAAATTTAAGGAACAACTCATAACTTTTTTGGTAACAGTCGCTTATTGCAAAAATAAATTCTTACAATGGGCTGGGCTTTTTTTTAATTGGTGTGTATTGCAGAAATGAATTTTTGCAATTGTCATGTATTGTAGAAATGCATTATTGTAATTGTCGCGTATTGTAGGATTGAATTTTTGCAATTGTCTTGTATTAAAATTTAATTATTGCCTGTTGCAGTTATTCATTTCTAAAATTTAATTGTCGTGTATTGTAAAAATTGTGGTAGAACTGTTGCGTTAAATAAAATCCCTAAAAATTCCCCAACCGATACCTTTAATTAGACAACCCAAATTACACCAGGTATGATACATATTTTCTATGAATTTAAATTAAAAAAGTCTATTTTTAATTAAATAGGTACATGTACACAAACAGATTTTATTTAGAGAGTTAATAATTAATTTTCATTAACTAATTATATTTTACATGTACATTTATTCAATAAAAAATAAACTTTATTTAACTTAAATTCATAAAAAATATGTATCTTCCCAGGTGTCATCTGGGTTGTCTAATTGAAGGTTTCGGTTAGGGAATTTTTAGGGATTTTATTTAACGCAACAGTTCTACCACCATTTTTACAATACACGAGAATTAAATAATTTAATTGTCCTGTATTGTAATTATTATAGAAATTAATTACTGCAATAGGCAACAATTAAATTTTAATATACGTCAATCGCAAAAATTAATTTCTACAATCAGCGATAATTTCAAAAATACATTTTTACAATACATGGAATGTTATTAAATAGTAGTTTGGCGCGAGTTTTAGGTACGCCGTTTTACTTTTTATTAAATGAATTTGCTAGGTACATAGCGCGCTGGTTTACTATTTAATGTAACTAGCATATTTATTTAATAAAAAGTAAAACGGCGTACCTAAAACACACGCCAAATTACTATTTAATATTCAATGTTTTTTTTGCAATTGTCGCATATTGTAGAAATACATTTTTGCAATTGACGTGTATTAAAATTTAATTACTGCCTATTGCCGTAATTCATTTTTACGATAAGTGCAATACAATACAATTAAATTATTTAATTCTCGTGTATTGTAAAAATGGTGGTAGAACTGTTGCGTTAAATAAAATCCCTAAAAATTCCCCAACCGATACCTTTAATTATGTAGACAACCCAGATTACACTTGGCCCAATACGTATTTCTTATGAATTTAAATTAAGTAAAGTCTATTTTTTTACTCTCTAAAGAAAATCTATTTTGTGTACATGCATTTAATAAAAAATAGACTCTATTTAATTTAAATTCAAAAAAAATATCTAGGGTCAAGTGTAATATAGGTTGTCTAATTAAAGGTATCGGTTGGGGAATTTTTAGGGATTTTATTTAACGCAACAGTTCTACCACCCTTTTTACAATACACGAGAATTAAATAATTTAATTCTCCTGTATTGTAATTATTGTTAAAATAAATTAATGCAACAGACAATAATTTAATTTTAATATACGACAATCGCAAAAATTCATTCTTACAATACGCGACAGTTTGCAAAAATACATTGTTAAAATACATGACAATTGCAAAAATTATTTTCTGCAATACACAACAATTATAATTTTGTACACATTATTGAAAATTAATAATATTTACATGCATGTTTTTAAAATTTAAAACTTTTGCAAAAATAAAATTTTAAAGCATAGAAAATATGTTGTACAATATACATGAGTATTGCAATAATAAATATAATACCTATAATATATTCTGCGATTGTTTCTAATTATAATTATATATATATATATATATACAGGGTGAGTCATAAGTGGTGAACTTCCCGAAAGGTGCATGTAGGGGGGCCTTAATATAGGTAGGGAAAAATGTTAAAAAAATTCCAAATGAAAAACTGACCGAGGAATTCAGGTCTTAAGTTTTAAATTTAACTTTTTTATTATTTAATATTTTTCCACCTTATATGATTTTTACTGAAGAGTTTAGGGTTCTTAAATATTTCCTAGCAAAAAAATTGCCCGAAAAAGTGTATTTTCTTTTAATTTTAATGTTTTAGAATGATTTTTTAACAATTGAAATGATCTGGCAACTTTGTAATCAACAATACGAAAATTGACATTGACGTTTATATTTTTTGGTGTTTTCTGGTTATTATTTTGTCGAGTCTATTTGTAATCAACAATGCGAAAATTAAGTTTGACGTTTATATTTTATTTTTTTGGTTATTATTTTGTCGAGTCTATTTAATAAAATGTACACCAATCAAGAATATGTGAATATGAAGCTGGTACTTGGATTCTGTGAAGAAAATTGCAATGAAGCAGCCCGGGTATACGCAGCAAGATTCGATGACATAACCCACCCATCGCCGGGAGTTTTTAGATGGATGATGGTCAGAGCTAGAGAGACTGGATCTCTAATTCCCACGGCAGGTCCTGACCTTGGTCGGCCTCTAGAGATTGTACCCGAAGCCGATGAGTTAATCATCCAGCTGATTCAAGAAGATCCAACAAGAAGTACCAGAGGGATTGCTCAGGAGCTAGGCATGTCTTAGACATTTATAACCAGGCGATTAAAGAAGGAGAAGTTCCATCCATACCACTACACTAAAGTTCAGGCTCTTAACAACAACGATTTCGGTTTGCGTTTCAATTTTTGTATTTTGGTTATTGGGAAAAATTAATAAGGATGATGATTTTTTAACTCGTATTTTATGGAAAATTTTAGTAGAGATGGGTATTTTAATAGTAGAAACTGCCATTATTATAACCAAGAAAATCCACATAGAAAATGGGAATTTAATCATCAAAATCGCTTCAGTGTAAATGTAAAAATTGGGTTATTGGGTCTATCATATTACCGCGGCGGTTGAATAGGGATCAATTTTTAAATATTTTGGAGAACGAAATTTCTAATGAAATTAACAATTTACCCTTGGCTAGTGATGTAGATAGGGTAAATACCCAGTGGGTAGGTAAATAAAATTTGGGTAAATACCTGGGTAAATACCCAAATTTTATTTACCTACCCAAAACTGGGTATTTTTGATAAATGCATTATTATTTATACTTTAAATAATATTAAACTTCCCTATTAAACCTTATAAACATAAACGTACTAGAATTGTCTCTGAACGCACTTAATCGTGGAAAACCGCTTAATTGTTAACACATAGACCAGGATCGATAATTTTTGAAACCAAAAAAAATAACAGTAGGATGAAACCCATTGGAAAAGGAGAAAAATATAATAAAAATGAAAGGAAAAATAAATTACGGGCGATCTGACTTCGGGAAGTGGGAGGGGGGGTTTTAAGTGTAAAAAATGGTTTATCTCGATTTCCGGCAAAACTACAAGTCCTATGGAAAAAAGTTAAATGGCAAAGTTGTAGGTAATAAAAGGATCTACAACTTTTGTAATGACAATTTTTTTACATAACCTCAAAATTTTTGTGTAAAATTCAAAAAACCAAGTTTTAAATAATATTATCTAAGATCTAAGGTAGGTACTACTACAGTATACTTCACTATATTGAATAAAACTATTTATTGATTTCAAGCTATTTTTATGCAAGATTTAAATCGAAATACCCCTATAAATACCCTATTTGGGTAAATACCCGGGTAAATACCCTATTTGGGTAAATACCCGGGTAAATACCTGGGTATTTTACATCACTACCCTTGGCCACATTGCGCAACATGTGGATACAACTGGATGGTGCCCCACCTCATTTTGCCGCTCCTGTTAGAAATTGGCTAAATGAACAGTAACCTAACAGGTGGATAGGTCGTAACGGCCCAGTTTCTTGGCCTCCTAGGTCGCCAGATTTGATCCCGCTTGACTTCTTATGGAGTCATGTTAAAGCATTGGTATACCAAACACCGGTACATAATGAGGAGGAACTAATACTGCGTATTCGAAATGCTTTAACAACTGTGACCCCAGAAATGTTGACCCATGTACAAGTTAGTACAAGAAGAAGACTGGAATTGTGTTTGGAAAATCAGGGGCATCAATTCGAGCAATTTTTGTAATGTTTGTTCATGCTTCTTTATGTTATTTTTTTCATAAATTTTTATTTAGTTTGATTTTGGTTTTAATAATTATTATTTAAGTATTATAATCACAACAACTGTCTCATTGCTGTCTTTTATTATGACAGTAATGACAACAATATAAGCACGTAACAATTCAAATAAGTTCCTTAGTTACTTCAATTAAAATGAAATCTAATAATTTCCTGTAACATTGTTAGTGTTTACACGTTGCCAAAATTCTCTTTTGAGTTCTTGGCCATAACTCGAGTACCAAAGCAGATAGATTTTTTTAAACATTTTTCCCTAAATATATTAAGGCCCCCCTACATGCACATTTCGGGAAGTTCACCACTTATGACTCACCCTGTATATATATATATATATATATATATATATATATATATATATATATATATATATATATATACTTAAAGAAAATAGTATGTATTGTTTTTAATATTTCAATTGTCAAGCATTTAAATTGACATAAATATCAGTCGTTGCAAAATATAAAGTAAAATAAAAACCAAAAACTGAAATAAAATATTTATTTCAGAGAATGTTAAATAGCAAAACGGCGTTCCATAGAATATTGTGCTTTAAACTTTTATTTTTAATGTAGCTATTTATTTTCTTTGCAATAGTATTTTTTTTTTTATGAAATAATACTTTAAACGTTTTATGTAATTATTTGCTTGGTCTGGTATAAAATTTACATCGGTCTAATTTATGGCTATTTTGTGTATTTGACATCGTCACAGAATAAAGAACTTTATTTCTTTATTCTGTGACATCGTTTTCAAATACGCTTAATATTGATTTGAAAGCGTATAAAATTATGATAGGCATTTAATTTTGTAACTAATGTATAATTTGTTAACAGGGTTTTAATATTATATTATTATACGAGAGATAATGCGCATTATCTTGAGTGTAAAACTATACTTAATAAGATAAAGTTTATCTACTCCAATAAGTAGATAATTAAATAATTTTCAAAAATAATTAAATAAAATCTGACATCTGTCAAAAAGTTAACCACACTTTTTACCAATTTTAAATTTTATTATATTTGCCTTCTCACAATTTAAAATTATTTTATAATTAAATTTAATTTTAATGTTTATTTAATTCCCACATAACAATAAAAAGCATATTCATATCTATAGCATATACCCAGAATGTACCTGAACTTATATTCATATTCTTATATTCTTAGCATGTTCCACGAATATATAAACATGTACCACCTATATTCTAAAACGTATATTCCCGTGCATTTATTCATAGCATATGCTAAGGATATTTCGCTATATGCTTATAAAAACTTTACAGGATATACTTTTGTCTAAGTTGTAGCATGTACGTAGTATATGCTTGTGACATGCAACATAACAACAGCGCCACCTGTTGCTCGATCTGTGACAGATCGATCTGTCACAGATCGAGCAACAGGTGGCGCTGTTGTTATGTTGTATGTCAACTCGGCCGCACGCCATTTTATTGGTTTGTCTTTTGTCCGAGGATTTGTTTATCGTAAAAAAGTTTTAAAACAAACGGTTAAAGGTGCTGTGCAGTTAAAATAGTGCGTAAACGGTGGCCACGGGGGCATTGTATTCTGTGGGCATTGCATTGCACTCCTCTGACAAGGGGGTTATATTTTGTGGTGTAGGTCGTAAGTGGTGTAAGCCCTAAAAGAAAACACTAAATATTATATATATTATACACAGAGGTGTAGTCCCTAAGTTTTGTATTTGATGTGCGAGTTTATTGAAATCTGGAAAGGAAAGACTGAAAAGCTTGACTTTTTAAGGTTAGTTGTGTGCTAAGAATGTAGTATACATTCTATAGTATACTATAGTATTGATACATACTTTAGTGTGTAAGTAGGTAGTTATTATAGTTAGTTGTGGTTAAGCTGAGTTGGAGGACATACAATGTTCACAAAAAACACCCAAAAAGTAAACGCTCGCTTAGACGTATGGTGACTAAAAAAACTCGTGAAGCAGAACTTTTGCTTACTTTAAATGACACTCTTAAGGTTTCTACTTCTATTTCATCATCTCCACCATCTCCTAAACCAACATGTAGTAACAAGTGTAGTAATAATATTGATTCAAGTCTGTTTGAAGTAAGTCCTACTATTCATTTTGCACGAAGTGATCAATCTGAGTTTAAGCCGCTGGCTCATTTGACTCCAACACAGTCAGCCACATCAAACAATATTTTTGCGTAAGGAATACGATGTTACCTTATGTCTCATTCTTTTTGGGACACCCTGTATAATAATACTTCCTATATATATATTTTTTTTAGATTGGCTGACAAACAGCATGAGGAAGAACATAATACCTAATACATATTATAACCTTTTTTTTAATAAATGTTATTAAGCATATAGGTAGCTGTATTTTTACCTTACCAAGTATGTTCACAGAATATGCTATGTATATATAGCCAAGTATTCCCAGTATATTCTTAGAACATTCCCAATTGTAGTGCATAGCACATGCTACTTGTGGCCAAAAGGATATGCTAAGCATTTCCCTAGTATATAAAAGCATTATTCCTAGCATATGCTCAGAACATATTCCTAATATCCTTATACGTAAGAAGTTGATTCTGAGCACATGCTAGGTATATTATTTTGCTATGTGGGTTATGACATTGTTTTCTCAATATGCGCATTAAATGCTTTTTATTTTTTTCATCGAAAACCGTTAGTCGTACGAAAAATGGTCAAGAAATCAAATTTGCCATAAAATGAATGGGAATTTAAAAAATAATTTTTATTTTGAAAAATAGCAGTGGCGTGCATAATTTTTTTCCAAAAATATCTAGACCACATCCTGTACGGACGCCACTGGTATAAAAAATAAAAAATCTTCTACATCAAAAACTTACTGTTAATGCTTAGAAGGCGTGTGCCAAATTTTATAAAAATATCTAGGAAGTTATTAAAGTTATGATAAAAAAACGATTTTTTTCTTAAAACTTAAAACACCCTAGGGTAACAGCTGTAACTCAAAAATTCAGGATTCACACCCTTAAGGTTCAGCATCTTATTCTGAAACACCTTGTATATATGATATATCACTTTCTCCGTCATGCAATTTAAAATTTTAAGGGTGTGGCTGTAAAATTTTAAATTTGAACTTGTATTGGTCGACATCTCTGCAACCGCCTGTTTTCGTTCTGCATTTTGCGTTAGGTTGGGTTGATTTTATAATAATTCTGAACCCAACCTTATAACCTTATATAGGTACGTATATGTAATATGTATTCATGTACTACATTTTAATGACTAGTCAAAGGCCGATTTCATCTAAATAAAACTATTGACTGACCGAATTTGTCTATTCTACGATTAACTACAAATGTATAACAAATAGTTTTTGTTATTGTTTTGCTATTGAATTGTTTCCCAGATATTTAAACTCTAAAGTTAGTAAATTTAATTTTTTAATATTACTAAAAGTATATAAAATAACTAATATTAAATAAAAAATATTAATTTTAAATTTTTCATAATATATTGTTTTTAAATTTAACCTAAAGGCTAAAATCTGCAATATATTGTAAATTAACCCATTGGAAAATATTTCGGTAGTAGGGTTAATGAAGCTATTGCCTTTAAAATATGATCTCAATAAAATAGTAAAATGATGTAAAATATTGCAGTTAAACTTTTCGTTCTTCGGTAAATTATAAAAATTTATGAGCGAAAGAATTTTAAACAGTTTCTTGGTTACATCTGTTCTATTTCCTTTTCTCTTACCGCTCGAGTTTCGCGTTCTTGGTCATCGGGCGGTATATTTTTTGAGCTTTATTTTCACTTCATAAATTCTATTTAAACATTTAATATTCTTTATACTAACTTGACGTTTTTCTTGTGCAGGGATTGTGCTTTAAAAGAAATACAAAGGAAAACGCTGCATAAATGGATAATTATAATTAGCCTTTTTCATTTATTTAATCTCTTTTTAAACAATTTAAATACCTTGGTTAGTCTAATTTATATACAATATATAAATTTACAAATAAAACATAATAATATTTGATGTGCACAAAGTTCTGAGTAATTTCAACCCAAAAAGTCACTGGAAATATGTGGATTTTGCTTCGTATTTCAAATGCTATATCGTTAAGTTAAGATAACTATGTTTACTTATAAGTTATTTTTACAATAAACGAAAATGATAAAATAACGATACAAATACGAAAAATTACCAAATATAGGATACAGATTTATTTAATATGTTATTTTAACTAGATAATAACTACCAAAAGATCAACCCAATAAAAAAACTATATATTTACTTAAAAATAAGGTTTAAATTACTTAAATAACATTTATATTTTCTTTGTGTTTTTAATTTATATTTTAAAATTATATACCTAAGGTATCACCCAAATACATACAAGTTGGTAACAATGATAAAAATGTCTAACGATTTTGTAAACGAACAAAATAAGTGTAAAAGGTGTAAAACTAGTGCTCTTAGTGGACCTAAGTGTATAAAATGTGGTGTGGTGAGCCATAGTAGTTGCCTTAAACTATTAAAAAATATAAAATTCATTGATGAGAAAAATGTTCAATGTTGTGACGATGACCTTGATTCAACCTCTGATAGTGAAAGTAATGATACAGTCCTAGGAAACGACGCAAGCAGTTTGGAAAATTATTATTTGAAAGAACTATTAAAGCAGAAGGATGTGCATATTCTAAGCCTTGAAGACAAAATTCTTATTTTAAAAGAACAGATAAATCTTCTAAAACAACTTACCCTACCTGGTGAGAAAACTGATCAAAATAAAAACCCAGCACAAAGTAAGTCACTAGTGCCTCAAAACTCAAAAACTACTGACACTAAACCAAATTCTAAAACCAATCAGACAAAAGCAAAAAACTCAAACACTAACATACAAAATCCAATTATTACAAAATCCGAAATGACAGCTGCTATAAATATCGCGTTTAAACCTGACGTCATCGACAAAAAAGATGATATCAATAAAGAAAATAATACACCTACAAACAACCATAAAAAGAATAAACAAACCAATGCGTTTATTAAGGGGACAAACAACTCTAACACTCTTAAAGTTGTTGAAAAGAACGCCTGGATTTACGTAACAAATCTTCATGAAGAGACCACTGAGAAACAAATAGAAGACCACTTAGCTACAATCTGCAAAACCCAATGTGAAAAACTTACTCAAAATCATGAAAACAGTAAAAAAAGTTCCTTTAAAATATGTGCCCCTTATAAATTTAAAAACCAAATTCTTGATGGAAACATATGGCCTGAAGGTACCCTTATAAACAGGTATTTCTTTTCAAAATCAAACAGCACAAGAAATTTTTTAGGCAAAATATCTCCAAACTAAATTGGAATAAAATAAATAGTATACAAATCTTTTACATAAATATTCAATCCTTAAAAAATAAATCCATTCAATTGGATGCATTTTTAGAGAACAAATCCTATGATTTTATTTCTATAAACGAACACTGGTTAAATAACAGTGATTTTAATTTTTTTGTTCCTTATGGTTATGTTTCCATTTCCAAATTTTGTAGAACTAATCTTATTCATGGAGGAGTTGCGCTGTATGCGAAAAAAAATCTAAAAATAAATACCTTAAATAAAATAAATAACTTAAGCGAAGAACTGCACTTCGAAATTGCCTCTTTAATGGTCGACAAAAAATTCATTCTAATATCTATCTATAGATCACCTAATGGGTGCTTTAACATATTTATTGATAAACTACTTAAAATGTTGGACATATTATCATGCAAAGATATTCCTCTATTTATTTGCGGTGATTTTAATGTCAATTTTAATATTCTTAATAACAAACAAACTACAGTATTATTAAACACCTTTCTCTCATATAATCTCAAACCTACAAATAAACAAAACACCCGCCTTAATAACAATTTAGATAACATATTTACAAATGTAGACAATTGGAAGTCAAATATAGTAGATACATGCCTATCTGACCATATGGGTTTGTGTTTGATAGCTAATATTAAAAAGAAAATTAATTCTGAAAGTATTAAATATAGGCCCATTTCTCAATTTAATCAACATTTTTTTAGAATGTTTTTATCTGAAGTAAACTGGAATTTTGTTGAGAATAGTCAAATTGATATTAACACGAGATTTTACGATTTTGTTCATTTTATTTTAAAATCAGCACTAGATTTTTTTCCTGAGGTAGAAAAAACAATTCCATCTGATTCAAAGTTACCCTGGTTTAATCGAGATATATCACACCTTCGTAGTACACTTAGGTATATGATCGACGCTTACAGCAACAATCCAACTGATAGATTAAAAACTGATATCAAAATATTTAAGCAAAGATGCAAACAGGAACTTGTTCAAACCAAAATAAGTTACTTTGATAATATTATTTCAACTTCCATAAACAAATCAAAAACTATGTGGAGCTTAATTAATCAAAAAAATAATACTAATGTAGCTTCGGATAAAATTAGCTCGGATGAATTTAACAATTTTTTTATAAACTCTTCAGAAGAAATAGTCAATAAAATACCAACCAGTAACATACATTTTACTCAGTTTTTAAATCTAAATATCTCTGATTTAAATAGTTTTACCTTTAAACAAGTGTCTTTTAATGAAGTAAGCTCTATAATTAATGAATTAAAAAATAAAAAAAGTATGGATGCATTTAATCTAAACTCTAAAATTGTTAAGGGCATAAAGTATGAAATTCTTATACCGTTGACTAATTTAATTAATGCATGTATAAACAAAAATATATTTCCAAACTGCCTCAAGTGTTCTAGATTGGTACCCGTATATAAAAAAAATGATAAAACCAACTACAGACCTATTTCTATTGTTCCTGTGTTTGGTAAAATTTTTGAATTAGTCTTGAAACGACAACTTCTGGAGTACTTTGAGGAAAATAGTTATCAGTTTGGTTTCAGAAAAAACAAATCTACGACACAGGCAATACAGACTCTCATTAGTGAAATAAGTGGTTGCTTTGAGAGGGGTGAATATCTAAGTTCTCTGTTCTTGGACCTGAGTAAGGCATTTGACTGCGTAACCCATGATATCCTTGTCAATAAACTAAAATATTATAATTTCAGCACTGAAAGCATATTATTGATAAAATCCTACTTAAGTAATAGATACCAATATGTTAGTCACAACAACAATATGTCTGAGACCAAAAAAATAAAATATGGAGTACCACAAGGTTCGATACTTGGACCTGTATTATTTTTAATTTACATTAATGACTTACCTAAAGCTTCAGCTAGTACCAATTTTGTCTTGTTTGCTGTCTTGTTTTAACTGTCCCTTGTCAATATTTATTAAATGCCTTGGTATATGTAAAATCAAATATCAATATTTATACTACACAAAACAACATTCACCATTATCAAACAAGAAGTAGGAATAATATCCATATTGAATTTCATAGGATAAATAGATCTAGGGATGCGTCAAATTACTTTGCTCCTAATTTCTATAATAGACTTCCGAATGAAATAAAAAAGTTACCCCTAAAACAATTTAAAGCACGTCTTAAGAAACTTTTACTGACTAAAGCGTTTTATTGTTTAAACGAATTTTTGTGACCTGTCTTTGTAAATTTTAATATTAAAATTATTACTTGTTTTTTTTTCCCTGCATAATGTTATTATTTTAGATCTATGATCAAATATTTGATGTATATGTCCTACCTTAAATTTTAAATTTTTGTATTGTATAATTTCTTTTAACATATAAAATTTTTTTAATTTGTATCTTCTCCTTGACTTGTGTAAATGTAACTGTACATATTAACATGAATAAAGATTATTATTATTATTATTATTATTATTATTAATAAATTTTATTATAAAATATAATTATTAAATATAATATTATGTTAATATGAACTACACTGTTTAAAAGTTTCAATATTTTATTTAAATATGACAATTGTTTCGCTACACTGTACTACTTAGTATCTTTAGATCGTATACAAACTAATATTAATTTTCCATTTATATAAATTACGGTTTAACATTTAATATTTTTAGTACCTGTAAAACCATGATTTATATAAATAGAAAATTACATGACAATTGTCATATTTAAATAAAATAGTGAAACTTTTAAACAGTGCAGTTTATATTATTGCTATTCAACATGGAGTTTCATCAAGTAAAAGTCGAAACAATTAACTATTTAATAAATATAACATATTGACAAAACTAATTATTTTTTACCATTTAAGCTTAAATCCTTATATTAATATTAAAAATATTTATAAATCATATATGATAAGGGTTTTAAACTTTCCGTAAAAATTAAGTCGGTCGTTTTTTCTCGGAAAACATCGAAAAAATTGACTTTTGCTTTGTTTTTATTTTATTCATAAGGTAATACGAAAAAAATTAAAAAGTAAATTTTCTGAAAATTTACAAATATATATTTTTAAAGGACTGCCTTTTGCAAAAACGATTCAACCGACATGTCGCGACAGTATATTTAACGCACAGAAAAAAAGGTTTAGTTAGCCCAACTAGTATTTGTTTCATTTAACTAAATCTGTTGTTTCAGTAGAGTCAACCAAACATTTAGTTATTTTAAAAACCGCATTTAGTTATATTTTTTAACTATATGTTTGGTTAAAACAAACATTTATATAGTTAAAGGGACCTTTACCTGCCAGTCCAATGTACTAAATACATTTGGTTGAATTGACTCAATATAATTTGTTACCCTAAAATTTACAAATATATATTTTTAAAGGACTGCCTTTTGCAAAAACGATTCAACCGACATGTCGCGACAGTATATTTAACGCACAGAAAAAAAGGTTTAGTTAGCCCAACTATTATTTGTTTCATTAAACTAAATCTGTTGTTTCAGTAGAGTCAACCAAACATTTAGTTATTTTAAAAACCGCATTTAGTTATATTTTTTAACTATATGTTTGGTTAAAACAAACATTTATATAGTTAAAGGGACCTTTACCTGCCAGTCCAATGTACTAAATACATTTGGTTGAATTGACTTGATATAATTTGTTACCCTAACTAGGTTAACGGCTTGGTACAACTTACCCATATGCGTTTGGCGCATTTATATACCTAACAATAAAAATAAGATCTTGAAATATTTGGAGTATAAACATTTTTTTAAGCCATTCATTCATTCAATTTTCTTATATTCTTCAAGAAACAGGAAGTTCCTTGACACATTACTAGTATAATACCAGTGGTATTATTCCAGAAAATTGAACCTTCACCTCGCTAGAGATAATGATTTTAGTGCGTTCCACAAACTTAAAATACTACAAGTATTGACAGCTGTTTTCACCTATTTAAGGTCTTTTTAGTATCGAGCAACTTGTAGTGTCACACCAAAGCAAAGAACTACATGAGCTTATATACTCTCGATGTAAGTCAACAGAGGCAAGATTTAAAGCTAAAGCTTTCTGGGTAAATTTAATCATATATTATATCACGAGAACTATGAATTTAATCGGTTAAAATAGGCTCAGTAGTTTTTTGTTTGGTTTTTGTTTACTAAGCCTAGTTTGACAGATTAAATTTATAGGTTGAGTGATATACGTCTAGATTATTTCTCGAATTAAAGGAAACTATTTGACAATTCATAAAATCTGACGTACGTATGTGTCAAAATTTATAAATATTTTTTTAAAGAAAATTCCACACCTGTAATTTTTAACCAATCAAAACGTGTATTTTTGATAGATCACCATGGCAACGGTTGAATTTTAGTGGAAATTTTTTCCTCGTGGGTACCCAACAGCGAATTATACTGGAAATTTTTTTGACGTTTATAATGACAGAATATTTTTTTGACAATCTGGTTTTTATTTGTTTACATGATAATTTTGATACATTTCCATTACAAAGTTTAGATGTTTTCTATATTCGTTGGACACCTCCTTTCTTCTTAATGGCGAAAATGCAGGACTTGAAATAAATTAAATGTCTATGTCTAATGAAATATATATAATATTTAGACACTATTCTATTTACCTTTTTTTCCATTTAGCACTTTGAGTTTTGAATAGTTAAGATGCAAATATTCGTGAACAATTCAAAACAAATTTTCTTTCTTCAAGTAGGAGCCACAATCCTCTTATAATGCGGGTAAATAAGTCATTGCACGATGATTGATCATTACAGCAGACAATTTCACATTTTTTTACGTCGTGCCGCTTGACAGCTTCAAAACTGAAATAACTTTTAGGTTGGGGTTGACTTAGTTGCCATGGTAACTAAATAATCAAGTCAAGGTCAAGTTAAATCAAAAAATAAATTTTAATTATTTAAACACAATTTGGTGTGGAATTTTCTTACCGAATACCACACGAGGTCAAATTAGTGGTATTACTAGTGAAAATTCCATTAATTTAAGGTATGTAATAAGTAATAATTGATATTTCGTAAACTAGATAACTTATTTTTTATTGTTTTAATGTTTGTTAAAACCTGTAAATAACACCATAAAATCGTAAACAAAAATCCAATATGGAGGCTAAAATTTAATCGCTGTTAAATAGTTCTAGTGATTTAATCGCTTATTTAAAATAAATTTATTCGAAAATTCAAGGCTTTTGATTGGTTCATATTATAATGAGGGAAATAATCAATTTAAAAAAATAAAATAACTATCTGGTTTAGTACCGTCAAACTATTATTTGTTTATATTAACCTTCCCACAGTTGAGTTAAATAAATATGGGTCAACTAAATTAATATAGTTAAATTAACCATTCCCTTTTTTTCTGTGCGTAAATCAATTCGATGTTTAGTTTTATTTGTTTATTTTCTATAATAAATTTATTATCCGTAAGGGTATTTTTTTTTAATTAAAATAATGTTAAGTTGTTAATTGCTTTGTATATTTTCAGAAAGAAAATTATTTTTCCCATAAAAACAATTTTTCCAAGGCCTGTCAATGAAACGGAATTTTTCCGGTTTTTTTTGACACTTTAAATCCTAGTTATGATACATCGTAAAAAATCTATTCAATCTAAATATTCTTGTTGTTAAAATATGTCATATGTACAAAATATATAAATTTAAAACTTACATACTTATAGAAAGCCTCAAAAAAATTATTTTATTTGAGTAACTTTGTAATGATTAAAAGATTATATAGTACTTTTCCTAAATTTGTAAAAAATGTATATAAGTTTTATAAATTTATTTATTTATATCAGATGACATATTTTATAATTTTAAATAGTAGAACAATGACATAAGTAAAATTTAGATAAATTGCGTCAAAAATACCGTTAAAAATTCCTTAAAATAAAATACCCATAAGTAATTTTCTTTCGTTAAATTTACGTTAAATAAATATCATTAAAAACTTCAGAGTTGTAAACCTTTTCTTATGAAAGAAAGGAAAACGTTTATAATAAAATTACTGGACAATATTTTTTACTTTAATGACAGTTTTTAATAACACGTAATTAAGAAATAAATCCGCAAAGCTCGACTTTTTTACTTAAATTGCAGCTTGCAAGCCTTTCATGGAAAGGTACCCTATAGTAAACAATTGAATTCCAATGATGTGTCGCCATTGAAAATAAGAGAGATTTAAAGTTTTTCTGCTATTTTAAACATTTGAAAGGCTATTATAATAATTATTAGAATATTTTTATATTAATATTTAAAGAAAGACGTGTTTCTTAAATAATTAAAATAGTATAGTAAGTTTTCTTTAAAACACTTTTCTAAAAATTAATTAAAAACTAGATACGTCTATACGTATTTTCAACGGCGATTAAAACTTTTATATAGCACAAATTTGTTAGCATTACATTTTTAACAATACTTCTAATACTTTTTTTTATTTTAGATTTTTTAAGAAGATTTATTTTTAGTAATGTGGTTTTAATAAAACAAACAAAATGTTTTGTTATTAAAACGTTTAAATGCAATTAAAAAATAAAAACTTATTAATGTAATTATTTGGTTTTACCTAATGATTTATAGAATAAAATTTATATTTTAAACCAAATAAAAAGTATAAAACCCTGTTTATGGGTATTTTTTTTTCAACTTAATAAAAAACTATCCGCAGTTTGTGCATGTAGTAAATTAACACCCTGTTTTATGTGTTAATTATTTAATATTATTTATTTTATTTTTCTATAAAATTCAAATTGCGAATAAGCCAGGATTTTCGTTTTTTGTAGTTTAGCAGCAGCGAATTTAATAACAAAATATTTTTTAGTTAAAAATGTGAATAAAAAAGTATCTAGAAAACGTCATAACTAATATATGTTTTTACATGGTGTCACGAAAATGGCACACTAACGCCATATCACGCTATAGTGGTTTTATTTAAAGGATACAAAAATAAAAATATAATATTAATATTATGATAATTTCAAATTTCAATTTAATATTAATCTCAGAGAATACATCTGTCAACCATGTGCACCCTCAGATGCCTTATTTTTAGTTATCGATGGTGTTAGCTTATTAAACAGCGTTGTTAAGTTCTTAAAACTTAAATGCTCTCGATAACCACTGGTCACAAAAAATATGTAATTTTTTATACTTTAAATAACAGCCCCTTCCTGTTTATTTTATACATAAACCCTGTATAATATTATAATGCTAATTTTTAACATTTAGGTATATGGAAATAAAACGGACTTACAAAAATGGCGAATGCGCCGGGATTTTCTGTTTGAATGTACGAGTATATAGGTAGTTTAACAGTTAATGGGAAATACAAAATATATTAATCACAACTAAATATTAATTACATATATGTATATGTTAAACTGAATATAAGCTATAATCGGTGTACCGAATATTTATAATTTGTTTGCTTACTTCTGTATAAAAAATATATATTTACTTATTCAATTTCATTTATTTTTATATTTAACATTAAACTCACCGTAAATAAACAAAGTAACTAAAGATACACAGCAGCCAACAAGTTTCATTTCTATCTTAGTCTGTCTCGAACAACATACTATTAATAATAAATATAAAATGAAAACCAAAAAAACAGTTTGTCAAAATTTCGCGCTTCTTTTATATCGAAACGAAACCGCGTGTGCGTGGTTTTAGAAGCGGCTGAAAGAGCCCTTCTCCTGCAAACTCCTGCGGCAAACTGAAAATTTAGATGCTCGATCCCGCAGTTATGTGAAGTTCATAGCGGACGCCTATTGGTTGAGAAAATTTCTGCCGACCAATAAAGTGCGAGCTTGTCGCGCACTACACGTATCTATTTCCACTTTGCTTGATTAAATGTTAGAATAGAAAAAAGCTTCAGAAAAAAACTACTTGTCTGAAAGAAAGTAAATATATATTAAACAAATTAGGTTTTTTAAATAATATAAAAAATCTTGATCCTTACGACAAACAATTCATATCCTAAATAATTATTGCAGTTTGCCATTTTAACTTATACACCATTTTAACGATACAAATTTTATTTTAAAAGCATTTTTACGCTTAGCTTAGCTTAAAGAAGTAAAAGTTAGGATAGGGATTTTTATTACTAAAAAATTTGTTATAAATATAAAACAAGACATTTCTTCCAATAAATTTTATACATAAATGTAGTTTTTATTTATTAATCGTTTACAAATCGTTACAATCGTTACAGAATTTGTTATAAATATAAAACAAGATATTTCTTCCAATAAATGTATTACATAAATGTAGTTTTTATTTATTACCCGTTCACAAATCGTCCCCATTATCACATTAGGGCGTATCTTATATTTAACAATTTTAGAGAGCATTTTAAAGATTAAAAGTTTTTAGCCAATTTTAATTATTTTTTGGAAAAAAAGCTATACAAGGTAGAACATTTATTATTTTTTGTCAAAAACGCTCTAGAAGGTAGAACATTTAATGTTATCCCTGTTTGAAAATTTGTTTAACAAATTTAAATTATTTTTTGGAAAAAAATTTCTACAAGGTAGAACATTTAGTTTATACCTGGTTAAAAATTTGTTTAACAAAAAACAATTTAAATTAGCTAAAAACTTTTAATCTTTAAAATGCTTGTTTAAATTATATATATATATATATATATATATAAATTTTATATATATATATATATACAGTAGCGTGCAAAGGTGATCGGGGGCGCCCCCGCAAATTTTGAGCTGGGGCCCCTTTGTTACTTATACCACCCAATGTGGTTCTCTACGGGGCCCCCTTAAGGTCGGGGGCCCCCCCGCACCGCGGGCCCTGCGGGGCCCGTCCTGCACGCCACTGTATATATATATATATATATATATATACAAGGTGTCCCTAAACTTATTGGCATAAATTTAGGAAAAGATTGAGCAAGTAAAAATAAGACAAAAACATAAATAAATCTTTTTCCTAATTACTATGTTTCCAAGATACAGGGTGATAAAGTGTTACTTATCATATCAGTTTTTTTAATATAACTTCTACTATGGTAGTCTTGGAAAGGTGATATTTTGCGAAAAGTAACTTACTACTAAAACACATATTCACACATAATTACAATTGTTTGAGTGAACACAGTGTCGTAGAAACGGGGGTTGCTTTAAGCTTATTGTCCCATACAAACTTTGATGTTAGGTTTTTGCTCTCAAACTTCGATAAAATAAACCGTTTTCGAGATATTCGAGATAACAATAATTGTTATATCGCCTTATATAAAAGGACTAAAAGCATGGGCGCCGGAATTCGTCTAGGGGGGAGTTTTTTACAATTTTGATACATGTTATTTATAATCAAGCTGTACTGTGAAGTTCACATTAAACTTAAGTCAAATAAAATATCATCTTTATATGTTTATTTACCTATTTATTTATATTGGTACCTATTGCAAAAATACCTCACTGTTTTTTGGTAAATATATAAATAACTCTTGGATTCCAAATCAAAATTGATATTAACCTTATTGCACGAAGTGCAATGCACGTATATAAGATTCCATCGAAGATCTTTGGAATATGAACATAATGATCTGTGGCTTTTGGTTTCTTCGCCATAGGATTATGAACGGAATCAGTAAACTGTGCTTCTGATTTCTTTGAACAGCCAGCCATTTCATTCTTTTTACAACTGTAACAACTGTAACAACATGAATTTCCAGGGGGGGCGGGCCCCCCTGCCCCTATGTAGCGGCGCCCATGGTTAAAAGGTATATGATAACAAATTTTATTTTTTAATTAAAAAAAATAAAAAGTGCATTCCATCCCAGTAAACACATACACATTTTTTATACGTATTTAAAACGTGTGAATGGTCAATAAAACGTTTTACGTAGAAAAAGCAACAGTTTGATGATGGTATATATTTACACAAATTAATTTAAACGTTAAAACAACGTTAATTTAATTATGCTTTTTAATGGTGCCTAACTTTTACGTTACAATAACGTTGTATTAAGGTGTTCAGTCAACCATATATTTAAATGTTTAAATAACGTTTCAACCCACAATTTTTTTCACAAATATTAAGAGTTTTAATGAAAAAATAACGTGTGAAGAATATTTTATGAACTGTGCAGGCAGCTCTTTATACAATGTTATATTCAACACGCTCCATCGAACACTTTATCCACAACTCTAAAATGGGATAACTTGTTTAAAAATAATTTATAACGTTTAATATTTAATAAATTGGTGCAACATGTATACATACATAAACAATATACATAGGTATATAAACAACATTAAATGAAATTTAGAAATTTTCTAATTACCTTCTAAAGAAAAGCATAAGTAATTCTATAGTCAGTGGTCATAGGCAGAACACTATACTCATCCACAAATGTTGCTTTAAAAAGTGCATTATTTTATTAACATTCTTTAAACTAGACAGTTACTGTAATAGATAAAAATAACGTACTTAATACGTTTAAACAAACGTACTTAATACGTTTAAATAAACGTACTTAATACGTTTAAATAAACGTACTTAATACGTTTATACATACCCATATAAAACGCATAACTGAAGAACGCAATCTGATTGGCCGAATACACATCATGTGATTGGGCCTGCCAATTGCAGGCTGCCATGCCATAGCTGCTCGCTAGGTCAGTTTTCAATTTGATTTTGCTATCAAAAGGTGCAATTTTTTACGTATTTTCTGGTCATAAGATTCGTTCTGCTTTTGATAAGTACTTTAATGTAATTGTTTTAAAATATACACACTGTTAATATCACGCAGATTCATTGTTTTATTTCCTAATTTTCGGGGGAGTGTGATTTTGTTCTTATTATAATTTGTGCAGCGTCCTAGAATAATATGATAGTATGTTAATTTTAAAGACGTTTTCTACGTGTTTTTAATGTTTATTAAGTATTGTGGGGTAGGTAAATATTAACTCACAAAAATTAACACAATAGTCATAAATGCACACATGTTAAAATTGTGGAAAAAGTCCATTATTTGCAACTTTAGGGGCGGTCGTTATTACTCATGTATTTTTACCGTAAATTGGAATTAGGCGAGATTTTACTAGAGAATTTTCTAGTAAAATCACACTTAAGTCGGCTCGATAAGATACATTTGCTATGGTTATAGGTAGACCTATTTAACAAGACCTTAATATGGTGTACGTATTGTAAATTAGTATTTCGAGAACACTCTTATTATACCGGGTGCGTTAATACCTGATTTTTTTATCAAATTTCAGCCCAGCGATATACTACAATACAAATTTTTAAATTTAATCTATTGAACAACAAAGCTAGCTAAAACTTCAATAGTTTGCAAAATTGGGAATGAATTGAGTCAAAGGGAAACTGTGATTGTGGGGGTACCTCAAGGCTCTGTTCTTGGACCTGTCCTATTTTTGATATTTATAAATGACCTATCTAACATTAGTAACTCGACTGTTCTAACACTATTTGCTGATGATACCACAATTGTAGTAAAAGATAAAAATCTTGAACTTTTGGAGGTGAAGAGTGAGAGAGCAATGTAGCGGGCTGAAAAATGGTTCACCGAGAATCAATTAGTCCTAAACAAGGGCAAGACACAGAACAATATTTTCTCCTTAAGAGATTTTAATGACTTAAACAAGTCAGAACCCATTCAATTTCTTGAAATCATGTTTGACAGCAAATTAAGATGGAACAGTCACATAGATTCACTATGAAAGAGGTTGAATACCAATATATTTATTATTCATAATCTTGTTGGTAGTGTGTCCAGTAAAGTATTGGCTAGTGCCTATTTTTCATTATTTCAATCGCATATTTCGTATGCCATAATTGTTTGGGGTCATTGCTCTGAGTCACACAGAATATTTAGTCTTCAACGCAGAATTATAAGAATTATTGCCTCCCTTGGTTATAGGGACGATTGCAGTGCTGATTTAAGAAGACTTGGACTTATGACTTTTCCTGCCTTATTTATTTTTCATAATTTGCTATACGTAAAAAATAATTTAAACTTATATAAAAGTCATGACTGTGTACATAACCATAACACCAGAAATAAAGGCAACTTAATTAATCAATTCTCTAGACTAAAAAGGTGCCAGAGTGGATATAATTTTTATGGAATTAATTTTTTTAACAAACTCCCAAATAATGTAAAAAATATGGCTTTTAATGAATACAAACTGTTTTTAAAATCCTTTTTTAATACTCATTCATTTTATTCTATTGGTTTTTAAACTTTACCTTTTAATTGTGTCCTTATTTTATTATATTCTTTGTTTAATTTATATTTACATTTCTTGTACTATTTTTATATTTGTATTTTTCTGACGTTGTAAACCTTTTGGTAATAGCACTAATAAATATTATTATTAATATTATTATAATCGTGAAAAACAAATCAAAAAACAATTGTCAAATAATCAAAATAGGGGGTCCTGTACTTACTGACCCCCTATTTTTTAGTCCAAAACCAAAAATTGTCGGTTAAAACCGATTATGTAAGTTTAGTGAGAATGACATGAACTTTAGGGTTATAAACAGCAAGTTTTAGAAAGAATTTATATGCCTGACATTTTTTACGAAGTTTTAATGGTATTTGTAGAGACTCTGCGAGTAGAATATTATTTGGTGATGACTTAGGTACACCAAAACAGATTCTTAAGGCCTTGCATTGGATCCTATCAACAAGCCCGTTCCTAGGGTGAATGGCGCCTACGTGCAGCATTCTTTGGTGCGCCCCTTGTATATTTAAATATAATTAAATATTTTAATTTAAAGCCCTAAAATTTAAAAAATATATACTTTGCGATAAACTGGCATTATGTAATATTTTAATTTAAAGCCCTAAAATTTTAAAAATATATACTTTGCGATAAACTGGCATTATGTAATTGAAAATGTAAAAAAGCTGCTTATTAAATTACCAAAGAAACAAAATCACACAAACTATTTAGTAATAAAAATATTCTAAAGAAAACAATATAATAACTACAACTGGTTTTTAGTGACGTACCTACTCTCTAAAAATAAATTATTTAAAAATGACTAGTTTTAAAGTGAAATAACACATAATAAGTGAATAACTGTAGTCCACAGCAATTTGTATCCTGGACATTTAACAGCTTATTATTAGCTATTTTCGCGGAGCTAATCCCGAACTAATTCCGGACATCCTAGGCATGCGCTTTTTAAAATTTGGCGTTCAAAATGTAAAGTGCGCATGACAAATATTAAAATGCGCATGCCTAGGATGTCCGAACTAGTTCGGGATTAGCACCGGGAAAACACATATTATGTAAAATTGTCCCCTGAATCCAAAAAGACCGTACAAAATTTGAAATAAATTAAATTTCATATTATATGGAAAATTGTCTATTTTATAACTGTTTTACTTTTATAACTTTTGACGACATTTTCGGATTTAGCGGACAATTTTACATATAAGTTGACTGCTAAATGTCTGGGGCGCAAATTGCTGATGACGATAATTATTATTCATTTTTAGAAAGTAAGCTCGTTACCAAGTCATGCACTGTGTAGAAAACTGTTAAACTTTGCTACGGTCAACTGCAACTATGAAACAAATACTAAAAATATTATGACAATGTATCTCCTTTTATTTTGATAAAATTAAGCCGCCAATATCAAAGCGGCAAAAGACGCTTTATATCGGCCAAAAAAAAGAGCGGCATAGGGTTTTAATGCGGCCGACGCAAAGAAATGCGGTAACCTTTATCCTATGTATGTTTAAGAATTTATTTATTTGCAAGAAAGTTGATCGTTAGAAAGTACTGATTGACTCTTTGATTTTGCGCCCCCAAAATATTGCGCCAGAAACGGCCCTGCCTATCAATTTTGGCGAGGTTGGATTTAGAAGCTGATGCATATAGAATGCAGCCGTAGTCAATAATTGATAAAATATATACCTATAAAAAATAAGAGAAGTAAATGAATCAGCTCCCCATTCTAAAAATATTAATACCTTTTTCGCATTTCGATTTAACTTGTTCGATATGTTTGGACCACAACAGTTTTTTATCTAGAATAATTCCAAGATATTTATGATCCTGACAAACTGGTATATTAAATATGCCCAGTTTAATAGTATTAATATTTAAATCAATTTTACGTCTACCAAACATGGCAATTGCGGATTTATTACATGAAAGTTTAAAGTTACGATTGTTTATACAGTTCTTAAAGCAGTACATTGCTTACCTTAAATTTATTACACATTTGTCTTGATTTTGAGTAAATAAAACTATATCATCTGCATATTGTATATATATATAACTTTAATAGTGAAGTCAAACAAACTATGTAGGGATGCAGTATATATATATTAAATAGGAGTGGACCCTGGGCAACCTGGGAACCTTGATTTAAGGTTCTAGGTCCATGAAGTCTATTAAAAATATCTCTAATATAAATTTTACGATTGGTTTATAACTCTGATATATTGATAGAAGATTTAGTGGAAATATTTTCGTTAAGAATATTTTTTAGAATATTCAGTTCTACACTGTCGTAGGCTCCTTTAGATGAAGTTGATTTAATATACTCAGTATATATATATTAAATATATATAATATATATATATACTCAGTATATATATTAAATATCTGATTAACAAACAAACAAGCACAAAACTCATTTTCAGAAAAAGAGCTTTGGATTTCAGAGACCAGGTGTGATGTGGCTTCTAATGTACCTTTACCCATTCTTTAGCCATATTAAGTGAAAGGAAAAAGTTCACGGTTTTCATAAAAATGCTCTAGATGATTTTTAAGTCGTTTATACATGTATATTGCAATTTGAATATTGAAGAGAGTAATGATATTGACCTGTATGAAGACGGTTTTCCTTTGTCTTTGCCAGGTTTGTAAATTAAAATTATTATAACTTCTGTGAGCGTACAAACCCCCCCCCGGCAAAGAATCTGTAAAAGTTACACCCCAAGTGATAAATGAAATATAACACCACGGCAAATGTTATATTGAATTACGACAAATAAATAAAATAAATATCATGTGTGTGTGATTTGCTTTATAAAACATCTACTTAAGAAAAATAAAGCAAAATAAATAGAGAAAAACACAATAGAATAACAATAGACACTTAATTAATAGAAAAGTTAACTGGTCTTTATGGTAAACTACTTATAAACAACAAAATAATTAACCAAAACAATATAACTGCTCGAAATTTACAAGAAAAAAGTTAAATATCGAACAAATAAAAGCGGATCACACACGTAAAACATAATTAAAATGGATTTTAGTGAATCGCAAAAAACATTTATAAGCAATTTATTTAATAAACTAAACAATAATATAACCAATCAAAATCTTGAAATTAAAGAAGTAGCATCGCAAGTAGTTCGGTTGAGAAAATAAGTTCATAAAGTTCTAGACGTATACGACCATAGAATTACAGAACTTGAACAAAAAAAACAAAAATTGCAAGAAACTAATATAATATTGCAAAGAAAAATAAGAAAAATTAACTTGGTCATTTTTGGCTTACAAATAAGGGAAAACGAAGACATTTTAGTTCACCTAATAAACTTCTTTCAATCAAATCTAGATTTAAGTGTTGAAATATCAGATTTAAACGATTGCTTTAAGCTGGGACCCAAAAACAGCCTTACCGCCCCAATCCTGATAGAATTTATTTCATACCAAAAAAAATTACTGGTTCTCAAAAACGCTTATAAGCTAAAAGGCAAATCAATATATGGGGGATTCCACGCCAAATCAGATACCATTTTGCTTTAGCGTCTTCGATTTTTTTTTAATTTACGTTTTAGTACTGGCTGAGACTAGCCTTAATAAACTTTTTTTTTGTCAAACAGGAAAAATTAATTTTTAAAAAATTACGTTACTTTTTTTAAACGCACATAACTTTGCAAAAAATGGGTTAAATGAAACGGTTTTTTTTTAAATTTTTGTTTTTAAACGTACTTTTGATAAAAAAATAAAAAAAAATTTGAAAGTATATTATTATGACATTTTTAAGTTTAAAAAATAAATCGTTATTTTTAATCAAGTATGTATCAATCGATTTTTTTGAAATTTTTTGGAAAAAACTATTGTCGATTTATTAAATGTTAAACCTAGTCCGGTAATGGGAAAATATTTTATTCTATTATTTTTTATTTTTATTTACCTAGGTATGTTTATTTTATTTTTTGTCATTAATTTAAAAAAAAGTGTTGTGCTTAGGGGCCTCTAACTATTTTTTTTTTATTTTTACAAAAGTATTAAAGGAAAAGAATATTAAAAAACTGTTACTTTTATGCTCGGTAATTTTTTTTTATTATAAAGCTCTCATTTTGTTTCACGTTTAATATTTTGTAAATTGGAGATTCAGCAGATGATGATCGCCCAATCATACTACACATGAAAATAATTTAGATCATTATATTTATTACTGTATAAATAATTTTTTGATATATTTTTGTATAGTTTTATAAACATTTATTCTATGAATAAACTTTTAATAATAACTTTTTAGGCTATAAATAATATTATCAAGTTGTAGTTTTCTAAAACCTACTTTACATTTTTAAGAACTAGCAATGATTCAATACACTATTCTACTTCATAGGAATAAAAACCCATTTTATTATTTATTGCACGTTTATGTGTTAAAATTAAAAACTAAATATACCTACTAGGATTTAAAAAAACGTTTGATATAATTATAATAAAAAAAGTTAACATACCTATAAAACTAACCTACATATAAAACTATTAAACATATAAGCATAAATAGGTATATAACTATAAAATATATATTATATATTTCTTCATATTTATTTATTGCTCTTTTATTATATGTGGGTGATTCTCCAGAACGGAGCAAATATGCTGAAACTCTTAAATAAAATATACTAATGAAAGTAGTTAGCATTTAAATAACACTACAATAGACAGTTTATGTCTAGCAGTAGAACGTACTTAACCAAAAAAATAAAACATTATTTATTTTATTAATTTGAATTTGCTTAAACGCTTTAAAGTCAACTCCATGGACTGTCACCACCTAGCGTAGGGACAACAAATTATCCATATACTATTAGACTAGATGCAATTGTGAAATGATTCTTTCATATTGCATTTCCTCTAACTTGGAATGTATAAAAAACACAACCAAAAGCAAACTTATTGATATTTTAACCCAAAATGTCGAATAAAGCATGAGACACCATTTTACAGCTAAGTTCTTTGCCTTCTTTTAATATATGATAAATCCCCTGTATAAAACGTATTTTAGTAATGTTTGAAGAGTTCGTCGTTTGAGTGATTTAGTGTTGATTTGTGTAAACAAGGCAAAGGGGGTGTAATATTTAATAAAAATTTATAAAGAACAATTATTTGCGAAAAAACGGGTAAGTATTTTTATTAAATATCAACTCCATGTCTTTAATAACAAAGGGATTTAAATACAATTGAAATTTAATCTTTTTCCAGGTGAAATAACCAAATATGCTTTGCTTAAATTACAGTTAACTAATGATACATTATGTACCATTTTCTAAAGTTTGTGACTTTAACTATAAAAACATCAACTCCATGGAGTTAAAAGGTATGTCCATGGAGTTGTTTACTTTCTTATTATTGCCCTAAACTCTTAGCTCATATAAGTTAAGGCATTATTAACGATAATTAATAATATATAGTTAAATTTAAATATAAAGTTAAATATTTATTTGTGTTTATTTTTATTCAAATATTATTTTAATAAAAATAAACACAATTATAATAAAACAATAATAATAAAACAATAAATAAATATGAGGAAATATTTAATATATATTTTATAGAAAGAACTTTTTAATTAAACATACCCAACAAGTTGTAGTATATATATATACAATATATATATGTATACAATGTATATTATACATACCAGGGCCGTAGCGAGGCTGGTGCAGGCCGTGCGGTGCACCAGGGCCCCCGACCTCAAAGGGGCCCCCAAAACTAAAAATTACCAAAAAATCGTAATTTTCGATATCCTATCCTATCCTAAAGTTTTGCACCGGGGCCCCTGAGTCCGTCGCTATGGCCCTGATACATACATATATATTTTTTATGGAGGTTAATTAATTGATTTGTATAGACAGGGCCACACCAAGTGCTTTTGCCGCCGGGTGCAAACAAAAGCTTGCCGCCCCTTAAAGAAAAAAAATCTCAATAACACTTTTTTGCCTCCGAACAATTACAATGGAGCATTCAAATGGACAATACTTTTTTCCGTAACTGTACACCAGATCCACCTTACAAACAGGAGCTCAATCTAAACCCAAATAATCGGTATACATACAAGTTTTGTTTTTTAATTTTATCGTATATTAAATTGTCTTTGTCTGCAAATTTTACTATTGATTTTTATTCGTTAATTTTTGTATTAAATTCTTAATTGTTTAACGTTTGTATGTAATATTTTAAAAAATGTTGTATTATATAATTTGTACTACTATATTTAAAACACTTAAAGAAATGGATCCTTATTTAAGAGAGTTCGATTCTATCACAAATATTATTAAAACGGACATTTTAAATAATACATTTAAATGTCTTAAAAATAAACTCTAAGAACACAAATTTAAAATCTTAATATACGCAGTATAAATAAAAATTTACCAGAACTTGAAATCTTTTTAGAACAATTTTCAACAAAATTTGATTGCATAGTTCTAACCGAAACTAGGCAAGTTGATATTAATTATGTAAAACTGAATGTAATAGGTATATATAGGCTACACGGTAATAGGTATATATAGGCTACACGGTGTTAACTTAACTCAATTTTTAATTGATATTGATTTATACTTTAAATTATATACGGCAAACAATGATTTATGTTTTTTTACGGGAGATTTAAATATAAACCTACAAAATGAAACTGGCGCTTCACGTGAATACTTGGATATAATGACGGAAAACGGTTTTAAATCACTTATTAATGGCATAACTCGCAAACAATATAACGAAGAATCATGCATTGATCTTATATTTTTAAAAGCCAATAATAATTTATACAAAAATGTTCTTCCAGTCATAGTCACTACAAATATAACTGATCACTATCCAACTGTTACACACATTATATTAAATGATGTAATTAAACCACTTATATCAACAAGAAACTTTATTAAACAAATTAATTACAAAAACTTAAAACATGATTTAATATAAATTGGGATGAAGTCCTTAAAGGTGAAGTTGAACCTGCTACTGAAAAATTTATTAATATTATTAAAAATAAAATAAATACCGGCTGAAGGACGAAAGTCAATGGCCTTTTGAAAAATGTATTTTTTTCAATAAAGAACATTTATTATTATTATTAAAATAAATACACATACAATATTTAAAAAAAAAAATAAAAAAGAAAATAAAAAGCGTAAACCATGGATAACCAGAGTAGGGCAGTAATCGAATAAAATTGTAATCATGAATATAAATAGTAATTATTTTGGTGAATAATGATTATTTATGTAGTCATTATTCATGAATACTTTACTTGAATAATATTCATTATTTATAATCAAATTTTACGTTGTAATCATGAATAACGTTATTTATGAAAGTATGATTATAATTAATATTCATAATCAGAATTAAAGAATAAATTATGTAATTATAATCATTCGGTATAATTACTTTGGTAAATAATCCACAAAACACACATTTTATTGATAAAATTTTAATTTTAACAAAATACCATATTTTTGTAAAAAAAATTGAAATATTTTCTATTTTCTGATCGTTAGAAACAATATTTTAAAAGTTATTTAAAAAAACCATGCCTAGCTTACGAAATATACCTACACCCCATCGTGCTTGCAAGAAAAACGCACAATTTTTTATCGAAATTCGACAAAATATTAAACTAAAATGCCAATTTAAAAAAAAAGTCTTAGGACTATATATTATAATTATTATAATAATATGTATAATTCAAAAAAAATAATATCTAGAAATAACAATGATGTCTTTAATCCTTGCTTAAGGAATTTAAAGTGAGAACAATGTAACTAAGAAAATTCATTCACTCGTTGTTATATAATTTCGCCGGGATTAATCATATACAATGACTACAATTATTAATCATTATTCTTTTCCGATAATTGACGATTTCAGTATTTATAACCACTCAAAACGTAAATAATAAATAATATTCGTTATTCATGTTAGAATGATTTATGATTACTTTGTTGTAATCATTATTCATGATTACATTTCATAAATAATAATCATAATCATAATCATAATCGAATACAATTTGCCCCACTCTGTGGATAACATCAGGCCTAATAAACTCGATTAATCATAGGGAAATTTTTTTGGAAACATTTAAAAAACACAGGATATAAATATAAAAATACAGTATAATACCTACAAAAACCAATTAAAAAAATTAATAAATAAAACTAAAATTAATTGTTGTATCAATAACAAACAAATAAGGAATACAATACATAACTTTAAAAATACAAAAACACAAGACAATGAAATTAAAGAATTACGTCACATGAAATAGTATCAAACAAACAAAAAATTCCAAATATCTTCAACCATCATTACGCTACAATGGCAAATAAAATACATAAAAGTAACAACTTTCAAGAAAATCGCTTAAGACTTAATAATTCACTTTTTTTATTACCCACATGTCCAAATGAAGTAAAACAAGAAATACAAAAGGCATAGATAATATTGTCACGAAATAAGAAAATATTATTAATTTATTTTAATTAATTTATTATATAGTATTTAAATAATTATATTCCCACAGCCGAGCAAAGGAAGTTTCAGATTATTGCAGACGTATTATATGCATTTCAATAGAAATATACTGCAATCTTGATAATAATCAAACACATAGCTCGTGTAAGTTCTAAGTTTGTATATAAACCACACATTTTTGTAATAGAGAGATCAGATTAAATAAAGCTGTCATAATGTAAGTTTGGCTTTTTAACCATAGGTCACCCAACAGTCCCAATCATCGATGGTGCAGTCCCAATCGTCACATGGCCGTCACTATTTTTGCTTTACATGAACAACTTATTTAGGGTTAAAACGGAAGGCAAACTTTTAAGTTTTGCTGACGATATCACCTTCGGCTTTAATAAGGGTATAACATGGGAGTCACTGAAAACTACTATTGAGAAGGATTTTGTTTCCATTAAAGGTTGGTTTGATTTCAATCTATTAACATTAAATGTTGAAAAAAACAACTTTATAGCATTTGTTTTATACTCTAAAAGCCTACCACAATAGGACACGTTAAATTTTAATCAATTCTCGATCAGATATGTAAGTCAGCGAAATTTCTAGGTATAACGCTAGATCTACATTTGAGGTGGGACTCCCAAGTGCAAAATATTACAAAAAAATGAGATGTCTCATTTCCTATTTTAAATTACTTAAACCAATTTTATCAATCCCACAACTACATACGGTCTATGATGCACTTGTGGAGTCGCACTTAAGGTGGTATCTTAGGCTGGGGTGGTGTGTACAAATCACAACTAAGAGATTTGGAAGTGGCGCAAAAAAGAATATTAAAGATTATTCAAGGGGTAGAAATAACTTACCCCACGAATTACCTGTTTCAGGGATAAAAAAATTGACTGTAGACAGTTATATTACTTAAACCTTTTATTGCATATGTTTTATAAAAAGAAAAATTTTAAATTAGTTAACACCAGAAGTTGCAACAACTTAGCCATTCCGAAAATGAAAAAAACTATAGGCCAACGTTCTCTTATCTACTTGGGCCCAAAAGTGTATAATAACCTACCTGCCAGTAGAAAAATACCAATGGTAACTCTTATATAAATATGTGCAAGAACTATATACTACAGCAACCCAGACAGTTCACTGATAATGAAATTTATTTTAAAAACACATAATAATTAACTTACATTTTGCATATTTTTATTTGTCCAAACCAAGTCAATTATTGTTATTAAATTAATTGTGCAATTTTTTTTGCTAAATACTTTTTATTTTATTTTATTTTATGTTTTACTAACCCTTACAAAATATTACTTATTAGGTATTATTGTTATTTATATTTTTATTTCTATACACGCACAACTGTTTACTTACATTTAAGTGTTTTAGCATATTTATTGATTTTAATGTAACTTGCAATCTATGTATTTTCTCTACTTATCAATAAATATTATTATTATTATTATTATAATAAAGCTCATTAATTTAGTAACCCAAGGTACTTTTGAGGTGTTGTATTCATGGGGAAAGTATTAAAAAGGAATTTATAAATACAGTAAATAAAAGACAATAAATTACGTTTGAACTCAGGTCAAACACCCGGAAGGCTCCCGTTTATTTTTATATAAATATCGCTCATAAAACCTTCCAAAATAAGGGATTATGGGAGAGAGTTAAACGTATAAAATATTTAAATATTTAAACAATAATGATATTTATTTGGATAGAGCAACAACAATAACCGCAACCCAAACGGCATCAGTCAATATTCCATCTGCATTAGGCCATCATCCAAATAAAGTTTTTATAATTATTTACTGTTGAATTTAAGTTAACTGTTACATAAATTTTCATGTGATATTTATTATAGTTCAGGCTCAATCAACTGAAAAAGTAGTAAATAAATTATCAGGCTCGAGATCATTCCAATTGAGGGTCCGCAATTGCCCAATTGCCTTATTTGTCGGCAAACTTTAATAACTTAATAATTACCATAAAATACTAGGTAATAATTTGACCAAATAACAAAAGGCAATGTCTGCGTTGCGCATTCACATGAATCCAGACTGGCCGGCACCTAATAAAATTAGTAATTCAAAATGGGCTTGTTGTATCAGGATTCCACGGACAGTGGATAAATTACTGTTACCACTCACTCCAAATGTAATACCAAATAATTTAATATGACTGGTAAAAACTAATTACGGGACATAAATGTGAATCTGTGAGTACAATTTAATAAATCCCGTATTCAAGAAAATTGATATCAATTTACACAGCGTTTATGGTAAATCCCCTTTTTAAAATATTTATTAAAATAAAAACTCAAGTACAATCCTGACATTTAGCTAAATAAAATTGAATACGATCCTGCTCTTTTAATTTAATAAAATCTGTTCAACCCTGCTCTTTTAATTCAATAAAATCAAGTACCAATTGTTTATAACTTAGAATCTAAATTATAATACGAAATACCTAGTTCAAACGTAAATTTATTTTATATCGATTACGGGCGGAATAGATCGATCTATGACGCCAAGTCAAATAATCGAATATTACTCTTTACACAAGGCATTTTTGTAAACTTATTATACCAAAATGTTCGAGAATATTTATACTACAATAATTTAGTTATTAAAATGTACAAACCTACAAATGTAAGCCACTATTTCCTCACACACAATTTTACACCTCTTGTCGCTGCACCGGCTCTTTTCGAATGATCTCTGCTCTTCCCTTCCCAACTTGACTACCGGCATTCTTCTCCCCTTTCTTTTCTCACCTAAACAGGAGTGCCCAATCGTTCGGCACTCGGTACGTCAAATACATTTCTATTTCGCGCTAAATTTAAATGTTAGTTTTATTTACATGCCTTTTTGGATACATTTATTTTAAACAATTAGGATCGTAATAACCTACGGATTGTTTAGTAGGGGGGTAATTGCAGATCTCCTCAGACGCCCCCAAAGTGTTGATAAGGAACCAGCTTGGTGCAGATCCGAAAGTAACACTTTTAACCCCCCTTTAGAATTTAGAAAAGGGTCAGAAGTATGACATAAAAATAAAAACTTGAGTTTTTAAATAGGTGCACTAACATAGAAAAGTATTCAACGATTCAAGAAAAAAATTTCTGAATATTAGTTTGTGTTTTCATGAAAAATGGCTTTCAAGGAAGAAGTTGATTTAATTATTATTAATCTGAAGGATGGTACATCGTTGCCTTCGAGGTAAATGGAAATGAAGATAACAGGTACAGAAAAAAACCAATACAGATGAAAAAAGATAGAATAATGGGAATCTAAGGATGCTCTTACTGAATTCTAAGGATTGGTGAGGCGATTGTAAAGTCTCATAATTCATCGTGCCAAGATGCAGCTTAAATGTTCAAAACATTGAGTCAAGTGTAAGCAGCATAAAAGTCAATTGCTATCTGAATTCTTCAGAATTAAATTCAACAAGTCTTTGGATGTCATGTCCAATATAGCTGCAATACAAAACCTCTTTTTTCGTTTGAATTCCCTTAATACACCAATTGACAATGCAATGCTAATGACAAGAATAATTTTGGCGCTTTGTGAAGAATACAAATATTTCTCTAGGGCCTGGGATTCAACGTAAAAGGAAAATAAGAAAATTGATAATTTTAAATTAAGACTGGTTGTTAAAAAACAAAAAATTAAAGGCCGAAATGAAGAGTCAAAAGTGCTTACTATAGTCATTGTTATTTGCATAAACCTATAGGTTTATGCAAATAACAATGACAATAACAAAGAAAGACAAAACAACAAGGCTGGAAGAAAAAATGTAAAGTTCTTTAATTGCGGTGGTGGTCACTATGCCAATGAATGTAATAAGTTAAACAAAAAAAAACAACGTCAAGGTAATAAAGTAACAATCAAACAACTACATCATGTAGTATTTTCATAATTTTTATGGGTCTCTATGGGGTATTTTAAGCAGGGATTTTATGGAAAGTTATATTTCAGAAAATGTCAACAAAAAGAACCTGGATACTGTGTTTGTTGTAGATAGTGGTTGTAATACTCATTTAACTCATGATAAAAAAATAATGTGGCGAAGAAAGGCCAATAAACGTATTGTTGACTAATGTAACATATGTGCCAGACTTGACAATAAAAATAGTTGTAATACTCATTTAACTCATGATAAAAAAATAATGTGGTGAAGAAAGACCAATAAACGTATTGTTGACTAATGTAACACATGTGCCAGACTTGACAATAAAAATAGTCTGTATATATAAAGTAGAATTTAAAAAGCACAATCAACAAGAAGCACTCCTTACAAAACAAGAAGTACTAAGAAGTAAAAGTATAGAAATGTGTGACCCTGCTTAAAATACCCCATAGAGACCCATACAAATAATATATCGGGCGCTAACGGACTCAATATGTGCATTTATCCATGTTTTTTTTCCGGATACGGCCCGATAGAAAATTTATAGGAAATTACCAATATGCACACCATAAATTTTACATTTCCCCTATTGAGACCAATAGAAAATAACTCAAGGATATATAGGGATATCACTATAGAGCAACCATAAAACATTTGACAAAATTTTGGTAAAACCTATGGGAGAAAAACTAATTTCTACCTTTATGTGTATTTTCCGTATTGAGACCAATAGCAAATAAATCAAGGAAGGATATCCCTATAGAACAACCATAAATCCCAACTATGGGTCCTATACATACCGATACACCCTATAGAAATACCATACAATCCTATACAAAAATCTATCGGTTTGACAGGGTCTCTATGTGACATTTTAACCGACAGTAAATTTTTTTGTAAGATATGTGTTATTGCAAAACAAACAAGAAAGCAGTTTAACACAGCAAGAAAAAGAAACAATAGACCACTTCAAATTATTTACACCGACATACGATATTTAGCTATACGTTTTATTTCAGGTTACAATACGAATGCTCATCAAGATGCCGCGATTGCAGTAAAAAAAATGCGAATAAACTGCTGAATTTTTGGCAAAATTAACTTTGGATCTACATTTAACAGAGCCGCACCAAGTGCTTTTGCCGCCGGGTGCAAACAAAAGCTTGCCGCCCCTTAAAGGAAAAAAATCTCAAAAACACTTTTTTCTTCTACCTTACTAGAAAACTTAATTTTCCACCCCTGAGCGAGGGAGGAAAATGCCTCTTTTCCTCCCCAGGAGGAAAAAAAATTTCCCCCCTCTTTTTTAACAATTTTACATTAGAAAGAGTTTTTGTACCTTGTATTATAATAGCCCTTGTAGCGGCATTACCTCCACTACTCAGGCAAACAAACACAATAAAAACAGGCAAAAGTATAAAACATTTTAATTACAATTACGTGATAAAATGTACGGATTGTCGAGGCTCACATTTAATCCTACCGACAATAAAATAATCCCACAACCAAACTTCACAATACCATAAACATTTCCTTATCATTCGAAGAATTTCTAGCCTAAATAATATCCAAAATCCCAGAAATTTGGAAAGCCCTTGCATTAGCTCCAAATTTCAGGTCGACGTACAAGAGCACGTAACGGCCGAACTACCTGTATCTAAAATATAAAACCTAGTTCTGTTCTAAGCTAATCACTCAGACTCAGTAACTCAGTAACTCAGAACTCAGTCATTTCAATTCAGTGAACCCAGTTCCATCATCCGGTCGACATCATTCAGTTAAGTTCCAAACTATCGGGCCTCGACATCCAACTTAAATTTAAACCCCCGCAAATTGGTGACCCCGACGTGATCGTGAACATTTGTGACTTTTTATTTTGTGCAGGGCGCGTAGTGAAAACAATAACACTCTTCTGAAATATATAACGTATCAAAGTTTTTTTGTGTGACAAAATGGTGCTAGGCCGTGACGACGAGGAACGCGAGCGAGCCGAACTATTGCGCGAACGCGAGCAGCTCCGAACAGAACAAGAAGAGTTGCGGCAACAACAAGAAGCATTCGCGAAAGAACGCGGTACGGCCCCCCAGGTGCAATCGTTAGCCCCCAGTGTCGACCGCGTGGCCGTTCGATTGCCGCCCTTTGTGCCGAGCGACCCGGAGCTTTGGTTCAGCATGGTAGAACGCAGCTTTTACGCAGCCAAGGTCATGACCGACTCCACCAAGTTTGGCTACGTTCTCGGTGTCCTCGACCCGAAATATGCCACTGAAGTCCGCGACATCATTGTTAATCCACCGGTCAGAGACGCGTATCAGACCCTCAAAACAGAGTTAATTAAACGTCTCAGTGCCACCCAAGATCAAAACACCAAGCGGTTACTAGAACGCGAGGAGATAGGCGACCGTAAACCGTCACAATTCCTCCGCCACCTTCGCAACCTCGGCGGCACGGCAGTATCGGAAAATGTTATCCGTACCCTATGGATGAGCCGACTTCCGACGGAGACCCAAGCCATCTTAGCGACGCAAAAGGGCGCCACATTGGACACCGTGGCCGACCTCGCCGATGCCATCACCGACGCACGTCCCCACGGACCGCCCCAGGTAGCCGAGATGACAAAGCAGTCTCAGGAGGCGCTGCTTAATTTAAAACTGGCCCAACTAACCGTCAACCTACGAGAAGATATCGGATATCTGATATCCTGTCCACCATCCAACAGGAGATCGCAGCGCTGAATTACGCTCCACGCGACGACCGTGCCGGACGCAAGGGATCGCGCGCGCGTTCGCTCCCTCGATCACGCTCCTCGTCTCGGGTACGTAAGCCAGCTCAATCCGGGATTTGCTACTATCATTGGCGATTCGGCGACAACGCGAAGAAGTGCGAACCGCCATGCTCAAGGGCGGGAAACGACCAGGGCAGTCGCTAGCGACGGCAAGCGACCCTCGCCCGACAACGTCAACACGCCGTCTCTTTGTTACCGATCGCCACACCAAAACGCGTTTCTTAATCGACACTGGAGCCGATCTCTGCGTGTACCCCAGAACAATGGTTCCTGGCCCATGCAGGCGATCAACGTACACACTATCAGCGGCGAACGGAACAGCCATATCAACGTACGGCACCATAACGCTGAGTTTAAATTTCGGTTTACGACGCGCGTTTCCCTGGAAGTTTGTGATAGCCGACGTCGCCAAGCCCATCATTGGCGCGGATTTCCTTTCGCACTACGGATTGCTCGTTGACTTACGGCACGAACGTCTCTCCGATCAGCTTACCAACCTCGAGGCACGCGGACAGACAACCAACAGCGATATTAGCAGTATCAGGACGGTACCATTGCCGGATTGCAAATATCAGGAACTGTTACTTCAATTCCCGGACATCATGAGACCCGACGGACGAGTTACCGATCCAAAGTACTCAACCCAACATCATATCCGCACCACGCCAGGGCCGCCAGCGTTCAGCAGACCTCGACGGCTCGCGCTTGACCGGTTAGTTATAGCGAAACGCGAATTCGCTGATATGATACAATTGGGTATAGCACGACCATCCGAGAGCTGTTGGGAATCACCACTACACATCGTGCCCAAAAAGGGTAACGCCGTGCGATTGACGGGTGATTACCGCGCGTTGAAAGCCCGGACCATCCCAGATCGCTACCCCATCCGTCACATCCAAGACTTTGCGCAGACACTCTGGGGGAAATCAGTTTTTTCGGTACTCGACCTCGTACGGGCCTACAATCAGATCCCGATGGCGCCAGAGGATATTGCCAAAACTGCCATCACCACTCCCTTCGGCCTCTTCGAATTTTTGTACATGTCATTCGGCCTACGCAATGCCGGCCAGACCTTTCAGCGCTTTATCGACGAAGTGCTCCAAGGACTGGACTTCTGTTACGCGTACCTAGACGACATACTCGTGGCTTCATCATCGGAGGAGGAACACCGCGAACACCTGCATATCCTGTTTGAACGACTGCGTAAATATGGCGTCATCATCAATCCTGCCAAATGCATCTTCGGAGCAGCCGAGGTGTCTTTTCTAGGCTACTCTGTTTCGAGTAAAGGCACCCGACCACTGCCGGACCGAGTCCAGGCAATCACCGAGTATCCAGCTCCAACTACAGCTGAGCAACTCCGACGCTTCTTGGGTACGGTGAATTTCTACCGGAGATTCATACCCAAGGCCGCGGAAACTCAGGCACCTCTACACGACCTCCTTCAAGGCAATATCAAGGGGAAGGCAACACTTCAATGGACACCGGCAGCAGAGCAGGCTTTCACAGCCTGTAAGGACGCTATTTCCACTGCCACACTGCTGACTCATCCTAAACCTGATGCGCCACTTGCACTCATATGTGACGCATCAGACACCGGCGTAGGAGCGACGCTGCAGCAGAGGATAGGAGAAAATTGGCAACCACTGGCCTTCTTCTCGAAGAAACTTAGCCCGGCCGAAACCAAATACAGCGCCTTCGACCGAGAGCTGCTAGCTATCTACCTGGCCATCAAACATTTCAGGCACATGGTGGAAGCTAGGCAGTTCACTATATACACCGATCACAAACCAATCACTTTTGCATTCCGGTTACAGAAGGCTGACAAAAGTTCCCCGCGACAAGCCCGACACCTAGACTTCATCAGCCAGTTCTCCACAGACATCCAGCATATCTCCGGCAAGGACAACATCGTAGCCGATGCTCTGTCACGTGTAGAAGAGATTGGCACTACATTGGACTTTCCAGCGCTGACTGTAGCCCAGGAGAACGACCCCGAACTGAAGGAATTTTTGCAACAAGAATCAGCGCTACGAATCCAACGAGTACCAGTACCAGGGGCTGACCTAACCATCCTATGCGACGTCTCCACGCCCAATGCTCGACCCATCTTACCAAGAGCATTCAGACGAGCAGCTTTCAACGCTGTAGACCAACTTTCGCATCCTGGAATTAAGACCACAGTCAAGCTCGTAACCCAGCGCTACGTATGGCCATCGGTGAAAAGGGATTGCCGAGAATGGGCTCGTGCGTGTATACAATGTCAACAAGCCAAGGTAACACGGCACGTAGCATCAGCTGTCGGAGAATTTTCTAACCCAACAGCTAGGTTCGAGCACGTGCACATCGACCTTATCATCATGCCATCGTCGGAAGGCTGTCGATACTGCCTCACTTGTATCGACAGGTTCACCCGCTGGCCGGAAGCATTCCCACTGCAGGATCAAGAAGCTTTCACGGTGGCCAGAGCGTTCTACGAAGGATGGATCTGTCGATTTGGAGCACCACTTCGCATCACCACCGATCAAGGGCGTCAATTCGAGTCTAACCTTTTTAAGCAGCTGAATCGTTTGACAGGTACGACTCACCTAAGGACCACCGCCTACCATCCAGCCGCAAACGGCATGGTCGAACGTCTCCACCGACAACTTAAGGCAGCAGTCAAATGTCACGAAAACCACCAGTGGACGCGAGTACTGTCAACAGTACTCCTGGGCATCCGCGCCGCCTGTAAGGAGGATATACAAGCTTCAGCTGCGGAACTAGTATATGGAGCAGCAATGAGACTCCCTGGGGAGTTCCTGGTGCCCCGTATCAACAGCCACACTACTGATGCCGCCGATTTCGTCCAAGAATTGCGAGAACACTTCCAGAATGTACGACCAACCAGCGGCTCTCGACATGGCGAACGCAAAACGTATTCAAAGACTTGGTCATCACCAATCAAGTCTTCGTGCGACACAACGCGGCCAGGGGACCACTACAAATGTCTTACGATGGTCCGTACCGGGTCGTACGTCGTGGATCCAAGACTTTCACCATCGCCATCAACGGCCGAGAAGTCACCGTCTCAATAGACCGATTGAAACCGGCATACATCACGACAGACGAGCTTCCCGAAAAACCCCAAAGTCCATCCGACACCTGGCCAGAAGACGAGATGCCAAGACGCGAGGCGCCGGAGGACACCATCGGCCCACCACCCACTCAGACGCCTGGACTGTCCACCTCGAGGAACGTCACACGTTACGGAAGACGTGTCCGATTTCCCGAGCACCTCCAGGCAGGACTCAATTAATTCATTTTTTTTCTTTCTCCTTCGTCAAAAACTGGTAGGGGGGTACTGTAGCGGCATTACCTCCACTACTCAGGGAAACAAACACAATAAAAACAGGCAAAAGTATAAAACATTTTAATTACAATTACGTGACAAAATGTACGGATTGTCGAGGCTCACATTTAATCCTACCGACAATAAAATAATCCCACAACCAAACTTCACAATACCATAAACATTTCCTTATCATTCGAAGAATTTCTAGCCTAATTAATATCCAAAATCCCAGAAATTTGGAAAGCCCTTGCATTATTAGCTCCAAATTTCAGGTCGACGTACAAGAGCACGTAACGGCCGAACTACCTGTATCTAAAATATAAAACCTAGTCCTGTTCTAAGCTAATCACTCAGACTCAGTAACTCAGTAACTCAGAACTCAGTCATTTCAATTCAGTGAACCCAGTTCCATCATCCGGTCGACATCATTCAGTTAAGTTCCAAACTATCGGGCCTCGACATCCAACTTAAACGCTGTTGTAAGTTACACCACTATTTTTCATTGTAAATAAATAACGTACTACGAACAACACAAGTGTTTAACTTCACACGAAAAATACCTCACTACAACCCCCGCACCCTATTTGATTTTATAGGAAAAAGATTTACTCCGCGCTTGTCCAACCATTCTTTTAACAAACTATATTCATTTTCATATCGCTCTTTCGATTTTTAAGGAAATAAATTAATTATTCTTGCCTTTTTAGCAAGATCTTGCGGCAGGTCTTCTTCGCTAGAACTCAAACAAACGTAGGAAGAATTTCAAATTTTTGATAAACATTCTGACAGCTTATAATGTTTGTATTACCAAAAATACCATAGCAACAAAGCGTTGTCAACATAACGTCGGCGACGCAACACCTACTTAATTTTTGTCATAATTTTATAGCCCCATACCAGAACGCTTAAAATGTCTTAAACCCGTTAAAAGGTAATAGAAAAAACTATATACATACCTCAGGAGGAAAATGCGTTTCCTCCCTTGAATATTTAATGCCCTTCGCTTCGCGTCGGGCATCAAACTATTCGCTGGAGGACAAGCACTACTTTCCTCCCATGGTATATAAATAGCTATTTTTACTTAATAAAATTATTATTTAATGTTAACAAAAAAACTAAAAAACTATATATGTTTTATATAGTTTGTTTTTACTATGTATATGTATATATATATATATATATATATATATAAAGGGTGTTTTTTTAAAGGTATAGAACTTTCTACAGGAATATCTGTCAAACCATTTGTCAGAATGGTTACCTGTCTTTGACATTTTGTTTAGTAAACTTACAAACTTGCAAATTACTATGAAAAGACTTACACCTAAATAACGTTTACAAATCGTGAAGATTTATTTTCACTTCGCCCAATTACGGTGCGCATAATCGTCCATCTGCAGCTTATACGCGATACTATGGATCGATTTATATCTACGAATACTGGAGTATTAGTATAAGATCTTATGGATAATATTCATCCAACACGATCACTAGGGTGAGCCAAAAAAACTAACCTATCGGATTTATGGGTTAAAATGAACCTACATACCGAGCAAAAAATTTTCCTGCAAGGAAAATTTTTTTGCTCAATTTTAAAAGGTGTCGGTGAGCATTCTAAGTTTTCCATTGAAATAACACGTAAAAAAATCTTTTTTCATTAAAAAAAATATAATTTTTGAACCGTTTGAGATAAAAATTTTTACGTCGCGGATTCTTGTAGAGCATAAAATTTCCTACAAAATCTATCCCAGAATTATTTTTTTTCAATTTAAAAATTCGTATATTTGAAAGCTTTGAAAAGTGAAAAAAATCATAATATTTAGTTTTAGTGTTTTTTGACTAAAAATGTTCATTAGGGTGTTTCATTTAAAACGAAAATTTTTTTTGCTGACACATGAAAATTTTGGTTTTTAGGTTGAAAAAAAAATTCCCTGAAAATTTGAGCCCTTAATTTTGATTCTAAGTACTTCCTTTTTAATTTTGTAGTTTTTCCATACAAAAAGCATGTATTTTTAATCATTTTTACTTTAAATTTCTATATTTTGGCCGGGTTTTGAATTATAATTTTTATCACCATAATAAAGGCCCTGCATCAATTTTGTTTTTGATTTATTTACGTTGATTGTAGTAGCTCCAAAAGTCGTTTTTTCACTTTTTCTCATATTTTTGAGAAAATCGAGCGAATGACTGGTTTTACCGAAAAAGTTCAAATAAAAAAGTTGTAGAAAATTTTTGACTAAAAAGGTTTTTACGTTCATATCACTAAAGTGCTTTGTTTAAGAGATATAAGCAATATATAGTTGTTGAATAAAATTACATAAATTTCAATAAAACCTATTTTTTCTTTGTTTTTGGTTATTGAATTGCTTATATCTCTTAAACAAAGCACTTTAGTGATATGAACGTAGGAACCTTTTTTGTCAAAAATTAAATTTCCTACAACTTTTTTATTTGAACTTTTTGGGTAAAACCAGTCATTCGATGGATTTTCTCAAAAATATGTGAGAAAAAGTGAAAAAAACGACTTTTGGAGCTAAACATTCAATTTTCTTAGTTTCTTTAAGAAACTTTCTTGACCCATCACTGGTAATATTCATAAGAATATAAGAAAAAATTGAACCTACACCTCGCCAAAGTTTTTTGTTTCGAATGCGTTCCACCAACTTCAAATACCGACAGACAGCTGTTTCGACCTTTATTGGGTCTCATCAGTGTCGGGCAACTTGGTGTAGTGGAACACAATCAAAACAAATTACTCCCTCAGCTTATATGCTCGGTTGTTAAGTCAACAGAGGCGAGATGTAAGAACATCAGGTGATCCACACCGTCAAACGACGTGGCCTTTGCTGCAATCGGTACATACTATGCAACCGGGACTGCACACAGCAATTGTATCACAGATACTAATATGGCCTAAAGGAATCTAGAATTAACCCAAACGGGCTAAACATTAAGGTAAACATTCAATTTTCTTAGTTTCTTTAAGAAACTTTCTTGACCCATCACTGGTAATATTCATAAGAATATAAGAAAAAATTGAACCTACACCTCGCCAAAGTTTTTTGTTTCGAATGCGTTCCACCAACTTCAAATACCGACAGACAGCTGTTTCGACCTTTATTGGGTCTCATCAGTGTCGGGCAACTTGGTGTAGTGGAACACAATCAAAACAAATTACTCCCTCAGCTTATATGCTCGGTTGTTAAGTCAACAGAGGCGAGATGTAAGAACATCAGGTGATCCACACCGTCAAACGACGTGGCCTTTGCTGCAATCGGTACATACTATGCAACCGGGACTGCACACAGCAATTGTATCACAGATACTAATATGGCCTAAAGGAATCTAGAATTAACCCAAACGGGCTAAACATTAAGGTAAACATTCAATTTTCTTAGTTTCTTTAAGAAACTTTCTTGACCCATCACTGGTAATATTCATAAGAATATAAGAAAAAATTGAACCTACACCTCGCCAAAGTTTTTTGTTTCGAATGCGTTCCACCAACTTCAAATACCGACAGACAGCTGTTTCGACCTTTATTGGGTCTCATCAGTGTCGGGCAACTTGGTGTAGTGGAACACAATCAAAACAAATTACTCCCTCAGCTTATATGCTCGGTTGTTAAGTCAACAGAGGCGAGATGTAAGAACATCAGGTGATCCACACCGTCAAACGACGTGGCCTTTGCTGCAATCGGTACATACTATGCAACCGGGACTGCACACAGCAATTGTATCACAGATACTAATATGGCCTAAAGGAATCTAGAATTAACCCAAACGGGCTAAACATTAAGGTAAACATTCAATTTTCTTAGTTTCTTTAAGAAACTTTCTTGACCCATCACTGGTAATATTCATAAGAATATAAGAAAAAATTGAACCTACACCTCGCCAAAGTTTTTTGTTTCGAATGCGTTCCACCAACTTCAAATACCGACAGACAGCTGTTTCGACCTTTATTGGGTCTCATCAGTGTCGGGCAACTTGGTGTAGTGGAACACAATCAAACACAGTCGAAACAGCTGTCTGTCGGTATTTGAAGTTGGTGGAACGCATTCGAAACAAAAAACTTTGGCGAGGTGTAGGTTCAAAACCTATTTTTTCTTTGTTTTTGGTTATTGAATTGCTTATATCTCTTAAACAAAGCACTTTAGTGATATGAACGTAGGAACCTTTTTTGTCAAAAATTAAATTTCCTACAACTTTTTTATTTGAACTTTTTGGGTAAAACCAGTCATTCGATGGATTTTCTCAAAAATATGTGAGAAAAAGTGAAAAAAACGACTTTTGGAGCTAAACATTCAATTTTCTTAGTTTCTTTAAGAAACTTTCTTGACCCATCACTGGTAATATTCATAAGAATATAAGAAAAAATTGAACCTACACCTCGCCAAAGTTTTTTGTTTCGAATGCGTTCCACCAACTTCAAATACCGACAGACAGCTGTTTCGACCTTTATTGGGTCTCATCAGTGTCGGGCAACTTGGTGTAGTGGAACACAATCAAAACAAATTACTCCCTCAGCTTATATGCTCGGTTGTTAAGTCAACAGAGGCGAGATGTAAGAACATCAGGTGATCCACACCGTCAAACGACGTGGCCTTTGCTGCAATCGGTACATACTATGCAACCGGGACTGCACACAGCAATTGTATCACAGATACTAATATGGCCTAAAGGAATCTAGAATTAACCCAAACGGGCTAAACATTAAGGTAAACATTCAATTTTCTTAGTTTCTTTAAGAAACTTTCTTGACCCATCACTGGTAATATTCATAAGAATATAAGAAAAAATTGAACCTACACCTCGCCAAAGTTTTTTGTTTCGAATGCGTTCCACCAACTTCAAATACCGACAGACAGCTGTTTCGACCTTTATTGGGTCTCATCAGTGTCGGGCAACTTGGTGTAGTGGAACACAATCAAAACAAATTACTCCCTCAGCTTATATGCTCGGTTGTTAAGTCAACAGAGGCGAGATGTAAGAACATCAGGTGATCCACACCGTCAAACGACGTGGCCTTTGCTGCAATCGGTACATACTATGCAACCGGGACTGCACACAGCAATTGTATCACAGATACTAATATGGCCTAAAGGAATCTAGAATTAACCCAAACGGGCTAAACATTAAGGTAAACATTCAATTTTCTTAGTTTCTTTAAGAAACTTTCTTGACCCATCACTGGTAATATTCATAAGAATATAAGAAAAAATTGAACCTACACCTCGCCAAAGTTTTTTGTTTCGAATGCGTTCCACCAACTTCAAATACCGACAGACAGCTGTTTCGACCTTTATTGGGTCTCATCAGTGTCGGGCAACTTGGTGTAGTGGAACACAATCAAAACAAATTACTCCCTCAGCTTATATGCTCGGTTGTTAAGTCAACAGAGGCGAGATGTAAGAACATCAGGTGATCCACACCGTCAAACGACGTGGCCTTTGCTGCAATCGGTACATACTATGCAACCGGGACTGCACACAGCAATTGTATCACAGATACTAATATGGCCTAAAGGAATCTAGAATTAACCCAAACGGGCTAAACATTAAGGTAAACATTCAATTTTCTTAGTTTCTTTAAGAAACTTTCTTGACCCATCACTGGTAATATTCATAAGAATATAAGAAAAAATTGAACCTACACCTCGCCAAAGTTTTTTGTTTCGAATGCGTTCCACCAACTTCAAATACCGACAGACAGCTGTTTCGACCTTTATTGGGTCTCATCAGTGTCGGGCAACTTGGTGTAGTGGAACACAATCAAAACAAATTACTCCCTCAGCTTATATGCTCGGTTGTTAAGTCAACAGAGGCGAGATGTAAGAACATCAGGTGATCCACACCGTCAAACGACGTGGCCTTTGCTGCAATCGGTACATACTATGCAACCGGGACTGCACACAGCAATTGTATCACAGATACTAATATGGCCTAAAGGAATCTAGAATTAACCCAAACGGGCTAAACATTAAGGTAAACATTCAATTTTCTTAGTTTCTTTAAGAAACTTTCTTGACCCATCACTGGTAATATTCATAAGAATATAAGAAAAAATTGAACCTACACCTCGCCAAAGTTTTTTGTTTCGAATGCGTTCCACCAACTTCAAATACCGACAGACAGCTGTTTCGACTGTGTTTGATTGTGTTCCACTACACCAAGTTGCCCGACACTGATGAGACCCAATAAAGGTCGAAACAGCTGTCTGTCGGTATTTGAAGTTGGTGGAACGCATTCGAAACAAAAAACTTTGGCGAGGTGTAGGTTCAATTTTTTCTTATATTCTTATGAATATTACCAGTGATGGGTCAAGAAAGTTTCTTAAAGAAACTAAGAAAATTGAATGTTTACCTTAATGTTTAGCCCGTTTGGGTTAATTCTAGATTCCTTTAGGCCATATTAGTATCTGTGATACAATTGCTGTGTGCAGTCCCGGTTGCATAGTATGTACCGATTGCAGCAAAGGCCACGTCGTTTGACGGTGTGGATCACCTGATGTTCTTACATCTCGCCTCTGTTGACTTAACAACCGAGCATATAAGCTGAGGGAGTAATTTGTTTTGATTGTGTTCCACTACACCAAGTTGCCCGACACTGATGAGACCCAATAAAGGTCGAAACAGCTGTCTGTCGGTATTTGAAGTTGGTGGAACGCATTCGAAACAAAAAACTTTGGCGAGGTGTAGGTTCAATTTTTTCTTATATTCTTATGAATATTACCAGTGATGGGTCAAGAAAGTTTCTTAAAGAAACTAAGAAAATTGAATGTTTACCTTAATGTTTAGCCCGTTTGGGTTAATTCTAGATTCCTTTAGGCCATATTAGTATCTGTGATACAATTGCTGTGTGCAGTCCCGGTTGCATAGTATGTACCGATTGCAGCAAAGGCCACGTCGTTTGACGGTGTGGATCACCTGATGTTCTTACATCTCGCCTCTGTTCACTTAACAACCGAGCATATAAGCTGAGGGAGTAATTTGTTTTGATTGTGTTCCACTACACCAAGTTGCCCGACACTGATGAGACCCAATAAAGGTCGAAACAGCTGTCTGTCGGTATTTGAAGTTGGTGGAACGCATTCGAAACAAAAAACTTTGGCGAGGTGTAGGTTCAACTTTTGGAGCTACTACAATCAACGTAAATAAATCAAAAACAAAATTGATGCTGGGCCTTTATTATGGTTATAAAAATTATAATTCAAAACCCGGCCAAAATATAGAAATTTAAAGTAAAAATGATTAAAAATACATGCTTTTTATATGGAAAAACTACAAAATTAAAAAGGAAGTACTTAGAATCAAAATTAAGGGCTCAAATTTTCAGGGAATTTTTTTTTCAACCTAAAAACCGAAATTTTCATGTGTCAGCAAGAAAAAAATTTTTTTCGTTTTAAATGAAACACCCTAATGAACATTTTTAGTCAAAAAACACTAAAACTAAATATTATGATTTTTTTCACTTTTCAAAGCTTTCAAATATACGAATTTTTAAATTGAAAAAAAAATAATTCTGGGATAGATTTTGTAGGAAATTTTATGCTCTACAAGAATCCGCGACGTAAAAATTTTTATCTCAAACGGTTTAAAAGTTATATTTTTTTTAATGAAAAAAGATTTTTTTACGTGTTATTTCAATGGAAAACTTAGAATGCTCACCGACACCTTTTAAAATTGCATACATATGGCTAGCTCTCCCCACTTTTTGCGTTCTATCTTAAGAATGGTTGATTTTATAACATATTTTTTGGAAAAAAATTACATACTGAATATTAACATTACACTGACAAACATACACAGGCATTTTCTAAGCATTATCCACATACAAGATCACATGTCTCACAATATCTAACAAAAATTCTATTTCTAACCAATTATTTGTTGTGATAATCAATTGTTGGCACATTATGTTGCCAAAAGCATGCGTATTGTTAAAGCCAAAACCTAAAATGCATTTTCTCATAAGATAAAATATTTATAATTAAACTATAAACATACATTAGGCCTAATCTATATAATAGGAAATAAAACAGTATAAACAAGCTTAACATATTATTTTTACTCAATATTTTTTAACAATTTTCTGGGATTTATGGGTTTAAATAACAATACAAAAATCTTTACCTATAATATTATTTTATTTTTTAATAATACTATTTTATTATGGATGTCATGTCAAGTTTCTGTTCGAAAAAGTCAAAACCCTGTTTAAATTTAATTTTTTCCAATTCATTAGATATTCATCTCGAACTCCAGAAGACACTATATTTAGTCAGTGCTGGTTCAGCAAAATGGCAATTCGTCAAACAATATAGAAATTTACATACCTTTCCATATAAGGAGCACTTCGCTTTAAAGCGGTGACTAATGAGGTTGAAATTAACGGATTTACCGACAAATTATACTCGCGAGACAAGTCTTATTTTTTGTGTACATGATTTTACTTAACGTTTTAAATAGTTTACTGGATTTATTTTTAAATTACCATAACAATATATAATCATAATAAATTTTTTAATTATACATAAATACTAGTAAAGTAAAACACATTGGTAATATAAAAAAAAATATGGAATTGCACGTAAACTGTGTTTAAGAATATTGTACATTTCATATGGTTCAATTTTAAGTTATTAAGAACAAACATTTACGCCAAACATACTACTTTAGTATAACAATGCATATAAATATCGTTTTAATATCCAAGGTGGTAAATTAAATTTATTTAAGAGCTAGTTGTAAACCTACAGAAATCCGCCTGCGGTAACAGCTAGTTGCAGAGACTTCGCCGCCATAATATAATATTAATATTATTAGTCCTCACTTAGACCTTAGAAGTTATTAATTATTGTATTAGCAGAATAATAACTTTAATTTCCTAGAAAAAATAATAAGATGGTACATGAACGTAGACAATAAATCGATAAAAGTATTTGTTTACCCTATACGCTAAAGAAGCATCGCTAGCGTCACCACCTGGCCGTTATCATCGCGATGCATCGTAACAAACTACATATTTTAATAATCAGCTGTTAAACTACAAACTAGTGTTTTTAAGAATAAGGCCGGAAAATTTTAAAAATATCGAGAAAAAAACGTAAAACGATTTGTTGTGCTCTTGGGTGTTTTCGAGAAGAAATCCTGGAATGAGTTTTTACCGGTTTATCAATAAACAGTGGAAATCCGAGTGAACAAATTAATTGCTTACAGTCCCTGTGAATATAAATAGTACAGGTACCTACTATTAGATGCAATAAACATTTTAGTAATGATTTACGTGAAAATTGTAAACATTTCAATTTAGTCAAAATTATAAAACAAATATGTCGTCTGAATTTAAACAGAAGTCTCCACTCAATTTTTTAAATACCAAAAACGGGTATTATTCATTATATATAATATTATGTTGCCATGAATTCGCAGATAGATTTATTTTGTCGTTTACTATTTCAAAATGCAGTTGTCGGCGTTTTTTAAAGGAATCAACGATATAAAAAATTTTTGATTTTAAGGTTATGTTTGTACAAAAATTATTTTTTGTTAAATTTCGTAAAAATCTCCAAACTTAAATATAAATTATATAAGGTAAAGTTATCATTAGTTAATTCTGCACCAACAAATAAACGTACCGAATTGGATCATTTGGCAAAACATAAAAATGCAAGTATTTAGTTCTTGCATTACATTTTTAATTAAAAAAAACAATTCACCATGATCCCTTAGATAAAATACACACACTAATGTAACTATATAAGCATATACGCGTTAAGTTTCTTAATCGATGAAATAAGGAATAATAAATCGAAATCGAGCACTAAATTAAAGTTTTTATTTTTTACTCGCAACGCGAAACACAAATAACGTGCGCGATTTAGCTGTGCAATTGAAACTTTGCGAACAAAATTTGTTGAGTAAGATTTTTGTGAAAAAACTACTTATTTATTAAAAAATGATGTGCAGGTCGTATGCTTTAAATGTGTTGTTGACAATCAAATGGCGCGCGGGTTGCGAAAACCCGATACTTCTTTAGCGTATTTCATTGATAATATCTCCGGGTATGCCTTTGGACATGGTTTCTCTTTGCCATTGGAGAAATCAAGTCAATGTTTTATAGTTTTTGTAAGAAGATAAAATAGTGTATATTATAAGGAGGAGAAGGTCCTTTTGTGTTTTGCATTTTTATGTTTTGCCAAAGGATCCAATTCGGTACTACGTATATTTGTTGGTGCAGAATTAACTAATAATAACTTTACCTTATATATGTTACCGGCAATGTGCGAAATGTGTAGATACTCTGCAAACTAACCAAATTACCGGACATTGTGCAAAATTACTTCCATTTTGGGCAATCTGCAAATTTACTACCCTATTTTATGGCATTCTGCAAAATGTCTAATGCGATAGTCAATCTGGGGTTTAAAGATTGTTTCCCTCACAATGACTAGGCAGTGTGCGCAATACTTTTACTTTTGTCGAACTTCGCTATTCAGTCAGAGATTTATAATGCCATAGCGAGCGGAAAAAAAGAAATATTTTTATAGAAATTGAATACATTATGCAGTAAAAACCCAACCCAACCGTTATATAAATAACAAGTGTTTGTTAATTTAATTTTTGTTTGTAGTCTTTTTTTCAAAACAAAATTCAGTTTTTCAATTTTACATTTGTGTCGTGAATTAGTGTTGGCACACTGCCTAGTCAATGTGAGAAGTGAAAACATTTAATCCCCGGATTGACTATCGCATCAAACATTTCGCAGATTGCCTTAAACAGCGTAGTAAATTCGCAGCTTGCCCAAAAAGGTACTGATTTTGCAAAATGTCTGGTAAATTAGTCTGTTTGCATTTGGCACATTGCCGGTAACAAATATAATTTACATTTAAGTTTGGACATTTTTAAGAAAACTAACAAAAAATGGTTTTTGTGCAAGCATAACCTTAAAATCAAACTTTCAATAATCAGTGTTGCCTACTCTAGCGTCAATGCAAGCACGAATTCTATAATGTTATTAATTTTTTCTTGAGGAACATTTTCCCACTCCTCTAAAACTGCTTCTATTAGTTTCTCTACTTTCTGACGAGCCTTATTTTATTCCACAAGGTCATAAATGGATTAAAATTCGGTAAACAACCATTTAAAACAGTCACACCTTTCGTTTTTTTTAAATAATTTTTGTCAACTTTGCTGGTGTAAGAAGGTGCATTATGCGGCATAAATAAAAAAAATGCCAAAGATAGTTAAGGGTTCCACAACTATTAAATCAAAATAGAGTTGGCCATTTAAATTGCTGTTTGGAGCCTAAAAACTGGACTATTGAAGATTGGCGAAATGTCTTACTTTGGAATAAATAAAACTAGAATTGGCCTATATCAGACGACTGGCGAATTCGTGTTTATGGGTCATTTTCAAGAAACACCCGCTTTCAGGAAAATGAAGATCAATTTTTTTTTTGCTTAAATTGACTTTTGGTTGTATTTTTATAAATGTTTAGAGTTTTGTTTATATACATTTAAGACAGGCAGTGCACTTTTTAATTTTTTTTACGTTTTTTTTCAAAAAAATGTGTTTAGCTAGCTTTATATATCTCCACTGTGTTACCAATTTGAAATCCAAAATTTAATTCAATAAAAAAAGTTGTTATAGAAATAATTTGAAATAAAATGTACTTAGTTCACAAACTTTTGACTCCAATTTTTTATTTTATTTTTTATTAAAAATTGTATGCCTATTTTAAATATTTATGTTAGTTAAGTTACTTTTTAAAAGACACCATTCCGATTCTTTGTTAAAAAAACAATACCATTAATATTTTCTTTTAGTCACTGTATTAGTGAGTTAAACTCTAATTAACAGGTTTTACCAAGTAATAGTTATATCATTTTAAGGATTTTTTTTAACAAAAACTAAAAAAAGTATAGAAAAAGACATTGGTATTACAACGGACTGGGGTACACAAAGGACTTAATCAGATAACGTAAAAAAGAAACTATATTGGGTGGTACGATTTTAGAGTAATGCATAAACAAAATCCCTTGTAGTGGTGCTCACTTGCAGAATAACAACTTAGATTTCTAAATTATAGACACACTTTTTCTTTGACTTTAAACTGGTGAAGGTCTTTCGTCCCTTTTAGTACTATATCTTGAGTTGTAATCACAAATAATTTTAAATTGGTTTATCATAAACTACTTTTAATAAAAGCGACGGTAAATATCCACTTTGTTGTCAAAAAATTCTATTGCGTTACCCTAAATTCCATTGCATTACCATAAGGTAACGTAATGGACTCGGTAACGCAGTGGACAAAGTTTTGTGAAACCATATTTAAAAAACAATAATAAGACATTACAGTCATTAATTACTCTCAATGAGCTTTAGTGCCCTAAAATAAACATAAACATTAAAAGTAGTATTTTTTCTTACCTTATTTTTATTATTTTTTTGAGTAACTTAGCGGACAAACAATTATTACATTCGCGTTACCCGCACCTGTTTCAACCGATATCTTCTTCCTGATTGAATAAATAAATTCAGCTGGGTAATGTGTACGTCCGAACATCATTTGTTGATCACGTGAGTGCCAAAAAAGTTGCCATATATATGTTTTTTTAAATATTCTATCGGTAACGTGACGGACGTAACGCAACGGAAAAAATGTCTGGGACATGAGTCAAATTTAAAAAAAGTAGATTAAAATCAATTAATTTATATATAAATTGTTTACTGTATTAACTAAGGATGTTATGGATTGGTTATTCAATATTTAAAAAAAAAATGTATGTAAGTTTTATAAAACGCTAATGGGACATGCGAAAATGTGTGTTTCACAAGTTTCAAAATTAAAAAAAAAATATTCTGAAATAACTAAACAAACATTTTCTGAAAGAGTTTACTAAGGGCTTATTAGGCTTTCACTTGGTTTTAAATCAATAAGATCCGATAATTTTTAACGAAGTTATTGGAATTCAAACTTACGGACAGCGGAAGGCGGGTGTTTTTTGAAAACGACCCTTATAGAGGTCGTGGGAGACAAGCTAGGCTCCGAGCAGCTCAATCGGTCCCAAATTTAAAGGACTTCCTCCTATTTTTGTTTGGGGTGGCCACATGATTGGTAAAAAAAGTTTTTTTTAATTTTTAATAGACAAACTCTTATAGATCCAAGTTATGTAGATTTAGTGATACAATCCGTTGTAATGCTCTGGATCGGTGCGATTTTTCTTATTTATGCAGGATAATGCACCTCTATTTACGAGCAGAGTTGGCAAAAATTGTTTAAAAATTGTAGGTGTGAATGTTTGAGATTGGCCTTCTCGTTCACCTGTTAATCCAGTTGAGCACTTGTGGGATAAGATTAAGAGAATGATTAAAGCTAGTCAAAGTAACCCTGGCAACGCAGAAAAACTAATAAATGCAGTTTTAATAACTTAATGGAACGCACGCCTTGTTTAATTCGTGCTTGCCCAGGCGCTAGAGGTGCCACTTTGTATGGTATGACGTTGTTGCACTCACAATCCACACAACAAGGTCTATTCTTCCTCGTTTCGCGCATACTAAAAATCACGGAGTTAGGCAACCCACTGCAAAAAGATTAAAGGCGGCCATTTTTGTTGTTTACAATCTTTATGCTTTGGATTTGTGCTCTGTTTATACAGATGAATAATCGTTTTAAACGTTGTTAGTTTATTGGATTTTATTGACATCAGTTGAGTTTGCTCCTGTGTGTTCCTGTTTGGTTTTATTGACGTTACCAGTGTGAAATTCACACTGAATCAGTTGAGTGCGCTCCTGTTTGTGTTGATTTTGTCATTGGCTGTTGACTGTACTAGTGTACTTGTTTATAAACACTAATTAGTGCCTATTTTGAAATAAATATTGTTTAACCTGTAAGTAAAACTAAGGTAGTCAGTTTTCTATCTACATAATTTTATTTATTTAGTGACGTACTGCATTGTAAAAAGTTGTAAGAACAACAACAAAAACAACAAAGAGTTAAAATTTTACACATTGCCCAAAAACTCTTTAAAAGCCAAAGAATGGATTGAGGCTGCTGATAATTCAATGGTTATAATGGAAAAACCAAAGTCTCGTAAGTTCCACTACAATTTGTGCAATTATTAATTATTAATGTATATTATTTATTTAGATCGAATTTGTGCTATACATTTTGAGCCAAAATATTTGGTAAGGCATCCACACAAAGTTTTATATGGTTTGTCACCACCTAAAGCCTACCGAGGCCTTCCTGAGAAAGAAAAGCCAAATAATGGATTGAGGCTGCTGATAATTCAATGGTTATAATGGAAAAACCAAAGTCTCGTAAGTTCCTTTACAATGTGTGCAAAGCATAATTATTAATGTATATTATTTATTTAGATCGAATTTGTGCTATACATTTTGAGCCAAAATATTTGGTAAGGCATCCACACAAAGTTTTATATGGTTTGTCACCACCTAAAGCCTACCGAGGCCTTACTGAGAATGCTGTTCCAACTTTGAATTTGCCTGAAAGGTAATATTATATTATTGTTAAGTGAAGAGTCTTCAATTAACAATATTATACCATTTATTTTTTATATCTGTTAACTAATTTTCCAACTATGAAATTTACAGATCCGAAACATTAGAAATGGTTGTAGATCTACCAAATGAAGCAACTTGTGCCAAAAAGGTAATATAAATTATTTGGAATAAAAAACATAATAATATAAATGTTATTTTTAAATTAGCAGTGTAGCATTGCATGACCTGCATAATAATGCCAAATGTTACAGGAAGAGGATAAAACAAAAAATTAAAATATGTCTGCCCTTTACATATTTTTTTTTATTTATTTGGACATTGGACCTTTTTCCAAAGGTAATTTTTAACATAAAATAAAAAAACAAAAATGCACTAATAAATAATTAATCAATTTTACCAAAACTGTGATATATATACAATTCAATACCTTTTAACCAGTGGAAACTATTATAGTGTAGTAAACATTAAGTTTTAAATATTCGATTTTATATGAAATTGTTATTAGAAACTATTGTTATTAAAACGTATTTTATTAAATTTTGTGTTAGTAGTTGACTTAGTCAACTTGACTAGTTAACCCTAATTAGGGATCAGCGCCGTAGCTACAATGGTTCCGTGGGTTCGGTGGAACCAGGCCCGCGAGCTCAAGGGGCCCGCGGCCAGCGATTGGAATAACAATTTTTTTTTTCAAATATTTGGATTAATTTTTTTAAATATATTTCAACATTTACAGGGCATTTATTTATAATAATGGCTTAAGGCTTAGTAAATAGTAAAAGACCACCAATAATAATAATAATAATTTTTGCTTAAATCATGTAAAACTTAAAAAACTATCAACAACCCGTTGGTCTTTACGCAATGATGCAATAAAGCCCTAAATTTTATGTATCTTGATGTTCTTAAGGCCTTGTCTAAAATTATTTTAACATCTAATAATAAGGCTGAAATAGACGACTCGAAAGGATTTAAAAGTACATTGGAGGACTTTGAAACAGTGTTTTTGATTATTTTACAATCTAACATTTTAAATCGCATAGACACAGTATCAAAATCTTACAAAATTAGCAGCAAGATATCCAAAAATCTAGTAAACTTTTAAAAAATGTGTTAAATGACATAAGCAAACTTCGGAATGAATTTTTAGATATAAAAAGAGGCCAATATTACATCAAGTAAATGGGGTATAATTCCAGATTTTTTCCAAAAACGTATTCGCAAACGTTTTTTTGATGAAGTTGGAAATGACTTTGTTTTTTAAACTGCTGAAGATACTTTTAGAGTTGAAGTTTTTTTTAAGACCCTAGATATTATATCAGACAGTTACAAAGTAAAACAATTAGTTTACATCAAATAGCCACTAACTTCAGTATTTTGGAAACAGAAGTTCTGTTAAATTCTACTGATACAGAAGTATACCAAATGGCGGAAAACATTTGTGAAATATATGAAGATGATATTTTAGACTTCCCTATCAATTAATAGCTTTTCAAAAATGTCTTTCTGACGAACTAAAAAATATTAAGTCAGTAAAGAATTTATTATGGTTGACAATTACTCAACCAGTAGCAGCTTTACCGAAATATGTTTTCTATAAGTACTATCGCTAACAAAAAAAACTCATACAGCTCAAAAATCTAGTGTTCCTGATTTTCTATCATTTCGTTGGGGTAATTATGGCTTTTAACATGATACGTCACATTTGAAAGGTCTAAAATTAAATACAAAGTTAGGTTGAAGTTTGAAAAAAAAAATAATATTTCGTCATCCCTCTGTTTTTGTCAATTACTGCCTGCAAACGGCAAAGCATGGAAGTCGCCGTCTTGCTTTATCTCGTTCCAAATGGCTTCAATGGCTTGCCAGAGTTCGTCTGCATTGTTTGGTTGAAAATGTTGTTAAAAAAGTCATAATGGATGTGACAGCTCGATGTCAGCTTGACATTGACGGAAAAGTTTTATTCACATAGCCACAATATAGCTGTATGAGTTTTTTTTGTTAGCGATAGTACCTTACAATTCCTGTGACGGTTGCATCGGCAGATCGATCGTTCTCAAAACTTAAGTTGATCAAAACGTATTTAAGGAACTCCATGAGTCTATATCGATTATCGTCTTTGGCAATGATCTTCATTAAAAATACAGTTGCCCGCTCCATAGATTTTCAAGGAATTATTACAAAATTTTCCGCTGCTAAATCTAGGAAAGTAGCTTTTTAATGGACACACCTTTATTTTTTATACCCTTATATTTTGTTTATAATATATTATTATAAATAGTTTTATTAGTTTTAGTTTATTTTTCCTGTATATATTTTATATAATAAAAGTTTATAAACAATATATAGTCTTTTATTTTTATTTCACTATTAAAGCCGTAGATTTAAGGGGGTATAAAGGTTGTTGTGTTCCTCCCAAATATAACATCAAAAATATTAATAATTACAAAATAAAAAAAACACCTAGATAGAGGCCCGTGGGTATAGCCTGGAACCCGGGCCCGTTGGTTTGTTGCTACGGCGCTGTTAGGGATTAAATATGTTACCTAGGTTTTTATTATTATTCTTTTATCATTTTAAATATGCTAAATTGTATTATTTTATAAGCATGAAGTAATATATTTATTTTATAAATTATATACAAAAATTTAAGTGTATTTAAAAAATACTATTAATGTTTAAGTTTATTAATATTTATTTTGATTATATTTTATTAAAAATATATATTATATTTTTTTGTTTTATTTATATATCTACTTACTAGAAATCCTACCATCATCATTAATAATTTCCGTACTTTCAAAAATTAATTTACTAAAAAATTCTCAATTTGCAATTAAATTGTTTTGATTTATTTTACTTTATCTTAACTTTTAATTTCTAAAAAAATCATTGACTATGGTCATTTACATCCATTTTTACTTGCTAAAATACTTTCATCATTGATAATTTTATTTAAAGATTTTAAATATGCCAATAATCAATTTTTAAGAAAATGTTATAATAATTATTAAAATAATTATTGATTACCATATTGTAAAATAATGTTTAATTTACACAAGTAATAGTGTACCTACTTGTGTTTATTTTAATTAACACATTTCTGTTTACGTTAAAACTTAAAACAACTATATATATTTACTTGCTCAAAATACCTTTTTATAAAGATATCTTAAATAATTTATTAATTCAATTCCCCAATTAACATATTTTTGTCTAAGCTTTTGTTTAAAACAAACATTTGCGTTTACATTAAAACTTTAAACAACGTTTTATTTTTAAATTAACAGCGGCAAATAAATCAAAGATGGTGGCCATTAAACTGTTCACGTGGTGCCCATAATAGTCCTGATTTTCGTTCGCATTTTATCGAGGAAGAACAGACCTTGTTGTGTGGATTGTGGTTGCACTTACGTGTTTGTTAGGGTACATCCATTTATTACGTGAGACCAAAATAGGGGAGAAGGGTCCAGCAAAATCTCATTTGAAGGCAGGGGTCGTTTAAAATCTTACGTCAACTTTTGAAAAGTTAAAATTTTAAAAAAATATGTATTATAATTCAAATTTCTTAAAAAAATTAATCATTTTTTTACATGTTGCGCAAAGAAAGTTAAATGGCTAAAATCTCAAGTAAGGGATAGGGGGTTTACCGCATCGCACCAAATCTCACCAAGGGGGGGTCCAAATTATCACAAAAATGCCTCATGGATGTCCCCTTATGTAGTTTTATTAAAAAATAGTAATACATTTATAATTTCAGGCAGATTCTTAAAAGATTTTGTACACTCTTAAACCAAAAGAGTGAAATTCGCCCTCAAAAATAAAATGAAATTTAAAATACTCTTTTTTAAATGAAAACAAATAAAAAAAAACAAAATTCACTAAAACAATGTGAACTTTTTTAAATTCCACTCTTTAAGTTTTAATTTTTTTTTTAAATCGTAAATTCTGTCTTTATAAAAGTTAAATGTTTATTTTAATTAAAATGCAATCCTTTATTAGTTAAATAAAAAGTGCTATTTTATTAAATCGTAGTTCCACTCTTTATAAATGTCAAATAAAATTTTAAAACTTGAAATGTTACTCTTTACAGTTTAGTAAAGTTGTATGCTTTTAAATATTGAATTTTTCATGCTAAATTATTTAAAAAAAGGTACCATTTTCTTAATTTGTAAAATAACTCATCATAAAAGTAGAATGTACTCTTTAAACTTAAAACTTTACTTCTAAAGTAGTTTAATAAAAATTACTCTTTTTTAATCTTAAGTTTAAATTAACATAAAAAGTACTATTTTCGTAAATCATAAATTTACTGCTTAACTACGGTTTCGTGAAAGGATCAAACGGTCGATTTGCAAGGGTTCAAGAAATCGATTGAAACTTTTTTACCTTATTTCTACATCTAAATGCAGTACTTTTTACAAAAATATCTCGTCCATTGACAACTTTGTTTTTATTTTTATTTTTTTCTTCACTGTGTTAAAAATGAAAAAATTTCATTTTTTTAAAAAACTTTTTTATTTCAATACGTATCGATTTGAAATTTGGACAAAATGTAGATCTTACCAATGACATGAATTAATCCATGAAAGATTTTAACGTACAGGGGGCGCTGGTGATAATTTAATTTAAAATTTAACAATTTTTAAAGGGTAAATAATCGAAGAAGCAACTTTGGTTTATAAATTTGAGTATAACACGTTAAAGTATTGATATTTGACTATTATTTGATACATTAACTTTTTTATGCAAATGATGTTTCTGTGGCCAGGATCAGTTTTGAATTAGCAGTAGCAGTATTCATAAATTTTAGTTCAGTACATTTTGTCATTTTTATACAAATATTGTTGTATCTTTTATTAATAATTAAGTTTAGCATAACACATAAATGACGTTTAATAAACAGGGTGTTTCACGTACGTAGTCCGTTAAAAGTTTCTAGGGAATCGCGAAAGACAACAAACAAATTTTAATAGCGTAAATTATTCGCTTTACACTTTTTTCCTAAATTATTTTGAACAAAATAATACTTCTTGTTTTACAGGAAATGTCTTTAATTTTGTTATTTTAAACAGGACACCTCATATATTTTTACATTTTTTAATTATACATAAAATTCTGAGTAAAATGGCTATACCTATACCTAAAGTCAATATTTTTTGAGTTGTTAATTTTTCAATAAAATATTTTAATTAATTTTAAACAATGATAGATTTGGTGGTAACCATGTATACTATCACATTAAACACATTAATCACATGTAGAATTTTACAGGTTTGTAAAAAATAAAAAAAAAATAAAATTAAAGTAGGTTATAATTTCTAACTTGCTGACACTGTCTATAATTATTATTTAGTTTTAATAAATTAATGTTTTGAGTTTATAGTACACTTATAAATTGAAAGCCAATCAGTCATTTGCAACTTATAAGTTGAACTATCAAATTATCTTTTATGCTTCCAATGGTAGGTTACCATAGAGAAAACTCTATGATGCCTACTATGATCAAAATTGGTAAACTTGAAAAAATTTAAAATTTGTAAATAAAACTAATTTTAGCTCCACCTATGGCGATTTTTTAAAATAAATATGTAAGAATTGGATGTTATATATCGAGGGCGTCATATCAGAAGGCCGTAAGCGCCACTATGGTCGGAGTTGGGTTTTTTTGGCGTAAGGGCTTATTGGTTCATACGCCTAAGTAAAATGGGTTGATATAGAATGCTGATGTTCACGAATCTATACTCCCTTCGGATATATCAAGGGGATTGATAAAATAAGCCCATACGCCCAAAAAACCCAAATCCGACCATAGTGGCGCTTACGCCCTTCTGATATAACGCCCTCGATATAATATATTATATGTAATATATAATGTTAAATATGTAATATATAATACATTATCTTATAAAACTAGATAAACGAATTTATAATTTTTAAAACACGTTAATATTATGCTCTTTGAAGGACTAACTTAAAATAGGTGTCTCTCGTAGAAACATAATTTGCATGTAGAAGTTTATACCAAATAATAGTTAATTATATCAAATAATAGTTAATTATCAGTACTTTAACGTGATATACTTAAAATTATAAAACAACGTTGCTTCTTAGACTTTTTTTACCCTTAAAATATGTAAAAAAATGCAGCTGGAGCCATACATCATCCAATATGACGGACATTGTATGTCTGCATAGAAAGATGTTATTAATAACTTATTAATTAATAATAAGGCATTTAATGTACAAAATCTAAAAAGCACATTATGTTTTAGCATTTAATAGCTCAGCAGTAAGCTTATACGCTGCTTTATACAATGTATTTTATGAATTTATTATTATTTATGTTAAAGAAGAAATGTTATTTTATTTTTTTATTTAAAAAATTTTTGTTGTTGTTAATGTTATTTTTTAATTAAATATATTAAAATATTCTTTTTGTTTTTATAACCAAAATCATTCATCCGTTACATCCTGTAACCTACAGGTACTAATTTTTACCTTTGTTTGATTTTATATCCCTAGATTGAGTTTACAATAGAAGATTTTTGTTTTATTTTTGTTTTTTTTAAAGAAAAGTCACTCTTGATAAAAAGTTTTCATCGTCGCAAAAATAACATTGAAATAAAGAAATTTCAGATTTCATCTACACCCTGCAATTACAAACAAAAGTTTTTCTTATACAAATTTAAAAAAAAACAAAAATCGAATTCATGTTTTTTCAATTTCTGAACTCAGAAACTTCACAAATAAAAAAAACATGAATTTGATTAATTCTTATTTTTTTTTAAATTTGTATTAGAAAAAGTTGTTGTAATTCTTTTTTGTCAGGATCAAGTTTGTTTGTGCAATTGTATTTTTTTTTGTTTTTCAAATAAAAGTACATAATTCTTGATAAAATGTTTTGATTTCCAAAAAAATAAAATTTACGGGTGTTTAAAATGTCTTTAATAGATTTTGTCTCCTAACTTTTAAACACCCTGTAGCTGAAATCACAAATTTTACTAAGTGAATGTTAATTTTATGACAATCAAAATTTTTCCGACTTTTCTTCGAAAAATCAAAAATAAAAATAAACTTCATTCTGGAAAAAAACGAAGAAATCAACTTTATAATTTTTGTCATAATTTTTGTAATCAGATTTCGTTTTTAATTACAAATTAAAATTAAGGTCGTAATTTTTTTGAATCGATTTCATGTTTTTCCAATTTTTAACACCTTCTAAATAAAATCCTTATGACAATGTTATTTTTTTGAGGATCAAAACTTTAAAACAAGAGAGATTTTTCTTCGAAAACCCAAAAATAAATGCAATTCTTAAACTCAATCCGGGGACATACTGTATATTTTGATAATAAAATTTAAAGTTAAAAAGTGCAGATAATATACATATATGTATACATCTAATACAGGTATATAGTATACAGGGTGCACCAATTATCCTTCTATGTATGGGTATATTTTTTACTTAAAGAGCTACAAGGTCGGTTAAATTAGATAAAAGTTGCGTAAGTCTATTAAAATGGCATTTTAAAATTGAAAAAGAAATCTGCAAAGATCGACGACAGTTTACTGCAGGAAAGCGTTTCTTCGTGGAATAAAAATGAAGTCTATTTAAAAGCTAAGTCAAGCTATATGCTTAAAAGCTATAAATGGCACAACAGAAAGAGCAGTTAAGCTAATGCAAGAATTTCACGTTTTGAAGACCGATGAAGACCAGAAACAATTTCTTCTTTGTTGGGTGCAAGAACAAAGAAATCTCTATCCTGATTGTATAAAAGCCACTTTTAAAAGGAAATATACTTCGTATTTTTATTGATTTTATTAAATATGATAACTAATAATTAATATTGCCTTTGTTTCTATTCCCTAAACATATATACATAATTACGTCACTTTTTGTATAAGGTCCAACAATAAATAATTAATTTTTATTACATTTGGATAAATAAGATGTGTTAAACCAATTAAATTTATCTTTAGTGGTGTTGACAGAATTTTCAAAAAGTATGCCATTTTTGGGGATTTTGATTGGAGATCCTGGTACACGATATGTATTATTATAGTTTTGATGTATTTGATTTGATTAATTTAATAATATTAAGAACTGAAACCTGTTTCCTTTATTGGTGGAATTTTTCAGAATCGGTCTGACGACAGTTTATGTGCAATAAAAAAGAATATAAAATAAAAAAACAGTTTTTTTTATTGAATTAACATATGATCAAAAAAAAATCAAGGGCTCTACTGCCCTACTATAGAGAAAGGCAGTATCTAGTAAAAAATGCAAAATGCGTTTTTTTGCTATAGACATTTTGTATCTTAAATTCAACACAGAAATGCAGTAAACAATCTTATAAGTTCAAAAAATCAATTAAATACCTAGTGAAAAGTTATTATTATTTCAGCTTTTTATTAGCATTGGACCCTGTGCCGACTTGACTTCAAAGTTTTGTTTTGAAACTTACTTGTAAATTTAGGTAGGTCTAGAATATAATAAAAAATCGACTAAATTAGGGAATAGAAACAAAGGCAATAATAATTATTAGTTATCATATTTAATAAAATCAATAGAAATACAAAGTAAATTTACTATTAAAAGTGGCTTTTATACAATAAGGATAGAGATTTCTTTGTTCTTGCACCCAACAAAGAAGAAATTGTTTCTGGTCTTCATCGGCGGTTATCAAAACGTGAAAGTCTTGCATTAGCTTAACTGCTCTTTCTGTTGTGCCATTTATAGCTATTAAGCATATAGCTTGACTTTTAGCTTTTATATAGACTTTATTTTTATTCCACGAAGAAACGCTTTCCTGCAGTAAACTGTCATCGATCTTTGCAGATTTCTTTTTCAATTTTAAAATGCCATTTTAATAGATTTACGCAACTTTTATCTAATTTAACCGACCTTGTAGCTCTTTAAGTAAAAAATATATCCATACATAGAAGGATACTTGGTGCACCCTGTATACTATATACCTGTATTAGATGTATACATATATGTATATTATCTACACTTTTTACCTTTGTTTATTAAATTTTATTATCAAAATATACAGTATGTCCCCGGATTGATTTTTAAAATTGCATTTATTTTTGGGTTTTCGAAGAAAAGTCTCTCTTGTTTTGAAGTTTTGATCCTCAAAAAAATAACATTGTCATAAGGATTTTATTTAGAAGGTGTTCAAAAATTGGAAAAACATGAAATCGATTCAAAAGAGTAACTACCTTAATTTTAATTTGTAATTAAAAACGAAATCTGATTACAAAAATTATGGCAAAAATTATAAAGTTGATTTCTTCGTTTTTTTCCAGAATGAAGTTTATATTTATTTTTGATTTTTCGAAGAAAAGTCGAAAAATTTTGATTGTCATAAAAATAACATTCACTTAGTAAAATTTGTGATTTCAGCTACAGGGTGTTTAAAAGTTAGGAGACAAAATCTATTAAAGACATTTTAAACACCCAAATTTTACCCGTGAAGTTTATTTTTTTGGAAATCAAAACATTTTATCAAGAATTATGTACTTTTATTTGAAAAACCAAAAATAAAAATACAATTGTACAAACAAACTTGATCCTGAAAAAAAAAGAATTACAAACAAATTTTTCTAATACAAATTAAAAAAAAAATAAAATATTCAAATTCATGTTTTTTTAATTTCTGAAGTTTCTGAGTTCAGAAATTGAAAAAACATGAATTCGATTTTTATTTTTTTTTTAATTTGTATAAGAAAAACTTGTTTGTAATTGCAGGGTGTAGATTAAATCTGAAATGTTATTTTTTCGACGATGAAAACTTTTTATTATGACTTTTCTTAAAAAAAAACCAAAAATCTCCTATTGTAAACTCAATCTAGGGACATACTGTATATTGTAATAATAAAATCAAACAAAGGTAAAACTTAGGTAATGTACCTGTAGGGTACAGGATGTAACGGATGAATGATTGTGGTTATAAAAACAAAAAGAATATTGTAATATATTTAATTAAAAAATAACATTAACAACAACAAAAATTTTGAAATAAAAAAATTAAATAACATTTGTTCTTTAACATAAATAATAATAAATTCATAAAATATATTGTATAAAGCAGCGTATAAGCTTACTGCTGAGCTATTAAATGCTAAAACATAATGTGCTTTTTAGATTTTGTACATTAAATGCCTTATTATTAATATTAATTAATAAGTTATTAATAACATCTTTCTATGCAGACATACAATGTCCGTCATATTGGATGATGTATGGCTCCAGCTGCATTTTTTTTACATATTTTAAGGGTAAAAAAAGTCTAAGAAGCGACGTTGTTTTATAATTTTGAGTATATCACGTTAAAGTACTGATAATTAACTAATATTTGATATATAAACTTCTACATGCAAATTATGTTTCTACGAGAGACACCTATTTTAAGTTAGGCCTTCAAAGAGCATAATATTAACGTGTTTTAAAAATTATATATTCGTTTATCTAGTTTTATAAGATAATGTATTATATATTACATATAATATATTATATCAAGGGCGTCATATCAGAAGGGCGTAAGCGCCACTATGGTCGGATTTGGGTTTTTTGGGCGTATGGGCTTATTTTATCAATCCGCTTGATATATCCGAAGGGAGTATAGATTCTTGAACATCAGCACTCTATATCAACCCATTTTACTTAGGCGTATGAACCAATAAGCCCTTACGCCCAAAAAACCCAACTCCGACCATAGTGGCGCTTACGGCCTTCTGATATGACGCCCTCGATATATAACATACAATTTTTACATATTTATTTTAAAAAATCGCCATAGATGGAGCTAAAATTAGTTTTATTTATAAATTTTAAATTTTTTTAAGTTTACCAATTTTGGTCATAGTAGGCATCATAGACTTTTCTCTATGGTAACCTACCATTGGAAGCATAAAAGATAATTTGATAGTTCAGCTTATAAGTTGCAAATGACTGATTGCCTTTCAATTTATAAGTGTACTATAAACTCAAAACATTAATTTATTAAAATAAATAAACTAAATAATAATTATAGACAGTGTCAGCAAGTTAAAACTTATAACCTACTTTAATTTTATTTTTTGCTCCACAACCAAGCTTCAATTTATTTTTTACTCGATATGTAAGCTTCAATTTTAATTCCAAACTGAGGAAAGTAATATTATATATAATAAAAAAACTGTTTTTTTATTTTATATTCTTTTTTTGTTGCACATAAACTGTCGTCAGACCGATTCTGCAAAATTCCACCAATAAAGGAAACAGGTTTCAGTTCTTAATATTATTAAATTAATCAAATCAAATACATCAAAACTATAATAATACATATCGTGTACCAGGATCTCCTATCAAAATCCCCAAAAATGGCATACTTTTTGAAAATTCTGTCAACACCACTAAAGATAAATTTAATTGGTTTAACACATCTTATTTATCCAAATGTAGGTAATAAAAATTAATTATTTATTGTTGGACCTTATACAAAAAGTGACGTAATTATGTATATATGTGTACAAAATTATACTAAATGTGAAAATTATTTTATTTTCTCAATACAAAAATACAAAAGTATTATATAGTTTCTTAACGCCAATATTTGAAAAGTTTATATGAACATTGTACTGACCTTTTAATTTCGTCGGCAGTAATCTATAACTTAAATTCGGGCACGGAGTCCACTGTAAAGTGCTCATAAAACATTTTCTTTACTTTCACTGTGAAAAACTGTTAATTTTCAAGAAATACATTTTGATTTATAACCTTTATAATCTGTGTTTATAGAATATAAAAATTTGACATTTGACGGTGACACAGATTCCCCTATTGTTTCATAGATGGCGCTCTATACAAATCTTTGATTTAAATCATTTTAAAATAATAATAAGTATTTGTCGTAGAAAAAGTATAGTATGCGCCTCGTTAATAAACTTTTCTACACACTCATTAATTTAAGCACTCTAAATTAAATTTGTGTATAAAGTGGCGTTTATTAAACTTGATACATAATATACTATTATTTTCTTTGACTAGCAAGCTTTTGAAACTGTTAATAGAAAAGTATTGCTTAAAAAGCTTAAGGTTTTAAGAACGCTGTTTTAAAATGTCTGACAAAATTAAAAACCATTGGGGTCCGGTAGGGTAAGCGTAACTTGGGGTAAAAGGACAAGGCTTTGGTAACTTTTTGTATGTTGAAAGTAATGGCGCGCCATCTTCAGTGTTAATAATTAATAATAATAATAATTATTATTATATGTAGGCTGGGTAGTAGCTAGATTAAGCACGATAGTGTTTGATAGTTATTATCTCGGCAACAGGACCAAGAAAAAGTAAGTAAAAATAATATTCATATTTATATATAAAGAAAAATCCAAATAACGCGTCCAGTTGTACTATCAGAACCCAAAAATATTAGCCGTCTACAAACCCTCTAAAATAAAACAAAATTCAGGGATGTGAAGACATAATGCGGGGGTATGCGTAGACCTTTGGTGTATTCGAAGACAGCCCTATAAAACACCGTATATAAAAATATTACCTATATAATTATTTATTAATAAATATTATTACTAATTATTGCTGTTTTTAAAACCAAATTCAGAAAAGAGTACAAATACAGAAGCGACTTAACAAAAAGAAAATAACACTGGAGATAATCTAACAAATGATCAAAACAACAACGAAATGGAGAAAAATGATGATAATCCCTGTTGTACTGGCGGTTCCAGATCCAAGGGAAGCATGGATGTCCCTGGCGCTGGTACCAGCACACTTCCGGGTTGGCCCCCAAGGAGACTGGTCGTATCTGAGGGCAAAGGCGATGGGGTTCCGACCTGGGCAGTCGGATCGGGCTGGTTTCCATCCACGTTGATGGTATCTTCAGCGGGATGGAAGAATTCCCCCTCATTGTCCCCGCTAGGGGCTGAACCGGGGCTGGGGCTAGTGGCATCGTTGCTTGACTGCGGGTGACAACCATGGACGCCTACGCAGTGTAGTAATAGGTCCAGGAACGGCCCGGCTGCTGGCCTGGGAACGGCCCTACTGCGGACCCGGGAACGGCCCTACTGCGGACCCGGGAACGGCCCTACTGCGGACCCGGGAACGGCCCTACTGCGGACCCGGGAACGGCCCTGCTGTGGACCTGGGAGCGACCCTGCTGTGGACCTTAGAGCGGCCCTGCTGTGGACCTTAGAGCGGCCCTGCTGTTGGCCTAGGAGCGGCCCGACGGCTGGACTGGAATCGTCCCTGCGACTGGCCTGGTTCCGGATCGGAACCTGTAAACCTGGGGGAACTGCTGGTGGACGCTGGCTGGAACTCCTCGAAGATGGCTTCGCTTAGGAATTCGAAAACCCAACGTTATTCCTTCTTTTTCAGAAGTGTCCTGAAAAGGACAATGGTTGCCTACACTCAGGACTTGGATGGTTGGTTCTGACAAAGAACCAATTTGCCTACAACCAGGACTTTTGATATGAAACACCAGGTACTATGGTAACGACGGTTTGCTCTTAGCTGCCAGGAGGACTGGTAGCTTATCTCTTAGAAGCTCAATAGTCACTGACCTTAGAGGGTGTCAGACCTCTCTTTTATAGCCGAACGGGTCTCTGCTCTGGTCGACTGCTGACCAATCAGCGTCAAGCAGCGACTGAGGCCCGTTTCGACATCCCCTAAACAAGGTAACAGTTATAACGGTTCCGCTGACCATAAAATCTCTTAGTTTTAAAGGTATTTTAAATAAAACTTAAATCCGAATTCGTCCCTCATAAAAAAACGAAAAAAAAAAGAAAGTCTTAAAGCGCATTCGAGAGAAAAAGGATCAGAGTTGCAAAAACTAAGAGAGCCTTGAAAAATAGCGAAGGATTTTGAAAGAAAATTGTAGAGGAAAAGAAGAAAAAGTAAAATTACTTAAACTAAAAAATATTTCTAGGATTTGTCAACATTGTTGACAAATCCTAGAAATATTTGTTGACTCAACAAGTGAGTCAATGAGATAATCTTACAATGAAATTCTGTTCCTTATTTTTACTTAACAGTCGGAAACTACTTTGCAGATTATATTACCAAATGGTATTATGGTTATTAAAATAGAAGACGATTCGTTACAATTGAAGTTTATGGAGCGCATTACAAATGACAAATTAAGATTTTTTTCTACTCCCACCTTTAAAACGCCCTTTATCGTACATGTTTCCATGACACTAAGTGACCTTTAAATTCACATTGACAAGTTGTGGCTTTACGGCGCTTTAGTCACGGGCTGAAGTTAGCAACAGGTTTTTAGTCACGGGCTGAAGTTAGTTTTAAGTTAGTTGACAGTTGTCAAATGTCATACAATCGTTAAAATAAAGTGCCTTTCTTGTAAAATAATACTAAATGTGAAAATTATTTTATTATCTCAATACAAAAATACAAAAATATTTAATAGTTTCTCAACGCCAATATTTGAAAAGTTTATATGAACATTGTACTGACCTTTTAATTTCGCCGGCAGTAAACTGTTACTTAAATTCGGACACGGACTCTACTGTAAAGTCCTCATAAACATTTCCTTTACTTTCACTGTGAAAAACTGTCAATTTTCAATATACATTTCGATTTATAACCTTTATAATTGTGTTTATAAAATGTAAAAATGTGACATTTGACAGTTTCCCCTGTTGTTTTATAGATGGCGCTCTATACAATTTTTTGATTTAAATCATTTTAAGATAATAATAAGTATTTGTCGTAGAAAAAGTATAGTATGCACCTCGTTTATAAACTTTTTATACACTCATTAATTTAAGAACTCGCTCGCAAGCTCGCTCGTGCCTAAATTAAATTCGTGTATAAAATGGCGTTTATTAAACTTGATACATAATATACCATTAAAACATCCGGATTTAGATATCGTTAATAAAGACCCCATCCAGGTTTCAGTTTGTTTCTTACTACGTAGGTATTTTGTTCCAAAAGTAAATTTTTATTTTATTTTATTATATTTTAAGAGATTTTTGTTTTGTGTATAACATACCTAGTTTGACAATAACAAAGACATTTTTTTCATGTTTTTTTTTAATCTATGTTTATAAGAAACTTTAAAAGAATAAAAGTTACCTTTAAATAAATCAATTTTTTGCTGCTAGCGTTAAAACATGTAAAAAAAAATACGGGAGTTAAGAGTAAACTTTAGTTTAGTCTCCACTTACCACCTTAAATTTATTGTTGGCTAGTACGGAGAATACAAGCCTATATTTATATCTCCATAAGAATATGGCTTTTATCATAATAATAACAAATCCCATAACCATTATCACCTTAAAAAGTGTTTTAAAAAAATCTCATAATTTGTGCCAATGAAGTAACTTAAGGTACTGTTATAGGACTACTGTTGTTTTTATTGTATATGAATTATACAGTGAGCGCGTTAAAATCCCCCCCCCCTGTTAACTTTTGAACCAAATAAGATATCGATGTCGGACAAAAACCAGGGTAATAGTGATGGGTCCAACCCGCACATTCTTGTGTGCTAGCACACGTTGCACAGCACACTACAGTGTGCGGCACTGTGCGTGTCGTACATTTGTGCGGGGTGGGGGAAAATGATTCAAATTGAGAATCTCGCACGTTGCACAGCTAAGCACACTATGCGTGTCGTATCCAACTGTCGGTTTGGGATTTTTAATTGATGTAAAATAAAGCTTTATGTGTTTTAATGTTTATTATTAAACTCGATAAATACAATTTTAACTTAAACCCTTTTTTGATAAGTGACAATTTTATTTTAATATAATTATAATGTACGGTTCTTTTAATTGTACAAGTATTTGTATTATCGAACTTTATTTTTAACAAACAGACAGCAAACGTTTTAACGAAAATATATTCAAAAAATAGGTGGTTTACAAAAATATTACATTTGACAGTAGTCTAGGTATTTTTATTTTTTATATGGTGGTAATCCTGCTCTTGCAGCCTTGCCAGCTTGTGTCGCAAAGTATGATATGGATATTATCCAAGATATACAAAATGTTAATTATATAAAATAATTTCTTTACAACTTGTAACCTATTAATGCATTGTATAATATACAATAAATTTATTGTTATAGGTATAAAGAGAAATTATTTTTATATAATTGAAAGAAACTAAACCATAATGTATGTTCATAGATGGCAATACAGTCGATTTGAATTTATTTGATATACCTATTATTTTCCACTATTAATTCTTTTAAAATTTTAAAAGAATTAATATTGGTGTAATTAGTAACGATTTATTTAAGTTTTAATTTCTGTGTTTTATAATTTTGCGAAAAATGAGCAATAGAATGGGAAAGAAAACCAGCCCGTTGTGGTCTTATTTTACTGAGGCGGACGAAAATTTAAAAGCAAAGTGTAATTTTTGCTCTCAGTTTTTGTCAATCAAGGGAGGTTTCACTTTTAATTTATCAAGGCATCTTAAAAATAAACATTTCCATGCCTATAATTCTCTAAAAGAGACAGCAGGAGATGCGCCAATGGAAGATGATTCGCCCGAAGCAAGAGTTGTTGAAGTTTCACAACCAATTCCAAGTACGTCTTCACAATCAGAGACAAGTACGTCTTCAACTTTAAAATCAGTGCCAAGTACGTCTTCAAGTGTTGTATCTGTGCCTTTATCGCGTCGTTTCAAAGCAAAAAGTTCATTTCCCGTGTCCTCTTATTTTCACAAATCTATAAGTGCTAAAAAACGTGATGATATTCACAAATTACTTGTGAGCGCTATAGTAAAAAATTATTTAGCTTTTCAAATTGTTGAAAGTAAAGAGTTCAAAACATTACTGTCTGCTTTAAATCCAGCTTACGAACTTCCATCCCGAAAAACAGTTTCTAAAGTACTGATTCCTCAAATTTACCAAATGAAGAAAGAGGAAGAGGAAGACTTCCATATCAAATGAAAGTTATGTATCTGTAACAGCCCATTTTATAGATTCAGACATAACATATAAATGCTATCTTTTGGACTGTTTAAATTATAGCGAAAGCCATTCGGCCGATAACTTGGCAACTCTTTTGCGGTCTGTTGCTGAAGAATGGAAAATTGGAAATAAAATTGAAGCGGTAGTTACAGATAATGCAGCAAATGTAGTGGCGGCAATACGAAAAACAGAGTGGAAGCATGTGCCATGCTTTGCACATACGCTTAATTTGGTCGTTCAGAATGCTTTGGAGCAAATTAAAACAGTCCAAGTAAAAGTCAAACATATTGTAGAGCATTTTAAACGCAGTCCCAAAGCAACTACGTTTCTTAAATCAATGCAAAAACAAATGGGACTACCAATTTTAGGTTTAAAGCAAGACGTCATTACACGTTGGAACTCGACTTACGACATGTTTTATAGAATTTTGGAAACTAAAGACGCGCTTTTATCTACAATAGCGATACATTACCCAAATGTAGATACGCTCACTAGTGATGATATTGTTACTTTGCAAAAGTGCTGCGAAGTTTTAGACGTTTTTAAAACTGCCACAGAAGAAATGAGCAGCGAAACACAAGTAACTGCATCTAAGATAATATTAATTAGTTCGGGACTCAAGCAATATTGTTCAAGCTACTTACAAGCTAATTCTGATTTACCGAGTACAGTGCGGCAAATGGTCGAAATATTAATCACATCTCTTGGTAAAAGATTTTATAATATAGAGCAAAACAAAATTTTTGCAGAAGCGACGTTTCTGGACCCTAGGTTCAAGAAACATGGGTTTACAAATTCTTCAAATTTCGATGTTGCTAAGAACAATATCACTAGATACCTAACAAATTTTAATGAAGAAGACACGCAGACTGAAAACGCAGCAAAAACAATAGAAGAGTCTAAAACCACAGAGCCAACACAAAAGTGTTTATCAAAAATATGGGAGAGTTTTGATCAAAAGGTTTCTAATCTAATTGGCACTACTAATCCAAAATTTGCTTGCATGATCGAAATTGACAAGTATCTTCAGGAACCGCTTCTACAGCGAACAGAAAACCCTTTAAAATGGTGGCAGGAGCGAAAATCAATTTATCCTCGCCTTTATCAGTTGGCTGTAAAAAAACTTTGCGTTGTTGCGACATCAGTTCCCAGCGAACGAATTTTTTCTAAAGCGGGACAGACAGTTACGGACAGACGAAACAGACTTAGCGGTGAAAAAGTTCGACAACTTGTATTTTTGAATGTTAATTTGAATTAAATTTATAATACCTAGATTAGTTTTATTTTATTTTGAAAATGTTTTTTTCTTGTAACACAATTTTTTATTTGTTTTTTTAAATGTTAATTTGTTGAAAATAAATTTTATTTTATTTTTGTATTAATTGGTGTACCTATACCTACGTTTTAAAAGAAAAGCGTTATTTATAAACTTTCAGTTGGCGTTAAAGGTAAAACGATTAATTGGAAATACATGTAAGTATTTATAAAGCGCTTTATAAATGCATGCATCTATTTTCAATGGTTTAATGCCAACGCCAACCAAAATCACCATATATATATATATATATATATATATATATATATATATATATATATATATATTATATATATATATTTGAGCTTAGAATATTATCCGGTAATGACAATCTATCAGTAAATGTTACATTCTAAGCGCAGTCTATCCGAACTCTATTGTAGTGCCATCTATGTGTTCTGTGCTGAATCAGAGTCAAAGCCACAGACGTAAAGATTCTTTACTAAAGAGCCATAGGTTAGATAAAGAGCAGTGCTGTTTCAGCGCACCGTGCCACATATGATAAAGGTGCCTTTTTTATCTCTGGGTGCTATGTGCTGGTAGCACATTTAAAAAGAGTCGTACCAGCTCCGCACACACAAAAGTGTCGTACATTATGTACGACTCGCACATGTGCGACCCATCACTACAGGGTAAACTATATTGTGTTTACTACCCATGGGAAAGTATCGTCTAAGATCGTCAAAAAAAAAGACGAAAATTCGTCCAATGACGATCGCCTATATAAGACGATCGCCTATAAAAGACGATTTTCTTAAATGACGATTGCCTTAAAAACGAAAATTCGTCCAAATAATGATCGCCTCAAAAGACGATCGTCTTCAAAAGACGATCAACTTGAATTCGAAAAACGAGAAAATATCGAGCAATGATGATCACAATAGAAAGACATTGTTTTAAAAATAAGTATTTAAAAGACAATTGTGATATGTAATCGTCATTCGTCGAATTTTAAGTACTAATTGTTAATGGTTGAAAATAAATAAGAAAAAAGAATAATTTCTTAAAATTAAGTTAAATTAATTTTAAGTCACTTTAACCCGACCCCCCACATTGTAACATGTGCATCTGACTTGTATGCTCCTCTAGAATTAATATATTTTGAAAATATTGTCGAAAAATGTATTTTTTTGACCATCGCTGATATCGATGATAATAAAAATAGAAATTATATTTGATGCTTTCCTAATATGTATGATTAAAAATCAAAAAACTTTTTTTTTATTATCATCAATTAGGTATTGCATCCATGAAAGCAAAACTTTGAATTTCCTTGGGTTATTTTAATAATATTTTGCAAAAAAAAAGGTTAAAACAATTTTTTTTTAATGCAAAATCATCATACGCATGTGCACATGTACTGTGATGATTTGGAATTTTATAAAATTGTATCGCCCTGTATTTTCAAAACAAAGCTTCTTTTTAAAAATTAGCTATAGCCAGTTTAGTACACTAAATAATTTTAAATATTATTTAAATAACCCAAAATATCACCCCTAAATTTTTTGTTAAAAAGTAACATAATTAAACTAATTCAAAACAAAACGGATTTGCAAAAATCATCACAGCACAGTATATTCCAAAAATAACCAAATAAATCGCCCCTAAAACTAGGCGATCTCTAGTTTTAGGATTGTGAAATTCACGATTACTCCTTTTAAAGACGATTGCAAAAGGCGATCTTCATTTTCTGAAGACGATCGATTGCTTAGAATACACGATCGCCCTCATTTTATTTAGATGATCATCAATTTTACAATGACAATCGTGTATTTTTATTGACGATCGTCAACAAAAATAACAGGCGATCTTTTATTTTAAACGACTTTATAGGCGATGTCATCAATATTTGATGATATCGTCTAAAAAATCGTCAATAAAAGAGGATCGTCAAAAAAATTCTAGACTATACTTTCCCATGGGTACTTTTTGACGTCAAATATAACATTTTTTGTTTGTTTTTAAAATCCGTTTAACCATAGCTTAGTTATTAGGGTTTAAAATTTTTAAAAACACGTTTTATTTTGGTTTTAATTTATTAAGAAAAATTTAAATTAGATGTTCGAAACGTTCCCCTTGGACAGCTTGACACACAAATAGCCTATCTTCAAATTCATTTCTAACATTACCAAAAGTTTCTTGCGTAATACTAGCACATTTACGTCCAATCCGGTGTTTAATATCATCTATGGTTTCCGCTTCTGTAATGTAGACCTTCGATTTTAAATATCCCCATAAAAAAGTCGATCCGGCCATTCGGTAGGACCACGCCTACCAATCCACCGATTTGGGTAACTGTTATAAAGCCATTGTCTAACATCCCTAAAATAATGTGGGGGCGCTCCATCCTGCTGAAATATGACTTCTCTGTCAAATTCATCAGGATAGGTATTGATTATTTCCTCAATCATTGGTTGAATTTGTGTTTGAAGCATGTTAAGATACATAATACCTGTCAAATTTTGTTCCAAAAAGATGGGGCCTACGATGTGGTTTCTCAGTATTCCCGCCCATACATTAACTTTTTGCGGATACTGGGTGTGACCTTCTCGAAAAAAATGTGGATTAACATCTGACCAGTAGCGTACATTTTGTCTATTAACAGTACCATTTAGAAAAAAAGTGGATTCATCACTAAAGCAAATTGAACTTATGTAGAGTGGATTTTGTGCTATGCGCTCACACATAAGTTCACAAAATTGCATTCGGTGATCAGGGTCACCTTCAGTTAGTTGGTGGAGTATTTGAAGCTTGTAGGGATAAAATTTGTTCTTCTTTAAATATTTTCTAACAGTTGTTTGAGATACAACACAAGTCTCTGCAACTGCGGCCGTTGATTGTTGTGGAATATTGACAACCGAACCAACTATTTGCACCTGTTTCTCTTCGGAAATTGATTTCCTTCCCGATCCTTTCTGCCTACCCACACTTCCACTTGTTTGAAATTTTGCCACCAAATCCCGTAGATATTTCCTGCAAATTGGGCTTTCTGGGTACCTTTCATTAAACACCCTTTCTGTTTCGTGCAAATTTCGCCCCATTTTACCATAAATAAAAATAGCCTCCGTTTTTTCTTCTAATGGGCGATGTCGAACCATTTTACATTCAAATATTAATTTAAATTGCATGAACAACTAACAATTTAATACTAAAGATATTAATTATTTTATTTTTGTATCTTCTTAAAAACAGGATATTGGTATGGGTATTTAAAACAAAAAAGTTGTCAAAAACGCATAATTATTACACTGGTTTGCAATAGTTCGCACTGCGTAAATGTGAGTAGAAGAGACAAAAACGCTTAATAACTAAGCTATTGTTAAACGGATTTAAAAAAAAGTGTTAAATAGAGAATTAAAATACCTTTCAAATGAGGTATCACAAGCACCCCCTTTCCATTTGAAATTTTCAAGTTGATACTGCCCTCTTGGCACTTGTTCGGCAAAAAAATTTCATACTGACGTAAAAAAGTAGTAAACAAAATATTGTTTACCCTGGTTTTTGTCCGACATCGATATCTTTTTTGGTTCAAAAGTTAACAGGGGGGGGGATTTTAACGCGCTCACTGTATGTCAACGTATGAAAAAAATTCAGATATTGTTTGTGGGAGATTTATGTTAGTGGATAATGAAAAATATTTTAAATTAAGTATAACAAAATATTTATAAATGTATTTGTGATAGTATTATCTGTCTAAACCTAGGTAAAACCTTATATGTGTATTTTATTTAGTTATAAAATTGATAATATAGATTTTAGTAGGGTAAACATGGCAATTAATAATGTTAAAATTAAAATGGTGTATAATAGTATACTATACCTATACTATGTATCATGTTAAATAAAACCCCATTTTAGTCACGAATTTAATTTAGTCACGAGCATGCTTGCGAGCAAATGCTTAATTAAATAAGTGTCTAGGAAAGTTTTTAAACAAGTTGCATACTATACTTTTTTTGCGACCAATTATTATTATTATTATCTCAAAATGATGTTCATTAAATATTTGTATAGAGCGACATCTATACAAAAATTGTAGAGTAACCGTAAAATGGGAATCTGTATTACCGGCGGAAAATGTCAATTTTTTTTGTTTAAAGCCAAATGTATCCCTTGAAAATGGACTAGCAACCGTTTAAATCCAATATAAAAGCAGTTTTTTACAGTGAAAGTAAAGAGAGTGTTTTATGGACACTTCGCGGTGGAGTCTCCACGCAATTTTTTAATGCTTGATCTAGTTTACTGCCGGCCACAGTATTAAGACCGTGGCGAAATCAAAAGGTCAGTACAAACGTACATATAAACTTTTTAAATATTGACGTTGAGAAACTATTAAATACTTTTGTATTAGTGTATTAACATAATACAATAATTTTCACATTTAGTATTATTTCACAAGAAGGGCACTTTATTTTAACGGTTATATGACATTTGACAACTGTCTACTAACTTAAAGCTAACTTTAGCCCGTGACTAAAAAACTGTTGCTCATGTCAGCCCGTGACGAAAGCGCCATAAAGCCATAGCATAACAGTGTGTATTTAAAAGATTAGTGTCATGGAAACCTGGGAAAGGTGGGAGTAGAAAAAATACCTTATATTAAACTCGAATTTAAACTTTAAAAATCCTGTTAAATATTTGTTAAATAAAATATTTAAAAAGCTTATTTTCATAGTAGAACTTAAAAAAACCTATCACTATAAGTACAATTATTATTATAAAGGGTGGTCCACCTAATGTTTTCTTTTCGAAATTGCTATTAAAACTAAACCATTTAATATTTTTCATTGATTATAATTATATAATATAATTATATAATAGTTTCTTGAATAAGGCAATAATTATTGCCTTATTCAAGAAACTACACCTTTCAATTATTTGTTTAGTTAAAAGGTCCGCCGCAGCTAGCTTGGCAGTAGTCTATCCTCCTAACCCAATGTTGTAGTACATTTTCGATTTTTTGGCTCCATTTGATGAATAGCTCTTTGAATGTTTTGTATAAAGATCTTGGATTATTTGCTTATAAGGTGTAAGTCACTCAAAATTAAGGTAAAATGACTCTTCATTATAACTTCTCTGTAAGGGCTTTAAATCATATTGAAAATGACGTCGATTTCAATTGCAAAATTATCTTTTCGGACGAAGCTTAGTTTCATATTTTCATATCAGGCAGCTGCGATTTTTTGCGGTTGGACTATTTTTTGTGGGGATGTGTTAAGGACCGTTGTTACCCCAACGATCCACAAAGAATTTACGTACTGAAGGAAAACATTTGCCGAGCTATTCGTCAAATAGAGCCACAACACAATAAAAAATTTACTGTAAGATTGGGTGAAGAGAATGGACTACTGCCAAGTTAGCCCCGGCGGGCATTTAAGGAAGCTCGGTTGTAATAGATTCTACTTAAAAAACATTCACAAATTTTTAGAAATATTGGCCGTCTGGTTTCCAATTAAAAATTATTATTAAAGTTGCTAAAACTACATGGGGTGGTGTAACTTTTACCGCACAGTTTTGCAATAATAAACGATAATGTCGAATGTGTCCAATCAAAATTATCAATCTGCAATTCTCGTCTAAAAGATCCGGCAACACTGGATTACGAACAAGTGATTATCAATGAATATTTGGTGACCATGGTAAACGTCGTTTAAAGTAAATTTTTAAATAAAACACAATTATATTATGTTATTTTTTTTTAAATAATTAGACAACCCTTCTACCTGCTATGGTTTTCTTCTATTTATTTTTTTTGCTGCATGTTTTCTGCTGCTTATTTTTGGTTCCAATACCCTATTTTAAATATTTTTGTATTCGTTTTCACAACTCATTTTTAGGTTTTAAATAACACTGCACGTTAGGGTGATTCATTTCCGCAAAAAACTTTTTTTTTCTCGGCGCTCAAGCAAAATATTAATCTACCTATAGAAAAAAAAAAATTCACCAAGGTAGAGCTCTTAATATCAATTTTAAGTACTTGCAGTTTAAATTTAAAGTTTTCCCATTTAAAATGCATGTAAAAAAAATGTTTTTTTTTCAAATTTCTAATGCTCGCCCGCTCTTTACAATATTGTGAATCGGTTTTATGGACCTTATAGGGAATTTCACGCTCTTCAAAATTGTCTTTGTGTTTTTTTGTGTAACTCGTAGTGGTTCGCCAGTAGGAGTCATCAAAGTTCAATTTTTTGAATGAACATTGCAATTTTTTTTAAGAATTCGCAAAAAATAGTGAAAAAAAGAGCTGAATCGTAAAAAATAGTCTTTTAACAAATATTTGATGAATTTACGGCCATTTTTATAATAAAAAAAACACATTAATTTATAAAAAAACAACAAATATACAATTGCAACTTAGATTCTGCAATTTTTCAACATTTCCGTAATATAGCAATAAATATAAATGAAGGTTATTCAATTTTTTTAACAAAATTCTTAAATTAACGAAAAAGTAAATTGTTTTTATTGTCAACTTCATTTGCTTCAATATTGTATTAGTAGAAATTGCTATTTGAATAATTGCACTAAATAATATTTTGATGGCATATTCGAACATAAGTAAAAAAATAATGATAATTATTTGATTGGGAAAGCAACTGTTACAATTTTATGATTGCCCTAGTTAATTAGTATGACGTTAGCGACTCTATTGTCTTTGTAAACGGGTTTGATGCTTTATGTTTTACTTAACCCCAAAATGTATTGTTTGTTGTATTTAGTGATTAGTCCGAGAACAAAGTACGAAGTGACTAGGTGCACGTTAGTGCCTGCAATTTATTTTTTACGGGCACACTAGTGACGTAATAGATAAAAAACGTCATCACTGCCGTGCCGCTTAATTTAAAATTGGCGGCACAACAATAATATAATAATAAATTGTACCTGTATACATGTTAAGGGCACGTTAGTTACGTCATAAAATAAAATCTTAATTTGCTTTGTATAAAAGTCGAAATAATTTAATATTTATCAACTTGTTTATTTATGACTATTGAGATTTTTATTAAATTTGTAATATATTATCTAATAATGTAATCTGTTATTTGTTTTGATTAAAGTTTTGTTGTTTTTTTTATGAATTTATGTGTTATGTTGATATTTATTTTTAGTCAGAAATCATAATAACTCTGAAAAAGTTATTGTTGTAGAGAATTATATCGATAGTAAATAAGAAAGTTTAATTTAAATAGCATAATTGGTTAATATTTATCAATTACTTACGTTTTAAGATATAAAATGGCCGTAAATTCATCAAATATTTGTTAAAAGACTATTTTTTACGATTCAGCTCTTTTTTTTTCACTATTTTTTGCGAATTGTTAAAAAAAATTGCAAAAAATTGAACTTTGATGACTCCTACTGGCGAACCACTACGAGTTACACAAAAAAACACAAAGACAATTCTGAAGAGCGTGAAATTCCCTATAAGGTCCATAAAACCGATTCACAATATTGTAAAAAGCGGGCGAGCATTAGAAATTTGAAAAAAAAACATTTTTTTACATGCATTTTAAATGGGAAAACTTTAAATTTAAACTGCAAGTACTTAAAATTGATATTAAGAGCTCTACCTTGGTGAAATTTTTTTTTTCTATAGGTAGATTAATATTTTGCTTGAGCACCGAAAAAAAAAACTTTGCGGAAATGAATCACCCTACTGCACATAGAACTGTCACTCATAGAAACCAGAGTAGGGCAGTAATCGAATAAAATTGTAATCATGAATATAAATAGTAATTATTTTGGTGAATAATGATTATTTATGTAGTCATTATTCATGAATACTTTACTTGAATAATATTCATTATTTATAATCAAATTTTACGTTGTAATCATGAATAACGTTATTTATGAAAGTATGATTATAATTAATATTCATAATCAGAATTAAAGAATAAATTATGTAATTATAATCATTCGGTATAATTACTTTGGTAAATAATCCACAAAACACACATTTTATTGATAAAATTTTAATTTTAACAAAATACCATATTTTTGTAAAAAAAATTGAAATATTTTTTATTTTCTGATCGTTAGAAACAATATTTTAAAAGTTATTTAAAAAAACCATGCCTAGCTTACGAAATATACCTACACCCCATCGTGCTTGCAAGAAAAACGCACAATTTTTTATCGAAATTCGACAAAATATTAAACTAAAATGCCAATTAAAAAAAAAAGTCTTAGGACTATATATTATAATTATTATAATAATATGTATAATTCAAAAAAAATAATATCTAGAAATAACAATGATGTCTTTAATCCTTGCTTAAGGAATTTAAAGTGAGAACAATGTAACTAAGAAAATTCATTCACTCGTTGTTATATAATTTCGCCGGGATTAATCATATACAATGACTACAATTATTAATCATTATTCTTTTCCGATAATTGACGATTTCAGTATTTATAACCACTCAAAACGTAAATAATAAATAATATTCGTTATTCATGTTAGAATGATTTATGATTACTTTGTTGTAATCATTATTCATGATTACATTTCATAAATATTAATCATAATCATAATCATAATCGAATACAATTTGCCCCACTCTGATAGAAACCAACGATCAACAACTCGCAATAGTGTCGCGTTTAAATCCTATTCTTTCGTTCTTTAATTTACTTTTTTGTGTTACAATATATAAGGTGGTGCATTCTAAAACTCGGCTTATGCATATTAGTTGTTTTTGAGAAAAATGTAAAAAACCTTACACTAACGCATATCAGGCCAACAGAAGACTTTAAACGAAATATATATACATAAGTAAAACATTTATATACCTTGATTAAAAAGGTATATCTCAAATTTAAAATAATTTAAAATTACATACGTATAAGCCGAGTTCTGCCTGATATAACCAATAGATAAGGCAAGTTTTGGAACGACAGTCAATTTGTAAATAAATTTTAAATAGAATAAGGTGAGTTTTAGAATATTATGAACTTTTCAGGGTATAGGGGGATACATGTTAAATGTACAGACACCACTAACTCATTTTTATTAAAAAGTGGATAAGCCGAGTTTTGGAATGGAACTCCTCATTTATTATTGCAATAACTGCCACAAATTGTTACAAGTCTCGACCCCCCTTTTATTAAATTTATTGAACCATTTTATTTTGTTAAAAACATGATTTGATAATTTGTTATTTTTAGTTTAATTAAAGGTAGGTAGCTACATTACCAATGAACCAGGGTTAAAGTGTTTGTTTAATAAAATACATGGTCTCATGAGTGAGTATGAGTATAAGAGACGTATAACCAGCCCCATTTCCTCTTGACTCTCAAACCCCGTACACTGTACGGCGTACAGGCCTATGTTTACTTACGCCGATTTTTGTTCTTCCCCAGCAACTGCACGGCTTCACCCGTGTTTGCTGGGTGCGAATGTCCATTGCGTTCCGTACTGTCCCCTATTTGGGGCTCGAGAGCGAGAGGCGAATAGTTATAATAGCCGTTCCCGGGTTCGCCGGGCCTATGCTATACGCTCAGTGAGGTATGGATGAGGGACGGGAGGGAGTTGGTTTTTTGGGGGACAATTACGCCGACTTAAAACTAAGTACGACGCGGAATCCCCCTAGACCAGTCGGTTAGTATTACTCCAAACATTTGGGATTACTATTTGGAGTTAGGGAGTTGTTATTACGCTGCAGGGGTGTAGTTTCCTAGTCGAGGTCTTCGTCTTGTTCATTATTGTCATTATCCGTGTCGGATAGTTCCTGAACTTGGTAAAGTGTGTCGGTTGTTTTTTTTTTATTTTTTTATTTTATTTTTATTGTTGTTTAGTTGCTCCCAACTGGTCTTGTTACTTTGTGAGAAGTGCATGTATTGTGCTACGTGTCATGAAATGTGAAGCATGGTCTACCGATTTTTTTGTCTTTAAGATCTAGTTTAAGGGTGGCTTGTAGTATGTTGTTGCGTTGTCTACGAGTGACGTGGGCCCAGTGTTTAATTGGGCTACTCTTACCCTTTTGGTAATGGTTTTTCCCATTGGTACGATAATCGGCACACATGATAAACTCCCCCGCAAAGAAATACAATCCCCCGCGGCCCCCCCGGAAGACAATCCACACAACGGCAATCGTACTACGACTACCGCCATGTAGACCATCCCCCGTATAGGCCACGGGAGGCTGCACCCCCCCGCGGAGGAGCCCATCACTCGTGCCGAGCGTAAGGCCGCAATCGCTGCGATAAGGCAGTTCCCAGTGGGGGGTATTTTTTTTACTTTTACAAATGGTCTCATATTTTAATAGGTAAATTTAAATACCTTAGTGTTAATAAAATAAGTCACGCCACTGTACTTTTATGAGTTTGATAATATAATTTAATCGGTGACATTAAGAACAGTACAAGTCCAAAATTTTAAATTTTAAGAAATTATTATATAAAATCATTTTTATAATTTAAAATGCATATTTTTGAGAATTTCTTGATAATTGTACAAAATATGGTAATATTATTTTATAAAATATTTTAAATATTCTCAAAAAATGCATTATAAACTTTAAAATGATTGTATAAAATAATTTGAAAAACATTTTAAACTTTAGGAGACTTTTTTGTCTCCTTTTTTTTCTATCTTGCTTAATTTCCAATAAAACAATTAAATTCGTTTTTCTATTTGGTTTAACGTAACTCACGATACAATACTTTGTCACACTTCGTCACAAATGGTAAACCTTATCCACTCCCTAAACGTGTGACGTACTTTATGGACGGCTCCGAACAACAAAAATTGTTTAATGTTTTTTTATATATTTTAAAAAATATATAATTTTCTACTTGGCAACTTTTTTTAACTTATAAAATAATAAATAGTTACATTTATAAGTTATAACAAAACATATTTAGATTAATAATAAAATTAAAATCAATAAATATTAAGTCGACTGTTATATTGAAAATGGACAAAAACTTCCCCATCTGACCGCTAAGCCGAAATACACAGGAAATTCGTATTCAGGAATGCAAAGATTCAGATACGACCGGTGGTGAATGTTTTTGTCAAATCAAAGTGGCTTTATCATGATTAACGAGCTGCGGTAGCCGATTCGAAAACGGTTATTATTTATTGGGATAGCAAAGTTGATAAGAGAACGCATAGAGAAGGGGCATAATGAGCGAGACTATTCGATGATCCCGCTCCCCCAGCGCGGCGGCCGATAAGCCGAAACGGCGGCGGCATTCTCGACGACAATTTCATTAATTTAAACGCGGCCAACGACGAAACTTTTCCTGAAAGACGCGATATTGTTACACATAGAATGCAATTAAACGAATACTTGGTCTAATTACTTTTGAGTTTTACAGACAATTTAAATATTAATATGCATTTGCGGATTCACACTCTCTCGAACACCTGTTTTCTACATGATTGTTATTTTTTATTAAAAAATAAAGAATGTTCCATTATAAAATGCTTTTTGTTACTTTGTTTTATAATTAAATGCGAAAATAAATAAATATAACAGTAGCCGTTGATTCGCAGAACAGTAACCCAGTTAATATTTGAAATCATATTTATTGTGCAAAATATTGTTCACTATAGGCCGACCTCTCACACCCAAATTCAGGCATTTTATTTTTCTGGCCCTATACACACCCCATTAAAAACAATGGCAATTCTTAAAAAAATATTTGTTAATTTTTAAAAAATAATAACTAGATTTTATGTTAATCCAGGTCCACCAACTTTATGTGACATTTACAACAAACTCCAATCTGTTAACTAAATAAATATAGTCCGTTCAGGCTAAGTTGAGCGCTTTGGTGGGGGATCATGTGGCGGTTAATTAAATTAAATATCGAATCGGCGCGAGATTTCGGTAGCAAGAAGATGATTTATCAGTGCCGCGGCTTGAAGTTTCTTCGTACAGAGCGGCTACCGAAATACATGTATTTAATTGTGCCTGAACATAGAGGTGATGGACGGGGTGACATTCCTTAGACCGCTCAACGCGAACGGACAGTAGATAAGTAGTAAATAATTATTAATTTTTAGTAGTCTGTATACAATTATAATTATTAATTTTTTTTAACAACATATAGATAAAATTGGGGCTAGTGGTAGGGATCGCAGCGGGCGTCGTGGTGACTGTGTAGTCTGCGGAGCTTACTGGAGGCATCGTTGGTGGTACCATGTCCCCGCTGCTTCCTCGATGATGGATAGGTTTTCTAAGGAGATAATGTTGTGGAGAAGGTCTCGGACCGCTTGTTGCCGGGTAGCTTGGCATTTCGGGCATTTCCAGGCGCCATTCCCTTGGGACGTCGATAACCGCCGGATAACTTTGCCTTTAATACTTATTGCTTTATTAAACAAGCTGAGAGTAATCAGGTTGTGCAAATATAAGGCAGATATTTGGTTATTTTGCCACTTGACCCAGCCGAAGTGAAGACTGCGGATAGACTCTGATAGACTGGCTTGGTCACTGCTGGAAGGCTTTTAGTAGGCTAGTTATTGTCGATCGGGAGTCTTGATAAAGACTGATTGACATTTAGGTATACTTTGCGTTGATTCGCTTACCCTGTCCAGCCAATGAATTATCGCCGTCCTCGACACATGCGTTAATATTGTGGCCTCAACCATACTGGACTAATTGGTCTGGAAGCAGGGTCAGTCACGGTAAACCTTATACCCTGAATCCTGAGTTAATGAAAATAAAAAGAGAATTGTTTGCTAAGTTGCTTTTGTTATCTTGAAATATTTTTAATATTATTATATATTCAAGGTGTCCCTAAACTTAGTGGCATACATTTAGAAGCAAATTAAGCAAGTCAAAATAAGACAAAAAGCTAAATAAATATTTTTCCTAATTACTTATCTTTCTAAGATACAGGGTGATAAAGTGTTACTTATCATATCAGTTTTTTTAATATAACTCTATCATGGTAGACTTGGAAAGGTGATATTTTGCGAACTTACTACCAATACACATATTCACACATAATAGAAACCGGGGTTGCTCTAAGCTTATTATCCCATACAAACTTTGAGATTAGTTTTTTATAACATTTGATGCAATTTTTTGATTACTAAGTTCGGCTACTATTAAAAAGGTGTAACTTCGATAAAATAAACCGTTTCCGAGATATTCGAGATTACAATAACTGTTATATCGCATTAAAGGATTAAAAGGCATATGATAACAAATTTTATTTTTTAATTGAAAAACTAAAAAGGCGATTCCATGAGCCTCGGGAATTTTTGCTCTGACCGTCACATTAAAAAAAATTTAGTTTTCATATACATTTTAATCCTTTAATGCGATACAAGAATTATTGTAATCTCGAATATCTCGGAAACGGTTTATTTTTATCAAAGTTTGAGAGGTAATAGTAGACGAACTGAGTAATCGAAAAATTGCATCAAATGGTATAAAAACCTAACCTCAAAGTTTGTATGGGACGATAAGCCTAAGCAACCCCCGTTTCTACGACACTGTGTTCACTCAACCAATTGTAATTATGTGTGAATATGTGTATTGGTAGTAAGTGTCTGTTCGCAAAATATCACCTATCCAAGTCTACCATAGTAGAAGTTATATTAAAAAACTGATATGATAAGTAACACTTTATCACCCTGTATCTTGGAAACATACGTAATAAGGAAAAATTTTTATTTAGATTTTTGTCTTATTTTGACTTTCTTAATCTGCTCCTAAATTTATGCCACTAAGTTTAGGGACACCTACCAATACACATATTCACACATAATTACAATTGAGGAGTGATTTTTCAAAAGGTCGTATTTCCATTTGCAACAATTTTTCAAAAAAATGACTAGAACCTGTATAGGTTAGGGCAATATAGATTATTTAAAAAAAAATTCTGATGAATATTTAATAATACTTCAGACCTGCTGTCATATTTCGCCGTAAATATATGCCTTTTAACCATACCTTTGGGATTTTGTCAAAAAATTACATTCAAGTAAAAATGGAAATAAGGCCTTTTGAAAAATCACTCCTCAATTGTAATTATGTGTGAATATGTGTATTGGTAGGTGTCCCTAAACTTAGTGGTATACATTTAGGAGCAGATTAAGAAAGTCAAAAGTATATTTTTTTAAATCTTACATTGATAGAGCATAATTATTAATTAAATGAAGAAGAAAAGTTGACAAGTATTAGTGTAATTAATAAATAAGACAATAGAACTGCCAGCGGCCATTACTTGATATGGCAGGTGGAGGCTAAATGTGAAAGACCACAGAGTCAGCCACATAACAGCGTCCGCCTTGATATTCCACTTGAACTGGCCTGAAAGGAAATCTTATTGTTAATGATGCGGTTAATGAGAATTTTGGGTAGATTATCTGTGGGAAATATCAGCATTAAAAAGGTTGTGAATGAGGAAAAACTAGCCTGGATCTATAAAGCCTAGAATGCCCTTTTATAGTCTTGGGTTGGTAGGGACATAATCTATTTGCACCAGGACTCTTGGATTAGATGCCATCCTGATGCGATCGACCGTGGATTTAGCTCTCTGTCTGAGCAGGTCTCTCATTGAGCTTGAGGTCGGCTCTGAACTGCTGGTTTCCGACGAAGTATGGAGCTTCCGTAATTAGTCTCATCACCTTGTTTTGTACTCGGGTTTTTTGGTGTGGCAGTTTGCAGCGCTGGACCAGGATGGACTATCGCGCTATAGCGTACAGAAAGACTGGGCGAATAATGCTGGTCCAGGTAACTCTGCGGTTTGGTAAGGACAGCTCGCTTCTGGAGTGGATCATTGGTTTTAGCAGGGTGATGATGCGGTTGGCCTTTGACTTCGTTCTCCCAGTTTATTATTTGTGAGTCATATTCCAGGGTTGGCGGAAAGACTATGTTGGGGCCTTTTGCGAAAATTACGGCTTGGGGTTTCCCTGGGTTTATTTTAATGCGCCAACGGTCGGTATATTTTTCTAGCATATTCAGGCCATTCTGGAGGAGCTTTTGAATTTTCTGGACTCTCCTGCTAGAGGTGTACAGGGCGGTGCCGTCTCTGTAGAGGGCCAGTTGCAGTCCTGGAGGTCTTGGGATGTCAGATGTTAAACTTTGTGGGCCCCAGAACGGAACCTTGAGGGACACCCGCCGTGATTCTGCAAGCGGAGAATGAGCGATTCCGGAGGTACGATGAGATTAATGGTGCTATTCTCTAAGGAAATGTTAATGATAACACAATGTTAATAACTGTCTGTTATGAATAAAAATAATATAATGTTATCTGTTTGCTATTATCTAAGCACATTTGCGCTCTGTTAGCAACATAATGTTAATAACATTATGTTAAATTTAACATATATCAAAAACCTGACTGTTAAGGATAACATAGACTTTGTTACGGGAATTTAAAAGGTTATAAAAGTTTTTTTGACACAAAAAATGAATAATGAAATTGATGTCTTGCCGTTTTTTATCCATGTTAATTTTAAAGAAGATGGAAGAAGGTAAGTTCTTTTAATTATAATAAACATTATAGAGCGTTTAAGGTTATTGTATACCATGGTTTTTAGAAACTACATGAGGTTGCACTATCGACATTTAAGGGATAGTCACAACTATCTTGAAATACCAAACAGCCAATTTAAGCATATGTTTAGGTTGCCAGAAGACCTAATAAATTTGCTTATTAATACTTTGTCACCACATGTCGACGATCCTAAACGGTGTACTGGTTTGTCATTACATTTGAAAACATTGATAGCTATACAATTTCTTGCGAGGGGTTGATATCAGCATTATATTGGTTGTAACTCTTGGCATTCAGTAAGCCAGTCTTCGGTCAGTAGAGCACTAACGGAAATATCACAGCTTATCACAAATGTTTTAGTGCCTCAATGGATTCAGTTTCCTACTACAAACCATGCTAAAACTGAAGTTACAGCAGGCTTTTAAAATAAAGTCGATTTTTGTGATGTTTTGGGAGCTATTGATGAAACCCATGTTAACATTATAGCTCCCACAGTAACGGATGAACAAGATCCTCCTTATGTTTACATAAACAGGAAACAAGATTTTAGCATTAACGTTATGGTGATTTGTGATGCAAATACTAAAATTGGCTTGCGACTCCTGTTTTCCTGGATCAGTGCATGATGCTGCAATTTATCGAATTTCTGACATAAGAGCTTATTTAGAAAATAAGTTCGAAAATGGAGACTCAACCAGCCATCTTATTGGTGACAGTGGATATCCCACTAAGAAATGGTATACTCTGTTAATTAAATTTACCACTACTATAAGTCACGGATTTTAACAAAATAGTTAAAAATTTTACAATTCTGCGTCATGGTTAATTTTATCATTACAATTGGTTCGTAATAAATAGCTTACCACTACAAATAGTAATTTCTTGACGTTTACCACTACTGTCGTTAATACTAATAATGTTATAATTAATGAAAATTCGGCCATTTGGTGGTTGTGTGTTTACGGCTTTGCATAGTGCGTAGTTTTGTGATATTATACTGTTTTTATCGTGTTGTGACTCACAACTTGTGAGTAGGTATGGAACAGTTATTAAAGGACTGAGATATTGTGGAACTACTCTCCATTTTAACCAGTAAAACGCATTTTACCTATAGGTATTATAATATTGATTTTTGGGGGATAGGTAGGTACCTATCTATATGTTTTAAAGTAATACCTACCTAATTCATATGTAACCGGCAAGGTTATTACTTCTCACATTCACTAGGCAGTGTGCGCACTTGTTAATTATATATAGCTTTTACTGCATAATCTATTCAATTTCTCTAAAAATATTCGTACGATAATTTAAGGATATTTGTACGATAATTTAAGGATACGCCATGTTTTTTATTATATTTAGTTATTTCATAATTTTTGTAGGTCTTAATTAACTTTTATTATTGTGGAAATTCATTTAAATAATTTTATTTTAATAAAGAATGATTTTAATATAATTCATTTATTTACTATCTTACCGTGCTGTTGAGAAAACCTAATTATAGGGGTAAGTGTATTTTGGCTCTCCTTACTTTTATATCCTGTTTTAAAAACTATTTTAAATAGTTGAAGTAATATACTAAGCGTACCGTATACCAATATGTAGTCGTAAGTTTCAACAGTGTGTAGTGGTAAAAGGTTTTAATAAAACGGTTATTATATAACCACATGTAGTGGTAAAATTTAATTAAAGCAGTAGTGGTAACGATAAATTTGCTGTAATGTTAATTCGTAACAATAACTCATTACCATTCTGAAATGGTAGCAACTAAGGTTCTACTGGTTGGCGCCTATTTTACCATAACCATGGGTACCGCTGACCGCTTTTTTTTAGTGTAGCAATATGGGCTAACATAGATTTGGATGAGGGTTAATTTATTACGATGACGATATAGATGATAATTATATATATTTTCTTTACAGAGAAAATATGTAAACCTTTGTTAAATATTAATAATTCACTAATTCAAACTTTTATTTTTTCATAACAAAAATAAATAAAAAACTATAATTCAGAAAGTTATAAAACACAAACAAAAATATTGGTATTTTTCAATTTATTCAGCGCACTTTTTACTATGGGGATTGGACAATACCTCCCATCTTAAAATTTTTTTGGGTTACGATAACTCAAAAACCTTTTAAAACTGGAAGGTACTTATACTATTCCCATAGATAAAAAATGCGACGAATAAATTGGAAAATACCTCATTTCCTAATCAGTTATTTGGGTTATGGGGTGTTAGAATTAATCAATGATATGTTGTACAACTGAATACATAAAATTTATTTATTACCTACTAAAATTCAAAACTAAAATTAGGGTTTTTAAACTGGTATTTGACAATTTCAAACCGTAGTTTATTTAATTCCAAATTAATTTTTTGTTTCTCAATATCTACCAGTTTTTCTGAAGCATTTTTGTTTTTATAAACACCTGAAAGCTCTTCTTCAATTGCTTTAATTGTCATCTTTTCTGTAAGTTTTGGCCTGGTATTTGGACGAATTAATGATTGAGGGACTGTACGTTTTCTTTTCAATATTTTCCGGATAGATGCTGATGTTTCAGTTACAGAAAGATCAGTCTCCAGGTGATTTGAATTTTGTTTAGCTTAAGGTGTGATTGCTGTTTCTTCTAAATTTTCAAGAATTTCCTCATCCATAAAATTACTCACAATTTGTATATGGGTAACATCATTTTCTTTGTTTTCCCCTGAACAAGATGTTATATGATTGGTGATTGGAGTTCAGTCGATAGGCCTTGTTTTAACCCAAACTGTTCATATGGGATTCTTTTTGCCACCAGGTGTTCGTCTATCCGTATTTAAACACCCGTTCTACCACTTTGGAGAGTGGAGATAGGAGTGAAATCGGTGTGTGGTTTGACGGATAGATTTGAGGAAGGCTTTGCTTTGGCTCTTAATAACATTTTAACAAAATCAAATGCTCTTTATCATAAGAATTTTTTTTAATATAAATTTGTTTGCAATTGTGTAAATGTATCTTTTTTGCATGGATATGCATATTTATTTTTTTTTCATTCATTTTATACATGATTATTCATTCGAATTGTATTTATCAAATTGTTATTTCATATAATATTTTGTCCTGTAACTGGTTTATAACTTTTGGGTAATAAAGTATTTATTTATTTATAATAATTTTAGCAGTTTTCCAGACGGGCGGTAAGTAGTGTGTGGCTAATATGGCGTTTATGATGTATACTATTGAGGTGGGTGGAAGCTTCTTTATGGCAGCGTTTGGGATGCCGTCTTGGCCGGTGGCTACCTTCGTCTTTACGGCGCCTATGATGCTACCAACTTCTTCCGCGGTAGTGGGGAAGGGGTTTGGATCTTCTTCTGTTTCCTCCAGCAGGCGAATGGATCTCCGGATCAGTCGGTGTTAAATTTCAAATTGATCTAGGCCTTCGTTAGGAGAAAAATTACTGAATAGATGTTCGGCAAAGTTTCAGCCTTTTCCTCCTCGGTGTACCTGGCCAATTTTCAATATTCTGTGGATTATGTGTTCATGGCTACCAATTTTTGTGTCCAACAAGTGGCATACTGAACTTCGCCTTTTGCAGTTTATCAATGTATTTACTTGTATGTAAATGTTACTGCAATAAAGTCATTTTTGTCGTCAGAAACCACGTGCACACTATTTTCGGGACACCCTGTATATTAGAACAAATCTTGGAAGTATAAGTATAATTGGCTTCACCAGTATGTTTTAACTTTTAAACTTTTCCTGTGTTTTTATACTCTTTTAAATCCGAAATTAAAATTTACTTACATATACTATAATTACCTACCTAAATTAATCCCAAAACAATAATTAATAGGTACTTGGTATTTTTAACATTTAGGATTAATTATAACTTAATGTTTTTTGCATTCTTCATAGCTTTAACAAATAATTCTTTATAGCTTTAACAAATAATTATTATTTTAATAAACGTTTGTCAATACTTTTTTATTTTTATATGCTTTTCGGATAAATTTTCTTTAAAATCGCAATTGACTTGACATTTACACTTTATCCATAGACAAGGGATTGGTTGGGTGGGCGGGGGGTTAGTTAGATAGGCAACTTAGTATTAAAGTTTTTTTCCGTGACTACTGCGCGGGTGTAGTCAAAAATATATATTAAAATTATTGTTTACATTTTTTTACTGGATGGTACTGATCCTTTTTTTTACCTCCACTAGATAAATAATTCTAATATTTTTCTAGGAAAGTTAAAAGAGGAATAATAAAACATAATAAAACTACATTTTTGTAATTATTTTATTTATCAAAGTTACAAAAGGCAAAATTTCGAATACAACTTAAAATCAGTCTTTATGATAGGAGTAGAAAAAATAAATTTATAAATAAAAGAACAATACAAATTTTAATACTTGGTGCTTAGAGAATCAACATATTTTTGTGGTATTTGGGCAAAAAGCGGGACATACCTTATCGTTTTTTGGAAATCGATGCATTTTTACACTATCTCCCCTGCATTTGCACTTTTGTACACAACAAGAATAAACCATAATAATGAATAGGTACACAATATAAACTTAAAAGGTTATAAATACTTCACAAATTTAAGTTATTCTTTCAAGTCGAATTATTATGACAACTGTCATTATGACAACGGTAGTCTCGGTGACAAAAACAATTTTGGCGAGTTTTTGTACAGTAAAGATGCACAACCATGCACTTTATGAGCTGTATGACTCTACAACGGGGTTGTCAGATTTTTATTTTTAAGAGTTTTGTTGTAGTGGGAGATGAGTTTAGGTACAATTCCGAACAAAATTTTTAAACTTAACACTATACTTAGAATAATCTGTCTATTTATTAGGGGTTTATGAAATTTTTCTTGTCATTAAAACGTCGTTAAACTTATTTATTGACAACGACAGTTTGTTCGTATTTAAATATTAGGTATCGATGCAACGAGTAGAAATAGTAAAAATAACTAAACTTTTTTAAACCCTCGCAGCTCGGACACCGATGGCGGTGGAAACATTTACATCTTGGATTTTTTTTATTTTTCCGTCAAATTTAAATTGCTTGAGAAGAGAACGAGTGGACATTTTTCGACTAAATTAGGGGACAGTCGCTTCAGGACAATCATTCAATCTTGAAAACGGCCAACCCGAAACTTATTGATTTTCAATTTTTTGTTGAATTTTTTCAAAATTTGTTTGCTTCAAAACGAAAAGGAAGTTGGACAAGCAAAAAACATTAATCGAAGGGTAAAATAATGTAATTTGACTTACTTACTTGACTTACCTACATACGAATTTTTTTTTTCGCATCGAAAAATAATCCCTTAATTAAAAACGAAACTAGAGTGATTATTCTATTTGATGTTTATGTTAATATATAATATACAGGGTGTTCCAACGAAAACTTGTACCCCCCCAAACGTTTTATCGGATGAGTGTGGACAAAATTCCTTGGACACGTCAATTTTTATTTTTAGGGGGACGAATTTTGATGTATGTTTCACGCCCCCACCCGCACCCCTACACGCTCCACCCCGCCCGCCCCCTAAATTTTAAATTGTAAGGGAGGTTGAGTGATATTTCATTTTAAAGGTCTTTTAATTCTTAATAAGGTTCTGTAATTTTTTTAAAATCTGTTAGTTAGTTTTGGAGGAATTGCTATTTGAATTTTTAAATTTGATGAATAAAAAAAAAACAACAAAATTGTAAATTAAAGAATTTAATGTTCAAAGTACATGCATGCATGACATTTTTTTATGAGGTTGTCATGGTAACGCGCGAACGCGCCACACGGGTTTATTTAAATGCAGTTATCAAGAATAATTGAAAGATTGGTCGACTTACCTGTAAGGAAGATCGATCTTAATTATTTGAGTGGTCCTGTCTGAAAACAATTACCTAATTCACCATGTAGTACACCGTTCTGCTGCGCAAAGTTTAAAGCAACAATGATTAATTTTTTGTTGCATAGCACCTATAATTCAATCCTGTCAATATAAGTCATTCCCATTTTGCAACCTACTAATCACAGATTATAAAGGCTACCGATCGCGCTGGGGTTAATTCGGGAAGGGTGGGAGGTAATTGTTTTCAGACAGGACCACTCAAATAATTAAGATCGATCTTCCTTACAGGTAAGTCGACCAATCTTTCAATTATTTTTCGTGGTCCTGTCCTCAACAATTACCTAATTCACCATGTAGATGTTTAAAGGATCCCTTATATAAAGCGATCTTAGGTCCTAAGAAAGTAAACAATAAAATATTTGATCTAAATTTATATTTATATATTTAATTTATATTTGATGTGACAATGAAATCGTTCAAACATGATGTAGACAAATACATATAAAAAGTTTCCATTACATGTTATTGCCACTATTCAAAAATGCAAACTTAATTCTAGTTTCTAATTCATTTTTTAACATTATTTTTAACTGGATTATTATTAACTTAAACTTAACAATTGTTAATAATTAATTATAGAATTTGCAAATTGTGAGGTGTTCTTTCGTAAAGGTTTATTGTAGAACTTGTTAAAGACTTCAGAGTTTTTAGACCATCCAGCAGTCTCTTTTATAATTTCTATGTTTACTCCATTTCTTGCCGCCTTCGATGTGCTCGCATGGCGGGTACTATGTGCAGAAAATACCGTTATGTCAATTCCGCTTAGTGCCATTACTTTTTTAATCCATCTACTGATGGTCTCTGATGTTGCTGGGTGGTGTGGTTTTTTGAATGTAAAAAATAAAGGAGTGTTATTTTGAAGTCTAACATGGTTTGTTTTTGTTATATAGTATTTAATTAGAGAAGCAACACATAATTTTGGTTTTTCATGAAAATATGGAAGAACAATGATAGGTTGTAATTTATTTGGCCCCGAAGTTTTTATTTTTTGTGTGATTCTAATTTTAATTTCTTGATTTGTAATAATAATATTGTCACAAGTTATTTTGGAGAGTGTTTGTACTCTATGACCAGAAATGAGTGCAAGCAAAGTTGCTAATTTTAACGTTAAATATTCTAAGGGTAATGTTTCATTTGGGAATTTTTGTTCTAAATAGTCCAATACCTGTGAAGGGTCCCAGGTTTCTGCATATTTAGGTTTGGATGGTTTTATATTGTAAATACGTTTTAAAAAACGAGAAACGACTTTTTGATCATTATCGTTAGGAATGAATATTAACGAAAGTGCGGATCTAAATGTGTTAATTAAAGCATAACTTTTTCCCTGTTGGAATTTTTGTGTTAAGATTTCAATTATTTTTTCCAGTTTATATTGGTAAGGGTCAGTATTCTTGGTTAAGCAAAAATCCCACCACTGTTTGTAACAAGTGTCGTATTGTTTTTGTGTTTTTTCCGAAATGGATGCCATTAGAATTTTTATTGCCTCTTCAGATTTTATTTTGTTTTTATAAGCGTTCCTGATAATCTCGAAGCAACCAGGGTAAGACTTCGATGAAGCTGATGCCTCTTTCTAAAAGGTGAAAACAATAAATTATATCTTGGTGGAAAAATTATTTCTTGTTCTGTTATTTGTTTAAGCATGGGGTACCAAGGTTGGTTTGGCCATTTAGGTGTTATTATTATTCCTTTTGCTTTGTCTTTAATTATTTTACTAATAACTTTTGTAATCAAAACAAAGGGGGGAAAAGCATAAAAATATTTGTCGTGCCATGATATTGTAAACGCTTCTACTGCAATAGAGTCTGGGTCTTGTTTCCAAGAAACATATTTTGTGCACTTTTTATTTAGACGTGAGGCAAACAAGTCTATTTCCGGAAAACCAAATGTTTTTGTTATTTGAGAATATGCTGCATTATCTAACTCATACTCGGTTTCAATAGATGTGTTTCTTGATTGTATGTCGGCATCGATGTTTTCCGATGATTTAATGTAGGAGGCGAAGACAAATATATTTTGCTTTTCACAGAATTGCCAAATTTTTCTTGATATGGAATTTAGTTTTTTAAATTGCACGCTGCCCATTCGATTGATGCATGCGATGGCAGTTTTATTATCTATCCTTAATAATATGTTGCATTTTCGAAGGAGTTTTGTAAAGGATTTTAAAGAGTAAAAAGCTGCTAGCAATTCCAAATAATTTATGTGCATTTCTTTTTCATGTTCATCCCAAAACCCACATGTTCTTTGGTTATTGCAGTATGCCCCCCAACCTGTTTTAGATGCATCTGAAAATATTTCTAAAATGTAATTTTCAGAATTCAATTCTTTGTAAGACTTGTTAATATTTTTAAGCCACCATTCGAAATCATTTGTTAAATATTTTGGAAGAGTCATGATTGCATCAAAATTGTTGTTATTTTGTTGCAATGCTAGTAACTTTTCACGTTCAAAAAGTTTGACGTAGAGCCATCCATATTTGATTGCTGGACATGCTGCAATAAGCTGACCGATCAATTTTGAAAATTTTCTAATGGAGATAGTGTCCATTGATTTTATCTCGATAATTGAACTATATATTTTTGACATTTTTATTGGTGTTAATTTTATCGTTTGATCTATTGAATTTATAATAAATCCTAAAAATTCAATTGAATGTGATGGTTTTAGTACACTCTTTTCTATATTGATTATGAAACCCAAAGATTGTAATAATTTGCACGTGCCATTACTGGTTTTAATAATTTGGTAAATACTAATGGAGCAACATTTAGGCCAAATGGTAAGCAATTAAAATGAAAAATATTTGAATTATATCTGAACTTTAGATATTTTCGAAATTCCTTGTGTATTGGAATGCTAAAGTAGGCGTCTTTTAAATCGAGTTTTGCAAAATAACAATTTTGTGTAACTAGTTTAATTACTGTTCTATAATCCTCTAATTTAAAATGGGACGTTGTTATGAAATTATTTAGTTTTTTAAGATTTAATATAAATCTCATCTGACCATTTTGTTTTTTCCTTAAAAAGTAACTGGAAAAGAATTCTCCTTCCTCGCTTTTAGAATGGGATATGGCACCTATTTTCAACAGTTGATGTATTTGTTTATCAACTTCTTTACATTGAGGCATTTGCCTCAAAATTCCCTTTGTTTGATGGGGATTAATATTGAAAGGTATAATTAGACCTTTGACTATTTGTAATATGTTGTCATTTTTGCAAAATTCGAACCAATTTACATAATAATTTGAAATATTTCCAGCGTACTTGCTTACATTTATTGATTTTTGTTGTAATAATAAGTCTTCTTCCATCTCTCTTCCCCCTGTTGGTTGTACTGCTTGTTTTTGTATTGATTGTTTTTGAATTTGTATTTCTGGTATGGTCGCTGGTAGTTTAAATTATTCGTGGTTCTTTTAGGGCCCTGACTTGGATAGTTATTGTTCTTATATGAGTAATTGACCTTCTGGCTGAAATTTGTTTTGGCGATTTTGTTTCCTACTTGCTTCAAAACTTCTGCGTTTTTTATTTCTTCCTGCAGATCTGCTTGAAATAACTTCTCTCCAATTGGTTGTTTTTCGACTGCTTTTCTTATCTCGAATTTCAATTGAGGTCCGATGACGTACCTTCTGTGTCCAGATAATGGCATGATGGACGTCACAAAGTATTTTACCAGCATTTGCTAGGTGGTTTACCATCTCAGTGTTTTCTGGTGCGGGTTCATTAATAAATTTATTGATTGGGATGGCTAGTGCCATTAAACCTTTTCCAATCTGAGTTTTTAATGACATGAAAAACTTATCCTGCTTAACTATATCCTCAGGTAAGGATGTTTGCATTTCTTGATTTAAATTTGGCCCCTGTAAAGCAATACAATTTTCGGGGACGCTGTATTTCTCCAGAGCTTCTGATCTTTCTTCTTTTTTGATGCCTTCAATCAAAAAACTTCTCCATCTTACATCAATTTCCTCGTGTAATTCTGAATTTGAATCGTTCTCTTTCGTAGGGGCCTTGCCCAACACCTTTACAATAGAGTCGTTGGTGTGATTGATTTGAGCTTCTGTCGTAATGACAGGGTCAACATTTTCATTTTCATCTATAAAAAATGATTTTTGTTATTTAAACTAACAGTTTTTTGTTGCAGATCATATGATCGCTTTGTTTTGTTATGTATGGTATATCATGTGATAACCTTTAAAATAAACTTTTCGACTTATCTGTGATTTTTTTTCCACACTAATACTTATTCTTTTTAAACTATATAACTTTATGTCATGCAATGACAACGAAAAAATTATATTCGTATATAATGTTTTATTCATAAAAATATGTTCAATGGACTCACCATTAGAATTAGGGCTACTTTCATAATTTAATTGTTCCTGGATTTTAGCAATTTTTCTGTGAAGTTTGTCCAATTTTCGAATTTTTCTTCGTTTGGATGTATGCAAAGACACTTCCTCATCAGTCATCACTGCTCTTATTTAATAATTTTTAAAAATTATTAATTTATATGTTCTAATTCGTGAAAACGAACTGATCACTTTGAGCGCAAAATGGTGAATGACTTATATTGACAGGATTGAATTATAGGTGCTATGCAACAAAAAATTAATCATTGTTGCTTTAAACTTTGCGCAGCAGAACGGTGTACTACATGGTGAATTAGGTAATTGTTGAGGACAGGACCACGAAAAATAATTAGTAAATGCATATTGCTCTGTTCAATAAGTCGTTATCAGTTTAGCTTTCTGAACCTTTTTAGTTTAACATTGTGAACCTTACAACGTATTCTCAAAATGGTATACTAAATAACTTTTCAAAAAAACATAAACGTTAACACTAATTTGTATAATAAATAAAATTAAATTAAAAATATACTTTTTCAATTTACCAAAATATAATTTAATTTATACATATTATGTATATTAATTTTAATTTACCTTCTTATTTTAAACAATGTAAACCGAATATTTTCTAAAAGAAGTTGGAAAAAAATTATATAAGTGAATCAAGTGAAAATTCCCTGACAGCTAAAATTTAATAATCCAATCGAAGAAAATTCAGTAAACGTTTCAGGACAAAGTTGTCCTTTCAAAAAATACCCCAGAGTCCCATACAATAAAAATAAACTCTGCCGTTTTAGTAAAGGCGTTAACTTACTAACATTCAACTTCTATATATCATATTTAGCAATCGGGACAAGATATATATCCCCAGGGATGTTTGAAACAACGTATTTTTATTCAGAAATGTATTGATTTACTTATTATGTGAACCGGCAATATCCTAAAAAACTCCAAGTGGGATTTCACATTACTTTTCTTTATCCTTTTTGCTCATTTTACTAAAAATACATACCTATTATAATTAAACATTTTTAAAGATTATGTAGGTGGGTCATTTCACGTCAAATTTACCGACAAAATTTAAATTTGCTTAAAATATTTTTTTTTTCGTTTACGACACCAAAAAAAGTGACACGTATTTTTTTGTTTCAAAATTTTATAAATTATGTTAAAGTTACGATTTTTTTTTAATTTCAGTACCAGAAAAAACGAATTTTAAACAGTAGTTTTTGAATAGAATAAGATTTAATAAACTTTAATTTTTTTTTGGCTTAATTTTAAGGTTATGCATTGTTTTAAATATTTAAATTTAAAAAAAATAATATTTTTTTTAATTTAATTTTTTTAAGCAAATTTTAAAAATTAATAAAAAAAATTAAAATCGACATTTTTTTTTTAAATTTTTAAAATGTGTATTAACTTGTCAAAGTTTGAGGAACATTGTATAAAAATTTCAGAATGGACCGTTTAATATCGTATGAAATATTAATAATTTTAGATATCCGCGCTCTTAAAATGAAGGCTGTTACAGAGGCATATTTAAGATAAAACACGATGGGCTATTAAAATTACAATTAGGGATGGGTTAGATTATATTGGATTATATTATATGTATTTTAGAATTAAAATTGCATCAAGGTTGTAATTTTTAATATTTTTTTTACCATTAAATACTGATTAATAATTTAAACAAATGTACAACAGTAACACTGTTGTACATTTGTTTAAATTATTAATCAGTATTCATGGTTAGATGCACATCGATATTTCATGTGTTAAAAAAATGGGTGCAAACAATTTTTATTTGACAAAATTTTACATTTTTTTATTCAGGAGATGCAATTTACTCCAAAATAAAAAAAAATCATATAAAAATTAAACTCACATTATTATTATTATTATTTTACAACACAAATTACTTGCTATTATAATATTTTATTTTATAAAACTAACAGTTTGGAATATTAAACTCGAAGAATACGTTTTTATTTTTAAAAAGTTATTGTCCGCCGCACAGTGGTTAGAAATCCCAAAAAGCTGGCCAAAACCCAAAAATCAAAACTTACCTTTCAGGGTAAATCTTAACAAAATCTCGAATAGATGGTGTTAGTGTAGTAAAATCCAAAGGGACAGAGCATAAGATCGCCTTTTAGACTGTAGGTTTTCTTTCAGTTCGCCCTTTTAACGAACACCTGTCACTCTGGCGTTTATTCACTTTTATGCCTCGCGGCAAGAAACGGAATTTTAACGTGTAAAAGTGTTGTGAAGAGATCGGAAAAAATGGAAGATGTTCCTGAAGGTATGTACATTATTTACAAATGTTTCATCATGAGTTTTTTAATTTTATTAATTTGCGGCAAAACCTTTGACATGTTTAAATTTCTGTATTTCCATACGGAGCATGAATAAATGTAACGAAATAGTAGTGATCCGGCGAGATCCGGAACAGTTGCAAACTGTTTCATGTGTAAAAAAGTATAAACAATTAAATGACGCAGACGTAACTTCCACCTTTGTCCACCTTTTAGTGAAAAAAATTATTTATTGCAATAGCGCAGGAGGAAGTAAAGCTTGCGAGCGTCGAAAAACCGAGCTCGCTGGACGTAACAATAGAGAACCGGTGGTTTTTTATCGAAATATTATATACTGGGTGTTCATTTTAAATATCATTTGATCCTCATCAATGGTGACGATTTTCAATGCATGTTCGGGTCATTTTTAAGTCCTTTATTAAAATCTTGAACGAATGTATTAACGATTTTTTCAAAATGTATTCATGATTTACTTTCAGTTTTCAATTTAAACATGAAGATGGGTTTTTATTTTATTTTATTTATTAATGTTAATAAAATTTGTTTCATTGATACCGTATGAAATCCGCTTTTCTTTCATGATTTTTTTTCCAAGAAACCCTTTAAACCCCCAAAAAACCCCTGACCTACTTTTTTGTTCAATAAAAATCATGAAACAACTCCGCCATTTGGTATCCGCCATTTTGTTGTTTAAAAAACTAATATTAAATTCGTAATCAGCAATTACGAGAACCCCCAAATTAGTATTTTTGCTGAAATGAAATCATTCCGCCATTTTGTATCCGCCATTTTGTTTTGTTTTAAACTAACATCAGATTCGTAATCAGCGACCGAAAAAACCCCCGAACTATTATTTTCGTTTGAAAAAAATCAAAAGTCATTAAACAACTCCGCCATTTTGTATCCGCCATTTTGTTTTTTAAAAACTAACATAAAATTCGTAATCAGCGACCCCAAAAACCCTTGTATAAGAAAATTTCACGCAAAATTACTACCTTTTCGAGTTTTGGCCAGCTTTTTGGGATTTCCGACCACTGTGCGCCGGTTCAATGGAATGTATTTTTTGTGTTCCTGTAATGGTTTGACACAATCTAAAACGTTTTTTTTTTAAGTTCTGCGGCTTCATAGTCATTTTCACTAGTATAAATGACGGATATATTGCTCAAGGAAGAATCCTTTAAAGCCCAATGATAAAACTCAAGGGTTGTTGTTATATTATTGCCCTGAAGGCTAGCCTTTCGTGCTTGCCTTTTCAAGGCTCCTCCAGCTCCGTCACAAGGACCTTTTCCGTGGGCTGTGGCTTGATAATGCCAAGTTGCAGAGCGACCAAAGTCTCGCTTATGATTATAAATTGTTGAAAAATGTTTAACGTTTTTAAATTGTTGTGGTGCTCCATCAGAAAAGTAAATACAATTACGTATTTGTGGGTAAAAGCTAGAAATAAAATTATTAAAAGCTCGCAAAAAAACGTACACTGCTATGGAATCATGTTTTTTGCAATCAGAAATTATGACCAAGGTTTTATGGCTAATGTATCCATTATTAGTAAAATAAAAAACAATGGGAAAAAGTGTGGCCTGGTTGCTATTCCAGTGATAACCTGGAACGGCGCACTGTGTCGTATTTGACCTGTATAGGTGACCAAAAGTCGATTTCTGAAGTTGCCCTTACAGCAAAAAAATATACATAAAATTGATCATTATGCTTTTCTTGACAATGTACAACCATTTGTTTATTTATAAAATATTAATAAGGACCGTAACGTATAAAATTTTAAAACAATGCACAAACACATTTTTTTATATAAATAACTCGCGCTTGGTAAATATGCGATTAAAACTATAAATTATAATTAACAGGAGTTATATTTTGTAGATTGCTTTAAAATTAATGTCTTTTAAGGTATAACGTTAAAAATTAAAAAAATATTTTATTTTATATATAGTAATAGCCGTCCAAATTTTGTCATTTTTTTAACGTGCATTCAAGCAAACTTTTTGCAAATAGTAATGGTGCCCCAGGTTGCCCCAATTTCTTTTGTGTGTGGAAGTGTTTGTTAATATATAAATAATGGTCGTTATTAAGGATTTTGACGGGAAATGTTGAGAAACTTGGCTACACATGATTTTATGTCAAAAAATGTGTATTAGAGCTCATTTTTTAAACTTTTGTCTTTATTTTCCGAGTTTTTTTTAAATCTGGCGCCTTAAAATTAATTAAAAACATAAAAATTATAAATATATATTAATTTAAAATTAATATTTTTATAGCCAATTGGATATAAAAATAACTTCTTAACTTTATTGCTAACAACATCCATTTCAAATACCCAAATTTAGCAATCTAACGGATTTGAGAAAAATGAATGGCAGATGAGGTATCTAAACAGAAAACTTTAACAGGATAAGAGTACAAGTGCGGAATCCCTTTTAGCTCTGCAAAAGGCCATTAAAAACATAAAAAAGTACGTAGAATAAAAAGTTGTAAAAATCGAAAATAAAAAAATTGGTATCGTCCCAGAAAAAATTGAACACCCTGTATAAATTAAATTACAATATTAAAAAATATGTTTTAATTCAAATATTTTTGTTCCCTACAATTTTTTTATTACTACAGTTGTTTCTGAGATAGGCATATGGGTTATCTTACGTGGTTCACCCTGTACTTCTTTTAATCCTAACTAATGGTTAAATTTATTAAAAATTATCTTTTTGTATAACAAAAAAGCATTTTCAATATGTTTTTCAACAAAAATATTTTTGGTCACCTAATCACTCTGTTTACGACATAGTGCGGCGTTTTGAATAATAAAAGCATAATTTTCGGCAAAATCACATACAACAAGACTTTGATCGTTCTGTAGATTGTTTTTAATTGATCTGTAATAGCTTGCTTGTTGTTCTGCGATGAAGGAATGTGAAAGAAATTTATAACCAGATGTTAAAAAATTTTGTATGTAAATTTCCACTGGGACTTTTACGGTTTCGAGGGCTGTTCGAAGTTTCGAAATCCATTGTTTATGAGTGATTTCGTTGACGTTGTATTTTTGAATGGCTACTTACGAATGGCACCAACACTATTTTTACTAATGATTTTTCTGCAAGGGGCACATAAAAGATCTGATGATTCCAAAAAATCAAACTTTTTTAACATTAATTTGGACGCCTTTCGCAAATTTGTTTTATTGTTTTTTGCACTATGCGAACTTTTACGCAAAGGGTTACAGCACCGATCAAAAAACTTCTTATTTGCAGGCAGTTTTACCAAAGATGAACAAACAATAAATATAATAAAATTACAAATTTAACAAATACGGGGTAAGAACAGATTACTTGTGTGACACCAAAAATCAAACTACATCAAACTCAAGATCAAACTATATGATACGTCAAACTAATTTAAGCTTATCACTTTAACCATTTTAACGAATGTAAGTTTTTATTAATATTGCATTAAAAAATATAAAATGGTAAAATTTCAAATTTCTGTTCGTAATTTTGAATGTTAATCGTCAATATTTTGCGATATCCTAAATATGTCTCTGTAACAGGTTTCATTTTAAGAACGCGGATATCTAAAATTATTAATATTTCATACGATATTAAACGGTCCATTCTGAAATTTTTATACAATGTTCTGCAAACTTTGACAAGTTAATACACATTATAAAAATTTAAAAAAAAAATGTCGATTTTAATTTTTTTTTATTAATTTTTAAATTTGCTTAAAAAAATTTAATTAAAAAAAATATTATTTTTTTTATTTAAATATTTAATGTTTTATGCATAACCTTAAAATTAAGTCAAAAAAAATTAAAGTTTATTAAATCTTATTCTATTCAAAAACTAATGTTTAAAATTCTTTTTTTCTGGTACTGAAATTTAAAAAAATCGTAACTTTAACAAAATTCATAAAATTTTGAAACAAAAAAATACGTGTCACTTTTTTTGGTGTCGTAAACGAAAAAAAAAAATATTTCAGACAAATTTAAATTTTGACGGTAAATTTGTCGTGAAATGACCCAGGTATATTATTTAAATATTTTTTAAATTTTTATGCTTTCAGAGACTTATATGGTTCAAAGTAAATACAAAAAATAGTCTCCAAGTCCCTATCTACACAGTAAAGGCTTCACTAGAGAACACTAGTTATAGCTTGAACAGGTCCACTTTATTAGAGTTCAAATTTTCACCTTAAATTTAGAGGTTCGTGCGACTTCATATACTATTTGATTGAAAATTACTACACTAACCGTGTTCGGTACACTTTTAGAGCTACGTAGCTCTCTAAAAGTGTTCACTTTGACACTAATTTATTTGCATTTATTTCACTTTTAGCGTGAATGCTATTCCTAGTAGTGCTGGAAATTAAATATATCTATAATATAATATTAGTACATTATAGACAAGCCGAGAAAAGACATATTATCGCCGAAGCGTCAGCTGAGGCAGTATATTGTGTGCGAGGCAGTTATTAGGCTTTCGCTGCCTTGTTTTACACAGTAAAAAAAATCAACTCTAAGCAACACTAATTAGAGTTCACACAGTTCCACACTAAATAGTGTTGTTTTATAACACTACAATTAGAGTTAATTTGTAGTGTAATTTTTCCCAAGTAAGCAAGTATGATTTAACACTATAGCACTGAGGATAAAGTAATTTTACACTGTATTAAAAAGTGTTAATTTACCTAAAATCGTGTACTTCTACACTTCCTGGGTAAAATCCCACTTTTGTTCAGTGAAAATTAACACTTCTTTGGAAAAGTTCTAATTTTAGAAAGGTACTTTTACTCTTTTAGTGCAAACTTCTAGTGTAAATTAACAGTATTATTTGAGTAAAACCTATTGGTGGTGGTGAATAAAACGAAAAGTTAAATAAAGAGAAACATGTATTATCAAAATCGGTGCCTTTAAAAATATAATTTTATATTTGAGTCGTATGGCTGACTTAAGCAAAATGGTTCCTTAAAACGTAAAAGTTTTAGATCAATGCAATGTTTTACTGGCTGTCAACTTGTAAGCAATGAATTATCTTGAGAATTCATCAGTAATCCATTTTTCTGTTATAAAAAATGGGTGATCCCATTGGTAGAGAGGCGTCAGGCGGCTGTATGTCGGGGATTTACTACACGTGTACAAATTTTCCATAATAATAATAAAAATATAGGTATAGGTTAATATAACAACCATTACGCTTGAAAATAAAAAGTAAATCAAGCTTGTATGTATTTATATTATTAATTTTACAAGTACCCGACCTTCTGCCGTAAATTATTGATATATAATATAGGTCGGGTATGGACATCCTTTTAACATATTGGTATTTATTGAGTATTAAGGCTTAAAGAAAAAGGAACTTACCAAAAAATAAGAATGTCCCCTTATGGCTTCACCGTTATTAAAATCTAACTGAACAAAAATGCCACACTTCCACAACGCGGTATCTCCGGATATGCACTGCATAGGTAGATAGGTACCAACCAAACATTTTAAAACGCATTTCGGTTATTACCAGTTTTTTCAGTCTATTTTGCCACTATTGGTGTAATTTAACTTAAATTTTGATACAATGTGCACTAGTAGTGTAAAGAAAAAAGAGCTCTTAGTAACATCAAAACAAACAAAGAAACTGGCATGCACTGTTGTGTACATTTTGTCACTATTTAACACATTAAGGAGTAATACTCGCATTAAGTTTTTCTACCCTTTTGATTTATTTTAATAATAAATAGTGTGAATGTGCCAATAAAAAATGTTCATATTCTTTAAATGTGTTTAATAAAGTTAATAAGCACTAAATGCTACCTAGTGTATTTTGTAGTGTAACTTTTACACTTACAAATCAACTCTAATATTTTTACCCCTACACTAAAAAATGTACACGGGCAAATTTTTTTACTGTGTAAGTATGTACTATTTTTTTGCATTTTATTTTTTAATTTTTTTAGATTCTGTCACATTATTTTTATGTTAGGTTCAACCACGGTCTTATATAAGACCGTGGGTTCAACTGACAATGACATTTTAGCTTTATTTCAGTAGGAAGTAAACAATAATCAGATAATAATTGTTAAGCGTTTCAATTAATGTAAAATATTATATAAGTTTGTACTTTGTTGAAGAGCGCATGTGCGCATTCCCCTCCAATGTAAAATTTTATGTAATAGGTGCACACGTAATAGTCTTAAATAAATTGTTATACAATCAACATCGAGAATAAAACACAAAATATTATAATAATTAATTTTAATTCAAATCCAAAACCAAGTCGAAGTTTTATAACACAATAAGAGAAAATACCCAGGATTTCCTATAGATCCTTAACATTGGTCACTTCGAACCAGGATAATCGACAATTTTGAAAATCCAACCACGTGGAAGATCCAGCAACGAGGTCCAGCGCGTAATTCACGAGGTCCACCGCGTCTTCCATCAGTCCACGTCTCTACCCAGAGGTTTGCAAGCCAGAATATCATTTTTGGGAAAAATCTAACCAAACCAGGCCACGAGGTCGCCCCTGTACCGTCAAAAGTAAGTCCATTCCATCATCCCAATTCTCCCATTTTACCATTTGCTTCAATTTGTGCAATTTATACAACTTGTTTAAAATCATATAAATAATTAATTTCATTCATAAATTTAAAGTAAATAGTAGTAATTTTTTATTTAATTTTTTACCTTCATTCATTCATACAATTTACAATTTTGTTGCTATACAAGCTGTTTCATTTTTTTACATCTCACATAAATCTCAACATTTCATTATTTTTTCAATTGCTAGTTATCTTGTTTTGCAAATATGACTGATATTAAAGCTTTAGCACAAAGACGAGGTGATATTAAGGGGTCTATCACCAGAATCGAGACATATCTCAAAAACCCTGATAACTCTGCAAAGTTTTTTGATATAAGCGTACGTATACGAAAATTAAATGAAGCATTTAACGAATTTAATCTTATACAAAAGGAAATTGAATTGGTTTCTCAAGATGACGAGTCTGAATATAGAATAGCCATAGAAGAAAAATACTATGAGTTAGCAGCACATGCCGAACGTCTTCTAAGCTCTATCACGTCATCAGAAAACAGTTCAAAGGAAGCTAATATAAGATTACCACGAATTAGCCTACCTGAATTTTCTGGTCAATATGAAAATTGGTTGAGATTTCACGATACCTTTAAAGCATTAATCCACACTAACAACTCCCTCACCAATATTCAAAAGTTTTACTATCTTAAGTCTGCTCTTAAAGGTGAGGCGTCAGGTGTCCTTAAGGCTCTTAAAGCAACAGACGAAAATTATGACATTGCTTGGAAAATGCTTCAGGAACGATATCTAAACAATAAAATAATCATATACTCACACATAAAAAATATTGTTGAACTGCCTAAAGTAAGAAAGGAATCACATGTACAATTGCGAAAATTACTAGACAACTTTTTAATTCATTTTAGATGCCTCCAATCTCTAAAACAACCTGTAGATCAATGGGATACATTATTAATTTATTTACTAGCTACAAAATTAAGTACTGAAACTCGAGTAGAGTGGGAATCAGAAACAACAGCATCTGAACTCCCAACTCTAACAGAATTTACAAAATTTCTCAATGAAAGATGTCAACTTTTAGAGACTATTGAAACTAAAAATGATAAAACTTTCGTTAAATCATACTCACACGTATCAACTAATGAAACAAGCAACGTTTTAATGAAATAAAAAGACTAAATTTATGTATAAATTGTTTAAGATCAGGACATTCCACTAATTAATGTTTTTCTGGTTCATGCAAAAAATCCGGTAAAAAACATAATACGCTTTTACACATTGAAATTTTTCAAAACTTAAATCATAATTCTAACATTAACCGTAGCATGCAACCCCAAAATAATAACTCCACCACCTCAAATAACGAACAAAATCAAAATCTTACTTCTCAAAATAACCAAATAATCAATGCTCATTGTAATTATCCTATATGTTCACAAATCTTGTTGCAAACAACGATAGTAAAAATATTCAATTCCAATGGACAACCGGTACAGTGTCGGGCTCTGTTGGACTCTGGCAGTCAAGCTAATTTCATGACTCAAGAATTATTCAACAAACTCAATTTAAATTCAAAAAATATTAATTTACCTATTACAGGCATAAATAATTCAAATTTTAATATATCCAAATTCACAAATGCTACAATACAGTTTCATTTGAAAAAACATTTATACAAATTCCAACCAATATATCTATTGCAGATCCAACGTTCAACATTCCGACTCAGGTAGACTTATTACTTGGCTCGGGCATATTTTTTGACTTGCTGTGTGTGGGTCAAATAAAATTAAACAATAACATAATTTTGCAAAAATCAAAATTAGGATGGCTTGTATCAGGTCCATTAACTAATGTATCTGCCAACCAGATTCAATCGCATTTAACTTCATTGTCAAGCATAGACTCTAAAATTGAAAGATTTTGGCTGGTTGAGGAGTGCGATACAAAACAAAACATATATTCGAAGGAGGAGTTAGAGGTCGAAAATCATTTTTTAAATAATTATAATAGGGATTTGTCTGGACGTTTCGTTGTTAAATTGCCATTTAAATCAAATTACAAAAAATTAGGTTCAAATTTAGAAAATGCAACGAAAAGATTATTTGCAATTGAAAGAAAACTTAATAAAAATTCTAATTTAAAAACACAATATCATTCATTTATGCAAGAATATTTAGATTTGGGTCACATGGTTAAGATAGATCCCAGACTCGACTCAAAGGAGCAATTGACTTATTATATGCCACATCATTGTTTCGTAAAACACTCAATGACAACTAAATTAAGGTGCGTTTTTGATGCCTCTTGCGAGTCAGAGTCTGGTATTTCTCTTAATAATGTTCTTAAGGTAGGCCCAGTAATACAAGATGATTTATTTTCTATTTTAATTAGGTTCAGGCAATATAACTATGTAATTACTGCAGACATTGCAAAGATGTACACTGAAAGAAATTTGTTGCTAAAAGTAAATACAAATTTATACTAAAAATTTTATACTAGTGCTTTACACATTTATACTACTGTTTATTATGAATGTATGGTAAATTTTGTAATACATTTATTGTAAAGAAGATATGTTAGATCTAAATAAAAATAAACTTACCCTTACTATAAAATGTAAACTATAAGTGAATTACAGCAAAAAAATATTGCTAGAAACACCATTTATATTGCTAGGGCAGCAATAGGCTGCTAACCAAACGAATATATTTGTTTTAGCAATGTATGTGGTAGTCTATATATGAAACATAAAATATATTTGCCCTAATTATTTTTTTATTTAACTTTAGTATATATTTCTTTCAGTGTACAGACAAATTCTGGTACATGACATTCATCAACCATTTCAACGAATTGTTTGGAGATTCGACCCTAACTCTTCCATAGACCATTTTCAATTAAAAACCATCACTTATGGTACAGCTAGCGCCTTTTTTTTGGTCACAAGGTGTCTTCAGCAATCAGCTGAATCTTTCAAGGAAAGTCACCCTTCAGCCTACATGGCAATACAAAGGGATTTCTATGTTGATGATCTCATAACTGGGTCAAATGACATTGAATCTACAAAAGGGTTAAAGGAGAATATTTCTAACATTTTGATAAAATCAGGGTTTCCACTCAGAAAGTGGAACTCCAATTCAAAAAAATTGTTGCAAGTTTCTTTAGAGGAAACAGAATCCTTTTTAATAAATAATGATGAGGAATCCAAGATTTTGGGCATTTCTTGGAACTCTCACCAAGACACATTTAAATATTTAATTTTAGAAAATCAATTTAATACACAAAAGGTTACCAAAAGAATAATTTTATCCTTAATCTCACAAATTTTCGACCCATTGGGTCTTATAGGTCCCATAATTTTAAAGGTTAAGCTAATTTTGCAAGAGCTGTGGCAATTGAAATTAAATTGGGATGAATCTGTGCCCATAAATATTCTTACAAAATGGCAGCAATTCCAGTATGATGTTTTTAATCTAAACAAATTAACAATACCACGTCATGTTATGTTGTTTGATGCAGTTGACGTGCAACTGCATGGTTTTTGTGATGCAAGCCAAACATCATATGGGGCTGCCATTTATGTAAGAACAGAAAATGCTGATGGCGTAGTAGCTGTGAATTTATTATGTGCCAAATCCAAGGTGGCACCACTAAAAACAATTACAATACCAAAACTCGAATTATGTGGTGCCGTTTTACTTACAAAATTAATGATAAAAATTTATAATTCATTGAATGTCAAAATTTCCAATACATTTTTTTGGACAGATTCAACAATTTGCCTTGCCTGGATTTCCGCACAGCCCAGTAGCTGGAAGCTGTTTGTTTCCAATCGTGTATCGGAAATCCAGCAGCACTCAAAAATTGAGCAGTGGAATCATGTCAGCTCGGAGAATAATCCAGCTGACATAATTTCTAGAACAGCTAAAATAAGTGAGCTTATTGATTCACGCCTATGGTGGCATGGGCCAACCTTTTTAATGCTCAATCGTGAATATTGGAATTTAAAGGTTAATATACAAAATACAGTACTTGAAATTCCAGAAAAAAAATCAATTAAATGTTTTAATTTACAAATCACAGAGGATTTTATTTTTTATAGATATTCCTCACTTATAAAACTTTTAAGGGTTATGGCATACATTTCACGTTTTATTCATAACTGTCAAAATAAAAATAAGGATTCTAGACTAAAAAACAAATTAACAAATGCAGAAATTAAAAACTCAAAAATAATTCTATCAAGACTTGTACAAAATTCAGAGTTCAGTACCGAGTTAAATTCTCTTAAACATTCAGTTAGTGTTGCAAGGGGCAGTAAATTAATCTCATTATCCCCATTTTTAGATTCTGATGGTCTAATTAGGGTTGGAGGCAGACTAAAAAATTCAAATTTATCATATGAACAGATACATCCAGTAGTTTTGCCTAGTAATCATAAGTTTACAAAGTTGATTATTCGCAATGAGCATCTTAAAAACATGCATGCAGGGTCACAATATGTTTTATCATCAATTAGACAGGAATTTTGGCCGTTAAATGGCAAATCAGCAGTTAGGCAAGTTTTAAGAAAATGTGTAACATGTTTTAGATACAAACCCTCAAGCATTTTTCCACGAATGGGCAATTTACCTTCGAAAAGAGTCACATTAGCTAGACCCTTTACTAGTTGTAGTGTGGATTATGCTGGCCCAATTTTAATTAAAAATTCTGCTTTTAGAAACAAATCATTCGTTAAGGCATATTTATGCATTTTTGTATGTTTCATGACAAAGGCAGCACACATTGAAGTGGCTGTCGATTTAACTTCAGAGTCCTTTTTAAATGTGTTATCTGAAGCGATAATGGCACAAATTTTACAGGGGCAAATAACATTTTGCATGATATTTATCAAACAAGTAGTTTTGATGACTTTAATTTGCAAAACAAGATAACGTGGCATTTCATACCAGCCAAAAGCCCCTATTTTAATGGTTTAGCCGAGGCTGCTGTTAAATCAGCAAAATCACATTTATTTCGTGTAATTGGCAGTGCAAAACTAAAATTTGAAGGCCTTTGCACAATTGTAACACAAATTGAAGCAATTTTTAACTCCCGACCTTTGTTTCCTTGCTCCAATGATCCCAATGATTTGGTTCCTTTAACTCCTGGACATTTTTTGATCGGAGACAAGTTAACCTCATTACCACAACTGAAAGTTGAAGAAACAGCATTGAACAGACTTTCCCATTACAAGCAACTACAACAAATGGTTCAACACTTTTGGCAACGATGGGCAAGGGAATACTTACATACTTTGCAGCAGCGTAACAAGTGGCAAACATCAAATTCGTCTCAGTTGGCTCCAGGCGCTCTAGTGCTTCTCAACGATGACAACACGGCCCCTCAGCAATGGAAGCTTGGTCGAATTACTGCGCTTTATCCTGGTGAAGATGGTGTTGTGCGTTGCGTTTCTGTTAAAACAATAACTGGTGAAGTTAAGCGTGCAATACATAGAATTTCAGTTTTACCTACCTGTGACGATAATTCACAGAACATAATTCGTTTCATTTTTATTTTAAACAGTTTTTTGAACATTTTTTTTGTTTATAACGTCAAATTATCTGACAGCGTTATATGCGCAATATATAGACTTTTAATATAAAAATTATTGTACATTTGAAAAAACATATATAATGGAGGTTTGCAATGATTCTGCTCTTATTAATTTTTTATATATTTATTTTTATTTAATAAATGAATTACTTTTGGGTAGCACTGCTGGGGTGTTATACACGGTGCTGTTCTGAGAGGTGATTTTTGGACTTTCTGTGAAACCTAATTTTTTTTTATATCCTTGTTAATTAGGTCATAACTAAAATTTTAAGAGCAAAATAAAAAAAATTTGACGGTTAATTTTGTTTTAATTGGATGTTTATTAAAAATATGTATGCACACTTTCAATTCTCCAATTAAAACTTGCGATTTTATTTAAATATTATCATTTTAAATCAGATTAAAGATTAGTTAATTTCCTAAAAAAAGGTCTATACATTTTTTATATCTTTTACTGTTTTGTTGTAATACACGCAGAGCTGCAACAAGTCAGTTTTAAAAAGACTTAAATCTTAAGTCTTAAGTCAATTCTAAAATCAAAATGATTTAAATCTTAAGTCAATTCCAAGTAAAAGTTCAAATGATTTAAGTATTAAGTCTTTGAATTAAATCATTTTCTTTCAAGTCAAGTCATTTTCGCAAATTCTTAAATCAATATAAAGTGATTTAAGTCATCTTATGACTTAATTCCTTTAGTAAGTCGTTTTTATGACTTAAGTCTATATTTTTTATTTAAATCGTGATCTAAGAGTTAAGTCAATAAAATGACTTGAATCAAAAATTGTCATTTAAATCAAAATAATTACCCTTAAGTCAATACAACGATTTTTAAATGTTAATAATAATTTTATGGTATTAATGATACTGATATTATTAATCTATTGTGAATACAGATGATAATAAACCACCAAGTTAAGAATTTAAAACGATTTATTTTCACTTACAAACAAAATAAAAACTTAAAACACATTTTTTAGTAGAGTAGACATACAGGGAGGGTACTTTTTTATATACATAAATGGGTAACTTTTAAACGATAATAGATTCAAACTCTGTTAAAATAGATAAAAGTTGAAGCATTTTTCTTAAAATCGCTGTAGTTCAAAATCTGATAACTTGTTGTTTTGTTAACTTTTGTAGCTGGTTCAACATCCATCTAGAAAAAAAATATTCCTCCCTTAAGGGAGTAATGATGGGAAGTTCCAAACTCTCCATTCACGACCGCTCAAGATTTACGACTGCTCACTACCGCTCCCGACTACTCCCGATTCACGATTGTTCACGATTTACGACCACTCACGACTGTAATAATTTAAGACTACTCACGTTCACGCACAATCACGTTTGAATAATTTTATTCACGCACAATCACGTTTTTCTGTCGTAATTATTTACTTAAACAAACCGAAACACCCTGTATGATATAAACACTTCTTTATAATATTTATTCGTCCTTACCTGTTAATCGTTTGTTTCCACTTTGCACTAATAATCACAAATTAGATCTAACTGCACGCATAATACGACGAATGTTAGCAAACAAAATAACAAAATTATAAATTCCCACTTTTTTTTTCATTCATTTTAGACAGGACACTTTTTAATGTAGCCGTCAAACGGTTTCGAAAAGCTAACTTTACCGCGGCGGTTTTTTTATTTACTAGCGGTAGCAATTGTAGGTAGGAAATTAAAGGAGTTTTTGATCTGCTGCCGCGTGAACCCCTGGCAGTTCAAAAGAAAATGCCGCTGTTAAAAATTTACAAAAAATATATGAAAAATCTGACTTAAATATTTTCTAAAAAGACTTAAATCTTTTTTAAAAAGACTTAAATCTTTTTAAATTACTTAAATAATTTACCGACTTTTAAAAAGACTTAATTCTTTTTTTGACTTAAATCGTTTCTATCTGACTTAAATCGTATGTACTGATTTAAGCCTTTTATTAATGACTTAAGTTTTTTCTATTTTGAAAAAATATTTAAGTCACAAATCATTTTAAAAATTACTTAAATTTTAAGTCTTAAGTCAGGTTTAGAGAAATGACTTATTACCAAATGACTTAAGTCATTAAAACGATTTAAATCAAAAAAACGATTTAAGTTTTCTGAGAGCTTGCAGCTCTGAATACACGTTTAAAGTTTTAATTTAAGGTTAAATTTATATTATACATATGAGACATTCTTTTACATATCGTACGGATTACAGAAAACATATTTTTTCAAATTTTTAAAATGACTTAATTTTTTTTACAGCATCTTTTCATAAATTTAGCCGACCCCTATTTCGGAATTTTTGCAATAAATTTATTTTTCCAAAGATATATTGATTTAAACTTTTGATAAAATTTGAAAAAATGCTGAATTCTTTTGTACTTAAAATTCATTATCTCCGGTTCTACTGATCGGATCGATTTCATTTTTTTTTTATTTTAAACCATATTACATAGTCTTTTTAGATAAATATTTAAAAAGTTTGTGTTTTGTTTATTATTTGAAAAAAATATTTTTTTTTGTATAAACAGATTTTTTGTGTTTGCCCCCTCTATGAAAAAAAATGAAAAAAATACTGTTCTATGCACTATTTATTACTCTACAAAATGAATTTTTCAGAAAAATGGAGACTTTTTTGGATCGGAAGATATTAAATATTTTCGAGCGCGTGACCGGTACAAGCCGTAAGGGGGCATCCATTAATTACGTGAGGCGTTTAGGGGAGGGAGGGGGTCAAGCCAAATCTCATCAATTCTCACGTAAGGGAGAGGGGGGGTCTCGGCAAATATCACGTAATTTTTAACAAAGTACACTGAAAGAAATATATACTAAAGTTAAATAAAAAAATAATTAGGGGAAATATATTTTATGTTTCATATTTGGACTACCACATACATTGCTAAAACAAATATATTCGTTTGGTTAGCAGCCTATTGCTGCCCTAGCAATATAAATGTGTTTCTAGCAATATTTTTTTGCTGTAATTCACTTATAGTTTACATTTTATAGTAAGGGTAAGTTTATTTTTATTTAGATCTAACATATCTTCTTTACAATAAATGTATTACAAAATTTAACATACATTCATAATAAACAGTAGTATAAATGTGTAAAGCACTAGTATAAAATTTTTAGTATAAATTTGTGTTTACTTTTAGCAACAAATTTCTTTCAGTGTATGTTTTTTTAATAAATCCAACAGAATCAAGAAGTTTAACGTATAAACATTAAAAATAAGCATTTTTTAAAATCTCACGTGAGATTAGGGGGGTTGAGCCAAATCTCACGACATCTCAGCAAGGGGGGAGGGGGTCAAAAAATCGCTAAAATTGACTCACGTAGGGGACACCCCCTAATCAGACATCTTCGAAACGCTAACACATTTAGGATAGTGTAAACTCATACATCGTTTTAAAAAAATTCCATCGCTTTTTGTAAATTAATTCTGATTTTAAAGGTTTTCAATAATTTTAAATAAATTAAATTTTAAATAATACAAACTCCAATTAATGAGTAAATTTATTAACTGGCAGAATTGACATTTGCACAAATAAGTCACCAATTAAAAGTTGTCGAATCATGGCACTCTTATACAAAATATCACGTCACCCGCCACATGCACTAATACGTTTGAATATTACGCGCTTGACAGTCCTGTCACGCGCTCGAAAATGTTTAATATCTTCCGATCCAAAAGAGTCTCCACTGTTCTGAAAAATGTATTTTGTAGATAAAGAAAAAGCGCATAAAATACTATTTTTTTCCTTTTATTTTATAGAGGGGGCAAACATGAAAAACTAGTTTAAAAAATTAATCTGTTATTAAATCCCTATACATAAAAAAAAATAAAAATTTAATTTATTTATTTGAAAAGCCTATTCAATAAGGTTTTAAACAAAAAAAAAACAAAATCGATCCGATCAGTAGAACCGGAGATAATAGGTTTTATGTAGAGGAGAATTCATCGCTTTATCGCAATTCATAAAAACTTTATATCAACATATCTCTGAAAAAACAAATTTTTTACAGAAAACCTGATACACGTATCTGCTTATTTACTGAATAGAAGCGGTAAAAAAATTTTCATGCGAATCCAAACCCTGAAGTCAAAATAGGTGTATGATTTGTAAAAGAATGTCTCATATATTAAACAATAATTCTAAGGGTGCCACATTTTATTTAGGGCCGATTTATTCATTTTTGATTTATTTGACAAATAATTTCTTTGGATACTAGATATTGCCAAGACATGAAAGTTATCGGCCCGATAAACTTTACTAAAGATGAATAAACCGGTCCTTAGTTAAATTTCATGAATTTCTTCGTAACTTTTACTACAATTTTTCATTTTTGTTTATAAAAAACACTTTAAAAACTAAACAAAAATTATAGAATACTTATACTGAAAATGACGTCAAATAAATTTTTAATAGATCTAAGTTTCATGGCAACCTTTAAGGATATATTAATTAAGGGAACATAAATGTATACGTCAAAGGTTAGATTAAAAGTTTGAACGTTTATTGCAACTAAACAGTAAAATATATATAAAAAAAATTAAAAACCTTTTTTTTTAGTTATGCAAATATTAAATATTTAAATTAAATCGCTAGTTTTAATTGGATAATTGAAAGAGTGCATAATATTTTTAATAAACAGCCAATTAAAACAATTCAAACCGTCAATTTTTTTTTATTTTGCTCTTAAAATTTTAGTTATGACCTAATTAACAAGAATATAAAAAAAATTAGGTTTCACAGAAAGTCCAAAAATCACCTCTCAGAACAGCACCGTGTATATGTTATATGTTTATATAAAACAATTAAAATAAATATTTTTATAAAAATACAGTCCATTGTAAGTTTTACAAAATATAAAATTAATCTTTGGCAATTACTTAAAATATAAATACGTTTAAAACGCCAAATAATATTTTGACGCAAAGTACCAATTGACAATGTTAGATTGGTTTAAATTGTATGGCTCTTTGTAAAGCAAGCTTAAAATCTCGTAGTTTCATAAAGGTAACCAATTCTTACCCATTTTGTGACTAAAATTTCTATCCACTCGGGAAATTCTTCGATATAATTATATACCAAATTTTTACAGTGATAATCTCAAAATAAAAGTTTAACTGCAATTCAGTGCTAAAGTTTTCATCATAAAATGCCATCTACTGGTATCGCACTATTATTTTGATCGCACTGCTTAGGTTTTTGGCTAATTTTTTTAAGTTTTTAAACTTGGCAACAAGGACATGTTTTTTTCACAGGAAAAACATAAAAATTATTATATAATTAAACTGACTTACTATTGTAAGAACTGTACTTGAAATTTGTCTATACTATTGCATTAACAAAACGCGATTTTCACGCGATTTTCGACCTTAGGAACGAAAACAAAATGCAATTTTCGACATTATAAACCATGATGAATAGGGTGTGTCATTTTTAAGCAACTTTTTTTAACTAAAAAACAGGCTAAAAACTATCAGGAAGGTGAAAAAAGAAACCTCTAAAAATTTGAGCTCTTAATATTAACATTAAGTGGTGCCTGTTCCTAACTTTCCATTTTCCATTTAAATAACATGGAATTTTTTTATCTTTTTTCTTATTTTTGTAGCTTGACATTGGAGCATTGTAAAAACGAACAGAAAAATTATTTTGGTAGGAAATTGCACGCTCTACAAAAAAGTTTCAATATATTTTTTCATAGAGTGAGCCGTTCTGAAGGTATTCAAACTTAAAGTTGCCTTTAACATTTCGAATCGCGGCACGTTAGCGTGCCTCTAGTCACTGTGTAATCCGAACGGTAATATACCGACTGAGCCGATATAATCTTTTATCAGAGTTATCGACTTTAAAATTATAAAAAAAAGGAAGATTAAAAATTCAATACAATAAAAAATTCATTGTTTTATTTAATGTATTATAATTATTAAACAAATTTATTGAACACAAATAACTTTTTTTGATAGTAAATAAAATAAAATGGAAAAAAAATTGAGATGTAAGTGTTATTTTCTTTCTATACGAAAATAATTATTTTTTCTTAAAATAATTTTTAAGACATAAAAAAGTATTAGTTTAATAAAATAAAAGTCATAATTTCATACATTTGCAAGTTTGAATACCTTCAGAACGGCTTACTCTATGAAAAAATAAATTAGTACTTTTTTGTAGAGCGTTCAATTTCCTACCAAAATAATTTTTCAGTTCGTTTTTACAATGGTTAAATGTCAAGATACAAAAATAAGAAACAAGAAACATTTTTTTTTCCATGTTATTTAAATGAAAAATGGAAAGTTAGGAACAGGCACCACTTAATGTTATTATTAAGAGCTCAAATTTTTAGAAGCTTCTTTTTTCACCTTCCTGAAAGTTTTTAGCCTGTTTTTTAGTTGAAAAAAAGAAGTTGCTCAAAAATGACACACCCTAATGATGAATATTAATACTTTGAAATTGACTAACCTTTAGTTAACAATTAACACAAATTCTAAGAGATCAATGGACGAAACAAGTTTGCGTTTTTGTCAACTGAATTACATATTTACACTACTATGCACACTATCTTTTTCACTCTACAACTTTCACCTGGGAGAACACTAAAATATTTTTTTACTGTGTAAAAAAAATATTTTAGTGTTATATATAAAACCTTATATATAAGGTTTTATATTAACCAGTAGCGTAGATAGGGGGACCAAGGTAATGAATCCCCCATGAGTCCACAAAAATTAAGAAGCCTTTTCATATATGTATAATATACAATGTATATTGTATATTATGCATTGTATATTTATGTATACCTATAGTACCTATACATGAAATTTTCTAAATTAGAGAAATATTGTAGAAATAAGGCATTTACATACTTATTATTGTAATTTATATATTTATTTAATAAGTTAAAGCGTTAAAATTATTAATAATAATATTAATTAAAATAATAACAATAATAATTTATTTGTGTTACTCATATATTCACGTATTTACACAAGTCAGGGATATAAAATCACAATAATAAAATACAGCAGTTATTTAGACATTTCGTCACCTAAGAATTATAGTGTTCTATCTGCATTTTTTTTTAAATTGAGGTTAGTCTTGTTTTAAGTCTTAAAGATGCACATTAGGTATTCTATCTATATATAATTGGGGTAGAAATTGTACAGTTTAAGGCTTAAGTGCTCAGGTGACGATTTGTCATGAATATTTAAAATATGTAGGAATTTGATTTTAACTTGATTAAAAATAATTGAAATATTCAAAAATTTGTCATTTCATGATTAAAATATGTAAAATATTTATTAAAGTTATAAAAAACAACAAACATTTGATGTATTTTTTAAATATATTTATTGGCATTAGTTTAATTTACTATTTTGACATCTATTTAATCGCCAATGAAAAGGTACATAATTTTATTTATTTCGCGTATTACACTCATGAATGTTTTCATGCGATATAAAGTTACCCTCATTTTTTTTATATACATCAAGTTAGCAAAAATGTATAAAGATGTATGCAATCCTAACTTTTTAAAAGAATGTTTGGTCATTCCTTTAACCAATCCAAAGCTTACATCTATTTTAGCATACCAAACAAATGGTCAGTTTGCAATAAGTGACCCCAAATTGGATGGCGTATGACAGATGCGATTCAAAAATATCGTAGTAAGCTGTTTTGAGTGTTTCTTTAGATACACAAGCTGCTAGACTTCTTAGCGCAAATAGAGTCTTGCCAAGCTTATTTGCCACTTGAGGCACTTGTACATTGTAATTTTGGGTCTATATAGACATCTAAGAATTTTGTTTTCTGTATATATTACTATTTTTTTTAATGAGAAAATATTTATATCTGTTTTATTATTGTTTAGCAAGAGTCTGTTTGTACCAAACAGTCACCCATGCTTGTCCCGGTCCACCATAGATGCTCTTATTGATGTCATCAGCAAAAAGTGTATATTATTTTTAATGTCTATTAATTGAACGTTTATACATACTAAAAATATATGGACCAAGGATAGATTCCTCCAATATTAATATTACTTCTTCAATTTTTACCCTCTGACATCTAGCAGAGAAGTAAGACTATAATAACATGACACTATTGGCTGTAAAATTATATTATTTTTATTTATTTAAAAGATGTTTATAGTTTACACAATTAAACGCCTTGAGCAGAACAAGACTGTATTGTATAACAGGTTGTGGATGGACTCAGAGATGCCAGAAAACAAGGTACAGTATGCCTAACACTGTGATTTCGTTTTTTATAAAGCCAAATTGGCATTTTGTCAAACAGTTATTGCTTTCAAAATATAAAGATGTAAACGATTTTTATTAAATATTTTCGTTTATCTACGTTAATTTAGATTTGGTCCAAGCTATGGATCTCGCCAAAGATTTACGCGATGAACTGAAGAGGATTCGAGCAGAAGATCCATTTTATGGAATTAACAAAGCTTGAAAAAAATGCTAAAATTGTTGACATTAAGACCAAACACAAACTAATAGTAGGCAGACAATCGTTCAATCCTGAAGTTAAAAGTAGAAGATTATTTTGCGTGAGTCAATTCATTTTTGGACTTCTATGTCATGGATCTTAAAGATACATTGCCGGTATCAACTTCTACTGCAGAACAGACATTCTGTACATTAAAACGGATAAAACCATTAAAAGGAACACGGTAAAAGAATTTTTTTGTCATTTTAGACCAGCTTGAATGGTTTGGGTCTTGACTCTTGAAGTGGTAGGACGCTCTACGATAGTTAACGAGATCCCTCCTAAGCAGCGTATACGATACAAACGTAGTAAAGTACCAAAAGCGAATCTTAGTATCCGGAAATATGGGTAATCGGTAATAAATAAATAAATAAATAAACAAACAAGTGCGAAAAGTGCGGGAGGACCCCGGTTAACGCCGTAAAAGTGTGCAAGTGAATAAGTAATTAAGGCTAGGCCACAACGATAAGCCAACCGGCCCACCTGGATAGCAGAGATTTCGCCACAATCAAAGCGTGCCAAAAACCTGCAGGCGAGGTCAAGGAACAACGGAAAGCCCGTGAAAGACAAAGCATCAGGATTATAGCCTAATAATCAAGCTAAGTAATTTTTCTAATTGCATGTCTTATTAACAAAACCAATTTTATTCTAAAAAATCTAAACGTAAAACGTATTATACATCGAAACGTAAATTTCCAAGAACCCAAGCTGGCACCAGAAAACAAAAAGATTCCTATAGAGATAGACAACCCATAAATCATTACATAAACAAAACAGAAAAAGGCAGACATAAGACATTAGCTCCATCCCCCAAATAAACATTCGACCAATCCCATAAATAAACGCCAATCTAATAAATAAATAAACCCAACCCATAACAAATATGGAAATAATAAATACGATCGATCATGCTGTGGGCATAATTAAAATTCCATCCGACGAAAACTGCTTAGGGGCCAGCTTGGCCCATCAACTAGACAATAGCCCGACTAGGTCAACAATAGGACGTACATACGCATTAAGACAAAGACTAAATAACCACTTAAGAACACACATTGAGACATACAGACCATATTTACAGGATGCGATCCTTGACCAACCCCACCGCTACGCGCATATTAACGACTGGGTCCCAGTCACTGGAAACGTATAACAGAGGCGTACTTAAAGGACCACGCACAAAACAGCTTCTGGGTGAGATTGGAAACAATAATAGCAGCATCGAACATATTTAACGTCGCAATCAAAATACATCACGAACAGGGGCGTACTGACAAGATATCCTTTAGACAGAACGACAACAACCGGTAAATCGCAATTGTTACAGACTAGGCAGGACAGGAACTTACAACACTACGATAGTATAGTACATATCTGGCCAACATTGACACAAGCCGCGGTTCCTTGCAGGGGCAGGAAAAATAACCAACATAAGAGCCTGCGGCAACGGGGAATACACGCAAACACAATCGACCGGTAACGGGGCGACAAGTTTAGACAGTAGTACACAACAACACAATATAAAAATAGGCACACTTAACGTAAGGGGCTGTAGGTAAGCAGACAAGAGGGAAATAATTGCCGACACACTATCCCAACTAAATCTAGACATAATAGCATTACAAGAAACATTCATGACAACTGGACGCGTAAAAACAAACACGTACGATTGGTACTTAAGCGGAGGACAAAACAATTCGACTCGACGGGGAGTAGCGATACTCTTACTCCAAATGACAAAATTCCACCCCATCTCAGACAGCATCGCTACAATAGTCCTAGCCTGTAACAAAAAGAGACTTTGCGTAATATCCACACACATTCCTTCGGATAAACGCAACTTGAAGACATACAGCGATTTAACAAAACAAATAGACATAAACAACAAAAAAGGGGCAATGATAGTTATAGGGGACTTCAACGCACACCTAGGGATAACATTACACACAGACAAAGATAAACTCATCCGGATGACCCGAAGACGGACACAGACACTGACGAACCGGAAGTAAACCAACAAAGATAGGTGTAAGCAAAGAACTAACCTACAACCCCCATTCATGAATCCCAATTGAATGGGATTATTACTAAGACCCAGGTTGAGGAGGATTCCGGATTGTACTTAGTTTTGGGTCAGTTCCTCCAAAAACCCTTCCTAAATTGGACGTATGGCCCGACCCGGCTGACAAAAATCCGTGGAGCGGCCTTAACCATAGACACTGTCATCCACGAAGTCCTAGGGCCGGCGTAAAACTTCGTATCCAACAAACACAGGTAATGCTGTGATTTGGCGGGATACGCAGGAGAACGGAAAGGGGGTAAAATAACCCTGGAAGATTAGTGGAGGATAATGTATTTTGGGCCTGCCAGCTTGAATGGTTTGGCTGCTCTAGCCATTATCGTGACTTTCGAATCACAGCTAATTAAGTAAAAAATTAATTATCAAACTTAATTTTCTTACAATTATTTATAGAAGAATGTTTTATGGGGGCCCTCATTGCAAAAAGACATATATTTAAATTTTCTATATCATATTTGGATTCAAAATCTGCAGTTAGAACCTAGATACACGACTCCATCGTAAATTATATAGATAGAAAGTTTGTTATTGATTAAACTTTGATAACATCTAAGAAAAATGTTTTAGAAACTTTTAATTAAATGAAAAGATAAATCAAATTAACTAAACGTGCGACAATAATTGAGTAAATATTTTAACCCTCCCTTATTATGTAATATTATTTTAGAATGTTTTTTAGTAAGAACCAAGAACTAGACTACTAAAATATAGTTTAAATAGTAAATCATCTCTGATGACTTAAACAATTTGAACATGGGGTGAGGCAGTAAAATATTAAAAACGGTGAATTTGTAATTCTAGCAAAAAAATAATTTGCTTTGTTAAAAATGTTATACAATAATATAAATTTATTCATATATTTGGAAATAAAGTACATAACAAAACAGGAGCAAATAAATAAAACCATTATTATTCCTAACAAATTTATAGTTTAAAAATTTAACTATTTTTGTTAAACCTAATATAAATGTATAATACATACAATATAAAAAAACTACTTTTTTTAATTTAACTTTAGCGGAATTGTTTTAGAAAAATTATGCTGGTGAAACTTATAATAAAATATTGTTATTGTTACTACCACAAGTGCTTTTAATTTCCTGAAAAAGTATTTTATCCAGGCGCGTAGACAGACAAAAATTTAGGGGCGGAGGGGATTTGTTACAATATAAAAGTTAAATTAAACTATAAAGATCATAAACTTGCCAGAATTTCTAAAAATAATTCAAAAAACAACTGTTTCTTACATTTTTGGGAGGGGGTTCAAAACCCTAAAAAAAACTGCCTATGAATATAAAAAAGATTATACCTAATAATAAGCAATATCATATTTTAGCTACAATAACAATTACTCTTCTGACAAAACCGTCTCTTAAATTAATTAAAAGTAAATAGGGACCTCTTTACTCGTAGCGAAAGATATTGTATTAATTTAAAGATTTGCCATTTGTATTGCATTATTATTTTCATCCCATAGATTTTTACAAATATGCTATATTACAAGCTGGGTATACGGTTTTCACGACCTAATATAAAAGATTTTATTTATTTATCCTAGTGGCATCCCGGGGGCATTTAAAAAAAATAACACACCACTGCTTTTAATTTGTTTGGATATTTGTTTCACATAACATATTTACTGTTTTTTGCATCTGGCTGTTTAAAAGAAAACAAATTTTTCCTCACACTTGTAAAGAAAGTGAAGAAAAATAGATATGATAATCATATTTTAATAAAAATGTTATACAATAATATAAATTTATTCATATATTTGGAAATAAAGTACATAACAAAACAGGAGCAAATAAATAAAACCATTATTATTCCTAACAAATTTATAGTTTAAAAATTTAACTATTTTTGTTAAACCTAATATAAATGTATAATACATACAATATAAAAAAACTACTTTTTTTAATTTAACTTTAGCGGAATTGTTTTAGAAAAATTATGCTGGTGAAACTTATAATAAAATATTGTTATTGTTACTACCACAAGTGCTTTTAATTTCCTGAAAAAGTATTTTATCCAGGCGCGTAGACAGACAAAAATTTAGGGGCGGAGGGGATTTGTTACAATATAAAAGTTAAATTAAACTATAAAGATCATAAACTTGCCAGAATTTCTAAAAATAATTCAAAAAACAACTGTTTCTTACATTTTTGGGAGGGGGTTCAAAACCCTAAAAAAAACTGCCTATGAATATAAAAAAGATTATACCTAATAATAAGCAATATCATATTTTAGCTACAATAACAATTACTCTTCTGACAAAACCGTCTCTTAAATTAATTAAAAGTAAATAGGGACCTCTTTACTCGTAGCGAAAGATATTGTATTAATTTAAAGATTTGCCATTGGTATTGCATTATTATTTTCATCCCATAGATTTTTACAAATATGCTATATTACAAGCTGGGTATACGGTTTTCACGACCTAATATAAAAGATTTTATTTATTTATCCTAGTGGCATCCCGGGGGCATTTAAAAAAAATAACACACCACTGCTTTTAATTTGTTTGGATATTTGTTTCACATAACATATTTACTGTTTTTTGCATCTGGCTGTTTAAAAGAAAACAAATTTTTCCTCACACTTGTAAAGAAAGTGAAGAAAAATAGATATGATAATCATATTTTAATTTAAAAAAATGGGAATATTCATCTCAGAAATAGTTTATTTTAAAGCAAATAATCTTATACAATTTGTTTTGCTATATAATTATTATATTGAATAACCCTGTATAACTTTCCTCTGTACAAACTTTTCTATTTTTAGGAGGTATAGCCTAGATGCTACCAAAGGACAGAACAGAATATGTCTTGAGAAGATTATAGTTAAAAGTGAAGGCACCTGAGAGACATCAAAAGCAAAGTTAAGATCAAAAGTCTGAGAATTAGTATTAAAAAAGTTTGAGGCAGCAGGCGGCAATGTAAGGGCAAACAAATTTAAAAACGAAATGTTATAAACCCAAGTGTTACGGTTTACTCGCAGGAAACCCTTCTACATATAAACGATATCGAGGCTACTACGGAAAGCAAAGAGATAGTAAAATTAATTCTATGAATAGTAGGACCTAAAAACAGATAGCATATAGGGGTGAGACCAAACTGTAGCAAAGAACAGATTGCCACAGTGGCAATTAAGCATAGAGGCATGGCTAGACAGCTGAAAAAAAAGATAGAGAAGAAGCCTTCAGGGATCTTACAAGGAAAAATAATGTAAAAAGGCGCCCTACTGTTTGACATGTAAAGCTGCTGGCCACAGAAATGACCAAGGAAATGTCCGATTTTAGGAATCTAATTAAAAGAAAATTTCTGGTTAGTCTTAGCGTCACACAAACCGACTGAGTATAAAAATGCGAAAAATAAGCATTTAAAATACGGATTTAGGAAGAGCATGGTGAGCACACGCCCTCGCAGTTGCAGTTCCAGACGAAAAAAGTATCGACCTAATACTCATCAGCGAGCCCAATAAAAGGATCATACAAAAACTGAACTGGATTAAAGACAGCAGAGAGGACGTGGTCATCTTCTGCCGAAACAAATACGTTGGTGTTAAAAGCCACGAAAAACTAGAAGGATAGGTTTAGGAGAATTTGATAAAATCATAATATATATTATATAGGTACTTCTGTTATATCCATCCTAAAATTACGATGGAAACAACAAATAATGTTGACGCTATTATGAAAGTTGCTAGAACACCCAAACGCAAAGCTGTTATCCTGGGAGATCTTAACGCAAAATTGTCAGAGTCTCCTATCAAGGACGCGTTTTATAAAATTAAGACCTCTAAAATGCAAGAAACCAAAAGAAAAGGAAATGCAAAATAAGGCTGAATAAACAAAACCTTAAAGTTTTTGCGACTAAGATTAAACGAGAGGTTGGGAGTAAGCACATAAACTATTAAAAACGCTCATAAAGAGGCACAGGAAACCTAAAAACTAACACTCAGGATGAGCAGTAGGCGAATGCCATATTGGTGGAATGCCGATATTGAATCAAAACGAAGCGAGTCCAATAGGACGAGGCAAATACTGACCAGGAAGAGGAGCTGAAGCTGGGGATTTTTAGGCTCTTAACCAAGAATAAAAGGATATAAGAAAAAACTTATACGATTAATAATTACATAAAGATATCTCTGCTTTCTTAAGGAACTGAAGGAAAAAAAGCTGGTTTCTCGGAAATTTAGTTTTGTTTCTGCAAAAACAGATTAATGCAGGCGGTGAAAACTATTCAAAATTAAATAAATTAAATTTTGATTTTAAAAGGCATTATAAATTATATCTCTTTTATTTAATTTTTTATGGTTTTCTTGAAATATTTTTTCCAATTTATAGAAAATATATAAAAAATATAGAAGTAAAAACGTCGTAAAATAATCCTATTCAAAAATTATTATCGGCAAAATCATAATAAAGGCGGGTAAATCGTAATCGTTTCATTACCAGTTTAAAAACTTTTTTAAAATTATATATAAATCATAGTTGAATTAATTAATTAATTTAAATTAAATACATTTATTTAATTACAATGTATTAAATCATTTTTATTTTTAAATTGATTAGAACAATAGAGTGTATCCAATCCACATGTTAATTTTTAATTAATTATGTATATATGTATTTTAAATAAATTTATTATATTTAGAGTAAAAAGTATTAGGTATGTAATATGTATAATATATATATATATATATATATATATATATATATATATATATATATATATATATATATTATAGGTTATAACACTTTTTATTAAAATTTAAAACTAAATCACAACATTAAACAAATATTATAAATATTCCCCAACACCAAAACATAACACAAAGTGCTTAAAGTACTATGTTGGCATCTTCAGAAGCGAAGTGTAACTAAATCTAACTGTTACATCTACCATATTTATAAGCTAAGGTTTACTAAACCGTGGACCCTAAACGTTTCGGTGAACACGTAGAGAGTAACTAACAAACTAATTTATACAAACTTAAGTTGGGTACCGGTCCGTTTTCGCTATTTAGGCTGTCTTTTACAGATGAAAGCAGGTTCGGTATGTATGAGTCAGTTAGACGTATTCTCATCTGGAGGGATTCTGGAGCTCGTTGTCAAGAGCAGAACATGGCTCCACAGGAACCTTTTTAAGGTGGATCAGTGACGGTCTGTGGTGATATTTTACATGAAAGCCGTACTGAACTTGTAGTGCTCATGAACTCTACGATGAATAGTGAACGATATAGAGATTAGGTTATCGAGCCTATCGTTGCACCATTTATTGAACAACATGGTAGGGATTATGTTTTTGTGGACGATAATGCTCGTCCGCATAGGGCAAGGATTGTGAATCAGGCGATTTTGGATCACATCATACGAATGGAGTGGCCTTGAAGATCGCTTGTTTGTAATCCAATAAAGCATGTTAGGTCTCATTTGAAAAAAAAAATTACTCGATCGTAATAATGATTTTCTAAATTTGGAGCAGCTTGCAAATTCTGTTGTAGAAGAATGGCAACATATACCACAACTTTTAATCAATAAGTTAATGAATAGTATGCCTAGACGAGTTGCAGCTGTAATGAGAGCTCGAGGAGGGCCTACTAGATACTAATGTCAATTTTAAGGTTATTTTATAACCCACAAATTAACCTTCAAATTGACATTTGACAGCCCCGATAGAATAAGGTTTATTTTTTACAAAAGAGGAGTAAAATGATTGTTCTTACCACTTTGAGGTCTCTTTTAAGACTTGCAAGTCTCTCTGTAAGAAACACAACGTTTGAAACGATTATTAATCTGTACAAACCCAAAGCACAAGAATTGTAAACAACAAAAATGGCCACCATTAAATGATGTGCAGTGTTGCAGTGATTTTTAGTATTTTTAGTACGAGATCGAACAGACCTTGTTGTGTGGATTGTGGTTAACACAAACTAAAAGCCGTAAGTTACAACTAAGTATACAGGGTAATTAATAAAACTCTTGCACTGGACTTAAAAATAACGATATAGCACAACTTGTTTCATCACTCTGTATCAGACATATCTATGTCATGACCTAAACGATTTTACCAGTCATGAAAATAAGAACAGTTTTATTCAGATAAGTGAAAGCTTTTTTAAATCGGATGATATTTGAAAATTTTACAGCAATTTCAATATGCGCCTATTTTAAAAAATTCTATTTCAATTTGTAAGCAGTTTATTTAAATATTTACATTTTACTATTTAAATCGTTAAAGTTTGCATAAATATAATAGCTAAAGTTTTTACTAAGTTAAGATTATTTACCAACTTTGACTGTTTCTGAGAGTTAAAAGTAACTAATCTCCTTGGTCGTTTTTAATTCTTGCGGCCAACAACAAACTATTGTTAGCGTTAAATGCATGAAGCCTTCATGGTTAAATGGCTCATAAAAAACAACATAAATTGTTTATCTCAAAACAGCAACATAAAAAAGATATTTAACCTTAAAATATTATTTACAATATTTATGCTCTCTAAATATGAATTAGTCAAAAATGACATAGTATCCCAAAATTTAATAGCCAATAATTATGTAAAATTGTCCCCTGAATTCGAAAATACCGTCAAAACCTATGAAAGTGGAGCAGTTTTTGAGACATAGTCAATTCCAAATTACATAGAAAATTTACAATATCTCAAAAACTGTTCTACTTTTTTAATTTTTGACGATATTTTCGGATTCGGAAGACAATTTTACATAAGAATTGGCTGTTAAATTTTGGGATACCATGGTATTCCATGGATAACCATGGTACAAGTGAAAAAGCAGCCACTAATAACTATTAAATTAGTCATTTTTGACTAATTAATATTTAAAGAGTGAACAAATATATAAATATCATCTATAAAAGTGTCGGTAGCTCACCGATGAGACATCCGATTGACAACCGAGAGACCCGAATTTAAACCCCAGCACAGTGACAAATTTTAATCTACTAATTTGACTATTTCCTTCAATAGAATTTGATAAATATTAGTAAATGCTTTTTCGCTATGACAATTAATCAAATATGACTTCCAAATAGTAATTTTTGACAAATGCATTAAAAAAATATGTTGATTTAAATTTTCTTTAATAAAATATGGGCCGACGATTGGATAAAAAAATTCCGTACCAAACGATAACTCTCTTATACCACATAATTTGGATTTTCGTTAGCCCAGAACCGACTATTTTGAGCTGAATTATCGACTATTCCGTAACATAACAAAAGTCCAAGCTTTATCCCCATTTTTAGTGTTTGACAAAATTTTGTTTTAAACAGAAAAATGTTGTTCTATTAATAAATGCGTTTAAAAAACGTCACTTTGCTTACGTTAAGCACGTGCGCGAATGTATTTTTTACCTTGACGACGCGACGTGCGTATATGTAACATTGGCGTACTGTGGTGTGAATGAACAAAGATTTATTGACAAGTGTCAATTTTATTTTTATAAAAAAGCGATTATCGATATCAATTTCTAAATTATAGTATTTGTTACTTTATTTGATGCCAATACAAAGAAGAAAATCGAAATCTAAATTTAAATTAAACTAATTTTTTTGTTAAGGGTTGATTTAAATTAAAATTAATTAATATTACTTGGGCGAAGTAGCTGCTATATTTTACTGGTTAATCTTTTAGTGACAACATTTATTTATTTGTTTATGTAAAAACATTTAAGTTCTTTGTAGTACTTTTTATGCAAATAACAATATAAACAATAATAATAATAATCTGTATTTCTTAATTCTGTAATGGATTAATTTTGCAAATACTAAAGAATGTGTTTGGATTGCAATAGTGAGTCCAATACACTTCCTGCTGCCAGTCAAATGGCAACGAACCTATATAATTAGTTTAGTAAGCAATAATATAATAAGTAATATAGTTTTAGTTAAAATAATGTTTAATTAGTTTTATAGAATAATGTAGACATGACCGGTCGTAAATAAAGTAGTTAATGGGAACTGGTAGTGTTTTATTTTCAAACACCTTTCACACATTACATGGCGATCCTGCCAATTCGGAATGGTCTCGCCTAGGAAAAGTGACGAATTTACCATAACGGAGTGTATTCTCGCAGTAGCAGTTGGAGATTTAAACTGTAAATGTTTTAAACATGGGGAAAACAGTTTCTAAAGAAGAGGTAATTATTGCCCAGGCAGGAAATAGTGGAGGTGTCTCCGATGGCGTTAACCAAGGTCTACACTTTAACGTTTATGAAGTAATTGGAATGGTTCTAGCAGTTGTATTTCTTTGTGGTATTGTCCTTTATTTGAAGAAGAGGGTAAAAAGGTAGGATAGGAGAATCCGCAACGAACTCCTGAGAAGTAGGGAAATCCTTAGCAGCGATGCGGCGTCAAAGTGAAAGTGAGGTGAATAAATTAAAAAAACATGGTGCTTCTAGATGAGTGATACGCAGCAACTTCAGTACATTTACGAGAAATTAAAGGTATTTTCTAGAAATTAAAGAAAAGAAAATGAAGCACGTCGGTTAGATTTAAGAGTTATTGACAATAATATATGTAAGCTAAATAGAATAACTAATGATTTTAAATCAATTAAAATAAATTTAAATGACCAAGATGACCTTACAAAGCAGCAATTAAGTAGTTATTTAACAGAAATTAAAAACAGTATTGAGAGTATTAGTAAATTGTTACAGGACATGTGTAGGATAGCTAAAGAGCAAGTTAGGGTAGGAGATAGTGTTAAGGTAGATTTAGAAACAAAAATGGGTGATAAATTTGAGTTAAAAGTAGCAGCATCCTTGCTGCCTACTATAAATGGTAAGGAGGATGTAACAAAACAGCTTATTGATGCAATTGAATTATACGACGGGTTATTAGATGCAGACGGGAAGAAAATGCTAACAACTTATGTTCTTAAAACAAAATTAACTCAGTCGGCCAAATTGCGGCTTAAAACAGTGTATCAATCAAACAAGGATCTTATTTCTGACATTAAATTACATTTGTTACCGCGTAAATCTGCCGCTGCTCTATCCTTCGAGCTGCACAACGCTAAACAAAACCAGAAGTAATCGATGATTTCGGTAAAACTATCGAGGAATTAATGGTTAATCTTACGTTAGTGCAGGCCGATGGAGATGAAGACACAGCCAGAATTTTGTCGAATATAAACGAAAAATTTGTTATTAGTGCTTTCTCAAACGGGTTACGCGACCACGACTTGAAAATGCTTATTAAAGCGCGTAATTATACTTTAATTCAAAGCGCTATTGTCGGAGCAAAAGATGAAGATGTGGCCAAACACTCTTCCACCTCTCAGATATTTTTTATTGGTAAGCGAGGTAATTTTAGAGGTTCGAATTTTAGGTATGTTAATAACGGTAGAAATAATACTAGACCGAGGACAAGTAATTACAACAATTCTTTTAATAACAAAAATAAAAGCTATAGTAATAGCAATAGCAATAGTTCCTATATAATCGCGGATATAATAGGCACGGTAGAGAAAATTATTCAAATTTTAGAGGTCAGTCTCAAAGAAGAAGTTACTTTATAAATTATTCGGGTGCAAATAGTGCAAGTCCAAGACCGACAACTAGTACCAAAATCCCAGAAACGTTTTTTCGATCCCCCCCGCAGTAATTCGGAAACAATTTTATCACTAAACGCTTTAAATTTTATAAAGGTAAAATATGCATCAAAAGAATTAATATTTTTGTTAGATACAGGCGCTTCAGTTAGCGTAATTTTTGATAATTGTATTATTCAAAATGAATGTATAGATATTAGAGAAAATATTGAGATTAATGGTATAGCAGGCTCAACATATTCGCATTGGGTAACAAACATATCATTTAAGTTAGGGGGTTGTAGTATAAATAATACATTTTTGATAGTAGGTGAATTTGATTCTGGTATGAATGGAGTACTTGGTTCAGATTTATTTAACAAATTTTTAGCTGTAATAGACTATGAAAAATATATTTTTTCTTTTTTGCAAAACGGACAAAAAATTACGATTCCATTAGAAGCGAAACATGAGTTTAATACATATTTACCAGCCAGATGTGAGAGTATAAGATTTTTTTCGGTAAACAACGAAAATGGAAGCGTAATACTACCACAAGAGGCGTGCGAAGGTGTTTTCGTAGCAGGCGCGTTAGTTAAACCATATAAAGGCTTAATTCCAGAAAAGTTTTTAAATCTAAATGAAAAAATATTCAAATAAAAAACCCCACTTGGAGAATTTAAATAATTTTGATTCTTGTTACTTTAACAATGCAGAATTTTCAATTGATAGGGTAGATAGTTCAGTAAAGTTATTAGATACCAAAGCTACGACTCATGAAGAACGAGATTCGCTACAAAAAATCTGTGCAAAGTACGCGGACGTATTTTTTTTACAGGATGACGCGCTTAGTTACAACTAATGTTTACAAACAAAAGATCCGATAACAAACGGACATTACTCCAGCTTACACAAAACCTTATCGTTTACCTTATACCCAGAAAGAAGAAATAAATAAACAAGTAGACAAAATGTTATCCGATGATATAATTGAACCCGCGAATTCTGAGTGGTCCGCACCAATCCTAATATTTCCAAAAAAGGCTGATAGTACAGGTAAAAAACGTTTTAGGCTTGTAATCGACTATCGAAAGTTAAATAATAAAATAAAAGATAAATTCCCTTTACCTTCAATAGAACAAATTTAGAGTCATTATCAGGCGCGATTTATTTTTCACATTTAGATCTCTATCAAGGGTATTACCAATTAGAATTGGAAAAATAATGTAGGCCTTATACTGCTTTTACGACAGAAAGGGGTCAATTTCAAATGACTAGGGCACCTATGGGATTAAAAAATAGCCCCAACGTATTTTCTAGAGCTATGACTATGGCCATATCCGGGTTAAACTACGAAAATTGTTTTGTTTATTTAGATGATCTTATTGTTTTTGGAAACAATTTAATAAATCATAATAAAAAATTAATTAAAGGACTAGATAGGTTGCAACAGGTTAATTTGAAATTGAACCCCTATATGTGCAGTTTCCTTCAAAAAGAAATTTTATATTTAGGGCATGTCATATCTTCGAAAGGTATATCACCAGATCAGGAAAAAGTTAGGGCAATGCAAGTATATCCAGTACCAAAAGACGCTAAAAGTGTAAAAAGATTCGTGGCTTTTGCGAATTACTACAGGAAATTTATACAAAACTTTGCGAAAATTTGCTACCCTTTGAATCAACTTACGAGAAAAAGTATAAAATTTCAGTGGTCACCAGAATGTCAGCATTCATTTGAAACATTAAAACAAATACTTACAAACCCACCCATATTGTAATATCCTAATTTTTCAAAAGAAAATAAATTTATATTACGAACTAAATTAAGACTTATTTTGGAGGAATATGACTTTACAGTTCATTATGTTAAGGGCAGTGATAATTTAACAGCCGATGCACTCTCAAGAATCCAAATTGAGTCAGATTTATTGAAAGAAATGACCTGTCAATCTATAAACGTAATGACTAGGGCACAAAGCAACGTAAAAAAGACGGAGATAAAAAATGGTTTAACCCACGAAGGGACTGATCACCCTGGAGTGGTAGAATTATTAAAACCTACCGAAAATTGTGCAGAGTTGCAAATTATTCATAGACAAGAATTAGATGCAATGTTAAACAAATGTCGAGACGAACACAACAATAAAAATGTTAAAGTAAATGAGAATGTGCATTATAATGTAAGTGATAATATCATATATCTGAAACAAGATACTCGATCAGCGTTCGCACTAGATGCATCGTTGAGAGACTTGAAAGAAGTATGTGAGAAATTTAAAATTCCGGAATTAATAATATTAAAAAATGAACAAAATGCACAAATATTAAATAAAATTTTGAGAGCTCCAAGTAGAATAAAAAGTCTAGGTATTAAAATTTCTGTAATTAAAGGACAAAAAAAGTTACAAGTCACGAAATGAAACAATTAATTTTGAACGATTTTCACATGCTACCCACAGGAGGGCACTCTGGTATAAAACGTTTGTTTAATAATATTCGTAAATACTATTTTTGGAATGGTATGAAAAAGGATGTTGAAAATTTTGTAAAACGATGCGATGATTGTCAAAAATGTAAGTATTCTTTAAATAAAAAACAACCTATGAAAGTCACTACTACAGCAATGAAAGCTTTCCAAAAGGTAATGCTTGATCTGGTAGAGCCACTAGAAAACGACGCAGATAATAATCGTTATATTCTAACCTTGCAATGCGAATTAAGTAAATTCGTAGAATGTTACCCGTTACCAAATAAAGAAGCAAAAACGGTGGCAAAGGCGTTTGTGGAAAATTTTATATTGTGGTACGGAATTCCTCAGGAAATCCTAACTGACCAAGGCACAGAATTTACAGCTTCAATATTCCAAGAGGTTTGTAGTTTATTAAAAATAAATTCATTAAGATCGACGGCATATCATAATCAAACTCTAGGCGCTTTAGAAAATTCACACAAGAATTTAGGTTCATTTTTACGAATTCAAGCGTTAAACAATCCAACTCAGTGGAGTACTTGGTTACCATATTGGAGTTTCGCGTACAATAACACAGTGCACACTGAGACAAAATATACACCATTTGAACTTGTATTTAGGAAAATTGGTATACTACCTTCTAATTTAATCCAAGAAATAGATCCTCTATACAGTTTCGACAACTATCCGTTATAATTAAAGTATCTTCTACAAACTGCAAATGCAGACGCGAGAAAAAATTTAATTGCATCAAAAGTAAAGCGAAAACAATATTTTGATAAGAAAAACCATTGTAAATCTGTTAGCTATAAGATAGGAGATAAGGTGTTATTGAAAAACTGTAGCGAAAACAATAAACAGAAAGCGATATTTAAAGGACCCTACAAAGTGATAGAAAATAAGGATTCTAATGTAGTTATAAGAATACATAGCAGGTTAGTTGAAGTGCATAAAGATAGAATTAAGTTTTATTATGGATGAAAAATAAACTGCTCGTCATAAAAATCGACGCACCTAGTTTTTTGGAAAATATTTGAAAGCTCGTTATTAGAAAATTACTGAATCGATTTTTAAAATCTTTGGAAATTCTAAATAGCTGATTCTTTGACTCTTATGTCTAATTTTGGGAATACGATATTTTGCACATAGCATTATACTTCAGGGTGTTAAACGAAGAGATGAATTTTTTCCGAAATTTCAAGTTATTCCCATTCATGAGGCAGTTGAGTTTGATAGTCGTAATACCCCTCCCTAATATAAGTAAGGTAATCCCTCGAAACGTTTTTGAGATTTTGTGAATATCGCGGCTTACTACGATTATATGCCAATTTTTCGAAAATTGTCGTTTTTTCCCAGTTTAGTCCAAAAAATGAGCAATTGTGGATTCTTTGACTTACGTCTAATTTTGAGAATACGATATTGTGCACATAGCATTATACTACAGGGTGTTAAAAAAGGGATGTTTTTTTTCCAAAATTTCAAATCTTCATTCACAGGGCAGTTGAGCTTGATAGTCGTAATACCCCTTTCTAATAACAGTTAGGTTATCCCTCAGGACATTTTCGAGATTTTGTGGATATCTTGGCTAACTACGATTATATGGCAATTTTTCGAAAATTCACGTTATTGTTTATTTTAGTCCAAAAAATGAGCAATAGTTGATTCTTTGACTCTTATGTCTAATGTTGGAAATACGATATTGTGCACATAGCATGATATTACAGGGTGTTAAAAAAAGAGATGTTTTTTTTCCAAAATTCCAAATCCTCATTCACAGGGCAGTTGAGCTTGATAGTCCTAATACCCCTTCCTAATAACAGTTATTTAATCCCTCGGGACGTTTTCGAGATTTTGTGGATATCTTGGCTAACTACGATTATATAGCAATTTTTTGAAAATTGTCGTTATTCTCCACTTAATTCCCAAAAATAAGCACACTACTAAAGGTATCGATTAGTTATCAACACATAGTTTCACCAATTTGCATGTTCTTGTGCCCATCTTCTTCTAGCAGAAAAAGAGGGCAGGCAGCTCTTCGTCTTGCATGGTATGCAACCTTACATCCGTCATTTTATTAATTTAAATGTGTTTTGCTTTATGAAAAATGTTTTCATATTCGATGACAAAAATAACAAGAACAATTGAAGGGAGGAAACTCAAAACCAGATATGCGCCATATTTTTTAAACTTTCATAGTCAACCGTTTGCAGAAAATTGCATGAATATAGCCTGCATAAGTTTACGAGAATAATTTTGTTTGGTTTGCGTTTTTATTTTGAATTTCATCGAAAAAAATTGCTTTTGTGTAAAACATTTTACTTTTAATGAATCACGCAACTGGAAGCACGTGACTTACCTTAAAACGCTGTGTTGATATCTTCTGTAGTTTGCTCATTTTTGGGACTTAAGTAAAGAATAACGTCAATTTTCGAAAAATTGCCATATAATCGTAGTTATCCAAGATATCCACCAAATCTTGAAAATGTCCCGAGGAATTACCTGGAAGGGGTATAATAATAATTATGACTATCAAGATCAACTGCCCTGTGAATGGTGATTTGAAATATTGGAAAAAACAACAATTTTTTTTAACACCCTGTAGTATAATGCTATGTGCACAATATCGTATTCCCAAAATTAGACATAAGTCAAAGAATCCACTACTGCTCAAATTTTGGACAACTGGGGAATAACGACAATTTTCGAAAACTTGTCATATAATCGTAGTTAGCCAAGATATCTACAAAATCTCGAAAAGGTCCCGAGGGATTACCTAACTGTTATTAGGAAGGGGACTATTAAGCTCAACTGCCCTGTGAATGGGGATTTGAAATTTTGGAAAAAAACATCTCTTTTCTTAACACCCTGTAGTATAATGCTATGTGCACAATATCTTATTCTCAAAATTAGATGAAAGTCAAAGAATCCACTATGGCTCATTTTTTAGACTAAACGGGGAAATAACGACAATTTTCGAAAAATTGGCATATAGGTAATCGTAGTAAGCCTCGATATTCACAAAATCTCGAAAACGTTCCGAGGGATTACCTTACTTATATTAGGGAGGGGTATTACGACTATCAAACTCAACTGCCTTATGAATGGGAATAACTTAAAATTTCGGAAAAAATACATCTCTTCGTTTAACACCCTGTAGTATAATGCTATGTGGAAAATATCGTATTCCCAAAGTTAGACATAAGAGTCAAAGAATCAGCTATTCAGGATTTTCAAAGATTTTCAAAATCGATTCAGTAATTTTCCAATAACGAGCTTTCAAATATTTTCCAAAAAACTAGGTGCGTCGATTTTTATGACGAGCAGTTTAGTAGATTATGTCATAAGGAGTAGAAGTGACTCTTTTTGTGGTGAGTACAGAGATTGACGGCCGAAGCGTAGCTGAGGCAGGCAACTGTACGAAGCACAAAAAGAGCTTCTACTCCAAATAACATATACTATTATTTTTTCAAGGGCGTAATATAAATATAATAAGCAAAATTTACATTAAATGTACAATTGACGCGTTTCTCGGAAAAACATCATTAGTCTAAAATTAACATATTTGGGAAAATAAAAAAAACTCTCCGACATTCCCATTTTTGACCAAAGTATTTTATTGACCTATTTACTACATGTAAAAAAATGTAAGATACTTTGTCCAGAATTCCTCATGTTTTTTTTTTCAAACAAATATGAAAAAAACACAAAAAATACATGAACATGTGAGGTTTTTAGAAGAAAAAAACGAACAATTCTTCTTACTACAAACACTACAAACTTAATATTAACTCTGAGTAACAAAATAAATGAAAAAACTAAAAACTGTATTACTGCCACACTCAGTCTTCGCATCCACTGCTGTTATCATCGTTGTCGACCGTGTTATCAGGACTCTCAGGTGCTATAGTCTTCTGGTCTTTTATCAAGTTATCATAAAATTTTCTATTGCTGTGGTCATGTAAAAGAGGTAGAAGCTTTTCTAGAGTGTCCAAAAACGTCACATGTTATGCGCATGTGACTATCTTAGACGAAACGGAGTGGACTTGTGATGTTTTTAGAAAAACAAGCTAAATTTCATATTTAATTATTATGGAACCTATGACATTTTTACGAGAAACACTTATTTGTATACGTATATATGGAGGTTAGGAAACAGTTGGTGCTAATATCTAAATTTCGACGATATTGGACTAATGATGTTTTTCCGAGAAACGCCTCAATTACACGCACTGCAGCTCTTCAATTAAATCATGTGGGATAAAATTTTGGCTAAAAGCATTAGAAATTAATGATAAAACTAAAAAAACTTATAACCCTTACTTACAATGCCGATAAATATCCTAAACTAAAAATAAGCACAGCTCTGTCAAAATGCTGCGCTTGAATTAATTTTGACGTACTGACATTTGTTTGAAATTCCGACATTGGCGACTCGTCTATCATCATAATATTATACTAATAAACTAGTTGTTCTTTATTTCGTTCAATTAAAATTTAATAAATAATCACTAAATATTCCGTGCGATTATAATTAATATAATTAATACATCGTGATTGCTTAGTATGAAATGCTAAATTAATTTTATTATTTGACGTCTATTGAGTCACCTATGGATTTACTTCTATCCCTAGGCTTTTTTGAGTTTTTTGTCTGCCGCTAATGAAAAAGACGCACTTCAACTATCTCTATACATGCATATAAGGTTGTATATCATGGCCGCTTGAAAAAAAAAAGATTTTTTTTCACAATGGAAAAAAATCTTTTTTTTCCTTTTCCGTGGGAGGTGTAATGGATTAATTTTGCAAATACTAAAGAATGTGTTTGGATTGCAATAGTGAGTCCAATACACTTCCTGCTGCCAGTCAAATGGCAACGGACCTATAGAATTAGTTTAGTAAGCAATAATATAATAAGTAATATAGTTTTAGTTAAAATAATGTTTAATTAGTTTTATAGAATAATGTAGACGTGACCGGTCGTAAATAAAGTAGTTAATGGGAACTGGTAGTGTTTTATCATCAAACACCCTTCACACATTGCAATTCAATAAAAAAGTTTTACAACTAACTTAAAGGCTAAACTAAATTAAATAAATACTACAAAATCACAGGGGAAAAAATTCATTTAAACACAAAGAAAGCAAATATTGTTTTAATTTATTTTTAAAATTTTTAATATATTTTGAGTTCCAAACATAATAATTTTTTTTCTTAATGGTCAGGCGAGTTAGTTTTAATATCTTGGTTTATGATTGGGATATACAATTCTTTATTGGTTCTTGTATTAAAATTACGAACAAAATTGACCAATTTTAATTTGGATTTATTTTTATAAATAAAAATGCTAATTCTAAAACATATAGTCAGAACACAAGTTAAAATAATATAATTAATAAAAATCTGTCTCCTGACTAGAAACAATTCCTAATTTTTTTTTTGTAAAAAGAGGTGAGCTCTCCCAGAAACAAATACAGTATCTTAATCTTAACCTACCTACAAGAAGCTCTTGTTAGCTTGTTGCACCCGCGATATAAAAGACAAATGTTTATTTTTCTTACAGAAAGTTCTAGCGTTTTGAAGATTTGCAAACGAAATCAATTGAAAACTGTAATAAATCGTGATTAGGAACCCGCGATAATTTGACGTAGCATTGCTTCGAAAGTTAAAATTCATTGTTTTTGTTTGTTTTCTATAATTTTTTTTGATCCTTGATTTGTGTTATAATTGTAAAACCAAACTGGTCGCCGATTCCAAGCCGTAAAATTGGAACACCAAAAATTATACATGATTTTTCAAAATAGTATAGCATAACATAATAGATATTTTCCAATTAACAGACTTTGATATTTTTGTAATATGATTCAAATAGCAGTTTCGTATATATTTAATTTAAATTCCTATAAACTAATGAAAAGAGAAATGGTTAAAATATAGCCCTTTAAAGAATAATTTCATTATTTTATTTTATTTTATGGAGTACGAAACTTTAAATATTGCACCCAGGATAGTGGAATTGCCCAAAACGTAATTCAAAAAAAATAAAAATAATTTTTTTTATTATTCTTCTTATTATTTCAATAAAGTTGTTGGAAAAAATTTTTATGCACCTCATGCGCGAAATTTCTAGATGCACTATGTTTACAATACTTAAAAAAATAAATATTTTAAATACTTAGGTATACGTTGTATGACTTTAAATGGTTTAAACAAGGTGCATCGTGATTTTACCGCCCAGGTTTATAAAGTACTTAAAATAAATTTAAATAATTCCATTACAAAAAAAGATATTTTAGAATTTCATATCTCAAAAATGCTTTTGCTAACTTAGTTTTAGATGATATCTAAAAATTTTATTTAAAAAAACACCAACGACTTGCACCTCGTCTTTAAAATAGGTGGTGAGTACGTGAAAATTCTTTGGCAAGCCAACGGACCATAAATTCAGTCGTTAATTATCTCAACTATCTAATAGAGTGGAGACAAAGGGAGTGTAAGGACTCTATTTCGGCGAATCGTGCTGAACGCTGATTTAGAAAAGGAGCGGTTTTTCACTTTTAATGTCAGCCAGAAGGTCCCCGAGTTCTGGCCCTGTTATTTATGTGCTACCGCTCGAGTGCCTGACAAAGCTGCAGCTAGTTTTAGCCGTGTCCTTTTTCTCATAAACCCGATCATATTTTTCTGGTAACTGGAACGTTCTTTGTTCGTTTTATTAACTTAAAACTCACCTACCCGATATAAGACTTGAAAACATAGGGAAAATTTGTTTTATTAGGGGGGATAAAGTCGTTCACAACGATAATATCACTCACTTCGATTTAACGCCCTTACGTGTTTATAATAAAAATCACAAAAGACATGTTTGAATTGTCAAATAAAGGATTTATTTTCAAAATAAATGTTTTATAACATATCCTGACTTAAAAATGTTTGCTTAAATGTTTAATATTGTACTATTCCACAGGAAACGTAAATATGATAAATTTAAAAAGGATTTTTAATATTCTTAAATAAGATTTATCCGAGGATTTATCCTTTTTTAAGTTTTAAAAATATTACAGGGTAGATTTATAAGTTCCAAATCGTACATTTGCTACATATCGCATATGGGCGACAACACTGTCATAAGTCAAAAAAACGGAATTTTGAGGTTTTTAGTGCAATAAGTGTAAAATAACTTATAGTTTATGCTGCAAAAGTGGCAAAAATATATTTTTGAAATTAATCCCTAGATAGAGACTTGTGTCTGTCTGGAATTTTTATAATCCCTATCATAATTTTCATCAACAGTGTCAAGTAAGTTGCCTGTAAGTTGTGACAGTAATTTTGTTAGCGTGGCTTAGTTAAGTTAAAGTTGTCAACAATAAAAGAATGAATAAGTGACGCTCCTCACCTGAAGGCAAACGATCATGTGTCTAGGGTCACGTTCGTACTTCCATAGGGCTACCACCGATATCGGCAACACAGACTTATCTACAAATAGCTCTTATCCAAAAAGATTATTTTCAAAAATCTAATTTTTAACTGGCTCAGAATCTTAGTGCACTACACAACCACATGTGGTTCTTCCTTTGCAAAGAAAATACTGTAAGTTAATATAATTTTACAAATACAGGGTCCTGCAACAGTGCGTCGGGCTTTTCTAGTGCCTTTACAGTAAGGGATAGAAAAAAAAGTTTTCTACAAAAAATTATTGGTTTAAAAATTATTTTTAACAATACAGAGTGTTAAATTTTTGCGGTATAACAAAAACATACATTTTTTTAAATGGAACACACTGTATTTATTTAAGTTTTCCGATAACATCTTCAACCTCTACATTGTTGTCCATTTACTTTTTGATTAAAGTACAGTGTTGTCAACTTACAATTTTTTTTTCCAAAAAATCTTGCAAAAGCAAGCTGAACTTTAAAAAATCGTATCGACCTCGTTTTTTAAAAGTAAAAATAACTTTTAGCAATAATCTTAGTACGGTTAATAAGCAACATTTTAATAATGAGCAATTTAAATTTAGTAATACAGGGTGTTCAGAAAAAAATACTAAACTTTGCAAACTTCAAAGTGGTGTAACTTATTTTTTTCAAATGGAATGCCCCCTATTTTATGTCACCATTCGATAGGTCTTACTCTTTTCTTTAATTTGATGGGGCATCTTATGTCTAAACCCCATAGTTTCTAAAAAATTCAATATTTTTCGCAAAAGTAACTATTTAATTACATTTCTATGATCCTTAGTAGGAAGTGTTGGGGCAAAACAACTGTCGACATTTATAAGAAATGTGTAAAAGTCAAAATGACATCTAATAAATAAAAATAAATAATACTAATAATAATAATAATAATAAGATTAATTATTTTATTCAAAAACCATGAAAGGTAACAAAATTGAAAATACATAGGAAAAACGTTACTATAGTAATTGTTCAAAATGTCTTCCATTTTCATTCAGGCACAAATTAATTCGCAACTTGCAAAAGCGTTTACAATCCGTTGTTGCATATTCATAAGTGTGGTAGGTGGTTCGTTAAAAACAATTCCCTTTACTTATCCCCACAAGAAAAAATCAGGTATTGTCAGATCCGGAGATCTAGCAGGCCATCTGGAGGGTCCATTTCTACCAATCCACTGGTTGGGGAAAATGCCATCAAGATATGCCCTCACATCTCGCGAAAAATGCGCAGGTGCCCCGTCTTGTTGAAACCCAGGTAAAACATTTTCCAAAAAATTCAAATACATAGGCCCATTGAGATGACCATCGAAGAAATATGGACCTACTACATATCCTCCAACAATTCCTCCAGAAACATTCAAATACCATCGATGCTGATTTTTTCAGTTGCATCAAGAACTTAGCAATGTTGATTTTCAATATCGTTTCGAATTTTGCACCTGGGCAAGGCTGAAAATACAGGAATATCCTGCGTTTTTTCAGTAAGTTTTATTCACTGATGAGGCGACATTTCATAACAGCGGATCTGTAAACAGGCACAATTTTAATTATTATTCAACTGAAAATCCGCATGTTTCATAACATGCGGATTTTCAGTTGAATAATAATTAAAATTGTGCCTGTTTACAGATCCGCTGTTATGAAATGTCGCCTCATCAGTGAATAAAACTTACTGAAAAAACGCAGGATATTCCTGTATTTTCAGCCTTGCCCAGGTGCAAAATTCGAAACGATATTGAAAATCAGCATTGCTAAGTTCTTGATGCAACTGAAAATGGTACGCATGATATCAATTTTTCTTTAGAATCCGTTGTACTGATCTCTCGGTTATGCCGGTTGCTTCACCGATGTCTTTTTGGCTAATGATGGGATACTCAGTTGCTGTTAATAGCACTAAAAATTCGTTTTTCCTCATTAATAACAGGTTTTGTTCTTTCTTGTTTTTTATAATGTACACTTCCTGTTTTAATAAATCTATTGAGTAGTTTCCTGAAGCTTTTCTCATCCAGATGTCTTCTTTCTGGATAACGCATCGCGTAAATTCTAGCCGCCAATAAACAAGTTCGATCAGTCTCCCCTTACACAAAAATCATATCGACTAGTTCGTCTTTTTCAAAATTCATGTTAATAAGTTGCGGCCTACTTTTAAGACAAAAGAGAGAAGCACTTTTGCCATACAAAAACAGCAACGTTTTTTCTAGCTTTTTTAAAAGTTTTTTTACAGGGTCAGTTTTTAATATTAAATACAAACTAATTAATAAAGACCGGACATTTATGCATTTTAGGCACTAAAAGTATAAAAGAGGCAAACAAGGCAAAAATGATTTTGGATTAAACTTCACTAAAAATGCCCAAAACTTATTTTGCATCAAGAATTTTTAATGTCCCATCAAAATTGACGAAAAGTATTTTGCCTAAAATCTGGTCTTTACTAATTAACATTTCGAGTTTCAACATAAGAAAATTTTATCAAATGTTACATTGACAATTACTTACATTTTGCTTCAGCACGGCCTACTTCAGTGCATAGAAATTTAATTAAATGATTACTTTTGTAAAAAATATTGAATATCTCAACAACTATGGGGTTTACACACAAGATATGGCATACCACATTAAAGAGGGGAAAAAGACCTATCGAATAATGACATAAAATATGGTGCACTCCATTTGAAAAAAATAAGTTAAACCACTCTGAAGTTTCCAAAGTTTGGCATTTATTTCTGAACACCCAGTATTACTAAATTTAAATTGCTTAGTATTAAAATGTTGCTTATTAACCGTACTAAGATTATTGCTAAAAGTTATTTTTTCCTTTAAAAAATGAGGTCGATACGAAAAAATTGTAAGTTAAAACACTGTATTTTAATCAAAAAGTAAATGGACAACAATGTAGAGGTTGAAAGATGTTATCGGAAAACTTAAATAAATAAAGTGTGTTCCATTTAAAAAAAATGTATGTTTTTGTTATACCGCAAAAATAGAACAACCTGTATTGGTGAAAATAATTTCTCGGCATAAAGATTTTTAAACCAATAATTTTTTGTAAGAAACTTTTTTTTCTATCCCTCACTGTAACGGTACTAGGAAAGCCCGACGCACTGTTGCAGGACCCTGTATAACTGCAATTTTTTTAAATTAAATAAAATTAATGTTGCGGTAAATTTAAATCCTAAATTAGCCAATTTTTTTATTATGCACAGGAAGCGCGTGTTGCGTCGCTTTTCTTAAGAGCCGATTCCTGTTCGAGCGAGGGATACGTAGATATAAATAAAGGTAGAGGTGTAAGTAATAAAGCAGTGAGCTTTTGAGTAAGTATAATCATATTTTATTATATTGTGTGTTCAGTTATTTTATTGTTTATTTCAAAACAAAAAGTAATTTTATTTGATGTCATATAAAATATTACATTATTGGTTTATATACCTGTTTGAGTATCTATCGTATAATTAGACAAATAACCTTTGAGCCACTTGGATTTTAGTATCTCGGTTAACCTAAATCCCAACATAATATCCGTAGCAATTGAACTGGCTACTGTTATATTAGGCAAAACACTGGAATCGCCAACTCTGAGACACCGAATTCCCCTAACTTCCAAAACCTTGTCCACAACCATTTTCTTATCACAAGGATACCCCATTTTGGTGGTTCCTGCGGTATCGGTTATGGGATATGCCATGTTGGATATGTAGCATTTAATATATTTTTCGCTGGTATGGTTCATGCGTCTACAATTTGGTATATCCAGATAAAGTATTGAAGCATTTTGTGAAGTCATTCCATAACCTTCTATCATTTCTCTTATAGTTTTAAAGCCATCTACAAGTGTATTCATATCTTCGTGGGCAGTTAAAAAGTTTGTAGTTATTTTTGGATTTTCATAAATATTTTTATCATTTAATTTAACTTCACCTGAACTTAATGGTCTTAAAAGAGATATTGAAAACAATAAAATAGATCTGTTTTTATTAACATTCCTCAATGAATTTTCTATTTTAGAATTAAATTGAAAATTTCTTAATAAATTATCCATATTTGTATCGTTGATTCTGAAATAATTGTGATAAATGCCAATATTTGGGTACATTCCACCACGTTTTTTGGTGTACATATAAACCACCACATCATTTATATCTATAGTAGACAAATTTCCCCTCCTATTCATAATAAAGTTGAATATATCTCTAAAGTAAAACTCCTTACTATAAACATCCGGATTACATTCTGTAGTATTTTCTGATGTTGTATTACACCTTGTCACTGCTACAAAAAGAGGCACATTTAAATGTAATTGCAAATTTTTACCAACTCCAGGTAAATCATTAACTACAGGAACTTTATTTTTTTCCAAGTCTTTTCTGGGACCTATACCACTGAGTAATAAGATTTTAGCATTGTTTACAGCTCCAGCCGTTAGTATTATTTCTTTTCTAGCTCTTATTGTAACAACTTTTCCCTTTATTTTAACATCCAAGCTCCGAGTTCTATTGTCCTTATTAGCCAAATTTATTTTTTGTACTTCAGAGTTTACAGCCAAATACACATTTGCCTTATTTTTTATAGGTGAAAGAAATGCTTCTGCCATATTAAACCTTAAAACTCATTTATAATTTTAATAATAGATAGCTCACGAATGTTTACCTTTCCCCATTTTTCGAGTAGACCAAACTTTCTGTCAAACGAATATACTCTCGTTTATCGGAGTTATCATATCCATGTTCCTTATAAGAACCTATGAGCACCTCTTTAAAATGGTCTTTATAGTCGAAAACTTTTAATTCTATTTCTCCTTCTGTTCCAATATCGGGGGAGCTTATGTTTTCTTTCTACAAAAATACACACAATTGTGTGACTGAAACTGATTTTTATTACTTACTTTAACTCCTTCCATTAAGTGCATTATTTCTTGGACTATGGTACTATTCCATTCAGGAAAATTCCATTGATTAACATGTTCCGGTATACCTCGCACGTAAATCAAATTATTTATCGCACTCGTACCACCCAATACTTTTCCTCTTGTTAATGTGCAATTTTTATTCTTTTTACCAAGGCAAGATTTTGATTCTTTTTCTAAATGAAATACCCAGTCTTCTTCGGAAAATGGTAAGGTTCCATAAAATCCTGGAATCTACACACAAATTAACTAATTTTGTGTTTTTAAATTTTGTCCACAAACCTCTGTGGTTGAACTTGGGTAGTCACCAGCCTCCAAAAGTAAAATATTCCATTTTTTAATTACTGAAAGTTTATTTGTCAATGCACAACCAGCTGCACCTCCACCAACAATTATAAAATCAAAAACTTCTAAGCTCTTCTACAAAAAGTTTAAATTAAAAACTAATTAATTAAAAAAACATATTTACATTTAATAGTAGTTTACTTGAGTCTTCAGGATATTTTTCCTTCCTTCCAATAAGGTTAATATTATAGAAAAGAGCGCTTATAAGTAAAACAAAACAATTTGCAACTGGTCCTGATATAGGGCTTATATCCAAACGAATTGTTTGATTCATTATTGCACATTAAAATTTACGTTTTACAAAATAACCAAATTTTAAATGACAGTATTTGTCACTTAGACTTATATTTTTTAAAATAGTGATTCTAAAAAATGTCCATGTTAATAAATGTATTCAACAGTTTTAAGTTTAGGGTTAAACGTGCATCTTATAAGAACATATGTCTTGTTATCAGGAACATAAGAACATCATCAATTCTAAATGAAATTAAAACTGTTGTTGTGCCTGCTATGGCAGAATCAGTTACCGAAGGCGATGCAAGAATTCAAAAGAAGGTTGGTGATCACGTGGCTATGGATGAAGTAGTAGTAGAAATAGAAACGGATAAAACATCGGTTACTGTACCTGCGCCAGGGCATGGTATTATTACTGAAATTTTGGTTAAAGATGGGGATACAGTAAAACCTAATCAAGCAATTTTTAAGATTGATATTACGGGTGTATCTCCAGCGGGAAAGCCAGCTGGTAAACCAGTGGCACCCCCACCAACAAAACCTTTAGTTTCTGCAGATCCTTTATCTGCAGGTTCTACACCAGCAGCTCCAGTTCCAAGCAGCAAACCTGTAATTATGGCCACATCTCCTCCTTTACCATTAAAAATTTCTATAGGTTCCAGAATGGAGTCCAGAATTAAAATGAATAGAATGAGGCAAAAAATTGCTAATAGATTAAAAGAAGCCCAAAACACTTGCGCAATGCTCACTACTTTTAACGAAATTGATATGTCTAGCATTATAAAATTTCGAAAAGAAAACCTAGAAGCTTTTCAAAAAAAGTATAAAATAAAGTTAGGATTTATGTCAGCTTTTATGAAAGCATCCGCGTATGCCTTACAAGAAATTCCTGTAGTAAATGCTACGATAGATGGTCTAGAAATTGTAAACAGAGATTTTGTAGATATATCTGTAGCTGTAGCAACACATAAAGGTCTTGTGGTACCAGTGATAAAAAGTGTAGAAAAAATGAATTTTGCAGAAATTGAAACAAGCTTAGCAAATATGAGTGACAAAGCAAAAAAGGGTCTACTAGCCGTTGAGGACATGGATGGTGGTACTTTTACCGTTAGCAATGGTGGCGTGTTTGGTTCTCTGATGGGAACTCCTATTATAAATCCACCTCAGTCGGCAATACTGGGAATGCATGGAACTTTTGAAAGACCCATTGCTATTAAAGGAAAAGTGGAAGTTAGACCAATGATGTACGTTGCTTTAACCTATGACCATAGACTTATAGATGGACGTGAAGCTGTCATGTTTTTAAGGAAAATTAAGGATGGTGTTGAAAATCCCACCATAATATTAGCAGGATTATAAATTATAGCAGTTTATTTTATTTTTATTATAATATAATATAATGTACTTAAATATGTTTATTAATATAATATATTATAATATATTAAATATATTAAAACAATATAATAAAATAAAATATCAAATGAAGGATCATGTGACTTAGGATTCTTTAAATGTGGCACTGTAATAAACTTATTATACGAAATAGAGTATAAAAACTCCCTATTTTGCTCATTATTCTTTATTATATCGAAACGAAACTTCCAACTACTGTTAAATATCAAATTTCTGTTGTAAAATTTTACATTATACTTATTTTTCGTGGCATGGGTAAAATGGGTTGCGGTTTTGAATTTAACTTATGCTACTGTATAATGATGTCTTCCTTGATACCCTATTTGTTTAAAATAACTATACGTTTGTAACATAAACCTATCCTAAAATTTAAATTAAATAAACTTATTAAAAAGGGACCAAGAGTCCTGGGCCTGATTTTTTTGACGCATAACTTTAACAGCTGATAGAACTTTTAAATTAATTTATAAAGTGTATATAATGATAGATCGTCAAACGCTTAGTTTTTGAGATAATAGAGTGTTTAAATTAAATTTTAAAAATTTAATTTTCAATATATCGTTAACTATTTTTGACTTCTATTTAAAAAAATGGTAGGTATACAAAAACTTACTATGGATACGTTTTAACTGTAGAAACTATAGGGTATTGTACATTTTATGGATTTTTAATGACTATTACTTTTTGAGATATTTTTATTTCTAGAGTTCGATAAAACAATTTTGTATAATGATTACTTATTATAATGTAGTAAAGTATAGCTTTGTTGAATAATTCAGAATTTAGAATTTAACATTTACCTTTTTATTTTTAATATTTTATAATATACAGGGTGTAACTTTAACTTTAACTTAAAATTAGGTACCTGAAAATAATTGCAAAAAGTTCATAAACATTGGTAGTCAAATTAATTAATTTAAACATTTAAACTAAGCGTTTGACGACCTATGTTTAAATTTTATTTTTAAAATATCAAATGAACACACTCGACCACACGATAAACAACCAGTGGCGGCCCGTCAGGGGAGGCAGGTGAGGCGGTGCCTCATCATAGAGAATTATAAAATTAAGTATAATTTAAATATTTTACTTTCTATAATATACTATAAATTTTTAATATTTGGATTACATGAATTGTGAAATATTCAATAAAATTGATTGATTTTATACGTGGAATACCCAGCAACATTTAAATTATTTGAATTTGAAACAACCGCAATTTAAACTAATATTTATAGCTAGATGATTGGCTCAGAAGCATGCCTGAACTAATTTAGACTCACGATTGGCGTTAGCCTTGTTGTCTCGTTCTATTACAATGTGATATCATAGTTGTCTCCTTCTCTCGTATTAGCATACGCAAGGCAGGCACGCCTACATCCAAGGAAATAAGCAGGTGTTGTGGCAACACTGTTGCGGAATTTTAGATAAATTATACTTCACACGTTTTTTAAAATTCAATAATAAATGGTATTATTTTTTTTATAATAAATCGATTTAATCGAAATTATATTTCTATTCTAAAATAAACATATTTTAACACTGTAGCCATCACAGTAACCAATAAAATAAATACAGATTCCTTCTTTAGGTTTGTTTTGGTTATAAAATTCTGAACTGTTTAAAGAACAAATCTGTGGTTATTTACGCAATATTTTGTTTATTCTTATTCTATGAGTTTGTCTATTTTATGATTCTTTTGTAAGTGGTTTATTCTGTGAGTTTAGTTAATTGAACTTGGTAATTTATGTAAATTTAGTCATTATGGATATTACGGTGAGAAATTGTACCGATATTGTTTCCTGTTTCCCTTTTTTCCGGCAAGATGGTGTACTATTATTAATTTAATGATTAGGGCTTAAACCTAATGGATATATTAATAATGCTGCACTTTACTTCTACACCTTCACGTGGTTCTTTCTGAACAATGAAATATTAATTAGACAAAAATGAGGTTTATTTAAAAAAAACGTCATTTTTACAATAAAATATATTTCATTGACAAAGTAGAGGATTCCTTCCCTACCACAGTCTAAGTTTTTACTTAGTATAGGTTGTGAACTGCGACGTCAGATTATATAAGTTGGGTTTAAAAAAATTTCTTCGCCTTTAAATGAGGGCGAAACCCTGCCTCTGCTTCACCAAAATGAAATGTCACGGGCCGCCACTGTAAACAACATACGTTACAATAATACTTAATGTAATAAACTATATAATTTAAAAAATAAAAAGCTAGATATTAAATTCTAAAAGCATAATTTTAAACTTTAGTGATAAACTCATGGATCCATTTTCAATTGTAACTTTGGCACATTTTTTAGGATTATGGCTTAATGTGGAAGGATATATTATATGCTATTATATACACACTCGGTAATAAATTTAACGGGTGGATAACATACTAACCGGGTTGGTGTATAACAGCATATTGAAAAGATAGAGAAGGACTAGAAGAGAAGTAATGTGTAAAAGGACCGCTCGTCGGAACGTGCAAAAAAGACCTTAAGAACAGTGTTATGCCAGGACCGTAAAGTTTAGGTTTTAAACAATTGAATCACCCTGTAGAATGTACAAAAAATGGTACCTAAACCATAGGCATGAATTTGGTGTGTTTTTAATTTATTTTTTCCTTTTTAATATTTCTTAATAAAGAAAAATTGAGTTTAAATATCTGTATGGTCAAGGGGGTTCAGAAAATAACGCACTAAAAAAATTATCAGTTTTTGGGACAACCTAATGCCATTATTGCATTGCCATACCACGTGATACGGGAGAGAACACAACCAAAATACATGTGCACAACGCATCCACTGGTTGCTGAAATTAACATGATTGACAAATGTATTTTTTGACAGTTTGTCTAAAATAATTAAAACTTTAATAATTTAAAATTATCATAACTTTGTATCTCCATTTGAAGAGTTTCCATATAATATCTTCAAAATGTAATTTATGATTTTGTAAGGCATCAAAAAATTAATTTCAGATTTTTTTGCAGCAGATTCCAAGAGAAAATAATTTTCAAAGTAACATTTATTTTATTCGTCACAGTGTATTTTGTATCTCACCATCCCGCTAGATATTTCCATAAAAAATAAACTATAATAATCAATTTTTAAGCTATTAACATGGTCATATTTTGTTTCTAGAGTTTGGAAACGATTTTTTAAATTAATCTACGGAAAATTTGTGAAACATAACACTTCTACACTACATTGGCACCGCTAAATTTGCTCTTAAAGTCTACTGTTATTTATTTATTTAAATGGAGATGCTACCTTAAGAAATGTTGACGTTTTATTTTTAAGACGTGTTTAAAAATGTTTTTCTTTTTTAAAACAATAAAATGAATAAAAATCAATTTTAAAACAATTATTAATCAAAAACTACTTGACGGAATATTTGTTTAAAATTACAGCAAAACCAGTGGTATCATACTACTTAACTACGTGAGTCACCGTTAGTGCGCCCTTTTCGAGACACCTTGTATATTTTTTATCGCCATTTTATTAAAGTTTGTTTAAAAAAACAATATATGTAGGTAATATATTATTATACAAGAGATAATGGAGACTATTATTCACAAGGATGAGGTTTGCATCTCGAGCCGTCAGGCGAGAGACGTAAATCATCCGAGTAAATAATGCGCAATATTTCGAGTGTAATACTATGCTTTTTTTACTCCAATTATGTAATTTTCATTGATAATAAAATTTATTATAACCTCACTTTTTCCCGATTTTAAAGATCATTATAGTCGCCCCTCGTATATATATAAATCTGATATCTTTTAACCTAACTTTTTCCCAATTTAAAACCCGATTGGTTCAAATAACAGTGAATATTGAAATCAGCCAATCACTGATGCCTAACAACGGGAATAATGAGTTTAATATTCCCATTGTTAGGCCGAGCGGTTATATTGGTTACCATTATTCACGAAAAAAAACAAATAATGTCAATAAAATGCAATAGGAGTAGAAAAACATAGTTTATTAATGCGGAAAAATGTTACTTTCCGCACGCTTGTAGATGCAAAAGCAAAAGCATAAGCTCACTAGTAGTGAGTCACTACAAAGAAGGTAACTGTAAAGAAAGTTACTGTTACAGTCTGTAACCATAAGAAAAAATTCTATACCGTTGAGTTGCACGCCCTGGATAAAATATTGGCGCAAATTTTAAAAAGAACAAAAAAAATAAAATAAGTAAAAATACGTAAAAATAGGTAACAAATATGTGAAAATAAACTGACAAATTAAAAAATATGTAACAAAAGTATAAAAAGGTAGTTTAAAGCAAAAACCTCCAAAAAAGGTAAAAAAGGTGAAAAAAAGTTAAAAAAATAGGTAACAAAAGTATAAAAAAGGTAGTTAAAAGCAAAGTCCTCCAAAAAAGGTAAAAAAGGTGAAAATAAGTTAGGTTCATATAGGAAATTTAAAAGAAAATCTTTTAAAACACATTTTGGCATTATTGGTTTTCAAATAGTTACATCGGTTAAAAAAAGGTAAAATAACTAAAATCCCATCCCTAGTGATAATATGTAATTATCGTCAATAGCAATTAATTGTTGTTAATAGTTTACAGCCATTTTGCCCACCATGTCCCACTATGATTTTCTTGTGTAGTTTGGATCACACTTTTTTCATGAATTTTCAATTGATTTTTTAATTTCCTAAGGTTTTGACTCTTTAGCGAGTTCTAATTGATCGATTTGACCAAACAAGCACTTAAATCAAAGGTAATTAAGCCCTCTACAACTTTCTCCTGTATAGTTTTGGTATCGGCCCAGTAGTTCAATGCTAGCGATTTTATTAGTTGAAAAAGTCCTTTTTTTACAAAAATCGAGGTCGAAAATTTACATATCTTTCTGGTAAAGATAGAAATCAAAAAGATAAGTCCAGTTTAATTTATTTTACGTATAGATAATACCAAAAGGAAAAAAATAAGCTATGAATTTTTATCAACAGTATACTGTTGATAAAAATTCATGAATAAATGGCGAAGTTATGAATTTTTCAGAAGACCAAAATTCAGTTTTTTGAGAATTTTTATATAATACCTATATTAGGGTGTCCCTTATTTTTATTTTTTTTTTCGCATGCCCTCTAATTATATTTATTACTTGTTTATATACTCCCAGTAAAAATTTCAGCTCATTCTATAAACGGGAACACGTGCCGACTTGCATCTAAACCCTCCGTTAGCCAACGTTAGGCGCGCGCGGTATTTTGTAACACGAAACACTTTAAAAAGAAGATATACTTCATGAGTATATTTTTCTAATGATTTTATTAAATATGATTACTAATTATTATTATTGCTTTTGTTTCTATCATTTGTTTCACCATTTTAGTTGATTTTATCCCTTAAATATAATAATAATAATAGTTAATAATAATAATAATAATGCTTTTTATAAGCATTTCTTTTCTTGATGTCCTCCCAAAAATATTTCAGACAGTTCAATAAGTTTTCGGGAGTCATCTCTCACAATAGACTCTTTTAGTTATTTAGAGTAAAACCCATTAAGTTTATCAATTTCAGAGTTTACGGCCTATTCACCAGGCCCTTCCGGGTAACTAGCCACTCCCTGTGAAAATATACATTTTTATCAAAGTATACACATAAATAAAACTATATTTTAACATTTGTCAATAATTTATAATATAAGGGTCACATAATAACAAACACAAAATGACTTATGATCGAAGACCTCGCGACCAACCGTGTTACAAAATACGGCGCGCCTAACGTTGGCTAACGGAGGGTTCAGATGCAAGTCGGCACGGGTTCCCGTTTATAGAATGAGCTGAAATTTTTACTGGGAGTATATCAACACTAGGGTGGACCTTAACTATAGTATGAAAAAATAAAAGACATTTTTTTTTCTCACGCCGCCCCGTAAATTTGTTCCATTTATTGAAAAAATCATTTCTATAAAATCTGGAATCGATCACACAACGGAAAGACGTGGCACATCGCTCATATATATACATGTATTATATATATGAGAAAATAATACTTTTGTAAAAATTGAAAAATACCTACCAAGTAGTACAATTTAGCCAAGTATTCTGTTTTAGGTACCAAATAAACTGTTCGATTCTCTGGCCCATGTACAGGGTGATCCATTATAAATGTCCACCCCCCCTAACTTTTTTCCTTTAGATTTTAGACAAAAAGGTTTTATATAAAAGTTGTAGGGTTCAACAAAAAGTTTTTTTTCGTGTTATGTTTACGTATACAGGGGGATTCAAAACCATATTACAGATAAAAAAAATTTTTTTCCTATGGAATGACCTATATTTTATACCCTTATGTAATAACTCTTTAAACTCTGAAAAATATATAACACATTATGGATATTTTTAATATATATGGCAGAAAATGCCAAGTAGGCTCGCATACAATCCTACATTGACTGTTATGCTGTATGAAACCAATATATTAGGAAATAGAATTAAAAAACATCATGACATTTATTCTTCTTATGGATAAAATTTACTATAAATAAATAATTATTAATAATATCAACAAATTCATCATAAATTTGAGAAATAAGTTGCCTCTTCTATTAGCGAAAAATTCGAAATTTCAAATTCGATGTGCCACGTCTTTTCGTTCTCCGATTGATCTGAAATTTGAAAGAGGATACTTTTTCACAAAATGAAAAAAGTTTAGAGGGCGGCGTGAAAAAAAAACGAAGGTCGAAAATAAGGTCCACCCTAATCAACACGTAATAAATATAATTAGAAATAAATAAAAATAAGGGACACCCTAACCTATATATTAAACTTTAAATTTTGAAATTAAATTATATATTAAAAATTTAACATTAAATATTGAACGTTTTATTTTGTTGGTTAAAAAAATCTGTCTCCTTTGTTTTTTGTTGCTTTCGTATTCCGTTTCTGGCATAAGGGACCAAATGTAATCACTAGGGATGGGATTTTAGTTATTTTACCTTTTTTCAACCGATGTAACTATTTGAAAACCAATAATGCCATAATGTGTTTTAAAAGATTTTCTTTTGTATGAACCTAACTTGTTTTTACCTTTTTTACCTTTTTTGGAGGTTTTTGCTTTAAACTACCTTTTTTATACTTTTCTTACCTATTTTTTTAACTAGTTTTCACCTTTTTTACCCTTTTTGGAGGTTTTTGCTTTAAACTACCTTTTTATACTTTTGTTACATATTTTTTAATTTGTCAGTTTATTTTCACATATTTGTTATCAATTTTTACGTATTTTTACTTATTTTATTTTTTTGTGTTCTTTTTAAATTTTCCGCCAATATTTTATCCAGGGCGTGCAACTCAACGGTATAGATTTTTTTCTTATGGTCACAGCATAAAAATTATTCTATTATTCTAAATTATTTCTATGGGTCACAGACTTTGTATTGAGCTTATGTTCTGTCATAGAATTTCTGTGTAGTGAGTGTCACTCAGTGAAACACAGTTTATTGCATAGAAATAGTTTATTGTGGGTATGTTCTGTGTTTGGGTATGCGGCTAAACAAAATTATAAAAGAAACTAGAATTTTTAATGTTTTTTTTTACCTAAAATGCTGTTTTTTTAACCTAAAATGCTTTTTTTCGTACCTTTTTAGTTACCTATTTTTCAGTTTTTAGTACCTAAATATCCCATCCCTAGTAATCACCCATCATGGCTGCATCCCAGAAGCCGTGATACCGCCGCTCCATAGCCTTGATTTGCTGGTGAAAACGTTCTCCGTGCTCATCACTTACGTCACCCAGATTGTCCGGGTTATTTACGCACTCGAACTCTTTACTTCTTTTACTTATTTTACACTTTTTATTAACTAAATAAAACCATGATAAAAATACCTTGTTGAAATATCAAAAAATAGCAGTAAAATGTCACTATGCCAACACGAGAAACAAAAGAATTCACGTTTGCGGAGTCATGTTAAATTTAAATTTTGAATAATGTTTTCGGTGAAAAAAGTCCGTAAGAAAAATTTCAATCATGCACTTTAATTAGATTTTCATTAAAGAATATTACAAAATAAAAGAAAAAAAACTAAAAATCGTCAAAAAGCTTAATATTGGTCTTCCACTAAAAAATTCGCCATTTTTCCATGGATTTTTATGAACATTAGCTTGTTTTTTTTTATAAAAATGCAAGCTTCACGAAAAAAAATTAAACTGGAGTTATCTGTTTGATTTAAACTTTTCCCAGGACGATATGTAAATTTTAGACCTAAATTTTTGCCATAAAAACGATTTTTTTAAGTTATTAAAATCGCTAGCATTAAAATACTTATCCGATATCAAAAGTACGTAAAATATAGTTTTAGAGGGCTCAAATACCTTCAATTTAAGAGCTTGTTTGACCAATCATTCAATTAGATTTCAAGCTATACTCAAAAACGTCAAAACAAAGAATTGAAAAAAAAACATTTGAAAATTCATATTTCAACAACGCTTCCATAAAAAAATACCTATGATTGTAATTTTCGTGTTTAGTGGGTTAAAAAACATTGGAAAATTATAATGGGATATGGTGGGCAGAATTTTTTTTTCGATGTTCTAAACTAGTGTTATTAGTCGCTGCCTTTTCGCTATAGCAATTAGACTAATTGAATTAATCATTTTTGACTAATTCCTTTTTTAGAGAGTATACTCTTTAAAATAGAATTAGTTAAAAATGACTAATTCAATTAGTCTAATTGCCATAGCAAAAGGACAGCGACTAATAACACCTTATAAGCTCGTTACAAAGTCATGCACTGTGTATACTGTTAAACTTTGCTACCGTCAACTGCAACAATCAAACAAATACTAAAAATATTATTACCATTTCTCTCCTTTTATTTTGATCCTCATATCAAGTACTGATTGACTTTTTGATTTTGCACCCCCAAAAAGAAACGGGCCTATTTTCAAATACAAAACAAAATAACCTAAAAACTTGTTTGACAGCTGGTAAAATTACTTTTATTCTTTTAATTTTTAAGGTATAAGTTACTTAAAATCAATAAACTTACCTTCTCAATTTAAATAAAGTCATTAAAAATTAGAATTTAGTAGACAAACATATACAAATACAATACAAATCAAACGATGCTGTCAATTTCTTTTCACACAGACCTGTCACTTTTCACACAGAAATATCACTTTTCATTTGTGTTTTGCCTTACCAATGAAAAGATTCATTTTCTAAGCAACAATGGTGGTCGTAGAAAAAATACTTTTAAAATTTTCTCTTCAACTTTTTAGTAATTTAAAAACTCTGAGATACAGTTTTCAAAAAAATGTTGTTTGATAAATCACAAAAAAACTTTAATTCTACATATAATGCAAATGTGGCATTTTACAATCTAAAAATTTTTTTAAACCAGGTAGACTGAGGATTATTCAACCGGATTCAACCGGTTTGCATTGCACACCCTGTATTTTTAATATGCAAATTAAATATAGAATATCTCCATTCCATATGCATACCTTATGATATGTTCAACCAAAATTGTTAAAAAAAAAACAGAAAGTTATTACGTTGCTTGAGGTTTTTTTTGTTTTTCAAGATGCATTTGGTTGATTCTTCCCCATAGGTGGGGTAGATTACCTGGGGATGATTCAACCACAATAAAACAACCACATGTTCATTTAAAGAAACCTTTAATTCAATGCATAACACAGTTCTGAATCCGTTAAAAGACCAAATTAATCTAACGGACATTCCAGCCTTTAAAGTTGAATTGAAATTTGAAGAGAGAGGCAGTTCTTGCAGTGCCAGATTTTTGCGGAGGAGGAAAAACTGCTATTATGTCTTCTCTTTCTACAGTTGATATATCATCTTCAACCGGAAAAGCAAACGTTGAAGAAATATCTTTGCGTCTCAAAAATTTTATTTCATAGTCGTTTAGGTCCTTTTGTAGAACTTGCCCGATATAATGGATGACTGTCGTCTTCGTCGAGAATCTAGTCAGAACAAAATCGTTGACTTCCACAATAAACTCTTTCTCCAATATTATAGGAAATTCGTTAACTGACAAATAGTCATCGGAATTAGCGAGCTCGAACGATTGGTTGTCACTTTTAGAATCCTCGATAATTTTCTTAAAGACTGTTCGTTTTGTTTTCCTTGATGACTTTAAATTCTCTTTTCTTCGTTTCTCTTCGTCTCTTGCCCTAATTTCCTCCATTTCAGGTGTAGCCGTGTATATCTTTGATTTGCATTCCCTTCTCCGTTTCTTGTTATTTTGTCTATTAGCTTTTGGCAGAGGTTTGATATCTTCTAAAACTAATTTCCAAGTTTGCTTGGCATTTCCCTGTTCTGCAGTAAAAATCTCAAATTCGGCGTCGGCACTAGTTGAAGTGTTAGGCCCTACATTATTAGTTGCATTCTTGTCTTGCTCAAATTTTTCATCAGTTTTTATATTTTCACTGATGTCTCTGTCGGTAACTGAGCTGGCTGCAAAATCGTCTTCGCTAAAGGCTTGACGATTAACTGGCCAAATACCAGGCTTCTTGAACGCATTAATAATGTTTGACATAGAGAAGGCTTTGCTAAATGCTGTATTTGATAGTTCACCCAAATTTCTTATTGTGATAGCCTTGCCTGGATTTGAGAGCATCCAATCGTCAAATGCTACAGATAATGATCCCTTAAACGGACCAAACACACCAACATCTAAAGGCTGCAAACGATGTGTATGTGGTGGGAAAGAAAGAAGGGAAATGCCGTTATTTTTGCAAAACTTGATCGAATCATACGACACGTGTGATTCGTGATTATCTAGAAGGAGGATAATCGGATGCTCCTTACTGCAATGAGAGTGAGTCTTTATATGCACCAATACATTCGTAAATAATTCCTTAGTCATCCACCCAGACTTGTTGTTATATATGTTCTGCTTTTACTTTTAGTTTTTCCAATAATGAACAGTAGTTTTCAAAAAATTCATCTACCCTAGCTTTGTTGAAACCAGTAGGCTAGTACTTTCGGGTCTACGAAGGCTTAGTGTGGGATGTCTTACCATAAACCCATAGAGCCAGTCCTCACCTTACAAGAAATAATTGTCAAAATTTTTACACAGTGAATCAACCTTAACTTACCCGATTTTTTGTTCTCCTCCCATTTATTTGGCATTTTACAATCCGGTATGTTTGATGCATACTCATAAGCAAGGCATTAGGTCAGGCCATAATGAAGAGCGGACGACTTTTTAATGTATTTTACCAAGTTTTCCTCTTCAGAGATCGAAAAAACTTGTTTGACAGAATATTTACTTTGAAACCTTCTTTCTTCTTCATCATCGGTAGACATTCCAGAGTCAGAGGATTTCATGTAATATGTTTCTTTTCCTTTTTTCTTCACAGCTTTTATTCTCCACATAAGCGTATCTCTTTTTATATCATAAACCGGTTGAAACTACCCCATATTGGTTGAATGTACCCCACACTACCATAATCTATAAAGCCGGCTTTATCCAAGGTATAACATAATATAAGGTTATGTTGTTTCCACGAAAAATAAGAAAAATATATGTTAAAACAATAGTAGTAATAAAAGTTTGAGTACACCAAAATATCCATGAGTATCAAACAATAAATCGCGAAGCAAAATCTTACCTTTTTTATAGCAATTTTGCACTTTTCTCACATAATATTCATGAACGTGAAAACAGCTAAACGGTTATTTTAAAAATAAGCGCTTAATTCAAAAAATATTCAAGATTTAGACAGAGGTTGTATCTTCCCCGTGGTTGAATCATCCCCAGTTTCCCCCTACATATCAATAACATCTTTAATGTGATCCAGCAAGTACCGTTGTAATCTTTAGAGCAATGTGCGCAACAAATGCCCAGTTTATTAAGGTTGCAGGGATGTAACCAATTTTAACATAACCATGCCAAGTTAAAGGGACAATCAACTGATTTGTATTTGTAACCTGTCTTTTATATAAATAATTGACGGAAATTTTTCCTTTTCTGAGAATTGTGTTTGAGACGTCTGGTTGAGTTTATGTATGTAATGCAACGTTAACACAAACAGCCAAGTTACGTACCATAAAAAACATTAAAATTAAAAAAAAATATTGAATAAAATATTTAAAATAAAATAAATTTTACAAAAACAAACATTAATAAATAAATAATATTATTGAATAAAATAATTAAAATAAAATAAATTCTACAAAAATAACATTAATAACAAGACTTGTTGTAATGTTGACTTAGTGGTTATAAAAATAAAATAATAATAATAAAACTAAATAAAATAATAAACAAAAAAATATTAAAGTGTATTGGTACAATAAGAATAAAACTTTATTTTTTTTCGATCATGTACAACCGTTGGCTGTCGCTGTTCCACTCTTTCTCGGGGCCCCTCCACTCTTTCTATTCGATCCGATCGCGCCTTTTTGAGCCTCTGATTTGAGTGCCTGAACCATTCTGAAGAAATATTTTTGAACTCCTTTTCCCTTAGTTGGAAGCATTCGTGTAGTATCTCTTAAATCAGGTACATAGATAATTGGATATAAACTTTCTAAAAAAAACACACCAAGTTTTTTTGATAAATTTAAAGTTTTATAATTAATTTTGGTGTTTAGGGACCTTTTGCTTTAAAGTGTATATTTTATTTAAAATAAAATTACCTACATATCTAGGGTACTTACCTAAATATACGTTGTTGGGGCAGTTATCGAGCACATCTATCTTCTTCGAACACACATAGAAAACCCCGAAGGGGTAGAAAGTGAACTCTAGCGGCAGCGCATGAAACAATAGATAGGCAACCAAACATACAGCTAGGGAGTTTGATTCCTATTGGCTGGACCATAATCCCGCTAAATTTAAATTGTTGTTAAGTTTAGTTAAATGTAATAACTGTTCTGTAAAGAAAAATACAAAATGGACAAATTCATCATCTAACAAAAATCAATAATCTGTGAGATTAATCTTAGATTATTGATTTTTGTTAGGTAAATGATGAATTTGTCAATTTTCTATTTTTCTTTACACAACAGTTAGAATATTATGTATGCATATGGCAGGAAAAAAACAAAACAACGCGTTTAAAGAAATAGGACAGTACTTTATAACATGACTATAAATAAAATTATTTACACTTACATTTAAAAATGTTAATTGTTGAAACTATTACAATTTTATTGAACCAAATTTAACAATGCCTATGTGGAAATCAAACCCATAACTATATAAAGTGGGATTTCTGATCCCTACCTGCTGACTGTTGATTGATAAAATCTTCATTCAAGGATTACACCATATGCAAAATTTATGTAAGTACTACTTAAACCAAAAATAGCAGAAGTAAACAAATTAAGGTGATATTATTTCACACAGCAATATGTAGGTATACCATGCTCTTGAGTGCGAATCAAACCCAAGACCATAGGAATAAGAATTCAGATTTAAATTAAAAAATCATTTAATGTAATCAATGAGAAAATTTGATTATTTTTCACCACTATTTTTCCATCATAACTTCTTTTTTTTATAATAGGCTAAAATTAATATATCTTGTCAATTCTTAAAATGTATAGTACTTTAAATATACTTACCTGGATTAATCCTTATCCTGCATAAATTATTTTTAGAAATTGTTACCCAAGGCCTGGTTTCATGTGCTAATGGTGGATTTATGAAGCACACATTAACATTAGAAAAACAATAACTTACTAAACTAATTAACTATAAAAATTTAACGATAATTTTCTGTAACTGGTAATAATTAAGTTCAATTTCGCGAAAATATAATAAATACACAAACATTAATAGAGTTGCCAACATAAAATTGGTATATTTTTATTTAGCCAACTATCTTAATTTAATTTAGAAAGCTATTAATTAATTTTTATTATATAATTATATATAACATAAACATGTATTGAATAAAAAATGGAATTTATTTCATTTAAATTCATTAAATTCCATACCCTTTTTATTTTATGGATTGCCTACTCTAAGGTTTTGTTGTAGGAATTCAAGTTGAACGACTATGATTGCACAAAAGAACGAAATGACCGGTACGACGCCATGCCCCACTACAATCTTATAACATAGGCAGCGGGGGTTTTCGCAGTCTAGCACCTAGACTCTAGCTGTGCGCCAAGGACAGACTACCTGAGCCTGTGTAAGATCGGGAGCGCTATGTATGTACAATGTACATATATGTTTATATATGTGTTTTAAAGTAAAAACTTCTTTAGGCGTTCGGCACAAAAAAATATTTGTAGATATTGAATGAGACTGAGCCTCTACTTCTGTTTAAGTTGAGCTGCATCACTGTTAGTCTTTTAGGGGAAGTGTTAGTTTTTTGCTTGTTTACTTCCTTTGTCTTGCTGTTTTTTCTTGCGTCCAAATATTTTTTGAAGAAAATTGAATGCTCTACAAAAAAGGTCTGATTGAAATTTCCCGTCAGATAAACCGTTTCCTTGCAATCATGCCTTAAAAATTGGTATAGTTTTACTATTTGATTTTTTTGGAATTTTGTAATTCATGTAAAAATCAGTACCTGGAAAAAAAAACGATAAATATTTTATTCTTAGTTCGCACAGTTTGTATCCCTTGCTTTCCAGGCTTACTACATTTTCCTCTATAGAGGAAAAAAATGTAGCTCTATAGAGCTGCTTTAACCTCCTTGATGTCTGTGATCCTGTCTATTCCTCTTATATGTATCAATTCCTTTTTCTTTCCGCTTTCCGTCTTCCAGAGTCCGTTATCATTTTCATTTGCTGTTTTTATCGCTGTTTGTATTTTGTCTAGGAAGTCTTTATCAAAATACAAACAGCGATAAAAACGGCAAATAGAAAGATAACGGAGTCTGGAAGACGGGAAGCGGAAAGGAAATGGAATCGATACATATAAGAGGAAGTGCTTCTAGCTTATAAGCTATACTATAGTCGCAGCTAAAAGTCATCCATACAAAATTAGACTAGTGCAGGAACTTAACAAAGATGATCCGGATCGTATACTACAATTTTGTAAACAATAATCCACACTTTCCTCGTAAAATACTTTTTTCGGACGAAGCTACCCTCTGTTTGAATGCTACAATCGTCAAAATTGTAGGTACTGGTCCAGTATTCTCTGCTCCATGGAGCAGAGAAAATCCTCATTGGGTAGTAGAGGCAAATTCCCATTAAAAAAAAAATGTTATTTTTATGAATATTTCGGAAACCAGACGTTTAATTGTTTTCTTTTTTTACCATTTAAATCAGAAAAGAAATCCCAACAATTTGAAAATTTTATTGACTTTGTAGCTTCAATAATAACGGAGTTGGAATGGTAGCAATGTTGGGCAGATAACTTTGGACACGGTGCACCGCGGTGTAGGTATATAGGGTTCCATTCAAAAAAACAAAGTTACTGTTACTTCCGGTTCAACCGTGACTGCGCATTAAAAATATTTTAGAAAAATAGATCACATCGCGCTATTATAGCGCTTTAATAGCTGCAACCAAAAATTTTAGATTGATGTCTCTTTTAGTTCCCTATAAACATCTAATTAATGTTTTGTGAATCAGGGGCGGACATTTGACCGGGCAATTCAGTGCGGTGCCCGGGGGCCCCGATCATATAGGGCCCTCATACATTAGGAACATTGCTAAATAATAAAATCGCCATTTCTTGTTTGTCTCAGAAACTGAATGGTTTCACCCGAAGTATGGCATCGTCAAATGATGCCTTGAGGTATACCAAACAGTGATTTTTTGAGGATATAATTGTTTTTCTAAGATTTATTGAACATTATTTTCCAAACAAAAGGGACAATTTTATTTATTTGCAAATCCATTTATTTAGTACGTTATATGTTTTTTACCTAAATCATTATCGACTTCCAAATGCTCTAGGGCCCAATCTTTAATAAATCTACGGGCCAAAGTTCTTGCAGCAAGAGAGGTCAATTTTTTTAAACGTGTGTTCAGTGAGACATTGGAGTTCTCACGCACACTCTGTCGTACTGCAGTGGCGGCTGGTGGATTTTATGTATACTAATATCTCAGTTATTAGACATGCCCATGGGACCCACACCAAATTTATAATAGTTTATAATGATATTTAATTAACAAGTTTGGCGCAAACAGAATTTAAATTGAAGTTTGTTTAAAATTTTATTTAAAAAACCAAATATTACAGATTTTATTTGATTTTAAATTTTTATTATTTATTTTATTAAAATAAAAAAATATTTAAAATGGTATAAAACCTGTAATATTTGGATTTTTTAAATAAAATTTTAAATGTGTCGATAAATTATAGTAGGTAATAAATTGCACCACTTTAATTTGAATTATCTTAAATAGGGGGGCCTGGAGGCGGGTGAGTCGACAGGAAAAACTAACTTTTTTTCACAAACTTCAATTTAAATTCTGTTTGCTCCGAACTTGTCTATTTAATGTCATTATAAACTATTATAAATTTGGTGTGGGTCCCATGTGTAATAACTGAAATATTGGTATACCCAAAATCCACCAGCCGCCACTGTCGTACTGCTGCAATATTTTCGGCTGATCTTGCACTTCTAGGTCTTATGGGAACGAGTATTCAAAAGAGAACAAGGTGTGTTGAATTTTTTTAACGATACGGCGAATAGTAGCTTTTGTAGGTCGATTATGTGCACCATAAAATGGACGAAGAGCGCAATGCGTTTGGCGAATCTATTCATATTTTTTACCCAAATTTTCACAATTTTAATTCGTTATGGTGTGTTGTAGCGATCCATTGTTAATTTATCCAAGTTAACTGAACACAATTGTCAAAAAATTACAGCAAAATAGCCCACTCGGCGAGAAAACTTCTATCGCCCCTATTGAAAAACTTATAAATTTATAAGTTATAGTAATAAATTATAATAACTATTGTTTATGGTCTAAATTTACATATACATAAATATACATTTAATAGTACCCACATTATGGGTATGGATTTTGGGACGCATAAGAATATAATAAAAAATATTTCATCCGAATAGCATTTGTTTGACTGGGCCAGAGATTGTCGAGTTTTTGAAACGGCCCTGCAAAACTACAATGAATGGGGGTCGAATCGCATCTGGTGCATATAATTCAAACGTTTGGAATGGCGGATAATATTTCTTGCGGCCTTCGTAAGAGCGAAGTGTGAGGGAAAGGCGGCTCTTATATCTGCGTGTGACAAACCGCTGGCTCAGCTAGTAGATTAGCCTTTTACGCGAAGTAATACGCCATGTGATGAGAATAATAACAATAAGTCAACGGACCGAAACGGATTCTCGATTCTGTCGATGCCTTAAGAACCTCGCTGGGTCTTAAATTCTGCATTACATTCTCTGGAATTTTATTGTCTTCGAATAGTATTTCCGGTTTAAATGTGATCAAGTTTAACTATTTTATAAATCATAATTATTTATTTATACCTGCATTTGAAACTGTATCGGCTACAATTATAGAATAAAATCGTGTTAAAATGCAGTTGGTTGGTTGGTTCAAGTCTTATTTAAGTAATTGATGTATGGTGTGGATAAGGCAAATGACGTCACTACACAAATAATAGCATTGTGCTTAAGAAAATGTGCATCAAGAAAATATCAATTTTTGCGAACTTTTTTACTCTAAATGGTATTTGTTATTTGCTTTCTATTTTTTGAAATGCATTTTTTTAATTTTTTTAATGTCATTAGTTTTTCCTTAAAAAAATAACAACTTCCAGGGTATCATAACAAAAATATTTTACAAATGCATATATGCAAATGTTTATGTGCAACATGATTTTTAGAATTTCCTTTGGAGTATATTATTTTTTTGCAATTCAGCAACTTTTAATATGCTTTAAAAATATGTCATTATAATGATATATCAATCATCAAAGTTTAATTTCGCGCACTAGGTATATAAATAACTATTTTCTACTCCTATGGCATATTATAGACATTATTTAGGTTTTTTCGTATATGATGGTAACCATTAAAGGTTGTTAGGCATCAGTGATTTTAAAATTAACTGTAATATATCGGGTTTTAAATTGAAAAAAAGTGAGTTTGGAACTGACTAACAGATTTCAGATTTTTTTATATATACAAGGGGCGAATATAATAATAATCTTTAAAATTCAGAAAAACTTTATAATAAATATTCTTATAAAAAAAGTGGAAAAGTATATTAGACTTATATTATTAGACTTAAGATAATGCTTTATCTCTCGTATAATAATATATTATAAAATATTTGGTGGAATTATGCAGCACAATTTAACATTAAGTTAACATTAACATTAAGATTAACATTAAAAAGTTAAGATTAATGTTATACAATGGAAGCATTTATGCAACAAATTAACTTTAACATTAAGCAAAAATACTATTAATGTTAAATTAATCTTAATCTTGTGCTGCATAATTGAACCAATTGTATTTGGCCCTTTGAGAAAAATTTACATTTTATATGAATGTTTATAGAAAATATATAATTTTAAAGTTAAAAAAAGAAATCTTTTAATATATTTATTTTATTATGGAGTTTTTTATTCTCATTTAAAAAATGATTAATATTCTTATGCTATAATATAAGTTTCAAATATGTAAGTTTATAAAAGTAACATTTTGATTCTTAACAAATAATAAAATGAATAGTTCAAGCAAAGATCTTTAAATAATTTTGCAAGTTTTTTTTAGATATAAATAAATTATATGTTTTGTTACCCTACCAACCCAATTTCACACATAAATCATAAGAAGTAAACTTTTCTTACGACGCAATTTGGCGGGTTATAAGAATAATAACAATAAGTCAATAGCCCGATTACAATCTAACTCTTTGCAATTTCAGCAATGCCTCAGGATTCGCTGATTCCATCCATTTTTTAAAATGCAATCTTTTCTGTAATACTACCCTATCATGAGAATAATAGTCGTCGTTTAGTTTTTTTATTGTAGTAAAATATAAAAGAAAAAGCATTATTAAAGCTTTAAATATATATTTATATGAACCTCAAATTAATTGTAATTTAGAATATTATTGGTAATTTTTACTTTTTAGGTCTGTATATTTACTATATCTAATTTATAAATGGGAGAACAACATTATTGTTTTTAGAATATTTAATTGAGTAATGGTAAAATTGCAATTCAATTAATAAAATAATTAAGCTTAGGACAATGCCAATAGCAAAAACCATAAAAGCAGGGTAAACATCATCCAAACCAACATTGAAACTTTTAGAATTTCCTGAATTAATGCAAGCAGGTCTTCTAGGTTTCCAATAACTAGTTTCTCTACTATGTATTCCATCTTCAAATAATTTGTGCATACTAAAAGTAATACTTCAATACGTCATTATAATATAAGAAAAATTGTGTTACCAAATTTCCAACATATCTTTAAATGGACTATGTTTTTGCATGTTTGAATGAACAGTTACAGTATCAAGCATTTTTACCTCCCTTATTTCACAAATTTCATTTAAATCAAAAGTGTGTTCAATTAGTGGGTATGCACTGTCAAGCTCTACATGAAAAGCAAAGCCACTTTTTTGCACCAAGGAAACACCTTTTTTAACTGGTAAAAACATTGATTTATTATTTGGTTTGTAGATTTTCTTTAAATATAATTGTTTTGAAGCTTGAATATTGGTACGCTACAAGGATATTATTTATTTGAGTAACATATTTTTTATCATTATTACCTTAAAATAATCTTGAATGTAGATCACATCTTCGCAACCAACATTTAAATTTGACATAAGTAAATCGTATACCGTATTTATTTTTGTAACTGCTTGGAGCAAAAGAGTTGAAACCAAACTTGCCGAATAAAATTGATAAATTATTAGAAATAACAGAAACATAAAAATAGTTACAATCCTGCCTGATAATAATTTTGGTGCAGTTGATAAACCTAAAAATATTTTGTATGGAGATGCTTTTAATAAAAACACATATCATTTTACCTTGTTGAGTGATTGACCCTACAATGGAAATTAGCAAGTAACTCCATGAGTAGTCCACGTTTGGATCTTTTAATGTTAATTTTTCCTTGTATAGACTAATTCTTAGAATTATAATACATAGTATAGCAGCTAATAAAGTACATATCCAAATTGAACATGATAGTGGTTCCAAAAACACCGACATGGAAACTTCAGCTTTAGGGTTTCGAAATATAAAAGCACACCTAATAAATTATATTAAAATTTATTTAAAATATTACCTAAATACTAACTTTAGATCCCAAATTGCTCTTCCGTAATCTAGAACCTTGTTTCTATCTAATCTTAAGAATATTGGTGATGTACCAAAATCTGCATCCTTTTTTTGTAAAGCTCCAACCAAACCATCAAATTTTGTATCATTATTTTGTATGTAACCCCAAGATGTTGTATACGAGATATTCATTCTAAAATATGTTAATGTTACATAATTTTGGTTTTAATATGTTGGTGCTAAATATGATTTAAACAAAATGACGCTAAATGTTGTTTCAACAAGGTTGTACTTTATCACGCGTTTTGTTGCCAAGAAGTTTCGATATTTTGTGTGTTTAATAAGGTTCAACAACTCAAAAAATAAATCTGACCTAAGGTTCGAAAAATACATTTGTGTTTAAATATGTAAAACTTAAAATGAAATTAAATAAAAATGCAGCTTACAGAGCATTTAAGTTTTTTTATTATTCATTTACACAGTTAAATACAAAATGTAAGGATTTTTATTTAAAAACTATAAATATGCTTACTTTATTTTTTTTATAGATAAGTTATTAACATTTCAAAAGTAAAACCCATTCTAATATACAGGGTACAATAGGACTTTGGACCAAGTATAAATATATATATATATATCGTTTTTATTTAAAGAGCTACAAGGTCGATTAAATTGGAGAAAAGTTGATTAATTTTAAGTTTATTAAAATAGCACTTAAAACTTCAAAAATAACAGCCGTTAAATAATTTAAAAAATGAAAACCTGTCAAGATACACATATACAGGGTGCGGCGCGGGAGTAGTCATTAGGGAGTAGATCAATTTTTGAGATTATTTTTTTTTATTTATAATGAAAACATAGTTTATGGCATGCCCTTACTAAATGTTGTGTTCAATAAATTACCTATGTCATGAGTTAGTGACCATTTTCACTAATATTTGAAGCATTATAAGAAAGTTAACATCCACTCTTTCGATTTTCTCAATATCCTGTCGTATCGCGGCCTTTAACTCTTCCAGTGTTTTAGGACTGTCACATTTTGACAAGTATAGCGAGCGAGGGGACTACAAAACATCGCCAAATCGCCAAACTTGCATCCTTTAAATGGTCACCACCCCAGTGGTAAATCTTTTCGAATAAAACATTCCTTAACACGTTCACTGCTCATGACGTATATATCCGTCATAGGCTACGTTTGCCGGGTGCGCGTGACGGATCCATCCGTTAATGGGGTATGTTTTCAAGTGTGAAAACATACTTAGCAGTGCGGCAATCGAGCTCATTTTACCTGAGCGTGGTCGTAGGAATATGTTTGGTCGAGTTAGTGTTAAAAGCGGTGTTGCAAAACTGAATTTGAAAATAAACAAACAGCTCCTGGACCTTGCATCTAATTTTAGGTAGCAGCGAACGTGTTAATGGCGATAAGCTATTTTAATCATAAATCGTATAATTTTTTTCTTAAAAATTTATCTTAGTAATTTACAAATTTTGTTCTATATGTATAATATATAGGCACTTAAAATACATTATTTTAAATAATACAGGGTGCGTCGAAAAATAAAATATACAAGGTGTCCCAAAAATGACGCAGGCTGTAGGAAGAGAAAGTTATTTTAACTATAAAAAGTGAAAACATTTACATTTACATTTTAAGTTATAAGGTTTTTAAAACTAAGATTTATTTGTGTTATTTTAATCTTTTGTGATTATTTATTTATTTAACCATCTGGCGCTTGGACGCAGCCGCGTACAGACCAAGCCCCAACGCCAATTTCACCAAATGTGCTGTTGGCATTTAAAACAATTGGAATTCGCGGTTTTAGTTTAATTCAGTTTAGTTTAGATTGGATACCATTGCTTGAGTTTTGGTTATTTTTAGCAAGAAAGTATTGTATTGTATAATATTATAAAATGCCCTTGTAGGAAAAAACAAAAGGAGCCAAGATTCGCGCAGGCTTGGCCCAATTCTACACTACCCAAGCTTAGCTTTTAAGCCCAAATAGGCCAATAGGTGAGTCTTGAAAGGATAACTTTGTGCGAAGCCTAGCATAGTAGTATTGGAATAAGACTGGTAATAAACCTCTGGGCCAATACAGTATATTGAGGCCTTGGTGAATGTTGGGTGGCAAGAACATACCAAAGCTTGGAAGCCAAGGTTTGGTCTTGAAAGTCTGGCTTAAGGTTGGTCAGAGACTTGGAGGCCAAGACTCGGTCTAGAAAGTCTGGATAAAGGTTGGTCAGAGACTTCGAAGTCTGGTCAGAGACTTGGAAGCCATGAATCGATCTTAAAGTCTGACTGAAGCTTGGTCAGAGACTTGGTCTTAAAAGTCTGTCTAAAGCTTGTCAAAATACGTTGAAGCCAAGACTTGGTTTTTAAATCCGGGTCAGAGAATTGGAAGCCATGACTCGGTCTTGAAAGTCTGGCTAAAGCTTGATCAGAGACTTGGAATACAAGACACGGTTTTTAAAGCCTGGCCGAGGCCTGGTCGAATATATCTAATACAAGGGAGGGCAGCCCAACGTCTTGACATTTCCCACATGGGTGATGATGATTTATTGTGTGAAATTGCCTGATATCGAATATAATGAAATAAAATAAATTTGTCTAAATATTAGTGGCCTAGCTTGAACATTTTTGACCGAGAAAAAAAATAATCCATTATACAAATTATAAAACGGACTTTAAAATACCAACAAACCCAAAAGGAGTGACCCTAGAATCACTGTATCCCAAAATTTAGAAGATTCGCGCTACCACCTCATCTGCCTGCCCGCACTCTTTACCGGCCTAGCTGTATGTTGAATCTTTAGATTACACAATATATATTTAGTGGATCTAATTTAGTAATCTAGGCTAACACGCTGCATCAGCTATAAAAATAAGGTCATTTCATCAAGTACGGACACTATTATAACGTTAATGTGTTTTTAATATAACATTAAACATCCATTTTGTATATAAAAAAAACATTTTTCTAATTGAATCGGTGAAAAAAAGTCCAAAACTTTTATTTTGACAAATCATTTTTTAAAATTTATTTAAAAGTTTAAAATGCATTTTTGTTAAAAAATATAAATTATTTTACAAAATGTAATTATTATATTCTATAAAATAGTTGAAATATTCTTAAAAAATGCATTTTAAACTAAAAAACTGCTCTATAAAATAATTTGTCAAAATTTTAACTTTTTGACTTGTTCTTAATCTCACTAATTCAATTAAAGCCAGTGTTATCACGACAACTGTGTTTTACTCAACCACATCACTAGTTTCCAAGCCTTAACTGGAGCCTAAGGATGCGCTCTGCTAGTGATCTCAATATGATCAAGATCGAGATCACAAATAAGATCCGAATCTTTACAAATAATAATAATAATAACAATAATAGGGCGAAATCAGTGCTAGAAATAATATAGTACTTAAACTACATTGTTTTTAAAAATTTATTTACATAATATTATACTCAACGTTATTCTAAATTACATAAAATGCTAATTCTTATTTGGATTACAAGTACTTGGGGCACCTTCAAAAATAATCCAATTGTTTCCAATTTCTGTATATGCAATTTTTACACATATCCTCATTACCAATTTCTACATAGGGCACGAAAAAATTGGAATTGAACGGGCACCTAAAGGGGATGTTTCTAATTTTTTACTTTTTCAGAAAAATAGTTACTTGTATATATATATTTCGCAACTTTTGTCACCTGGGCTATTATTAAAAAAAATCTACCCTAATACCTTTTCTGTGGCTAGTTGGTGTTTAAGATAATCAATCATGTATAGTAGGGTGGGCCGAAAATCCGCTTTTTTAGAATTTCGTTTAGTAATAGCAAAAATTTTGTTCATTATGTTGTAAAAAAATTTTGTGTAAAAGATTAAAATTTTCGATCAACATCCTAGGCTCGCCCAACGCAATTAAAGATCAAAATGTTCAAAAAAAATTTTTCTTAATTTATTTCGATCGGAAATTTTATGCTCTACACAAAATTATTTCAGATGGATAGTTTCAGAAATTTGTTCATTATGTTGTAAAAAAAATTTGTGTAAAAGATTAAAATTTTCGATCCTCATCCTAGGCTCGCCCAGCGCAATTAAAGATCAAAATGTTCAAAAAAAAATTTTCCTAACTTAATTCGATCGGAAATTTTATGCTCTACAAAAAAGGTCCTTACACTAAATTACTTCAGATGGATAGTTTTAGAAATAAACCCGATTTTAGTATCAAAATTTTTTTGAACATTTTGATCTTTAATTGCGTTGGGCGAGCCTAGGATGTTGATCGAAAATTTTAATCTTTTACACAAAATTTTTTTACAACATAATGAACAAAATTTTTGCTATTACTAAACGAAATTCTAAAAAAGCGGATTTTCGGCCCACCCTAATGTATAGACAACATACATAATAGCGCTTTCAGTATTCTACCTCCAGTCAGATAACCACAACTAAGCTGATATGGCTGGTGTTGCATGCATAAATGGATAGGTTTAAGGCGCGTACTGACTTAAGTGTACTGAGTCGGAACGCATACACATGCATACTCAAGTGTCTACGTATTATTCGCTACTCAACGCATGTTTAACGTCTTGCGAGTCAGCGCGAATGCACACAACGCGAACGGACTCGTCGGCTGTGTTTTTTTAACACATCAAAAAATATATTATGTTCGTTTGTTTTGTCAGTTTAAAGGGATATATTGTGCGAATAAGGTACTTTGCTTTTTATTATGTTTAATACTGTTTCACATCTTTTTTCTTTTATTTTTTCCAATGTGTTTATATTTTTTCATTATTTTGGTTTTTTAAAAATTGTTATTTTTCTAATAATATTACTTGTAAATATATTATATCACAGTCACATCCCAGTACTTGACAGAGCAAGATGCATCGTAGCAGCGCGAGCTCTTAAAACGTAAAAACCATATCCAACAAATAACTTCTCATAAAGTGCAAACAAACTATAGGGTAACAGCCATAACCATTAAATAATCTCTTATAAAGTGCAAACAAATTATAGTGTAACAACTACAGTGAGTACAGACTACTCTACGGTCAATAATGAGTTAAGTGCTAAGTGATAAGGAAGAGTTAAGCGACAAGCTAATATAGTGAAACGGTCCTTAAAGAGTTAAGTGTTAAGTGACAAGAAAGAGTTAAGTGAGAAGTGTCAGCTTCTAAGCGGGCGCACCACCTGTCAACTGGTCGATTTTCACTGGCCAAACAAAAGAGGTCAAACAAGATAGGAATAGGCCATCTGCCAAAATTTTATAAGTATCCTCAACTCATCTGCATGACCTAACACATAATTTGCAAAATGAAACAAGACAAGGCACATTGCCTAATCTCTACAAAAAACCAATAAACATCGGTAACAATAAAAACATTAGAAAGATAATACTAACCAAAAACAAAACTTCCCAACCGAATCTATCGCGGCCATACACCAAAGCTAAGTAGGACAATTAATCTGTCAACAAAACAGTCCAACATTAACAAAAACGAGACCAAATAAACATTTGACACTGCCTAATTGCAGCGATTGCACAGCAGCTGTTCAACACGGAGATAGGATCGCAACGCGAAACTTAAACAACAGCAGAGACTAGACAAAGACTAAACAATCACTTACGTAATAACCTCGGAACGTACAGACCCTACATCTAGCACGCAATAAACGAATTAAGCAGTCTTTATGAGCACATAAGTGATAAAACAGGACAAATCAATGCGTACCTAAACGACCACGGTAAATACGGCAGGATTGGAAACAATACTAGCCGCCTCAGACGTATTCAGCGTCGCAATCGACATTTACTGAACTATCTATTGATGGTTTTCGGCCTCAAGACTGAAGACACAATCCTACTTGGACACGAACAATAACGACAAAAACGTAGACCAAGACGTAGGCTCCTGCAGAAAAATAACAACTCCCGAACTCCATACAGTAATCCTAAATGTTTGGAGTAATACTAACTGCCTGGTCTAGGGGGGTACCGCGTCGTACTTAGATTTGAGTCGGCGTAATTATCCCCCAAACACCAAACTGTAACTCTATCCTTCCCGTCCTACCTCCTTCATGACCCTACTGGGCGTATAGCATCGGCTCGGGAATGGCTACTAAAACTATTGGCATTTCGCTCTTGAGCCCTAATTAGGGGACAGTACGGGACGCAATGGACATTCGCAACCAGCAAACACGGGTGAACCCGCGCCGTTGCTGGTGGCGAAAGAAAATCGGCGCAAGGAAACAGAGGCCTATGCAGGGCCCGGGAGCGATGAGGCAATGGGGCCGGTTATACGTATCTTATACACATACTCATACTCATACTATTACTTGTAAATATATTATATATATATATTTTTTTTTCAATATTTGGTCCAATGTTAAGCAAATATTCAAAATCCTCTGAAGACATTTTAACAAAATTTTAAAACTGATCAGGATATAAATCCTGTAGAAGTTGAGATCCTCCAAAACGTTTTTCGTTTCTATATATTTTATGAACCCATAATCTTTTTGTTTTTTTCTTTCTTTTTTTTTAAATTTGCAATCAACACAGCTATAATTACTTCTGCCATTAAAACACAAATAAAGGCCGAAGTAGTAAGGGTCACTCTTAAGACCTATTTTATAATTTCTTAGATCAAAAATAAATAAAAATATACACCGAATTATTCACAAATGTATGATGGAAAAAATGTGATTAAATTTATAAAGTGCTAAAATCATATTTTTTAAATATACAAGTACTTACGAATAATTATAATATTGTTGACAACTTCTGTGTAATTGGTGATGAAACCTGTTAAATTTGTCAAACTGAGTATGATCGGTAGACTTTACGTAGTCTATTAATTTTTCTTTAAACGGGGTGCGTAGCTAAAAAGTCAATTCAGTTATATAATTCAAAATTCAAATAAAATAATTTATTTAACCACAATTTTAGTATTAAAGGTAATCCCACTTAAATTTCTTTTAATCCAATATTTCGCATTTTTAAACCTTGCATTGTATCCATCTTTTTGAGTGTAATATCCTAAGTTGGTATAAATAAAACTACCATTTCGTTCCAAATATGGATTATAAAAATCTGTAATACTTATCAAACTTTGGTTGTTTAACAACGGCGTAGCTACATTAATATCAGCATTAATGTATAATTTTGTACTTTGAAATAATTCCGTTACATTTTTATTGCTGCTTAAAAGAAACCAATGATGTCGTACATCAAAATATTTTTCGTCTCCACACTTAAATTTAAATAAATATTTAGAATAAAATGCGTAAATTCTATATTTACCTTTTTTATAAATTGTTTGCTTCCTTTACAATCAGCATCCAAGATGATACCCAAATGATGTTTATAATTCAAGGTACCAATTTCTTTTAATTGATTAATATTAATTATGTTTACTATGTGGTATTTAGTTAGGCTAGACAAGAAGCTCCTGTAGTCTATAAATAAGTAATTCATTTGTACAAGTTTTGTGTTTTGGTTAGGTTTTTTAAAGTATACTATGTATAATTATGAATTTACCTGTTTTTCGCAAACACCCAAAAATAAGGCCATACTTTAAATATTTTTCGTTTAAATATGCTTTAACAATATCCTTATCCATAAAACAAATAACATTTTTATAAAAATAAATAAATAGAACTAGTTTAATACATATTCTTTCAAGCTTCATGATAAACCCTTTTAAATAGACTGATTTTAATATTATAAATGGAACCTGAATTAATCAGATATGATTGACACATAGACATACAAATTTACGTTTTAAATTTATTACCTTGTTTAAAATTTCTTGAGTGTGTCTTTTAAAGCTTTTTTGAATTCAATTACTTAAATTTGATTGATTTAATATTTAATAATAAATATTGTGCAAGTATTTATGAAAGTAAAAAGAATACAGCACGTTCTTTATTTAGTAATATGCCCATGGGCATTGCAATGATAAAAAGTTACAGCTGAGAATCAAAACCGATTATTCGGTTAACCGTTTTTTGGTTAACCGCGGTTTTGGCCATCCCGAGAAACGGATTATTTGTTTTTTGATTTAACGTGATTCAAGCAACCGAAAAAACAGTTATTCGGTTTTTAGTTAATCGCTTTTCAGTTAACGTAACACAATAAATAAACCCATGATAGGGACTGTAATAAGGGTAAAACGTAAAATTTAAGTAAAAACCGCCGTTTATTACGTTATTTTATGATATTTTTATTTTTTTAGTGCATTGTTTAAACCACAGACTATCAACTGATTTCAGTTAGAACCAATTTGGCAACATAGCAAATGACAGGAAAGATTTGTAGGTTATCTTACATATACTTAAATATACCTACATTATAAGGGTAAAACATTTTTAAAATGTATTATTAAATACCAATAAACATAAATACATTTATAACTGACTAAACCTTATTATTGACAAAAACTTGGTTTGAAGAGAATTGCCGCAATATAAAACATACACAATTGGGTTCTGTTCGCAGTTTGAAATGCATTACGGCTTAAAGAACAAAGAAATATTGTTGAAGTTAACTTTGTTCTTTCCACCAATTGGTGGAAATTTTATTCGAGTGTTTGTTCTTGTAAAAGATTAATTAATTATATTATAATTATAATAATTAGATTATAATTATAATAATTAGATTATAATTATAATAATTATATTACAGTTATAGGAATACTAGACCTGTTTCTAAAAGGCAATGCTCTTTTACCTATTCTTTTATAGGTACCAATAACACCATTTTAGGCATATAGGCAAATGTTTTGAAAAATAAATGCAATGATGCCGAAGACATCGAGAGGGAAAACATACATTTAAAATTTTTGACAAGAATATAAAAAAATTAAGAAACAATTTCTAGAGGATAACATTAACATAGTTAATGCTTGATATACATAAATTATGTCTTCTGAATAATCTTTTTTAATCAATAGGAGGGAGCTATACTCAAAAATTGCATGTCCAGAAAAATTGTGCTAGAAAATGGGTGGGAGGTGGAGTCTCGAAACTTTTTGTAGCATGCATATAGTTTACCCTTGCCTGCCCCCCTGAACAAAATCTGGCTACACCCTTGCTGGAAATGGGGTAAGAATCCCTGCTTTTCTAAAAGGTCAAATTAAACCCAATGAAAAAAATTATGCATGCCCTATACACTTTGTTTTTTAAATAATTTATATTGAAAAATATAGGTACACAAATTTTAAAAACTCTTATTTTTAAATTTAACTGTTGCTGTTCTAGTCCAGTTTTTTTACCCTGCGTAATTTATTTTGAAAATAGAAATATTGTTTCAGAGCATATTTTTAATTATTTGTTAAATAAATACACAACAAGTTATAAAAACAATTTGAACCAAAAATATAAAAAAAATTGTTTCATACACTGTGCCTGTTTTTTCTTTAGGACAAAAACAATTGTTTTTACCTCTATAGGGTGTATTTTTTATTTTTTTATAAAATGCCTTTTAAACTTGTATTACTGACAAAAACTGTTAATAATATTATAATATGTAAATTCAATTTGTCCTTTTGTCCCTCAATTTCATTTTCTTTTATGTTTAATAGTACCTACCTATATTTCTGAGCCGAAAAATAAAGTGTAAATTTCCTCAGAAAAAAAGTCCCCTCTACCTACTGTTTCTATTTGAAGAGCATGCACATAATTTAAAAATTTAAAACAAAAAATAAGATGAACATGGTCTAAAATTTAAAATTCTTCAAAAGTATTTAAAAATAAGACAAATATTTTTTAAACACAAGTTTGGTTTTATTTTATAATTTTTTTTAAAGTAATATTTTTTAATTATCTAGGTATTATATTAAAGAGTAAACATGTATGGAGGGTACATTTGTTTTAAATAATAAAAAAATGAACCAATAAATATGTTCACCCAAGTTCAATGTTAGGGGTAATTATTTTACAATAAAACCAAAGAAAGTTATAAATCAATTGATTTCAAGCATTCAGCTTTTTAATCAGACAAAAAAACAGCAAAGATATTTGATATAATTAACAATTTTATTTAAAAAAAAAAATTTATTTATATCTTCTGAATTTATTTTGTTCATATATAAACTGCTCGTCATAAAAATCGACTCACCTAGTTTTTTGGAAAATATTTGAAAGCTCGTTATTGGAAAATTACTGAATCGATTTTGAAAATCTTTGGAAATTCTGAATAGCTGATTCTTTGACTCTTTTGTCTAATTTTGAGAATACGATATTTTGCACATAGCATAGCGAAGAGATGTATTTTTTCCGAAATTTCAAGTTATTCCCATTCATAAGGCAGTTGAGTTTGATAGTCGTAATACCCCTCCCTAATATAAGTAAGGTAATCCCTCGGAACGTTTTCAAGATTTTGTGAATATCGTGGCTTACTACGATTATATGTCAATTTTTCGAAAATTGTCGTTATTACCCAGTTTAGTCCAAAAAATTAGCAATAGTGGATTCTTTGACTTACGTCTAATTTTGAGAATACGATATTGTTCACATAGCATTATACTACAGGGTGTTAAAAAGGAAGATGTCTTATTCCAAAATTTCAAATCCCCATTCACAGGGCAGTTGAGTTTGATAGTCGTAATACCCCTTCCTAATAACAGTTAGGTTATCCCTCGGAACGTTTTCGAGATTTTGTGAATATCGTGGCTTACTACGATTATATGCAAATTTTTCGAAAATTGTCGTTATTTCCCAGTTTAGTCCAAAAAATGAGCAATAGTGGATTCTTTGACTTAGGGGCCATCCATAAATTACGTAACACGCGAAGGGGGGGGGAGGGGTTGCTCAAAGTGTGACAAAGTGTTACGAGGCGGGAGGGGGGGTTTACGACTTTGTTACGTAACACTTTTGAGCCTTCATTTAAATTATAAAATAAAATGTAAGTAGCCAGTACTTTTTACAAATTGTGAAATGCGATGATCGCATCTGTTGTTCGGCTTTTAGAAGCCAATTTAAAGAGCTTTTCCCGAATAGATTCTTGCCTCCTCCAATATCAGTAGGGTATAATGAAGATGCGTTAACCATTAAAGAACAAGGACACTTAAATGCACCCTTATTCTTTAAGAATTTTAAAGAAGTCCCATATGATATCATGTGTCCTTCAGTAAAAGAAGCTTTGCAGAAACGAATCTGCAAGAAATGTGGGCTTTATGGGGCTTCACTAAAATTTATATACTGAAAAAAATTTAGTCCATAATATCAATTAATACAGTTTATTGACTAATTTTTTATTGGGACAACGATTTTTTCATTAATGTGAAGAAATGTTATGTACGGTATTTTATTAACGAATCACGTGGTTCATCATCATGATGAACTAGTAGATATTGTAATAGTAATTAATTTTACATTAGTCAATGTATAATATTTATTTTGACAACAAATTTTTTATCAGTCCAGTAAACAATTTCATTAAATACATGAATTTGTTGATTAATTTATATGAACAACTTTAACTAAATTGTTTCGTTATGATAATGTAATAAAGTATTAAATGATAATTTGTCCATTGTGTTAATGTTTTGCGATTAACTTCCGCCACGAACAAATAAAATGCTTGATTAAAAGTATACATTACATTGACGAATGCATTCATTGAAATAATGTTTTTGGTTCTAATTATAAAAATCACGGTATTAATGTATAGTATGCATAGATTAATGAAACGCATACTTTATATTAACAAACGCATTCATTGAATAAATGTACTGTCCTAACGATAAAACAATAATTGAATTAATGTTCACAGTTAATGTTAATGTTAATTATATTAACGTACAACCAAACAAATGAAATATAATAAAAAATATTAATATTGTCGTAGGGATTAAATTGTTTTAATAAATGTTTACGTTGGAACAATAATAAGGACATAACAATTCTTGAGCTCTGCTTAGTTTCCTTCATTTGAAAAATAGTGCGGGCATCAACTGCATGAAAGAGGATATTTCTTAGTACAGTGTATTTCATAGTGACTGGCTTTATTTAAAAAAAGGTAATTATAATTTAGTTTTTAAATATAATTTTGATAAACTGATTTATTAGTATTAGGCTTTACAGGTTTAAAAACACTTATAGCGTCTTGTCCTAAAGCGTAGGAAAACTAATTTAAATTTCGGATAGTTAGAGTCGAAACACGATGTTTTGCTTTATTTGCAAATAAAATTAATTTCCTAAAATTACTTATATTGCATTTTAAACGAAATCAAGATCTTACCAAAAATTCAGTATTTAGATGTTTTGAAGATACCTAATTGTGGTCAAAGTTTTTAAAACTTAAGTAGTTTTAAAAACATATCAATAGAAAACATTTTAACAATAATTTTCTGAAAAATTTTTATATCCAACTCAACAACGATCCAAACGACGCACATACAGGTATTTGCACGATCTACGCGGCCAAAATTATTTTTATGCTTAATTGGTATCCAAATAACGTAAATAAATAAAAAAAACTTATTTTTACAACAAAATTATGTTTTTTACAAAAAAAAATATATATTTACAAAAAATACAATTTTTTAGGTCGGTAAAAAGGAAGAAAAACATAATAATACTAAGTTTCTTGACTTTCTTCGTCGCTCTCTGATTAATTTTTTGATATATTGGATTCTGCACATACAAACATTGCCAAGGTTTTAGGCAAAAGTGTTTTTGCTTTCTCTTTTTTTACAGTTTGCATGCTACTTAGTATAGTATCTGAACTAAGTAGAAGGCAGTTAAAAATATCCTGATTACAATTTACCCTGGAAAATTTTCTCGCAAAATCTTGGCGGTATTATAAAAATTAGAATGAAGTTCTTCCGTTTTTTTCCTTCGAACGACTTGGATGGCCGTTTTTGTGATGTCTCAACAACAGGTATTTTAAAAGTACCTTCCAGCCAAGGCCGATTGTATTTTATAAAATTATCTTCTTTATGAGCTTTGTTAAATTTCTGATTTGAAGTTGGCCAAAAACTAAAAATTTGGTCTTCATTATAACCTTTACATGACATACTCTCTAAAAATGAATTAGTCAAAAATGATTAATTGTCATAGCGAAAAAATATCCACTAATAATTCTCGTCAATAGCAATTTGTATCCCACATTCAGCAGTCAATTTCCATGTAAAATTGTCCCCTGAATCCGAAAATGTCGTCAAAAGTTAGAAAAGTATAACATTTTTTGAGAAATAGTCAATTTTCCATATAATATGGAATTGACTATATCTTAAAAACTGCTCTACTTTTATGATTTTTGACGGTATTTTCGGAATCAAGAGACAATTTTACTTAAAAATTGGCTGTTAAATGTTGGGGAACATGGTATATGTGAAAAAGCAGCCTGTGTTATTTAAACGTAAAATAGAAATTCACGATGAGCGACCTCTAAATATTAATATTAAGAGCTACAATTTTCACAGGCTTTTTTTTTCACTACTAGGAAGATATTTTAATGCGGGCTTTGAAGAAAAAAAAATCTTCGATTTTTTTGAACCAGTCTAATATATATATATATATATATATATATATACAGTGTGTCCGTAAAGTCCCGGAACATGTGATTATTTTGAAAACGGTATTTTTTTTTAAAAAACGCTGAAACACGTCAACTTTGGTATTTTTCTAGCAATATTTTAGCATATGTAGTTGTTCCAAAATCTGCCGCGTGGCGGCGCCCCAATCGAAGTAAGGTTTTTTTAAATTACAACCCTTAATTTTTCTTGCATTTTTGGATAGCTACCGTCGCACATACAGGTATTTGCACGATCTACGCGGCCAAAATTATTTTTATGCTTAATTGGTATCCAAATAACGTAAATAAATAAAAAAAACTTATTTTTACAACAAAATTATGTTTTTTACAAAAAAAAATATAAGTATATTTACAAAAAATACAATTTTTTAGGTCGGTAAAAAGGAAGAAAAACATAATAATACTAAGTTTCTTGACTTTCTTCGTCGCTCTCTGATTAATTTTTTGATATATTGGATTCTGCACATACAAACATTGCCAAGGTTTTAGGCAAAAGTGTTTTTGCTTTCTCTTTTTTTACAGTTTGCATGCTACTTAGTATAGTATCTGAACTAAGTAGAAGGCAGTTAAAAATATCCTGATTACAATTTACCCTGGAAAATTTTCTCGCAAAATCTTGGCGGTATTATAAAAATTAGAATGAAGTTCTTCCGTTTTTTTTCCTTCGAACGACTTGGATGGCCGTTTTTGTGATGTCTCAACAACAGGTATTTTAAAAGTACCTTCCAGCCAAGGCCGATTGTATTTTATAAAATTATCTTCTTTATGAGCTTTGTTAAATTTCTGATTTGAAGTTGGCCAAAAACTAAAAATTTGGTCTTCATTATAACCTTTACATGACATACTCTCTAAAAATGAATTAGTCAAAAATGATTAATATTTTCACTATTGTCATAGCGAAAAAATATCCACTAATAATTCTCGTCAATAGCAATTTGTATCCCACATTCAGCAGTTAATTTCCATGTAAAATTGTCCCCTGAATCCGAAAATGTCGTCAAAAGTTAGAAAAGTATAACATTTTTTGAGAAATAGTCAATTTTCCATATAATATGGAATTGACTATATCTTAAAAACTGCTCTACTTTTATGATTTTTGACGGTATTTTCGGAATCAAGAGACAATTTTACTTAAAAATTGGCTGTTAAATGTTGGGGAACATGGTATATGTGAAAAAGCAGCCGCTAATAACTGTGGTAATTAGTCATTTTTGACTAATTCATTTTTAGAGAGTAAGTTGATCTTTTAGATAGTTTGGGCATCTAAATCTTTCTTCATGAGGTCAAACAAGTATTGTCGGGTCACAATCATTAATTCTGATACACCCTCTGAGCCTAAAACAAACATACACTATGTTAAAAGTCGCTAACAAATATTTAAAATTTTATACGAAATTTCGCTAAATATCTTTAATCCCTCAAAACTCTATTTATCCGGATGTTTCCGGAGATGTTTTTGATAGTAGTTATAAGGAAAAAGATCAAATAATGACCTATAATAATAATCATAGCCCGATCTATCCCGATACATAAACAAAAACACTAGTAAAGAAAAAATATTGAAGGAAATCACGGTACGAAAATAAGTATTTTCATTATAAAAAAAATAATGTTGTTTAATAGTAGATCATGGCTTAATCAATGTTGTTTGTAAGTTTCTTACCTTGTCCATCAGAATGAATCACTTTCAATTCGTAAGAACTTGATAACATAAAAATTCACTTTTGAAGTTTGATGTTTAGAAAAGCGCCAAGAACAGATACGTACACTATGTAAAACTATCAAATTTGGACTGGCGCTACGGGTGCGGGGTGCGCGGTAGCAGGTAGATTGAGTAACCGAATAGTTCCCGGGTTCGTACTCTCTTCATGGAACTCGTTTATACGAATGTTATTGTAATTTTGATATTGGGACTTTTTGCCGCGTAGATCGTGCAAATACCTGTATGTGCGACGTTCTAAATAGAGAGCTTGAAATTAATGTTTTAAATTTAAAAACATCAGGTAATCAAACACAAATTAATAATAATTATGAATTCATCGGCATTTGCTTCCAGAGCATCACTCCACCGTGCCAAGAACCGCATTTCGCACCATATTGTATTTCTAATAAAAAATCAGACTATTGTTACATAATTATTTAATATATTAAATGAAACTCCTAAAGGTTCTATGCTTGTGGAATATTACAATACATTTTTAAAATTTCAAGATGAACAGCTAACCTCAAACTTGGTAGCGCAATTTATTATTATTAAGTTAAAGGTGTTCCAATTACCTTAGCAATCAGTTATAGACCGAAAAGAGAAATTCTAGACAGATTTCCGACTGAAAAATTGGTATGTTTAGTGATCTTTACTCATTACGCCTTAAAAAGATTGTCACAAAATATTCTCTTTATATTTTAGGAGTACTATCGTTCCACCAAGCGAAGAAGAATATACAGGAAATTTTGCAATTTTTATAAACTAAGTCTGTGGTTGGTAAACATGTTGTTGATGTAACAGCAAAAAAAAAGTCTTCCAGACATGTCGAAATGCAAAACATTTGGTAAGCTAATTCAAATTACGTTTTATATTTCGTTTATTTATTAATTTTGTGGATATGTGCACTGAAAGAAATATTGTTCATATTATTAATAAACGATGGTTATTGACTTTTTTCCATTGACTCAATGAAGTTTTTTGTTCACTCAATGAATTTTCGATTATAGAGTAAAGACCTTATTCGTAAATATTATGAAAGCACATTCATAAAAACATAAAAAATTCTAATCATCAAATCAATGAACACATTTCCTTGACTCAAAAAAGTTTTTTATTGCTGCAATGAAGTTGTTTATTGTTATTGAAGTAAAATTATAATTGTACTTTACATGGTATTAATGACTATTATTCATTAATGTAATGTAAATGTTTTAGTATTATTTAAAAAAACAAATCGCATTATATTTATTAAAGAAGAAGTTTCATCAATGCAATGAATTTAAATTATAATAACATTATTCTTTATATTAATGAAGTAAATTCATTAACCCTGTGCCATTATGTTCATTATTCACACTCCCACCACAGAATCGTTCGCTTCCACCACACTTGTTCTGACAAGGTCATACAAATCAAACGCCAACAGAAGAGCATAGAATAAGGGCTTTGTTAATAATTATTATTAAGCAGTGAAAGTGTTTAAAGTTTTAAAAAGCAAACAGGTAAGATAGTAATATTTTATTGTCTACAGACTAGCGTCTGGCCGTTGGCAAACGTTGCAAAAGGTCAATAAGGGAATTATTGGTTAGTTTTGACAAAAATTATCGATTTTTCCCATCAATTTTGTTACAATTTTAAATGCCCGCGTATACAAAAGTCAAGGCATGAGGGTACTCTACTAGGTAAAAAAATCTACATTCACAGCTAAGTAAGTAAGTAAGTTCTTATAAACATTATTTCTAGAACCTGAAGAAGATGCAGAGAGTTATTTAAGAGCTCTCAAATTTGATAACCTTACAGCGGAAGAGTTTGATGCTACTTGGAAAGCATGTTGGAGGTATCGGTATAACTGCATTAAGAAATCAAAAAGTACTGCTGTAATATTGGAGAAATGGCCTTTTTATAAAACTCCTTCGGGATATAGGATGGTATGAATTTTAATTCAGAATTTTGTTTTAAATCTTGATTTACTTTATTTTTCTATAGATTGACATGGATTTTAAGTCAGCTTTCAATAGTTGTAAAAAAAAAGATGGATTGTTGGAAGGATGGGACAGAGCTTGGAAAAAATTCATACCCTCTTGATGGAAAATCACGTCAAAGCCAAGTCAGTCAAAATGCTACTCGAAAGGCTTAATGACCCCACAATCTCCGAGAGTATGTGAAATTATTTTTTATTTATCATTATTTTTTAAATTACATAAATGCATTGAAATTTGACATTTTTCACAGTTTATTGTTTATAATTTGACAAAAATGTCGTAACTTTTTAAAAACGTCAAGCTTTAACTTTTATTAAAAATTTTATGAGAAAAAATACTGCCTAGCGCTAAAAAAACTTTTCGAATAAAAAAAAATAAAATTCCATTCTATTAAAATTATTCATGACTTTACAGATGGACGAAACGCTGCCGTAATTTGGGCACTACATGGCTATTTAGTGCCCACAACCAAAATAGTAAAAAAAGGTGTGACTGGAAAAAAAGCAACAACGAAATTTTCAATCAAAGATTCCCAGGAGTCAGTTATTTTTGTTGGGAATAATTTGAACGAAGTGGAGGATAGAATCAACCATCTCAAACACGAAAGAGTCAATTCAACCATCCATATACCTATGGCATTGGTAAAAGTATTTTTGAAATCAATGATATATTTATACATTTTGACGATATTCGCTTCAAATTCACCAAATTAATATACCTATTTGATTTAGAATTTCCGCATGAAAGTGAAATGTTTTTTTAATTTTTTAGAAACACATTTTTATAAGTTTGAGGGTAAATGTAAGTACCATAAGGTATAATTGTTAAATCAGTATTTAAATAATTTAAATGAATAAAACAACTACAGATAATTTTATATGGAATTATTTCTTCCTTTATATGGAATTATTTCTTCCCCATTCCTTAAAATCGTAAGCAAAAGTTTTAGTAGTAAAATAAAATCTATTTATTTAACCGGTGGTGTTCTTTAAAAAAAAAAAGTTATAAGTTATAACTTTTAACTGTAGGAAAAACCTTTAGTAGTTAGCACCTATAATAATTATACCTATATATATATATAGTAACGTTTAGTCTAAAGCTTAAGGTACCTTAAGCTCTAGACTAAACGTTACTATTGAGGTATAATTATTATTATAATAATAGGTGCCTCCATTGTATTATTGACACTTCATTCGGACAATGTAATAAGTTCATTAGGGTAATTAATTAATTCATTGGACAAATGAAGATAATTTATTAAGAGAAATAATACCTTCGTTGCATTAATGAAAACCTTCATTGGGTTAATGTATGCAATTTTTTATTCAATGAATATAGTAAATTAAAACAAGGAATAAATTCATTGCATTAATGTTTGCATTCTTTTATACAATGAATATAGTAAATTAAAACAAGGAATACATTAATTGTATTAATGCATGCATTCTTTAATTCAATGTATGTGGTTCATTAAAACAAAGAATACATTTCAATGTTGTTAAGAAGAGTCTTCATACAAAAATGAACGATTTCGTTGGGTCAATGAAATGCCATTCTTTAATAGAATTAATAATGACCATCAGAACAAAGATTCGTTTCGTTTGGTTAATGAATACAGTCCTTAATTTTAAAAATGATCTTCATTAATATAAGGAAATCGCTTTCGTTTATTTAAAGATGCACTCTTCATTGACACAAAGAATTTGTTCATGTGCTGAAAAACGATAATCGAATTCATTGTTTCAATGTAGCTTTTCATTGTACTTATGTACATTTTTGGTTCAGTGTGAATAAAATTTGAAGTTGAGTTGTCTTTTAGAACCCGAGCCTTATGGTTTGATAATTTAACTTCTGAACAATTCAATAACACTTCAAAGGCCTGCAGTAAATATCGTTTAAAAAATTTAAAAAATTTTGGAAATACTGATGCGATAATGGAGAAATGGCCTTTCTATAAAAATCCCATATCAATTGGTAGGTATGCGTTATAATTTAATTTTTTAACAATATTAATTTATACTTACAGATCGATATGGATTTTAATGTTGTCTTCGATAATGCAGATGTGCTATTAATTATTTGGAGCAAGAACTTCGACAAGTACCTTGAATTTTTAAGAAATGAAAATAATGATAAAGACAAGAATATTAAAGCTTTTTTTGGAAAACCCAAAGACCAATAATAGTATTTCTAAAAGTAAGTCACATTACCTATTTAAATTTAATTAAAATATATAACCATTTATTTATTGCATAGGTATTGATATATTTTCTACTAAAGAAATTTATATTTTTTAACAACATTAGTTTTAATTTTTTAAATATTTTTTGTTTTTAATCTTTGTTTTTTGTTTAAGTTTTCCAGCTAGAAGAGCAATTAGACTCAGCGAAGTGATAAAGCGAAAAAAAGTTTTTTAATTTGCAACAGCTACTCAGAAATGATGTGTGGAAACTTTAATAATGATTATGTGATATATCACATTTAGTTTTTTTCAATAGGTTTAAGTTATATTTGTATTATTTAAAAAAAAAAAAAATAATACAATAAATATATTTTTTTTTATTTTTCCATTGTTGTCAAAAGTCATTTCAAAAGTTATTAGTATTTGCAAGTCTATGAAATTCATCATTAACATTGGCAAATTCACAGCAAAGCGCACATGCGGGAAATGACAGAAAAAATTTGTTGGTGTGGTGATGGAACCCACGTTAAGGTTTTTTCTGTCTTTTCCAACTTTTAGTAATTGTTATAATTAATCAGTTTATTAATGTAATGAACTTAATTTATCGATACAATAATTCTACTCTCTAAAAATGAGTTAGTCAAAAATGACTAATTTAAAAGTTATTAGTGGCTGCTTTTTCACTTGTACCATGGTTAACCATGAAATACCATGGTATCCCAAAATTGAATGGCCAATTCTTATGTAAAATTGTCCCCTGAATCTGAAAATGTCAAAAGTTAACAAAGTAGGACAGTTTTTGAGATATAGTCAATTTTCCATTTAATATGGAATTGACTATATATTAAAAACTGCTCCACTTTCATAATTTTTGACGGTTTTTCGGATTCAGGGGACAATTTTACATATGAATTGGCTGTTAAATTTGGGATACCATGGTATTCCATGGTTAACCATGTACAAGTGAAAAAGCAGCCACTAATAACTATTAAATTAGTCATTTTTGACTAATTCATTTTTAGAGAGTAGAATTATTATATCGATAAATTAAGTTCATTACATTAATAAACTGATTAATTATAACAATTACTAAAATTCATTGTATTGAAAATGTCATTTGTTGCATCAGCTACAATAGTTCGTTAAGAGTATGAATATATACATTTGATCTATATTTAACGATTACAGTATCTACGAATAAAATTAATTTTAATAATAATTTTTATTCCTTCAAACTATTACTAATATTGATAAGACTAATAAAACAAATACATATAATTAATAACTAACAATTGTCGAATTAACAAAATATAGTTATTTAAAAAATAAATAGTGTTCGTTACAACAATAACATATTTCATTGAATAAACAAAACTAACATTTTCTTTTCAATGAATTGATTTTTATTAATAAAATTAATTATTTATTGGTTAATAAATTCTTTGATCAATTAATGAAATGTGTTTCATTGATTTGATTAAATAGATCGTTGGACCAAAATCAATGTTGTATTTCATCTAGACAATGAACTTTTTTATTGCATTTACGCTACTTTTTGGTTCAGTGTACTCAGCCAAAAAAAAGACTGCGGGCGAGAGGCAAATATTAAAAGAATTAGACCAGAAAGTGTAATACGTCTAATTTTGGGAATAAGATATTTTGCGCATAGCATGATACTACAGGGTGTTAAAAAAAGAGATGTTTTTTTACAAAATTTTAAATTCACAAATTCACAGGGCAGTTGAGCTTAATATTCGATTACGATCGTAATACCCCTCCCTAATAACATTTGGGTAATCCCTCGGGACGTTTTCGAGATTTTGTGGATATCTTGGCTAACCACGATTATATGGCAATTTTTCGAAAATGCACGTTATTCTCCACTTAATTCCCAAAAATGAGCAAACTACGAAAGGTATCAACACAGCGTTTTAAGGTAGGTCACGTGCTTCCAGTTTATGCACGTTGCGTGATTCATTAAAGTGTTTCACACAAAAGCAATTTTTTTCGGTGAAATTTAAAATAAAAACGCAAACCAAACAAAATTATACTCGTAAACTTATGCAGGCTATATTCATGCAATTTTTTACAAACGGTTGACTATGAAAGTTTAAAAAATATGTCGCATATATGCGACATCTGCTATTCCCCAATTTGCATGTTCTTGTGCCCATTTTCTTCTAGCAGAAAAAGAGGGCAGGCAGCTCTTCGTCTTGCGTGGTAAGCAACCTTACATCCGTCATTTTATTTTTTAAATGTGTTTTGTTGTTTGAAAAATTATTAGGGAGGGGTATTACGACTATCAAGCTCAACTGCCCTGTGAATGGGGATTGGAAATTTTGGAAAAAACATCTCTTTTTTAACACCCTGTAGTATCAGGCTATGTGCACAATATCGAATTCCCAAAATTAGACATAAGAGTAAAAAAATCAACTATTGCTCATTTTTTGGACTAAAATGAAGAATAACGTAAATTTTCGAAAAATTGCCATATAGTCGTGGTTAGCCAAGATATCCACAAAATCTCGAAAACGTCCCGAGGGATTGCCTAACTATTATTAGGAAGGGGTATTACGACTATCAAGCTCAACTGCCCTGTGAATGGGGATTTGAAATTTTGGAAAAAAACATCTCTTTTTTAACACCCTGTAGTATCATGCTATGTGCACAATATCGTATTCCCAAAATTAGACATAAGAGTCAAAAAATCAACTATTGCTCATTTTTTGGACTAAAATGAAGAATAACGTGAATTTTCGAAAAATTGCCCTATAATCGTGGTTATCCAAGAAATTCACAAAATTTCGAAAACGTCCCGAGGGATTGCCTAACTGTTATTAGGGAGGGGTATTACGACTATCAAGCTCAACTGCCCTGTGAATGGGAATGGTACACCCTGTAGTACCATAGTATGTGCACAATATCGTATTCCCAAAATTAGACATAAGACTCAAAAAATCAAATATTGCTCATTTTTTGGACTTAAATGAAAAATAACGTGAATTTTCAAAAAATTGCCATATAATCATGGTTAGCCAAGATATCCACAAAATCTCGAAAAGGTCCCGAGATATTACCTAACTGTTATTAGGGAGGGGTATTACGACTATCAAGCTTAACTGCCCTGTGAATGGGGATTTGAAATGTTGGAAAACAACATCTTTTTTTAACACCCTATAGTATGTGCACAATATTGTATTCCCAAAATTAGACGTAAGTCAAAGAATCCACAATTGCTCATTTTTTGGACTAAACTGTAGAATAACGACAAATTTTGAAAAATTGGCATATAATCGTAGTAAGCCACGATATTCACAAAATCTCGAAAATGTTCCGAGGGATTACCTAACTTATAATAGGGAGGGATATTACGACTATCAAACTCAACTGCCCTATGAATGAGAATAACTTGAAATTTCGGAAAAATACATCTCTTCGTTTCACACCCTGTAGTATAATGCTATGTGCAATATATCGTATTCCCAAAATAAGACATAAAAGTCAAAGAATTGGCCATTTAGAATTTCAAAAGATTTTCAAAATTGATTCAGTAATTTTTCAATAACGAGCTTTCAAATATTTTCCAAAAAACTAGGTGCGTCGTTTTTTATGACGATCAGTTTATTTACAAACAAAAATACTCTACGATATCCGTATAGGTATAATATATTTTTATCCATATTTAATCAGTCGTTAACGACTTTTATTATTAATTATTTTCTATGGTTAAAAGCAAATGTCACAAATGTCAAATAAATCTTGATGAAATTTGTTTTAAGTCTAATTTAAAATGTCAATGTATAGAAGTCGACTTTTTTAGGGAAAATGTAAACATTGAAAGATAATTACCCAATTTATTTTATAAAACAACAGTTTTTAAATACAATTACTACGTTGCCATGTCGTGCATAATATGCTATATTAGTTGATATAAATAAATCAACGTTTATGCATACGGCCCTTAGTATGAAAACTAGCGAATCAACTTAGCGGGGGTCCCGGGGTTCGGGCAGAAGGTCATCCAGTTGTGTACCGAGTTGATAAAACAGGAGCGTATTTGTTTTTTTATATTTTATTATATTTAATACACGTTGTGCAGCGGTACATTCCCAGGGTAACTAAAATGGTTGCAGCTGTTTAGGGTCTCCCAGACGACACCCCCACCATCCTTAAGCGTCTTAGACAGAATCCTGGTCTTAGGACAAATCTATGGAGAACGTACCATCGAAAAGAGGAGACGAACAGGGTTCTCCTGGTTTTTGGGGTTGACAAGGCTTCAGCCGAGGCCTTGCAGCGATAACAATTCAGAGCGTTCGCAGGGGTCTTCGTCCTTACTTTCATGACGAAGGCAAAGGCCTCAGCTGCGCCGGAGAAAGAGACGGCTCCAGCCGGGGAGGGTAGAAACAATACCCCCTAGTCGGAAGGAAGGTCTACACCAAGACCAGATCCGACAGAGTCGACACCAACTGACTCTGCAACACTTGCCCAAGAGGTAGCCGAGCTCATGGCTCAGGTGGATGTAGAGGATACACCACCAGGGACAAGGGCTGGACCATCCGTAACCTAGAAATCAGGTCCTATCTCTATCCTCTACCATGGATAAATAGACCTCATTTCTACAAAGCAATTTGCAATATAGGGAAGGGGCGAGCTCCTTAACTGATCGTCACAAAGTTATGGGGCAGACACATGTATACCTCCTACAAGAACCTTGGTCATACAAGGGTCGCGTAAGAGGCCTAGGTAAATGGTAAAGATCTCTCTTTTATAAGAGGGACGACCAACTAAATCCAAGGGCTTGCATCTACGTTGACAGACGGATCGAGGTAAATGGTAAAGATCTCTCCTTTATAAGAGGGACGACCAACTAAATCCAAGGGCTTGCATCTACGTTGACAGACGGATCGAGTCCTCACTAATAGCTAATTTCTCTTCTAGAGACTTAGTAGCGGTGAAACTATGCCTTAAGGACAGACTAGGACACAGCACATCCTTGGTGGTATGCTCGGCGTATCTGCCGTATGACTTGATAGACGATCCTCCAACACAGCTCATCGATATAGTGGAGTACTGCAGCACACTGGATCGGATGCGATGCCAACGCACACCATATGGTGTGGGGAAGCACCGCCACGAATCTCTTAAAGTATCTACATACTACGGTAATATTAATACTTTTAAATTACCTCCTTTTAATTGTTATCCTAATCGTATATCAATAAATATTATTGGGTCGGAATGCAGTAAAGAGTACTGCAAGTTGAGACGAGTGTTGCAGTCTGCAACACTCCGAGTGTTACACTCGTCTCCTTGTAACGCGAACTCTAGGTGCTCTGTGGTTTAAAGCAGATTTTTGACAAGTTGGCAAAGCGTTTTTTCGAGCAATAACCTATAGCGCCAGAAAAGCGACAAAGGGAACACCTATTGCGGTGAAAAAACACAACATTTATATATTTTTTTCGTGCACCGAGCACCACATCTCTAACAAATTGTTCGGGCGCGTCGAAAGCCCAAGTTTTTTTCTTCGACTTTCCCCTTAAATTTTGGCCGTTTTATTGAAATTACTTGCGAAAAGATCGAGTGAATATATGTATTTTGATCAAATCTAGGGCAAAATTGCTTCGTAACCGTGATTCGATGCTTATCGAAAATATGCCAGATCCTTATAAAAAACTGCGATTTATTTAGCAAATTTCAAAACGACAAGGAAAATGGGAAAACAAATAAAGTAGTTTGACATCTTTATCAAATAACAACGAAAGGGCCAAAAGTCCATTTAACTTGTTTTGCATACTAAAAATCTATAGATTATATAGTAATTATGTGACGTTGCCAAATGTATCCATATTTATTTACGGTGTTGCCAGATCTTGTTAAAATTCCTGAAATAGTAAAAGTGTGAGTGAGCTGATCTAAATTTATTTTTGCAAAACATATAATTTGACAGGCAGTGAGAAACAAAACATAAACAAAACTTTGACAGGTGTCCAGTTATCAGATGACAGGTGAGGAGACAGGCAACGGGTGATAGGTGGCGGATAGATAACAGATGACACACTGAGAAAAAACAATGGTTATTTTATTCGAATATTCTGGTTAGTATAGGCGCAGTCATATACAGTGTGTTCCATTTAAAACGAACCACCCTAAATTTCTCGGAACCTGAAATTTTTTTGATAAAACGCCGAGACACGTAAAGTTTTATATCGACGGGGACAACTTTTCATGTCAAATTTTGGTTTATCACCCCTACCCCTTGCGCAGAGAAGCTACCCCCTTAAGAATTTGAAAAGGGAAGGGGTATCGACCAATACATCATTTTAAAGGTCTTTCAAATCCCTATACATTAGGATGAGCCAAAAAAACTAACCTATCGGATTTATGTAAAAAATCACTAAAACTGCAGTTTTAGTGATTTTTTACACCTTTCAAAGCTTTCAAACATACGAATTATTGAATAAAAAAAATAATCCTGGTATAGATTCTTTTTTTATCTCAAACGGTTCAAAAGTTATAGTCTTTTTAATGAAAAAAGATTTTTTTACGTGTTATTTCAATGGAAAACTTAGAATGCTCACCGACACCTTTTAAAATTGAGCAAAAAATTTTGCCTTGCAGGGAAATTTTTTGCTCGGTATGTAGGTTCATTTTAACCCATAAATCCGATAGGTTAGTTTTTTTGGCTCACCCTACTATACATCTATGTTTTATTTTTTTAAATCGGTCTGTTTATTTTTGAGATATTTTAGAAAAACCATGCAATATGCTTTTAAAACTTCCCACCTTAAATTTTTCGAAAACTGGAATAATTTGGAAAAAACGCGGACACACATAAAGTTTTATATCGAGGGGTACATTTTTTGGCGCTACTGCTACTTTAACCTCCTTGAGTGCTGCAACCACTAACTCAAAAATCCTAAATTGCAAAAGGTATCATGTGGCACATCATTTTAAAGCTCGTTTAATTTGCAATACAACTGTGCCTTGCAGGGAAATTTTTTGCTCGGTATGTAGGTTCATTTTAACCCATAAATCCGATAGGTTAGTTTTTTTGGCTCACCCTACTATACATCTATGTTTTATTTTTTTAAATCGGTCTGTTTATTTTTGAGATATTTTAGAAAAACCATGCAATATGCTTTTAAAACTTCCCACCTTAAATTTTTCGAAAACTGGAATAATTTGGAAAAAACGCGGACACACATAAAGTTTTATATCGAGGGGTACATTTTTTGGCGCTACTGCTACTTTAACCTCCTTGAGTGCTGCAACCACTAACTCAAAAATCCTAAATTGCAAAAGGTATCATGGCACATCATTTTAAAGCTCGTTTAATTTGCAATACAACTGTGTAGTTAGTTTTGTAATTTATCGGTTGGTTCTCAAGAAAAAAAAACATTATTTATTGTTTGGAAATTGGTTTTTAATAAATCTAAACAAATAGGTATACAAATTTATTTATCAATTACAATTGAAAATAAAAAATAATAATATTTTTAGGTCAAATGTTCAAAATGTCCCCCGTTCTCTTCCAAACAATACTAAAGCCTGGATTCAAATCCCTCCCTCGCATTACGGAACATCGCTGGAGTTATTTGACGGCACTCTGTTATAATTCGTTGACGTAGTTCATCCAAAGACGCAGGTTGTGTCACGAAAACTTTCGACTTATCTCCACAAAAAAAAATCAAGTGGATTTAAGTCAGGTGATCGGGCAGGCCACTCTACAGGACCTCTTCGTCCAATCCAACGTTCAGGATACCGCAAATCTAGATGCCGACGAACTGGAGCTGCGTAATGAGGAGGAGCGCCGTCTTGTTGAAAATGTATGTCCTGTTCAGCAAGCAAGGGATCATCTTACAAAGTTTGGGTTATCAAAGCATCAATTTAATTTTCCATCATGTTTAGATACATTTCGCTGTTCAAATTACCTTGAATAAACAGAGGTCCAATTAAATGGTCCCCCAAGATTCCTGCCCAAACATTCAACTTCTGAGGATGTTGAGTATGAACTTCCCGGTATAAATGAGGATTTGTATCACTTCAAAACCTGCAGTTATGCCGATGGACCTTGCCATTGAAAGAGAAAGTTGACTCGTCCGAAAAACAAATGTTGTACAACAAATTTTGATTTTGAATAAGACGGTCACTCATGATTTCACAAAATTCCTGTCTTTTATCGAAATCGTCTTCATTTAATTCATGTACCAGCCGAATTTTGTAGGGATGAAACTTGTTTTTGTGTAAAATTCTAAACACGTTAGTGCTGCTCACGCCGGAAGTTGCATATATTTGGCATAAGCTGGATATGTCCCAATACTGCCACAGGAGCTTCTTCGTCATGCACAAGTCCTCTGGAAGCCTTTTTTTTTATTTAAAACTGAACCCGTTTCAACAAATTTTGAGATTAATTCTCCGATGTATTTGTGCCCAACATTGAGATCGGGGTGATTTTCGTTGAACACCCTTGCAGCTCTTCGAGCACATTTTTGATTTTCGTAATAGCAGCCTACCAACTCAACACGTTCTTGTAATGTGTACACCATATTTAAACAATTAAGCAAGGTAAGAACTGATTTACAATGCATCGAACGTTCAAACATTAGCGTTTTTAGGTAAAAACTTTATTTATCAACAATAAGCAAAAAACGATTGACTACAAGTAAGTTATTTTAAATGGTTTAGTTCTTCAAACAAAAACAGTAAAAAATTTATTAAAATGTAATTCATAGGCATTGGTTTTTTTCTAAATCTAACCGAGTTTCTTTTATTTTTAGAATTTCATCGATGTGATTTGTTTAGTTCCGAAATTTATTAAACATAGATTCTTTACAACCTATCGGTAAATTACCAAATTAAACAGTTGTATTGCAAATTAAAAGAGCTTTAAAATGTGATGTGCCTCATGATACCTTTTGAAATTTAGGATTTTTGAGTTAGGGGTTGCAGAACTCAAGGAGGTTAAAGTAGCAGTAGCGCCAAAAAATGTGCCCCTCGATATAAAACTTTATGTGTGTCCGCGTTTTTTCCAAATTATTCCAGTTTTCGAAAAATTTAAGGTGGGAAGTTTTAAAAGCATATTGCATGGTTTTTCTAAAATATCACAAAAATAAACAAACCAATTTTAAAAAATAAAACATTGATGTATAGGGATTTGAAAGACCTTTAAAATGATGTATTGGTTAATACCCCTTCCCTATTTAAATTCTTAAGGGGATAGCTCCTGGGCGCAAGGGGTAGGGGTGAGAAACCAAAATTTGACATGAAAAGTTATCCCCCTCGATATAAAATTTTACGTGTCTCGGCGTTTTTTCAAAAAAATGTCAGGTTCCGAGAAATTTAAGGTGGTCCGTTTTAAATGGAACACACTGTATATACTGTTATGATAACCATGTTTATATTGTAACAGTTTAATTGTCACTTAAACTATATTTTTGTTGTTGCACAAAACAATAATTTATTTAGTTATAATAATCATATACGTATGGGTTACAAGTACCTTATAACCCTTTATATAAATATACTATACGTATAATATGTATAAACTTTCTGTATAGTAAAAACTACAACGACATATTGTTAATATTGTAACCAGATAATCTTATAATTTTAATCATCTAGTGTACACTGAGAAAACAGTTTGTAATTTTACTATAAAAATAATGTAAAAATTTACTATCTCTTACAAGTAAATATTAAATTACGCATCAAAATAAGTTTATTTACTAAACAGTAGTAATATTTACAAGCAATTAGTAATTTTACTGATTGAGTTACTTATTACCAAGTAAATTTACCACCTTTGCAAAAAATATACATGTACTTAGTAAAAAATTACTTAAGTTTTGGAAATTTACTTCGTTCTAGTAAAATTACAAATGTGAAGTAAACGCTGGCCAATCAAAAACTGGCTGTTAAGTCACGTGACCCACACGCTTCCTTCTCCACTTGCAAGTGTGCATTCGGCGTCCATTTAGTCTTTGGGATCTTTGCTTCGGGGTTTTCTAAGATCTTCTATTTATAATCCCAATAGTCACTATTAAATAGTGTGACGCATTTAATTATTGTTTTCAGTGGTTCTTTTATTTTCGTAGTTAACAGGTAAGTATACAACAATGTATACTTGTAATTATTGCCATTGTAGTTTGTTTTCAGTAAAACAATATGAAAAACATATGATATTACATAAAAATCTTCAAAATGCACGATTTTCATGCGTAAGAAAGAATTGTTTTGTTATTTGTAAAACGTTTAGTTTATTTAAATTACATATAAAAAGAAAACATACTATTTTTAACTCAAATGTTGGAGAAAATCGTACATTTAGTTGCAAAATAGTAAACTGTGTCTTCATTACACACAAAATAGATTTATTTTATAAACATATTAACAATCACCTTAGAGGAGGAACGCATATTCATTGTCCATTTGCTAGTTATTGTAAAATATCAACCATATTTAAAAGTGTAAACACTTTTAAACTTCATATTCATAGAAATCATTTTATTAAAACTTGCATAAAAAAACAACCTCTTGTTAAACATGCTGAAACAAACAACGAGGAGTTAAATTATGTTTTGGCTGTTGAAAATGCAGAATGTCACGAGGAAAATAGTTCCGAAGATATGTTTGATGTAAGTTTGAAATTATTAAGTTCTTTATATCTTACACTGGAATCAAAACATTTTGTGTCAAACAAGGCTTTGCAGACAATGGTTGAAGCTGTGTCAAATATTAGTAATTTAAATGTAAACTATATAATACAAGAATTAGGAAAAAATAATTTAAACACTAATTTAATTACTGATATTGTAAGCAATAACTTATTTACTAAAGCGCTTAACCAAAATCAGGGACTATTAAGGACCAAATATTGCCGCTATAAATATTATAAAAAATATTTTAATTACATTAGTCCAGTTGAAATAAAGTTAAGTAATACCAGGTTTTTTTATTATGTATCAATAATAGATACAATTAAAATCTTATTTAAAAATGCTCAATTTAAAAGGGAATATTTTAATAATTTTCAACACCCAACTAATAAAAAAATTTTCTCAGACATCACCGATGGTTTATGTGTTCGAAACAATGATTTTTTAAATTCAAATCCCGATGCCATTAAAATTATTTTATTTCAAGATGCGTTTGAGGTGTGTAACCCCTTGGGTTCTTCAAAAATTAAACACAAAATAATTGGAGTATATATGACTTTAGCCAATCTGCCTCCTTGGCAAAGATGCAAAGTTGATCATATTCAGCTGGTAGCGTTAGTTTATGAAAAAGACGTCAAGGTTTTTGGTTTTCAAAAAGTTTTGGAACCACTTATAAACCACATAAATATTTTAGAAACAAATGGTATTACCATAGAAAAAAATAATACTGATTTTTGCTTAAAAGGTACTATTGTTGCAGTAGTTGGGGACAATTTAGGGTCACACCAAATTGGAGGGTTTGTTGAAAGTTTTAGACTGCTTTCATATTTTTGTAGATATTGCTATGCTAATAAAGTTAGTTCAAATGATGATACAATATTTAATTTGTCAGATAAAAGAACCAAAGAATCTTATTTACAAGATATTGATTGTGCTCGTTCATTAAATGAATCATATAAAGGTGTTAAACAAAATTCATGTTTAAACAAATTATTGCATTACCATGTGTGCAATCCAGGTCTCCCCCCCTGTATTGCTCACGATTTATTCGAAGGAGTTATGCAAGAGGACTTGGCCTTATCTCTTAATATGCTTTTTAAAAATAAAATAATTGATGTCGATGAATTAAATCAAAGTTTGCGGGAACTAAAGTTCGATCTAGAGAAAAAAATATATTTTCCTATTTTAAAAAAGAATATGACACATTTGCCAGGAAGTGCATATCAAAATATGTGGATTATATTTGTATTACCTTTTGTTTTAAGACAAAAAAATCTTGCTGAGTGTTCTTTATGGAAATTTGTTTTAAAAATGAGAATAATTTCTTTGTTTATTGTTAGTCTAAATATAACAGAATCTCAAGTAGCATGTTTAAAAACCTTAATTAGTGATTATATTTTGCAGCGACAATATTTGTTTCCCAACTCAAACTTAAAGCCCAAACACCACTTTTTATTACATTATCCCCAGTTAATTAAAAATTTTGGCCCCCTAAGACATATGTGGACAATGCGTTTTGAACAAAAACATCAATTATTTAAAAAAATAGTTAGACATACATCAAATTTTAGAAATTTGTTATTCTCTCTTTCTGAAAAATGCCAACTTTCTCAAGCATTAACATTGTCACAAGCAACAATTTTTAATTACAACGTTATTGTACATGATGATCCTGATGAAATTAATTTTACTAAGTATCCTTTACAAATATCTGAATTATTACAACTGTATAATAAAAGCAATGGACATATTAAATATGTATCAGAATTTGTTAGTTTTAGGGGTATTGAGTATAAAGTTGGGATGGTGCTTTGTCATGAAATTAATAATATTGGAGATTTTTGTTTATGTAAAATTAAAAATATTTTTATCACTGAAGATTATACTAATGTTATTTTTATAGGAAAAACTTTTAATGTTTTGTACAATGCAGATGATGGATTATATTATGAGTCGAAAGATTTTGTTGATATTAATTTATCTTCTGATGTAATCATTGATGCAAAATCTTTGTTGTGTCCTGAAACTGTTTTACAACATACATTCAATAGTGTACCGGCTTTTGGTTTTAAGTCACAACCATTTCAATTTTTTTAGTTTAAAAGTTTTGTATATTAAAAATTGACTGTACCCGTGACATACCTTGTAACTTGACTATTCTTTCCATAAAATATACCACATAAAGTTTCCAGGAAAATTCGATTGCAATAAATTTCCTAGGAATTTTTCATGAATTTTAGTAGCGTTTTCCGTAGAAAGACCTTTTTGGCCTTCCAATTTTATGACAATGGAAGTCCAAAAAACAGTTTTTAGACTTTTTAAAATTATAATATAATTATATATGTTAAATTTGTATTTGTATTATTGTATGTTTACTTATAAAGATTCTTGTAATATGTTCCATATTCTCTCACCTTTTATACTATACTACATATAAAAATTATTATTTACCTATAGGTAAATAATAATTTTTATATATATACTATAATGGTACAGTTTGTAGTTTAACTATGTTTTTACACTGTTAAAATTATAATATAATTATATTATGTTAAATTTATACTTATGTTATTGTATTTTTACTTATAAAGGTTCTTGTAGAATGTCCCATATTTTTAAAGTTTGGTCGTGTGACAGAAAATTCAAATCCTTATTTAAGGTGGCTGAACCTGATATTTTATGCCAATTAATTTTAAAAGGTATGATTTGTATATTAAATAAATTTTATTGGCAATAAAAATAAAAATATAATACATTTTAGTTAATGAAAAATTTCAAATAAATGGCTCATCATTAGTATTAAATAAAGACGGTACTGTGATAGATGATGAAGACATTTTAATTGAAATGAAAAATGAAACTCTTCTTTTATTGACCCAAAATGAAAAATGGACTCCAGAAATTGGATGCAGTAGTAGTAACACGTTACCATCAACAGAAACTTTAAATTCGTCCAAAATTTTGGAATGGCTAGACGATTCCTCTAAAAATCAAACTGAAAATCTGGAAAATGTTCCTATAAATAATATACAAATTTTAAACATCGTGGAAAATCCGGAATATCAATGGACAAATTATGTGATTCCATGGGATAAAATACCAACAGACATGATACAAAAGTGTGAACAAGGGGTAGTGTCCAAGTCAATTATAACTGAAATTGTTCATATAGTCATTAACGACCTGAGGGCTATTAAAGAATTAATTCCAGCAAATACGTTAAAACGTATAGCAAATGATATAGTTCATAGATATCCCAAAGTTTTTTCAGATTTAGATGATGATGGTTGTATAGTTGGAGATGGTTCTGCGACATTATACTGTAAACTTTATGAGAGAGCAGCTTACTTAAGAAGACCGCATAAAGCACAAAATACTAATATTGTGTCAGTACCACCAAAACTTCGAAAAACAAAGATTAATATTATGGCAGGATGCAGTGCATGGTCTCCTGATAATAATCTTAATACTGCAGAAGTTGAACCAAAACGACAAAAATTGAACAATATTGATACAACTTTAACTGAAGACTTTTGTAAACTTATGGAGGAAACATATCCTGAACAAAGACTGTTTTTAAATAATATTGAAAAACCTCCAAATGTTATAGATGTTAAGAATATATGGCCGATTCTTTTTAAGTATGATGCTATTAAATGGCATTTTAATAAACTTACCGGTGCTGATATTAATAATCTCTCAACAAATATGTCATTAAAACTTGAGAAAATTATAGAGTTTGGATTGAAATTAAAATTGATTCAAAAATCACAGATTTCAGAGGGATGTTGTGAATGCATTCTAATAATATTGTCCCAGTATTTTAAGGAACCTTTAAACAACTTTTTAATAAAGTCTGAGGTAATATTCATTATACAACATGTATAAAATATGTATCACTAATATTTATTTATTTTAGGATTACAATTCAGCTGGAAATAATATAAATTCAAACAATCCATGCATAGTAAAGATAGGTAATACCGAATTTTATACATAATATTAAGACTTAGTAGTATCATTTTAGAATCAACTATCATTTTAGAATCAACTAAGGAGACAGTTTATCAAATATATTTTCAAAAAGAATTAGTTGTTAGTTTAAATACATTTTTGGAAGCCATAACTGGAGTTTTTGGAATTTTTTTCATTTTTAATTTGGAGTACCCAAAAGAGATCTCAATGATTATGGAAATGATTCAGCGGTATTTTTTGAAAATACATCCAGATCAGGGAAGCCGTTCAAAAAAATCCACATCTAAGAGAAAGGTTATTTCATTAATTAAAAAAATAAATGAGTTTGTTTTATAAATGTTTATTTAAAAATGTAAATTAATAAAAGGGTATTAGTACAAATTAAACATATAACTGATATTACTATATTACATATATGTATGTATATACATAGTTTTAGTTGCTCCTTATCATTTAAGAAATAATGCCGTCTAAGTTGCAAACTGCAAAATTATTTAGGACATAACATTTTTTAAAATAAATCTTACATTTTGTTGATATTATATAGTTTTTTATGTTTTAAACAATTTGCTGCATCGCTTGGTATTGTTTAAAACATAAAAAACTATATAATATCATGTTTATTTGTAGTACATTTAACAGGAGCAACCAAAACTAAATATTGATATGGAATGTTTCTTTTAAGTTTAAAACATTGTTTTTTTAAGTGTATTTTTTATTTTATATTGTATTAAAATTTTCAAAACAATTTGTCTTTTTTCCATTTTACCAATATATTTAAAGTGTGTTAATAATACAAAGTAAGTATACATATTATTTGAAATATACAAAGTAATATTACTTTCTTTTTTGAAAATTACAAAGTAAATATACATATTATTTGAAATATACAAAGTAATTTTACCTTCCTTTTGAAAGTTACAAAGTAAATATACCTATTATACGAAAAAGTGCATGGTAATATTAAAAATAAAAAGTAAAAATACAAGGTAATTTTACTTTTAATTTTTAAAATTACAATGTAAATTTAATTTTGTTTGTAATGATATACATTAAAAAAGTACTTTTACATTGCAATAGTAAAATTACTTGTGTATCATAGGTAACAAAAAACCTTTGATATACAAGTAAACTTTTTTCTCAGTGTAGTACTAACAGTTTATCCGTACATGATGGTTGTAATAGCCTATTTAAATATCTAACTTTACTAAATTTTTATAACAAAATGATTACAGTACATATAACAAAACTAATTTTTCGTATATTGTTATTATAAGCATAAGTTATAATTAAATGAACCATATTTTGCATATATTGTTATGTATTACAATATATTTTCTTAGAGTGCAGGTGAAAGATAACATGTGATAGATAACAGATAACAAAAATAATAAATATCTTTTTGTTTACTAAATTCCTGCCCGGTTTAGATGAAGCGGTCGCGGCGCGATAAACACCTGTAAGAGTATTTTCCTAGTTGGGGTTTTCTCCAAATGTACTTTGCTTAGATCAAGTGGGTTTTTAGTATTTTTGTAGTAAAATTGACAAAAATTTGGTTACACTTCGGTGTGGAACATACCTAGTTGATTAGAATTTATTTGAAAACAAGCATTTAGTTGAACGTTTAAATTAATCTATAATAATATCAAACTTAAATAAATATTTAACAAGAAAGTATACTACGAGTATACTATACCGATAGGTGGATAAAATGTTGATCGTTGTTGACTGCCCTTAATGGGCGTAAACAAAAATCTTAGTCTAATATTTATTGGTTAAAAGATACTAAATACAATTTTTAGAAAGTTTAAAATGTAACAATTTAACTTAGTAAAAATTAATCCCTTGTTTTGAGACCGCGACTATATTGGATAAACGATAAAAGCATCGCAACGATATCCGTATTTTATAACAAGTTTACCGCTAGTAACGATAGTGACTACACTTTTATCGTTTATCACAGATCTAACATACTCGCTGCCCAATAATTTAGTATCAAAAATGCACATTTATTTTTCTAAATGTTTTAAATCTTTTTAAAATTAATAAAATTAAAATCGACTAATAATATTTACAAATTTGATGGACGTTTTGTAAATAACGCTAGATGAATCTGACGTTTTCATTTTCCCCTAAATAAATAAAGAAACGGGAATATTGCCAAGACAAAACGGCCGCAACGAAATGGATTATGAGCTTTAATATTTTGTTAAAGAGACGTAAATTGAAATACCGAATAAATAAAATAAACAGGCAATTTTTATTTAGAAGCGAGGAAATGAAAACCAAAATGTTTATCTTTAATTAATTTAATCTCGAAATATAAAAATTTTACATCCTATAAAGGTTTTGAATAATAATTAAATAAATTGCGTATAAAAAATTTTATGGGCAGATTTTTTTAATGTTTTTTTATTTTATTTTTTATTACCGATGGCAAAATCATCAAAAATCTAAACCGAATAACCGGTTTCGGTTAAAATCGATTAATCGATTGGGTTATTTATTTCAATAAAAACAGAATTAAATAACTAAAAAACTCTAAAATAATATTTTTTATTAAAAAAACTAAAATGAACAAAAACTTAAAATTAAACTTATTTTTAAAATAATAACATCAGAACAACTTTTGTACTTTTTAGTATTTTATTTTTATATATTATAATTATTGTTGGGAAAGACCAACATTTTTACTGTATTCTTTTAAACAGCTAAGTTTTCTGCATCACAAAATACTCGCTCTTACAGTATTAGGCAGGCTAGTAGGGCAAGATATTTACGAGCTTATTAAAATAAAAGAGGGAAGCTAGACTAAAGTAGCTATGCATTATTGTCTATTTGATTCGCCTTGGAATATATTTATATTTCTCTTTATACGGGATGTGGCTACTCGCTGGGTTTGTCCTACATTATTGGGATAAGAAAATCTATCGCGGTTTTTGAAAGTGATTAATAAGATATCGTCTGATTTTGGGGACTAGTAAAATTCGTATTGACAAAAGTTTACTGAAAAAATCATCTCACTTTTATTTTTTACTTTTGTAGTAGTAGGTACAGTGACTTTGACTAACTACAACAAACACAATGCTACTAGGATTATTAGTATATGAGAGATACATACCACTACGAAATGGTATACCCTGTAGATTCAATTTACCACTACTATAAGTGGCACGAATTATAACAAAATAGTCAAAAATTGTACAACTCTGCGTCATGATAAATTTTACCATTAGAACTGGTTCGAAATAAATAGCTTACCACCACAAATACAATTATTTTTATAGACGTTTACCACTACTGTGGTTATTATTAATTTAAGTGATGTTTTAATTAATGAAATTTAGGTACTAATGAAGAGGCTACCGAGAATTCGGCTATTTGGTGGTTGTCTGTTTGCATAGTGCGTTTTGAGATATAGTCAGTTTTCCATATAATATAGAATTAACTATATTTCAAAAACTGCTCTACTTTCATAATTCAGGGGACAATTTTATATAAGAATTGGTTCAGGCCTTATAAAACTAACGCCGGTTTCAGAGCAAAATAACACCCTCAAATTCCAATTTTTGTTGTAAATTTTCGACACAGTCTTTCATCATTTTTGTCATATCAATAATTTAATATTAATAAAGAATTTTTTTTAATACAATCGCCATTTATTTACTACCTTACCATGCTGTTGAGAAAACCTAATTATAAGGGTAAGTACAATCAATAATACTTACCTTACTATTATATCCTGTTTTAAAAACTATTCTCCAAAGTAGCTGAAATAATATATTAGGGGTACCATTAACCAATATATAATCGTTAGTTGTAACAGTGTGTAGTGGTAACAGGTTTTTAATAAAACGGTTATTATACAACATGTAGTAGTAAAAAAAGTGAGGGTCTATAGACGTATACGTAAAAAAACATTCTTTTTAAAAATAAAGGTTTTATTTTTTTTCTATATAATAATATAATTTATGTTTTAATTAGCCTTTTGGGCTCTAAAACAAATCTATCTCTTAATGCGTAAACCATCGAGAATCATAAATTTACGGATCCATTTTTTATTTATATTTTGGAAAGTAATAAAAAAATTGTATTGATTTTTTTTAAACAGAACTAAATATATTTTTTATTAAATATAGACAGACATTCCACGCTACTCGGGAACTTTTGTAGCGTCCATTACAATCAAAAATTGTGAGTAAAAGCTACCGTAATTAAATTTAATACTATTACAATAGTTACTATTGCAAACATGTTTATTATGCTTGTAATAATTAGGCTTAAGCTTATAAGTATCATAATTACGGTAGTTTTACTCACAATTTTTGATTGTAACGGACGCTACAAAAATTCCCGAGTAGTGTGGAATGGCTGTCGAGCAATTGTTTTAAATTATCAAATTTTTAAAGTTAAAAGATTTTTTTGTAATTATTTTTTTGGGTCAATTTATTGGAAATACCCTTACGTTAAACTATACCCTTACGTAAAACTATTAGTAAATTTTGAAAAAAGTTATTAACTATTAAATTAAGGAACCCCAAGGCCGAGCGGCCCCTAACGCGTTAACGATAAACTTTAAGTAAATCAATATGAATAATTATAATATGTGAACTGGACTATATAAAGGTACCAACCTATTGTCGGAAGAATCAATTTTTGTTTTTTGATCGAAATTTATAGAAAATTGAACGTATTTTTCAATGGAACAAACCGCAGACTAAGTTTGAAACTTTTCCTGGAAATCATACATAAAATTCAACATGAATTTTAAAAATCAAAAATTGAATAAGGTACAAATATTTAGCGAGGTAAAAATGAGAAGATTTAATACCATGATAATAATAATAATGATAATTTTATTTTCCTTTAAATTTAACTGGGTAAAAAAACATTTTTTATTCAATAATATTTTAAATTAAATAATCTATTTCATCGTTCAATAATTGATAAAGATTATTGTAGCCAATTTATGTTTAGTATACTTTTAATTTATCTTTTTGACTTGTCATACTAACCATTTTCTGTTGTAGTTTTGTGAATAATAAATTAATTATTGATTTTAGAAAAAAAAATTGCCCCAAAAATATTATTATCATTTATTTTTTTGTATCAGCGACAGACTTTAGGAAAATTGATTTGTTGGCATTTAAAATTGCTTATATTTCTGAAAATTGTCATATTTTGCATAATATAATTTATAAAGAATTTTAATTCCAACGGAGAAACGAGTTTATTCCACTATGAGGGTCGGTGATTCGTAACATTAACCGTTGTATTAATTTTATAATACAATCTAAAATTCTTATTTTTTGCAGACTTATACTTGAAATGTGAGCGCTTCTAATAGCAATTTAGAAATTTTAAATTTTTCAAAAAAAAAATTGCAATATAGAATTATCAAAATCGTGCATTCAAAACTTTACTGTGGCGAGCTATTGAAAATTTCTATACATATATATTGAGTCAAATGTAGTCAGAACATTTACAAAGTTTTTAAAACAAAAATTAAGTCGCTAACTTGAACGGTTACAGAAATATGAATTTTTATATTAGTATTTTCAATTTAAAATATAAACACATCCGTGAGGTTAGTTAACGGGTAAACTTTTAATTTAATTTTGCCAATAATATAATATTATATTATATATTATATAGCGAAAAACAAACAAAAAATCATTGAGTTAAAATATTTTAATTGAATTTTTTTTAATAAAGAAATAAGAAATATTTTTTTTTTAAATCATCGTTATATTTTAGCAAATTTATGTTCAGTAGGTATACTTTTAATTTATCTTTTTGACTTGTACTAATCATTTTCTGTTTTAGTTAATAGGATTAATATGATTAATAATGATTAATAAATTAAATAGTGATTTAAAAAAAAAATGTGTCCCAAAAATATTTTGATTATTATTATTATTATTTTTATTTCTTTGTTTGTATCTGTAACAGATTAAAAATTACTATTTTTTGGAAAATTGTCATATTTTGCATAATATAATTTAAAAAGAATTTTAATTTTACACGGCGATTTTATTTCGCTATGAAGGTGGGTGATTCGTAACATTAATCGTTGTATTAATTCTAGAATACAATCTAAAAGTCTGATTTTTTGCAGACTTATACTTGAAATGTGAGCGCTTCTAATAGCAATTCAAAAATTTTAAAAATTTGTAAATATTTTGAAAAAAAAAATTGCAATAAAGAATTATCAAAATCGTGCATCAAAAACTTTACCCTGCAGCGAGCTATGTGAATTATTGAAAATTTCTATACATATATATCGAGTCAAATATAGTCAAAACATTGACAAAGTTTAACCCTTAAACTACTACGCGGGGTCTTCTTGGGACCCCAGATCTACATTTTTTAGTTTTCAGAACGATAACATATTGTTTTATGCATGAAGTGCCAAGTAGCTGAGTTTTTCGCTTGTCCACATAATATTTAGTAATCAGAACTGATTTTCAACAAGTAGTTTTTAGAAAAACTACAATTTTATGAACGGGGTCCCTGAAGGACCCCATTTAGTATTTTATGTGACGTTTTTTTAATGTATACATTTTTTGTTTCAGTTGTTTATCAAGACCAAGAAAGTATAAAAAATGTGTAAAATAGTTTATTTACTAAGAGTGTTAGTGTGAAACGTATAAAATGTCTAGGTGGTCTCGGAAGATCAAGCAGAGCTTGAAGAAATAGCAGCTAACCTTGGGTCAAATGTCTATGAAAGTGATCAGAGTGAAATTGATGATGATGATCGCGATCCCAATTTTGTGCTTGGAGGAACCTGAAGACAACATTGAAGAAGTTGTGGAAGAGAAAGAAGATGAGCCGGCGGTTGACAATGAGTTAGAAAACTATGAGTTTAGGGAAGATGTGCAAGGGGACGTGTTAGGGGAGGGACAACTGGAGGAAGGAGGGAGGTTAGAAGTTAAATATACTTCGAAATCTGGACGTATATGAACCTCTGACGCGCCTGTTTCATCTCGACGCCCCTCGAGGAATATTGTTAGTACCAGACCTGGATCAACCTCATACGCCAACGAAGCCAATGAAGCTTGTGAAATTTTTAATCTTTTCGTGACTCTTGAAATGAAAAAAAACCGGAGAGACAGAAGATATGGAAAGACATTGATGTTGTAGAACTAAATGCGTTCATCGGAGTTTTGATTACAGCGGGAGCTCTACGTTGTCGAAAAGAGAATGTTGCAGAAATATTTTGTACAGATGAGTCCATTCGCCGTAATATATTTACAGCATCAATGGCTTGTGACAGATTTGTTCAGATCAGTAAATTTATCAGATTTGATGATAAGGCGACAAGACCAGAAAGGAGAGAAACAGACAAGTTAGCGGCATTCAGGGACATATGGAAAAATTTTGTTTCGAATTGTAAAAAGGCATTTGTTCCCCATGAATACGTAACAGTGGATGAACAATTGGTAGCTTTTAGAGGGAAGTGTCCGTTCAAGCAGTACATAAGTTCAAAGCCTGCAAAGTATGGTATTAAAATTTGGGCACAAGCCGACGTGAAAACAACATATCTGAGTAATCTGCAAATTTACACGGGCAAGCAGCCAGAAGCACAATCTGAAAAAAATCAAGGTTTCAGGGTAGTAACAGATTTAGTGTCTCCTTTATATGGTACTGGTTGAGGTGTTACTACAGATAATTTTTTTACGTCCTTACCTCTGGCCGAATTTCTTCTCACCAAAAATCTCACCTTGCTCGGAAATGTGCGCAAGAACAAGCCCGACACTCCAGCGGAACTGAACATATCTAGAGGCCGAGCTGTTTTGTCATCTGAATTTGCTTTTTCCGATAAGGTGGCTATGGTTTCTTACATACCAAAAAAAAAAACCAAAATGGTCCATATGCTATCCACGCAACATAAAGACAAGTCTGTTTCTGCCGAAGAACATAGGAAACCGGACATAATCTTATCATATAATGCTACTAAAGGGGCAGTTGACAATGCCGATAAGATGATAAGGGAATACACGTGTGCTAGACGCACTTCCCGCTGGCCTTATCGACTCTTCATAAATCTCCTTGATACTGGGTGCCTAAATAGTTTTGTCATATGTGTAGCAAAAAATCCAAACTTCTCTTCAAGAAAAACATTTCTTCTAACCCTAGGAAAGCAGTTAGCTAAACCAAACATGGAACAGAGGCTTGGAAGTTCAAAGAAAAATCCTGGCGTTTATAGAGCAATAATTGCGTGCGGAATAAAAGCTCCGCTGCAAGAGTATGAAGCCATTCCTGCAAATACGAAGAAACGAGGAAGGTGCAACCTGTGCCCTCGTACAAAACTTGATAAAAAAGTGAACTTCAGATGTGACGACTGCAAAAAAATTATCTGCAGTTCAAATTGTACCGAGGATAATGAATAATGCCAAACTTATGATTTTCTTTTCTTTAATAAAGTTACCTGGTTTAAATAAACAAGTTTTTTAATCATGTGTTGCCTAAAAAATGTGCATTTCCATAAAAAAAATAAGAAATATCCCATTTAGTGCCTAATATATAGGAAAAATAACACGATTATATTAAAAAACAGATGGGGTACTTGAAAGACCCCATTCAGTACTTTACGTAACAAAATCTATCGTAGTAATTTAAGGGTGAAAAAAAAATTAAGTCGCTAACTTCAACGGTTGTAGAAATATGAATTTTTATTCAAATGCGCGTTAGAATACACATACCTAACTGGAAACAAATTTTCGAACGCAAAAACGAAAAATCCAACAATACTTGATTCAACTACCTAAACCCCGTATAGCTTACGCCCCGCCCACTGACGGCGCGAGCAGATCAGGCAAGACAGAGCAAGCATGTCGACAGGGTTTCGAATATCCGACCACTACGCACGCACACGACTTGTTATCTTTAACAGCTGTTTTCTGGAAAACTTGATTTTTAACCATACCTTTTCGTAAATTTAGGCTTTTTATACCTTTATAACTGCAAATAAACAAATCGTTATTATAAATTGCTTGTTAGTTACCTAATAGGTATTATAATATAAATTTAAATGTTAAATATTTATCAACACCTATTTAAACCGTAACAAACTTTAATGTAATATAAAAGTAATTTTACATATTTTAATAAAAAACTATTTTTGTGGTAAAAACAACAAAAATGAAATTTTTAAACATAACCACCAAGATAGTATAACAGAGCAATAAATACCTTGCAATTTATATCCAATTTTTTAAATTTTAAAATCATTTCTAAACTTTTTGTTTAGAAGAGTGCATAATTTTAATGTTTTATGCGCTGCTAATCTCAACGAATGGTAATCAAGATAATAAAAAAATTAACACATTTTCAAAATGAATAAATTATTGCGTCTGTGACGAGTTCTGGGGCACCCGCTTTCATGAAAATGTCTCTAATAATTTCAAAAATTTCATGAGAATTGCCAGTTTATATAAATTGTATTCGCGATTATTAATAAGTTATACTTTTTACGGTGCTTTTTATTTATACATTTAACATATAATAATAAGTTATTATAGTTAACTAAATCTGTATCTAATTACACATAATTATAATCTAATATATAATATTTATACTATTAATATTAATTTCTCTCTTGAAGTATATATACAGGGTGGTCCAGGTTATAGTAGCAATAATTCACCATTCGATAGTCCATCGAAAAATAAGTCGACATGCATGGTAATTTTTTTCTCCAAAACCCCTCCTAAGGGAGATACAGCCCTTCAAAGTTGAGTTTTAAAAATCTTTTTTTTTGTCATAACTGTCAGGAAATAAAAGCGTTTTTGACCAAATTTGGTACAAGTACTTATGAAATAGGTACTCGTTACCTGACGTAAGTAACTTTTGTCAAAATTGTCCAGTGACGTAGATACAGGGGGGTTGTTTCACTTTTTCCACCCCATTTTTTACGCCACTGGATATTGGTTTAAATTGACCTATTTTTCTAATTCCTTGTTCAATTTTGAGAAAAAAAGCCACTCTTGTCAAATTTTGATTTAGGGCTTTGTTTACGAGATAATTGAGTTTAAAAAAACATACAGTCCTGCAAAGTTCAGTTTTAAATATCTTTTTTTTGTCATAACTCTAAATCTAAGATCGCTAAAGCGTTTTTCAACAACTTTGATACAACTTGTATCATACAAGTACTTATGAAGTAGATACTCGTTACTTGACCCAAGTAACTTTTGTCAAAATTGTCCATTGGCGTACATACAGGGGTTGTTTCACTTTTTCCGCCCAGGATTTCACTGAAAAATAACTCGACATGCATTGTTTTATTTTCTTCAAAACTTCCTCAGAAAAGACATAAAGCCCTTCACACCTGTGCCCACAAGGGAAGAGCTTCTACAGTGGCGTAAAAAATGGGGTGAAAAAAGTGAAACAACCCCCCTGTATCTACGTCACTGGACAATTTTGACAAAAGTTACTTACGTCAGGTAACGAGTACCTATTTCATAAGTACTTGTACCAAATTTGGTAAAAAACGCTTTTATTTTCTGAGAGTTATGACAAAAAAAAGATTTTTAAAACTCAACTTTGAAGGGCTGTATCTCCCTTAGGAGGGGTTTTGGAGAAAAAAATTACCATGCATGTCGACTTATTTTTCGATGGACTATCGAATGGTGAATTATTGCTACTATAACCTGGACCACCCTGTATATGCACCATATACAGGGTGTCCGGGAAAATGTGGGAAATCTCTCGGATTCAGATAGAACATAAAAAAATAAGATGACACGTTCCTATAAATTTTTTTCCTACTGGCCATCCTTACGGAGACATGGGCCCCGAAAGGACTCCCCTGCAAATTGGTTTTCCTTGAATAACTTTTAAAGTTCTAAATATAATTTAATAAAAATTTAATATGATGGACCCTGGTAAGGACCTCTTAAAATAGTGTCATTGAAACATGTTTTGCTTTTTTTCTTTACAAGGGGCGGACTAAGTTTTACTTTTTAATGCTTAAATTTTGAACACCCCGTATGATAAAGACTTAAAAAAACTAAATCTGCATAGCTTGAACCTTAAACTAAAATAAAGGTACTCTTGTTTATTGTGAATAAAATGAACCGTTTTCGAGAAAAAGAATAATAAACAAATTCATGTTTTATTTTTTAATAAATAGGACCATAAAAAAATAATATCACGTATTGTTGCAAACCTTAAATTGAAGGACGATAATTCGAAACAATTAATTAAAAACTTTATAAGAGGGTTCAACATGGGTTCCGTGAACTCTGATACATTCGCGGGCACGACGAATTGAGGACTGCTGTACCCGCCAGAACAACCCAGAATTGTTTCTTATCATATCACAATAAAACGTGATTATCTGTAGAAGTTCCTCTATCGGAGTGGAATACACCAAGTTTTTTTAGGTATCCCACAGGAAAAAATCCATGAGCCTAAGGTCGGGAAATCGATGAGGCCAGTCAATAGGTCCTCCTCTACCTATCCAACGGTTTGGATAAACGTTATTCAAGTGCTCCCGCACAGCAACGCTGAAATGCGGTGGTGCCCCATCGTGCAAGAAGTACATGTTTAGGCGGGTTTCAAGTGGTAAGGGCTGGAAAGAATAGTGCTAATGAAGTTTACATTATTTTGTTGCTGATCCAATAGCCAGTTTGCAAACTGCATTCTACAAGGAAAATCTTCAGAAATAAGTTTATGCACTTTTTGCATATGATAAGGATATAACAGCTGTTCTTAAAGAACATAATGCACTATTGTTTTTGACGTATTAAACTGTGCTGATAATTTTCGAGTGCTCGTTGAAGGAGTGTCATCTACAGCACTTAAAATATTTTTCAAACTTACCTAAAATTATGAAGAAAGTCAATAATATTACTTTAATAACTGAAATTGTCCACCATTCTCTCTAATACGTTGGTTAATTCGTTAAAATGTCTTCTCATTTCGAATAATAAGAAGAGAATGGTGAACAATTTCATTTAATAAAGTAATATTATTGACTTCCTTCATAATTTTAGGTACCTACGTTTGTAAAAAAAAAATTCTTTTCACGGATGAAGCAGGATTTACAAAAAAGGTAACACACATGTATGGGCTGATGAAAATCCTTATGCCACTATTGTTTCGCATTTTCAACATCAGTTCCAACCAATTAATACGTGGGCAGGAATCATTGGCAATATTTTGATTGGACCATTCGTATTGCTGGCACGATTGAATGGACAACTTTTTTGGAGTTTCTCCAAAACGCTTTTCGGGATTTAATAGAGCCCTTACCACTTGAAACCCGCCTAAACATTCAGCGTTTATCCAAACCGTTGGATAAGTAGAGGAGGACCTATTGACTGGCCTCCTCGATTTCCCGACCTTAGGCTGATGGATTTTTTCCTGTGGGATACCTAAAAAACTTGGTGTATTCCACTCCGATAGAGCAACTTCGATAATCACGTTTTATTGTGATATGATAAGAAACCATTCTGGGTTGTTCTGGCGGGTACAGCAGTCCTCAATTCGTCGTGCTCGCGAATGTATCAGAGTTCACGAAACCCATCTTGAACCCTCTTATAAAGTTTTTAATTAATTGTTTCGAATTATCGTCCCTCAATTTAAGGTTTGCAACAATACGTGATATTATTTTTTTATGGTCCTTTTTATTAAAAAATAAAACATGAATTTGTTTATTATTCTTTTTCTCGAAAACGGTTCATTTTATTGACAATAAACAAGAGTACCTTTATTTTAGTTTAAGGTTCAAGCTATGCAGATTTAGTTTTTTTAAGTCTTTGTCATACGGGGTGTTCAAAATTTTAGCATTAAAAAGTAAAACTTAGTCCGCCCCTGGTAAACAAAAAAAAACAAAACATGTTTCAATGACACTATTTTAAGAGGTCCTTACCAGGGTCCATCATATTAAATTATATTTAGAACTTTAAAAGTTATTCAAGGAAAACCAATTTGCAGGGGAGTCCTTTTGGGGCCCATGTCTTCGTAAGGATGGCCAGTAGGAAAAAAATTTATAGGAACGTGTCATATTATTTTTTCATGTTATATCTGAATCCAAGAGATTTCCCACATTTTTCCAGACACCCTGTATATATATATATATATATCGCGAATACAATTTATATAAACTGGCAATTCTCATAAAATTTTTGAAATTATTAGAGACATTTTCATGAAAGCGGGTGCCCCAGAACTCTTTTGCATTATTTTAATGTTCATTTTTCCATGGAATGCATACTATCGACTAAGATTAATTTATGCAGTAATAAACATTGGATAACGAATGAAATTAAACAATCCAGCCATAATCTAAAAAATATATTTGCCTTAAAATCCAAGTTTCCGGAGTTAACCGAATATTACAAAACTCTCAAAAAACATCACACTTCTCTGGTTGCAAAAACCAAAAAACAATTTTTTCAAAACAAAATTTTCAACTCCTTCAACCCAACAAAAACCGCTTGGAATGTTATTAAAACAATTAATACTAATAGTGGTAATGCAAAGGCTTTTGAAAATGTTAAACTTGATATTAATGGCACTGCTTTAATTGCGGTAGCGTTTTCTCACAATTTTTTATTGTAACGGACGCTACAAAAGTTCCCGAGTAGCGTGGAATGGCTGTCTATATTTAATAAAAAATATATTTAGTTCTGTTTAAAAAAAATCAATACAATATTTTTATTACTTTCCAAAATATAAATAAAAAATGGATCCGTAAATTTATGATTCTCGATGGTTTACGCATTTGTTTTAGAGCCCAAAAGGTCAACTTTGGCTAATTAAAACATAACATAAATATTATCATATAGAAAAAAAAATAAAACCTTTATTTTTAAAAATAATGTAAACCGGTCTTAAAAAAATATTCATAAAAAAATAGTTAAAACAAAAGGTAAATTAAATTAAATTACCTAATATATTATTATTATACCATATATGGTATATTTTGTAAAATTATTTTATTATTTATATTTCCATATTTATATTTAATAATTCAATACTTAACTATAGTTATTTTATCCCTATAGGAATAAAACTGTATCACAAAAAATTACGGTCAAGCCAAGAGACGACAAGTAAAAAGTTATAGCAGTTTATGAAAGGTCGCTTACCAAGATTTTTGTTTAAAAATAGTTATAGTGCGCGCTTTAACTTATATATAATATAATAATTACGTTAAAGCATAGTGTTTATTTATTTTCAATATTTGAATTCAATTATCATAAATAAAATGTCCGTTTTTGTTTTTACTGGGAAAAAAATAGGAAAATCTTGTGGCCCAGATAAATTCATCCGTCAGATTATCATAATCAGGTTATAAATTTTATAAGCAAAACAAAGCAAAGTAGATAACCTTTAAATTAGTTTCAAATTAGTTTTAAATTAGGTATTTAAAATGTTTTTTTTTTATTTAAACCAGGTTCTGGACAACTTGGAAAACCGCCTCAAAGAAAAATGTAGACTCCAAATAACATTCCTAGAATAAATGTTCCTTAAAAATTAAATGTATTATGATAGTATTCACCAAAATATTTGCTCTATATCTATGTCATGTCGAGTACAAAGCCTAATTTTTGGAATTTAACATATATTTTGACTTGAAAAGATACTTGAAAAAGGACAACTTTGGTGGTATGCTAAACAAATATTTGAAATATTCCCCATCAAAACAAAACACAAAGGGCTTAAAGTACTTTTCGCCAACGATGTTGGCATCTTCAGAATCGAAGTATAACTAAATCTAAATGCTAAATCTACCATATTTAAACTAATTATAAGCTAAGGTTGACTGAACCGTGAGCACGTACACAGTTTACTAAACCGTAGACTGTAACCGCTTCAGTGAACACGTAAATAGAAACTAACAAACTAATTTATACAAAGTAGAGTTGGGTACCGGTCCGGTATTGCTATTTAAAGGTTTATTTCTAATTTTTTGGTGTATAAACTTTCATAAATATCTAGCAGACTTGCTTCCCTACCTTTCTTAATAAGTTTAAGGTTATCAAATCCTATTCTATGACCATCATCAAGTATATGTTGGGCAACACTCGATTTCTCTCTCCTACCAAATCTAGCATGGGACAGGTTCTCTTTAAACCTAACTTGGATGGATCATTTAGTCGAACATATTTCTTGTCAGTTTATTTGGTAGATCCCCGACTTTTTAATTTTAGGAATCTTTTAGGTATTATCTTTGGGCTTGCCTAAAAGTGTCTCGATGCTTGAACTAAAAGCAATTTTGAAGTCCAGTTTTCGAAAAATTTCTTAACTTCAACCTCCTAAACTAAAAATATTCAGTTAATGTAAAAAAATCAGGGTACGCAATATTAAGTGGTATATGGTAAAATTTCGCAAGGTTACCATGTGTTTAAAGGTAAGTTTTACCAGAATATTTTTTTTTATTTCTATGAGAGAGTTTTGTTTTTATTATATTTTTTAGGTTTTAAATGTTTTCTAAATATAATCGTATTTGCCTTTAGCATGATGCTTGAAATAACCTAGAAAAAAGGCAAACTTTAAAGCACAATTAGGACATTATTGTCGTAGTCGGGGCAAAGTTATGGGCAATATGAAATGTTCTTTACATAATTCGGCGAATTTCAATTACTTTGCTACGCTACTTCTGTAAAGTTTGAAGAGAGCCGGCATCGAGTGTTGACGAACTTTCAACCTCATTACCTTAATTTCAGTTAAAACATGAATCGTCATTAGAGAACACAATAACATCATTTCTCCGCGCTTTACGAAGCTAATTGACTCGTGTGTCAAAACCTGCTCATAATTATTGGAAACCGCCGTTTGCGCTCTCTCTAACGACCGTTTCGGGCTTAATCATGTTTTGGATTCCGGATCAGAATAATTGCGATTTTTAACTAATGGACCCAATTATTAGTCGCCCTGCTATATCTAAATAATTTTTATTCGTTGGCTTTAAAACGTCAATAAATATTAGAAAATGTTTGTGTATAACATTTTACAGTTAAAAAAAATATACATTGTATATTAAAAAATAAATATAATTTTAAAAAATGCTTTATAGTCAGTCAAATAAGAATTCAACCCTGAAATGAGTGCTAAAATATGCATAATAGTGACTGGAGATATGGTTGATCAAAGGTAGCAAAAATCGTTTTTTGCCAATATCTTGTTTTTTATGCAGCAAATGTTTTTTATAAAACATGCAAAGTATAACATTCTTTACAAAATGTTGGTCTTAAACAAAGTTTTATACTAACTTTTCTCGAGATATCGTACGGTTAGTGGTAGAGCTTATTCGCATAGTATAATTATTAGGGATGGGATTTTAGTTATTTTACCTTTTTTCAACCGATGTAACTATTTGAAAACCAATATTGCCATAATGTGTTTTAAAAGATTTTCTTTTATATGAACCTAACTTGTTTTTACCTTTTTTACCTTTTTTGGAGGTTTTTGCTTTAAACTACCTTTTTATACTTTTCTTACCTATTTTTTTTAACTAGTTTTCACCTTTTTTACCTTTTTTGGAGGTTTTTGCTTTAAACTACCTTTTTATACTTTTGTTACATATTTTTTAATTAGTCAGTTTATTTTCACATATTTGTTATCTATTTTTACGTATTTTTACTTATTCTATTTTTTTGTGTTCTTTTTAAATTTTCCGCCAATATTTTATCCAGGGCGTGCAACTCAACGGTATAGAATTTTTTCTTATGGTCACAGCATAGAAATTATTCTATTATTCTAAATTATTTCTATGGGTCACAGACTTTGTATTGAGCTTATGTTCTGTCATAGAATTTCTGTGTAGTGAGTGTCACTCAGTGAAACACAGTTTATTGCATAGAAATAGTTTATTGTGGGTATGTTCTGTGTTTGGGTATGCGGCTAAACAAAATTATAAAAGAAACTTGAACTTTTAATGTTTTTTTACCTAAAATGCTGTTTTTTTAACCTAAAATGCTTTTTTTAGTACCTTTTTAGTTACCTATTTTTCAGTTTTTAGTACCTAAATATCCCATCCCTAATAATTATATAATAATATAATGCTAAATAGTAATAATATTAGAACAGATACATAGAATAAATTTAACCATGTTATGAACTGAAGTTTTAATACAATTTTTTGGGGTCAAAGGCTAGTCTTCAAAATAATCGAGTTGGAAAAACCCAGAAATTAGTCTTTTTTATAAATTTCCTTTTTCCATTGATAAAAAAACACGTATGATATAAAAAAGTTCAGGAAATTTGAATGTCTACAAATAGATCTACTATTTTTTTAGAGAGCATCGAAATTAAGGGCGGAAAAAAGATTTTTAAATTTCAAGTAATTACCACCTTTTTTTGGAGAATCCTTAAACTCAATAATCCCGAAAACCGAGACAGGTATTTCATATTTTCTCGCTACATAGGCCAAACCTTCGACAAAAGTCGGATTCGCCGCGGCAATGCTTTTCCACTCCATGCGCCGCTAACAACATGTAATCAGTCTTATTTCGTACTTGATACTGTGTATTTCAAGTAAATAAACAACTGTATTAATTTAATCCTGCTTGCATACATACGATACATAATTACCTAAATAAAAATATTATTATTGCATAATTTATAACCTGACGGATTACATAAACTTATTTAACAATCTTCTACCTTGTTTGAGGTAACCAGGGCAATGCCGGATAAAAAATCCATAACGATCTTATAATAATTATTGTCTTATAATAATTATTGTCTTTCAAAGTTTAAAGAATAAATATTGTCACTAATGAACTGAGCGTTATAAAATTGATATTAAGCTGAGTAATTCAAATGGTAGGGCGCTCGATTAGCATGCGAGAGGTACCGGGTTGGTGCCTCCACAACTTTTTTATTTTATTTTATGAATGTACATAACGAAAAAATACAATGTGGCATTAAAAAGCAATAATGTTTAATTTTACATTAATATTTTCTACCATTTTTTATCATCATTTTGCTACGGTAATATAATATAACCAAAATATTTCTTTGTTGAAAGTGTTGGGTTGGGTGTTGGGTTGGGTTGGGTTGGTTGATTAAAATTAGTTTTATCGTAACAATTACATGAAATCATACAATTATGACATCACACGGAAAAAAATCCCTTACTAGGTTTAAGAATAGTTCTATACTTCATGTTAGGAACTTGATTTAAGTATATTTATTATTTCTATGAGATTAGCGTACATTTAAACTAAGTAATGGGATATACTTAATTTTTAAGAAAAACTGTTACTTGATTTGAGATGAGTATTCTTGGATTGAGTTTAAAGGTATTTTATTTTAAAGAAAATTGGTATACTTAAATCAAATATACAATAATACTTAGATGAAAGACCTTTTTACTCAAAGCGGAATATTGCCACTTGATTTAAGTATTCTGTATATTTGTATGAAATTTCGGTATACTTTATTTAAATATATGTATATTTAATACAAAAACGCTTATACTTCAATTTAAGTATAAGACTAGAACAAAGAATACACTATACTGTATTTAAGTATAGCTATTATTAAAACAAATACCTTATTCTTCGCTTAAGTAAATACCGTCCACCCTCTAAGACCGCTTCGCTAAAAGAAAAGACGCAGTTTCTGTGTTCAGTTCTGTCCTGTGTTCTATGGTGGTAGCGTGTGTACGTGTCGGCACCGGCAGTTCGTTTTTTCCTTCTTCGGTCTGGATGTTATTTTTAATAAAAAATAATGGAGAAGAAACTTAAAAATTGGGGCTTAGAATGTTTACTAGACACATTTTTGGGTAAGTAAATAATATTTCATTAATTTAAAGTAATTAACTAGGCATGATCGTAAAAATGTAGTGTAAAATGGATAGGTATACTGTAGTGTAAAATGGATAGCATACGACAGGTAATAGACAATAAAACATAAACAGCAGAAAGGCTATAGCCTCCAATTCAGCTATATTATTTTTGTTTTAGAAAACGAGATAGATATCGATATTATGGTAAACCTAAGCGAGGAGAATTTAAAGGAATTAATTCCAAAAATAGGATTGAGGATCAAGTGTAGAGAAAAAATTAAAGAATTAACACCAAACCATCTACGATGATAATGGTAGCCTTCTTAGAGACTCATTTTACATATTATTTAGCTGGAGATAAATTTTACTGACAATAAAAATACCTACTTACAAAAATATTAACTATTGTGATTAAAAAACCTTACCTTTACATATAGCACCAAAAATGTGATACCTAGGTACTTAAAAAAATAAAATGTAAAATATAGTATCTATGTTAATTAACCGTGAAAGAATGAATTTATATAAATTGACAGTACTTTTTCTAATACCTCTAAGACTGTTAGGTAATAAACCTATTGTGATATCAGTGCCTATTATACCTACTTAGTACTTTAGTACATTAAAATAATTAAAATAATATGCCAAGAATTTAAAGGAATTAATTCCAAAAATAGGATTGAGGATCAAGTGTAGAGAAAAAATTAAAGAATTAACACCAAACCATCTACGATGATAATGGTAGCCTTCTTAGAGACTCATTTTACATATTATTTAGCTGGAGATAAATTTTACTGACAATAAAAATACCTACTTAAAAAAATATTAACTATTGTGATTAAAAAACCTTACCTTTACATATAGCACCAAAAATGTGATACCTAGGTACTTAAAAAAATAAAATATAAAATATAGTATCTATGTTAATTAACCGTGAAAGAATGAATTTATATAAATTGACAGTACTTTTTCTAATACCTCTAAGACTGTTAGGTAATAAACCTATTGTGATATCAGTGCCTATTATACTTAGTACTTTAGTACATTAAAATAATTAAAATAATATGCCAAAAATACTGTTAAATTACTGTCATAACGATTATATTTTCACTTTCACTTGTATTTTCCGTAGTAGTAGAATAATTAATACAAATTTTTTCAGGGTCACGAATGTTTTTTTTGTAAAAATTATTCCGAGTCGCTAGACGAGGGAATTTTTTTTTCTAATCAACCACTTTCTTTAAGAATAGTGTAAAGTTATTTTAAATATATACTATACTTTTATCAAATATAAAAAAAGGAAAAGTAAGAATACAAGCATTTTATGCAAGTAAAGCGTGTACTTACAATAAGTATAAATAAATAAATTTTAAAGAAAGTATATTTTTAAATCAAGAATACTGTAAAGATTTTACAAAGAAACTATACTTTGATAAAGTACATACTAACGTTACAACAAGAATACCGTACTCTTCATTGAAGACAAATTTGTATACTTAACTCAAAATTAGTGTGTTTCTTATTTTTAGTATAGCAGTAATCTTAGATTAAACCGAAGCTATCTTTATTTTATAAGAATATGAGGATACTTGAAACAAGTATAAATTTACTTGCGGAATAGGGAAACTAAGCTATACTTGGATAGAGTTGAATTTTCTTGGAATCAGTATAGATTTTTTTCCGTGCAGTCGGGATCAAACTTAATTCCCGCATCGGGACTGTACACAGCGATAAATAATAACATTATCAGTTCAAATAAGTCCTGCAAATTATTGCAATTTATAAAATATAGATAAGGGTACAAAATAGAAAAAAACTTACTTTTCACACTTTTTTCGATGTAAATCGTGTGATTTTCACATTTTTATCAATATAATATCTTGCCATTCCTTTTTTGGACCATCCATAGAAAAACAACTTGAAATTACCTAAAAGCATGTTTTATTTAAAACAAAAAAATAAAATAAAATGTATGCTAAATCCTAAAAACAAAATTAAAAAAAATAAAAACTTAAAAATATTAAAAAAAAACCAAAAGAAAAGAAAAAAATTGCAATTTTATCTAATCCATACTGTCGCGCATCACATAATATAACGGAAAGTCAATCGTAAAAACTCAACTTAAATAATAAAAATTCCCCCTGTAGCACAAGTGTATTGGGCCAATATTGGAACGACTATATTGGCTAAATATAGTAATACTAAGATTTTGGCTATAATGGCCCAATATTGCAGCAAATATTGAAATAATATTGGATGCCAACATAAGCACCATAATGAGTCCCAATGTGTGCACTATATTGAATTTCAACATGGTTAACATACCAATAATTACAATACCAATATATTTACCATAATGGATCTCAATACTGATACAACATTGCATCTTAAAATTGGCTCTATATACCTACAATATTCGATAACAATACATTGTAAATATATTGTACCAATCTTACAATTTGAAGGCCCTTTATTTTATGTTCTGTTCACCAATTTTTTTTAACTGTCCCTTTCCTCCCCCCTATCCCAATACAATATAAAAAATTTAATTTCTGTACATAGTATTGGACTATGGAGAAGGGGAGGGGAAAATTTTAAAAAAATCGTGAATATAATATAAAATAAAGAGGATATCAGGGGCTAATAAAGTGTAACAAAAATGGGCAATATTGAATTGTAAGATTGGTACAATAGAGGGTTTCTTAACTTATACCTATAAACTTGTAAAATTATAGCCAAGAACCAATAATGACCAATAATGAAAAAAAAATTTAGAAAACAATTTTTTCGAAAATAATTTGACATAAATATTTACAAAAAAACCGGAACATTTTGTGTGAATTTACACTCAACAATTAAAAGAAAAATCAAATTTACAATATATTGTTTGTTTGGATAATATTTTATACACCCAAAACGATTACTTATAGATTTTAACATAAAAAAAATCTTAACATTTATTATGCTATTTGTGTTGGTTAATGGTCAACCGTTAATAGGTAGGTAAAAGAAATAAAATATATAAAGCATAGTCTCATTTTTAATAAAATCAAATCAAATCAAATCAAATCAAATCAAATCAAATCAAATCAAATCAAATCAAATCAAATCAAATCAAATCAAATCAAATCAAATCAAATCAAATCAAATCAAATCAAATCAAATCAAATCAAATCAAATCAAATCAAATCAAATCAAATCAAATCAAATCAAATCAAATCAAATCAAATCAAATCAAATCAAATCAAATCAAATCAAATCAAATCAAATCAAATCAAATCAAATCAAATCAAATCAAATCAAATCAAATCAAATCAAATCAAATCAAATCAAATCAAATCAAATCAAATCAAATCAAATCAAATCAAATCAAATCAAATCAAATCAAATCAAATCAAATCAAATCAAATCAAATCAAATCAAATCAAATCAAATCAAATCAAATCAAATCAAATCAAATCAAATCAAATCAAATCAAATCAAATCAAATCAAATCAAATCAAATCAAATCAAATCAAATCAAATCAAATCAAATCAAATCAAATCAAATCAAATCAAATCAAATCAAATCAAATCAAATCAAATCAAATCAAATCAAATCAAATCAAATCAAATCAAATCAAATCAAATCAAATCAAATCAAATCAAATCAAATCAAATCAAATCAAATCAAATCAAATCAAATCAAATCAAATCAAATCAAATCAAATCAAATCAAATCAAATCAAATCAAATCAAATCAAATCAAATCAAATCAAATCAAATCAAATCAAATCAAATCAAATCAAATCAAATCAAATCAAATCAAATCAAATCAAATCAAATCAAATCAAATCAAATCAAATCAAATCATGGGCTGAAGTTAGTTTTAAGTTAGTTGACAGTTGTCAAATGTCATACAATCGTTAAAATAAAGTGCCTTTCTTGTAAAATAATACTAAATGTGAAAATTATTTTATTATCTCAATACAAAAATACAAAAATATTAAATAGTTTCTCAACGCCAATATTTGAAAAGTTTATATGAACATTGTACTGACCTTTTAATTTCGCCGGCAATAAACTATAACTTAAATTCGGGCACGGACTCTACTGTAAAGTCCACATAAAACATTTCCTTCACTGTGAAAAACTGTCAATTTTCAATATACATTTCGATTTATAACCTTTATAATTGTGTTTATAAAATGTAAAAATGTGACATTTGACAGTTTCCCCTGTTGTTTCATAGATGGCGCTCTATACAAATTTTTGATTTAAATCATTTTAAGATAATAATAAGTATTTGTCGTAGAAAAAGTATAGTATGCACCTCGTTTATAAACTTTTCTATACACTCATTAACTTAAGCACTCGCTCGCAAGCTCGCTCGTGCCTTAATTAAATTCGTGTATAAAATGGCGTTTATCAAACTTGATACATAATATACTATTATTTTATGAAACTACAGATTTATAAAAAATTTTCACACTTTTTACAATTTCAAAAGTTCCACACTGTGAGCAGAAGAACATCAAATAAGAAATAAAATAAAAAATTGGAAATTAAACATTTAAAATATTTATAAAAACCATAAACTGTTAATTAGTATTGTTTCCCGTTTCGTTTTCATCACTTCTTGTGATTTTCGGAATTTTCCGCCGCGGCGGTAGAAAATTCCGAGGCGGCGCGCCGCCTCTCTCCGAGTATCAGTTGCCTCTTTAAAACGACGTCGAACTGCTCATATGAAAAAAAATAAGTTAAGTACACCAAATTTATTATTGTTCATTTTTTTCTTACTAACTACAGCGTTGTAGAACTGCAGGGTTGGAAAGAAAAAATCGATTTTTTCTTTTTCTTCCCTTCGTCCGAGTAAAGCACATCCAATTCTTAAAAAAAATGTAATTGAAAGTTTTTGGCCTTAAAACTTGAAATTTATATATTTTTTAATTTAAAATACAAAATTGATTAAAAACTTAAAATTTCAATATAATTATTGCAACTTAAGTGCTTAGGTAGGTACCTATATTGGGTAAGTATAGGTAATTTTAGTTTATATAATATCGCGCCAATGTTGGTAAACGATGCTAGAATACCTTCATGGAATTGTTTTTTTTTTAATCTTTGGAAAATGTTGGCACGGCATACAATTTACATATTTACATAAGTTCCTACGTTATACCTTCCTAGGCATTGTTAAATTCACAATTGAGTAGTGCTAAGTTATTACTGATAACCCAGCTGTTAGACTAAGCACATAAATCCAAAAACTACATTAATATTACACTCGTTATGCCAGAATTTCTATGTGAGCATAAAGGAACAAACATGACGGTGTATTTTGCCACAAAATAAACTGTTTGTGGTATTATTGTTGGGTAAAAATGTCCACTTACGTTATAAGTTCCTGAAGTACTCGTAAAGGAAGCACACACAGCAGATAGTACAAACCGTCAAATAAATTAACAGATTAAAGGTTAAAATATATACGCAACAACAACCTCTTTAAGTCTTATAGTATAAGATGGCCGCGTCCTGGCGCACTTCCAAAGCGCACCACATGACAGCCGGCTGATTTGGCGCTAGTTACACTCTCTTTTACCCCTTCCAAATAAATGCGGTAAATTTAAAGGTACAAAAACGATACAATAATTATTACTTTAATTGTTATTATCATTAGGTAGGTAAGTATATTATTAAAAATAACAACTCCAAAGTACTTACCTACTTATGTACACATGTAGGTATATACCTACCTGGCTTTTGTCATTTCTAATCAATATTGGCCTATATTATTTTTTTATAATTAATCAGTAATAACAATATTAAATAGTATATTATTATACGAGAGATAAAGCATATTCACGAGGATGAAGTTTGCGTCTCGAGCCGATTGGCGAGAGAAGTAAATCATCCGCGTTATCTCTAGTGTAATACTATGCTTTTTCTAAAAAAATTAAATAATTAATTAGTAACAAACTTAAAAACCTAATTGGTTTAAATCGCAGTAAATATTTAAATAAATCAATCACTGATGCCTAACAACGTGAATAATGAGTTCATTATTCCCGTTGTTAAACGAAAAAACCCAAATAATGTCAATAATATGCAATAGTAATAATAATAATAATAATAATATTCTTTATTGTTTATAAATAAATGTTACATACAAATGGAGGACGGTTAGTTTTCCCTTTCTTCCACCGTCTCCGAAATTATAATAGTTATCAATTACAAAACTTTTAATAGAATTATTTAACTATAGAATAAACATGTACAGCGTAAGTTAAACAAAATTGAGTTTTTTAGAAAATTAAATATAATGATAAAGTACCCAAACAATATTAAATATAAAGAAATTAAAGACATACGAGAATAAATTGTACCAACAAAAGGAAAATAATTAAACAATTAGCATTTAAAATAAACAATATAGATTCAAACAAAAAGTTTTAGTAAAAATTAAAAAGCTCTTTTCACCCAATTTAATGTTCAAAAGAACCCTGTTCAATAGTTTTGACGCGACAAACACAAATGACCCCTCGAATTTAATAGTTGTGGTTTGGAATATTAAAAGAGTTAGTTCTAGTATTTATCTCATGTATGTCAGATCGGCGTGTTAACAGACGGTATAAGTACAGAGAATTTTTATTTTTTAACCTGGAGTAGGCGAGTGGTATTAACAAACACGAACGGGCGAGTGGGTGACAAGTGTCACCCAGCCGTTTATAATAATAATTTATAAATAAATATTGTTGTTAAATAGAATATTCTGTTTTCCACCCTTAATTCGTTTAATTCTACTATATATGGGGAAATATGTTCTCTATATGAAATATTGCTAACAAAACGAATGCAAGCATTTTGTATTCGCTGTAATCGTTGTTGGTTATATTGTGGTAAACAAAAATAGAATACTGAACAACAATAGTCAATATGTGGAAAAATTTGGGTTTTAATAAGTTGAAGTATGGTGCTTTTGTTAAATATATACTTAAATTTATACAAGGATTTTAATTTTACCATGCAGCATTTAAAAATATAATCTACATGAAAGGAAAATGATAGACAATCATTCATTATTACTCACAGGTTTTTTGTCTTTTCCACCCAAGGAATATTTTCACCTTCTATTAACAAACCAAAATTTGCTTTAATAGACATATTTTGATGCTCTATTCCTATGCAAAGAGAGCATCAAAATATGTCTATTAAAGCAAATTTTGGTTTGTTAATAGAATAGTAGAAAAACAGTATTGTCTCACCGGATTAAATATGAACATTATGTACCTAGCCAATATTGGCGAATTAATATTTTAATATATTTAATTAAATATGAAAAAATAATGTAGCGCCGATATTGGCTACAAATGTCAAAAGCCAATATTGTGTGCCTATATAAGTACAATATCTTTACTATAATGGGTACTTATCTATATAGAAAACAGCTATAATCCATATAGGTACAATATCGGCTGAATCTAACATATATTGGCCCAATGTTTAATATTAGTAACATGTTGTACCTATATCTATACAATTGTGTCGAACCTAGACTGGTTATGGCCTTAAGTACTCCACCAAGGTTCCTCTCCGTTTGACTCTCCAGATATAGAGGAATACCTAGCTCGGGTTGCTTTTATTCAGTGGAGAAAGTAGGGTTTATAAGAATCAGTTAGAGTTGGTGGTTTCATTTAAAATGCAAAAGTAACTTAAACTGGTTTATTTACCAAGGTAAAAATATGTACAAAATTATATTATAATTATATATACAGTATTTACAAAAGTATCGTCGACTATGAACACAAAGGTTCTTTCATAGCCTTCAATCAGGACAGGCAAATGTTCCAGGGCTTTTCACAGGCAACTGGCAGGCACTGGCGTGGTTTTTAGTCTTACAGAGAGACAGGGCAGATTTGCAATTGGACTCTAGGGGAAAAATACAAATTGTTAGGTTATGTTTTATGCATACAGGATTTACAGTTTAATTAACTCTGTTATTAAAGCTTCATATTATACGGCGTAAAGCCCTGACATATTAAAAACAGGTTTACTTACTGTTTTAGAGCACCAAAATGAATGTGTTAGAGTTTTAGGAAATAGTATTATGTTCTTTTTAAAACAGTTTTATTTCTCATAAGGTACAGAACCAAAATCGTGTATATGTTTTTCTATATGTATAATAATAATAATAAATAATGGTTCCCTAGGAACAGGGTTCCATAGAGATTACATATATTTATTTAATAAGCATATATACTACTTGAGTAACTCAATCTCGAACATACTCCCCCGCAATTGCGAAGTCAATTAATACAAAAGATAAACAAGAACGCTCAGCAATAACAGGGCTAGTATTTAGAATTTATAAGATTAATCAGTACAGTAAAATTTTATTTAATATTGAAAGGTAACTTAACCAATTTAACAATTGGACGCTGAAACTCTGAATTTGCAGTTTTAATAGAAACAGCGCGAACCAACCCATCAGCACCAGGATGAGTACTGATAATACGACCCAATTCCCACTTATTTGGAGGCAGATGTTCATTTCTTACTAAAACAAGATCGCCTTTCATTAAATTAGGTTGAGTACTAAACCACTTTGAACGCGTTTGCAATTCGAAAAGATATTCTCTTTGCCATTTACGCCAAAAGTTTTCCACAACCTTATGATAAAATTGCCAGCGAGTAAGTCTGTTATCACTTAAATCTAATACAGAAGGAGTGGGAATCGACTTAAGAGCACATCCTACCAAAAAGTGTCCTGGTGTAAGAGCATCATAACTTTCTTTGTCGGAGCTATAGGCCGAGAATTTAAAAGACCTTAAATTTCACTTAATAAAGTCAGAAATTCGTCTACACTAGGTGTAACATTTGCAAGTTGAGGTTTAAGATATTTTTTTTTACACTTTTTACTTCAGCTTCCCATAAACCTCCGAAGTGAGGAGCAGAAGGAGGCAGAAAGTGCCAAGTTATTCGATCTTGAGCAAAACTATTAGAGAGAATTAGCCATTGTTTTTGTATATGAGGGGGAAGAGGATCATCCCAACCAATCTTAAGAATCCAAAGAGTTTGTAATAAGATTTTAGCTTTAATGGTAATAGGTGAAATCCATCCCAAAGGATCATATAGTTTAGATACGGTAGATAACAATTGACGCTTTGTTGTGCAATCAGCTTCAAGTTTAACATGGTATTGGAAACGATCCTTTGAGGGATTCCACTGTATTCCCAAAACACGAAGAGTAGTACTATCAATAAATGGAATGTCAATAGCTAACTTATATTCTTCAGAACCGAGATCTTGTATCAACTCTGAAACACTTGACGCCCACTTTCTCAATGGCAGGTTAGCTGACTCAGTAAGCTTAATAACTTCATCTCTTAATTTACGAGTCTCAATTATATCGTCCCCTCCGAAGAAAACTTCATCAACATAGACGTTATCTTCTAAACATTTAGATGCATTTGGAAATCTAATTCTTTCATCTTGACAAAGTTGTTTAATAACGCGATTAGCTTGAAAAGGAGAAGGACGAAGACCATAAGTGATAGTATTAAGTTCATAGATCTGAAGAGGTTCAAATTGAGAAAAACGCCATAAAATACATTGAAAATGTCTATCTTCAGGAGCAATACTGATTTGTCGAAACATTTTCTCCACATCGCTTGTAAGAACATAACGGTGTTGTCTCCAGCGAGTTATAATAGCTACTATATCTTTTTGCAAAGCTACTCCAGTATGAAGACAATCATTTATAGAAAAATTATTTGAAGTTTTAGCGGAGCCATTAAATACCACTCTTAACTTGGTAGTAAGACTATCCTGACGAATAACTGGATGATGAGGAAGAAAGTTTTGATCTTTAAAGTGTGAATTTAATGGTCCAATAAGACTCATATGTGAAAGTGACAAATATTCTTTCCTAAATGCAAAATATTGCTCAAATAAATCAGGAGTTATATTTAATTTTTTTTTCTATAGAACAGAAAGTACGAAAAGCTACTTCTTTTGAGTCACCTAGAATTGGCGCATCAGAAAGAAAAGGAAGCTTTAACTGATAAACCCCATTAGGATGTCTAATATAAGTATTTTGAAAGTGGTCTTCACATTCACGCTCAAATTTGGAAAGATTTGAACAAGACGGAACTTGTTCTATTTCCCAGAATTGCCTTAAAGTTAAGTCCAACGATTCTTCAACTGAAGCATGATGAACAGTTGTAGTATTAAATGAAGAAATATTTACAGTTAAAGGTCCTGTTAAAACCCACCCAAAAATTGAAAATTGTGCATGTAAAGCACTAGAATTGGATCTTAAAAAACCATCGCGTAAAAACAACCCATAAACATCTGCGCCTAACAGCAAATCTATTCTTCCTTCTTTTTCAAAGTGCGGGTCAGCAAATTCAAGATTTTGCCAATCGGATGGAAGATCTGACTTAAGAATCTCAGGCGGTCGATATGTGGTAACACGAGGAAGAACATACGCATGAACGTTAATTGGTTTAGAACTAGAATTAACCGAATTAATTATAAAATTAACAGAAGACAGCACATTTCCAGTTGTTGTGCCATTTACTCCAGTTATTGTAGCAGAAGTTCGGTTCTTTGGCAACATTAACACTTGTGTTAATTGTTCTGAAATAATGCTACATTCAGAACATTGGTCAAGAATTGCTCTGGCCAAAGTTTTCCGCCCTGAAGGAGCTTGAACCAGTACATAAGCAGTAGCCAAAACAATGGAAGAACTTCGTTTGTTTGAAGATAAATGTACATTAAGATTTTCTGGAAATTCTGAAATTTTACTAGTGTTAACTTGATTATCTAGAGAATCTTTATGTAGCAATGAATTATGCCGTTGATGACAAACAAAACAATTATGTTTAGATCTACATTTAGACATTTCATGTTTACCTAGACAATTTAAACACAGATTGTATTTTGACTTGGTAACAAATGTTAATCGTTTAGAAACCGAGAGTGCTTTAAACTCCTGACAATATAAAATAAAATGATTTCCTTGACAATAATCGCAAGATGAAGATTTATTAGAAAGTGTGAAAGTTGGCTTTTGGTTTGAAATAATTTTGGAAGATTGTAAATTTTGATGGACATGAATTGGTTTTGTGTTTTTATAACCAGTTTTTATAATTGATTTTTTAGACACTTCCAAACACCGAATTCTGGTATCAATAAACTTTATTATTTCAACATATGTAGGTAACTCATTTTGTTCACTAACCTTCAATTCCCACTTTTCTCTAGAAATTTTATCAAGTTTTAGGTTGATTAAGCAGACCAATAAATCGTCCCAATGTTCAACTGGTCTTTTTAGGTTTTTTAAAGCAGTAACAGCTGACAAAATAACATCACGAAACTTTTTTAAATTATTACAAAATTCATTAACAATTTCAGGAAATTTAATAATAGATAAAATTAATGTACTATTTGAACCGTATTATCGTACCTATCCCTTAAAATTTCCCAAATTGGTTGAAAATCAACGGTATTTACTGCAGTTTGAGCGAGTATCAGAGCTTCATCGGTTAAACTAGCATGTAAATAATGTAATCGCTCAACATCTGAAAGTTGATGATTGTCAATTACCAAAGAAGTAAATAAATTTCGAAAATTTAACCAAGAGTCTTGATTACCGTTAAAATTTGGAAGAATAATTTGAGGAAGCTTTATATTTTTCCTAACCCTGTCATTAACTGAGCCCTCCTGTTTATCAATTGAATCAATATTAGCTAGCAATTCAAAGACTGAGTTAATAAGTAGAACATACGTGTCTAAAGCTGCATAGTATTCTTCAGGATTGTAGAGTTCCAAATCTCTAGTTCCTTGACCTGGTTTGAGTGCGATGATTGTCATATGCTCCTCTCTAATATTCTTCTGCAAGTTCTCCAATTTTCCTAGATTCCATTGTAACATTTCTTTATTTACATTTTCGCAGGCATTTAAACGTTGTTTCCAGCTGTGAAGTTCCAAAAAATAATTCTTAATTCTAATAAGATGCTTGGAATACTCCATTGTTTTGGTTTTCATATCCCAAATATATTATGTATCAATTGTCACTACTGACAGAAGCAATTTAATAAAATATTAAATTATTATTTATAAGAGACAAACTCTAGCACGAGTAAAGAATCTTGATCCAAATCTACGACGCAACCGTATTGTGTCAGGAACAAATTCCAAATTTCAGCAAAATTTTATCTGGTACGATAAATGCTCCAAATCTACGGCGCAACCGTATTGTATTGTCAGGAACAAATTTCAATAAAATTTCACTTTAAAGATTTTCCTAATATACTCCAAACCACAGGATTCGAAGGACCATGTTTTAGAGCAGCAAAATGAATGTCTTGGAGTTTTAGGAAATAGTGTTATGTTCTTTTTAAAACAGTTTTATTTCTCGTAAGGTACAGAATCAAAATCGTGTATATGTTTTTCTATATGTATAATAATAATAATAAATAATGGTTCCCTAGGAACAGGGTTCCATAGAGATTACATATATTTATTTAATAAGCATATATACTACTTGAGTAACTCAATCTCGAACACTTACTGTTAATGTTCCACTGAGAGTTCTCTGTGATTTAGTATTGGTTTTCGGGCTCACAATTGGTAACACCATTTGGAGTTGAGCCACCAGACGACTCATTGTCCAATGAAAAATGCAGCGGTTTTATAGACGAAATTCTGATGACAGGCTTGATGAAAAACAATTGGGGCCGTGTGAAATAAATCCGTCACACAGGTCGTGTGCAACAAGTGTTGACAACACATATGTGGTTGACAACTGTCAAAGCGCCATCTGTTAGAGTTCCGTCTAACTGCAGGTTTCTGGTAGTCCAACTCTTTCCTTGACGTCGGGTAGTTAGAAAAATCGTCTCATAGATGTCGTAATGTTTATCGTTACACAATATTGTGTGCTACAGGGGTCTGACTATACTCAAGATACATACACCTTAAAATAGGATGGTGCGCATTTGGGGCGGGGCTTAAATACGTCACATGATGAGTGTTTTTAAATCTTTAACGTGCGTTTTATTTATCTGCTGCTAAAATTCTTGTTTTTGCGATGCTGTTGGATGTTAACTTGCTCTATTTTTTTGGATGCAATTCGGACAACAAGTCCAAGAAAAACCCTTTAAATAAACACATTAAATTTCATCGATTCCCTAAAAACTTTGAATTGTGCAAACAGTGGTTAAATGCCACAAAAAGAAAAGACAATATTAACGTTAAGACCGCTTCTGTTTCCTATAAACATTTTCTAGACAGTGACTATAAGTTTAATTTAAAACACCAACGCTTAAACCACAGCCCCAAATGTCATCAAGGATTGAAAGCATCTATTATCCATATTATAATACTTTCTTTAATATTAAGTTTAATAACAACGCACTATGTGCAGATATTTCTCTATTTTCTTTGATAATATTACTATTATTCATGTATTCGCACGGCAACTACTCATCAAATGACGAACCAAAACTCGTCCGCCGGAGCATCCAGCCCTGGACTATACTTAACAAATATTGCTGGCGAATACCCCCGTGATAACGTAAGCTTACAGAGTGTGTACACACCCGAGTTAAACAAATTATATTACAACTAATTATTCTTATAGTTATACTGACTGGTTATTACAGTAATGTCCTGACTAGTTATTTAAATTAAATTGCTGCCGAAGGCTAAATAATAAAAGGTATGACTTATCCTCTTCCTGGGGATGAACTGGTCGCAGTGTGATTCAGGTCCTCCCTGAATTGGGTTTTCACTGGTATGATGGATAATGGATGACGTCACGGTCACCCCGCCAGGCTCTAGGGTCTATATCCTCTAGCAATCCTTGACCACTAATATCCCCGTGTAGTTCGGCCCGAAACCCTAGTTCCAAAACTCGTACGGTGCAAAATAAACACCAAAACAAATCAAAAAAAAAAACCGAAAACGGAAACGTAAACCTTAGAAATAAAGCACCAGATAATTACAAATTTGACCAATATTAGCTAAAGGTTACTTACGCTTGGTCAGGTGCTTTAAAGTAGTCTACGATAACTAATCCAAAAGTTGTGCCCGTATAATCCGGCTAAGCCGCGAAATTTATAGGCTCCAAAATACAAAAATATGCACGAAAATAGCCTTATCAAATCCAAAACAGGTTAATCTAAGTTGTAATCCCACTTCCAATTGCGGATGACTTAAGCTGGATTTAGCCAGCATTTAACATAATTTTATGTAACGTAACGTAATTTAATGTAATTTAAGAAAAATTGTGCCATTTATACAAACATTTAGTACATTTTTTTTTTAAACCGACTGTGGTTGAATAAATGAAAATTATCTTTACTTTATAAGCATAATACAAAGATTTTAAGCACAAAAAAATATAACTAACCTTTATAATTATCTTAACTTTTAAGCACAAAACAATATATTTAACCTTTATAAATATTCGATGGCAAATTTTGTTGTTGTAAACAAGGTTGTCTTTACCCCGCGCAAGCGCAAATTCATTTTCATGTAACATAATTTAAGAAGTTAAAGTTTACCTTACATTACGTTACATATGCTGGCTAAACGCGTCCATAGGGTTATACCGTTGAGTATACTGTAGTACCTTAATCATTGGTTACACAGTTTTATCTTTTAAATTAAACTACCTTATTAAAATGGCTTCTACCTGTCTTTCTGTCACATTCGGTACCGGTAATATATCATGATACGGAAATACCAAAGAGTGACCAATCCGAACTAATTTAAAAAAATTACAGTTATTTCGGTTGCCTTGAAGTTGGCGACCAATGTCAACAAATCTAGAATAACAACATATCATTCAGTTCGGTTTTGCGGCTTGTGTTGTCTGGTAGCTCTATGAAAAAGTATTTGAAATATAAGTGACTTCTCGACCCAGGAGAGGCAAAATCGGACTCCCAGTGTAGAAACAGACTGGTATTAATGAATAATTTTTAAAAATATATGGAAAAAACTAAGAGATGGATCGGATGATTGAAAATTAAAGATAATTAGAAAATTTTGTGTATGAAGCCATGTATAGGTACATAGTGAAACGAAAAGATGACATGGTTTTATAAAAATTAATAAATATTTAAGAATACCCATATAATCTCAGATTCTTGATCATAATAAAGAAAATTTTAAAATACAGCTGGCTAAACCCCGGAAGGGAAAGGCCATAACACTCAGAAGAAGAAGAAGAAGAACAACAACAACAACAACAACAAATCACTGTAAAACAAGGTAATTCACAACCCTGTAGTATTCTTTAAAAATAAATAAGTATTTGACCTTTTAAAGAAGCGACGATTGCATCCAAACACTAATAATGTTCACAAGCACACCAACGACACCCGACCACAAATAATAACAAAACGAAAAAAAACACGAAAACATAGAGATGCTTAATATCGACCAAGAAACACCAGCCAAAGGATAAGTAACTTAACCAACCCTCTGGTAGACTCCAAGGTAACATATCCCAGCTATCCTCAAAATAAACTAATATTCCTATTTTTAGGTCAAAGAAAGCTCTCAGAATTGGCTACAATTTAATGCAGTCGTAAAATTAATAACCACTAGTTTAATAACACGTATGTGACAAACAAAACATCACCCGATATCCTTTTTGTGCTTTTCTAGTTTGTTTAATTTAGTAGAACCAATGAATTACAGAAACGGCGTAACTTGCTCTATTTTGGATTATTGTTTGCATCGCTACAAGCTTAAGGGGTTATGCTGGCCTATTGGACAGGGTCCGAAAGACTGCCACTTCCAGTGGTCGACATAGGGAAGTTGATTTCTTGGGCAAAAAAAAAAGAAATAAATTGTAGTGTTACAATGGTATGTATTAAAAATTATCGTATCGTTGCCGGTCCGTGTCGTGTCGTTGGATGTGAATCAGACTTTGTTAGGACAGAAGAGTCGGCCATCCAAGTCATCAGAATGCAGCCCCCTATATTTGTCATAAAGCGTGCTCTGAAACGGAGAATCTCTGCAGCTTGTTTTAACGAATAACTTCCTCTTACTACGGCCCTCTAAGCATCTTTAATATTTTGTTTTGGATAATTTCGCCTGTCGGCGGTCCCGATATAACCCGTACAAAGAAGTTTTAGTTTTTTGGAAATAATTAACGACTGTGTCAAAATGTGAGGTTATAAAATTTTTAATTAGGTTTTCAGATAATATTCATGTCATCGCATCATATATGTACCGTGCACAGGACTCGCGGTACACAATAGACTATAATATATGGTCCATATTATGATCTTTGCAATTTTAGTCAAAATCTGACTTCCAGTAATACTTTTTATCAGCTTACCTTAACCTCTATAGCACCGGCAAATAACGTTTTGAAATGGAATATGATCTGTCAAACTAAGGATATTTTGTTTCCAACTAGAAATGGCACTCAACACCTGCAGAGCGCCAAATATGAATTTCTGTCCCCTTATACTATATAACCCCAGTGTTCCGATTTAACCCCCGATGGCGGTATATATGATGTTTGATAAGAACCGAAACGTTCATTTTTTAGGAAAATATGTTGTTAGTTGTTTTATATCAATATTATAAAAGTAATCTCCATTAGATATTACCCACCTATGCCAGCGCTTCTTCTAATCCTCGGAACACTTTTGGTACTTAATCGTTTGGATAGCCCATAACTCTTTTAGCGATGCTCACAAACTTTAGGACTTTAACGATGCGCTTAGTACCAAAAGTCTTCCGGGAAATGAAATATCTAATGCATTGTGACTTAAAAAAATAATATATTCCCCTAAATTTATGCTGTAAATAAAGTAGTTGCCTCATACATGTAAAGTTATGGATGCAGCCAGCGTTTGATTGTTTTTTTTTTAATTTATTTTTTTAGTCTAAATCTAAATTAGTTAATTAATATTGTTTATTGATGAACAGAACAGCAATATTTGTTTGACGCTGTTAACGGTTACAGTTATCGCTAACGCGGTATCGTGCCGACGCAATTGCAATTTTAAAGGAATCGCAACGGTTAATTTCGATAATTTTGCATATATTCAAGGATATATAAAGACAGGATAACTCTACTTTTCATTCTTGGCCACGTACAAAACGTTCCGTATAGATTCCGATTCCGGCTCGATTTTTGACTGACCAATTACAATTCGTTTAATTTGATCTTTGTGATAAAAGGAATACGGCTATTAAAAAACAATAATAAGTATTAAAAAAATTCCACCCACAATCAGGAATCTATACCGCACGCTTTTTTAACGGAGTTTTTTCTCAACTATCCTTGCTGAGGGTGAACTAGTGGCAAAATCGGACTCCCAGTGTAGAAACAGACTGGTATTAATGAATAATTTTTAAAAATATATGGAAAAAACTAAGAGATGGATCGGATGATTAAAAATTAAAGATAATTAGAAAATTCTGTGTCAATGTTGCTGACTACAAGCCGAGAGGTCTTGGGTTTGAGTCCTACATTGGTATGGTTGCAGGCACGTAGCCAGAAATTTGGTTTGGGGGGGCGGCCAAAACGTAGTAATAATTTTTTGGGTGGTATGGCTTGTAATCGATAGACATATTTTTAAAACATGATTTACATATTTACTAAATATTATTTAGGGTTCACGGAATTTCGGGGGGGGGCCCGGGCCCTATGGCTGGCTACGGGCCTGTATGGTTGTTTATTTGTATTTGTTCCATTGTTTATAAGTCCTTCGGATGGTACTTTATAAAGCTTATAAGCCTACAGTAGAGATTAAAACATTGGAATATTTGTAAAGCTTTTTATAAATTCTAATATACATATTTGTGAAAATATTTAAAACATATTAAATTTAATTATAATATATAACTATTAGGGTGTTTAAAAGAAAAACCAAATTGTTTTTTTTAAACAGGCTCAAAAGTTTCGTTTAGGTATAACAATGAGCCTGTGAAAGTATGAGCTCTTAAATTAATGAACTTTTTAATTTTTCATAAAATTAATATGGGAAAAATGTTTATATTCCTTTTGATTTTTGTAACTCACCAACCAAAGGTCATAAAAAAATGTGTTTGAATAGAATTAAACTCTACAAAAAATGTTTCTTATGATTGTTTGCTAATACAATTTGTTAAAAAGTTATAAAGGATCAAAGTTCAACTTACCATCAATTTTATCGATTTTTCGGTATTGCAGCGGAACTATTTAGTTTTATCAAAAAATTGAGCACGAAATTTCATGCGGAACATAAATTTGACATTACAAGAGTCGTTAACCAATATTTTTCTTTTTTTCTTTTACTATTGTAAAAAAGATTTCTGGGGGCGATAGTGGAATTTTATCCTCGTGTGTAAAACAATGTTTTTTCTATAGCCCAAATATCGTCGTTATTTTAAGAAAAGGTCGTATCTCGGGATTTGACCAAAATCATTCCTATCTATGATAACAAGAAAATGTGTATCTTGATCATAAAAAATGTTCGCTCTGGTATGAAGAAAAATTTAGAAATTATTTGTGAAGTGAATTTAAATTAAGGAAACTTTTGCTTTAGTAGACATCGGTTTCTATAGAATTAAAATATTAAACAAGTCTGGTTGATATTGTGGTGTCAACAATTGTCGTTTAGTGAGGTGGTTTAAGGCAGAAATGTCTAAAAACAATATAAATAAGGAATTATTACCATCCGATACTCAAGATGAGGCGTCCATATCCAAGTTATCACCATCAAAATATCCATTGACCTATGAAAAAAAATTAACTTAAAAAATAAAGTAATTCATCTATTCTTACCGTTGAAAATTTTATTTTATCTACGATTTTAATGGATAAAAGACATTTTTAATTGTAGCTATGAAAACAAATAATTATGCATATGTACCCCAATAATTTAAAATGGATTTTCATATAAATAATTTTAAATACAAGCAGTATTTCGTGGCCAAACAAAAGAAGAAATACTAAGAAGCCACCCTGTAATTCAAATTTAAATGTACAATTTAAATTTGATAAAATATCGAATGTTTAATTCTTGACAGGCGTGACAATTAATTAAGGAGAATCGAAAAAAGATCTTGAGCAAGACGAAACAAAATTAAAGAATTAGTTCCAGGCGTAAAATTTAAATTTCCATGCAATGACATAATTTCCTTGGCGACATCGAGAAGTCGCAGCTCCGTAAATAAAATAAAGAAGTCTCGTCGCGGCTTAGTATTCATGACGACAGTTCGATGTCTGGGAGGCCCATCAATATTCGGTCGGAATTGCGTTCGACATTGTCTAATGGAATGTGGCGACCGCGGTTTCAACCCCTCCCCTCTACGCCGATGATGACCTAATGACATCTGCAATATTCAAAAGTCGCACCGGCCCAAATTGTTTTACGACTTGATTGCTTTTTCCTTCATTTGTCGTCTCTTATTATCTCAAACTACTAATCGCATAAGATTTCTTGAAGGTTTTATTGCCTTTATCGATTAATTCACATCTGGCCGATTTAATTCTATTACAATATTTTATGATTTTGTATGAATTATTTTATTTACCTATACCGGATGTTTCACGTTAAACATATCAGTAGATTTCGGAGGTTTTAATTTTGTAATGTTATTTATAATATATTTATATATTGTAGCTCAGTTATTAGTTAAGTTATGATTTTTAGATTTGGCACAATTTAATTGTATCTAAGGGCACATTTCAGGAAATTACACATTTTTGGGGTTAAACTAATAGAGAATCAACTTTTTTTTGTTTCCATCACCCACAATTATTTAAATAATTAACGGAGTGTCATATTTATTATTTTAAAAATATTTGTGAATAAAAATTGCTACGCCATGGCGTGCCACTGAGATAAATTTGTTTATAAATTAATAGAATATTATAGGGAAATTTCCAAAATTGAAATTTAATTGCTGGGATTCCCAAATTTTAGTATCGCAAGCAACATAACTTAAATTTAGGGAATTGAAAACATTTTTTGTCTTAAAGTCTGTTTTAAATTAAATATAGTCTAAAGGTTTTATAACAAGTAAATAGCTGATAATTATAGCTATTTACTTGTTATAAAACATATAGGTTATATATGGTTTAAAACAGACTTTAAAATAAAAAATGTTTTCAATTCCCGAAATTTGAGTTATGTTGCTTGCGATACTTTGGCAAAAACTCATCGATATGTCTACTTATTTGTGTAACAAGCGCGTTTTTCATCTTTTTGCGTTCGGTGTTGCCAGTCGTTGTTTAGTGAGCTTAGTGAGATTTTTGCAGTTAAATTTATATTTAAAATGTCAAGAATTTGCCAAATAAGCCAGATACTTTTTGCACTAAAACTATACCACTGTTTAAAAACCAATACTACGCGTATTTTAATACAAAAATTGATGATCAAGACAAACCTTGGGCAGTGCCCAATGGGCACCACATGTTGTATGTAGGATATGTAAAGATGGTTTAAGGCATTGGGGTAATGAAACAAGGTGATCCTTACCCTTTGGAATGATATGAAGAGAGCCAACAAATCACCACGATGACTGTTATTTCTGCATGTGTAATGTACGTGGATATAACAAAATTTAATAAAAACATTGTTTTCCAAACCACAAGTCTGCAATTGGGCCAGTGTTGATGGTTTTTAATAATATACCTATAAGCAAAATAAGAAATTGCCCAGGGCCCCGGTTAATCCGGCCCTGGTCTATTTATTTTGAATTAATTTATACTGAACTTTTTGGTATGCCAAACATACCAACATATCGTCGTTGATACGTATATGTGTCGTATATATACATGTTGCTGTATCAACGACGATATGTTGGTATATCTGATTCATTAGCATAGGGGTTGTCCATAAAGTACGTCTGGCCCTAGGGGGGACGGAGGGGTCTAGCAAAACGTTACCATTGGTAACAAGGGGGTGGTAAAAATTTTTGTACGAAATTCTTTATTTTGACTTTTCAAGAATAATTATTTTCTTTATTCAATTTCTTTAAAATTACTGTGACCATTTGTGCTGGAGATGGGGGTCAAAAATCCCTTTAAAAAGCTTGACGTTCTTTATGGACAACCCCATAACAAAATGTTGAATTAAAAAATATATACAGGATGCAACCAAGTATTCTAGGTGTATGCATAATATGTATACATATTATAAAAAAGAATTGAACCTTCACATCGCCAAAGTTTTTTGTTTTGAGTGCGTTCCACCAACTTTAAATACCGACAGACAGCTGTTTCGAACTATATTGGGTCTCATCAGTGTCGGGCAAGTTGGAGTAGTGGAACACACCCAAAACAAAGGACTACTTGCGCTTATATACTCCCGAAAACCTGTTACTTGCTATGTTACCTACAATATATCTATCGATCAGAGAACTAGCATTGCCGAAAATATTAAAGGCGAGAAAAGAATCAAAATGTTCGAGATTACGGGAATTAAAGTTTCCACAACTAAATACTGAAGCATTACGTTTGTACGAGTTAATTCACTGGGCGACAGAAAATGTGACTGAACCACCTATGACTATGAAATACGATAACAGAAATTACCGATATGATTTCTTCGGGTGACCATTTCCTATACTTCCAAAAATTTCCGTGTCACACCCAAGCAGTGGAACGCTGTGTAAAACTGGTTATAACCAGTATACTGAATCTTCAGTCTCGGTTTGTGGATCGGAAGCAAGAGATGGTTTCATGAGAACAAGAATTAAAGTCAGAAAATAATTACCAAATTTTGATACCAAATGTCAGTATTTTCACGAAAAAGAAGATCTCATTTCTACCAATAAACACTCCTGAAGTTACTTAAAGCATATGATTTACTATTAAATATGTTTACGTTTCACGTTAATTTTACTAAAATAAACTTTTTATTTATAAATAATGCTATTTTTATTACTTTGATTGAAGTAATATTTTTTTAGAATTTTCAAAACTTCGAGACAGATGCGCCACCTCAAGATATTAAAAAATTGGAATATTTTTTCGATATTTTTTCATTTTACGCCTTTAGTCAACATTTAATAATATAGGAAAAATCAATTAATAAATAAAAAAAATTCACTCCACCCTATACAGTGTATAACCGTGTTCGGTAGCTCTCTAAAAGTGTTCACTTTGACACTAATTTATTTTTATTTATTTCACTTTTAGTGTGAATGCTATTCCTAAAAGTGCTGAAAATTTAATCTATCTAGTGTTTATCCACACTAATAGATGTAAAAATTATACTCATATATTATGTAAGATTGGCGTCTGCAGTGCACCCTTAAAGTTACATACATAAAATTCATTTAATATCGATAAAAATGGTATAATATATAATATAATTTAAGTACATTAAAGGCCAAGCGAAGAAAGTACTTATTATCGCTGAGCATACATTTCACTGCCGAGGCGTTAGCTAAGGCAGTGGATTGTGTGCAAGGCAATTATTAAGCTTTCGCTGCATTGTTTTATAAAGTATTTTTTTTCAAGCATTGCATTTTTTCATTTTTTTAAATTCTCTTACATCATTTTTAGGTTTTTAGGCTGGCCAAATCCCGGAAGAGAAAAGCCAAAAAGAATAAAGAAGAAGAAGAAGAAGAAGAAATTTGTTTACTGCACAGTTCTGTGTTGTCCGCTGAAGTGACAAGAGTCCTTGGGAGGACAATATGGGGCTCACAGCACAAAATTAAGCTGATCAGTGCCAAAACTCCAAAATCTACATTAGATTTGTGAAGATGCAATAAGTTCCCACAAAGGATGGTCGAAATATTAAAAGATTGAATAGTCATGTGCAAACCATCGTGGGTTTTTTTTGCTATTTTTTTTTTGCCCTCTATTTTTTTGTATGACTTCCGCTGCGTGTATCGTGATTTCGTTTATGTTTGAGACATTAGTGTATTATTATGAAATAAGAATGACTTTAAATTATAAGTTTTGTTAAGCTAGAACCGTAATGCTAAAATAAAAGATTGTTTTATGAACTATAAAGACTGAAGTGATATTGATGGACATATAAGTTTGAAGAATAAAATAAATAATCCAGATGAAAACGAGAAGAAAAAAATAATTAATATTGAAAAGGAAGGGAGCGGCTATAGGAACTCCTAGACTCGCCCTCTCCAGTTATAGGAAAAAAAGTTTAAGCTGGCCAATTCCCGGAAGGGAAAAGCCAAAAAAGGAGAAGAAAAAGAAATTTGTTTACTGGATAGTACTGATCCTTTTTTTACCTCCACTAGATAAATAATTCTAATATTTTTCTAGGAAAGTTGAAAGAGGAATAATAAAACATAATAAAACTACATTTTTGTAATTATATTATTTGTCAAAGTTACAAAATATACCTACAAAGGCAAAAATTCAAAACACAACTTAAAATCATATCTAAATCATATGAACTTATCTAACTATGTCATTCCTATTCCTATTCCTATAATATTATTCTATAAGGTAAATTCAATTTATAAATAAAAGAACAATAAAAATTTTAATACTTGGTGCTTAGAGAATCAGCATATTTTTTGTTATTTGGGCAAAAAGCGGAACATACCTTATCGTTTTTTGGAAATCGATGCATTTTTACACTATCTCCCCTGCTTTTGCACTATTGTACACAACAAGAATAAATCATAATAATAAATACACAATACAAACTTAAAAGGTAAATACTTCACAAATTTAAGTTATTCTTTCGTCGAATTATTATGACAACTGTCATTATGCCTCTGGCAAGCGTAGTCTAAACTTCTCAGTGGACAAGTTTTTGTACAGTAAAGATGCATAACCATGCCTCCTACCGTAATAAAGCTAAAATGTCATCATCAGTTGAACCTAACCTAAAAATGATGTAAGAGAATTTAAAAAAATGAAAAAATGCAATGCTTGAAAAAAAATACTTTATAAAACAATGCAGCGAAAGCTTAATAATTGCCTTGCACACAATCCACCGCCTTAGCTAACGCCTCGGCAGTGAAATGTATGCTCAGCGATAATAAGTACTTTCTCCGCTTGGTCTTTAATGTACTTAAATTATATTATATATTATACCATTTTTATCGATATTAAATGAATTTTATGTATGTAACTTTAAGAGTGCACTGCAGACGCCAATCTTACACAATATATGAGTACAATTTTTAAATCTATTAGTGTGGATAAACACTAGATAGATTAAATTTTGCGACAAGAGGGTCAAGTTACTTATTTGTAACGAGAGAATTCTTTCCTTTACTTTACTTAGTTTAAAAACAAATTTTCTTTAATTCTCCCATATCCATCATCGTTGGGGCAATAAGGTAATAGGACTCGTAGTACAAAGGGTGTAGGCCATTTTCAAAGTGGTCCCAAAAGATGTCGAAAGCCATTTGAGGGTTAACTTCTTCGGCAAGGTGTTGTAGTTCAAAAAAATAGCTTTTGATGTTTTCGTTTTCGCCTTGTTTTTTTGAATTTAATTTTATTTTTGCTGCTCTCACAAAATGTTCTCCTCCAAATTCTTCTAAAAAGTCTGTTTTCAAATTTTCCCAAATTTTCTCTCTATTTTCTTGACGTATTTTGTATACCATGTAACGGCCGCACCTTCCATAAACGATCCTAGATAATTTATTATATATGTGTCGCTCCATCCGTTAATTTGGGAACATCTTTCCTTTTTTTTTCATAAAGGTTATGGCGTTGGTCGTCGTCGGGTTGAATGTTGTGGGGGCAATAAACTGCAGGTATTCTTCCGGCCTGGGATGCTTCTAAAATGGTTGTGTTGGACATGTCGATGATTTGTGGTTCGGTTTGGGTGATAGGGCAATTTTCTTGAGGAATATTTTTTATCTCAGTTGCTTGGGAAAAACGTAAGGATATGTCTTCGGAAGGACTTAAAATTGAAAGATTTTGTAAAGGACTTAAGAGGTTTTGGATACGGGCTTCTACGTTGTCGTCTTCTTCTTTTTCGGATTGATTTTCGTCGGGATTTGCCTCTTCTTCGCTGTTTTCCTCTTCTACGTTGAAATTTTGGTTATTAAAGTCTTCTGAGTATTCTATATTAAATGTTGAGTTTTAGATTTCTTCTTCTGATTTTTCTTCGCTGTTTTCAGTCTGTTCTTCGGGTATTATTGGTTCTTTCGGTGGTCGTAGAAAATATCTTGTTTGTTTCGGTTCGGTGCCAGTCGGTGATCGTGGTAACGTTGAGGAGGGTTCGAAGATGGACTTTTCTGTGCTGCGATGTGATGGGTTAAATGTCAATTTTCCCAAAAGTTTCTTGAGTGACAATAAATTTACAAACTGGCTATTTATACGTCCGACGTATACAAAATTTGGTATACGTCTTGTGCTTCACACGTCACACACTGTAAACTGGTATTATTTTCAAAACAAACGGAATTATTCAATAAGCTCGGTAGCTCCGATGGAAGAGCGCCCGCTTTGTATGCGAGAGATACCAGGTTCGATTCTTGGCGCCAACAACTTTTTTTTTATTTTTATTTATATAGCGAAAAGGAATATTATTTAATTTTACATTAATATTAATTTTGCTACAGTTATATAATATAATATGTAATTATATGAATATTCCTTCGTTGGAAAATTGGGCGGGGGGGGGGGTCAATGGGGCGGGGTCGGTTGGGTTGGGTTGTTGAGTTTGGGTTGGTTTGGGTTGGTTTCGCTCACTTTTGCCCATTTAAGTTAATTGACAGTGAGCGAAACCAACCCAAACTCAACAATGAAAGCTCAAGACGTATACCAAATTTTGTATACGTCGGACGTATAAATAGCCACTTCGATAAATTTAACTAACGCCGACCTTGTTTTACATACAACGAGTCATCGGTCAGTCCTGGGTACCGCGACTTTCTCTATTCCTTAGAGTTCATTGAACGAGCATTCGGCCAGTCCTGGGTGCTGATGCTTTCTCTATTTAGGAAGTCTTCTATGGATAGATACAGCGAGTATTCGGTCAAACCTGGGTACCGATACTTTCTCTATTCATAGTGATGGTACAAGATCGTTGTAGCCTCCACCATGTGACGATTGGGACTTCACCAGTAGTGATTTGGGACTGTTGGGTGACGTATGGTTAAAAAGACAAACTTACATTATGACAGCTTTATTTTATCTGATCTCTCTGTTACAAAAATTTGTGATTTATATACAAACTTAGAACGTACACTAGCTATGTGTTTGATAATTATTGCAAGATTGCAGTATATTTCTATTGAAATGCATATAATACGAGTGCAATAATCTGAAACTTCCTTTGCTCGGCTGTGGGAATATAATTATTTAAATACTATATAATAAATTAATTAAAATAAATCAATAATATTTTCTTATTTCGTAACAATACGTATATCATATTACCCCACTATTTTACTGGTAGTGCAAAATTTATACCAAGATATACAAAATTAACAAAACGTTTTGAATGCTTATACGCAATGGAAAAGTTTTGTTAAAATACGGCAAAACGTGTGGATCACAAAATATATAAATAAATTACATTTAAAATTTAAGCATTAAAATAAATAACGTTATAAAATAGATATACCTAGTACAAGCATGGACAGACTGATTACTACATATTTTGACAATCACAGCTTAAAAAATCATCTAAACTATAAAAAGAATTGCTATTAAAAATAATTTAATTGTTGTTTGAAATTTTTTTATTATTAACTATTTTTATAGAAATTTTATTGTAGAACATTGGCCCAAAAAAATTTGAACCACTTCTGCTTGCGCAAATTCTCGAAAATTCAGTTCTTATGTTTTCAGAGTGCCTAGTTTGATAACCATAAATATTTTTTATGGTATTTTAAGAGTTTATATTGTTAAACATGCAATAAACTAACATATAGGTACAAACATGGAAGGAAGGGTTAAAATTTTTAAAACGAAAAATATTTTTTCACACATTCAGTGAACCCCACTCCTGTCATTATTCTCAGAACCTTGCGTTGCAGACCAAACAATCGTCCACCACACGGAGCGTGTCCCCATCATATTAACCCATATGACAGGTGTGATGCAATCAGTGAGTGGTAAGCTATTTTAATGATACTTAAAGGAACCAGATTGACCAAGGACCTTATCACAAATATATTTTTTGATATTTTAGATGTTATGTAGTTAATATGGTGTCCCAGTTTAATTTTTCATCAAGCATTAGGCCAAGAAACCTAACACTTGGGATTTGCAATGTTTATTGAAGTTGAGTGAATAAAGACGATGTTTTTAGTTTTACTTTCATTTATTTTTAGGAAGTTATGGGGTGATATTGGTTGGCCTCCACGTTCGCCTGATTTGCCCCTTGCGATTTTTTTTGTAGTGGTATCTAAAATTAAACATCGTCTACAAAATTTGGAAAATCTAAATGCAGCAAAAAGGCAACAAATTAATGCAATTCCACAAGACATGGCGCGCAGAGCAATGACGAGGTGTCGTTATAGGCTATAAATGTAAATTGACAATAACATCGGTCATTTAAAAGACATTATTTTTAAAACATGAAATGTATGAAATAATATGTTTTTCCTGAAAATCAAAGCTTTTTTCTAAGTTTGATTTTTATTGACATCCCAAATATTTCTGACGGATTCCGTATGACGACTGAAAATGGCATGCACGAACCTACCTAAAGCAACCAAGCGCACTGTTATATCCTCCCCACGAGCCGAACAATGACCCTTTGAAAATGGGGCAACCTTTTTGCCGCACCCTGTACAATTTAGTAAAAATTAAGGTTATGTTATTGTTATTATTTTAGGTTGGATGTTTGTATATTGGTGTGTAAAATAAATTAACTTGTTCAATGAGGCATGCCTCAATGCATTGTATCATGTAGTTTTTCATTTGTTTGTTAATTTCGTAGGATTCTAGCAGTGTTAGTTTGTGTTTTTTTCTTGTATGTGCAGTATTTTTGTTTCTCCTATATATGTGGTATCGCAATCATTGCAAGATAGTTTATATCCCCGCGAAATTTTAAAACGAGGATTAAAGAACATATAAACAACAATAATCGTTCCTAGTTCAAATTTTGGAAATCACTTAACAAACACTGGACACAATTTCAACATGGAAACAAACACAAAAATACTGCACATACAAGAAAAAACAACAAACTAACACTGCTAGAAGCCTACGAAATTAACAAACAAATGAAAAACAACAAGATACAATGCCTCAATGAACAAGTTAATTTATTTTACACACCAATATACAAACATATAAATTGTATATTTAATTGCAGCTTTAATTAACCAAATTTTAATATGTGTTAAGTGTTTATCTGTAATGTCCACAATACAACATGTAAAACCTGTTATAATTTCTGTTAAACTTATAATATGGACGTGTAAGTAATGTTTTAAATCTTTATAATATCATGTATCTTTATACAATTCTTGTAGAAACCCTGAAGATTCCGTAAGGCGAAACCGGTGGGTTATTAAAATAAAAAATTTACAGCAGGAAAGTGCCTAATTTAATTTTATTTACAATATTAAAATATCACTGCTAAAATGGATTATACAATTAAACATATGCAGAGTGCCAGCATGCCAGAACTAATTCAGACCTACAAGAAATATACTTTTAAGAAACATCCAACACAAGAACTTATCCAATACATTAATATATATATAAAGGAAAATCTAACCCCAAATTTTACCACAATGGGAATCAAAGAAAATAAAATCTCAAAATCAATGAAAATAAAGTTAAATAAACACATTCTAATGAAAGAAAGAAATAAACATTACAAAAACCAAAAACAAAACAACATCATTCTCAAAACAACATATAATTTACTCACAAAGTCTATCCACTATACAGAAATTAAAGAACTCATAAAACAAACTAAAGACAACATACAACCAATACTGCAAGAAGAGAAAAGAAAAAGGGATCTAAAAATAAAGAACCTAATACACAATACACAAAGAAACAAAAAACAAATCATAGAAAACCATAAATTCCACCCTAGATTTAACAACCTTTCTACGCTAAAACTGCAAGAAATCTAAAAAAAAATATTAAAAAATGGAAACAAATACGTAACGGAATAGAAGCCTACCTACTCAATAGATATAGATGCAGCCATCAGAGGACATCCAGAGGAAGAAAAATTATGATCAGATTGTGTTCAAATTATTAAAAATGAAGAAAGAAAATTACAAAAAAATAAAAATGAAAACATAACACACATACAAAACCATGAAAATGAAATAATAAAACAATTTAAAAAAAAGGATAAAAGCTAACAACATAATCATCACAAAAGCAGATGAGAATGTAGGTTTAGTTTTAACGAACAAAGAAGATTACATTAAAAAACAACAACCTTTCTACAAAACAATTAATTTATTAAGGTGAAAAAAATCCACTAAAAAGTAAAATTCAAAAAACGAAAGCAATTAATAAAAAATTGCGAATCCACAATCAAAAAGTTCACTACAACAAAGAAAAAACTAATACCACAATTACCCCGACTATATGGACAACCAAAACTACACAAAAAAGACTATCCAATCAGTCCAATAGTTTCTTTTACTAATTTTCCTACATACCTACTAAACAAATTTTCTCTTACAACAATAAACAATTTAATACATTTTAAAGCAAACCAAACCATAAAAAACCCAACAGAACTAATAAATATTCTTCAAGAAATATCACCAATTTCTACACCAACATGCCAGTACAAGAAACCCTCAACATAATAGTTACATCTATAGAAGACAAAATTAACAACCCATTAATAACCTAAAAACCATCATCAGATACACCACAGAACAAACGTTCTGCAATTTTAACAATAACATATACAAAATGACCGACGGACTACCAATGGGTGCCCCAAATGCATGTCTTTTGGATGACATATTTATGGTCCACATCGAAAATACCATATTTATTGAAAAGAACAACCACATAAAACATATGAAATTATGGAAACGATATATAGATGACATATTTTGCATATGGACAGGTACACAGGAAGAATTAACTGAATTTCACAAATATATTTATAATCAACACAGCAAACTAAAATTCACGATGGAACAAGAAAATAAAAGAAAAATAACATTCTTAGACCTAACAATACACCGCAATGCAATGAAATAATTCATGCCACTGCAACCAACAAAAATACTCCGCCTTTCATAGTCTCCTACATAGACTCAATAACGTACCCTTAACAGAAAGCGAATATCAAAAAGAACTAAACATTATCAAACAAATAAGCCAAGAAAACCAATTTAACTTTAAAACAATTGAAAAATTAAAAAAACAAATAAAATGGACAACAAAGAAACAAAAGAATTTCAATATAGAAAATTTACCTATCAAGGACAAATCACAGAAACAATAAACAAAACTTTTAAAAAATACAACTTCAAAGCAGCTATAAAGACAAACAACACTATATTTAATGACCTTATTAATGCAAAACAAAAAACAAACATCCTTAAAAAAGCGGAGTATATAAACTAATTTGTAAAACACATATATAGAAGAAACAGGCAGAAATTTTAAAACAAGGATTAAAGAACACTTAAACACCAATAATCGTAGTTCAAAATTTTGAACAAACACTGGACACACTTTCAACATGAAAACAAACACAAAAATACTGCACATACAAGAAAAAACCACAAACTAACACTGCTAGAAGCCTACGAAATTAACAAACAAATGAAAAACAACAGAATACAATGCCTCAATGAACAAGTTAATTTATTTTACACACCAATATACAAACATCTAACCTAAGACCTTTGAATAAAAAACCTCGGGAAGAAGTAAATGATAGAAAATAATTATAAAGTTTAATTCTTTGTAAGGTTTAATTATTTCCAAATAGCATTTTTGCACATTTTCGCGACTGCCGACCAAATCTTTACCAATGGCAATGTCGGTCATTGTGCAAATCAAAGTCGTTTGTGGAATTATAATCTCAAGTTGCAAAAAGTCGTCTAGACGACGACTATACAACGTCGGAGGCTATAATATCTATTATAGTATTAAAATCTGTCCACTGTCGACGTCCGTCCAACGTTTAATTATATCTAGGAACTATTACTGGAGTTCGGCAACGATGGTAAGACGTGGGCTTGTTTCCCTCGAAGACAACGTTGCTATTCGGGACTCTCTTTACGTTGCGCTGTAGTTCAAATGTATGACGTTGCAAAGTAATACAAATGACGACGTTGGTCTGTAGGCCAAAAATGTTTATTATTAAAACTTTTAATTTGAAAGTGAGGTTATGTATTTGTTTGTGTGTAATTTATTATTTTTAGTAATTCCAGAAAAACCGTACAGATATTCAAGTACGTTTTACAGAAACCTGTTCAGAAGTACTGGGTTAGTTGTTTTAGCCCATCTCTAGGAGTTTCCCAACGACTCCATTTTTATTCACTCATAAAACTAAATAATTTAAGCAGCCATATTTGCAACTGACCTCAAATATTTAATTTTTTCCATTTAATGTTTAAAATAAAAAATAAAATCATATCTCATATTATTTAATGGTGTTTTGATAAATTTTTACATCGATACCGGAAGAAAAAAATATTATTTTTATATATATTTTTTGAGAAAAAAAAGTTATTTTATCAAATTCTCAGGGCGCTTTAATTTTCGATCTAGGTACCTCAGTCACATTCATCAGTAAAGTAACCTGCGTTTGTAATTTTTAAGTATAACCCAGTATAACACCAATATATTTTAACTATTATTAGTGTTACACTACAGTAGGCGACATAATTGTTTCGTTTGATCATCAAACTTTGATGCCATCATATTTGTGACAAATAATTTGTCTGTTAGTAAAAATATTCGTACTCATATAAATTCAAAATCTTAATCAAGAGGGAGCTAGTGTTGAATTTAGTATGGAATTCTTTATTAATCCGACGTCAAGTCCGACGTCGTACCGACCAGGATTTTTATTCCCCATTTTGGTGCAGATACTTATGAGTAAGTAGGTCGTCGTGCAGCGTTGCATACCGACGTCGGGTTGTAATATGCGACGTTGTAACGCGTTGGCCGGACGTCCAAATGCTATCTGGGTTAAACAACAAAAACGCACAGAACAACTCATAAGGGCCACAAACAACAAAAAAACGTTATTAAACAAACCAAAAACCGCACAAACAAGTAAATAAACAAACAAAAACTGTCATCTGTCAGAAAAAATGACTCATAATCCCCCGCCCACCCAACCTATCCCTTGTCTATGCTCATAATCGGACTCCTAAAGGTACGGTCTGTTTTGGGCGAGTAGTCGAGGCGTTTAAACGCGGCGTTTAATCGCTTACGTCTAATCGCACCTAATCGCACCTAGTGGTCTGTTTACCTTACGTCGCCAGCTCCGGTAATCGACTAGTCGTGACAAAAATGACAAGTAGTGAACTTGTGTTTGCAGTACAGTTGCTTATGGAAGAAGCAGAAGATGATGACATTTTGCTATTATCATTAAAAGCGCATAAAAAGCGTAGAAAGGTTCATAAAATGAGACATTTAATTGACGACGAAACTAAATTCAGAGAATACTTTAGAGTCACCAGATGTCAATTTAATGAACTGTTAAATCTTGTATCCGTTTTGGAAAATCTAAGTCGATTACCTTTGGAGCTCATTTTTCATCAATATTCGCGAGCGTTTAATTAAACGCGCACGTAAAAATTGCCTCACGACCGATTTTGCCCCAAGACGCGTCGTCTTTTAGCGACTTGTATCGACTTATCGCTTAAACAAGACCATCACCATGATATGTGTATATAACCTATTGGCGCGATTAAACGCCGCGATTAATCGCCTCGACTACTCGCCCAAAACAGACCGTACCTTTAAATGGCGACTTCCGTCGTAAATTTATTACATTAACGAGATTCGGTGGGGTCCTTCCTGAGGTTTTTTATTCAAAGCCTAAAACAATAAAAATAACAACCTTAATTTTTACTAAATTTATATTTATATTGCAGCTTTAATTAACCAAATTTTAATATTTTTTATTTGTTTATCTGTAATGTCCACAATACAACATGTAAAACCTGTTCTAATGTCTGTTAAACGTATATTTTTATAATATTGACGTGTAAGTAATGTTTTAAATCTTTATAATATCATGTATCTATTATACAATTCTTGTAGAAACCCTGAAGATGCTGTAAGTCGAAACCGGTCGGTTATTAAAATAAAAAATCTACAGCAGGGAAGTGCCTAATTTAATTTTATTTACAATATTAAAATATCACTGCTAAAATGGATTTTACAATTAAACGTATACTAGGGTGGATCGAAAAATTTCATGTTGAAATTTCGACTCGCTATACTGCGCAAAAGTTGCCTTAGGTGTATTATACCGTGTATACTAGCATAACAAAAAAATTATTAAATTCGGATAACATCTTCTGATCGCCCAAAACGCCGAAAGTTAAAAAAAAATACGAATTTGACAGTTTTTTCGCATATATTTTTTTTCAACTTGAGGTTTGTATTTTTAGCGCTATGGTGCCTAAACGTTAGTAATAGTATTGAGTTTCCTGCAAAAAAATAACACCGCTTTTAAACCACATCTTCCGATCGCGCAAAACATCTGAATATTTGAAAAACTTGCGAATTTATTATTTTTTTCATGGTTTTTTAATGTTTTCTACGAGTATTATCTTAAAGCCACAGTGCCGCAAAACATATTTCTGACTTTAAAATTTAATAATGTCTTGGGATCGCGCAAAGTGCGTTAAATTTACAACAGATAACACATAACTTTCGTGATGTTCCGCCCACGCCCGTCGGCACTCGCTAAGCGGCATGCGTCTAGTTGAATTATATTGCATCAGATCAGACAGTTTTAACTCTTTGTGTCGCGCAGTCATTGATTAAAGTTTATTTCCTTACGTGTCATTTTGAGGTTATAGTTGTAAATACTTGATATTTTCCGTGGTAAAATGACTACGACAGTGTCAAAGAAAATTACGAGACATTCGTTTAAATGCCCAATATTCGGTAATCCAAGAGACTTGCTCCAAACTAATCTCCCAACATACGAGGATATTCTTCGATGTTGCTTTGAAGAGAGGTTTCAGTTAGCGATTAAACTAAACAATACAAAAGTGAGTTTTTTAGTTGTTAAGAATTCAGTAGTGAAAAAAGTAAAACTAATTTTTGAAAAAGCATCTATCCCTACAGTTTCCGATTATAGAATTGTGCAGTTAATTGATGCCTACTATGAAAAATATTGGAAGCTTAGAAAGTCCTATAAACAAGACATTGCTAAACCAGACTTCAAAAAAAAAATCGACGAGTTTAAAAATCAAGCAACGAACCTCTTTGATGTGTCAGCCTGCAAGTGTTTTATGCATGTGAATTGCTCTTGTAATAAGACATCAGACTTGTGTGAATGTAGAATTCAGATTAATTGCCGGTGTGAAAAACATAACAAGATTCCACTGATTGAACATTGATTTATCTACCTTTGGAGAAAGTATGGATTGGGAAAGATCGGCAGTGTGGATCAAAAAGAATCCACAAAACTAAAAAAGAAGCTTGACAAAAATACCAAAATATTAAAAAGCGTCCCAACGTAACCAAGAAAAAATAACCAAACCTAATAATTACCATTTAAGCGAAACACAGCCACAACCAAGTTGTTCATCTGATGTACCTGTACGTTTTCAAACTGATAATGACGATTATGACCCTGACGAGTACAAGCCTAGCACATCGTTGAATTAATAATCGCCCTGGCAAATGAGGATCAAGCTTAAAACTATGGCATTGCATTGTGATCGCTACGGGGTTTCTAATCGTGCAGCTGCAGCTATAGCTTCGAGTCTACTAGAAGATATTGGTTTGGTAACAGAATCAGATACTTTCAAAGTAGTCGATCGGAATAAAATAAGAAGGGAAAAGAGTCGAAATAGTAGTAATTTACAAGCAAAAAGGCAGCCGAATTTAAATAAGGTACGAGCTTGATGGTAGGAAAGACAATACTTTTTTTATCGAAAAAATTGAATCAAAGCAATTTCGGCAAACTAAGAAAGAAGAACATTATTCCATTATTCAAGAACCTGGTTCTATTTATTTAGGCCACGTGTCTCCAAAGCCTGGTTGTGCTAAAGACATTGCTACAACTATTTTATCGTTTCTCAGTGAGCAAGAAATTTCCCTTGAACATCTGGATATCGTCGGCTGTGATGGTACTAATACCAATACCGGATGGAAGAGTGGTGTATTCGACAACTTGAAGTGCAAATTGGAAGGCCAATGCAATGGGCTGTTTGCTTACTACATTTTATTAAGTTACCTTTCCGCCATCTCTTTCAATATTTAGATGGGGTAACAACTGGCCCAAGATCATTTAGTGGTCCGATTGGACAGAGTCTTATTGGCTGTAAAAATCGAGAATTGGTAGAATTTCAACCGATTGACTGTGAGATCCCGGATATTGATAAGAACCTACTGAGCAAAGATGGCTATGGCATTGCATTGTGATCGCTACGGGGTTTCTAATCGTGCAGCTGCAGCTATAGCTTCGAGTCTACTAGAAGATATTGGTTTGGTAACAGAATCAGATACTTCCAAAGTAGTCGATCGGAATAAAATAAGAAGGGAAAAGAGTCGAAATAGTAGTAATTTACAAGCAAAAAGGCAGCCGAATTTAAATAAGGTACGAGCTTGATGGTAGGAAAGACAATACTTTTTTTATCGAAAAAATTGAATCAAAGCAATTTCGGCAAACTAAGAAAGAAGAACATTATTCCATTATTCAAGAACCTGGTTCTATTTATTTAGGCCACGTGTCTCCAAAGCCTGGTTGTTCTAAAGACATTGCTACAACTATTTTATCGTTTCTCAGTGAGCAAGAAATTTCCCTTGAACATCTGGATATCGTCGGCTGTGATGGTACTAATACCAATACCGGATGGAAGAGTGGTGTATTCGACAACTTGAAGTGCAAATTGGAAGGCCAATGCAATGGGCTGTTTGCTTACTACATTTTATTAAGTTACCTTTCCGCCATCTCTTTCAATATTTAGATGGGGTAACAACTGGCCCAAGATCATTTAGTGGTCCGATTGGACAGAGTCTTATTGGCTGTAAAAATCGAGAATTGGTAGAATTTCAACCGATTGACTGTGAGATCCCGGATATTGATAAGAACCTACTGAGCAAAGATCAAAGATATCTATTTAACGCATGCCAAGCAATTAAATCTGGCACTTTTCCAAACGACTTAGCAAATTGTGACCCCGGCCCAATCTCCCACGCCAGATGGCTCACCTGCGCAAATAGAATCCTTTGGCTATATGTTAGTGTTATAAATCCTTCGAATGCCTTGATAACTATTGCCACTTTTATTTTATAATCATATATGCCGGTGTGCTTCAAAATTAAGTGTGACAACCGAATTTCAAGCGGACCCATTCATGTGAACCGGGCAATAGAAACATCTAGATACCTGAGTGATGAATTAAAGGCAGTGGTATTCCCGGTGATTGAACGAAATTCTTTCTGCGCCCATCCTGAAAACATTTTAATAGCCATGCTATTTGATTAGAGGAGGCACATTAGAGAGTTAGGGCTCAGAAGAGTGCTAAAGGCCAGACAGTCTGCTTCGACTGGAGAAGGCATTAGGAACTTTCACACTCCTTCACTTAAATTTGACGCATTAGATTACACGGAAATGATAGATTGTAGCACTACAAAAATATCGCCTCCACCTCTTCTCCGTGGGATAAGTGATGAAGAAATCAAAAGCGCCATACAATCGGGTGGGACCCCGGATTGGGATATAAGAGAGTTCCCATCTCACACGCAAGCTGTGGAGCGTTGCGTGAAGCTTTTTACCGAAGCTTCTCTTAAGGTATGCGGGCCGCATTCAAGGGATGGGTACATTAGGGCAACACTCAAATCGAGAGAGGAAATTAACGAATTTAGCAGTAAGGCTGATTACAAAGTGACATTGGAAAGTTCGGAATAAATCGGCACACACTCTTAATGGTTGGGTGGAGGGAAGGGTGTGGGTGGAACTCGAAGTGTAGCCACCTCCTCGTGGTGAGTTCTGGGTTGTTTAGATGATAAATTAAAATTAATTAAATTATTTCTAAGCAAGCAAAGAGCTGCACATTTGTATACATAAACTTACGGAAAAAATTAAAATTAGCGTATTTTGCAAATATTTAAACGCTTTGCGCGATCAGAAGATATGGTTTAAAAGTGGTTATATTTTTTCGGCAGGCAAGTCAATACTATTACTAACATTTAGGTACCATAGCGCTAAAAATACAAACCTAAAGTTAAAAAAAATATATGTGAAAAAACTGTCAAATTCGTATTTTTTTAAAACTTTCGGCGTTTTACGCGATCGGAAGATGTTATTCGAATTTAATAATTTTGTTATGCTAGTATACACCTAAGGCAACTTTTGCGCGGTATAGCGAGTCGAAATTTCAACTTTGAAATTTTTCCATCCACCCTAACGTATACCTACAGTTAGATTTAGTTAAACTTCGCGAAAAAAACCTACTTCAAGCACTTTTTGTTTTGTTTTGGTGTTGGGGAATATTTCTAACATATCACCAAAGTTGTCATTTTTTAAGTAAATTGATACCAGTTCAAAAGTCAAATTATTATTAAACTCCGTACAAAAATAAAGCAAAAATGTCATCATGTCAGTTGAATTTGATTGATTATCTATGGTTGAACCTAACCTAAAAATGATGTGACTGAATCTTAAATAATTCTTTAATTAAATTCTTAAAAAAAATAGTATATACCTACCTAAAACTCGGCGGCGAAAGCTTATTAATTGCGTACCTAATGTCTATAATCTATACCTAATGTATATAATGTAGGAACTTTTATAAAACACAAACATTATTTAATAAAAACATAATTAATTTAAATTATAAAAAATACTTTAATTTGACAATTTAATTTTGACAAAAACTTTATGTATTTATTTGTTTGTTTTTATATCATAATACCAACCACTTTAAACTATGAGGCGCCGTTTGTCTGTAAATTATTTTTGCTTTATATAAGAATATTTTTTATATATAAACTTTAAATTTCCTATATATATATAGAAAGTTTTTAGTTCAGATAATGCCGCTTGAGAATGAGGGCGCTTCACAAAGCTAAACTAAAAAGCACTGTTGCCAGAGTGTGCCAATGCAAAGTTTTGGCCAGTGTTTCCAACGTTTCGCCAGATCTGGCAGATTTTAATAAAGGTCGAGGGAAAAAAGGTTGACGGAAACTTGAACATAATATCGAATGGTATTTGTCATAAGATTTGTACCTATATAATTTAATTTCTAAGACCAAGTTTAAAAAAAAATTCTTTGTTTTTTTAATAAATTGACAAGAGAAGCAAAACGTAAGAAATTTTAGTTTTTTTAAATACCTATTAGTAAAAACGAAGCCGTGTTTATTTAGAGAAATAGAGACGGCCAAAGAAGAGAAATGTTCTCTTCAGTAAAAATAGACCAACCGACCAATATATTACCTATAAGTATTTAAAAAAACTAATTTTTGCTATCATTTTGTTCCGCTAGATCTGGCCGAAGATCCGTTATGTTGGAGACACTGGCCAAAACTTTGCATTGGCACACTCTGGCAACAGTGCTGTTTAGTTGATCAAAAAGCGCCCTCATTTTCAAGCGGCATTATCTGAACTAAAAAGTTTCTATATATATATAGGAAATTTAAAGTTTATATATAAAAAATATTCTTATATATAGCAAAAATAATTTACGGACAAACGGCGCTTCATATTAAACCTTTCTATACATGTATATAAATTAAAATATTTTAAAATATTTTAAAATTATTTAAATCTATTTTTATTAATATCAAGATATGAACTACAAAAGACTTTGATAAACTCTGCCTACGTTTGAATATAAAATGGGCAAAAGGTTTCGCCTTGATATTAAGGTAAATAACGGAAATTGTTTCAAATGCCACTTTCATTCGAGCATTAATTTTCCTTAGTTGAAAGGAGTATATGAACAGAATTATGCACAAACATTGTTTATAATCCGCTTAAGATTGAGGTAAATTAAGAACTTAGACTAAATAAATTTGTTAGTTTAAATGGAAAACAAATTTCTACATTACTTCCAAATTATTTTCGTATTAAAAAAGAAAATTAAAACTGAAGTTAAGCATGCAATTTTGTTAGAAATGCTGACTAAACACCTTTAAAAATGATAGCGCTATTTTTCAAGCAAGATTTATACTACCAAAAAAAATGCAAAGAAAATTAATAACACCCGAGGAACAAAGGTTATAAACCCTATTTAAAAATTAACATAAATTTGAATTTAAATTCACGTCGATTAATATTAATTATGGATTGTGACTAATAGAGAGTGATGCGAAGCAATCAATCTTTCTATTTTCAGAAAGTTATTAGGTGGAAATTATTTGCGCAACATGAGCTTTTAGCCACTTAATAAAGATGATTTCGGGACGTCAATCAACTATTAACTTTGTATTAGCTAATAGCTTGCTAATCAAATTTTGTTTTCCACTTTGGTTATGATAAAAACAATGTTTTATGCAAATTAGAAAGAATAAAAAAGAATTGCCGTTATTGTTTTTTGATTTAACCTTATAATCGATTTTTTTTGCATTTATTTAAAATATCATAAATACGGAATAATATACAACAAACACAAAATAAAAATTAAAAGAATATGCATTAAAAAATGCTATACAGGGTGTTCCAACCAAAACTTGCACCCCCCCCCAAACGTTTTATCGGATGAGTGTGGACAAAATTCCTTGGACACGTCAATTTTTATTTTTAGGGGGACGAATTTTTGGACGGACATTTTCCAGGACGTTGTAATGGAAGAAGGGGTCCGTTAGATTTTTTTTTGTGGGGACATTTGAAATCAAAAGTTTATGCCACTAGACACCAGAGACTCTTCAGGAATTGAGGGAAAGAATTATTAGAGAATGCCGGTTATTAACGCCAGACGTATTTCAAAATGTTAGAAATAATTTTAATCAACGTCTGTACTATTGCATGGAGGTTGGAGGAAATCACTTTAAACAATACATTCGTTGATTTACAGTTTTTTTGTTTTATTTTTTTTACCAAATTTAAAACTTCAAATAGCAATTTCTCCAAAACTGAAAAATTACAGAACCTTATTAAGAATTAAAAGACCTTTAAAATGATATATCACTTAACCCCCCTTACAATTTAAAATTTAGGGGGCGGGCGGGGTGGAGCGTGTAGGGGTGCGGGTGGGGGCGTGAAACATACATCAAAATTCGTCTCCCTAAAAATAAAAATTGACGTGTCCAAGGAATTTTGTCCACACTCATCCGATAAAACGTTTGGGGGGGGTTTTCGTTGGAACACCCTGTATTTGTAACGTGACGATGAGAAATCGATAAAAAAAATATGTTGATTGATTGATTTGAATGGAAGCCTCTGCAGGCAGCATTGTAGGCACACATACTATATGCTCGGTAGTTTCGTCTACTTCGCTTCAGTACCTACAATCGTCCTGTTTTGCGCACCCAGTTCCCTGTGAAGACTCCTGTAATGGATCTTAGCTGGTTTCTGTTTTAGTTTCAGGAATCTTTTTGCCTTTTTTAGTTTGTAGGACCCTTTATAAAGTCCCTATCTAAGGCCTTGTTCTTCTCGCCATTGGTTCTGAAACTGGCTGTTAGTCCTTGGCGTTCTTTGCATTGCATCCCTTCTTGTAAGAAAGGGGTCCCGGTTGATAGTTCTTTGCATTGCATCCCTTCTTGTAAGAAAGGGGTCCCGGTTGATAGTATCAGTCCAGGGCCTTGAGACCTCAGGGGCGCACCCATATGGTGTGTACAGGATTTAGCGAACCCGGGGTACCCGAGCTTAGGTGGCAGCATCTTGGCTGACCACCACGAAAGTCGGCTACTCGGCCAGCGTCTGTTCCACAGAGGGGCGGCTGTACATACCACCTGGCCGTAGGTATAAAAGGCAATGGAAGGTCACCATTCAAACCAAAACATGAAGTCTATTAGAGATAAACAGTTTAGGGAGCAGGGGACGAATATCCTAGTTCTGGTCGGTGCCGCGGGTGAGCAAACAGGCCCCGCCCGACCGTCAACCCCAAACTGTACGAACAGGGCCGAAGGTATAAAAGGCAATGGAAGGAAACCATTTAAAAATGAAAACAAGCATGGAGTCACAAAAGGACAATATGTTTACTGTGCAGGGGAGGGATACCCCAGCTCTGGTCGGAGATGGTGTGCCGCGAAGAGGCACCAAAGAAACGTTAGCCCCACACTGTTCGGCTCCTCAATTGGCTTGGTTAAAAAAAGTTGTAAGAAGAGTTTTTTTTCAAATTTTTAAAAACAAATTTAGCCGCGCCCCCGGGGGTTAAAATTTCTTAAAATTCAATAAAAAAATAGTTAAATTTTAAATTTGGCATATTAAAAAACTATTAGGTATTAACTTACTTAAGACACACAAAAAAAATTATTTATATATTTTAATTTTACACGGCGCCCCACGGCTTTTTTTTAATCGAAGAGCTGCATATTAGAAATTTAAAAGCTTTGGGGCGGGGCTTAAAATTAAAATATATTAATATGATTTTATTTGTGTTAGAAGTGAGTTAATACCTTATAGTTTTTCAATATGCCAAATTCAAAATGTAAATGTAAATGTAAATTAATTTTAAAAACATTGAATCCCCCGGGGGCGCAGCTAAAATTATTTTTTTAAATTAAAAAAAAAACAGGTTATACAAATACCCTTCTCACAACTTTTTTGAACTAAGGCAAGTGAGATTTCCAAAAATAATTATTTCGGCCCAGCCTAGTGACCAGGCCGGAGAGCATGCAAAAGCTACTGGAAAAAACAAGCAAATGTATTCAATTATACCAGACATGCAATCACTACAAAAAAACAGTGGAAGAAGATCGTCAATGGAAACATTAGATATCATGTGGGACGAGGAAACTAACGAATTGATCCCTAAATCAGAATTTGAAAAAAAGAAAGGGTCACTGATGACTAAGAGCATCCAAGCCCTATATAAAAGTAAATTCCCAGAACTAGAAGAGACAGAGGAAACGTTTGAAGTGCTGGTTCCAACCACTAGAGATAAAAGTAGCCAGACACTAAAATACACACTTAGAAGTCAGAAGATCGTAAAGATGCTAGCCGGGACTACAGATGAAGAGAGATGGGACCAGATGAATAAACTCAAAGCCGAGTCGAAGGACGATGAAAGAATCGCCCTTCATCACATCTACCGGATGACCCCTGAGCGCCTCAGGAAAATGGCGGAGGTCATTTTCCAGGGCACTACGACAAAGGTAGACATCTACACCACGAAGAATAGTGAAAATCCCAACACAGGAAATGACAAAAAAACAAGAACAGAAACACATGCTCTGATCGTAGAACAATCAGGTAAAAACTATGAAAAGACGCAGACGTGCTCCATGCAATAAAGGTGGTGCGGAAGACTATAGACGGTAAAGTCCTGATCACAACAGAAAAAAACGATAAAGCCATAAAAAACCTGGAATCCGTAATCAAGTCGACAAGCTTACAATATTAAGGTTAGAGTAAGCACAGATAGGAAGCCATATAAGAGGCATGGACGCTACGACAAAAAAAGAAGAACTCAATGATGCCATCAAAAACAATATTGGAGACTCCAAAAAAATATCCCGGATCAGTGAATTGAGACCCAATACCGGAAACACGCAAGCGGCCACCATAACCCTTCACAGGGAGGAGGCCAAGAAACTCTCTGATAAAGGATACATAAAAGTCGGCATCGTACCTTGTTGGGTGAGCCTAGATATTCAAGTAGAAAAATGCCGTAAATGCTGGTCATATGAGCACCAAACTAAGAATTGTGAAGGGCAAGACAGAACAAACTTATGCTATAAATGCAGGAAGGCAGGCTATGTGATGAAAAGGGCCACCGAGTAGGCTTGGGAAGATGTATAGCCTTTAAAAAAGCCTGCAGAAAAAAGACAAAAGTAGACGGACAAATATCCAAGCAAAATTGATATAATGGCTCCTATAAAATTCATACAATTAAATATGAACAGATGTGCCAAGGCACATGATCTCCTCATACAAAGGTGTGCAGAGGGAGATATCAACATAGTAATGGGCAAGAACCCAAAAAAAAGACAATCTACATCTGATAAACTTTGTTAGTGAACGTGGTTTTGTGGCAGTTAAACTTGTACATTAGGGTGGGCCGAAAATCCGCTTTTTTAGAATTTCGTTTAGTAATAGCAAACATTTTGTTCATTATGTTGTAAAAAAATTTTGTGTAAAAGATTAAAATTTTCGATCAACATCCTAGGCTCGCCCAACGCAATTAAAGATCAAAATGTTCAAAAAAAATTTTTCCTAATTTATTTCGATCGGAAATTTTATGCTCTACACAAAATTATTTCAGATGGATAGTTTCAGAAATTTGTTCATTATGTTGTAAAAAAAATTTGTGTAAAAGATTAAAATTTTCGATCCTCATCCTAGGCTCGCCCAGCGCAATTAAAGATCAAAATGTTCAAAAAAAAATTTTCCTAACTTAATTCGATCGGAAATTTTATGCTCTACAAAAAAGGTCCTTACACTAAATTACTTCAGATGGATAGTTTTAGAAATAAACCCTATTTTAGTATCAAAATTTTTTTGAACATTTTGATCTTTAATTGCGTTGGGCGAGCCTAGGATGTTGATCGAAAATTTTAATCTTTTACACAAATTTTTTTTACAACATAATGAACAAAATTTTTGCTATTACTAAACGAAATTCTAAAAAAGCGGATTTTCGGCCCACCCTATTGTACATATATGTGTTGTGTCTTGCTACTTCTCCCCCAACGGAGGGATAGCAGACTAACGAATTGCTGGAGAATTTGGAGCGATACTTTAGAACGGCAAAAAAAATTATAGGTGGAGACCTGAATGCCAAAGCAATTATATTTGGGTCACCTGTAATGAACGAGAGGGGGAGAATCCTTGAAGAATGGGTTACCAAAACCAACCTGGTCCCCATCAATAATAACGTTATACCAACCTTCGTAAATACAAATGGCAGCACTTTCATAGACATTACGCTAGCTACAGAGGAGGTATGCAACACCTTACACCAATGGCACGTAGAGAAAAACACCAAAAATCTTAGTGACCACCGGACAATCCTTTATGCCCTAACAAACACAGCCAAACCCATGTATCTAACCAGCACAGCCCCAAAAGGATGGAAAATTACCGAAGACGGCCTGAGATTTTTTAGAGTTCGGATCCAGCAATAAAACTGATGAAGAATATAACACAACAGTGCGATATGGAATTCCCCAGGCGGAAAATTTACCTGAAAGGCCGCTCCCCCACCTACTGGTGAACAACCAAAATTGGAGAATTGCGACACGAATGCAATAATAAAAGGAGAATCGCGCAAAGACTGAGTAAAAGCAGGAGAGCTCCAGAAAATATCATGGTGAAAGCGCAATTAGATTACAAAGAAAAAAGGAGGGAACTTAAACAATAAATAATAACAATTATGATCTAACCCTAACAGCGACATCTGGGGAAAGGCCTACCAGATTGTTGCTGAAAGGCTTAAAACAAGGCCAACCATAAGAATAGGCTAGGAAGAAACACTGAGACAGATAGACAAGCTATTCCCCAAAAATTCAAAAAACACATGGCAGTAGATCAATGTCAATGTGAACGACATCCCTCTGATAACAGAGCAAGAAGTTACCGTGGCCGCCAAAAGAATAAAAGCAAGAAAGGCCCCGGGCCCAGACCACATCCCCCCGGAAATAGCAAAATCAATCGCACTCAAATGCCCAGCAGAAATAGCAAAAATTACGAACAACTGCATCACTACCGGAATCTTCCCCAATATCTGAAAAACGTCTTGACTGAGTGTGGTGAAGACCCTGCCGCGCTACCGGCGGCATACAGACCAATATGCCTGCTGGACACAATGGGAAAACTGCTGGAAGCACTACTTAAACAACGTCTCGAGGAGAAAATAGAGAAAAGAAAGCTAGGCTAGGCAAAGGAGAAGGCAACGAAGAACCAGGAGTTTTGTGCCATGATCACCCTCGACATCCAGAATGCATTCAACTCAGCTACATGGCCTAAAATAATAACCGCTCTCAAGGAAAAAGCAGTAAGCCCTTATCTAGTCAGACTAAAACAATCGTATCTGTCGAAACAATACATCAAGACTGAAAATGGATTGCTTATCGAAACCACGTGCGGTGTACCTCAGGGCTAGGTCCTTGGACCGACCTTATGGAACCTTATGTAAGACATGTGCTACAAATGAACATGGGGAAAGATATCGAGCTCATAGCCTACGCAGGCGACCTTGCAATAATAGTAAAAGCCCGGAGCGGCCCTCTTCTCGAGAAAAACGCCACCTACTCGGCCAATCGAGTCAGCATAGAATTAAGAGAAATGGGCATTACAATAGCTCCTGAAAAAACTGAGATGGTATTGCTGGCAGGTAGAAGAACCATAAAAGAGTTGAAAATCAACATGAAGGTGGAAATGAAAAGCAGCCTGTCCCTGAATGGGGGTGCATATAGATAAAAATATGAGGATGACGGAACATAACAAGAAAACATGCGAGAAAGACAAAAAAACGATAAACGTTATCTCGAGGATCACTAGCAACGTAGGTGGTCTACCGCAAGTAAGAGACGGGTCCTCGCGGCATCTGCAATGTCCGTAATCACATATGCAGCCCCAATGTGGATTAAAGCAACCAATAACACTACGAAAAAATATTAGAAAGCATAAATCGCAACATTGCGATCAGAATATGCTTGGCATACTGAACTGCACCATCGGAGCCAGTTCTAGCAACAGCTTCGATTCTCCCAATCAAACCACAACCAACGAGGAAGAGAAAAAAGGGAGGAAATAAAATACACGACCATGGAAACATGGCAAAGCAAATGGGAGGAATACCATGGATGGACAAAGGTGTTCGTGAAAGACGTCAGACAGTGGAAAAACACAAAATGGGGTGAACTAGATTTCTACCGTACACACTGTGTAATACACAGGCCTTTACTGACCATGGCGGCAAACTAGAAAGCCTAGGTTGTTGGTTCTGCCTCAAAGTGGACACTCCAAAACATACCCTATTTAAATGCAGGAGATGGGAGGACATCAGACAGGATGTTACAATCCAGATAGGAATAGAACCCACGGTGGAGAATATATCCGAGCTACTGATGGAATCCGAGACAAATTGGAACACTCTAACAAGGATAATCCGAACCATCATGGAGGAAAAAAAGAAATTTGAAAGAGAAACACGCCCCCAATAGAACACACTTACCGCCCAACCCAGCCCAACACAGATAAAGATAAAGATAACAGAGACTAAAAAGGGAAGGAGAGACCAAGCGTACATTAGAAAGGAAGGAATGCATACCGAAGAAATGTTTAATGCGGTTCCGGGTGCATTCTGTCTCAGAAGGGTCAATTTGTATAAGATGCACGGCAATTTTATTTCTGATCTAACATATTATGGTATTTTATATAGGTTTTTTAGGCGTAGTCGTTATAAACTTTTCTAAACACTTATTTAATTAAAAACTCGCTCGCAAGCTTAATAGTGCCTAATTAAAATTTTGACAAAAATGTTGTTTGCAAACTTGGTACATAATATTCTATAACTACTTTTCTTAATCCTTCTTAATAGTTATTTATGTCATTAGGTTAAGAAGTAAGGCTTTTTGTGCTAAGCTCAAGGTTTGAAGGCCGACGCGTAGCGGAGGCCTACAATTGAGCGAAGCACAAAAAGGCTTTTCTTGGCCGAATGACATACAATATTTTATCTTCAAAGCACTTTATATAGGTCAATTTAATTCAACATCAAAGCAGCCTAACCTCACTTTTTTAGAATCTCATTTATTTATTAGCTAAAGAGTATTAAATGTACAATAATTATTATTGCTTTTAGAAGCAGTAATAGTTTGACAATACCTAGATACATGATTTAAATAGAAATGGATTTTTGGTATTACATTGAACTCAATTAATTGTTTAATAAATAGGTAGGTACCTAATCTCAATTTGTTTGGATTTTTATTTAAAAAATAGGTAGTTTGGAATATTTAAGCTGTGTTTAACATTTAATTTCCCTGAAAACTTAAAGCAAATAAAAACTTCAAGATAATTTAATCGTGCGTTTTCTTGGTTGCCTAACCTCACTTTTTGTTTTATTATTCATCTTTAATTTTACAATAATTTAATGAAAAATATTAAACATTAACAGTAAAACAAACAAATTAGTGCTTATTATAAATAAATTAAACCAGTTTAGTACGTTAGTTTCTTAGAAAAGGATTAATTTGTCAAAACAATACCCCTAGCGAGAAAAAATCTAACTAATTACTTTCCCCATAAAATTTTTTATCGGCCTAGGCCATAACAAGGTATTTCTTTATCGAATGTTGACAACAATGAAGTTTAAATTATAGACCGCGTGGAGATAAAATGTATTATCCCAAATAACAAAATATGTTTATTTTAATATATAGCTTTAATATTTTAAAATACTAGACTATTTTATTGTCTAATAATATTTTATTGTCTAATAATATTTTTGTTATACTTTAATAAGAATAATATATTTTATAGGTCGACTAAAATTGTTCGTGAAAATAAATTCGTTTTATTACTTACGGAAGTTAAACTTTGGAATAGCGAAAAGTATTAAATTTTTCTTTGTACAGCAAAATACGATGTTTTGCTTTAGTTCTAGGTGCACTGCAAATTAAACTTTAAGTTTGTTTTCGTCCAACTTTATTAAAAAACATTAAAGAAGAGGCCCTTTATGCCTAGAGTTATCCCCTCTGTCAGGCCATTGTTCCCAATCGTTAAGTCTGACCGAGGACTTCCAAACCCTCCACAAAGAGATGTAGAGGCGTTAGACCCAGTATGGCTTCCATTGCCAGTGTGGAGTGGTTCTAAAAGATCCAATTATGCCCATGCAGGCAAGTTGTTGGAGCTTATACATATTTTTCTTGCAGCTGGATTTGCTTACCGCGTTCCACCATACTGTACTGTACTATATGGGGTTGTAGGACCCAGATGCATTTAATGGGCCTGCAGAAGGACCATTGGAAGCACCTGGGACAGCACCAATAGGCTCGTAGTAGCCCTCTGGCCGATCCTGGTGTCGTGATCCTTCCACGTCATCCTGGAGTCAATAATGACTCCCAGATATTTGACCGATGATTTGGATAGGGTCAGTCTTAATCCGAAGAGCGTTATCCCTTCTAGGTTCACGTTTCTTTGGCTGGTACCTGGATCCGATATTTGTACTTCAAATCGAGCTTGTAATGATCCTGCTTTCAAGCATTGCACGAATCCATTTGAAAATGGTATTATCTTGTAACCTCAACTCGAGGGCTATGGCGAACGGCAGCTTTTCAGCGGAGAGATAGGTCGATGGGCAAATGTTGTTTTTCGATACTTACTTGTATACAAAATATATTTACTAAAATTAAATAAACACAAATTAAAATTGGGCGCCAGTGTCTTATTATGGCCAGTTGTTAAAGTCCCCATAAGCCAGACACAAACTTAATGGGCATAAGGGCAATTAAAGAAAAGTCAAGTTAGAAAATTATTAAGTATAATAAAAATTGGTTATCACTGTTATTAAGGTGATTTCATTTGAAAATGATTATTAGGACATTTAATATGTATTGGTGCACCCTTATATGGCCATACATGGTTTACAAAGAACCATATTCAATATGACTAAATTAAACATAAGCAAAATTTTATTGGTAATATAAATACAAACTTGAGTTACGATAAATAAAGGTTGAAGACCAACTTAAAATTTCCTTAATTTAAAAATACACAAAAGTTTAACGGCGTGTAGTGAACACTGTTTCTTAAAACATTACTTAAACATAACATAACTTAAAAGGGGGTACGACCTGATTAGCCTGATCCTACGTAGTGGTTCTCTTGTTGACTTAAAAGTTGGTTTTGACGCCAAAACAGTCAAGGAAAATTCCCATAAAAACTGGTTGAACAAATTTTCCCGATGTAAAATGGTACAGGAATGACTTTAACATCATTATTTAAAATCTGTACCTAAAATCCGTACTTAAAAAACCGTACTTAAAAACCCTAAAATAACATAAAGATGCCTCAATTCAGCAACTACAGTCTTCCAGACTTACCCTTGTTCTAAGGAGTTTTTTTAACCAATAACGTCACGACCGCATGGAGACTAGGTCAACAAAAAATATATTGGATTTAACAACCACGTAAAATGGAGAACCGCGTGGGTAAAAAAAATTAGGTTCAGCAACAAGTTAATAACTCACCCTGAGCTCATCGGACCATACGAAAATTGTCTTGGTCGGAATTATACAATTGGATTGAGAGATTTACCACGTATTTTTGGAAATTTTCCATAATTTAAGCACAAACTTAACTCTCATCTAATCGCTTCAACGACCAAATCGAAAAGGAAAACGTAAACCTTATTAAGTGCGTAGAAGATTATTTAAACTAAAAAACACAATGTTGCCTATGTTAACAAACATTTTTAAAAAGAATTCCCACAAAGTCCACCAGAACCCAAGCCTCAAACACAAATACTCCCTTAGCAAACCCTATACTCATACCCTTCTGGTGACATTTCCAAAATTTAAAATAATAACCCGCCTTAACGCAACGATTTGGAAATTCCCTCTACTGACACTAAATTGTTGATAATGGCAAAACGCCAATAAATCGATGAAAACCGCATATACCACCCCAATCCATCACTGTGTTCCGGGTTGCCTAATATCAAATTAACGTTTATGAAATAAAAATAAAAAGAAATCTAATTACAGTTCGCCTATCTAGGCAACGACATCCCTGTGTCAGTAAAAGAAACTCAAATAAACTAATTTATTCTTTTGGAAGGAGGCAACTAAACAACTAAACAAATATCTTTTTTAACAATAGTTAAACTTAAAATAAATCAACTAAATGGTTCACATCTAAACCGTTCTAGATGTAAAAAAACTAATAAAATAAAATAAATGTGTAGCTGTCAAAATGACGGTTACACAATTGCCCCTCTCAAAAAAAAAAATAATAAAAAAATAAGAAGTATTTTTTTCATTATTTAAACCATTTGGATCGCAAACAAAATTACCTCAAATAAATCCAAACCAAAAAAAATTAGAATGTGCGGGTTAACATAGACCAAAAAAAAAGTAAAAGTTAAATTGTGACAGATTTGGAGGAGGAACGAAGCAGACCGCTGGTCATGCTACGCCTCTAAACCATAAGCAAGTAAAACGTCAGAAATGTATATTTAAATGGAAAGCAAATTCTCCTTGAAGAGGAAGGATCCTGACAAACCCAGTAAAGTTAGGAACTCGTCCTACAACAAAAAAAGGGAGGCAACCGGTAGTCCCGTGTCTGAAACAGGCCAGCCCTCCAACGAATGTAAATAATGCAAAAATACATTATCGCAAAGTCTTACGGCATGTCGCCTTGACATACTGTCAGAAAGAAAGAAATTACTCGGAACGAATTCCGAGTAGGGAAAGGGAGTGCCCCAGTGGCCACTTGCGCTAACTGGAACCACATTGAACGGACTGGACAAAAAGGTGCTACAGGCGATATGGCTTTGCCGTGCATGCCATAGCGACAACTAAGTGTCGGCCTGATCAAAATTACCTAACTAATTTACTAACTAATATAGGCGTAAACGAACAAATAGCTACTATAACAAACGGTATGACCCGTGGTAACTCAGTATGTGGTGTTTAGCAAGATGTTGTTCCATCACCACTTGGATGGGTTTTAGCTACAGGCTGTACGATCTCGCAATGAATATCGTAGCAACAATTGTTGGAGTTCCAATGTTGGCCTGACGGAAAAGTCCTGAAATACTTTAAGAGAATCTCAAAGATAGGGACAAGTTTTATGCTAGGTGATAATTAACGCATATCAAACGCCTAATAGGGTCAAAATCAGTAAAGTCAAAATCGGTAATTACTTAAGCCAGTGGGGGGGTCTATAGCATAAAACATAAAGTGGGGGGAATAACTTCCTCAAGAAGTAGAAAAAGGAAATTTGAGTTACCAGATACACGAAAATCTAAATTTAACTAAAAAGAACAAAAAAAAGTCTAGATTTACTATCTACAAAATACTTATGAGCATGTCATGCTCCACAAGCGTGACAACATCGGTGCCTCACCAATAAGGTGCGCAACGACAAAAACAAGTCTCCGTTAAGACTTGACGATAATCACCAGTAAGGTGCAAAAATATAATAGTAAGTCACTAGTAAGACTTACTATTCGATACGATACGATAATATTATAGAAAGGTCCACAAAGCAAAAATTTTCAAAATGACCTACTCTATAATGAAATGAAACTTTTGTTAGCCATGAGTTACACCGATACGAGCAGTTCACGCTACGATAATAAATAATTTAGAAACATGGTTAATATAAAAAAATTACTAAAAAAAACCATGATTCTCTATTATCTCGAGATATAACAGGATTTATACAATAAAAAATTTCCATAAAACGTATAATAATAATTATTATAATTAAATAATTATTTTCCTTAACCTTTTCAAACGAAATCGACAAAATACTCTAACATGATGCATTAAAACTTTGACCATTTGTTTTGAACAAAAAGGTCCCCTTCAAGTAAGTACCCATTTGCTAAACTCTTGCTTATAAAAAATTTTAAAGATTAAAATAACCAGCAAAAAGCACAAAATAGTTAGTCGGTTTCGTTTGGTGCAAGATCATTCTCGAAATTATTCAAATTATTGTATAACTCATAGCTAAATTTCTAAACTACCTACAGTAGTACATACTCAAAGATACAAAAGGTACAAAACATTACGATACAATACATACGAAAACCAAGGTGCAGCTCAGTACACAGGTTTTAACGAAAACAGCAAAAACACATACATCACCACACTCCGTAATACAAAAATTATAAAACATAAGATCAAGAAACAACATTCGGCCCCACGTTCCAGGCGTCAATTTGTGTAACCTCAACTCGAGGGCTATGGCGAACGGCAGCTTTTCAGCGGAGAGATAGGTCGATGGGCAAATGTTGTTTTTCGATACAAAATATATTTACTAAAATTAAATAAACACAAATTAAAATTGGGCGCCAGTGTCTTATTATGGCCAGTTGTTAAAGTCCCCATAAGCCAGACACAAACTTAATGGGCATAAGGGCAATTAAAGAAAAGTCAAGTTAAAAAATTATTAAGTATAATAAAATTTGGTTATTACTGTTATTAAGGTGATTTCATTTGAAAATGATTATTAGGACATTTAATATATATTGGTGCACCCTTATATGGCCATACATGGTTTACAAAGAACCATATTCAATATGACTAAATTAAACATAAGCAAAATTTTATTGGTAATATAAATACAAACTTGAGTTACGATAAATAAAGGTTGAAGACCAACTTAAAATTTCCTTAATTTAAAAATCGATGTGGCTCCCGTCCCGAGGCGGGACTTAACTTCGATCCCGACAGACGTCACACACTGTAAATCCGTTTTTATTCCCCGAGCTTTTATAATTGGTGTCAAGTTGGATGGCTTAGATGGTAGGGCGGTCGCTTGGCATGCGAGAGGTACCGGGTTCGATTCTACTAGAAGTTGTCAAACTTTTTTATTTTTTTTATTTTATAAATTTGTTGTTTCTTTGTTAAAAAGTGTTTTATTTTTATCGTAACATAAATTTGCCCATTTTAATTGGGTTTTTTGCTCAATGGGGCGGGGGGGGGTCCCAATGGGGCGGGGTCGGTTGGGTTGTGTTGTTGAGTTTGGGTTGGTTTGGTTTTATGACGTAACTAACGTGTCCTTAACATGTATACAGGTACAATTTATTATTATTATTATTATTTTATTATAACATAACAAATCTTAAAATTATGACGTCAATCGGGACTGAACTTAAGTCCCGCCTCGGGACGGGAGCCACAGCGTTTAAAAATACACAAAAGTTTAACGGCGTGTAGTGAACACTGTTTCTTAAAACATTACTTAAACATAACATAACTTAAAAGGGGGTACGACCTGATTAGCCTGATCCTACGTAGTGGTTCTCTTGTTGACTCAAAAGTTGGTTTTGACGCCAAAACAGTCAAGGAAAATTCCCATAAAAACTGGTTGAACGAATTTTCCCGATGTAAAATGGTACAGGAATGACTTTAACATCATTATTTAAAATCTGTACTTAAAATCCGTACTTAAAAAACCGTACTTAAAAAACCGTACTTAAAAACCCTAAAATAACATAAAGATGCCTCAGCATTCAGCAACTACAGTCTTCCAGACTTACCCTTGTTCTAAGGAGTTTTTTTAACCAATAACGTCACGACCGCATGGAGACTAGGTCAACAAAAAATATATTGGATTTAACAACCACTTAAAATAGAGAACCGCGTGGGTAAAAAAAATTAGGTTCAGCAACAAGTTAATAACTCACCCTGAGCTCATCGTACCATACGAAAATTGTCTTGGTCGGAATTATACAATTAGATTGAGAGATTTACCACGTATTTTTGGAAATTTTCCATAATTTAAGCACAAACTTAACTCTCATCTAATCGCTTCAACGACCAAATCGAAAAGGAAAACGTAAACCTTATTAAGTGCGTAGAAGATTATTTAAACAAAAAAACACAATGTTGCCTATGTTAACAAACATTTTTAAAAAGAATTTCCACAAAGTCCACCAGAACCCAAGCCTCAAACACAAATACTCCCTTAGCAAACCCTATACTCATACCCTTCTGGTGACATTTTCAAAATTTAAAATAATAACCCGCCTTAACGCAACGATTTGAAAATTCCCTCTACTGACACTAAATTGTTGATAATGGCAAAACGCCAATAAAACGATGAAAACCGCATATACAACCCCAATCCATCACTGTGTTCCGGGTTGCCTAATATCAAATTAACGTTTATGAAATAAAAATAAAAAGAAATCTAATTACAGTTCGCCTATCTAGGCAACGACATCCCTGTGTCAGTAAAAGAAACTCAAATAAACTAATTTATTCTTTTGGAAGGAGGCAACTAAACAACTAAACAAATATCCTTTAACAATAGTTAAACTTAAAATAAATCAACTAAATGGTTCACATCTAAACCGTTCTAGATGTAAAAAAACTAATAAAATAAAATAAATGTGTAGCTGTCAAAATGACGGTTACAATCTATGCTAAAGCTCTATGCGGCTTTATTGACTCTAGGGAGTATTGTGAATGCTCCTTCGATATCTAGAAACGTGCCCAAAGCCATCTCTTTCAACCAACCCTTTGTAAAAACTACATTGTAAGTAAAACTATGAATAGAAAAAATATACAAACATTCTTATTTCGTTTTATAACTTAATCTAATCTCTCCTTCTTGGCACTTTACCTATCTAGAATCAAACTTAAATTACACAACATAGGGAATTATTTTTGTTTTACTAGACAATTATTTCATTTGGCCCAGCTTGACCACACTATTAAGATATAATTTTAGTTCGCGCAATTTTTCAAATCGCCCTGGATTATTGCCGTTTGCTAAAGTTTGGGGTACCACCACCCTTGGGCCCATCACAGTCGACTCTAGAATCCAGCACCCAGATTTTTTTCATCATTTTCTTACCGCGACTTTAATAATAAGTTTATTAGTCCAAAAAATTGTAAATTCAATATAGAACACGTCAGTAAATATATCAATAATAAATCCAAAATACACAAATGCAACGAGCTTAAATAAATTACAATAAAAAGGTACATTTATATTACATAAAAAATTCTTCAACACTAAATTTACACTTATTTACAAGATAGGTGTTAGATATTAAAGTATTACCACGGAAATAATATACCGGGAAAAATATATGAATTGTAATTTGTCAGATTGAAAAGTTAATAAATTAGAATAATTAGTATTCACGAGTTATTTATATATTGAAAAGCGCCGATACAATAGTGGTGTCAAAAGTGGCGACCAAAGGCATACCAAGACGAAAAGCAAGTTTAAAAAAATGGCAAGAGAATCCGAGGTACTTACTCTTACCAATATATTTGCCGATGCGATTAAAAATGCCATTATCGACGCGACAGAGACAACCCGCTGAGCCAGTAGCTCAATGCAGAATTCTTCGGAAGCACAAAACTCAAAACCACCACATTTTGTTGCAACGGAGTACAAGTCGTCGGAATTAACGACAGTGGACAATTACTTTAAACGCTTCGACTGGGCGCTGCAACTAAGCAAGGTACCACAAACAGAATATCATAATTACGCACGCGTTTATATGGGCACAGAAGATCTTTCATACAATCAAATAAAAGAAACTTTAATCAAACATTTTGACAAATCTAAAAACAAGTTTGCAGAAAGTATTAAATTTCGCCAAATTAACCAAGAAAATGATGAAACGATTGCCAATTTTTCATTGCGACTGCGTCAAGGAGCAACCTTCTGTGAATATGGGGAATTTCTAGACCGAATGTTAATCGAACAATTTCTCTTTGGCTTAAAATCTTTTGACATTTGCGATGAAATAATTTTGAAAGAACCAAACATTTTTTCTGAAGCATATAAAATTGGGCAAGCCCTGGAAGCAACAAAAAATACGGCGAAAGAGGTTAAGATATCAGAAACTACATCTGCAAGAGAGACTATGCACAAATTGGGATTTGCGCCGCCCCAGATCAAACGGGGACAGCCGACACGAGAACACCGACTGCCAAATCATGAGAAGGAACTACGAGGAGAAAGAAGAGAATATTCGAATTGCTACGGTTGTGGAGGCCGTCATGTGCGCAGCCAGTACAAATTTCGCAATGAAGAATGTTTTGCGTGTGGTAAAAAAAGCCACATTTCGAAAGTTTGCAAATCTAGAAATTTTAAAACAGGTCAAGTAACAGAGGGAGAAATTCAATCACAATTTCCAGCTCATTCTGTCGATTCAATGGAATATTTCAATAAATGCAGCAATAATTATCACATTAAAGGCATTGGGAAACAATTAATCAATGTTAAAATTGATGGCCACTATCTGAAAATGGAATTAGATACAGGAGCGCCATGTGGTATTATAAGCGAAAAAAATCTTCGGAAAATTAAGCCCAATTTCCATTAACAAAAAACTGACAGGCAATTTGCAAGCTATACACGTCACCAAATTCGATGCATGGGACGAATCTCAGTCAACGCAACGATTGGTGCAACGACTCGACGACTTAACCTCTACGTCGTGGAAGACGACTTTGACACTCTCCTTGGAAGAGAATTGATTGGCCAATTTTCCCATGAAATCAATTTCACTAAACTTTTTTCCCCAACGGATAAAATTAACACAATTACAACAGTGAGTCCCGCGAGACTCGGCCCAGACCAACAAAAACAACTTGACCACCTGTTAACACGCTACGATGACATTTTTAGCGAGACACCAGGGGCCCTATACTCCAATTGTGAGATCACACGAAATCATGCGAAAGTGGGAGGAGCTACGCAAAATCGTATGAAAGTTTACAAAAGCGTATTCTCGAAACAAGGGATTGATCATTAGTGATTTTTTCGGGCGAAGTGAACACCTCTTGGTGGGAAGTAGACGAACGTGTGAATATTAGACAATCGCCACATAAATATAACCTTAAAAGTAAATGCCATATTAGATTGTCTTATTTGTTATTTTTAAACAATGAATTTTGACGAAATTGTATTAATCAATTTTATAAATGATCTTGAAGATGCAGAAGAACAAAATTGATAAATAACGAGATTGTAACAATAGGTTTGTAATTCAAATTTGATCGAGATGAAATTTAAAACAATCCGTGCACTTGCCAATGAATTTATTGGCTACGAAATGCGACAACGCCTCAAAATGTTTCTCACCTGAAATCTCCCATCACATACTTTCGGTATCATTCGATGACGGTTGGATGTAAAATATTCCATCACCGAAGTGATCTTTCGCTTCGCTCATTTTGGAGTATAGCGCCCCAGGGCGACTCGCAGGGCCACCAGCCACAGTCCATTTAAAACCTGAAGCGTCCCCAATTTTCGCCAAACCCCGAGAAATTCCTTTGGCACTGCGGGACACATACAAAAAAGAAATTGATGCCAACATTACTTCAGGATTATACGAAAAAGTAGATTACTCAGAATGGGCTTCAACAACTCACGTTGTAGCAAAAAAGAACGGTAAAATTCGTATTACAGGAAACTACAAAACCAACGCTTAACCCCAGAATGATTATCGACGAACATCCGATTCCAAAGGCTGAATATATTTTCAACCAGATGAAAGGGGCCACGATATTCTGCCACCTGGACGTCACAGACGCATACTCGCACTTAACTGTAGACAAAAAATTCAGCCATGCCCTGACGCTCAACACCCCGACGCATGGTCTCATTCGACCGACTCGAGCAGTATATGGCGCAGCCAATATTCCTGCTATATGGCAACGGCGCATGGAAACGGTTTTTCAGGGCCTAGAACACGTTAGAAATTTATTTGACGACATCCTCATTGATGCAATCAACTTCGATCAAATGTTGGTGACGCTGGAGCAAGCTCTCGAACGAGTGAGGAAGAATGGACTTAAACTGAACAGAAAAAAATGTGTTTTTGCGACAACATCAGTAGAATTCCTAGGACATAAAATAGACGCTGAAGGCATCTATAAATCAGACGCGCACATTACAGCAATCCGAGATGCTGCTAAACCATCTCTTCCTGGGCAAGGCCACCTACTACAATGTTTAATTTTTAAAAATAATGTATACTTCCTTGCTTGTTTATATTCTTTATTTGCGACTAGTTTCGGTTATACACCATCTTCAGGCAGGTTAAGTTATTTTGTTTAAAATATTTTTTAATTACGATTATTATTCCAACAACAAAACCAAATTTAGATATTTTAGCTATAGAAACCGATGCTGCAATTAGAGGATATAAAAATGAAAAAGAAATCAGGTCAGAATGTTTACAAACAATAAAAAACGAAAAAAGAAGAATAAACAAAGAAACAAAAACCAAACATAATCAACCATATATCGAAGAACAAAACACCTTAATACAACTCAAGAAACGAATAAAAATAATAATATCACTTTAATAAAAGCTGACAAAAATGCAGGTATAGTACTCATGGACAAAAAAGATTATATTAGAAAAACTGAGGAATTTTTAACAGAAAACAATTTTAAACTAATAAAGAAAAACCCCACCAATACTTTTACAATTAAAACCAAAGAACTAATTAAAACTTGCATAACTACAATCAATTCATACAGAAAATCATATAAACCCCTGGTTCCCATGAATCCACAAACACCTAAATTATACAGCCTACCAAAACTACACAAACAAAATACTCCTATTCGTCCAATAGTTAGCTTTATTAACTCCCCTACATACAATCTAAATAAATTCACAATAGAAACATTTCTAAACATCACCAATTACAAACCAAAATATACAATAGAAAATTCAAAAGACCTAATAAATCAACTTCTCAAAACAAACTTAAAAAAAAAACGATATCCTCGTTTCATTCGATATTACCAATCTATATACAAACATACCCATTGTAGAAACATTAAAAATCGTTGAAAAAATACTTCACCAACATATAAATGATAAACCTGAAGATATACAGCATATAATTAAACTATTTAAACTAACAACAGAACAAAATTACTGCCAATTTGATAATAAAATATATAAAATGGAAGATGGACTACCTATGGGCGCCCCAAATGCCTGCTTACTAGCCAACATCTTTATAGATCAACTAGAACAATGGATCTTTAACAGCAAACATAACATTATCAAACACATAAAATTTTGGAAAAGGTATGTAGATGATATAATATTAATCTGGGATAATAACATAGATCTATTAAAAACATTTCATGAATATATTAACAACCTACACAAAAACATAAATTTTACTATAGAAATAGAAAATAAAAATTCCATCAACTTTCTAGACCTTACAATTACAAGAACAGATAATACATTTCAGTTTAAAATTTATAGAAAACCGACTAACACATCCGCCCTTATACCATACGACTCACACCACCCATACAAACACAAACTTGCAGCATTCCACAGTTTCATACACCGAGCTTTAAACATCCCAATAAACCAAAACAACAAAGAAAACGAACTTAACATCATCAAACAAATTGCATCAGAAAATAACTTTCCCTTATCTATTATCGAGAAAATAATTAAAAAACAAGAAAAAATACTTTTAAACAAACACCTCTTGAACCTCACTGATAAAACCAAAGAACATACTTATAAAAAATTTTCATATCAGGGAAATATAAACAATAAAATAGCAAAAATACTTAAAAAATACAAAATCACCTGCGCAACATCACAAAAAGAAAACCTTATCAACTGCCTAAAAAACGGAAAAGACAATACACATTATCTCGATAAAAACGGAGTATACTGCATAACATGCGAAGAATGCGATGCAAAATATATTGGGGAAACAAGAATTAAAGAACACATAAAAGATACCAAAACATCAAACTTTGAAAGACATCTACAATCAAGCGGACATAAATTTGAAGACTGGAAAAATATAAAAATATTACATCAAGAAGAAAAAGGAATAAAACTAACACTTCTAGAAGCCTATGAAATAAACAAAAACAAAGACAAATGTAACCTACTAAACGAACAAGTAGAATTATATTTTGAACCTATTTTCAAACACCTGTAAGACCACAACCAACACACCTACCACAAAAAACATTTATTTATAAAGTGTAAAAATTGTTTAAAACTTCTATGTTCGTAATATATTATTCTATTTTAACTCAAATTTTTAAAACTTGACATTGTAAGTAGATACTAATTTTACATTTTTAACTATATTTATAATAATCGTAATTAACAAATATTTTAAACAAAATAACTTAATCTAACTTTAAAAGTTTTTAAATATTTATTTAATACCTCATTATTTGTAGTTTGCCTGAAGATGGTGTATAACCGAAACTAGTCGCAAATAAAGAATATAAACAAGCAAGGAAGTATACATTATTTTTAAAAATTAAACATTCCATAAACCTTGCTAAAAATGGATTACCAAAACCTAATGAAACCTACTACAATGCCTACATTCCAGACCTCTCTACTAAGGACAGACTACTTCGGAACATGCTTTTAAAAGAAACCTTTAATGGACAAAGGAAGGAGAAAAAGCCTATGGAGACATAAAAGACATACTTATCTCACCTCAAGTACTCATGCCATATGACCCCGAGCTTCCCCTGATTTTAGCTACAGATGCTAGTAAGACGGGATTAGGCGCTGTCCTTTCACACCGACTTAACAATGGAAAAGAACGACCTATTGCTTACGCAAGTCGCACGATGAACACCACCGAACAACGCTACCCCCAGATCGACAAAGAAGCCTTGGCTATAGTTTGGGCCGTGCAAAAATTCTTTTTATACCTTTATGCGCGTCATTGGACTCTTATCACCGATCACAAACCCCTGACGCTGATCCTACATCCTGAAAAGTCCCTTCCTGTATTATGCATCAGTCGAATGGCTAATTACGCTGATTTTCTTGGAAATTTTGATTATGATGTGATATTTAAAACAACAAAAGCAAATGCAAATGCAGACTATTGCTCTCGCACAAAATCAGCTCTAATATCAAAAGAAAGAGAAGAGACCGAACTTGATGGGTTTGACTGCTTCATAATTAACCAAATCCAACAACTACCAATCAGAGCTGAACAGGTCGGCCATCAAACAAGAAAAGATCCTGAACTTGGAAAAATCGTTAACCTGCTTGAGTTAGGGCAATGCTTGACACGAGCAGGTTACAAAGCACCTGAAATGAACTACAAACTTGCTGCCAACTGTCTTACGTTTGAACACAGAGTAGTCATCCCAAAATCTTTACGCAGCGCCATCTTGGGAGACCTGCACACCGCTCATCTGGGAATTGTAAAAATGAAAGGACTTGCGCGCTCTTTAATTTTTTGGCCGGGTATTGATGAGGATATTGAAAAAATAGCACAAGAATGCAACGAGTGTGCCAAGTATGCGCATGCTCACCCTGCTTTTAAAGATCACCACTGGGAATATCCACGCATACACATAGATTATGCGGGACCGTTTGCCGGGGCGATGTTGCTAATTGTGGTCGATGCGTATAGCAAATGGCTAGAAGTCAAGGTCACTAACTCAATGACAGCCAATGCCACCATTTCTATACTGGATCAATTATTTGCCACATATGGAACTCCTGTCACCCTGGTATCGGACAACGGGACAAACTTCACATCAATGGAGTAAAAAACTTTTCTCCAAACAGTCGGCGTCAAATACCACAAACTAACAGCCCCTTACCACCCTGCTACAAATGGTCAAGCAGAAAGATATGTACAAACTGTTAAGGATAAACTGAAGACTATGTTAACCACGAGAGGCTCGTTGCAGCCAAATCTAAATGAGTTCCTATGACAATATAGAAAGGCGCCACACTCGTCCACCGGGCAATCTCCAGCGCAATTATTCCTTGGTCGCTCTCTTCGTACACGGTTGGATCTTCTCAAACCCGAAAACTTATACACTAAAATGACCGAAAAACAACAGGCAACTTTCAACCCCACATTTCGTGACTACTGATTTTTATATCGGGAAACCCTCGTATGGATAGGTGGATCCCTGGTAAAATCATACAGCGTCTTGGGGATTTACACTATGAGATCGAGTATCAATGAAAAACATTTAAACGTCACATTGACCAAATAAGAAGACGTTACGTAAACAATACTGATTGGGCCATTGTCCAAAAAAAAACAAATAGATGAATCAGGAAGAATCCGACTCTCCTACGACAACACGATTCCTGCACCCTCAGCAAATCATACACCACCAGTTGCCTCAACTACGTATCCCATCACACAAGAAGAGACAGTAACTGCCCCGGTATCATCGGCACCGCACCGCTCCTCGAAAACCCATTCTCAAGAACCTCGTGACGTAGAAATCCTAAGAAAAGAGCAAGTTTCAGTTGCACCCAATTTAACAGTCGACCCGTATGTGAGAACCCCACGGAGATCTTCTAGATTATGGAAACCAAAAGTCTTATTCTCCCCTTGATTGATTGTATTTTTTTTGTTTTTTGTTCTCATTTAATTATTTAATTTTGTTTTATTTTCATATTAGAAAGAGGGGAAGAAATGTTAGATAAGTATTACCACGGAAATAATATACCGGGAGAAATATATGAATTGTAATTTGTCAGATTGAAAAGTCAATAAACTAGAGCTCACGAGTTATTTATATATTGAAAAGCGCCGATACAATAATAGGTCTTTGAGCAGGTTTCAGGTTTTTAAGATTAAGGGATTGTATATTTAAAGTTAGCGACTCACCCCTGTAATATCTTTTTTTGTGCGATTTTAACCGAATTTGTTTTTTTGGAGCACAAAACGCCATATTTGTACAAACTATAATGCCTACTATGTCAGTTTTTAAAAGTAAACTTTTAAGAATTCATATAGGTATGAATATATATATTAGCGATTTTTTTAAACAAAATCTAAGCACGGCACTGGATTCACCAAAAGACCCTTTACTAAATTTTATTGAAAAATTTTAAGTAGAAAAATGCACAATAATAAATGTACAAAAATTTCTTTTAGAAAAATGCACAATAATAAATCTACAAAAATTTCTTTTGTCAAGTTATCCATGAAAAACACATTGAAATAAAATTAAACTAATAGTAACATGGTACTATTACTATAAGTTTAATTTTATTTCAATGTTTTGTATTTTGTAAAAATATGGCGTTTTTTGCTCCAAAAATACAGTTTATCATGATCTACACTTGCGGTTAAAATCGCACAATAAATAAAGATTTTACAGGGGTGAGTCGAAAACAAATGGGTCACACTATATATACATATATATACATATATATATATATATATATATATATATATATACAGGGTGTTATATAATTAATGTTATATATTAAAATACTTGAATACCTTTTGACATAAGGTGTAATGGAAAAATATTTTAAAAGATAAAGAAAATATATGCATTAAAAGTTTTTTATATTTTTTGTGATATGCCACTGGTTACACACTCTTGTTCTGTGAGTACATAGATACAAACCAACAAAGTAGCTGCGCGTTGCCAGTTGTAAAAAATTGTTACTAAAAAATTTTCTTGCATAAAATAAATAAAAACTCAATAAATACAAAAGTTTTAAGCCCTTAAAGCACTAATACCATTCTTTATTTATTTACTCATCCAGCTATTAACTTAAGCAATGATAAGAAAAATTAGTACCTATTTAAAAACTCCATAAAATTTATTTTTTCATCGGTTTTTTTCTTTCTGTTTACTCAGATGCAATTAGGACAAGTTTACAGGTTAATCGTTAAACATTCAATTTGTGTAAATAAATCCAAACGCCCAAAAGCACTTCCCTAGTTAAGATATTTACAATTTGAGCACATAACCTACAATTTTTTGACAGAATGTGTTACCAACCATAACATAATAAATTAAACCAGATTAACTTAAAGTAAAGTAAATCATTACGAATCTGGTGTATCTAAATTTAAATATATTTTTTATAAGTATGTTTTTAAATCACAATGTTAAAACGATTATTTTACAAATTTTTACAAGGTCTAATTAGTGATCTAGCGATTTCAGGCTTTTATTTTTTTTCAAGTTTTTTCAGGTTTTTATTCTTTTATAAATATTTTGAAAGTTTGTAAATTTGTATTTTATTAGTAATAATAATAAGTAATTAGTGCGAAAGATTTTATGCTATGGCGGGTCGGGCGCTCACAAATATTCAATTAACAAATATGGTTTTGTGTTACGGGGAAGCGATGCAAAATGCTCGTCAAGCAAGAATTTTGTAGATAGGTATATTCAAAATTATCACAACGCCAATGACGGACATTCACCGCCCTCGGAGCAAAGTTTTGTACGTGCTGTGCAAAATTTAAGGGACCGCGGAAGATTTAGCGCATTTGTTGGTGATAGGGGTCGGGCTCAGGGACGTGAATTTGTGGCCCTTGAAGAACAAATTTTGGACGAAATGGAAGCAAATCCGAGAATTAGTACAAGACGATTAACTGCCCAACTTAGACAAATGTCCAACTTTGTTTCGTGGCGCACGATTCACGAAAATAGTTTGTACCAGTATCACCTACAAAAAGTTCAAGCTCTTCAGGATGGAGATTATGCGGTTGGAATTTTGCCATTGGTATATACAGAAAAATCAAGAAGATGCTGATTGGAGCCGTAGTGTTTTGTATACCGTTGAGGCCACATTTACGAGAGATGGGATTTGGGCAGCAACTCAGGAACTTAATTGTAAATAGTCCAGACATGTTTACGCGGGTGCGCGAAAGCATGCTTCGCAGAGTTTAAGCTTGCATTCTAAATAATGAAATCATTTTGAGCATCTCATATAAGGTAATACATTTTTAATTTTACATTTGGCAACACTGCATTAAAAAGTAATAGGTAAGGTTAATCCGCGGTTCCTAGTCGATCAGTGGCGTACTTTTTGGTAGGATAAAGGTTATTATAAATTATTTTTAGTCTTTGGAATTTAGAAAAAAAAAGTTTCAGGTGCTTCTTTATGGACCCTAAGGAACTACCCATTTTAATATATAACATTAATTACATAACACCCTGTATATATATGTGGTTGTTTTGACAGCAATACAAGCTTCGATATTGATTCCGACTAAGAAAGTTGGGCAACTAAAGCTATATTTTCCCTGGTTGTTTACTTAACTGAGTTATTATTAAAGACTTAAATTTAAAATATAGCAAAAATTATTTAAAATTTTTTGCATAACCCAGCTTTTTCAATATGACCTTCGGCTTTGTTTCGTTTTTTTGGCTATAAGATGTCTATGAAAATCTATAATATTTTTCAAAAACTGTTGAAAAATAAATAATATATAGGCTCTTAAAGTTCTATTTATGACATTATTTCCCTTTTGACATCCTATATTTTCTATTACATAAAACAAGATCTTCAATAAGTTTTACAATTTCGCTCTGGTGCATAAAGTTTGTAAAAAGCAAAGTATTGTTAAATTTTACTCTAGTCTAACAATCTTTCGTTGTCTGGGCAGCTGTTTATAAGTAAAATTAACTTATTTTTCTTTGTTTTTGATAATTACATTATAAAATTTGATACATTTGAGTTTGATGGCCTACAGTCCGTCAGCGGATAAAGCAGTTAAAGAATAAAGGAGCAAGATTAGCACCTTCCAATGATTGTCTAATTGAGGAATCTAATATCTAATATGTATAATTAAGGAATCTATAATGTACTTAACTCTTTAAAAATAATCAATAGTAAAGGACCTGAAGTTTATTTGGTTAAACCTTTACATTTCCTATTTAACTTGTTAAAAACTGGTAATTGTCCTTAAATTTGGAAAACCGATTGTGTCACTATTTTTAAAAGTGGATCCAATTTGGAAGTAGGTACTACTAGGTTTATTCAAAATTTTAGGTTATTTGTTTGTTTATAAGTTTTGTGACAGATTTTTTAATCAATAATCCATTGTTTTAATTTTTTTTTAATAAATTGGAAATTTTTGTTACCATGTTTTTTAACTGGTACATATATTAATTAAACTAAAATAAATTTAATTGAACTAAAAATTATATCATATAACATTAACTATAACTATAACATTGTCATAATCAAAATAAAATTTTTAGTCAAAGGTTGAAAGATGACTATTAAAATCTATAAAGTTACAGTTTTTAAAATCATAATAATAGTTTTTGGAACAATTGTTCACTTTTGAAAACATAAATTAAAATATTTAATTTCGAATGGTAAGCATCACATGAAATTAAAATAGCTAATGCAGTTTCCACGTTAATGTCAAGGTCAGATGTTAAAATTAAGTCCAACATTAAGTATTGCATTGTTTTAATTTTTTTTTAATAAATTGGAAATTTTTGTTACCATGTTTTTTAACTGGTACATATATTAATTAAACTAAAATAAATTTAATTAAACTAAAAATTATATCATATGTTTCTATAACATTGTCATAATCAAAATAAAATTTTTAGTCAAAGGTTGAAAGATGACTATTAAAATCTATAAAATTACAGTTTTTAAAATCTTTATAATAGTTTTTGGAACAATTGTTCACTTTTGACAACATAAATTAAAATATTTAATTTCGGATGGTAAGCATCACATGGAATTAAAATAGCTAATGCAGTTTCCACGTTAATGTCAAGGTCAGATGTTAAAATTAAGTCCAACATTAAGTATTGGCATTCTTTATAGTGTTATTTTGAAATAAGTTAAAATATGCAAACTATTCAGGTATTAACTGAGATTTTTCATTCATAATTTCTTTAGTTCTCAAGCCAAAATTTTCGTTCAATTGTTTTTAAAATATTGTAATCCCTACACAGTAGGGTGGGCCAAAAAAAACTTTTAATTTTCTTTTCTTTAGCTACCATGAAAATATCGTCCAAGATGACGAAAAAAAAGTTCTGATAAAGTTTGAGCTCTTAATATTAATATTATGGGGTGGCTCATCGCGATTTTTTATTTTCCATTTAAATAACACAGGAAAATACATTTTTTTGTTTGGAATTTTATTGCGTTTTAACGAATCAGTGAGTTATAGAAATCAATGGATATCCTTGTAGGGAATTAAACGATCTACAAAAAAGATCTAATATGATTTTTTGCATAGTCAACTCTTTTAAAAGTTATTTGAGGTTAAAGTTCAACTTCAAATAGTAAATGATGACTTTATAGTTTTTCATACTCTATCACGAAATATTGTCTCAAAAACATGAAATAGCATATCAAGTTTATCGAATCAGTGAGTTATAGAAATCAATACATATCCTTGTAGGGAATTGAACGATCTATAAAAAAGATCTAATACGATTTTTTGCATAGTCAACTCTTTTAAAAGTTATTTGAGGTTAAAATTCAACTTCAAATAGTAAATGATGACTTTATAGTTTTTCATACTCTATCACGAAATATTGTCTCAAAAACATGAAATAGCATATTTTTCGTGAAGTTTATCGAGTGTTCTTCGGTAAAACAATACAATTTTTAGGAAATATCCTTGTAGGGAATTGAACGATCTACAAAAAAGATCTGATATGATTTTTTGCATAGTCGACTCTTTTAAAAGTTATTTGAGGTTAAATTTTAACTTCAAATAGTAAATGATGACTTTTATAGTTTTTCATACTCTATCACGAAATATTTTCACCCATAATATAACAAGTGGTATGATTATCATCGATGATATTTTCGAATTGAAACCGAGCTGCAGATTTCACGAGTCCGCAGGACGAGTGAAATGTGCTGCTTCGGTTTCATTGAGTAAATGTCATCGATAATTAATCATACCACGAGTTATATTTAGTGAGAAAATATAATGAATTTTAGGATTTAACGAATTGTTAGTTTGGCATTTGAAATTAAAATGTGCTTTAAAATATAAAAAGACTTTAATAAACCTTATTTATTCAAACTTACCTTAATTTTATTATCGTTTACACCAACCCATCGATCTTTTAGAGTTTATAATTCATTATTTTAATCATTTAACAAACACAGTATTTAAATGTCAACAAATGTCAAATCAGGAAAAGTGTCAAAATCCTTAGCAACGTGTAAACAAGGTGATAAAAAATATTGCCGCTGTGATAAAATGCGTAACTATGGAATACTGGCATTTTATTGGTTCTAATTATAATGAATTGTATTGTCTCTCATATATTTTCTCAAAAACATGAAGTTTACCTATCGAGTGCACTGTTCTTAGGTAAAACATGTTCTTCGGTAAAACAATACAATTTTTAACCGGTCGGTTATTAAAATAAAATAAAAAATTTACAGCAGAGAAGTGCCTAATTTAATTTTATACACAATATTAAAATCCCACTGATAAAATGGATTATACAATTCGAAAACTATACTATACTATATCTTAATTTTGCTATGACTTACTTTTGTTTTTAAAGTATTATATTGGACTTTTATTTTTCAAATGATAGTAAAATATAATAATTATCAAAGTTTCATCACTAACACCAAAAAATAAACATTAACTAAGAATTACTTAAACAAATAATTTCTGCGCGTTAAATCGGCTCTCTAGCCCACTGTGACGCGTCATTTAAAAATTCTGACCAATTATACTTTTTTTAATGTAAAATGTTAAAACATTGGATAAATTTCTGCTACTTGGAGGTAGGAATATATATTAAACTCATTAAGTATTACTTTTTAGTATCACTGTTATAACAGTTACTATACAATAATTACTAGTGCTGTACAATTTATAAATTACCGGCTATAGCCGGTTAAGCCGGCCAAAAAAGTTTGATAAGTTAATTAGCTAGCTAACTGATCAGCTTAACTAATTTAACCGGTTAACTAAATTAGCTTAGCTAATTAGCTGGCGGCTTAACCGGTTAATTTAGCTTAGCTCAGGTAATTAGCTAACGGCTATTTTTTTTAATAATGATTTTTTTTTAATAATGATTTTTTATTCGCGGACAGGTTAAAAAAATAATAATGTTGATGTTGCTTTTATGACAAACAATAATAGAGTAATTTATTAGGATAAATAATATTTTAAATTTTATTTATAAAAATGGCTTTTAAATTAATTGTTAATTTTTTTTTCAGTTATATCTCTACTTTGATAAAGAAAAATTAATAAATTTGCATTTTCGGGAAGTAAGCAGTTCCGTTTAGAGCTTGTAATATTTCCGGCTGAGGTGCTAGATGACAGGTGACAGATGTCAAGTTGACAGATGACAAATAGCTGATGACAAATGACAGATGACAGGTGACAGACGAAATGTGACAGATGACAATTGACAGATGACAGGTGACAGATGAAAGGTGACAGATGACATCTGTCACCTGTCATCTGTCAGCTGTGTTTTGTCATATGTCAATTTTCATCTGTCACATCTGTCACCTTTTATCTGTCACATGTCATTTGTCATCAACCATTTGTCATCTGTCAACTTGAAATCTGTCACCTGTCATCTGGCACCTCAGCCGGAAATATTATAAGCTCTAAACGGAACTGCTTACTTCCCGAAAATGCAAATTTATTAATTTTCCTTTACCAAAATAGAAATATAACTAAAAAAACAATTTAACAATTAATTTAAAAGCCATTCTAATAAATAAAATGTAAAATATTATTTAACCTAATAAATTACTCTATTATTGTTTGTCATAAAAGCAACATAAATTTTATTATTTTTTTAACCTGTCCGTGAATAAGAAATCATTATATAGCTTTAAAAAATTAGCCGGTTAGCCGTTAACTAATTAGCTGAACTAAGCTAAATTAACCGGTTAAGCCACCAGCTAATTAGCTAAGCTAATTTAGTTAACCGGTTAAATTAGCTAAGCTGATCAGTTAGCTAGCTAATTAACTTAGCTACCTTTTTGGCCGGCTTAACCGGCTAAATTGTACAGCACTAATAGTTACTATACTGCATTTACTGTACTATAGTTACTATACTATAGTATTACTCCTTTAAGATTTATTAATGTCCAGTTAAAGTTGCAATTAGTTATCTGACAAATAATTTCCATGGATGCAATTGTCCTTGCAACGATAGATATGTAATTTAACTGTCAGATAGACTAACTGAAACTTAACCGAAAATTGATAAACCACACCTAACTATACTCATTCGTGGATCCGATTCTTTCTTTAGAGTTACTAGTTATTACATTTTAAATGTCATGTTACTTACTTTTTATTCCTATTAATACAATTTTTTTTCATTGCAAAAAATGTCCAAATCTCTCAACAATCCGCTTAGCGGTAGTGCCAATCCAGTTTTTGCATTTAGATATATTGTGGATAATGACGGTACTTAAACGACACTTCACACATAATTTTTTTTTAAATAATTACCAATTCACAAAGTATAAGTTCAACAAAATCTTACACGACCCCTCGGCTTGTAGTCAGTAGCTAATCAAATCATATCGTATATAATATATATATATATATATATACTACCCTATAGGGTGCTTCAAAAATAAAATTTAATTTTTTTTCGCTCTTACCCTCTCAAATGTTTCTATTTAATATTCCAGCTGAACTCTAAGAGGTCGCTGTTTTTATTTTAGTTTCCCATTTAATTAACATGGGAAAAAATAATAATATGTTTGGAATTTTATACCTCTGTATCAAAGTAACTTATGGCAATGATCATTGCAGTTTCTTATATAAAATGTAACGCTCTACAAAAAAGGTCTCATATTATTTTTCGATAAATTGATTTCTTCCAGAGTTATTCGAGGTCAAAGTTTGATTAACATCAAATTTTCTTTTTTTTTAATTTTATGGTACAATTAGCAGACGGGAGGTGAAAGGGGGCAAAACAAGGCAGCGGGGGGGGAGTCAAAATGGGCTACCCAAAAAAAGTTTTCCAAAATTGTACTATCCTTTTTCTCGCTCTACAGGCTCAGAATAATTATTTTCGATTAAACTTGTGAGTCACAATATTTTTAAATAATTTAGAAACCCCGCTTTCTCCAGCCCAGCGCTTTTTTTCTTTTCTACCTCTTTTGTTTGCTTGGTAATTTTTCTACCTAAACTGTATTTTTGTTTGCCTTAAACTAAAATGTTATAACAGAATCCTATTTTAAAATTAAAAATAAAATATATCTAGAAACATGTATTATAATAAATTTATAATGGAGTATTTGTACGGAACCACTCCAATATAAATAATAAAAAATGAAGAGAATGATAAAAGAGCCGCAATCTGGTGATGTGGTTAGCTATACAAGGCGCGTGGATATGTGTCAGCAGCTCTACTCGGGGCCGGGCCTAAGGGGGGTGTAGGGGGTGGAGTCACTCCCTCCCCAAAGTCTTGGCAGTTGGTTCCAAATCCAAACACGGTTGGCAAAATCTATAGTATTTGGGTCGGTTGGTTGGGTATACCTACCCTACCAACCAACCCATCACAATAAATAAAATGCAATATAATTTTTAAACTTTACCTACATATTACAAAATTATAATTTTTAATCTATTGTAACCTCCTATAATCGTTACCGTCAACCTTATTTTTATTAAAGGACATTATATTTCACACAAGCGGCATGTACAAAGTCGGCACCGCCTCGCGGCTTTGTCTTTCTAAGTTATTAATTAGTTGAAGCTTATCTAAGCTAAGTAAAACTGGTGTCAATAAATAGGAATTAATTTTTTTTTAATATGGAAAAGAAAGCTAGACCGGGCGGAGTTCTAGTAAAATGCTCATTATGTGGATTTGTGTTTAACAAGGACTACTTAGAAAAAAATGCACGAGGAAAATATTCACGGTGGAAATTTGGTTAAAATTAAAATTGTTACTGTTCCGGATAATCCACTTAGAGCCGTTTCACATGCGACTGATAAAGTCCTGACGATCAGTCCTGATGATACGGACTGACGCGTCAGTCCTTCATGACGGTCATGACCATTGTTTCACAAGCAACATATAGTACGGAAATGTCTACTACGAGACGGTTCTCAGCGCCTCCGGAACTGCGCTGTTGCCGCTTTTTGTATAAAGAGAATAATACAACGCAAAAAAGTTCTTCTTTGCTTTCGCAAAATTTTCAAAATCCGGAACTACTATTTACGCTACTTCTTCAAATGCTTTGTTCTTTGCATCCCTATTTTTGTAGTTCTCATCATCTGCATACCAGATGCATCTTCGCTGTTCGATGCTATTTATTACAATTTCAGTATCAATGCGTAAACTACTCATTGTGCAACACTGTTTCTGCTGACCGTACCATATGAAATACTCCATATAACTAACAGCCCTTAAGAGCCGTTTCACATGCGACTGATAAAGTCCTGACGATCAGTCCTGATGGTCAGTCCTGATGAATAGGGGCCATTGTTTAAATGAACTTTTTCACATGCACTGCGTATCATCGGTTGACTGATTCGTCGGCACGGGCATCGGGACAGCCCGTGCTCACTGCGTACCGTCAGGACTATTAAGGGCTGTTAGTTATATGGAGTATTTCATATAGTACGTACGATCAGCAGAAACAGTGTTGCACAATGAGTAGTTTACGCATTGATAGGTACTGAAATTATAATAAGTAGCATCGAACAGCGAAGATGCATCTGGTATGCAGATGATGAGAACTACAAAAATAGGGATGTGAAGAACATAGCATTTGAAGAAGTAGCGGAAATGGTACTTCCGGATTTTGAAAATTTAGTGGAAGCAAAAAAGAATTGTTTGCGTTGTATTATTCTCTTTACACAAAAAGCGGCAACAGCGTAGTTCCGGAGGCGCTGAAAACCGTCCCCTAGTAAAGACATTTCCGTACTGTACGTTGCTTGTGAAACAATGGTCATGACCGTCAGTCCGTATCATCAGGACTGACCGTCAGGACTTTATCAGTCGCATGTAAAACGGCTCTAATAGTCCTGACGGTACGCAGTGCGCACGGGCTGTCCCGATGCCCGTGCCGACGAATCGGTCAACCGATGATACGCAGTGCATGTGAAAAAGTTCATTTAAACAATGGCCCCTAGTCATCAGGACTGACCATCAGGACTGATCGTCAGGACTTTATCAGTAGCATGTGAAACGGCTCTTACATTGGTAGCAAATAAAAAAAATAGAGACTTCAAAAGAGCATGCATGCTAATGGTAGGTAAAGACATTCTTTATCTACACTTTAAAACACTTTATATTCATGATAAAACTACTGAAAATTTTTACTATTACTACTAAAGTATCGATAAAAAAATAAGTTGGTTTTTTTATCGTCTCCACCCCCCCAAAAAAGTGTGCCTCGGTACGCCCCTGTACCTACCTATATCTGTTTCAACAATAAATTAAAAATAAAAAACATATCATATTTCATTGGTCCCTCTTATTTATTAAATGAAAATTAATAATTATACAGTTTTAAATTAGGAATAGATAATTCATATCATTTAAATGTTTCCATACGCTTGGTGTTTTTGAGTTATGTTACTTTTCTTTTTTAAAAATACAGAGTATACTATAGTATTAACATTTGTTATTTGTTTTCTTGTAATTGTTTTAAAAATGTAATTTTATTTGCATCTTGAAAATTTTGACGATGAGCTTTTACCTACTCCTAAAAGAATATTTTGCTTTTCTTGCTCATTTTTTGTGTGCAAAGAATTGTATTCTTGAATCAGCGCAACTTCCCGTTCGGCTACGTCATTGACTACTTTTAGATTTCTGCAAATTTCAAAACATTTTTTGAAATCTTTATTATTTGACCAATGAGCAACATTTTTATGGAGAAAAGTGTCAGCTTTTAAATTCAATATTTGAAAAAATCGAATGCTATTTTCAGTGACAAAACTTTCCATACTTAATTCACTGATATTTTCTGTATTCATTTTTGCATTGATGTTTCTATCAAATATCAGTGAATTAAGTATGGAAAGTTTTGTCACTGAAAATAGCATTCGATTTTTTCAAATATTGAATTTAAAAGCTGACACATTTCTCCATAAAAATGTTGCTCAGTGGTCAAATAATAAATATTTCAAAAAAGCAGCAGTGGATTTTTTTTTATTTTAATTATAAAAAGGACATAAATTAATAACTACTTAGTGTAATTAATTAAATATGGTATCAAAATAAGGAAATTTTATAAAAGTACGTCTTAATTAATAAAACGGATATAAATTATTTATAAAATCGTATTAAAATGGGAAAAGTTTTATATAAATTAAATAAAATATTTCTTTCGGCAGGTTTTATATATGCTAAATAATTTAAGTGTTATTTTCTTAGTTTTTTTACCGTACCATCATACTGCCATTCCAATTGTTGCTTATTTTATAAGATGATACGTTTTTATTAACAAATTATTTTTTTTCATGAAAAAAATTTTTTTTCCGTAAAGTTCAATACACTGTCTCAGAGGGTATTAAAAAACTAGGTAACCCTTAAATTTTTAAAAATATCGATTAAAAACTAACGGAGTTATTTACTATTTTGCGCAGTAATAATTTCGCGGCTCGAATGAGCAAAAATACGAAAATCGATTTGAGCGACCTCTAAATATTCATCGAATTTGGATTTTTTGGTATTAATCTTTTAGTTTTAATGTAATCTTTACAATTTAGGCCAGTGCGGGTTCATTTAAAAAAAAGGCTTTTTTTGAATCACCCTATTTAGATATATGTATATTTTTTATTCAGTTTTTCGCTTTTTTGTAATTAGTTATTTTGAATTTTTTATATTTAATATATACCCAATTAAATATAAAAAATTCAAAATAACTAATTACAAAAAAGCGAAAAACTGAATAAAAAATATACATATATCTAAATAGCCGATCGCAACATAAAACATAAAGTCTTTATTTTATTGGGTAAATATTACTTTCCTCAGATTGCTTGCTTATCGAGTAAACAACAAATTGAAGGTTGGTTGTGGATCAAAAAATAAAATTAAAGTAGGTTATAATTTTTTACTTGCTGACACACATTTTAATTGAAAATGTATTTTTAACTAAATTAGCGGCTAGTTTACAAAATAACCAAGGATCTTGGCTAATTTACTTGAAATTATTAGGGAAACTAAAATAGCTGGATAGTTTGTATACTATCCAATTCAATTTGGCTAATATGAAAACCAAAATTTCTAGTAACACAAAATAGCCAAGCTTTAGCTAGTTTGTAAAGAGCATGCTAATGGTATACCATACCTATAGGTAAAGACATTCTTTATCTACACAAGATCGGTATCAAGATGAAACCCATAAACCATTCCAACGTAATATTTGTTTCTAATGACGTTATATTATTACCTGGACCTGTTTGGGCGGCAATTGGTATTGGAAATTGTGGACTTGACTTTCTCACATGTTAATTTTTGTCCTCGAATTGATTTTTGCACCGGTGCACCAACACTATCCGACAACTGGCGGGATTGCCATGAATTGTTGGCTTTGGAAGAAAAGTGTTTAGTTTTCTGTCTATATATTATATATATATTTCTTTACACCCGGGCTTCGTTTTATCGACTTACAAGAATTTTCTACTAGATATTCTTTGACCCTAATATGACCTTTTACATTATTGTGGCTTGATTCTCTCAATTTTGTGATAAATTTTCGACAAAAAATCTAATGTATAAAAAAGTCATAAAATATGTCCACCATTGTTTAAGTCAATGAAGAACCTGCTAATGTTATGACATACAATAAGTGCTATTAAGGTATATTTGTGTAAATAGAAACACATATTTTCCAGTTTATTAAACACAACGATACAAATAAATGCCTTTTCCTTTTATGTCTATTTAATAGTAAAACAGTTTTCCTATAAAATTCGCAAAGAGTCTATAAATTTAGAAAAGGAGAATAGGTTGGATCGTTAACGAGGACTTAACACGAACAATCCAATGTATGTAACTAAGTTGTTCAACTTACTACCTGCAGTATTTCGTATTGTCTACATTTATTCCAATCTCTTTATGCCAAGTTGTTTAACAATTTACGTGTTACAGCCTTTTAAATAAAACATTATAGTGTTTATACTACTTAGCAAGACAAAATCAAAGGGATTAGAGCTACTGCTTACTTAGTATATGGTTTCAACATTATTTTTTTTTCAATAATTTACTAGTCAAAATTTACATTATACTCCTCTATAACTGTACAGGGTGATTCCCTATAATGTCGCCCCCCTTTAACTTTTTTATTTTAAGTGTCCCAAAAAATTTAAAAGTTTGGTTATGTAGGTACTAAAAAATACTTTTTTTCTACTTATAAAGAAAATTGGAAAATTGATCAGTATATAGGAAAAAACAAAAAGTTAATTTTTTTTTCAATGGATCACCCTATATATGAATTTATTTTTCGATTCCTTGAAAAATTCTGAGCATAACTCATATACCTAAACTCAACCGTTTCTGAAATATTCGCACTTTAACTGTTATCATTAAATGTTTTTGTTAGAAATCAAGAAGCCTCAGTATACCAAAATTTGTATTTAAAATAAATTACTATAGTGACATTATGTCAATATGTCTTGTTAAATAAGTAAAAATGGCGATCAGACAGAGAAAGACAAACTATTTCAAATTATTATCTTAAAAATAATTTAAATATTTCAGAAACTGTTGAATTTAGGTATATGGTATGTTATATAAAATAAGCTTAGAATTTTACAAGGAATCGAAAAATAAATACATATATAGGGTGATCTATTGAAAAAAAATAAACTTTTTGTTTTTCCCTGATCAATTTTCCAATTTTCTTTATACGTAGAAAAAAAGTATTTTTTAGTACCTACATAACCACATAACCACTTAAATTTTTTGGGACACTTAAAATAAAAAAGTTAAAGGGGGGCGACATTAAAGGGGATCACCCTGTACATAACCCGTAATTTTATAGAATATTTTAAAACAGAAAGCAAAATATAATTTTCTTTACGTTTTTGACTTTCTGAATCCGAAAACCTACTAGAATTGCTTAATTAAGTTGATATTTATGATATATTGGAAAAATAGTTTAGCAAAAATATAAAATATAATAAAACGCAATAAATGTCAAAAGAATAAGATAAATCATATCTATACAGTTACTAACTGTTTATTTAGCTTAAATATAAAATTTTATTGTAAGCGAACTAAACCCAGTATTCTGTAGGCATATTTTGTTGTATTTTTATATAACTTAGGTATTTTTAGACGACAGTTCCTGGCCTGATCCCATTAGAAGGTCTGGCCTAAAAAGAAAACTTTTACAACTAATTTTCCTGACAATAAAATAAAATAAATTTACAAGCTAATGAAAATAGTTTTACATGAAATTTAAATATACTTATAACAATGTATGAGTCTAAAATTATGTATTTCATGCATTTCGCTTAATTTTAAAATGGAAAATAACTTGGTTATACTCTTTTTGTAACGTTAACTGACTTTATGTTTGCATTTTTTCAATTTTAAAAGTTTAGGGACTATAATAATTTTGAAACAGATGTAAATGTATTTTGCGTATTTACTTAGCAACGGATGTAAAAGTACATGTTTTTTGCGTACATAGCCATGAATGTTAATAGCTATTTGTGTATTAAGAGCGCAAAGTGATACATTGCCGCTCTGGGCGAGAAGTTTGACGCGCGACTTGTAGCGGAGCGCGGCTATCTCGCGAGAGCGGCAATGTTACTGCGCTTGAATTACACACAGGATTTTTTCTACAACCGGTGTTTCTATAAGAATATTTGTTAAAAATTAATAATTATTGATAACCTCAAATTTGACGTTTGTGTCAAAAGTCGCAAATGTGGCATTTCGCAATGTAAAATCAAAAATAACTCATTAAAGGTTGACTTTTACATTATATTTAATATCAAAATAACATTTTTTTGTCTACAGAACATAAAAGTATTTTACATTCTTTCCTATGTGTGATCTTTTAATCTTTTAACACATATTGACCAGTCTTTATAACGCTTTATTTACGCGCTGAAGTTAGTAACAGGTTTTAAATCACGGGTTGAAATTGGCTTATAAATTAGTTAACAGTTGTTAAATTTCATACAATCGTTAAAATAAAATGCCCTTCTTGTAAAATAATACTAAATGAAAATTATTGTATTATTTTGAGACAAAAATACAAAAGTATTAATTATTTTCCTAACGCCAATATTTAAACCTTTGTACTTTTGATTTCGCCGGTAGCACGGTGTTAAATAAGACTGTGACCGACAGTAAACTATATTTAACTAAAACATCATAAAAAATTTCGGGTAGAGACTCCACCATGGAGAATTTGGAATTTCGAAATTTGACTTTTGACCGCCGGTATTACAGATTTCCATTCATACGCGAATGGTTACTTTATTTTTGTATAGATATCGCTCTATACAAATATTTAATTTAAATAATTTAAAAAAAAATAATAAGTATTCGTTGCAGTATGCGAACTTTTCTAGACACGCTTTTAATTAAACACCTAAATTAAATTCGTGACTAAAATGGGGATTATTAAATATAATACATAATATACTATTATCTACTTCCACATTGACAAGCATTGGCTTTTAGACATTTTAGTCACGGGCTAAAGTTAGCTTTATTATAAATTGCGAAAAAGTAAGGTTAAATTTGTCAAATTTTTGACAATTAAAATTGGCTTTAAATTGTTATTTGTGTTCGTCGTAGATAAAGTACGGTAGGTATGCAACTCGTTTTATAAACTTAAGTTAAGAATTCTCTAGACGTTTTTATTAAACACTCGCTCGTTCCTACTAAAAATTGTAACTAAAATGACGTGAAGATAAATAAATGTTAATGTAATGCCAAAATATTCACGTTAAAAAAAATTGTCAAAAGTTAGTAAACTTTCAAAATGAGTATGATTTCTTGTACCAAAATTAAGTGAAGTAGCGTCATTTCATGGAATACAAAAAAAAAGTTTCAAAAACTACCGGTATACTGTGGTATATCACAGTGTAATTAAATAGAATAATTAGTTGGAATTTATTAGTTGTATGTAAGCAAAACATCATTATTTTGTAATACTAATAAAATACCAACCACTGCAAACGATTTTATTTTAAACGACTGAAAACGCTATAAATGTCCCTTTCAGGTTATGATAAAACTGGTAAAAATTAAATAAATCTTTTATATTTCAAGTTAACGTTTTTATTGCTTTACGTGGATTTTTATAAATATTCATAATTGTTATAAAAAAACCTTATTAAATAAAGTTTTTATTATTTTGTTTTTGGAGATTTAAATAGATAAATACAAAATTTCGTTTAAAATGTTAATATAATATTTTTTGTGTGATAAAAATTAAAAGAATGCGTACCCTGGCCTACTAAATGTTAAATTTATATAACCACTACAAACATTTTATAAAAGAAAAAATGTAATAAAGATTGGGTCATATAGCGTTTACACAAGGCATTTTTGTATGAGACGGAATTTAATTTTCTAAAAGAAAACAAGTGAAATTTAGTACTTGGCGAGATTAAAGAAAAACTCATCACGGCAAGGAATATCATAATACCTGTTTTATACATTTGTGGATTATGCAGAGCTGTTAAGATGATGTAGAGGGCCGTAAATGTTGCGAGTAATTGTATTCTAGCCAAGAATGGGTAACATCTTAACTTTAAATGCGCTATAAAAAAATTAATTTCTTTTTCGACAAATTGTTTTCGTATTGCTTTGGGAAATCTAAGTGTTCATTAGACGCTAATCGTCTTACTGCTTTAAAATTCCCAATTCATTAAAAAGCCAAACATTTTTTAATTACAACTCATTATTTCCTATTTTTTTCAAAATTTAGATGCTGTTTTAAAGGGCTTTACATTTAAAGTATGTCAATGATAAATACCTATCATAACTTATATTTGGGCGGTTAAAATCGTAAAATTATTTCCTTTAAAACGTAGGACGTTGCACAGGTTTGCTTTATCATGCCATCTAAATTACTATGCAAAAAATATTTTAAAGGAAATCTTCTTTCATGAAATTAATTTCCTGTTTAAGTATAACTCATGCGGCTGTTAACTACACTGAAAAAAATTATTACATTTAAATGTAAAGTTACAGGATTATTACCACATAAATTCCTAATTTTTACGACAAATTGTAAAATTACCTTTATTTTCGTCTAATATTAGACGAAAATAAAGGTAATTTTACAATTTGTCGTAAAAATTAGGAATTTATGTGGTAATAATCCTGTAACTTTACATTTAAATGTAATAATTTTTTTCAGTGTATATATCGTGATCCCATTAACATTTTTATTAGATAACCTTCTTAATAACCGTATTAAATGTATAACAAAAGCTAAGTGAGTTTTTTGACCTATATACAAGGTGATTTATTAATATTGCAAAATAATTCAGGATGCATAAAAATAAAAAAAATCAACAAGTTTTCGGAAACCCTTCAATTATACATAATATGTATGTGCAATCACTTTAAATCACGTTTTTAATAAATCACTTTAATAGCGACACTTTAAACATTTAAAAACGTTTAAAACCTCTCTTTGATATCCTGCGGTACAGCAAAATAAATAACATAACAACTGCGTCTTCATGCTCTCCTGATGCTTAAAACCGTTAATTTTTATCTTTCGCACACATTAACGTGACTTACCTCTGTGACTTTATGCTCAAGAAGTCTGATACTTACGAGCATTTATAGTCTGATACTTACGGGCATTTATAAACGTTTTTTGACGTCACTTTCGTCGCCTGCTAAAATTATATTCCCAACGCCCCAGAAAATTATATTTTAGTTGACTATTTTAGGCGTTCTTTACACGTGTGAATTCACGCGTGTAAATGTATATACATTAATGTAAATGTACATACATTAACCCCTTAAGGGGTTAATGTATGTACTTTGGACATGATTTTAATATCAAAAATTTTACTATAAATTATTGAAATATTTAAAAATATTTTACATATTTCAGCTTTAAATTTAACTACTTTGATGCATGTGGTGTTTTAATAAATGTTCTCTCTTCTTGTGGATATTAATTTTTAAAGAAGTTAGGTATACCTAATTTAATATGAATTTAAATTATTTTTATTTCTACACTATGGTAAATTTAAATTTTACCGTCTCCACAGGAGCGACAAAGTGTGTTTCTACTCACCTTGCAAAAATAATCACAAATGCCTAGGGGGACGCTGCAATAATATGTTAAACTTAAATTAAAAATAACATGTTTACGATTATAACTAACTTTTTTGGTTCAAACAAAAGCTGTATTTTTTCTATAAAATTATCAGCATAAAAAAATCTAATAAGTCATGTTGCATAGAAAAAAAATAACGTGTAAACCACGGCAATAATAATGATTTTCCAGGCTCGCTAAAGCTTGCAAATCCAAGTCCGACCGGTTTGTATTTTTTCTATAAAATTATCAGCATAAAAATCTAATAAGTCATGTTGTATAGAAAAAAAATAACGTGTAAACCACGGCAATAATAATGATTTTCCAGGCTCGCTAAAACTTGCAAATCCAAGTCCGACCGGTTTGGGAAGGACGCGTGAAAATAACAAGGATAGAACGCCAAACAGAAGGCGCTTACAATACGCACGCCTGACGCTCTGACCAATCAAATTTTGTTTGGCATTCTATCATTATTCTTTTCACGCGGGTATTGAACAACCATCCTTCCCAACGCGGTCGGACTTGGATTTGCAAACACTGTATATCTCTTCTTTTAGTCTAAAAAAATGTCACCTTACGGCATTTTTCTACAATATCCTATTATAATTTTATGTGGTAGTTTTATTGTTTAATAATACTGTCCTAGACAAGCACCTGTTTTGGCAACCCCGTTGTGGCCAATTCGTTCAATTTTTTTTCAAATATTAAGGAAACGCCGAATCCTTGGGTTATTGTTTTTGCTTTAGTGCGTTTAGTTTATAATGTTGGTATCATTGTTAAAGAAATGGAAACTGTGTAAAAGGTGATGTGTTGATATCCAATCCTAAACAAAAACGTTAACAATCCCATATATCAACAAATATGTTAAATTGTTAGTATACGTTAATTTCCCAACATGCCGAGCCAATCAGAATGCGGTGGCAATTTTGGGGGCGTGGCGCTTGTACACCCAGATTCAAAATGTAAATTGACCCTTTTATCATAATATTATTATGTATGCTGCATTTGGATTATTTTGTTTCTTAAAACGTTATTATTATTAAAAACTATAACCACGCCTTTTTTTTACTTGGATATTTTTTTCTGTGGAATTTTGTACTTCTGAATAAGTTTTGAATTTTCTAAAATTCATCCAAACCGCGACCAAAACTATTAATTTCTTGTAAGATGATCTGCGAAAAGTTTCTTAAAATTAAATCTGTGTAATTATGGTATTACATCATTCATCTTTAATTGTAATTACTCTCTTCAGAACTCGAAGGACGTAAAACAGATTAACCCAACCCATATAGTTATCTCATAAACAGGGCCGGCCCGAGGTACGGGCGAACCGGGCAACGGCCCAGAGCGGCATAATGGGGCGGCATTTTTACGATTTGTTAATGATAATCAATTTTATTCAACATACCTACTAACAATTTTTCGATTGGCGATTTTTTCAAGAATTACGCCCGAGAAATGCAGTTTAGATAATATCTTTGTTACAAAGATTTAATAGAGGCGCCCTCTTTCATTCGTTTCTTCAATCACATCCTGTAGTTTTCTATACTTTTGTTTGACAATTGACAATTAATAATTGAAAAATATTATATCACGATCGTGCGTTGTAAAATTAGTGCATTTCTAAGGTAGTTTAATAATTAGAAGTATAAAATGTCTGAAAAACGCAAAAAAGATTCAGGAACTTTTTATAAAAACAAAAGAAGGACGCGTGCGGCAGAAAATCGAGTACTAGCAGCAACCTTTTCCAAATTCTTGCAAAAAGGACCATCGTAGGCAGGTATAATAATTATACTCTAATTAAACAATATTGCATATGGGGCAAAATTTGCCAAGTGTACCAGGTGAAAAAAATTTTGTCACCGATTTTGTATAAACTTTACTTATTTGTTGTTCTTATAACGAAGAATCATAGCATAAAATTTTTTTGCTCTAGGATTGTTCATTCAAGAGTTATGGATTATTGAAATTTATCGATTTATTACTTTTTGGTGAAATCGCTTTTTATTTAAAAATTCATAACTTCTGTTCATCTTTTTATTATTATTATTTTAATTTCACCACCTTAAATGATTTTTTCCGTACTTTTCAAGGGGCTATACCGTTTTTGCAAAAAAAAAAATTTGCAATTTTTTTTTGAAATTTTGCAATATTTTGCATTTTTTTAAGCAATGTGTATTTTTTAATTTTTTTTAAATAGCATAAAATCGAGTGGGCCCCACATGTAGAAGGGAAGTTTTTCATATTTGAATGAGTGCGGGTCTAGCCATAGAATAGCTACTACACTGCTGTATGCGTTTATACCTAGTAGATGCGAGTAAACGAATACAAAATGATAATTTAAAATGTAAAATTAGTATGGTAGGGCGAAAAATTGAAGAAAAACAACACCAACACTTTATTCTTTCTGTATTTTACTTTAGCCACAAAAATAAAAATTAACATTATTCTAGTAATATCCGCCAAAAATCCTCCGAATTACGAAATCTACAAATCATATTTTAATCTGTAATTAATTATATTTAAAAAAATCATATTTTAATCTGCCGATTGGCAACACAAATATTCTGACTGACCGTTACGGTTTAATAAGTAAGTAATGTCCGTACGGCGAATGTTTAGAGCTCGTCATGACAGCAAAAACCGTTTATAGACATTATATATTATTAACGCCATTGACCTATTCAGCTTATAGGCAAGCCGTTACTGTTATAACAATAAATTTTTTATTTAATATCATCGATCCTCCTTGCGAAATCTATGTAGACCCATGCTTAAACAATTTGTGCAAAAAAATACAGTTAAAAAACTATATCGTGCGGCAGTGTAAATATTTAAAATATATCATTGACTACTCAAACATAATTTTACATTTTAAATTATCATTTTGTATTCGTTTACTCGTATCTACTAGGTATAAACGCATACGGCAGTGTAGTAGCTATTCGATGGCTAGACCCGCACGCATTCAAATATGAAAAACTTCCCTTCTACATGTCGGGCCCACTCTAATTTTTTTTTTATTTAAAGGTTACATAATAAACTTCGATTTTATGCTATTTTAAAAAAAATTAAAAAATACACATTGTTTAAAAAAATGCAAAATATTGCAAAATTTCAAAAAAAATTTGCAATTTTTTTTTTTTGCAAAAACGGTATAGCCCATTGAAAAGTACGGAAAAAATCATTTAAGGTGGTTAAATTAAAATATTTAATAAAGAGATGAACAGAAGTTATGAATTTTTAAATAAAAAGCGATTTCACCAAAAAGTAATAAATCGATAAATTTCAATAATCCATAACTATTGAATGAACAATCCTAGAGCAAAAAATTTGTATGCTATGATTCTTCGTTATAAGAACAACAAATAAGTAAAGTTTAAACAAAATCGGTGACAAAAATTTTTCCACCTGGTACACTTGGCAAATTTTGCCCCATATATGTAAATGAGATTTTATTTTTGTTGTGTACATCTAAACATTGTTTTTAGAGGTCTGACGTGCACCACAGCAGCATTCGGTTTTGCCAAAGTCCGATAAACTCATTACGTAATTATCGAGTTAATTTACTTTTTTAGATGATTCACCTGAAGTAAGTAAGTTACTTAAAATGTTCGGGTGCACTCGGTCTGTATACTTTTACATTAAAAATACGATATATATATATATATATATATATATATATATATATATATATACAGCAATTATGTATGTTATAATCTGAGCTATCGCGGAATATTGCGAAAGTAAATTTTAAAAAACCAAAGAATTCTTGTAATTTAAAAATATTGTTTAATTAAACTCACTACAATAATGACACTATTTATAGTATAAATAAATATATATGTCGGAGAATAGACATTTATTTAAGCGTGTTTACACTGTTCAAAATTTCATGACCAATTTAACACCAAATTAACACCATACGTGGTCTATATCGATACAAACCAAAATGGTGTTAAATAAGGTTCGTTGGTCCGGTGTCAATTCAAATACTAAAATGGTGTTAATTTAACTTTCACACAGTATTAAAATAAATTTTACCTGGTGTAAATTGAACTCCTTTTCAGTGTTAAATATTATGTGTTTGTGGTCAAATTATCATACTACACAGAAGAAAGGAAAAAAAAAGGAAACAGGAAGTTCCTTGACGCATTACTAGTATATTACCAGTGGTATTATTCCAGAAAATGAAACCTTCAACTCGCTAGAGATAATGTTTTTAGTGCGTTCCACTAACTTAAAATACTTCAAGTATTGACAGCTGTTTCCACCTATTTAAGGTCTCTTTAGTATCGAACAACTTTTAGTGTCACACCAAAGCAAAGGATTACCTAAGTTTATATATTCTTCATGTAAGTCAACAGAGGCGAGATTTAAGAACATCACGTGATCCACAAAAATATAACTACTTATGGGTCAACTGGGTTAAATGAACTATTCCTTTTTTTCTGGGTAGGTGCACTTCTCAAATATTTTTAGATAAACACCGTTTTGGTGTTCATTTTCAACCCTAATTTATGGTGTTATATTAACACCATTTGGTGTTGGATTTTGACTCCACTTTAGGATTACTTTTTACACCGCAGATATTTTAAACAGTGTAGTTTATAAGTTTATTAAAATAACAATTTGGTAAAATTAGGAATAGGTTCTCATGTTGTTTATCATAAATTAGACTTAAGAAATAGATTTTAGTTATTTAGTCTGCAGTCCGATAAGGATGCATTAGTGAAGGTGATGACTAACGATCACCAAACGTAGCCACGGTCTCGTGGGAAAGTAAAGATAAAGATTCACAAAAAGGTGGAAATGTACTCACCCTCGGGGGGATGAGATTCATTCTTAATCGGGCAATAAGACAGTAAAGACGCGTGTAAACCCGGAGACCGCGGATTCGTATAATCGTTAGTTTCATACTTTAATTTACTTTGTGCGTATAATCTTTAGCGTCTATCGTTTTGTCTAGTTAGATATTCGTAATTAAATGTACTAATTGTCGGGAATCAGTGTTTGATTGTTGTGAATGATGTCCAAGTCCAAGTAACGCGGCCCCGAAAAACACAGATTCGATCTCAGAAGTGGGATCGACTCCAGAGCCTGGAGTATCAGAAAAAATAGTGCCTTTTTTGGAACATCAAAACCAAAATATGATGGAATTAATAAGTGCAATTAAAACTACACCAGCTAGTGTACCCAGAGTATCATTACCGAAGTTTAACCCGGAGGATCCAAGTGCTGACCTATTTCCTGGTGTTCTACTGTTGATATGTGTTTATCCAAAAATCCATTGAAAGTTAGTGCACTTATTATCGCAATTAGTAAAGCACTGGAAGAATGACTGTCACAGGTATGTTTCCCTGGTATTACCTGGCCACAAGTCAAGGATCTCTTCGTAGAACGTTACGACGGTGTCGAAACTTCGGCTGCCACTTTAATTAATATGTTCAAAGTCGTCCTAAAGAAAGTGAATGTCTTTTGTCCTTTAATATCCGCCTCATGACATCTCTTACGTCCAGATGGAAGTCAATGAGCATCGAAGAAATAACGGTATCGGCCGTATTAGCACACATGGCCCAATTTAATAATCGACTGAAGCGATTATTTTTCAAGACCAGTATAAAAACCAGGGCTCAATGCAAAGAGAGTTAAAGGCATTCTCGTATGGTAAGCGGAAAGCCGCTTTAACTTAAGAAGATTCTACCTCATCTTATGCAAAAGGACATAAATTATCAACTACAATAAAGTGTCAGTTTTGTGGAAAAGTGGGTCATAAAATAAGTGAATGCCGTTTTAGAATTAACGAAAGCGAAAACACATCTGGAATCCATCAGTCCAGTGCTAGTGCATCGCCTTAAATAAATCTGTTGTAAGGTGCATCAGGTGTTGTGCTTCCGGTTATATTGCGTTAAAGTGCCCTTTAGCCACCAGTGGGTCGTATTTTAAAGGTATTTAAGAAAATACGACCGGAGAGAAAAGGGTAAGAGTGGTCAAGCCAACCGGCTCGCTTATTCAATCTGGTGAGTCGTATTTATTCTGTTTTGACTTGTTTACCGATATTCGCTTATTAAAGAAATTGTAACCTCCAAGTTCTCAGGTAAAAGAGTTAAGAATTTTATTGTTTTGAGAGGCATTGGGAATACTACTATTCATAGCACTCTACAAATACTGTTTAAAATAGTCATTAACAATTATACCTTAGAAACTATATTTCATGTAATACCTCATGCTTAATTGCAAAGTGATATTGTAATGTCATTTCATCTACGATTGACTGTGAAATTATTTGTCAAGGTTTTCATGTTAACCTGACGTTTTAAAATTAATTGGAATAATATCCTAGATTTGTAGTTTTACTAAGGTTTTGTCTTTTGGATGTATTGTTTTTATTGTCTATAATTTACTAAGATCGCCACCGATGAGATTAAAATACGTCTAATTAATACTATTATAACTTTTCAGAGACGGTCATATTGTTTAAGTTCCGATAAGCGACAAATAGTAAAGAATAAAATAAACAAATTGTAAAAGGCTCGTATTATTCGGCCCAGTATTTACTTTTGCTAGCCAAATCTTATTAGTTAAAAAAAAAGATAGATCTGATCGTTTTTACATAAATTATTGCGAATTAAACAATAATACAGTACTGCCTCTTATTGCAGATCAATTGCTAGACTTTGTGGCGCCCAATATTTTTATAGTTTAGACATGTCAAGTGGTCTTCATCAGATGCGGATTTACCCAGACTAAAGGTACCGTGTTTGCAGTATCTAACCATTCTGTTTAAAGTATACACCATCTGTTTGCAAACTAGCTGTTATAAAAGAATTTTGCTTATTCTTTTGTTCTTGTTTATATGAACGATATTATAATTGTTTCTCGTACAATACAGGATGCATTTTAAATACTTTAATTAGACTTTAAAGTTCTTATAAAAGCAGGATTATTATTTCAAAATTCTTCAAAAATAGTACAGAGTATCTTGGTTATAAAATTAAAGGAAGCGAACACTGACGTAATTGTCGTAAAATTAAAGCACTTACAGTAAATGTACCTACCTGATCCTGAGAACGTCTCTCAGCTGAGACAGTTCATTGGCCTCGCATAATATTTTCGAAAATTTGTACCCAAATTAATTTGTCTCAGATAATAAAACCTCTATTAATTAACTACAGGTAAAATTAAATTAAGTCACTAAAGCCAGTCCCTTTGAACTTTTGACTAGCAAGATAGCTAGGCCTTTCTAATTGATGTCTGTTGCTGATAGATAATCCGAAATTAATATTACTAACGTAAGAAATCGCGCAAGTCAAAATATAAAAAGTGTTCCATTGCATGATAAGTCTAGATTTAATGATAATAAAGTTAAAAAATTAGATTTAACGTAGGTGACCATGTTTACTTAACAATGAAAAGTTAAAATAAACTTGATCTAAAGTTTAGACGCCCATTTCTGATAGCAGAAGTTCTAGAAGGTCATAGATATACCTTAAACTCTTTAAAAATAATAGATCTTACAAGAATTCACACGATCACTTGAAAAAAAATGCCCTATGCCAGGTCCTCAGTGAGTTAGAGAGTTCTAACGAGGAAAACACTCAGAGAGGTGTTGTAGCTCAAGGTGTTGAAAGAGACACCGAAGCTGAAGGTGTTGCAAGAGACACCGTAGCTCAAGGTGTTGAAAGAGACACCGAAGCTGAAGGTGTTGAAAGAGACACCGTAGCTCAAGGTGTTGAAAGAGACACCGAAGCTGAAGAAGTTGCAAGAGACACCGTAGCTCAAGGTGTTGAAAGAGACACCGAAGCTGAAGGTGTTGAAAGAGACACCGTAGCTCAAGGTGTTGAAAGAGACACCGAAGCTGAAGGTGTTGCAAGAGACACCGTAGCTCAAGGTGTTGAAAGAGACATCGCAGCTAAAGGTGTTGCAAGAGACACCGTAGCTCAAGGTGTTGAAAGAGACACCGTAGCTGAAGGTGTTGCAAGAGACACCGTAGCTCAAGGTGTTGAAAGAGACATCGCAGCTAAAGGTGTTGCAAGAGACACCGTAGCTCAAGGTGTTGAAAGAGACACCGTAGCTGAAGGTGTTGCAAGAGACACCGTAGCTCAAGGTGTTGAAAGAGACATCGCAGCTAAAGGTGTTGCAAGAGACACCGAGAATAGTGCTACATGCGCCAGGCTGTAGTCGCAACTGCAAGCCTAAAGTGGTTTGATCAGGGCGTGATGGGCAGCTGGTGATGTAGCGGGGGCCTAGTATGTATTTGAGTGAATTTTCTTGTTATCGAAATGGACTTTTAAACTAAGAGCATTGTTAGTTGTGTAAATTGTAAAAGTGGTATTAAAACCTTAAATCTAAATATTGCAATTGCACCCGAGGACGTGTGATCGTCAGGACAGCCGTGTCGGAGAATAGATATTAATTTAAGCGTGTTTAGTTTATAAGTTTATTAAAATAACAATTTGGTAAAATTAGGAATAGGTTCTCATGTTGTTTATCATAAATTAGACTTAAGAAATACATTTTAGGGAACAGTTATTTAGTCTGCAGTCCGATAAGGATGCATTAGTAAAGGTGATGACTAACGATCACCAAACGTAGCCACGGTCTCGTGGGAAAGTAAAGATAAAGATTCACAAAAAGGTGGAAATGTACTCACCCTCGGGGGGATGAGATTCATTCTTAATCGGGCAATAAGACAGTAAAGACGCGTGTAAACCCGGAGACCGCGGATTCGTATAATCGTTAGTTTCATACTTTAATTTACTTTGTGCGTATAATCTTTAGCGTCTATCGTTTTGTCTAGTTAGATATTCGTAATTAAATGTACTAATTGTCGAGAATCAGTGTTTGATTGTTGTAAATGATGTCCAAGTCCAAGTAACGCGGCCCCGAAAAACACCGATTCGAAAATATTGTTTAATTAAACTCACTACAATAATGACACTATTTATAGTATATATATATATATATACAGAGGACTGCATAAAAAACGGCCATTACTGTAGCATCGTTATTCCTTATCCGATTTTCAAAATTCAAAAACCAGTTTGAATGGTATGATGTCTTCTATGATTCGACGGTTAAAAATATTTTTTTTATTATGATGCTCGTGAGCACTGATAGTCAACTTTTTTTTTTCAAATGACAACTATATTTTTTTATATTTTTTTCGCATTTCTTATGCTTTTCTGAGCATAAAGGTATATCAATATCATAATTTTAATTATAAAACACGAAGAAAAAAAATAAAACTGCGAAAATTTTTACATATCGCAGTAGCATCAGGACACCCACAAAATACTTACAATTTAATAATATGCGTATCCATGGTTACGGCTTTTTTCTCTGTGTACGTCAGGCTTCAGTTCATAAAAGAAATGTAAATAACTAAATAACCAAACCGATTTACAAGATTAGACACATAATTATTTTAAAAATGAATAATGTGATATGTAAAAATTTTCTTCGTGTTTTCGTTGGGAAGGATATATCAATACCTGCGTGAAAAGAATAAGGATAGAATGCCAAACAGAAAGAAGCGCCTTCTGTTTGGCGTTCTATCCTTGTTATTTTCACGCGTCCTTCCCAAACCGGTCGGACTTGGATTTGCAAGCACTGTATAGGATATAATCATTGACAACTGATGCAATTATGTATATATATTTAACAGTATATTGCCTTACCTAGTAATTCTAAAGCATAAAAAAATTTAAAAATTTGCCAAAAATTACGTTAAACTACTTTTTTTCCTATTAATGCTGAATAAAAAGGGGGCGGAAAAATTATCTTCGCCCGAGGCGGCAAAAAACGTCGGGCCGGCCCTGCTCATAAACTACTGGGGTTACAAAAAAATTAATTTTATTTTTATTAATTTAAATAGAACATGGCGTTTTTGTTTGTATTATGTGGTTTACCCTGTATACACACTTCACAATCATTTAATTTTTAAATTTAAAAATTAAGCTAGGCTTAGCAAAACAAAAACAAATTTTCGTTGGCAACAAATTTATCCGATGCTCGGCATGTTGGGAAATTAACGTATGCTTAAATTGTTCTGTGTTAAATTATTTAATATCATTTACCAATATTATTATTAATGGAGTTTTGTGCAATTGTGTGGGACTATCATGCGTCTGAAGTTTGTAAAAAAATAAACAAAAATTGCTTTGCACTTTAAAGACTTCCTTAAATTTGTAATCTTTCAACTTGTAAGACGTTTTATTGTTCAAATTTTATGTTGGGGCTATTCTTCTATAGAAGAATAGCCCCAACGAGTATTTCTAATACAAAAAAGAGATATAAGATCAATGTTAGGTTTATATTTTAGAGAAAGAAAGGCGCATTTTGTTGATCAGAGGATTTTAACTGTGCCTTGTTTGTTTATACTGGAAGTTTTAAAGTTAATAAAAAACAATGTATGCCAATTGAATTTCAAAACACAAGTCTTGGATTTAATTTGCAATATGATGCACACCGGCTTGAACTATATGTAAATAATCCCTATTATATAGGGGCAATGCTGTACAATAAACTGCCTGAACCAATAAAAAATTGTTTATCTACTCCTATTGCATAATAATGTAGTTTTCAGTGAATAATGATAAACATTATAAACTCCCTGCCTAACAACGGGAATATTAAACTCATTAATTACCTTTGATTTGGTTTTAATATATATTGGAGTAGATAAAGTATAGTATTACACTCGTATAATAATATACTATTAATTGATAAGTTTTTAATTATTGTAAGAAATATTTTTTTATTGCTTGATTTTTATTCGGTTCATCATTTAAATTTTTTTATTTATATTTAGTTTAATTTAATTTTAATTTCTCTTTTTTACGAATTCTACTTTCTCTCTAAAAATGAATTAGTCAAAAATGACTAATTTTATTAATAGTTATTAGTGGATGCTTTTTCACTTGTACCATGGTTAACCATGGAATACCATGGTATCAAAAAATTTAACAGCCAATTCTTATGTAAAATTGTCCCCTGAATCTGAAAATACCGTCAAAAATTACGGGTGGAGCAGTTTTTGAGATATAGTCAATTCCATATTAATTGACATTTTCGGATTCAGGGGACAATTTTACATAAGAATTGGATGTTAAATTGTGTGATACCATGGTATTTCATGGTTAACCATGGTACAAGTGAAAAGTTGCCACTAATAACTATTAAATTAGTCATTTTTGACTAATTCATTTTTGGAGAGCTGTGATCCTTTGAATCAATAAATTAATAAATTAATTTTCTTAATATTATTATTATTTTACAATTAGTATTATTTTATAAATGTGCGTTGACTGCCGCGGTCATTGACGCCATAACCGGAAAGGAAAATTCTTATGGACAGCCTAATATTACACTGGGTAGTGTCGGACTCTTACCGGCTAAAAACCTCACCTGATTAGATTTAACGAAAAAAAAAAATCAAATAAACAAGTATGAAAAAATAAATGACATAGAATAAAATGGGACATGGTATCACAGATGTTACTTTAAATTATATTTAAAAATCTATTTTCACTAAGAAAGGTAAGAACTTTCTCATTTCTTTTAGTTGGACGTTAAAGATACTATGGGTTACTCTTTTCTGATGTAAAGAGGGATATTCGACAAGAATGTGTCTCACCGGACACCACAGTCTTCATAGATTGGTGTGACCCAACCTTAACCTTGTTACAAAAAAACTTGTTGCTTGCGGCTCAACGTAGAATTTTTGCATCCACTTACCAAGTCGGTTATATTATTAATTTATTTTATTTTCTGCCCATCCTCACTTCATTTTACTATAATTGCATCTTTAATATTTTTTGTAACCTGAGTCTTTTCCAATTTTAGGCCTTAAAGATCCTCCAAATATTCAACAGTCCAGGATGAACTATTGAAAACAAATGAAGAGTCTTCGACTGGCATGTTTAGGTGCTATTAATCACCCATCAGTCTGGCCTTAGAAATAAATGATGTGTACTTAGGATTTTTCAAGGGTACGACCATAGACAATGGGTACGACGTCATTATTAAGATAAGGATGGACAAAGTTGGGAATTACACCTTTTGGAATACCAGATTCTACGTGAAGTATACGAATGGGTGATGTAGGAAAAGCTCCTATAGCATATCGTATTCCCGCATTGTATAACATATTAAGTGGTTGTGATGTGGACTTTGAAGCAGACCCGTAGTCCAGCTTGGAGATATAAACAAGGTAGTGATATAAACAAGGTAAGTAAAGAATCTCCATGTGTCATTTAGTATGGGCAAGATTATTTATTTAATTTATTTATTTGATCCCAAGGTATTTTAATTCTTTTCCACAAAAAAACGGGAAAAAAGTACCATATAATATGTTTTTTTAAGTAAAGTTTAAGATTTTTAAGACAAATTTGGCTAGTTCCGTTGAAATCGCTTAACTTTTGAACGATTTCTTGGCCAAACTCGAGGAAAAGGTCCTTCGGGATGATAATTCGTTTCCTATTGCAAACGGGCCGGATCCGCACGAAACTTTTCGAACTACGATTTTAATTTTTTTTTTTCGAAAATTTTCCAAACGTTTTGTAGGGCGAGAGAAATTTTCGAAATTGGCCAAACGAAATACACGAATCGACGGGTAAAAGACCAAAGTTTGACATACTAAAAGATGAACTTTATCGAATAAAAACTAATCGGCCAGAAACCCGTTTAATTTTTGTTAGGTATTTAAAAAAGTTAACCAATTAAAATCTCCAAAATTAAATCGATTACAAGGGGATCCAACAAAATATTAGGTAATAATGCCAAATTTAATTGCGGTGTTGCCAGCTTTTGCAAAACTTTCCCAATCGAAAAAATATAATTAATAAAATTCATTTATCAGGTGGATCTTTGAATTAAAGTCGATTTAATTTTTTTCGCAAATCATATACAAGGGAACCCAACAAAGTATCCAACACTTTGAACAGGTGACATATGTTAAGTGGCAGATGTCAAGTTGACAGATGTTAGATGACAGATGACAGGTGACAAATGGCAGATGACAGATGACTAATGGACTAATATGACTATTGATCATCCTTGATCAAACCTAATTGGTTTTCGGAAAGTTCGCCATTACTAGCCTTCCATTTCTGACCTATTTGGAGTTCAACGATGTAGTCACCTTCCCAACGTTTCCAAAAATGTTGGCAGATCTTCTGCATTAACTGAAATCTTGTGAGACGATTCAAGTTGACATCCATAAGGTTTTCGTCTGGCGCCGATATCAATGTTCTGCCGATGAGACAGTGACTCGGGGTGAGGGCACTGAGGTCGCTAGGTTCGGAGGAGAGTGGGACAAGGGGCCGAGAATTTAAAATAGCCTCGATCTGACAGAGTACGGTACTGAACTCTTCGAAAGTGAGGTAAGCATTGTCCAAGACATGTTTTAAATGAGGCTTTACACATTTTACATTAGACTCCCACAAACCGCCCATGTGTGGAGAATATGGAGGGATAAACTGCCAGTATATGCCCTCTCAGCACTTAACGATTTAATATTTTTTGTATTTACACTTAACAACCTACCCAATTCACGAAAAGCACCAACAAACATTTTTGCCATTATCCGATACAATCTTGATCGGCTTTCCACGTCTGGACACAAATCGTCTTAACGCCTATAAGAAAGACTCAGTGGAAAGACTCGATACTAATTCGATGTGCACAGTCTTCGTGGAAAAGCATATGAATAAACCAATATAACATTTTTCAAATTTTCCGCCGCGACCTTTACTTAAGCCGTGCCGCACTGTAAAAGGACCAGCATAATCGATCCCAACGCATCAAAATGGAGGGGAGGAAACTATTCTTTCGCGCGGAAGGTTACCCATTAACGGCTGTACAGTATCGCCGCGAAATCTGGCACATTTAACACAACTTTTTACAGTAGAACGCGCTAAGTTACGTCCACCGACAGGCCAAAATTCCTCTCTTATAAAAGCTAATAGATTTTGAGGACCTACATGTAAGTGACGAAGGTCATAAGCAAACAGTAACTTAATAAAATGATGAACAGAATCCAGCACCACAGGGTGCTTTCTATTAAAACTGAGAACCGAATACTCTAATCGGCCACCAACGCGCAGTACATTCTCGGTATCTAAGAAGGGTGTTAAATTTAGCAACTTGTTTTGCTGCCTAATCTGCAATTCTGTAATAAATTTGAAATTTCCTTAGAAAAATATTGTTCCTGCGACATTTTTATTAAAGCCTTTCGCGCGATCCAATTCTTGTTTAGATAAAAACTCAGTAACACCATCGACTTTCATCCCTTTACAATTTTCTATAAATCGCAACATGTACGCAATGGTTCTCAATAAACGCGTATAACTAGAAAATTTTTCGAAAGGAAAAAATTTCATCTGTAAACGCCTGCACCGAAACGCATGTCTGTTGTTTTAACTGTGGTAAATCACTTAGTTTGCATTTTGAAATCGGACACTCGTGTTCTTCTAAGCCTAACCAAGCAGGCCCATGTCACCAAATTGGAATCTTTGACAACTCACTAGGATAAAGCCCTCTCGTTACTAAATCCGCTGGGTTATCTTGCGTGGGCACATAGCGCCATTTACTCTCGTTGGACAAGTTTTGAATTTCCGCAACTCTATTTGCGACAAAAACTTTTAATAAATTTGAACTAGTGTTTATCCAAGCAAGAGTTATTTGCGAATCACACCACGAAAAACATTTACCGAACTTAAGATTCTTCATCGATTTTCGAATCTTGTCCATTAAACGTGAGAGAACCAGCGCGCCGCATAATTCGAGACACGGTATACTTATTGTAACTTTTAACAGGTGAACATGTACTTTGCCCTCGATATCAGTACTGACGTAAGCGCATGCTCCGAACGCGCAGTAGCCATGTAATTCAATACGTTGTGCATTGTCGCACACTACTCTTCTGGTTACAGACAGACCAATCAAATCTGGAAATTCGTTCAAAAATCTGAACCACCGCACAGTGTTTCAATTCTGGAAAATACCGGCAAAACCTCCATAATTGACATTTTTTTTCAGGTAAATTTTGAGTTAGATGGGTAGTTAATACCTGTCTCCATTCTGTATTGAAAAAAAATTATATAAAATACGTATATTTTGTCTTGTACATCAGTTTAAACTTGACGCTTTCAGTTGAAGGTACTTAACACGCGATCGCTGCGTAAAATTGTTTATTGTTTAAAAGTGAATAACTTGTGTTTGGTGTGTCCGATTGTTATGCGGTTTGATGAAGGGTGATCTTCAAGGTATTTAAAATTCAGATATGTATTTGTTTTTTGTAGATTTTGCTTGTACAACGGGTTATTATAACCGACAAGATCGGTCTGTTAAAATCGCAAACTTTGAATCGAGCTTTTAGAACAATGGAGCTACAAAAATTGTAATGAATTGTAAGGCATCAGTTCAAGATCCGTTAAATAGCTTAGAATTTTGTCTATCAAGCCATCAATAAATTAGCTGCCTCAACTTGCCCCCGGCTCTTTAAAACTACATGTTCTTGGGCGCTCAGGCACGGTTGTGGTAAAAAACCTCGCGATTTTAAGCCTATGTCGAGCGCGTATCTGTGTTTTTGCTTTACAAAATATAAGATTTTTTTTTATTTCTGGGTTGCGTTCATGACGTTTACTCGATTCACTCGGATTTAACTCAAAACTATATTACAACAGCGGTGTCTAGACTTTAACTTGCGTAAATCGTTCGTGACTACTAAGATACTACTAAGACGACTAAGATACTACCGATTTTACATATTTAACCCACCTCTTGTAGGTGCGTAAAAACAACTCCGCATGCGCATTATAGTGTTAATGTCAAATTTGAATTGACAATTTTTTTATCGAATTAAGAAATCGTTGTTAAAATATTAAGTAAAAGAAATATTACAAATTTAAAATACTTAATATAAAATCTGTTATATTTAAATTTTATAAATAAATTTTGAAAGTTTCTCGGGAGAAAACGATGGAAGATGTTTTCCATTGGCTTATGGCATCTTCCGATCCGTATATTTCTAGCTTCAGAAAATTTGCTCCGAAAAAGAGCAAATCTTTGTCCCGCGAAGCAATAAAACTGTTGCTATCTTCTGATGGTTTCCTATGCACTGCTAATGATACAACGAGCGAATCCAGTGACGGAGATTGTTTAATATATATGTAGCTATTAAATAATATCATATAAATGTAATTATAATAAACTAAATTAAGCTATTTTATAAAAAGATGCCACTCTCGTCCCAGCCGTCGAGTGAGTAAGTCGACGTAGCAGATGCAGAGAGTAAACGTAAATCGATAAAACCATAACCAACAATTAAACCTTCATAGTGCAAACTACTATAGTGTAAAAAAATACAGTGAGTACAGACTACAATACGGTCAATAATTAGTTGAGGGCCAAGTGAAAGGAGGAGTGAAGTGACAGGTGCAGGCGAACATAGTGAAACGGTCAAAAGAGTTAAGTGTTGAGTGACAAGAAAGTGTTGAGTGACAAGTGTCAGTGCCTGAGCGGTCTCACCATCGGTCAACAGGTCGATTTCCACAGGCCAAACAAAAGAGGACATACAAGGGAGGAACAGGCCACCTGCAAATATTTTCTATGTATCCTCAAATTCATTCGCATGACCTAACTCATAATTTGCAAATTGAACTAAACAAGGCACATTGCCTAACAAAAAAAACAATATTCATCGGCATCAAATTAAATAAAAGTCAATTTTCCAAGAAAAACCAAACAGCCGATCGCGGACACGCACCAAAGTTGAACAGGGTAATAAAGCTGTCAACACAACAACTCAAGTAAAATAAACCGAGACCAAATAAATTTGACACTTAAGACATAAACAACACATAAACTAAGAAAAATAAACAAAGAAAAAAAAGCACTCTAATCAAACTCCATGGAATTTGTAAACACTTGACTTCATAGTAAAAGTAATAAAAATACCCCCCACTGGGAACTGCCTTATCGCAGCGATTGCACATCAGCTGTTTAACACGGTGATAGGTTCGTTACGCGAAACTGAAACAACAGCAGAGACTAGACAAATATTAAACAACCACTTATGTAATAACCTACACTGAAAGAAATTTGTTGCTGAAAGTAAATACAAATTTATACTAAAAAAATTTTATACTAGTGCTTTACACATTTATACTACTGTTTATTATGAATGTATGTTAAATTTTGTAATACATTTATTGTAAAGAAGATATGTTAGATCTAAATAAAAATAAACTTACCCTTACTATAAAATGTAAACTATAAGTGATTTACAGCAAAAAAAAAAAATATTGCTAGAAACACCATGGCATTTTTCTTAAAAGTTACAAACATAAATTGTATCAATCTTTAAAATATTTTATGCTGATTCGGTGATGCGACAATATGATATGCTAAGATTTAGTATATTATTGTTTAGAATTTACATAATAAATCCACGCCAACCCAGAAGTTCCAGAACTGTTTGGTCAGTTTTAACACATTTATTCTTAAAGAAAATATGTAAAATTTGGTAAAATTTAACACATTTATATTGCTAGGGCAGCAATAGGCTGCTAACCAAACGAATATATTGGTTTTAGCAATGTATGTGGTAGTCCATATATAAAACATAAAATATATTTGCCCTAATTATTTTTTATTTAACTTTAGTATATATTTCTTTCAATGTAGGAACGTACAGACCCTACATCGAGGATGCAATAAATGAACTAAGCAGTCGTTATGAACACATAAGTGACAAAACAGGACAAATTTATGCGTACCTAAACGATCACGGTAATTAGCCCAATTAAAATACTGGGCCCACGTCACTCGTAGACAACACAACAACATACTACAAGCCACCCTTTAACTAGATCTTAAAGACAAAAAAGTCGGGAGACCATGCTTCAATTCATGACACGTTAGCACAAAACATGCACTTCTCACAAATTAACAAGACCAGTTGGGAGCAACTAAGCAACAATAAAAACAAAATAAAAAAAAACAACCGACACACTTTACCAAGTTCAGGAACTATCCGACACGGATAATGACAATAATGAACAAGACGAAGACCTCGACTAGGAAACTACACCCTGAAGCAATAACAACTCCCCAACTCCAAATAGTAATCCCAAATGTTTGGAGTAATATTAATCGACTGGTCTAGGGGGATTCCGCGTCGTACTTAGTTTTAAGTCGGCGTAATTGTCCCCCAAAAACCAACACCCTCCCGTCCCTTCTCCATACCCCACTGAGCGTATAGCATAGGCTCGGCGAACCCGGGAAAGGCTATTATAACTATTCGCCTCTCGCTCTCGAGCTCCAAATAGGGGACAGTACGGAACGCAATGGACATTCGCACCCAGCAAACACGGGTGAAGCCGTGAAGTTGCTGGGGAAGAATAAAAATCGGCGTAAGTAAACATAGGCCTGTACGGGGTTCGTGAGTCAAGAGGAAATGGGGCTGGTTATACGTCTCTTATACTCATATACTCATACTCATAAGCTATTTTATAAAAAGATGTTTTATTAGATTTTAAAAAGAACCTATTACGGGTTTTTAATTAATTTCGACAATATTTGATAAAAATGTCCGCCATTTGAGGTCCACCATTTTGAATTTTGGAATTCTGATTTCAGATTCATTATCAGCGACCACAAAAATCCCTGTATGGTGATTTTCAATTAATTCCGTCAATTTTTTTACAAATATGTCCGCCATTTTGGATCAACCATTTTGAAATTCCTCTATATACGGATTTTTAGGAGAATCCGACAACTCCTTGATATTTTGCCGAAAATTTCGAAAATTGAAACACTGTGCACTGGTCGGATAAATGCTTGGGCAAAGCATCATCCCAACCTAGTTTTTCAAACCATAAACTCTGCATTAAAATTTTAGTAATAATGATTACCGGGCTGACTAAACCTAATGGATTGAATATTTAGCATTTACTGATAAAATAAGCCTCTTGGTACATTTTTAGTGATATCAATGTCTTCCAAAGAGTAAAGCAGCTTATCATTCTGAAAAGACCAAATCAAACCCAACGTCATTTTCCCCGGGATCAAACTCGATAATTCCATAATAAGAATCCTTCTTCCCGATGTGAGCCAAAACCTTTGGTTCGTTAGAGTACCATTTTCGCAATTTAAAACACCCGCTTCGTAATACTGCCGAAACCTCGCAACAAATATTCTGCGCATGCGCGATCGTATCGGCCCCGGATAGCAAGTCATCTACGTAAAAGTCTTTGCGGCTTATAATCTTGACATTCCTAAGTTACCGTATTAAGCGTCTATGCATTTAGTGGATGATCAGTACAAGCACGCCATAATATTTTTTGTAAATTTCTTTGCTTAGTATTAACAAGCACTTGTCGATACATTTTGGCACAGTCAGCTGAAACTACGTATTTGTGTTGCCGAAATGATTGATAACAAGTCTTCTTGAAAGATTGGACCGACGTGTTGAATGCTGTTAAGCGAGATACCATTACTAGTAGGAAAGGATGCGTTAAAAACTACTCGCAATCGCGTGGTCTTACTGCACTCACGCAAGACTCCATGATGAGGCATAAAATACTCATAGCTAGCATTGCTTACCTGATCATCCGCCAAACTCATATGATTTAAACTTAGGTACTCGGAAAGAAAATCGTTATACAGACTTCTCCATTTTTCGTTTTTACTTAGTCTGCGCTCCGTACTATAAAACATCTTCTGCGCTTGCGCACGTGATTCGCCCAAGCTACTAGGATCTTGTTATAGCGGAACAGTCACTATAAATCGTCCGTGAGAATCTCTCATAGTTGTTTGTTCAAAAATGCGCTCACATTCGAGCTCCCCGCGGGACAAAGGTTTGGCAAAACCGCACTCTTCAGTTTTCCAAAACTTCGACAACATCTTGCACAACTCCTGACTTACACTCAAATTACAAGATGTGTTGTTGACAGTACCATTATCGCTGACGCGCCCGGAAACGATCCAACCGAGTACTGTGTCCTGTAATACTGGCTTGTTTTTACCACAAATAATCTTATTAGCCTTAATTATAACCCAAAGCAGTTCCGCTCCTATTAAAATGTCAATGGGAGTAAGTATGTTAAATTCAGGATCTGCTAACTGCAAATTTTCAGGAATATTTAAAGAACTAACATCGACCCCGCAGGACGGAGTTATACTAGTGATGTTAGACAGCACAAAACACGTAACGCTGGCTTTAAAATCATTGTACTGAGAATTTATACTGCCAAAGCATTTTTGCTTTATTCTAGAAACATTACTTGCTAGCCCAAAATATTTAAATTTGTATCACTTGTTTCAAGTCCCAAGCGATTTGATAACTTTTCGGTAATAAAACTTGACTGCAACCCGGAGTCAAGCAGTGCACGTACCGCTACTGGTTGACCAAACTTGTCAAAAATTATAATTTTTACTGTAGACAACAAAACCTTGTAAAAACCTGGATTGTCTACGGCACTGGCACTACATTATTTCAACTTGTCTGATCTAGTTTAGATGTTACCACAGTACTAGATGGATCGCTCTCAGGGTGCAAAAGCGTGTTATGCCAGGCCTTACATTTTCTGCAAGGGCCAGCCCTACATTTTTTACTCGTATGATTACTCAAGAGGCAAATTGTGCATAATTTAGCCTTTTCCACAAAATCCATCTTTTTTGCTAATAGTAAACCCAAAAAATTCCCGCATTTGTTAATCGAATGATTGTTTTTACAATAAAAACAAGAAAACCCCGTCACAGAATCAGTAGAAATTAAAGATTTTGAACCTTTCCTAAAATCTTTTTTATTTTGATTGTTATCTTCATGGTTTGGCTTACTTAAACTCGATTTGTACTCTAGGGTTTCTAACAAATCTGCACGGTTGCACAAAAATGTTTTTAAGTCGTCTAGTATGGGAGAACTAAAGTTAACAGGATGCTTCTCCCACTCACCCAACGTTTTTGCATCTAACTTTTCCGCAACAAGAAAAATTAAAAGAGGATCCCAATTTTTTATATTTTGTTCCAATTGCTCAAGGGATCGAAGATGCTTGGACAAATTATCCACCAGTTTGCGCAGTTTATTAGAACACTCTCTAGAAATAGCCTCCAAACCGAAAATTAACTTAATGTGGTTGTGGACCAAAAGTTTGGTATTATTGTACCTGTCGTTTAATACTTGCCAGGCTACGTCATAACTTGTACTAGTAAACTCAACCGCTTTAATCACCAAGGCTGCGCTACCCTCCAACGAGTGCTCTGAGGTAATGATAGTTCTGAATGGAGCTCAGAGACTCATTGTTGTGCACTAGAGACTCAAATGTTTCTCTAAACTCTAACCAATTCGTAATTGCCTTGTTTTTGAGGGCAATAACTGGCAACTTAACTCCATGCAAACCTATGCTGGAAATACCTGGCTTCGACCCTGTTGAGTGTAGCTGACTGCTAGGCTCATTTACGTCTTTAGTTGCCAACAGGGACATGGCAATGGACCTAAAACTAAAATAAGTGTCTTCGAAGGCACCTCTAACCTCATATTCACTTTTGAGACTATCATCGGAGACATCTAGTTCTATCTGGTTTTGGAACTCGTTAAACTCATCAAAAACTATTTTAACTCTGTTAACTCTTTCCTTTAACTGAAGAAAGTCAGGCTCGCTTAAATTGTCTTGGCCTTGCTTACTTTCTACATACTTTACAAAGTTTGTGAGGGAGCATTTTAAAGAACTTCGCTTTCTAACTAACGACTCTGCCAATTTATTTAAAATACTTGATTAAAACTTGTGCACAAAAATGACTACCTATTTTTAAAACTGGGCTAGTTAAAAAGATTACCTGGATTTGGTAAAATTAAGAAAAAGGTAAACAAATTGCAACGGCCTCAACCCAAGTACTTCTTGGCGCCAAAACGTAAATTGCTTTTCTTTGCTTATTTCTAGGCTTTTACAGCTTTTTCTTCAACATCCAAACATCCGTTGGCTCGAAGGACCATGGGTTTTATATCAGGGAATGTATTTCAAATCTTTTTCTGATTAAAAACAAATCATTTTGTTTATAATAACTTTACTAAAAACACATTTTCTCTTTTTTCTTGTCTCAAAAATGTATTAATTATATAATGACGCATGTCAAAAACTTCTCAAAGCCATAGGTGTCTAACATACAAAGGTTACAACTTGTAACCTTTGTATGTTAGACACTTATAGCTTTAAGAACTTACAAGTCAAAGTTAACAAACACATTCACCGAAAAACAAATGGTGCCACAGTGTCTAAAATTCATATTAATGTCACTTGGCGTAACCTAACCTAAATCTTATGATGTGGTGATTCTAAAAGTGAATTTAGGAATAAATTTTTATACGAGCCCTAACCACATAATGTTCGGACACTTCATAATTTATACAGAAATTTTTTTCGTGAATACTATCTCAAAATTATTAGAAGTTATGAAAAATTCAGTTTATTTTGGCATATACCCCTCGAAGCGATTTTTATTTTTAAAAAGTTTACCTTTTATTTTTAGCTTTTAAAAAAAGGCTAACTTTTTAACTTTTTTTTGCATGAGTAAAAAAAGTTCACGAAAAAAATTTCTGTATAAATTATGAAGTGTCCGAACATTATGTGGTTAGGGCTCGTATTTACATATATGTTTATGAACATATATCCTAAAATCTTTTACTATTTGAAATATTAGTTTTTATTATAAATTTAGATTTCTACTTAACTGTATTTACAATAATCTCAAAATTACCAAAATCAGTGTGGGTACTTATCTCATTTTGCAAAAATCAAATGTTTTTTTTTTATTTAGAAATTTAATTGGTATATCAACAGTAATTATAATGATCTTTGTTATGGTTTGGATGAAAGTTAAAGTAAAATACAACAAAATAACAAGGGTGGAGGCTACTACCTGTATTTCGTTAATTTTTTGTATTTATACCAAATTTAGGATTAACAACTAATTAAACTTAATATGTTTAACTTAATGTAGGTATACATGGTTCTTTTTAATATCCCTTCTAGAGTATCCTCGTTTAAAAACCTTGCCATTTTTTCTATTTAAATGTGACTAAAGTATGTATAATATACATTGTATATACATTTAAAATAGGAAATAAATATAATGTATAATGTATATAGTCATGCACTATGCACGTGATTTTCTAAAACTGAACTGAAACATTAAAGTATTTGAAGCTAAAGTGTACAATAGACATCGCTAGACATATTTTGTCTACAACTCGACAATAACAACAAAATAACGATATATTTTATTCCGCCCATTAAATAAATAGATTTTAGGTATGTAGCACCCGGCTATTCAAATTTTGGGGCCTATCTGAATTAAATTATCCGTGCCTTTATATTTTTGCAAGTTAAATTAAACACTTATTTTTGAAGAAAAATATACTTATATCTCTAGTCTAGATTTTATTCTTTTAACAAAAATTTTTTATCGAAATTAAAAAAGACAAGTTAGAAGCACTTTCTCCAGTGTAAAATACTTCTCACACCTGTTTATCATTCGTCTAACTGGAACCGCTCTCTTGTCGTTTGATATTATGAAAATTCGTTTTGACTTCAAAGTCTCATCCCACACGTATAGAGAGCAATTTGTGCATGCAGATTTGGTGTGGCGCGCACTTTCAAAGGAGAGGAAATCATCTGAGACGTGTGAACGTGTATCCACACGGATAACGGATACTTTGACCGCCTTCCTTTTGCCCCGTGACCCGCACTTCTGACCCCTGTCGCTTGCTCCTAAACCATATCAAACGGTGGTTCGCGAGAGAATATCTTAAACTTCTAAAACACCCGACCTTGGTATTTTATTTCCCTCTTTGCATTTACGCAAAGCAGTTTTTTAGATAAATTTTGACAAAAAATAAAATATTTTTTGTTGTAATCCCAATATATCTCTTTTACAATTTATGTAATATGAAGCATTCGTAAAAATATTTTAAGAAATAAGAAAATCAATTAATTCATATTATTTAATGGGTGTATATTTTTTAATCTTCAAGCGTTCTATAATTTAAACTTTATTATTGTCAACACATACTAATGAAGTGATTGATTATAATTAATTAATTATAATTATCGTAAGCTGTAAAAATAATCTGAACAAATCAGGTAAACTGTTAACTTCTAGTCTGTGAAAAACCTGTTTGGCCCAATCAATAATTTCGACTTTATTTAGATCTATCTCACTTACCTTACTTTCTACTTTTAAAATTATTATTATTATTGCTGTTTTATGTTAATGCGTTAAAGATAAAATGTTGTATGCCATGCGACTGATAATTATCAATTATAATTGTCTTTTGGTGCTTTGCTCAAAACTTTTAGCTCAGCACAAAAAAATAGCTTCGCAGCCTATATATATATATGTATATATAATATATATATGTATATATAATATATATAATATATATAATATATATAATATATATAATATATATAATATATATAATATATATAATATATATAATATATATAATATATATACAGAAAAGAACTATATCCTTTAACTTCAATCCTTTTAGGAATCACATTTTCTATATCTTCAGATTGGTTTGATTCCGTTACCATGCATCGTTTCGTGATCAGTGATACTGATTCATCAAAAAATGCCATCGCAAGTGATTCCGAATTAAGATACCACCGATGGTTTTTGAATTTATTAATAGTAATTATTTACACCTCATCGTCAATAAATTTATATTCATGCAATTTAAAAAAAATGCAAGTCGTGCAAGGATTGAACTAAAATACAAAAATATGTTTTTTTTTTCTGTAAAAAAGAAATGGATCATTTTGTAACGTCTCAAACACGAAATTTCTTTGTTCGGTTCGGAATCAGTCAAGATTTTTTGTATATTGATCCAGCCCTTTGGAGCGAAAGTAGAAGTTGTCAAAATGCATTAAAAATCGTAAAAAATCTCAAAGTTGTAAATGATGTTGCAGAAAGGGGGTTCATTTATTAAGTGAGTTTAATACCGAAAGATGAAGACCAAAAACAGTGTGCTCCTCAGCTCATCTCTGAATACCTTAAATCCTTCGCAGGTGCAAAAAAAGAAATAATATTAAAACCATTTTAATTTTTCAAATACAGAGTGATCAAAATTAAGTAAGTATTCTAAATTTTGATATTTTGAATATCTTCAAAGTGTATGGTTTAATTATTTTTATCGTCTTACCTTCGCAATTAGCAGAAAAAATTCTGATTGCTATTTTCACCCTGTATAGTATTATATGCATAATTTGATTATTATTTCTCCTGTAATTATAATAATAACAATAATTATTATTATTTATTATAAATTTAAAATTAAAAATTACTTTATCATTTTTAATTAAAAAATAAAATGTTTAGTAAAAAGGTGGTTCACAGGGGTAATCTAGGATAGACCTATAGGGCCGAATTTGGCACACATTTTTTTCCTATTTTGAGTCAATTTAAGGGGCGGCCCGGTTATAGTTATTTACGTGTCAAGCTTTGTAAATGAATCTTTACGGGCGAGCCAGAAGTTTCTGGGCCTAGTAAAGATTAATTGCAAAGCCTGACACGTACAAACTTTTATTTTCACCTTTAGATAACGATTTTCAAATTTAAAATTTTAATTAATACATATGTCAAATGTGACATTTCATTTTAAATGAATCATTTCATAAATTGTTTTCTACAAGCCTGTAAAACTTAACAGGTCTTTTATACAAGCCCGTAATAGTTATTTACGTGTCAAGCTTTGTAAATGAATCTTTACGGGCGAGCTGGGTGTTTGTGGGGTGAGCGATGCAGGAGCGAACCCCATAATTCAGTGAGCCTAGTAAAGATTAATTGCAAAGCATGACACGTACAAACTTTTATTTTCACCTTAAGATAACGATTTTCAAATTTAAAATTTCAATTAATGTGTCAAATGTGTCATTTCATTTCATAAATTGCTTTTCTACAGGCCTGTAAAACTTTACAGGTCTTTTATACAAGCCCGTAAAATATTACAGGTCTGTTCCCATAATGTATCGTTTACTTGGATATAAAAACAACAAAATTAACCTATAAAATGTCATTTACTAAGAAGGTGGAAATAAAATATGTAATGAACGGGGCATGAGGGCACACATTAATAATTAAAAAGAATAATAAAACCACAGAAAAACTACCTTTGGCCAAAACACGCGATCGTCTAGTTTAAATAAATTAAGTTAGGACCCCTTTTTGTTGTGAATACGGTTCTAGATACGTAAGTACTTGAGCAATTGAAAAGATATTTAAAAAGCAAAGAAAAAGTATTAAATTAAAATAAGTTTATTAATAAAGACAATTAATACAAGAGTTAATATTATTGCTACTGTACATTAATAATATAAATAAAAGTATCATTGATTTAATTTAATAAGGTAAAACCTTAAAAACCCACATATACAATACAGACATGTATATATGTCGCACATTTCAACAATATAAATAATACAACAAAATCAAAGTAATCAATATGAATATAATCAATTATATTATCATATTGCTAAGATTATTCACATACATAAATGGTAGGCTCGGACGGTGTATAAAAGCAAATACACATTGAAACAATTATCAATGTACAGCAACAAACAACAATAATGTAAAACATAAAGTATAATATAACTTAGGTCACAAGCAACAATAATAAATGGTTGTGGTAAATAAAATATATAAATCACAAGTGGTATAGTGGTGGACAAGAGTTATGCAATAAAATTGATGTACAGTCATAAATGATAAATAAAATCAGGTATGATAAAGTAATAAAATTATGTGCAAATCAAATATAGTAAAATAAAATGATTATCAATATTAATAAAATAAGACAATGTCATAAAAACTCACATCATGGGCCCTACCTAGCATTTATTGTAAAGATGGGTGAATTAATAATTATAAGTCTCCAGGCTCGACCCCTTCGACCGTTACCAACACCGTTAAACAATAAAAGAAAATTATAACAAGTGTTTGGTGTGGCGAAATTGCAACAAAGCCTCAACATATTAAATAATGAATATCAATTTATTAAATAAATAAAATAAGATAAACTGTACGAAATAAAGTATGTAAATGTTAAATATAAATATGTAGTAAAATGTAAGATTACATTACAATATAATATGTTAAAGTAAATGTAATATAAATATAATAATTATAAACATAAAATAATGATTATAATATATTTGTAATTTGGTTTGTCCACAACAACCATTAAGATAAAAACAATTCAGCTTATTTCTTCTCTCACAAAAAAAAACAAGTTGAAATAATAATAATAAAATATTGTTTAAATTAAACATTAAATATTTAACCACTCATTAGGATATTTGTGACCTCAGATTATAATAACTAAATATAGAAAAGACATACCTATATAAATAAACAACAAGTGCACTTTCACAAAAACTGAATTTATATAAAAAACAATGTATTATTTGTTAAATTCGCTCCCTTATAAAATTAAAGAATTCAACTCGCCCCTTCAAATAGTAAAACGTAACTGTCTCCACAAATAGCAAAACCCAACTGTCTTCAAAAATACTGTCTTCCCTAATTTTTAACACGCTCTTTTTAGGTTTATTTTATCAAAGCCAAACAGGCCTATCGATATATAGTTCATTTGGAACGTAAAAACCTCATCTCTCTACCGATATGGCTCAGACATACGTGCGGTATTGGTAAGTCTCCCTAGTGCATCATGGATGCTTAAAGACATCAACACGACGTGTTGAACACGTAGGTCTACCTTTATGTTATTTACAAACATCATTCTAAGTAAATCGAACTATATACTATTTGTATAACGTGTTGAGACGACACTACCTCTTAAAGGTCTAGGTTAAATATGGCCCTAATAAAATATATAATATAAACAGAATGCGTATAAATATTAAGTTACTAATAAACAGTTATACAATTTTAAGGTAAATATTTAGAACTAGTCTAATATTTCGTAGAGGATTAAACTAATAAATTAAGAAAAGTTAAAAATTAACTGCCCCATATATCGTACCATTACAAATATTACAGGTCTGTTCCAATAATGTATCGTTTTGTTTGTTTTTCAACTTGGTTGGCCCAATAGTGGTGCCCTGTAACGTTTGGCAAATTTTTGTGTGGAGGTATAAACGACCTATATACATATACATTTATACAGCATAGTTCAAGCAATTTCCACCAGGTGCGCTGCTATTTTGTACGCTTGATATAGGTAGGTACTTATCGCCTCCATACATTTAAAGTACGAGTTTGCCTCATATTATTGATAAACTAATGGCAACAGCGCTAGAGGCGATGACGATACAAGCACATTTTAGGTTTATATTTCTTCTTGAGCGTAAGAATTGATTCTAAGATTATTATAAAAAATATCATAACGACGCCAATTAAAGTAGGTACCTACAGTAACTTATATTGCATATTTTTTTAATTCTTGGCTTACAATCGGTTTTTATAAATTAAACGTCAAAATACTTTAAACATTTCCGAATCAATACAACCAACTTATATATAAAGGGGTAAGAAGCAAAAAGGTATACCTATACGTATACGTGCAAAAAAGAGAAGTGGAGTTAAATAAAGTGTTTGCTATATACAAAAAACTTCAATTAAATTTTCTACAACTTTTTATTTGAACTTTTTCGGTAAAACCAGTCATTCGCTCGATTTTCTCAAAAATATGTGAGAAGAAGTGAAAAAACGACTTTTGGAGCTACTACAATCAACGTAAATAAATCAAAAACAAAATTGATGCAGGGCCTTTTAAAAACCGTGAATACTATACAGAAAATTATGGTGATAAAAATTATAATTCAAAACCCGGCCAAAATATAGAAATTTAAAGTAAAAATGATTAAAAATACATGCTTTTTATATGGAGAAACTACAAAATTAAAAAGGAAGTACTTAGAATCAAAATTAAGGGCTCAAATTTTCAGGGAATTTTTTTTTCAACCTAAAAAACAAAATTTTTATGTGTCAGCAAGAAAAAAAAATGTTCGTTTTAAATGAAACACCCTAATATTTATATAACATTGTTATATAAGTAACTACTGTATTATATGTTTTATCATTATTATGTAATCAAACAGGAAAAAACTATCTAGATACAATTTAATAAGGTTATATGGATACTATAAAATATTACCATATATGTATAATTGAAGCATCATTGTTTCAAAGTATCAAACAGCAATCTTCAATATTTTTTGTTAGCAAATTCTATCGTTTAATATAAATTATTTTAAAATTTTCGAGTAAATATGAGTGCAGTTGCCCATATTACTAAATAGTATTTAGTAAATATAACTCTTTTTTTTTCGGGGAAATACTTCAATATCGAATTTTTATACTTCCAAAAATGCGCTGAAATAGAGTTTGTACTGATATATAACATTGTTATATATCTAATACATAATAGGGATGTAAGACGGAGCATATTTATATAAATGTTATATATTTATATATTATTATGTTTTATCATAATTATAAATAAATAATTATGTAACATGTAACAAAATAAACAACTAATATGTAAATGTTATATATGTTATTAACAATTTGATATGGTAATGTTCTTTTTTAGGGGCCTATTATCATATGATACCATATGGCTATGTAAATGGCACAGATTGGTTTTCTGGGTTATTATTATTTACCAAATATAGTACATACCATCATTCTCTGAGTTACTATCAGAATAAGTTTTATTCTGTTTGCGCCAACTCCAGTATTTTTTGCGCCCTTAAAAGAAAAACAGTTTTAACAATGAATTTGAATTTGTAATGGTGAGTTATGGCAAGGTTCTAAACCTTTATTTCATCTGTAAGTAGAACATTTTTTAATGGCCGTCTAAAAAAAATCACTCTGTATATCAAGGTCCTACACAGCAAATGGAAAAATATAGAAGTGTATTGGATGACGCCACGTTTGAATAAAGTTTTCTAAACCCTCGCCACGATATACAGTTGTATTCGTCAGTCGAGCGTTTCAATACTCTCCACAGTATAGAGGTCGTAATTTGACTTTTGAACTAAACTGCTCGTCATAAAAAACGACACACCTAGTTTTTTGGAAAATATTTGAAAGCTCGTTATTGGAAAATTACTGAATCGATTTTGAAAATCTTTGAAAATTCTGAATAGCTGATTCTTTGACTCTTATGTCTAATTTTGGGAATACGATATTTTGCACATAGCATTATACTACAGGGTGTTAAACGAAGAGATGCATTTTTTCCGAAATTTCAAGTTATTCCCATTCATAGGGCAGTTGACTTTGATAGTCGTAATACCCCTCCCTGATATAAGTTGGGTAATCCCTCGGAACGTTTTCGAGATTTTTTGGATATCTTGGCTAACTACGATTATATGCCAATTTTTTGAAAATTGTCCTTATTTCCCAGTTTAGTCATAAAAATGAGCAATAGTGGATTCTTTGACTTACGTCTAATTTTGGGAATACGATATTGTGTACATGACATTATACTACAGGGTGTTAAAAAAAGAGATGTTTTTTTCCAAAATTCCAAATCCCCATTCACAGGGCAGTTGTGCTTGATAGTCGTAATACCCCTCCCTAGTAACAGTTAGGTAATCCCTCGGGACATTTTCGAGATTTTGTGGATATCTTGGCTAACTACGATTATATGGCAATTTTTTGAAAATTGTCGTTATTCTCTATTTTAGTCCAAAAAATGAGCAATAGTTAATTCTTTGACTCTTATGTCTAATTTTGGGAATACGATATTGTGCATTTAGCTACATACTACAGGGTGTTAAAAAAAAGAGATGTTTTTTTTCTCCAAAATTCCAAACCCCCATTTACAGGGCAGTTGAGCTTGATAGTCGTAATACCCCTCCCTAATAACAGTTAGGTAATCCCTCGGCACGTTTTCGAGATTTTGTGGATATCTTGGCTAACTACGATTATATGGCAATTTTTCGAAAATTGTCGTTATTCTCTATTTTAGTCCAAAAAATGAGCAATAGTTGATTCTTTGACTCTTATGTCTAATTTTGGGAATACGATATTGTGCACTTAGCTACATACTACAGGGTGTTAAAAAAAAGAGATGTTTTTTTTCTCCAAAATTCCAAACCCCCATTTACAGGGCAGTTGAGCTTGATAGTCGTAATACCCCTCCCTAATAACAGTTAGGTAATCCCTCGGCACGTTTTCGAGATTTTGTGGATATCTTGGCTAACTACGATTATATGCCAATTTTTTTAAAATTGTCGTTATCCTCCATTTTAGTCCAAATAATGAGCAATAGTTGATTCTTTCACCCTTATGTTTAAGTTTGGGAATACAATATTGTGCACATAGCATGCTACTACAGGGTGTTAATAAAATGGATGTTTTTTTCCAAAATTCCAAATCCCCATTCACAGGGCAGTTAAGCTTGATAGTCCTAATACCCCTCCCTAATAACAGTTAGATAATCCCTCGGAACGTTTTCGAAATTTTGTGGATATCTTGGCTAACTACGATTATATGGCAATTTTTGAAAATTCACGTTATTCTCCTCTTAAGTCACAAAAATGAGCAAACTACGGAAGGTATCTATTAGTTATCAACACAGAGAATTCAAAAAAAAAACGCAAACCAAACAGCATTATTCTCGTAAACTTATGCAGGCTATATTCATGCAATTTTCTACAAACGGTTGAGCATGAACGTTTAAAAAATATGGTGCATATCTGGTTTTGACTTTCATCGCTTCAATTATTGTTGTCATTTTTTTCGTCGAATATGAAAATATTTTTGCTATGCTATGTGCACAATATTGTATTCCCAAACTTAGACATAAGGGTCAAAGAATCAACTATTGCTCATTATTTGGACTAAAATGGAGAATTACGACAATTTTCAAAAAATTGCCATATAATCGTAGTTAGCCAAGATATCCACAAAATCTCGAAAACGCCCCGAGGGATTACCTAACTGTTACTAGGGAGGGGTATTACGACTATCAAGCACAACTGCCCTGTGAATGGGGATTTGGAATTTTGGAAAAAAACATCTCTTTTTTTAACACCCTGTAGTATAATAACATGTACACAATATCGTATTCCCAAAATTAGACGTAAGTCAAAGAATCCACTATTGCTCATTTTTTTGACTAAACTGGGGAATAAGGACAATTTAAAAAAAATTGGCATATAATCGTAGTTAGCCAAGAGATCCACAAAATCTCGAAAACGTTCCGAGGGATTACCCAACTTATATCAGGGAGAGGTATTACGACTGTCAAAGTCAACTGCCCTATGAATGGGAATAACTTGAAATTTCGAAAAAAATTCATCTCTTCGTTTAACACCCTGTAGTATAATGCTATGTGCAAAATATCGTATTCCGAAAATTAGACATAAGAGTCAAAGAATCAGCTATTTAGAATTTTCAAAGATTTTCAAAATCGATTCAGTAATTTTCCAATAACGAGCTTTCAAATATTTTCCAAAAAACTAGGTGCGTCGTTTTTTATGACGAGCAGTTTAGTATTAATATGAAAATTATTTTATACGACATGATTGCGATTTTTTTAATTTTATTTTTAATTAAGCTGTGTTGAATATTATTCCTAAAGGAATAATTGTCAATGGGCCACAGATTATAAAGGTTGCAATGGGCCATTAATTCATTTGTTCGTAGATGCTACAATAACCTGCATGGTGTACTTTTTGATCAACCAGATTTCAATATTGCTGTATACTAACATAAAACTACCAGTACAGGCTTTACCAACAGACCTCATTAGTAAATTATTAAAGTTTAATAGCATATCGATCATTTTTTGAACATAACCTCTGAAATTTCTAATAAAAATATAGGTACTTTATATAATACATAAATATACTTTACATCATATCATCTGTGCTTTACATACTTTACATCATATCCCCTGTGCTTTACATACCTTAGTTGTTACGGTAAATAAAAATCAGACAAAGGAACCAAAGAAAGGAACTATTTTCAACAAAATCATATGCAGAAATGAGAATATTCAAACTACTTGCATCCATCAAAATATCAAAACTTCTTGCAATATTGAATTACACCCTCTTTTTATACTCTCAGAAATATTGACTAGAACAGTATTAGAGAGACTCCAGTTTCTATAACTTGGTAGAGTAAAGAGAAGTCGAAACCGTTGCGATATTGCTTTGCGCTGTTTTTGTATAATTCTCAGGGACATTAACAAAAATCATTGCCAGTAAAATTCGAAGCTTGAGTTTTTATGTTTTTGAAGAGAATAGGAATCCGAAGATGCTGCACCATTGGACTGAACCTTTTCTAGAGACATAAATGACAGCGTCGAGTTTCTACCTCTCTGTCGTGCATAGGTATAGAGGCGAAAAATATAAAAACAAAGCACGATTCAATACAGTTATGATAAAACTTTAAGATTTAGTATAAAAACAGGGAGTCATCCTATACAGTTCTATATTTTTCCGTTTGCTGTGTAATGATAGTTTAATTAGAATTTTCATATTTTAAGTGCGGTACAGAAAAAAATTAAGGGGAGCTGTAAACTTGTACGATTCCTGAAATGAACGCGCTTTAACTCTAAGCTCTAAATACTGTTATAACTTACCGCGACTTGGCAGCCCTCTTCATGATGATTTATCCACCAATTAAAGTTTATTATTGCACTATGATGGTCTGAAATACAACCGTACCACGATAAATGCTTATAAGAATTAAAATTTTAGATCAGGTGACAAAGCACAGCGTGGCAACGTCGGTGGAGGCGATATCAACCGCTACATTTAACACATTTATATACAATGAGTCGATTGCGTACCATTTATATAAGGAGTTGTAAACGTACTAAATATATTTTTAATTTTGTATAAAATAGACAGTTGATTTTTTTACCCCTCCCACTTTGCCCTATATGCCCCTATATATATATATATATATTAGGGTGGTCGTTATGTCGGGTAAAATTGAATAGGTTAATTTTGTGGTTTTTGTATCCAAGTAAACGATACATTATTGGAACAGACCTGTAATATTATATATATATATATATATATATATATATATATATATATATATATATATAGACGTATCATATGAACATCCGAGTCCCGAAATAAATGTGAATCATACTAAACGAGGCCCGTTTTGCACATGCGAGTCCCGAAATCGGGCCTCGCATTGAAAGTGTGTGTATATACGGTTATTATACTTGACCTGACCCCCCTGGACCCAACTGTCAATTTTGTTTCGGGACTCACAAATGATGTGTATATCACCTCTTATACGGTTTTTAGTTCATTCAAATACGAAGTAGGGGTCGCTGCAATAGTTCTGTATATAGAATTGCGAGGTTCCCGTATATACGTTAAATTTAAAAAGTGGTTGTCGGCTCCGAGTCCCTTACATATGACAACAGCGCTTTTTATTAAAGCACATAAAAATCGTCTTTTTAAAGCATTATTATAATAATTGGCTACTGGGGAACGGCAATTCAATAAACATACATTTTCATTTTATACATATTTTGGCACTAAGTTTCGCGCTCTATGGATTGATGTACACGTAGAACACAGAATATGGTATTATTTGTCTAGTGAAAAAGTAAATATGTCCTGGGAATATTCCTTTTCTTGTTTATACTGCACTATTTAATATACAAATAATGTAATAGTTAACTTAAGTTAAGAATTCCCGTAATGGTTTAACCGTAAATAAAGATATTAATATTATTATTATCATTAATCATAAAAGTATCACTTTTGGATAAAACATTGCTTACATTTATCAATTGATAATACATTATTTAATTTTAAGTAAAAATTGAATAATTATCAATTGATAATTGGCGGCTGGTGGATTTTGGGTAAACCGATATCTCAGTTATTAGACATGGGGCCCATATCAAACCTATATAAGTTTATAATGACATTGAATAGATGCGCGAGAAAAATTTGAATTGTAGTTTTCGATATAAAGTTTATAGACGAATTTCAAAATTTATTAAAAAAATCCAAGAATTACAGATTTTATACCATTTTTTATTTTTATTATCCTTTCAAATTAAAATTTTGAAATTTGTCGAGGTGGCAGGGGACTGTTGAGGCGCGCTAAAAAACTAACTTTTTTTCGAAAACTTCAATTAAAATTCTGCTTGCGCAGAACGTGCCCTTTTAATGCCATTATAAACTCATATAATTTTTCGGTATACCAAAAATCCACCAGCCGCCACTGATTTTAACTATTTTTTTAATAAATTAAGTAGGTATAAAAAATGGTAAAGAATTATAATAGAAATTGTTGTTAAATTTTTTAAAGAATATAAACTTTATTAATAGTTTTTCAAAAATGAACAAACTACTATTGGTTATAATCAAAAGTTTTGATCCGAATCCAGCCTATGTTTTGAAAAGCTTCTTTTGCTTTAAGCTTAAAGTCTTCAACTTCACGTTTTTTGAGACTTTCTTATTTTTTATAACATTTTTGAAATACTTCAACATAATATTTTTTTCTTCTGTTTTCCAACTCTTTCTGCTCGCTGTCGCATCTAAAATAATAATTTTACAGATAGGAAATATGTGCAGATAGTTTATTTAAAATCGAGTGCACCTGTTTTAGTTTATGGATGTCAAAGTATTGACAAAAGATAACTTTTATTGTTAAAAACAAAAAATACTTTTGTCCTTTATTACTTTAGTTTTTAATATTTTGGTTAGGACTTTTTGACTTCCAGGGTAGTATATTTGATATCCTCTTTTATTAGGACATTTATGTTATCTTACCAGTATAATTGTTCTCTTCCACGTTAGTCTGAAGCAGATATTTGGGATAATGGATTTCTTAAAAACCCAAAAAAATCTATTCTAGTTGATTTTTTTTGTATAGGTACAAATATTTAGTTCTGAGACAATATTTTCTATACACACTTAAATAACTAAAAAAGATAAAATTGAATATTACCCTTTTGAAATTTATACACACAATGGAGAACCTTAATTTCAAAAGGGTAATATTCAATTTTATCTTTTTTAGTTATTTAAGTTTAAAGGTAATTTTAAATTGGCAGTTTTTTTAATTTTAGGGCTTTTGTATAAAATTTAATATTCAAAAATATTTCGAAACCTGTTCAATGAAATAAAATAGGTACTTAGCTGTTAAAAAACTATGTACATAGGTATGTAGATTGCGTAGTGTGTATTTTCACAAAAAGATTTAAGCATCTGTACTTATTTTATGTAAAAATTTAAATCTGGATTTTCTACAATGTTAAAGGATCAAATAAGATCTTACTCACCCAAATATCTAAAAATTCCACTCACCTGATGAGAATTTTGTAATGTAAAATTAATTGGTTGTAATAACGTGTACGTTTTTTGTTCATCATCATCCACAAAATCATACATTTCAGCTGTTTTAGGAACTAGGTCTATTGTATTAAAATATCGAGTAAATTTGATATCTAAAGATTCCGCTGGTAAATCATCGGTATTTGAAGTATTAATAATGTATTTATTTTGGCAAGTCAATTTTTCTTTTGTCACATTTTGGACAATACCAATACCCTTATTTTGGTTTACAACAGTTTCTAAAATAACAAAGTAGTTTAATAAGTAATTTGTATATAATTAAGTACTGTGTTTTTTTTTACACGGTTTTCTATTTAACTTATTTGTAGACAACATAAAAAAGCACCTGTGGGTGTCCGAGAATTTTCCAGAAAGTTTTTTAATTAATTTAATTTACCCGTTTCTTTTGAGCCGCACTGTATTGCAAATACAGGGGTAATTCCCCCATATACAATGTATATTATATGTATTAACTATAGTTAAATGTACTTGTGTAAACATTATAATTAAATAACAATTACAACTCTATAGAAAAAACTTACCTGGATTAAGGCCTAAAGCCATTTGTAACATTTGTTTCGAATGATTCATCCTGACGTGTGATCACCACTGTGCACCATATAACAAAATTTGTTTTGTATAATATATAATATGCATAACACAGAAATAAAAAATGAAATAATTGTAAGAAAACGTTTAAACAAGTATACCCAGGATCTTAAAAACGCACGTTGTATTGTTTTAGGCGGGTTAACTTGACAACGTTGCAGGGACTCGCATGTACACTGATAATGCCATTTATATGCATTGGGCCTCGCATGTTCATTAGATATAATAGAGGGACTCACATATACGTGCAAATTTGTATATCTTAATTTTTGAAAAATCTTACCCCTCAAGCAGGGTTGTTATTAAATATTATTAGGACATTCTAAAAATTCAAAATCCATACTCTAAAAATTGTTCCCTGCGGCGGGCCTCGGGTGGCCTGCCCGTTATATCGGGCCTCGCTTTTGTTACTGGATACGTATATATATATATATATATATATATATATATATATATATATATATATATATATATATATATATATATACATATATATATATATATATATATATATATATATATATATATATATATATATATATATTACTAAACACCTTGCGTTAAAGGTTTTTATTAAACTCAAATACTTGATAACTCTAAAACTACTATATATATATATATGGGCAGATCCATTACTTTTCGACAAAAGTGTGCGGGGGTAAGTCACCGATTTGGCTGCCGATTTTTTTCTCGAAAGTAGGTCATATAAGGAGACGATCCTGAAAATTTGAGCTCGATATAGGTAATTCCGGCTGCAAGAAAATTTTTTGAAATATAAAAAAAGTCGATTTTTTAGTCATTTTCAAAAATTCGTATCTCAGCTCCTATTTAACTTAGAGATTTGATCATGACGGCATTTTTCTCTGTTATCCCTCTATTTTCAAGAAAAAAATAAGTTTTAAGTTTAAACTTAAATCCGGCTAAGCTGTAAGCCTCCAAATAAAACACTGCTTAAGATAAATTTTGTCAATTTTTAAAGTGCTCTCAAATCTACAGTTTTTGAAGCAGTGGAATAAATGACAGATGATATTTTTCGTTAAGGTATACTCTGTTGGAATTTACCCATTTTTTACTTGATTGCTTCGATTTCTCTAATGTATGGCCACTCAAAGACAATTGATTTTTGAAAAATCAATGTTTTCAGATACCTACAACTTTTTTCTATCGATCCGAAATCCTTTGAAAATTTCAGGGATTATACTTTCCAATATCCAATAATCCATTGGACCTTGTTCATTTTTTTGAAAGTAGGTCATTTAAGGAGACGATCCTGAAAATTTGAGCTCGATATGGGTAATTCCGGTTGCAAGAGAATTTTTTGAAATATAAAAAAGTCGATTTTTTAGTCATTTTTAAAAATTCGTATCTCAGCTCCTATTTAACTTAGAGATTTGATCAAGACGGCATTTTTCTATGTTATCCCTCTATTTTCAAGAAAGTTAAGTTTAAACTCAAATCCGGCTAAGCTGTAAGCCTCCAAATAAAACACTGCTTAAGATAAATTTTGCCAATTTTTAAAGTGCTCTCAAATCTACAGTTTTTGAAGCAGTGGGATGAATGGCAAATGATATTTTTCGTTAAGGTATACTCTGTTGTAATTTACCCATAAAAGCCATACTTATTTTTATACTGACTCGGAGCTCCATCAGAGAAATAGATAATGTTTTTAATCCATGGGAAATCTTTTTTCAGAACTTGCACTAATTTGTTTTAAAAAGCGTGAACTGTATATGCAAAATGTTCCTGATTTCTCTGATGGAGCTCCGAGTCAGTATAAAAATAAGTATGGCTTTTATGGGTAAATTACAACAGAGTATACCTTAACGAAAAATATCATTTGCCATTCATCCCACTGCTTCAAAAACTGTAGATTTGAGAGCACTTTAAAAATTGGCAAAATTTATCTTAAGCAGTGTTTTATTTGGAGGCTTACAGCTTAGCCGGATTTGAGTTTAAACTTAACTTTCTTGAAAATAGAGGGATAACATAGAAAAATGCCGTCTTGATCAAATCTCTAAGTTAAATAATCGACTTTTTTTATATTTCAAAAAATTCTCTTGCAACCGGAATTACCCATATCGTGCTCAAATTTTCAGGATCGGGTGAACAAGGTCCAATGGATTATTGACTAAAGTATTACTAATAATTCATTTAACTGATAATAAAACTACCAAAAATGTCATATTATATTGAAAATTTGACATTTTTAAAAATTCATATCTCGGAAACCACTTCAATACCCAAGGAAAAGTTTTGATGGGTTGTTTGGGGATAGAATAAAGTATAATCCCTGAAATTATCAAAGGATTTCGGATCGATAGAAAAAAGTTGTAGGTATCTGAAAACAGCGATTTTTCAAAAATCAATTGTCTTTGAGTGGCCATACATTAGAAAAATCGAAGCAATCAAGTAAAAAATGGGTAAATTCCAACAGAGTATACCTTAACGAAAAATATCATCTGTCATATATTCCACTGCTTCAAAAACTGTAGATTTGAGAGCACTTTAAAAATTGGCAAAATTTTTCTTAAGCAGTGTTTTATTTAGAGGCTTACAGCTTAGCCGTATTTGAGTTTAAACTTAAAACCTATTTTTTTCTTGAAAATAGAGGGATAACAGAGAAAAATACCGTCTTGATCAAATCTCTAAGTTAAATAAGAGCTGAGATACGAATTTTTGAAAATGACTAAAAAATCGACTTTTTTTATATTTCAAAAAATTCTCTTGCAGCCGGAATTACCTATATCGAGCTCAAATTTTCAGGATCGTCTTCTTATATGACCTACTTTCGAGAAAAAAATCGGCAGCCAAATCGGTGATTTACCCCCGCACACTTTTGTCGAAAAGTAATGGATCTGCCCATATATATATATATATATATATATATATATATATATATATATATATATATATATATATATATATATATATATATATATATATATATATATATATATATATTACTAAACACCTTGCGTTAAAGGTTTTTATTAAACTCAAATACTTGATAACTCTAAAACTACTCTAGAAAACAATAGTTCGGATCGACGCGTCGCGACGCTCGGTGTAAAAGATAACAAATTTTTTATTTGAAATTTCATCTTCGGGGATTGTGGCCTGCTTAGGTAAAAACTAATTTGTGGCGTATTTTTATTTTTTTAAATTAAGAATTCCCTGGAAACACGACACGTGTGCCTGAACGAAGTTTAAGTCACATAAAAATGCCGCCAAAAACTGATTGCAGTTTCTTGTTCGGGACCCTTTGGTGACTTAAAAATGATATTTACCAAAATCCTAGCTGCTCCTCTTTTCGGAATTTTTTGAAAATTCATGTTTTTTTTTTTAAATTTTTGTTTATTTCAAAGTCTACCTTTGACAGAGTACACATTTTTTATTAGATATTTCTACGTTATCAGGTTACAAAGTGGCGTTCTTATTAACCTTTTATAAAAAAAAATAGATTTTTAATAAAATTAAATAAAATAACGCTTAGAGAATATTTAAAATGTTTTTAAATTAGGCTTTTTAGTAGTTTTCAATTTTGAACGAAAAACTGGTTAAAGTTTTTTGATCGGCACTCTTTGGAGATTTAAAAACGATATTTACAAATATTTTAACTATTTTTTTAAATTTGTAAAAAATTAATATTTTTTTTAATCAAAAAGGCACAAAAATCGCCGGTACACGTAAACTTAATTATTGGGCGTAGAATCCAGTGGTGTAATCAGTTTTTTAAAGCTAGCTCGTTTCCTTTAGATGTATGTATATATATATTAGGGTGTCCCAAAAAAAAGAATATTTTTTTTCTTCTCGTCTCTTGTGAAAATATGTTGGTTTGTCATGTTTTAAGAGCCCTGTCAAAAGATCAGCACCATTAAAAAAATTTTAGTTGTCGCTCAAGATTTTTAAAAATTACCAAAATCGTCAAAAATTGGATTTTTTTTTATTTTAATTTTTTTTCTCTTTCCGATATTATTTTTTAATTTAAAAATAATAATGATTCTGAAAATTTCAAATCGATATTTTAATTTCTAAAGGTCGCTCAAGATTTTTTTAACTTTCAAAGTAGAGTATTTTGAATGTTTTCGAGCGACCTCTGAATATAAATATCAACGAACTTTTAGAACGACCTTTAGAAATCAAAATATTGATTTGAAATTTACAGAATTTTTATTATTTTCAACCTAAAAAATAATATCGAGACGAGAAAAAGAATTAAAATAAAACAAAAATTCAATTTTTGACCATTTTGAAAATTTTTAAAAATCTTGAGCGACCCCTACAAAATTTTTAATCGAGCTGATATTTTGAAAGGGCTCTCACAGCATGATAAACTAACAGATTTTTACAAGAGACAAGAAAAAAATATATATTTTTTTTTTTTGGGACACCCTAATATATATATATATATTTTTTTTTAAGACACCATAATCCCTCTTATGATACCTATCTTTATTTATTTATAATTAACATTTTTGCCCAATTCCAATTTTAAAATCTATTAAAATTTATTTATTTCTAAAAAAATATTATTTATCAATAATAAACTTTTTTTGTCAGTTGGTAGTATAAAATATTAAAATTAATTTATATTTAAAAAAATAAAAAAACTACTTGTAAAGAATGTAAAAAATGTTTAATTTTATGCCTCTTTGAAGATTGACCAACAAAAATAAGCAAGCATCGAGTCGAATTTTTTGCCAGAAAACCGATCTTCAAATGTCATAATGGTTTGATGAAATCGTTCACCAGCTTCATCGGATTCGGTTGAAAGTTGTTTTTCAAAAAAATCAAAATGAGCATGCAAAATTTTTAGCTACATATTTATACTTACTTAACCACAAAACTTTGTAGCAAAGAATTATTTCAATCGTAAAAACTAAAAACAACATTTATACAGGCTGCACTTTACTAGTAAATGAATTTCTCAAGTTTTATTAAATTCGAATATTTCCCACTAATACCAGACAATAAAATTTACTAAAACAAATTGTTTAGTTTTAAGTGTTGTAATGTTTGTAAAGCGCAGGTTCGCTCCCCTCTCCTATGAAGGAATTTTTAATTGTGTAATTCGTTCATTCATTATACAACAACCAGCAAGATAAGAAGACAAATATACATCATTACACAAACGCATTTTATTAAATCAAATCAACAAGAGAAAATATAAAAACTCTATTATAGAGCCTCAAACCATTGGTCCTTCGAGCCAGGATATTATTTTTTGGAAAAATACCATCATCCAGTCAGGATTTCCACGTGCACGTGTCAGCAAATTCGAAGATCCATCCAGTAAGTCCATTTCTGCTGTTTCCTTTCCATTTTATAAACCAATTACCAATTTGTTTAACAACTTACACAATCATTTATTTTAATTTCATTGATAAATTTCATTTATAAACTTTAATTCGTAGTATTTAATTCATAGTAATTTTTTGTTCAATTTTTTTCTATTTCATTGATCGAGTTCGATCGATTTCTACTATACAGTCTGTTTAAATTTTTCTAATAAAACTTAAATTTTTCTGATTTAACAACTTTTTCAAGCAAATAAAGCCATAGTTATCTTGTTTCATTAAAAATGACTGAGCTTAAGAATTTAAAGACAAAACGAGGCATTACTAAAGGCGTTATAACACGAATCGATACATATTTCAAAAATCCTGATAACGCTGAAAACTTGTTCGAGATACGCACGCGTCTAGAAAAATTAAATACTACATACGCTGAATTTTGTGAAATTCAAACTGGTATTGAATTGGTTTCTGAAGAAGACGAAACTGAAATACGGGTCGCCATGGAAGAAAAATATTACAATTTACATGCCTTTGCCAATAAATTATTAAGCGCACCTATCGTTCCGAAATCAGAAATCACTTCAAAGGAAGTTGCCATAAAACTGCCACAAATTGATTTACCAGAATTTTCTGGTCAATATGAAAATTGGCTAAGTTTTCACGATACTTTTAATGCATTAATCCACACAAATGGTTCTCTTTCAAATATTCAAAAATTCCATTATTTAAAATCAGCGGTCAAAGGCGAAGCATCAGGGGTTCTTCGTGCTCTTGAGTCTTCAAATGAAAACTATGATATTGCGTGGAAGATGCTTAAGGACCGGTACGAAAACAAGAAAATCATAATTCATTCACATGTAAAACGTATTTTTGAATTGCCAAATGTTATGAAAGATTCACATGTTCAGTTACGCAAACTATTGGATAATTTTCTTATACATTTTAGATGCCTCAAGTCATTAAAACAACCGGTAGATAGTTGGGATACTTTATTAATTTATTTACTTTGCTCCAAATTAAATATTGAAACTCGCATAGAGTGGGAATCAGAAGCTACAAATTCTGAACTCCCCACCCTAGACGAATTTACCAAATTTTTAAACGATAGATGCCAACTCTTGGAAACCATTGAAAATAAAAACACTAAAGCTCAGCCTAGGCTTGAAAAATCATATACACATTTAGCAACTGATAACTATAACCATTTTAATAATAATTGTAAATTTTGCAAGGGTACACATATTATTTTTTATTGTCAAAAATTGCTAAAACTCAATCCACAACAGCGTTTTGTTGAAATTAAAAAACTAAACCTATGTGTTAATTGTTTAAAATCAGGTCATTCAACAAATTCATGTTATTCTACTTCATGCAAAAAATGCGGCAAAAAACACAATACAATTCTTCATATAGAAAATACCCAAAATTCAAATCAAAATTTTAATTCCCAACAAAATAGCATGCAAAATCAAAGTAATTCTAATAACCAAAATCAAACAAGTCATTCTAACATGCAAAATCAACCCAATAACTCTAACATGCAAAATAATTATGTACAAAATCAAAATTCTAATACACAGGGAACCATAACTACTCATTGTAGTTACCCAATTTGCGCTCAAATTCTGTTGCAAACAGCAATAATTAACATATTAAATTCAAATGGACAACCAGTCCAATGCAGAGCCCTTTTGGACTCTGGAAGTCAAGCTAATTTTATATCACAAGAATTATTTAATAAATTAAAGTTAAATTCTCATAATATAAATTTACCTATTACAGGAATAAACAATTCAAAATCTAATATAACCCAAATGACAAACACAACAGTACAGTCCACTTGCAATGCTTATAAAAATAATATTTGTTTTCTTATTCTCGAAAATATCACAGGTAATATACCATCATTTTCATTCAATAAATCATTTATTCAAATTCCAAATAATATTACAATTGCAGAACCACAGTTTAATATTCCAGGCAAAGTAGACATTTTATTGGGCTCTGGTATATTTTTTGACCTATTATGTGTGGGTCAAATAAAATTAAATAATGACATAATTTTGCAAAAATCCAAGTTAGGATGGCTTGTATCAGGTCCGTTAACAGGTTTACCTATAAATCATTTTCAACCACATGTAACTTCAACTTCAAACATAGATTCTCAACTTGAAAGGTTTTGGCTAGTTGAAGAATGCGAAGTTAAACAAAATTCACGTTCTAAGGAAGAATTAGAAGTAGAAAATCATTTTCTTGAAAATTACACCAGAGATTTGTCTGGACGTTTCATCGTTAAATTGCCATTTAAAGATAACTACACGAAAATAGCTTCAAATTTAGAAAATGCAACTAAAAGATTAACTTCAATTGAAAGAAAACTAAATAAAAATTTCGATTTAAAAACCCAATATCACGCATTCATGCAAGAGTACCTGGACTTAGGTCATATGTTTAGGGTAGATCCCAGACAAGACTCAAAGGAGCAGTTAACATATTATCTGCCACATCATTGTGTTTTAAAGGATTCTACAACAACAAAATTAAGATGCGTTTTCGATGCTTCCTGCGAGTCAGAGTCTGGTATCTCTCTTAATGATGCATTAAAGATAGGTCCAGTCATACAAGACGATGTATTTTCAATTTTAGTTAGATTCAGGCAATATAACTATGTTATTACGTCGGACATAGCCAAAATGTACAGACAAATCCTGGTGCATAAAGAACATCAACCACTCCAACGGATTGTTTGGAGATTTGACTCTAATTCTCCTATAGAGCATTATCAATTAAAAACAGTCACATATGGTACAGCTAGCTCGTCCTTTCTAGCCACAAGGTGTCTTCAGCAATCTGCTGAACCATTTAAAAATAGTCACCCTGAAGCTCACAGGGCAATAATTAAAGATTTTTATGTGGACGACCTAATAACTGGGTCTAATGATGTTGAATCCACAAAGGAATTAAAAGATAGTATTTCAGATATTTTAAATAAGTCAGGGTTTCCACTGAGAAAGTGGAATTCTAATTTAAAAAGGTTATTAACATTTTCTCCAGAATCAACAGAAACCTTTCTAATTAACGATGAAAAGGAATCCAAAATCTTGGGTATTTCTTGGAATTCCCATGACGATATATTTAAATACTTAATTTCAAAAAATCAATTTGATACTCAAAAGGTCACAAAAAGAATAATTTTATCATTAATTTCGCAAATTTTCGACCCATTGGGTCTTATAGGACCTATAATTTTAAAGGTTAAATTAATTCTGCAAGAATTATGGCTCTTAAAACTAAATTGGGATGAATCTATTCCCACCAGTTTATTTACTAAATGGAAGAATTTTCAAAAGGACCTATTTGATTTAAATCAACTAAAAATTCCACGCCATGTAGTTTTATTTGATGCAGTTGATGCTCAATTGCATGGATTTTGTGACGCCAGTCAAAAATCTTATGGTGCTGCAATATATTTACGCTCGGAAAACTCAAATGGTATAGTTTCAGTTCATTTGTTATGTGCCAAATCTAAGGTTGCACCATTAAAAACCATTTCAATACCTAGGCTTGAGTTATGTGGGGCAGTTTTGCTTGTCAAGCTTATGACAAAAGTTGCAAACGCATTAAGTATCAAAATTTCAGATAAGTTTTATTGGACAGACTCCACAATCTGTCTGGCTTGGATTTCTGCAGAAGCCTGTAACTGGAAATTATTTGTATCCAATCGCGTATCCGAAATTCAGCAGTTATCCAAACCAGAACAATGGAATCATGTCAGTTCGGAAAATAACCCAGCGGACATAATTTCCAGAACTGCCAAGATAAGTGAACTTATTAGTTCACGATTGTGGTGGCATGGACCTACCTTTCTGATGCTTAATTGCGAAGATTGGAATATAAAATCTAATAAAAACATACCTGCAGACATACCTGAGAAAAAATCTATAAAATGTTTTAACTCACAAATCTCAGAAGATTTCATTTTTTATCGTTATTCATCATTTTCAAGGCTTTTAAGAGTAATGGCATATATCTTGCGTTTTATTCATAATTGTAAACCAAGGGGTAAAAATTCTAAATTTAATAATCAATTAACTAAAACAGAAATCGAAAACTCAAAAATAACTCTTTCAAAATTAGTCCAACAGTCATCATTTCCTAACGAATTAAATTCTCTTGAAAAATCGGGAATCGTTTCTAGGGGCAGCAAATTATTGTCTTTGACTCCATTTTTGGATTCAGATAATTTAATTCGAGTAGGAGGCAGACTAAAAAATTCAGCATTATTGTATGACCAAATTCATCCAATTGTTTTGCCAAGTAATCACATATTCACAAATTTAATTATTAAACATGAACATCTGAAAAACATGCATGCAGGAGCACAATTTATATTATCAAATATAAGACAAGAGTTTTGGCCACTTAATGGCAAATCTACAATAAGGCATGTTTTAAGAAAATGCATTACTTGCTTTCGATACAAACCCTCAAGCATTGTTCCCCAAATGGGTAATTTGCCCTCTAAAAGAGTCACCCCAGCTAGACCTTTCACAAGCTGTAGTGTGGATTATGCAGGGCCAATTTTCATAAAAAATTCAACATTGAAGAACAGAATATTTATTAAGGCATATTTGTGTATTTTTGTATGTTTTATTACCAAGGCGACACATATTGAAGTGGCTGTTGATTTAACGTCAGATTCGTTTTTAAATGTTTTAAAGCGTTTTGTATCTAGACGTGGGTTACCTGAGCATATTTTTAGTGATAATGCAACAAATTTCACAGGGGCAAATAATATCTTGTCAAATATAATGTCTGATTCAACCAACTTTAATAATTTTATTCTTGAAAACAAGATAACATGGCATTTTATACCTGCAAAAAGCCCTCACTTTAATGGATTAGCTGAGGCTGCTGTAAAATCAGCAAAAATTCATTTATTTCGTGTAATAGGAGACACAAAATTAACATTTGAAGGTCTATGCACAGTTGTTACACAAATTGAGGCCATACTTAACTCCAGACCTTTATTTCCTTGTTCCAATGACCCCAACGATCTCTCTCCATTAACCCCCGGACACTTTTTGATCGGTGACAAGCTGACAGCATTACTACAACTCAACATTGAATCCACCACATACAACAGGCTTTCCCATTATCACCAGCTGCAGCAGATGGTTCAGCATTTTTGGCAGAGATGGTCAAAGGAGTATTTGCACACACTTCAACAGAGAGCAAAGTGGCAGGTTTCCAGTCCAACACAGTTTGATCTGGGCTCCCTCGTACTCCTCAGAGATGACAACACAGCCCCACAGCAGTGGAGACTTGGTCGCATCACACAACTTTATCCTGGAGAAGACGGTGTTGTGCGCTGTGTATCTGTAAAAACGTCCAGTGGCGAGGTGAAGCGAGCTACTCAAAGAATTTGTGTTCTACCTACCTGCGATAACGAAGATAGTGTTGTGTAAAGTTTTAACCGTTTTATTTAAACAAAACCACATTTAGTTCAGTGCAATATTAGCATGTCATATGTTTTGATAGATTTATGTTAGGTTATTCTTCTTCTTCTGAAGTTAGGATAGGTTATGTCAAGTTTTCATTTGATAAATATTTCAAAACTTAAAATTTATTATTTGCTAAGACGCGATTCTTTGATTATTTACAATATTATTATTTGTTATATTTTTTTTTTTGAAACCCGCTAGTTTCAAGGTTGGCGGTATGTTTAGTTTTAAGTGTTGTAATGTTTGTAAAGCGCAGGTTCGCTCCCCTCTCCTATGAAGGAATTTTTAATTGTGTAATTCGTTCATTCATTATACAACAACCAGCAAGATAAGAAGACAAATATACATCATTACACAAACGCATTTTATTAAATCAAATCAACAAGAGAAAATATAAAAACTCTATTATAGAGCCTCAAACCACAAATTTAATTACAAATAAAGAAATATGCGAAAAATCTAATAAAATTAAAAAATTATGAATAATATCGGCTTGAACACGAATGTTATTAATTTAAGAAACAAAAATGTATGAATTAAAAGTAAATACAGACATTTTAAAACGGGTTCTTTAAAAATATAGCAAAATGGTGAAACAAAAAACTTAAATAATTAATATCTTGAGAAAACGACCTAACTTTAAAAAACGGATTGCACCACTAAATTCTACACCCAAAAATTAGGTTTACGTGTCCCGGCGTTTTTATGTGTCTTTTTAAAAGTTTGAAATTTATTTGTTTATCGCAAAGTCTACCTTTGCCAGAGTACAAATTTGAACACAGATTTTTATTGATTGCAGTTTATTGTTCGGGACCCTTTGGTTACTTTAAAATGATATTTATCAAAATCCTAGCTGCTCCTCTTTTCGAAATTTTTTGAAAATTCTTAATTTTTTTTTAATTTTTGTTTATCTTAAAGTCTACCTTTGACAGAGTACACATTTGTACACCGATGTTTATAATATTGGAGTATATTGTTAACGAGACTTGGAGAATACTGTTTTCATACTGAGCACATCATTAGATTTATACAGGCTTAGCCAAAAATCACTTCTTTATATAGTAAAAAGCATAATGCACAAAAAAGATTTATATCCAAAAAATGTTATTTTATTTAATTTTATTCAAAATCAATTTTTCTTATAAAGTCTTAATAAGAATCCCATTTAGTAGCCTGATAAACATAAAAATATATATACCTATTTTAAGCGTGTTATGCCAAACGCTTTTGCATTATTTAATAAAGCGATGTTTGGCTAACCCTGTATATATTAAATGGAGGGCACAGTATAAAAAAGTATTTTTCAAATCTCCTTAACAATATACTTCAATATTATAAAAATCGGTGTACAAATATGTACTCTGTCAAAGGCAGAGGCGGATTATCCCTAAGGCAAACTAGGCACGTGCCTAGGGGCGCGAGGTTACAAGGGGGCGCGATGTTTGATAAAACCGCAAGTTTTTAAGAACACCGAGTAGGTATCTATTGAAGAAAGATTTACAACTTATCGGTTTAATTATATAATCAGCACGCGCACGTGAGTTTTGAAACGAAGAAAATAATTAACATAAAATTAAAATTGAGTATGAGTATGAGTATAAGGAACGTATGGCAGGCCCCATCGGCAACGCCTTACACTGATCTCCCAGGGTTATTTCACCCCCTTTCAGTTCTCAGATAGTCATTTTGTGGTAGAAATTGTATTTACGTTTTCTTTTTATTTTTTAACCATAAGAAGTTACATTTATAATATTTATTCTATATAATTGCTCTTAACTTTGCTTTTTTTAATTCTCTTATACAGCTAGCAGCATGCAATGCCTAAAATTTAGAGGTGTTTAGTGGTTTATGTTTATGTTAGGCAAATATCGGAACTGCTTGTTTATTTTATTTTCGTTCGTTAAGTTTTAAACATTTTAATTTTGTTGGGTCTGGTCTCTTCAGTTTATGCTTATTTATGTTTTGTGACGTTCTTACCTTGAATAATTTACACTGTTACGCTGTTTTCAGTAATAATGATTGATTATTGTTAGGTTTTTGTTGCGAATTTGCGTATAAGGTCATGCGATTAATTGGTACTTATCAGATTTTTGCAGATGATGGCCCCTTCCACTCTAGGCTAGTTTGTTCCTTACATAAGGTGATTCATATTGGCCTAGGGTTAGATCTTCAGGTATGCTGTCAATTATAAATTAATTACTTCCGTGTCCGTATGATCTTTATTCACTATATTCACTTGTCGGGGTTGCTTTATTATGCACTAATTTAATGTTTTTATTAAGACTTTGGATTTTCGTTGTCCAAGTAGTAAATCTTTGTACTAATTTCGCTCATTATTTTCCTTAAACTACACTGTATATGAGCGATTTTTATGTTTCCTTAAAACTTATTATTAGGTACACTTAAGAGCGATCGAATTCGAGAGCACATTTACTCGACAGGCCGTCTGTATCGGTAGTCCTAATTAACATACAATTAAAATTAACATGTAAAAGATAAGTTAATTCTATAGAAATGTATATCACATATTTCATTCACGCCTAAGGGTAAGTACACGTGTCCTGGCCTATACCTAATTATAAGTATACTCCAGGACACGTGTACTTACCCTAATAATATTATAACTGCGAAAGTGTGTGTTACTTCTTCGTGCAAAAACTACTAAACCGATTGTGATAAAACTTTGTATGTAGGGAGCTGGAGACCGAAATTTCCACGGTATGGGGCATCACGCGGGTGAAACCGCAGGGCACAGCTAATTATTATGTAAGTATTAGTTAAAATTTATAATATATCGCCGCTTAAGGGGCGCCGATGAGGTGCTTGCCTAGGGCGCTCTCGACATTTAATCCGCCTCTGGTCAAAGGTAGACTTTAAGATAAACAAAAATTTAAAAAAAAATCATAAATTTTCAAAAAATTTCGAAAAGAGGAGCAGCTAGGATTTTGGTAAGTATCATTTTTAAGGGTCCCGAACAAGAAACTGCAATCAGTTTTTGGCGGCATTTTTATGTAACTTATACTTCGTTCAGGCACACCGTGACGATGCGAACAAGATATAAATTTTATCAAGAAAAATTGTTCCAAAGCTATATAACCATGCAAATTTTATTTCAAAAATATTTAAACAAGCAAATTTTAAAAAATTTAAGCATTTTTATGTTAAATAAAAAGTTATTAACTATTTTTTTTGCAAAAGTATGCTGCATTTACCTGGACAGGTATACTAATTCAATATTATGGTAAATCATCTATTTCAGAAGTTCTTTGACTATATAATATTAAGTTTCCTTATCGAGTGGTGTCTGAATCTGCTGTCTCCAGTTTGATTAAAAAATTCATTAATACCGGTAGCCTACCTAATATACCTAAAAAAAAGTATCGACGCAGATGATGCATTTACTAGCAATGTGTTCGTCACGAGAGCAACCGAAGTTGTGATTAATAAAAAGATGTGTGAAGTTGGGTTGGCAAATCACGTTGGAAGAGGGTGATTGAGCCCGAAGATTGCATTTTGGTCTTACCTTAGTTAAAAAAACGTTAAAGAACCCAAATTTAGATAAAAATATAATTTTTTTGGACGAAACTACATTCACTACAAATGGTGTACCTTCTTCACAAAATTGTCGATTCTGGTCTGAAACCAATTCTGAATTTTGAAAAAAAGTTAATTGGATCATATTTTATTGAAGGAAAATATACTAAATCAATTTCTGAATGAATTGCCCTATAGATTAAGAATATCATAAAATTTTCAACATAATGGTTATCCTTCTCACTCAACTATTCAAAAATAAAATAAATGAATGGTAAGAAAAAATGGATAGCAAAAGCTGGTCCTATTTTGATCCTGATCCTGATTGAACTAGAATGGACTTTTAATTTTGTGATCGTATAAAACAAATTAAAGGTCAACTTTAAGCGGGACACCCTGTACTCCCATTGATGCGCAGTGGGCAGCGACCAAATTTTCCATTTTCATTGGATTTGCCGTATCCTACTGTAGGATACGGCAAATCCAACACAACAGTACACTCCGCAGAGTGGGTAAAATCAAATTAAATCAAGTATCGTAATATTTATATTGGATGTCTTCGCAATTGGGATTACGTGATTTATAAGGGTATGCAATTGGTAACCTCCAAATTATAAGTAATTTTACTTACGTACTACAGATCTAAAAAAAATATAAATATTGTCCTGTTATTTATATAGTTTCGAATCGAAAATCAGAATAAAACACCAATTTATTTTCTAAAACGGTTTAGGTAAATAAAATCATAAAAAGACATAATCTGAGTCCGGACTGCTATTTTCGCTGGTCACCTCGCTGTTACTTTCTCCTTTTATACATCCAGAAGAACTAAAAATTGCCAAGATTATTCCGATTTTTAAAAAAGGGGATCAAAATAACTGTGAAAATTTTAGACCAATATCCATATTGCCTGCAATTTCCAAAGTTTTTGAAACGCTAATAAAAAATCGAATTATGGATTATTTTGAACATAAACATTTATTTAATAATACTCAACACGGGTACAGAAAAGGAAAATCAACAATGACTGCCATATATGATGTTATTAAAGCAACACTGGAAGCACATGACAACTCTGAAAAAACAGCAATGATTTGCTGTGACCTAAGCAAAGCTTTCGACACTGTAAATCATTCAATTTTATTAGAGAAACTGGAATATTATGGGATAAGAGGGAAACCTCTAAACTTAATGTCATCTTACCTGAAAGGTAGACTCCAATGCGTTAAATGGAAGGAAGAAATTTCGTCCAAAAACATTGTTGTCCATGGAGTTCCACAAGGTTCAGTACTTGGGCCAATTTTGTTTATTATATACATGAACGATGTTACGAGCAACATAACCACCTACAAAGCAAGTGTCTATGCGGATGAGACTTAATTTCTGGTCAAATCCAAGAGTCACGAGCACATCGATCCAGTTTCAATGGAAACACTGCAAAGAACCAAGCTTTGGATGGAGAGTAACAAATTGGTTTTAAATGAGTCTAAAACACAAACTATGAAGTTCTTTACTGTAAACGACATAAATGTGGTAAAATTTTTAGGTGTTTACCTGGACAACAGGCTACGTTGGAGTGAGCATATTGATGTACTGTGTAATAAACTTTCTAGTGCAATTTACTGTATAAGAACTTTAAAATTACATGCCAGTCATGAAGCAGCAAAGTCATCATATTATGCAAATTTTTTTAGTCATGCTTCCTATGGTATTATATTTTGGGGTTTGTCTGTTGAAGCTGGTCGTATTTTTGTGTTGCAAAAAAAAGCTTTAAGGGTCATATGTAATTTAAAATTCAATGAAAGTTGTAGAAACGCGTTTAAAAATGAAATAATACTTACCATTCCGAGCATTTATATATACCAATGTTTAAAATTTGTCAAAAATCATCTTGATGAATGGGCTGTAAACTCAGATTATCACAATCACAACACCAGATTTAAGGACTCATTGTTAATACCTAGATGTCGCCTAAAAATTACCCAGCAAAGTGTGGATTACTGGGGGATCAAATTTTATAATGTGTTGCCAAAAGACATTAAAGTTCTAAATAATAAAATGTTTTTAAAGACTGTGAAACAATTACTTATAAAAAATGTGTTTTATTCTGTACAAGATTTTTAGATTTTAACTTTAATTTAATTTAAATTTTAATTGTATCTATTTATTAATTAGTTTATTTGTTAGTATTAGTGTAAATTATTTTAAATCCATTGGATGTCTGTAACACTTTATTGTAGTATATTTTCTTTGTTTACCTATGTACCTGACGTTTTCTGTAATCTTTATTATATGAATAAACATTAATATTATTATTATTATTATAAACACACAGTTGATACACACTATAAAAATTTATTAGTTTTAAAGTTATAGCCATTTAAACTTAAATAATTTTATGAAAAAATAATGATGTGTATATTATACATTGTATAAGGCTCTATAACTTTTATATTTATGATTATTTTAAAACTCTATAAAAACCACGAAGAAATTTTATGTTTTTTATTAGAACATCAAATTAAATTTTAAGTGGTCGACCGTATCATGCATCTCCTTTTCTCCGAATGCGTTCTCTTTCTAATTTTTGCGCAACCAGCAAATTTATCAAGTCTCTTGCTATTCTTGAGCTACCAGTTGTTTGGTATGTGCAAAGTCTGCAGATGACGTAAGGAAAACAATGGCTTTTGCTACTTGGACTGCTAAGAGAACCCATTTTTTCATGAGGGACACATCAATATTAAAAACTGACGTTTTACTTGTACCAAAGACTTCTTAGTTGCTCTTTGGTAAATGGCCAAGAATACTTTGTTTATGGTACATTTCTCTTTTTGTAACATGCTATTTTAAATGATTCCTATCTATTTATATCTATACCAAATTTTATGACATTTTTAATTTCAAATAATAAAGATTAAAAATTACTAAAATGATTATTTTTGGCATAGCAACCAGAATAACGGGGTTACTTCGACAGGTTTTAGGTATATTTCGTGCTGTGTGAAAAAAAAATCATCTTAAAACCTTGGCCTATGTGCCATCGTAACAATTGAACCTTTGGCTCTTTATAACCCGTGTAGTGGGGTAATATGACATCACTTAGTTCTACAGGTTGTCGAAGTTATGTTTTTCTGGGGAAACTTCGACACTAAAAAAGTAAACAATCATTAATTACAAGCATTGGGCAATGGTTTAAAGAACTAAATTAGGCAAATAAAACACAGAAAAAAAGAAAATACAGTTTATTCTTCTTAAAAACTTTGGAATGAAGCTGTTTGATATAAAAATGAAAAACTAAAAGAAAATTATATAAAACTAGGTTAGAAACACATTTTTAGTTGTCGTCGAAACAAATGGGACACTCGTATCTCGCTTGTTTGGATCCCTTGTTGCAGTATCCACAAACTAACTTTTCACAGGTCACACACTTGATCAAAGACTTTCTATTTGTGTATGGCATCAAACAAATGCAACAACAATTGCATGAAGGACATTTATAATGCGGGTTCTTGGAGCCATCTTTGCAAATACCGCACACCGACTTTAAACAAGAAACGCAACAAATCCACTCACTGCTGTCAGTGTAGTTTGCGTAAGAACATTTGCATATAGAGCAGAAAGAATTGGAGTCAGTGTCGACAATGTCTGTCTTGTTTTGGCGAGCTCTTGACGGTCCAAGTTTATCAGGATTAACGATCATTGATTTTTTTGGTTTTATGGAGAGTCTTGTCTTTGGTTTATTCTTTTGTTTCTGCGTAGTTGGAGTTGCATCAACATAAATTTCTGGTAAATCCATTGGTGAGTCTGAACGGGTGTGCTTGTTTCAACGGGCCTTTGCATCTGGTGGCCTCGTCTTGCGACCACTTTCTTTCCCTACTGGCCTGGTTTTGCGGCCACTTTCTTTCCCCTTTTGAGAGAATTTGTCGGTTCCTTGGAATATCCTCTAGCCTCCTGTAGAAATTCTAAGAGACTGGAATTAAAGGGGCTCAGCCCTATTGCTCTGAAGCCAGATTGAAGATTTGTAGCAGCAGTGTTTTCAATATGGGACCACAATCGATTTAGCAACTTTGGGAAATATTCTTTTGGGATGCTTCCTTTTCGACGACATTCCTTTCTCCATGAATCCAGAACTTCGCGCCATTTTCGCTTCATGAGAGCAAAAAAACTGACGTCGAGAGGTTGCATCAAATGCGTTGAATTTGCTGGTAGGGGCCTCAAAACATCAAAAAACCATTGTTCGAATGTGGTCATATCGAATCATCTACCTGGCGTCACCTGATAAATTGTGCCTGCAGGACCTCCATTAGTCCAATTTTCGTACATGTGTTGTGTCTTATACACAACCATGGAAGGAATCAAGGTCCCATTAGCTGATCTGCAAACCATTATGCTGACCGATGTCCTTGAGTGCTCTTGAACTCGTTCCACTCTCTTGGTTCCTCTGGGCACCAACACTTTTTTAGAACCAGGGTCATCTGTGATGTTTGTCTCATCATAATTGTAAATATTTTCTGGTGACGCATTTTTTAAGATGTCTCTTACACGGTGCTGTTCTGAGAGGTGATTTTTGGACTTTCTGTGAAACCTATTTTTTTTTATATTCTTGTTAATTAGGTCATAACTAAAATTTTAAAAGCAAAATAAAAAAATTTGACGGTTAATTTTGTTTTAATTGGATGTTTATTAAAAATATGTATGCACACTTTCAATTCTCCAATTAAAACTTGCGATTCTGAGAGAACAAAAATTATAGAATACGTATACTGAAAATGACAATTCAAACGTCAAATAAATTTTTAATAGATCTAAGTTTCATGGCAACCTTTAAGGATATATTAATTAAGGGAACATAAATGTATACGTCAAAGATTAGATTAAAAGTTTGAACGTTTATTGCAACAAAACAGTAAAATATATAAAAAAAATTGTAAAAACCTTTTTTTTAGTAAGGCACATATTAAATATTTAAATTAAATCGCTAGTTTTAATTGGATAATTGAAAGAGTGCATAATATTTTTAATAAACAGCCAATTAAAACAATTCAAACAGTCAGTTTTTTATTATTTTGCTCTTAAATTCTTAGTTATGACCTAATTAACAAGAATATAAAAAAAATTAGGTTTCACAGAAAGTCCAAAAATCACCTCTCAGAACAGCACCGTGCTTATGTTCTCATAAAATTCTTGAAGTTGCTCCTTACCTACGGCAGCTCGTTTACGTTTGATATTGGAAGCCAGTCGAGTTGTCAGGTGGTTCCTATCAGCGAATTTGTTTATAAAAGCCCTGGCTCATGGTTCTTCCATTCCGGAACATACTTACAACTCGGCCAATGTAGAAAGAGACTTCAGATATGAACCTTGTGCGCAAATTTTAAAGAGAGAACGCATCCGGAAGAAAATAGATCCATGATACGGCCGAGATCGGCCGCACAGAGGACTAAAATCCCAAAAAGCGGTTTTACGTGGTATTTGTAAAATTTTAAATTATTAAGTTATAAAATAGTTAGAACACAGCATATGCTAAAAAATTATTAAAGTTTAATGGATGTAACTAATAAAGATTTTAATGACAACTACGGGCCGTGTAACAACATTATTAAAGATATAAATATCTTAAATTTAAGAGTAAACAATAGTATATTTTCGATTTACTTTGAATTTTTTAAATTTACTTATACAATTGGAATAGATCAAATAGGTAAAATTTTCTACCTTAATATTGATGGGGTATTAATAAATATAATTATACTTAAGGTAAACAAGAAATGTTTTAAAGTTAAGGTATGTATTATGTATTGGGCTTAGGTACGTTTTTAGTGATATAAATGAACCGGCTTTGGATGTTGTCGTGGATGATTTATTAGTTATTAATTTTCAAGGGGACAGTGACAGCGAGGTGACTAGCGACAGCGACAGCAGTTCGGACAAACTTGATCCATTTAAAAAAAAAGTTGTTTTATTTAATAAATAGTATTAATAGATAATAATAATAATAAATAGTATTAATAGATAATATCACAATGTGGATTGTGGATAATATAATATACTTGATTTACTTTAATTTTAATCCACTGTGCGCAACGTTTTTTACGATACGACAACTTCAATGCAAATGATTATTTTAAGAGCTGATCACTGCGCTTCGATGGGCGTAAACTTTTGAAGTGTCAAGCTACATTTGCCAAGTTGTACGTTGCTTCGTCAAAAATTTTGCTACAACTTGACGAATATCCTGGTGAGTCATGGGAAAGCCCCAGTCGTTCGGGATACCAAGAGTTTTTGGAAACAGCTATTCTTCTTCGCTAGTCAACACGCATGGACGACCTGGTGCTGAAGGATGAGTTTCCTGGATTTTATCTATTAACGTTGTTCTCGGAACCTGAACTTCAGGCTAGCTTGTAATTTGGACATGCCATTTTTCACAGCTTCAATAGCTTTATCCATGTTATTCTTTCTGTAGTTGAGATAAGGTCTACCTCCCAGCTTTTTGACGTAAGTGCGCAGCATCTTTAATAAAACTTAACAGACCTGAAACAAAGAGGAAAACTAAAATACTAAAAAAAAAAATTAAAAAAAGCAATTATAATAAAAAAACTTATTAAATAGGACAAAAACAATAACAGAACATTGGATAACCTAAAAAACAACAATAAGCCTGATTATATTATACGTGTTTTACGGTAATATTTTAACAAGAAGCATAAGTGCTGGTGGCAACAAAAATCCGAGTCGAAGACGAGGATTTATGCAGGGGCACGAATTCATTTTGTTAAAAAATATTACTTAGCATTGTGTTTTTTCGATTTTTGCACAGGAAAAATTAGATGCTTGAATGGTATTTGACAAGACTACTTCATGAGTAACAGTTATTCTGCATACACATAGCTTACAAAACATACTACTACCTATTATAATATATAATTATACATGCATACTTAATAAATATGTAGGTTTTAATTTAAAAACTGAAAAAAGGTAATTTATTTAATCACAAAATACTACAAACTTAATTATTTATGGGACAATTAAAATATAAATTGCAATTTTGGTGACAACAGCTGTCAAGTTTTGCCGAGGGTAAACTCGAAAAAACTACTGACAAGTGTCATACAGTTTTTCCACCTAGAAACCATTTCTAATTAAAAATTGCGCGTTTGTAATTGTTTGGAATTAAGACGAAATAGTAAATTTTTTTCGCTGTATGGGTTTTATTCTGTTAAAGGTTTATTACATCCAAATCGATATAATTTTAACTTAAATCGTATTCTGTAGTTATTACTTAATGTTTAATATATTTCTATAAAAAACAAAAAAACCTCGCAAAAAATATAATTTGACCATCCAACTCAGGTTTATTTATAACCACTCATTTTGATTTAACAATTGTTTTAAAAAGTAGTTAGTGGAACGCACATTTAACAAAAACGTATCCATAACAACGAATTCAAAATATTGTTACATTTTTTTAACAAAAAACTTGCCCAAACCAAAAATAAGAAATAAGAAATTTCTATTAAATGTCTGAGTATAATGGTGTAAAATAGTGTAATAAGTGTCATTTTATTAATATTTCAAAAAAATAATTTTTGCAGGGTTGCCTGTTAAAAATGGGTTTAATTTTTGGGGTTACAATATAACTTTAAAATAATAAAAATATTTTTTTCTTCCAATTTTTAGATGCGCTTCAGAAAATATAGATCTACTTTTGATAATCTAATTAGTTTTTCTCGAAGAACATATCCAAAAATATTATGGTCACTACCTGACTCCGTAAAATACTGTCGACAATCTTAGCCTCTTCTATTCCGTTAGTGCATGACTAACCTCGAAGAAACTCTTCAAGAAGCCGTAGATGCTGTTTTAAGCAATGCCTTAAATCTATGTTTTAGGTTTTCCTTGGAAAAAACTAATTTTTTTAATATTTTAAAACTGTCCATGATAAACTTAAAATAAAGTTAATGATGTTATTAATAGTAAGATAAATATATAAATAATCTTGACGAATGGTGTAAAAGATCTTTAAATCTACTTAGATGAATTTCTTATATTAAACGGGGCGCAGACAAAGATATTCTTATGCAGCTCTATAAGGCTCTAATATTATCCAAGGTTGATTACGGTTGATATTTTCTTTTCTGAAAGATGATCACGACATAAAATATTAGATTCTATTCAGGGTATAGCTCTAAGGCTAGCCACTGAAGCATTTAGAACTAGTCCAAATTGATTTCTATGTGGTGAAACAGGTGTGCCTTCTTAAATATCGCTGGCAATATCTACTTCTAAACTACAGTCCGGCAAAAAAATGGTCACAGAAATTGGCCACGATTTTAATGCTGATTTCCTCGCGAACCGCTTATCTTAATTTGATGTTTTTTTTAATTGAAGGTTGACCCTTACGTTACGATGCTATGGTATAAATTTGTATTCTACTAATATACACTCACCGGTAAAAAAAAGGTTTGGTTGGCAAGAAAATCATATGATGAGTTGGCTTTAACAATAAAAAAGATAATAACGTGAAGAAAAAACAAAATGTTAAAAAAAAAGGATTACGGTATGATTTCAATTGACATCCGCTTTTGATGCTGATGCTGATGCACCTACACAAAGTGTCATAAATTTCAAGAAAAAACTTTTTCTAACTTTTGCACCCTTTATACGCTAAAATAAAAATCAAAATAATAAAAATGTTTACCATAGCATCGTTACTCCTGGGGCTGTAGCCACTCATTTTTTTTAAATGACAACACACTCTTTGTGATACCTTATTGAAAAGCATTGGAAAATTGCTTTTTAGCAGTACTAAACAAAATACTTTTTATTTGTTTTATTTTTATTTTACACTAGTCAATTCCGATGCTGTTAAGTGAAAAAAAAAGACGGAGGGGAAGGCCCCAGGTGGACCGGGCTTTGCGAAATGGGCCATTTCCCTCTTTTGCCCCAAGGCTGTTTTATATACTTTTTATTTAAGCAAAATGTTTGTTACAAAGTGTGTTAGTATACATGTTTATAAGTTATGCAGCTCTAAGAGCTGGAGTACATTTTAGTTGTTCTATGTTAGTAATATTTGTGTGTGGAAGCGGGTTGAAGGCCTAAGCAAGTGTGGAAGAGGGAAGGGAAAACAAGATGGAGGACAGGGTGAGAGGAGACCCCGGCAGGCGAACCAGCCCGCCCACCGGAGACTAAATCCCCTTGTCAACGACGCACCAAAGTGCTGTAGAGTACCTTATACCTCTACGTAATGCCCTAAAAAAAAATAAAATTAAATTAAATGTTGCAATCAAGGTACGGCTAGAGCTCTAAAGCGACTTAACTAGACTTAATCTAAAGTAAAGCTAAAACTAATGCTAATTAATACTAAACTTTAGCCTTGCAGGGTGCATCCGCAAGGCTAGAAGTGGCAGAGTCGTTTATGAGAAGGAAGGCATTTTAATCTCGTACCTAGGAGGAAGCCGAGTTCGTAGAAGAGAGTTAGTTAAGAGTTAGTTTGCTATTATGGATTGTTTAGTGCCTGAGGATCAGCTCGCGCCCGAGAACGATTAACAGGAAGTATGTCGCAGTCGGCAAAAGGAGCCAGGAGGTCGACTTTGTCGCTTTCTATGAGTTCGATAAGTAATTGGTCAGGAGGCAGGGGCCACCCGGGGAGCTCAGCAGCCAGAGAGGCTCTCGGTATGTCGTAGATGGGACAGCTCATGATACGGTGTAAAGGATCATCAATGGTGAAGTAAGTTTGGCAATTCGGGTCGTCTATGCTTCCCACCAAGTGGAAATGTCTACCATATCTGCCGTGGCCTGTGAGAACAGAAGTTAGCATGCGGGAATGCTTAATGTTAAGTAACTGTCTGTTAGCAATTGATGGGAGGAATTTGTTTGTGATGCGACCGTTGGGATGATCATCCCACGTAGACTGCCATTCTTCGAGGCTAGCCGCTTCAAGTACGGTCCTAGCTGTGTTCCAGCTAGGATAATCGTTGGCATCGAGCCATTCTACATTTAGATGTTTGACAGGATATTTTTTCCTCATGTTTTTCAGAGCCAGTCTGGAGGATAGTTCAGGTGTAGGGGCTTAAATTTGCAAGTACGCCAGCCGCCTCCACCGACACGTCGACGTAGCAGCCTGATATGGTGCGAGCCCATAGTGCTCGTCATGAGTTCAAGCATCTGCACGCTCTCTGGTAATGTGCTTTATACTTCCAGATATTGTAGGCGTAGCCAACAGCGGGAATGACCGCCATGTTATAGATAGACATAAGACCATCCGAGGGAGGAATCCATGCCTTTCGGCATTAGCGAACAAAATTTTCGATTTAAGGCAGACAATTTTGATATGTTCTTGGTAGTTAAGATGCGAGTCCAATATGACACCTAGAAATCTGGCTGACGGAACTTCACGGATCAATTTTTACAGTAGGCCTCCTGACGTTCCTGCCACTGAACCACATTACACTTCTCGATTAACAAGCTGAGCTTGTTATTGGTCAGCCAGGAGCTGACCCTCTTAAGGGCAGAGTTTATATAAAGTTCTAATTGAGAACGGTTACTGGCACAAACCATAATGGCAATGTCTTCCGCGTAAGCGTAAGTACGCGTGTTTTCCCCAAGGGGGATTTTCAGAAGGCTGTCTAGAGCAGCATTCCACATCAAAGGACCCAACACCGAGCCCTGAGGGCAACCTCTGATGAGGATTTTAGAGGCTTTTATAGGCCCGAGTTCAAAACTAGTGACACGGCCGTCTAGATAACTCTTAATAAGATTAATTACTTCTAATGAGAGTCCCTTATTGGTTAATGAATGTATGATAGTAGGCCACCACAGATTGTCAAACGCTCTCTTGATATCAAGGAAGCATGCATATCACGAGTCAGGTCAGATATAGCATCGACTGAAGAGCGGCCTTCCCTAAAGCCGTATTGGTTTATTCTTGCCAATTTTAGTTAGTAAGTGGCCAAACGGTAACCGGGGTAAGATAACGCGAACCACAAGCGGGCCAGCTGCGGGCAAATGAACCGCCGGTCTACCGCCTATGCGGGTGGCCGAGTGTTTGGGGCTTACTGTGTCTATCCCAAATTGGTGCTAGGAATCTGTTTTACTGGATTTTAAAAGAGAATTGTTAGGTTATCAAATTTTTCTGTTAAAAATCGAAATTTCACCCTTGAAAATGAACTAAAACCGTTTAAAACCCAAATAGAAGCAGTTTTTCAAAGTGAAAGTGTTTTATACATCACAAAGTCAATACAAACATATAAACTTTTTAAAGATTGGCGCGCCATGGCGTCAAGAAACTATTTAATAATTTTGTATCTTTGTATTAATATAATTAACGCAGTCCCGATGCGAGACTTTGATCCCGACTGACGTCATAATTTTACGATTTCATGTAATTGTTGCGACAAAACTAAAACAAACCAACCAACCCAACACCCAACCCAACACTTTTCAACAAAGGAATATTCGTTGAGTTACATATTATATTATATATAACGTAGCAAAATGATGAGGAAGGGTGCATAATGTAAAATATTATTGTTAAATTAAATATTATTGCCTTTTATTGCCACATTGTAATATTTCGTTATGTAAATTCATAAAATAAAAATAAAAAGTTTTAGAGGCGCCAATGCTTGATAAGCGAGGGTCCTACCATTTGAGCTACGCAGCTTAATATGTAACGTCAAATTATGACGTCAGTCGAGAACAAACTTAAGTCTCGATTTCGGACTTAAGACGCAACGTATAATAATTTCCACATTTATTATTATTTTACAAGAAGGGCACTCGATTTTGACGATTGTATGAAATTTGACAACTGTCAATCAACTTAAAGCTAACTTTTGTCCATGACTAAACATCCTAAAAGCCACTGTTGCTAACTTAAAATGAACTTGTAATAGAAACGTGTACTATGCTCCAAACGTGATTTTTTTACAAACAATTAAGGTTATAGTTTTGTCAAGATAATTTCGTGCCATTTTTTGATAGTAATGCAATAAATATATTTTTGAGTATGAAGGACACAAAAAATACATACAGTGCCGGCAAAAGTATGGAACAAATTCATTAAAAAATGTCGCCTTTTTCCCCAAGAAAGTCCTCAAACATGTCGATTTTGCTTTTTAATTTTGATTTTTATATTTGTCGCCATTTATGTAGAAGCTATGACGTCATCGGACGTTTTTTTTTAATTTTACCCCCTCTTTTTTTGCAGATTCAAATAAATTATGAAATTATAAATTCAGCAATATGCACACTGTGCATTGCACTTTTGGGTACCTAAATTAAATTTAAAAGTTCGTGATTTGATTTTTCAAGTCTTCTAAATTTGTGGACCTTTGATTTAAGGTCTCGCTGGCCACTTTATCCTCGTCTGCCAATCCACCTCTCAGAAAAACATGTGTACAAAAAATTAGGAACAGGAGCGTATAGTGCAGAGGTACCGTCCTTTTAAAACCAAATGGTATCACTTAGTAGATCGGGAAGAAGAGAGTTTTTTTACACATTTAATAATAGAGTTGTCTCTGAAACTATCAGCCCAAAATATATAAATGTGCATATTGCAGAAACCACAATTTCATAATCTATTCGAATCTCTCAAAATAAGGGGGTACAATTTTAAAAAATTGCCAATGACTTCATTGCTTCTACAAAAATGGCAGAAAATATGAAAATTGTACATCAAAATGTGAGTAATTGAAAAACAAAATCGATCTGTTCTAGGATTTTTTTGAGTAAAAAAAGGCGAATGTTTTAATGAATTTGTTCCATACTTTTGCCTGTCACTGTACATTCTAAGTGAAAATTAGTTTGATACTGACTGATGTGGGAGGATAGTACTATCTTTAAAATGACCATTTTAAAGATGCATATAATATTAATAATGTTATGTTTAAGGGTCCTTAAACATTCATTGCAAACTTCAATATCAAAAGCGAGTCAGTGGTTTAAGTTTCAGCAGTTTACAAATTCCGGTTAATTGTTGAACAGATTTTGAAGTGTTGTACGCCACATTTTCGGTAACCGCAAATCCCCGGATTTCAAGCGAATCATCGGCAATTGGGCAATCAAGCGACGAGCAAGTATAGCGCTACACCAAGATATGGCAAACATCAACGATGCCATGAATTTTTGGATGAGCAACTACTGTTGCTTAACAAATGTCAACCCAACCGATGCATCGCGATGATAAGATACGTGGAATCCACGTCGTGGATACGCAACAAATGTGTACCCAGATTATTGCGTAAAATAGATTCAATTGGAATCATTTCAACATTACAAAGACTTTTCATTCATAATTTATCGCTTGTAACTGAATAAAATGGTCATTAATTGTCAAAAATCGTAAAAAAAATAATTTATTGACTATCTCGAAAACTAAAACAATTGTTTAAAACATAAAAAATAGAGTGAAGATTCGGATGCCTAAATTCTGTGTTGTAAACCGTAAGAAAATTTTGGTCCGTGGAACGTCTCTCTAGAGGTTCAGTTCCAAAAACGGTCCATGTAACCGGACTGACATTTTTGTCAAGCCCGTCCCGCAAAAAAGGTTCGACTGAAACATTGACAGTGTGAACCGCCAAACTGCCACGGTTCATGAAATGATCATCGTTTATTTAATGGAAAATTATAATGAAGTGATAAAGAAATGCTGATATTTAGTTGAATGATGAGACGGAGAAATTTTTTGATAATGTGCTCTATATTGTATATTATCTTGGTATTTTTTTTACTTTTCACACAGACCTATCACTTTTTATTTGAGGGTTGCCTTGCAAATGAAAAGATTTATTTTCTTTGCAAAGACGCCATACGAAATGTAAGTCATTATTTTTCAATTTAATTTATTAGCAAAAAAATAATAAACCGCTTCAAAATCGCTTCAAACACTTGAAAACTGCTTGGTCCATATCTGTACCGGTCCAAGTAATTTTAAAAACAAGGCGGTAACTTGTTTATTTTGGAACTGGTTTCTTAACAAACAAGCCGATTTTGGACCGGTTCACAACCGTGCCCAAATTACCTTGGAAACAACTTTTGGTATACTTATTTAGTTAGTTCATAATAAACAAAACCGGGTTCTTTCCTTTTATGTCTTAATATTTTAAGTGAAATCTAAATTAAAAAGTTGTAAAATTTTTGAAATAAATAGTTTCAAAATTAAATTGTTTGCAAAAAATATTTTCAAAAAAGTCATTGAGGTAGTCATGTGCAATTTAATTATGAGAATTTAAATTTCATGAATTTAAAACAATTTTTATTACTTAACTGTTTTTTAAACAAATTAAGAGAGTAGTAAGTACCTATATTAGCTGGCCAAAGTATACTTTTGAATTCAGTAATATAGTTAGTATTAAAATTCTCTTTGGGATTTAGAGGCTGTCGTTTCTAAATAAATGATAATTAATTTATATGGCACGAAGCGAGCGGCTATCAAAACCAATCCGTTAATAAGGCTGACAGCAAATCTATCATTTACTCCTAATTGACTTTGAGAGTTTATTTCAACCTATATTATTATTGAACAGGGACTTTCGGTTTAAATTCATGTTTTAATAAAAACTACTTCTGGTGCGAATTTTTATAATGATTTTTTTATTTTATTTAACATTCAAAAAAATTAATAAAACCTTAATATTTTTAATACATTTTTATATCAAGGACTGGATGTTTGCAAAAAATCCAAACCAAACATAAATTTAATATTGAAATGTTCGTTTTACTTTATAAATAAAATCCAAGATATAAGCTAGAATATAAACCGTGTCTTCAGATCCTTTCTTTAACAATGTTTCATTTTGATTCCACGTTTTTTTACCGAAATAAAGAATCCAATAAGGCAAATTTTATATGAGATAAGTGAACGCAATAAAGGGCTATGTTGGTAAAGACTGCAGGCCTGAAAACAATATAAGACAATCAAAATATTTTATGCGTGCAAAATCAGATAAATAATTATTTTTTTAAATTTAATTAATGGATAAAAAACTATAATTAATTTTTGTAACCCATTCATATTTAGCATCTACATAGATAATACAAAGTAAGCAATAAAAATAACGTCTACCCAACAATTTATTATTTTTTAAATACTAAAAAATAGTTTACATTTATTTTATAGTAGGTTATGATTGGCAATAACACTGTATTATAGTTTAACAATATAGTTTTATAACTGGTACCGTCAAAACCATATTAATTTTATAAGTATCTCTTCTTAATCGCCCATTCCATTATATAATTCCTATTCTTCCATTTTCAAAATTCATTTCCACAAAAACCTTGCTTTAAAATAACCTAAATTTATATTTTTATGCAGAAAATTTTAAAGGATGTTTGTTATATTATATTGGAATATTATATGTATTAATCGAAGTACATGCCTTTATCCACGGAAATTAACTATTTCAGTATTGTAGTGGAACGCACCCTAACCCCCACTCCACCTCCGGACGACGAAGAAGCTTCGGAGTCAGTCGGGCAATTAATCATTATTATTGATTTTTTTTTAATATCATATTGTGTTCTATTTTTAGTGTAAATGTTATCAATATTAATAAACCAGTGCGTTTATGAACTTAGTGCAGAGTTTTCGTGAAAAGTTCCCAACAAGAACCCTTCGAGGCGCGACATCCTCGTGCCACGCTACAGTATGTATTTATTTTAAATAAGCGGCTTAATTTTCAGTACATAAACGTGAAAGATACCAGAAGTTTTACATTACTATTTATATAGAGTGTAACAGAAAGGTTGGAAAAAAATTAAACAGTGTATTTTTTAATAAAAAAATAATAGTTTAAGAAAATAAACAATATCCTTATGTACGCGACTACTAGACTTCTACTAAAGAATTAAGCAATTGCAAATATTTTGTTTTCTTATCTTTTAGTTATAAACAGTTATTAGACAGAAACTTTTTTTTTTAACTCCCTGTAAATTTAAAACAAAAACCCGTAGAGCACCATTTTATATATTGTATTTAACAGTCTGTATATTGAGTTAGTGCTACTTTTATCAGTGAAAATAAACCTATAAAACGGTACTTGAAGAAGGTGATATTTAACACTAATATTGGAAATATTCCCCAACACCAAAACTAAATAAAAAGTGCTGCTGAAGATGCCAATATTAGGCGTTTTTGGAAACCTACTCGGGTAGGTGATCCGTCACCCGGGTAAGTGAACCTGCCCAGATAGCACACAACGTATTGAATATGTTTTTTGTATGTCTAAAAAAGACGTCTTAAAGATATTTTCATTTAATGTTCTAAAGACATCTTATAAAAGCCTGATACCGCCGCTTATTTTTAATTTTTTGATAAAATAGTGAATTTTGACAAGTTATATTATATCCCATATTCAGCCACTTCATAGTAAGATATAATTAGGTACCATCTTATTTTGGTGTAATAGAAACAACATTAATGTAGGATTTTAAGTTTTGACAACGATGATGGGTAGGGTAACTGAATAAATATATATCTGCCATTTTTGTAGATTGGTTATTTTTTCTACAATTAATAATATCCATTTGTAATAAAAACATTATAAACAAATATGTTTTTTAAAAATTAAGTATTAAGACAAAATAACCTTAAAATATTCCAGCGAAAGTTTTTAAATCAAATTACCCGCACATTTCCCATAATGCAATGAAATCATCAAATCGGCACCATCTTATAAGTCACGCCATATGATCCTTATGCTGTTCTTTTCTATTTCACCAAGCGCTGATGTCTGCCTCTTTTCAATTCTTAAATAACTCATAACTAAATGCAGATTGTATGTGTACACTGAGAGAAAGAAATAATTAAATTAATTAAAATTTTAATTCATTTAAATAAGAATTTTAATACCATATGGGACAATTAAACCGTTTAATACATTTAGGAATAAAAATATTCCTGAAACATTTAATTGTTTTTATTAAACTTATTATATACGTTTTTAGAAAAATACTTAATACCATTTATTATTATTATTATAAAACAAGACACTTGGATTTATTAAACAAAATATTTTATTAGTATTAATACTTTAGCTTAATTAAAATAATTAAACTGTTATTGGGTTTAAATAAACTTGTTTGTCAAATCTATGGTAATTTTTTTTTTTTTTTTTACTTGGAATAATTAAGCCGAGGGGTCAACCACTAGTGGAAATCATTGTACATATTTCGGGGAATCACATGGGAATCGCATGGAAATCACATGGGAATCAATTGAATACATGGGAATCCCTAGGAATCACCTAGGAATCCATGGGAATACATTGTAAATCCCTGGGAATCAAGTGGAAATTACTGGGAATCACTTTGTCATAACCTAAAAATCGCTTGTCATAACCAACCTTTTTACTTATTTTGCCGGCTTCTACACGTTCGCAATATCTGTTATTGTTAAAGTGGTTGTGTAAATTCGTGATAAAAAAAGTGTTGACTCTCTATAAGGTTTACTAAAATAAAAAGGTAAGTAAGTACTCTATTCGGTCCTTTATTAATATTAATATTAATATAATAGATTGTAAAATAATATACCGTTATAAATATAACAAAATACAATTATGCGACTAGAGTGTATGTCGTTAAAAGGATATTATAATCGACACATCATAGTTTTAAATATGCAGAGTTAGCTACAGGGTGTCCTAAAAGGTTTTTTGTGTGTTTTGAATAATTTATCAGAAATTTTGACAATATTGACGATAGCGAGTTTCACGAAACAACTATAGTTGTATACCTTAAAAGTAAAATGCTTTACTTTCAAGCGTCAATGTTTCGGTCTATAATTATTATACAGGATGCCCTAAAAGGTCTTTACTATTTAAAAAAATTATAACTTATTCAGTTTTAAACTTAATAAACGTTTTTTATTTTTAAAATTATCTTCACAATGTGGACATTATTTGTGAAAAATTTTGCCGTCGAAATGCTGGCAAACAAGCAGACAGAGAGTTCTTGTGGAATTGCTCGAATTTCATCGCAAATTATTTGCTTCAACTGATTCAGATTTGCAGGAATGTCAGTGTACTTCTTTGATTTAAGGAACCTCCACAACAAAATCCTCGACAGTGTCCGCGTGTTTGCCAATTTCAGAGAGCGTTTGAAGGAGGCAATGCGCGTAGGAGGACAGCATCTCGACGGCAAAATTTTTCACAAATAATTTCCACATTTTAAAGTTAATTTTAAAAATAAAAAACGTTTATTAAGTTTAAAACTGAATAAGTTATAATTTTTTTTTAATAGGACATCCTGTATAATAATTATTGAACGAAACGCTTAAAAGTAAAGCATTTTACTTTTAAGATAGTTGTCTCGCGAAACTCGCTATCGTCAATATTGTCTAAATTTTTGATAAATTATTCCAAACATAAATTATAATTATTAACTTATTTTATTTTAAAATTATTAACCGTCTAGTTTTGGTCAAAAATTATGCCATTAACCTTACATGTAATGTTAATCGTAAAAAAATTTTAAAGTGATTTTTACCAAAACTATACGGTACATAATTTTTGTTTTTATCAACAAATAAATATAAGATTATATGACATTGGCATAGTTTTTTAGCCAAGTCTCTCGACGTGTTTTTTTTTTAATTAAAATTAAAATTGTGGTTTAATTACTACTTTTGTATCTGATATATATCTATTTTTAGAATAATATGGATTATATCAACGGTCTACTTCAGGACTTGGGAACAGAAATACCAGAGTATCTTGCAACACTTCTTATTCACAATGGATTTGATAATATATATTCTCTTTCCCAACTAAATATTAATGAAGATATTGAAAAGATTGAAAGCTACGCAGGAGATGTACTTTTCAATGTGTTGGGAGATGAAAAAAAAGCTATTTTCGGAATATTTTACGAAGATTGTTCATTTTTTAAAATTCCAGAAGGACATAAAAAACTTGTACGATTTATAAAAGAGGAATCCGAAAAAAAAATTAAACTTTTCTATTTCTATAAATTGCTCTGGAGAAACATTAGTTCCAAAAAAGAAAAAAAATATACCAACAGTAGTTTGCCTTAGTCTGAAACTGATACAGAAGATAATAATCCAAGTGATAAAGATAAATCGGCACTACAGCATGTTGTAAACATTAGTCAAGTGTATATTAATAAATTTTCTAGGGAAGAGTTTAATAATGGTAGAATTAATGAAGATAGACTTAAAGAAATATAGCCAAGTCTAAAAATTTAAAAGTTAAGATGGATGGTGGTTTGAATGCAAAAATATCTTGCCCTTTATGTACATTCATTTCTTCTGCATACTCGGTAAAGAATTCAAAAACCGGACGAAAGTGGGTTGTTTCGAACTTCTTGAGACATTACAGAACACATTTCAAACGCAATGAAATCAAATCACTTAGCCTTAAATCCAGCAAAACACAAACTCAAAAAGTGCCCTATAGCATGTTAAATTTCCTGAAAAAAACTACCAGTGACAAAACATGTGGAAACCTTGGCGGGAGCCCAAATACTTCTTCTAACTCCGAGCCTAATTTTCACCTAATTAACCCAAATTCTGCATCTTCAACATCATGTAAATCGGATATTCAATATAACGTTCATTTTGATGAGAATTATGAGTACCAACAATACCTTCCTTACGAGGCAGAATCATCTCACGAGCCAAAAAAGATCCACATAATATCACAAGTTATTAAAACTGTAAATACCGATCAGCAAAGGGCTAATAATCAGTCGTTTGAATCCAGTTTTTTAAATAATATACAACCAGACTGCCTTCCCCGAACACAATTATTACAGGAGCCAATAAATATAGAAGAGATAAGCGTAATGCAAAATAATGAGGTTGCTAATAATATTTTTTATCCACCTAGCAGTCCGATTGGAGAAAACATGGACGTTTTTAATTCAATTAACGATTTGGAAACCAGTTCATTACCACCAGGTCCTGACGATTTTTTCTCCAATGGCAGTGATGTGGAGGTCAAGCAATCTGCCAGTATTAACAGGGGTAATAACGCTTCAGAAAATATAAAGCCTCCCAAAAATAGCAATTCCAGACGAGAAAGGTCTTTACGAAACTTAAATGAGCTTCCATACAATCAACAACAAATAACGAATTTTATGAATGTTATAGAAGAAGTAATAGATAAAAACCCTGAAATTACAAATACCCTAAGAATTGTTACAGAAAATAAAAGCCTAAATAAATTCAATTATGATACGAAAGGATTGTTAAAGCATCTTCTGGAATCAGCAATAAAAAATTCAAATAACAAATTCGGAAATGCAAATAAATTCGACGAAGGTATAAAACGTTTTTGGCTGTATATTTTTATTACCGCCGGTAGGATGACCTACGAAATATTGTATTCAAATTTAAAAAACATTATACCCTCTATTACTACTATTCACCGACAACTGGAAGAAATGAATAATATTTTAGAGGGTGTAGTAAGAATTGAAGATCTAAAATTATATTTAGACAAACGAAAATATCCCCCTGTGATTTTTGTTTCGGAAGATCAAACAGCCCTTATCAAGAAAGTACAATATGATTCTTCTATAAATGAAATGGTTGGTTTTGTAGCACCATTACATAAAAATACAGGGTTTTCTTGCCTTGGAAAATTTTCAGTGAACTCAGTTTGTGACATTGAGAATGCTTTTAAAAATGAAAGTTTGGCAATAAACGCCTATGTTTTTATGGCCCAGCTTTTTGTATATCTATCTTTGGCAGCGATAACCGATTTACATCTGATAATGTTTCTAAGAGGTGGAAATACCTTGTAGAAGAAGCAGCGAAACATGACATAACAATTTTGGGGTTTTCTAGTGATGGTGATACACGATGCTTAAAGAGTATGAAGACTATGTCGAAATTGCCACTAATCTCTGATAATCCATACTCGCCCTATTATCAGGTATGTCAAATAAAAGGTTAAATAGATAAAATTAAACCCATTATTTAATTATAAATATTTTTAGGCAGAATACAATTTAGAAATTCCCACTGTGTTTCAAGATACAATTCACATATCAACTAAGTTGAAAACCCGACTACTAAATCAAAACGCGTGTATGGACATGGGAGGAAAACGGGTATCTGTAGATAGTATTCGAAAGCTAATTGACAACTATTCAAGAGATAAACATTTGCTGTGTAAAAGCTTTCTTGAGTGTAAGTAATTATAAGGATTCTTAACACCTTTTAATTTGGAAAAAATATATTAATAATATAATAATTTCTTTAGGCACATATTATCATCACAGTAAAAATATACATTTTTTTAGCTTCAGATAAAATGAATATCAATGCAATTGACAAAATGTGCTCTGAACAAGTTACAAATCTTCTCAGGGAAATTCCTGATGCTGAAGCTACTAGACAATATTTAATTTTAACACGCTACATATTAGATGCATTTTTGTTAAAAGACATCAGTGTAGAAAGGCGACTATACCTTATTTGGTATACAACTTTTTTATGCGCATTTGGAGATCCTGGCTAAAAAAGAACAACCAAAGCATTCAGAAAAAATTTATTACCCTTAATACCTACACGTGTATAGAATTAAATGCTCATGGAATTATCCTGGCGATTGAACAACTTCGTCAAAGACAAATTTTCTTCCATGGTTGTTTAGTAGTCAGCCATGTGAAAAAATATTTAGAGAAACACGATCTATGAGTAGCACCTTTTCTACCGTGGTAAATTATACACTACTTGAACTTTTAAGACGATTAAAACGCATACAAGCTATGCATGAAATCAGCACTGATTTAGGTAAATAACATATGTACTGCGACCTATTTACTTTAGATTAATTTTTTTAGGTGCTGAATTTAGATTTCCCCGACAAGAAAACAAAAGACTGGGCAATGACGCTTCTGCCTATAAATTAACTCAGCTTCCATCAGTGGAACTTATCAAGCAAACGATTGAAAAAGCCAAAGAAGACGCAACATTAAGTGCTAGACAATTTGGAATGGAAATGGATACGGATTGTTGGTTAAATGTTGATTTGCCAATAACTGGACCACTCCACGATATTATAGATATTGAAGAGGACGAAGAAGTAGACGATAATGCAATGATTTCTGGGGCAGACCATGAGAATGAAAACAAGAATCTTGAAGCCTCACTCGAAGCCAACTTGCCAAAAGAAGACACAGAATTTCTTAATTACACATCAAGCTTTAGCAGTTACGATTCACTACAATTAAAAGATTATTCAGGACAAAAAAAAATACACACGTCGTGCCTGGCTGTAAAACTCAATGATGGAAAAACTAGAGTAATAAAAAAGTCTACATTAATTTGGTTTTTTTAGAAAAGCAAGGACGTTTATCAACCGATCGAGTATTAAGAGTTAAGGGAATGACCTCGAGATTGACCTCAAAAAACACCCAAAAGAAAAAGTCGAAAAGTCAAATTCAAAACTTAAAGAAATGTAAAACTAAGAATGAAAAAAATACTAGGCAAGGACGACAGCAGGAAGATAGCACAACTGAATCAGAATCAGAAATAAGTTTAGCTAGTGAAACTTACAGTGAAGATTTCTCTGATTTGGATGAATGTCCTAGTGAAACTAAAGAAATAACGATTACTTTGGAATTGTATTATGCGGTGTATTATGATACGCAATGGTATTTAGGGCGAGTAATGAACTGCAAATCAGAAAAATTTAAAATCAAATTTTTAAAACAAGACAGCGATATTTTTAAATGGCCCAAAAAAGATGACGTACAAGAAGTACATCGCCGTTTCATTTTTTATGGACCTGTCACATTAAGTGGCAGTGATCCCTTTACTATAAAGAGAAATGATATACTGGCTATTAAAAAAAAATACAAAGATCTAAAAAATTCTCGAAAATATTAATATTTTAACAAAACCTTCAATTATTATTTTATATTATATGTGACGCATGAAACTTTTTTCTAATAACTGCTTTAGTTTTACTTGGCCAATGTGTTTTAGGCCCGATTGTACAAAGCCAATTCAGGGGGATTTAACTGAACAGTGCTTTGCATGAGACATTTGTTGATAGATTGTCGTTACTTGATAAAATTTTAAGCGCGGTTCAACTAAACCCGAACTAAAGAAGCTTTGTACAACCGGGTCCTAAAGGTGCAAATGTTAGTGTAAATGTCATGTTCATATCAAAGTAACTTAATTTTTAGTATTTTTATTATAATTTAACTATGAATATAAATATGTTTGTATAATTATTTCGTGAATAAATAAATTAAATATTTTTAATTAAATAAAACGAGTTAAAAAATAAAAACCCATGTTTAAATAAATAGAAATAACCAAGAAAGCATATGTTTTCGGACACCCAGTACTTACATTAGATAAGGCTACTATTTTGCTAATGTCAATGTAAAAATCGACCAAGGAAACACCATTTTCATAAAAAATTGGGTGCATTGCTTAAAGGAAATTAGGTAATCATTTGGAAATTTTATGGGAATCGCTAACAACCTGGGAATTACCTGGATAATACTTGGGAATCATATACATATACTTGGCAATCAGTGGAAATATTTGGGAATACATAGGAATCACCCATTATTCTGATCAGTGATTGCCATATATGGAAATCATTGTACATTTTTAAAGCTAGTGGTTGACCCCTCGAATTAAGCACTTTATTTAATATTAAAGGTATAGCTTAATTAAAATAATTAAACCTATATGGGGGTTAAATAAACTTGTTTGTTATTTCTATTAACTAAATACTTACGCTTATTAATACATATTTACCAAGGATAATTATGGAGCAAACATGCAAAAGCCGATATATCCATTTTAACTTATTCTAAAATATTGGCCAAACATGTGTACAGCCGAGTCCCCTAAATATTTAAAAACTATTAAAAGGGAATGTTGCTCCTGTTGGGTTGTCTCTGTATCGGTTTTTCCTTAAAAAGCTGTGCTAAGGTAAAAGAGTTTACCAAAATTAGTATGAATACTCTTAAAATGTAAAAATGGACTTATCGGTTTTTGCATGTTTGCTCCACAATTAATCAATTAGTTAATGAATATTTTAGTAACTATAATTAAGGTTAAATAAAAAAGTTTATTTAATAAAAATAAAAAAATTATTAGGTACATGAAAAACTAAGCAAATCGGCCCAGTTAATAATAACATATCAACATTTATATAAAACATTAAATAAAAAATATTAATACTTTAAACCCTAAACTAACTATAAAACATAATATTTTAAAAATTTAACCTAATTAAACCTTTGAATGTGATTTTTTTTGGTTGTATATGAGCTAATCAAGTCGGTTTTTAAGGTGCTTGGTTTTGAAGTTGCGTGGCTGCGATGTAATTTTATTGAGAAAGCTAGAAAATTTCTCTACTGGGCTTAATACTAAACTATCGGAATATGTTGTTAAAGTGCGGTTAGAAACCGTTGTTTCTATAGAATCAGTTGGTGTTGATTCTAATTGAGTATATTCAATCTAAAATATTAAGAAAATAAGGTTTACGAATAAATATTTCCTTAAACTCTTCCAACCCTCAATCTTCCAGCAATTTTTAAAACATATTTAAACTTCACCCACCATAAAAATACACAAATTTCATGGAATACATTTATTATTATTACTACTATTATATGCACTCTTTTTAATCAGGTTGGACTAGTTTATGCAAGCAAGGCAAATCAGATTACCTCAAACGCACGTTGTGCGCCGAAATAGAAGTAGCGATTCGCTACTAGCGAATAAAAGAACGAGTTTGTGGTCAAAAATCGGAAAAAGGTTCGGATGTTTTCGGTCCACTAAATTTTAATAACCTGTTACTTAAACCTATTAAACACATTATTTAAATCTATTAATCCATATTTTTATTAAACAAACATCTTAATTTTAATGATATTATTAATAGGTTCTAGTTACTTAAATTTCAGGTATTAGGTTGAATAATAATAATTAACAACATATTCCATTTCATGTTCAGTTTAATAAAAATAAAAAATATGTTTTAGGAATTATGTTTTATCTAAAATAAGAAAACGTTTTATTTGGTGTTATTAAAATTTGTTTTTAATTAATTAAAATTTTGTTAGGAACTCTGTTTAATAGGACGATTTTTCTCAGTGCACTGTACATGTATGTTGAGTTTGGTTGAATGCTATTACTAATCGTGGCGGTTTTTCTTTTTTTATGTTCCCGTTCGACGTTCAACAACTCAAGTCAAAACAGTGTGCAGTGTTGGTTTTCATTTTTTTTTTAATTTGGTTTCGTTTTAATGGTGCTTTCCGAAAAAATAATTGATAGCCCGAGGGAAACCCTGGTCTCTGACCCTGATACCCACCTATAATACACTCAAGAAGGGCTTTAGACAGGAGGGTTCTACTTGACAAGAAGTTTTGACTCTATTCATTTGAATTAATAGGCAAAAATAAATATGTAATAATTTTTTTTTTTTTTAATAGAGGCATTATTAGCTACCACAGAGTAGACTCTGTGTTGTACTCTGTGTTAGCTACATTTTAATTACTTTATACTTTAAAAACGTTTTGGCGATGTAGCAATGCATAACCAAGACGTTTTCAATACATCTTAAAGACGTCTTAACGACGTTTAGCAACGACTTAATAATGCCGTTAAAAGGACATCTTAAAGACGGTGTGTTTTGTAATATTAGATATCTTAAAGACGTCTTAAAGATGACTTACGTCGTAAACTGGACGTCTTAGAGATGTCATAAACGTCCGAGTCCGACATCTTTAAGATGTTTCTGTGCTATCTGGGTGTGCTAACCATGGTGTTCGTTTACTACCTCAATCACCTTGACTCTTGTTTGGAAACTTACTGGGGCGAGGCATCGAGTAAGTGATCCGCTGACCCTTCTCGCAAGCAGGGTTATCAGATCACATACAAGTGAACCGCATGCGCATAACGTTTCTTTACATATTTTCTGATAGAAACGATATGTCTACTGTCTTAAAATTAAATAGTCAAAATTCTACCATTTGAATTAGTAACAGTATTGTTTACTAATATAATAGTAGTTTTCACTTTTAAAGATATTTTTTACTACTAACTTAAATACTTAAAGTTTGACTAAATTAATATAAGTCACCATCTTTGACTGTTTGTAAGAGTAAAATGTAACTAAATTATTTATTTTTTTTAAATTCTTGCGGCCAACAACACATTATTGTTAGAGTTAAATGTAATTAAGTAATTAATTTTCATGCTTAAAACAGTTACACAAAAAATATTCAATTTTAAAATATTATTAACAATAATTATAATTATAGACAGATATAACTGATTGGGAAGGCGTTCGACACGGTTTGGCTAGAGGGCCTCATTCATAAGCTCTTTTGCCTCCAAATTTTCCCCTGGACCACCAATCTACTTATTTAATACCTTTACGGCAGATCTTTTTAGGTTGTCGTAAACGGTTCCAAGTCGTCTGTTTAGCGTATAGGCGCAGGTGTTCCGCAAAGTACGGTGCTAGCGCTAAAGCTGTATACTGCGAATATGCCGAAAAATCTTGGTTTATACGCTGACGACATTAACCTTTATTCGACCTGTTTTAGCTCTAGTTAGTTGCAAACGAACAATTAAAGATATTTATAAATCGTATTCATGTCAGAAATGGAAGGTCAAAACCGAGTTGATTAACTTTACGGTCAAGTTCACAAACAACTAAATCTTCTTACCACTTTCCCTAGAGAATCATACTGCAGCACTCTGTAAAATACGTCGGTATTATTTTAGACAGACGTTTGTCCCCCATATAACTTTGTTAAAGGTCAGGATACTTCTAGCTCTTGAAGCTGTTTACCATTTTATCATCAAAAACTCCACTGTCAATCAAAAACAAGACTATACTAAACAAATCCTGCATCAGACCGGTAATCAGCTATGGTTGCCTGGTGTGGTGCGGTAACACTCAATACATGGTTTTGCAACGACTGCAAAATAATGCGCTTCGGACATCGGATTGGTATGCATGAGATAGCAAGCCTGCCTTATATAAAAAAACATGTCATGGATACTACGCCTTCACCCATTTTTACGCCACATAACTACGCTTATAAGCGTATATAGACGATACCATAATACGCGTTATAAACAGGGCTTGATCTCTGGAAGATTACCGATATTTTGCGACCTCTAATGTATCACTGATACCGCGATACCATAACCCTTAAAACGTTGACTTTCGCTGTTTGGTGACAGGCGTGCGAACTGGGGGCACAGATTATAAAGCTTACTGACTGGGGGTGTGTGCGTAGTTGTTGGCCGTAGTTGTTGGCCGTAGAGCTGTCAACGTTTACACACCCTTCAAATTCAACCGCAGTACTTGCTCTATGCTTATTTTTGTGCCAATTTTTTTTAAGTGGTATTTTTTAAATTATTTAGCTTACTGCTTTTACCTGGATCAAGCTGACCCTATACTCGCCCAGCCAAAAAAGGCCAGTTAAACTTCATTACAAAAATTAAGGAGCTCTGTAAACAGAGGACAGGAAATCGTCAGGATGCTGCAATGTCAATACTTCTGCAGGAAGGTTTAAGAGGCAGGATTACATATCTACGCAACCTTTACAGCCAACCACGTTACCACATTACGGCCCTTTTGCTTTGTCTTCTTTTTATTTTGTATATTTTATATTGAAATAAATTTTATTTGATTTGCTTGACAAGCGACACACAGTGTACGATTCAGACCTGATGCGCGTCAAAATCGTAGCTTCGAATAGAAACAACATTTTGATATGATTCAAAATGGATTTGAAAGGTAATGTAATTACCTTTTAAGGAAAATTATTACCATTGAATCCAAATAGCCGTTTGACATCCAAAAAAAGCGGTCAAAATTTTGAAAAAAAAATCTTTTTTAACTAGTATCAAAAAAACATTTTTATTCAGGTGTTCTTATACATAATTTTTGAAACAAGGAATCAAGAAACAAAATCCCATTCATAAAAATTTTTTAAAATATATTTGAAGCCCTCAATTTTTGGATCAAATTTAAGTAGGTTCAATTTTTGACATATTTATGACATTCTTGCAGCTCTGTATACTCTCCTCATACTTAGACACCTCAAATAATACAAGTAGGTTGTAGTGCTATTAAAGACCTATAATATTTGAACCCTAGTAGAAGTCTCTAGGTACTCCAAAAGCAAAATTATAACGGTTTTAAGCCAAACATAGAAATTGCGTTCACGGATTTGTTACCCTGGAATTTAAAAAAACCTAATAAAGTCGTAAATTTGGTTCCAGACCACCTAGATACATACCTAATTCTAATGTAACTCAAATTAAAGGTCTTGATAAATACTCAGAGTCTTAGTGTACTCGAACAAGTTGCTTTGGCTTACGCGATTTTGGCATACGCGAAAAAGCATATGATTTTGAAAATATACTTGAGTATGTGTATACATATATTTAATATACATTTTATATGTGTACACACATACAGTTTGTGTTTTTAATATCTATAAATAGGTAGAAATAAGAACATGAATAAAGAACATGCTTATATACATTAACTACATTGTTCGATATAGAAACATAAACATTATTATTGTAATTGTAACTAAAAGAGTACTTTTCTTCTTAATTAAACAATGAATAAAAACAAAAACTATGTAATTAGTGATATTTTTACCAACTAATTGCTTGTATCCTCTAACTCTTAGATAAAATCAAGTAAAGCAAAATAATATCTCACGTTACTATATAATAGTAGGTAAAATTATCACTAATTACCTAGTATTTGTTTTTATTTATTGTTTAATTAAGATATATAAAGAAAGATACACATCCATGTGTGTAAAGATAAAATATACTAAATAATATGCTTAAGTTAAAAAGGAACAATATTTTCAAAAAAGGAAAAAAGGCGCTATTGTCACATTATACACTATTTTGTTTAAATAAATTCCTGTATATCGGACAAATTTGACTGTACAGTTTTACTCTTGTTAACTCTACTATCTATAAGCATTAAAGATATTTTTGGGTCTGTCATGTACACTGCTCGATTAAATAAATACATCCAGTAAGCGGTGTTCTCTGCTGTTCTGCCGAGAGTGCTCAACCATATTGCGTTTGTAATATTTATGCCAGGATTCGTTGGAATCTTCAGCATAATATGCAATAGGAAGTGGAAGTTGTCGAGCAATATCGCATCCATGCTTCAAAAGTTTGTGGACTGTGGGACTCATTCGGGCCCATGGATAAAGCTTGTAATATCGGCAATACGTTTGCAAACAAAATTTCTCCAGCTTATTTAAATCAAGTTCCTCTTTACATTTAAAGCATAATATTATTTTGCTCAAATCAATCACTGATTGAACATCAATTTCTAATGCATTGGCAAATGACTCAGGAGATTGGAAACATCGTCTTGCCACATTTCCTGTGTTCGTTGTGCCATGACCTGGAAGTACTTGATCCACTCGTACTTTTAGCTTTTCATATATTCTTTTTTGAAGAAATTTTTGGCGCTCCTAAAAATCGACTTTAAAACAAAAATAATTAATATATTAATTTAGCACATTTCATATATAAAATATTTTGAAAATAAAAAACAATATTTGAGACACAACAAGTTATTTGCCATATGAATCATATCAAAATGTTGTTTCTATTCGAAGCGCTACGATTTTGACGCGCATCAGGTCTGAATCGACAGACCCGAGTTTTAACTTAACTTTTTTAAATCTACTAAATACTACCATTATATTTTGTAGAATTTAACTAATTATTAGTAACTGCTTTTTTGCTATAAAAATTAGACAAATATAACTTATAATTATTTATTTTTTACTAATTTATTTAAGAAAGTATATTTCGTCTATTGTGCGATATACCTGATTTACCTATTATTATAAGAAATCCCACGTTATCTTACTTAAGTAATTACGTACTTACGTTACCACCACATTGCAGTAATAAATTACTGCTACTAGATTTATCCGTGTTCTATGCGTTTAAGGTTTCATAACAATGATGCAGACAAATATATCCCTTAAAAGCATTTTTAAGCAAAATTTTTTTTATCTTTATCTATCGTCCGTTTTCTAAAGAATTCAGACCGGACTTTTGGGCACTTAAATATTTAAAAAAAGGCATCCAACAAAGGTAAAAAGGCAAAATAGACACAAAAATGGCAATGTTAAAAAAATGAACGTGTTAATTCTAATATACATAACAATAATTTTTTTTTTAATTTTATCTTAAATTATGTCGTTTATTTAATAAAATATTTTTGTAAGAGGAAAATAAACGTCGGCTCCATTGTTTTGATCATAGTATTGCACCATAGCTTCGCACATAAAAAAACACAGTTTTAAATCTAGGTAGTCATGCATAGGTCGGAGCAAAACTTTGCAAAGGTCTGGTGTTTATTTATTTTGGTGAGCGGAGCTATGGTCAAAGGGATGAACGGCGCTTTGGGTGTCTGCCGGCTTAGAGTGTATTGCTATTTAGGTTACTATTTTGTTGCATGAACTCAAAAAAACCTTATTATTATTATAAAAATTTTATTATTAAAAGATGTAGGTACTTAAAAGGCATTATCCCATTTTAGGCAAGCATTTAGGCATTTTAGGCCAGGTTTTTTTAGTAATTTAAAGAATAAAAGTCGAAAAAAGGCAAAAATGATGGGTTAAATTGAATCAAAAATTTCCAAAACATACTTTTCACTAATAATTTTTAACGGCCTATTAAAATTGACGATAGCCATTTTTTTTTGCCATTTTGCCTAGAATAAACCTAATAAATAAAGACACATTTAATTTTGCTAAAATAGCCAAGGACAGCCATTGCTTTCTACGTAATAAAAATATTGGTTCAAAATCCAAATTATGTAGTGCAGAAACGAAGTAAGCGGTATAATAAAGTTAATGTTTGTTGCGAAATTTCTTTTAATCAAATCGTCAACCCAATTTTTATTTAGGAAAATTTAAATCAACATGTTTATTTAGATTACCTAATTAGAATATTATTTTGTAAATTTTGAAAACCCCTGGAACCAGACAAGCACGACAATATTTTATGACATACCAGTAAAGTTTTTTATGATCGTGAAGCATTAAAGGAATTCAATGTTTATGGAGAGTTTGAAGGATGGAAAAATGCGTAAACGTTTTCACCATTTTTTATGGTAATTTTTGTTTATATTTTATTTAAACTAATAAAAATATTGAGTTTAATCGGTTTTTGTTCGAATATAAAAAATTTGTATAAAAAAAATATAGGAACTTTTCTCATGAAGAAATGTTATGTTTTCTTAATAATGCATGCATTGGGTATCTGTCGGACGCGAAGCTTCGTAAGGATGGCTACTATGCAAATTATGCGAAAACAAATCTTGTACTTCTTTACACACATACTAATTTTTTCCCTATGGCAGCCCAATTTGGAAATACACTGTATAGTAATACTGTAATAACTACACATTGTGTGTTTGATTGTGTGTGATAATAGACAGCGTTACTCGCTTCTTGCTTAGGGGTCGGATATAAGCATTTACTTTTGACAATAACAGGTACGACCATGCATGGAAAGGTTTTATTTACATGAAAAAAGGCAAAGGAAAAAATTTTGGTAGCAAATTTGAAAGGACGACTGCACAATGTCGGGCATTGTCCTGATGATGTCCCTTGGATAAGTGCAGTGCAAATATTCAAGGGACATCTTCAGGACAGCCAATCACACAGCAGGGCTCCTAAATGGAAAATTTTACGTTTTGAAATAATACGTAAAAAAAAATAAAAAAAAAATGCACGTTTACCCGACTTTCTTACAATGTTATAACATTATATATATATATATCTTATAAGATCCCTTATAAGAAAAACGCATCTTTATAAGAAACTCTTTATTCTTATAAGGATTTTGTGGATTCCTATAAAGTTCGAATTAATGGATTACCAAAGTGAAATAAATGTAATTTTTTGAAAGTAATACTACAAATGAACGATATAAATACATGCTTTTTGCATTTAATCTGATGTTAAGGTGGAATTAAATAGGATTAAGTGGTTTATTTTTAAGCTATAATTTAACCTTTGACCATCAATTATATTATTCATACTTTATAGAAATGGAAAGGAGTACGTCCTTAATCAAGTGCGTCTCTGCAATACAACCGTGTTCCAATCATCTTGGAAAATGGATTTCGTGTTTCAGATGCAAATCAACCGACAAACTATTTGCTTAGTTGCATATGCATGATATATTCCAAACTATTTTCACAACACTGCTTCGAATGCATATTCATTTTCATTGTTATTTTGTGATTACAGTTTTGCTTTATTTAGAATATTACCTACTATTTATCAAATCTTTTAATTATATTAAATAAAGGATTATAAACCTATCAGTGAGAAATTACAAATTTTGCATTTTTTTATAAACTTTGAAATAAATAAAAAATAAATATATTATGTTTTTAAATTGACAGGATGACATTCCAAAAGGAATTTATAGCTAACATTGCCCAAGTTAAGTTTCCAAATTGGAAAAACAGTTTTCCGTTTTTTCTCAAGTATTTTCATTAAAAAAAACTAGATAAAATCCTAAAAATAATGTTTCTTTCGTCACCCCGACCGTACCACCAACATTGCAAAGGCGCCTAGCCAATGCCTACATACCAAGATAGTCCAGCCCTCATATTCCAGAAAAAGGTGTTTTAATTAAGTTAACCATTTCTACCTTTGTGAATAAATTGATTTTGTAGTTTGATTTTTTGTTTTTTTCGGCTGCTTTGCAAAGCACCAGCTCCACTTATTACATGAATAATTTTTTTATGGAAACCATGTTTATTTACCAAGCGACATTTATTTATATTTATTTTTTAGAAAAGGTTATTTCAATTTGATTATTTAACATAAGAGAATATTGATATTTTGTTGTTTGGAAATTCTCCCATCAGACAAAACTATTGTTTTTAATTAAAATTGACCCTTTTTAAATATCTATGGATAATAATTCGGGCACAAAGGGCTTTACGGCCATTTCAAGCATATATGCTGATATTTCCCGTCCGTATACGGACGGGAAAAATCACAAAACTGTTTTTATAAAAAAATTGTAGGTAATTTATTATATATTATTTTTGCATCAAAATTGTCAAATATATTCTTCTTTTATTAGAATATAGGTACATTAAATTTAAAAAAAACGCAAGAAATATTTTATAAAAGTAGAGATAATTTTAATAATTAACACCTTTGGACGGGACAAGATAATAGTTATTTAGTAAGGCTTTTTGTGCTAAGCTCAAGGTTTGAAGGCCGACGCGTTGCGGAGGCCTACAATTGAGCGAAGCACAAAAAGGCACTTCTTGGCCGAATGGCATACAACATTTTATTTTCAAAGCACTTTATATAGGTCAATTTAATTCAACATCAAAGCGGCTTAACCTCACTTTTTAAGAATCTCATTTATTTATTAGCTAAAGATTACATTAAATGTATAATAATTATTATTGCTTTTAGAAGCAGTTATAGTTTGACAATACCTAGCAACATGATTTAAGTAGAAATGGATTTTTGCTATTACATTGAATTCAATTAATTGTTTAATAAATAGGTAGGTATCTAATTTAAATTTGTTTGGATTTTTATTTAAAAAATAGGTAGTTTGGAATGTTTAAGCTGTGTTTAACATTTAATTTCACTGAAAACTTAAAGCAAATTAAAACTTAAAGTTAATTTAAATCGTAGAAAAAGAATCGTGCATTTTCTTAGTTGCCTAACCTCACTTTTTGTTTTATTATTCATATTTAATTTTACAATAATTTAATGAAAAATATTAAACATTAACAGTAAATCAAACAAATTAGTGCTTATTATAAGTAAATTAAACCAGTTTAGTACGTTAATTTCTCAGAAAAGGATTAATTTGTCAAAACAATACCCCTAGCGAGAAAAAATCGAACTAATTACTTGCCTCATAAAATTTTTTATCGGCCTAGGCCATAATAAAAGAAGAATATTTTTGAGAATTTTTTTGCCAAAATATTATATAATAAATTATCTACAATTTAAAAAAAAACATTTTTATAATTCGTGCGTTTTGCGCGCTTGAAATGGCCCTTTATATAAAAATTTTGTAATTGGCGCTTGGTTCCTTTTAAACAAATATGGTCCAGATATTGTTTTGCCGTAAATTTGTCGTTAATTAGTTATAAAAAAATTAATTTTTTCGTTCGAATATTTCTTTTATTTTTATTTGCTAACTTCATATGAATTTCAATTAAAAACAATAGTTACGTCGTTTGAGAGAATACCCGAACAACGAAATATCAATATTCTATTATGTTAAATAATCTAAGTGAAATAAGGTTTCTAAAAAATAAATAATGTCACTTGGTTTCTTTTAAATAAACATGATTACTATTAAAAAATTATTCATGTAATAAGTGGAGCGGATGCAGCCAAAAAAAAACAAAAAATAATTAAACGACAAAATCAATTTATTCACTACTAATTAGCGACCAATTCACGGCAAAATATTAACTATTAAAAAAAAATTAATAACATATTTAATGAAGGTGCCTTTCTAACTTCGTATAAAGTTAGCAAAGCACACATAAAAACAAAGAAATATTCGACAAAATTAATTTATCCATAACTAATTAGCGACAAATAAACGGCAAAATATTAACTATTAAAAAAAATTAATCACATACTTAATAAAGGTGCCTTGCTAACTTCGTATGAAGTTAGCAAAGCACCTATAAAAACAAAGAAATATTCGACAAAATTAATTTATTCACAACTAATTAGCGACAAATTAACGTAAAAATATTAAATAAAAAAAAATTTAATTACATATTTAAGGGGGGTGGGTGCCTTGCTAACATATGAAGTTAGCAAATCACCTATAAAAACAATGAAATATTCAAACGACAAAATTAATTTTATCACAACTAATTAACGACAAATTAACGGCAAATTATGCACCTAATCGCTCCTGGATTGGGGATGGATGCTTTGCTAACTTCATATTCATGTAACATACGCGTTTGAACGAGGGGTAAATCACTTTAAAATCAGCGAAGACCAACGTTCAACGTTATAACAAAGCGTCCACATATATGTGGACGTTATCAGTCAATAAGGAAAAATCTTTCTCAATAACAAATTTCTCTTAGCGACACGTTGCGCATGACTACCCTTGTTATCCTTAGCCGTTAATTCGTAGGCGATTTTTAATTTTAAAAATCAGTGGTTTACCCCTCGCGTTTAACTATTTATTAAAAGGTGAATTCTGGTGACTTATTAAAAGGTGAATTCTGGAAACATCGGCCACGTAGTGGCGCTACTAGCGATGCTTCTTTAGCGTATTAAATGTCTATACGAGACTGGTGATTTGCATTGAGTTTTTGTCATTAGTTCTTGAATATGGGTTTGTTTGAACAATTTTCATTTTGATTTTGTTTTGTACAATTGTATGCTTTTTTATATTTATATATTTTGTGTTTGATCTGCCCTATAAATACTCTATTATTTTTTTTTTTTTCATTAAGGTGCGTCGACTGCTGCGGTCATTGGCACCATAACCGGAGAGGAAAATCCTCATGGACACCCTAACATTACGCTGGGTAGTGCCGGACTCTTACCGGCTAAAAACCTCTCCTGACTAGATTTAACGAAAAGATCAATAAATAAACAGGTAAGCATGATACAATAATAAAATAAATGACATACACTAAAATGGGACTTGGTATCACAGATGTTACTTTAAATTTTATTTAAAAATCCAATTTCACTAAGAAAGTTAAGAACTTGTTCAATATGAATTGAATTATATTCAAGCATTTCTTTTAGTTGGACGTTGAATATACTATGGTTTATTCTTTTATGATGTAAAGAGGGACATTCGACAAGAATGTGTCTCACCGTAAGTACTTCACCACAGCCTTCACAGGTAGGTACCTCAGCACCTTCCAGGAGGTAACATTTGGTAAGATTGGTGTGACCCAACCTTAACCTTGTTATAACAACTTGTCGCTTACGGCTCAACGTTGATGTTTTGCATCCACTTACCAAGTCGGTTATATTATTTAAAAAAGTCCCCTTTCCTGCCCATTCCTCACTCCATTTCACCATAATCCTATCTTTAATATTTTTTGTAATCTGAGTCTTTTCCAATTTTAGGCGTTGAAGATCGTCCAGGTATTCAACAGTCCAGGGTGGATTATTGGGAACAAATGAAGAGTCGCCGACCGGCATGTTTAGGTGCAATTCATCACCCATCAGTCTGGCCTTGGAAATAGATGATGTGTACCTAGGATTTCTCAAGGGTACGTCATTAATAAGATAAGGGTGGACAAAGTTGGTAATTCCCCATTTTCTGCACTTGGCAATGTAAGATAGTGCCAAAAACAATCTTCTGTTTTCCAGGGACATAATACCAGATTCTACGTGAAGACTATGAATGGGTGTTGTCGGAAAAGCTCCTACAGCATATCGTATTCCCGCATTGTGTAACACATTAAGTGGTTGTAATGTGGACTTTGGAGCGGACCCATATACAACAGATCCGTAGTCCAGCTTGGAGATAACCAGTGATTTAAACAAGGTAAGTAAAGAATCTCTATGTGCTCCCCATTTAGTATGGGCAAGACACTTGATCAAGTTAAGGGCTTTTAAGACTTTTCCCTTTAAATAATCCATATGCTTTTTCCAGGCAAGACGTTTATCCCAAATGAGCCCAAGGTATTTTCATTCTTCCACACAATTTAAGGGGTTTCCCTTTAGGGTTAGGAATGGACGGTAATGGGGAGTCCTTAAGTGGCAAAAATGCATAGTTTTTGATTTGGAGGGGGAGAACTTGAAACCTCTATCTTCGCCCGCTTGTACAATCTGATCTATTGCCATTTGCATTTGTCTATTTATGTTTGATTTTTAGGACCAGAAATAAAAATCATGATATCATCGACGTACACACTACGCTTAACGTTAACACTTAGATTATCACAGATTTTATTTAAAGCAATGGAAAACAGAGTAACACTCAGGGTAGAACCTTGGGGCACTCCATTCTCCAGAAGACGACGCCCTGAACAGACATTTCCAAGACGAACACGAAAAAATCTTTCCTTTAGAAAGGACTCAACAAATAAAGGTAAGTTTCCACGATACCCCCACTGGTGAAGGTATTGTAGGATCCCCAATCTCCAAGTCATGTCGTAGGCCTTCTCTATGTCAAAGAAGGCGGCTGTCAGATGGTGTCTTTTATTAAAGGCTGCCTGAACATTATGTTCTAGATATATCATATTATCAAGGGCTGACCTACCGACACGAAATCCCGACTTTATTATTATTATTAATATTATTATTATGATTATTATTATTATTAATATTATTTTATTTTTTTTTATTAGGGTGCGTCGACTACCTGGGCCATTGGCACCGTAACCGGAGAGGAAAATCCTCATGGACACCTATCACGGAAAATATCACGCTAGGTAGTGCCGGACTCTTACCGGCTAAAAACCTCTCCCGAAATTGGTAAGAATAAATTATTAAACAAAAGAGAATAATTAACATAATACATTTATAAAGTATAACAGGTACGTAAGTTACATACAAATAAAAGTATCACAGTTTTTAAATTTCTCTCAAGAAATTGCATTCCTCCAAAAAGGTAAGGACGTTTTTTATGTGACTAGACTTATAATTAAGTAATTCTTTCAGGTCAACTTGAAAAATATTGTGCCTCACTCTTTCCTGATGAAAAGAGGGGCAATCGACAAGAATATGTTTTACAGAAAGAATGCCTCTACAGCCTTCACATGTAGGTGGAGCGGCACCTTCCAAGAGGTAGGTCTTCGTTATCTTGGTGTGACCCAAACGTAATCGTGTTATAACGACTTGCTCCTTACGTTTTAGGGTTGATGTTTTGCTTCCAGTCACCGAGTCCGTAACTTGATTAAGAAAGGTTTCCCTCTCTGACCATTCCTCGCTCCATTTTTCCATTAAAAGGTTTTTTATATTTTTGGTAATTTGATTTTTTTTAAGTTTCAGAGAAATAACATCGTCAAGATACTCGGCAGACCAGGGTGGATTATCTGGAAAAAAAGATCCATCGCCAATCGGCATATTTAGATGTATTAATAGAAAGAAATTTCTTCGGCCATTAATTTTACCTTGGAAATAAATGGTGTATACCTAGTAGTCAATGACATGACATCGTTAATCAGATAAGGGCGGACAAAGTTGTTATTTCCCCATTTTCTGCATTTGACGGTATAGGTAAGTGCTAATAGGTTTCGTCTTTTTTCCAAAGACATAATTCCAGATTCTACCTGTAACGTATGAACGGGTGTTGTTGGAAAGGCTCCTATGGCGTATCGTATTCCGGTATTATGTAGCACATTTAGGGGTTGCAGTGTGGATTTTGGAGCGGAACCGTATACAAAACATCCATAGTCCAATTTAGAGATAACTAATGATTTGAAAAGGGTGAGTAGCATATCTCGGTGTGCTCCCCATTTTGTATGGGAGAGGCATTTAATTAGGTTAAGGGTTTTGGAGACTTTTCCTTTTAGGTACTCTACGTGTTTTTTCCAAGCAAGGCGTTCATCCCAAATAATGCCAAGATACTTTAATTCGGGCACCACCCCAGTAGCACAAAATATTGGTCCTATATGGGGCGCATATATGCCCAATATTTGGCATAAAATGGTTATTTAATATATCTTGCCAATGTTTATCCAATGTTGGTCCTATATTGGCATATCATTTTACGCCAATATATCATTAAACATATTTATCCAAGATCGGTCCAATATTGGCATATCATTTTAATCCAATATATCATTAAAAATATTTATCCAAGGTTGGTCCTATATTGGCATATCATTTTACGCCAATATATCATTAAAAATATTTATTCAAGGTTGGCCCTATATTGGCGTAACATGATTATCCAATATATCATAGTCGATGTGTGTGCTATGTTGGCCCCATATTGGCGTAAAATGATTATCCATTATATCATTGAAAATGGTTGCCCAAGGTTAATCTAATATTACCCCTACATTATCGTAAAATGATTTTCCAATATATCAATGTCAATGTTTGTCCAAGGTTGGAATTATATGATAATTTAAAATTTTCAACGTTTATACAATGTTGGCCTTATATTGGTGTAAAATGGTTATTCAATTTTTATTATAAATTATATTATTATACCAATGCTTATATATAAATATAGCAACAACATGAGATTATGCAACATACCTCAAAGATTTTTTCATAGAATTTGGAGGGTACATTTTATATCAAGTAACTCCCCTCTCCCCCTTATCATTTGGGTGAGCATTGTTACCCGGCCCCCCGCTCCTACGCCCTTAAATACTATAAACATTTCCTAAAAACAAACGTGTGTCGACACGATCGTGACATATCATTTTTAGAAATTCTACTACGTAGTAAGTACTAGGTGGCTACCTTTTTTTCTTTCAATTTCTCCGTCAACTTTCCTAAAATATTTTTTTCTTTTTAATTAATCAAGAAAATTGTCAGGAAGATGATTTTAAAACGATAGTTTTAATTTATTTTCAAATTACATTTAACATTGCTTAAAAATACTATTAAAATTATATCAACGTTGTTTTTCGAAGAATTAATATTTGGCGCGAGTACCATGAGTTTTGAGCGCTGCACATCATGCGCCCCAAATCAAGCCAATCCGCATCCAGCATTGCTGCTCTTTGTATTTCCACATGCTGTTAATGCGTATTAAACAGAGTATCTAGTATTAAACAAAGAAAAGGTGTAACAAAGTGTGACTTGGTTGAAATTTTATTTAATAGACGGTAAGTATATTGTATACATTACAGCATTAGTCTGGGTCTAAGCGGAAAATATTAACAAATGACATATTTGCTTTAATGTCATACTGTGGAACCTCGTTCCAAGTGCTTTCATCAAAGAAAACTGTTTAGCCCAGGACTAAAGCTGTGTTATACTACTACTATAGGCGTTTTTGCTAAGTAGGACCTTGCTAAAAAAAATTAATGAAAGAAATCTTCGTTCAATAACAATCGGACCAAAATATCCGATCAATATCGGTTATATAATGTCAAACAACTTCGGGCCAATGTTGGGTTTCAATATTGGACCAAGCTAGAAAAAATCTGACGAAAGATATGTTGGCCCAATATATAAAACGAATATTGGGCCAATACGGATTTTCAATATGGGTTATATAATGTAAAACAACTTCGGGCCAATATGGATTTCCAATATCGGTTATATAATGTCAAACAACTTCGGGCCAATGTTGGGTTTTAATATTGGACCAAGCTAGAAAAAATCTGACGAAAGATATGTTGGCCCAATATATAAAACGAATATTGGGCCAATATCTTTTGAAGCGATTTGGTTATTTTTGTACTACTATTTATTGTATGATATTATAATTTTGTAAAGTTGGTAACACGTCTTAATTCAAATTTTCCGCCTTTATAATTCCCCGCGAAATTTAATGGTTTTTTTAGTGATACTCGGCCACCATTTGCCTGTTTTCTTTAGCAGTTGCTTGCAACGTTTTAGATCTTTAAATTTTGTTATCATCTTCTGGATTATTGTTCGTTTTTTTAAACGAAAAGTTATCTGGTGAAACAGGTAACTAAATTAATATATTATTTTATATTCACTTCCATTAAGTGGTGAAACAGTTTTTTAGATTTAATATCAACCGGATCAAGAAGTGTTACCAATTGGAGACTCAATTTGTCTAAATTGAATAAAGTGTGTTCAGGAATTACAGTCTTTAAAAACCTACCACCCACACCTTCGGCAAGTTTCCAACACTTCGCTACACTTTGTGCTACTGGGGCAACATTAAAGGGTTACCCTTTAGTGTTAGAACAGGACGGTAGTGAGGGGTTCGCAGATGACAGAAATGCATGGATTTTGATTTGGTGGGGGAAAACTTGAAACCTCTGCTTTCGCCAGATCGTACGATTTCGTCTATTGCCATTTGCATCTGTCTATTTATATTTGATCTTATCGGACCGGAAATAAAGATCATGATATCATCTACATACACACTACGTTTAATATTTACATTTAAATTATCACAGATTTTATTTAAAGCAATTGAAAAGAGAGTTACACTCAAGGTGGAACCTTGAGGTACTCCATTTTCGAGAATACGGAGATTAGAAGAGACACTACCAAGACGGACACGAAAATATCTTTCTTTTAAAAAGGATTCTACGAATAGAGGTAGGTTACCGCGATACCCCCATTCATGAAGATATTGCAGGATCCCAAACCTTCATGTCATATCATATGCCTTTTCAATGTCAAAAAAGGCGGCTGTCAGGTGGTGTCTTTTAGCAAACGCTGCCTGGATCGCGTGTTCGAGGTATGTCAAGTTGTCAATAGCTGATCTACCAGCCCGAAAGCCCGCCTGATATTGTGAGATATGATTATTGCTTTCGAGACACCACACAAGTCGCCTGTTTACCATAGATTCAAGCAATTTGCTGAGGCATGACGTTAGGCTTATTGGTCGATAAGATCCGGGTAAAGATGGGTCTTTACCTTCCTTTAAAAGAGGGAGAACAGAAACCTCTCTCCATTGAGAAGGATACCGGTTTTGGGTCCAGATTTTGTTGAAAACTTTAACAATGTAGTTTTTAAACTCTCCATGGGCCTGGCGACAAAAATCATATAAGATTTTGTCTGGACCAGGGCAGCTTTTCGCTGTTTTTCCTATAGCAGCGTCAAGTTCTTCTATCGTAAGAGTTGTGTTATAACTCAGGTCTTCGTATGTAGAGAAGTCCAGATTAAGTTCTCTATTTGCCCTGTTCTGTAAAACCTGCATCATAATTATTTGAGCTGCTGACCCTCTGAAAGTGGTCAGCTAGTTTTTCTACAATTACCTCCCTATCGGTTATATTAACGTCGTTCTCTTTTAGGTATGGTATATTGTTAGGTTCTTCCATACCAAAGAGGTAGGAGTCTCGGGAGTCATGCTGGCCACATAATTTTCCCAGGAACTTCTTTTATATTTAATGACCGCACGTCTAGCCTTGGCTCTTGACAGTTTGAAACGAATCAAATTTTCAACCGTCCTGTGCCTTTTAAAGAAATTAAAGGCTTTCTTTTTTTCCTTTATAAGGATTTTAATTTCATTGTTCCACCATGGAACTTGCCTCTTTGCCATGTAGTGGCCTTCCGAAGTTGGAACACTTTGTATAGCCGCCTCCACGAGGTGATCCGTTAGAGTTTCAATCTCGTCGTCCACCGGTGTACTGTCCAGGAACTCCGGGGTGAATAAATTGGCTCTAAATGCGTACCAGTTGGCTTGATCTACTTTCCATTTTGGAGGAAAGTAATGCCAAGCACGAACAACATTAAATTCAATTTTTATTGGAAAGTGATCGCTGTTGAAGAGATCTTCTAAAACCTTCCATGTCAATCGCGGTACCATTGACGCGGTACACATGGTTAGATCCAGGCAAGAAAAACTACTGGAGCGCGCGTTAAGGTATGTAGGTGACCCATCATTTAGGAGGATAATATTTGCGTGTCTTATTAGGAAATTTTCTATCAGGCTACCACGCGCATCCAGCCCCACTAGGGGTTGTGGGCATTAAAATCGCCCACCAATAGGCAAGGGTGCGGTAATTGCAAGAAGTTCATCTAAGGTCCAATCAAACCGTGGCAGGTAAATGTTGCATATATGTAACAGACATGGATAACGAATTTTGACAGCTACAACTTGTAATGTAGTGTCAAGGCGTACAGTTTCTACTTTTATGTCCTTTCTGATGGCTATAGCGACTCCACCATTTGCCCGTCGGTCAATAGTAGCGTCGTGCCTAATGACCGCATACTCTTTTAAAGAGTATGGTTGACCTGGTTTAAGGTGAGTTTCTTGAAGACAAATGCAGAAAGGGGAATATTTATTTATTAACAGTTTTAGAAAAGGGTATATTGTTACTATACCGTTACAGTTCCACCGAAATATGCTTTCCATTTTAGTATAAATAATATAAATAAATTACGGAGAGTAAAATAAATAAATATTTGGTATAAACAGGTAAGTATAAATAAAATATGTACAGGTATGTATAGATTAAAATATAAATAAATAAATGGGACTAAACAAATGAATAAAATAAATAATAAAAGATAAAATATCACAGATCTATAGTATCACAGATAAGGCGGTGATTACCCTTGGTCCATAAGGTCATCGACTGCGGGGGTACTTACCATTGTTGTTTGGCTTTCGGGGTTTTCCTTTGGGCCAACCCTTCTTTGACTTTTTTTTGTTCCGTCCTCGCTTAAATAACTATATTGAGAGTTATCAGAGTCATTATCGTCTTTGGAGCGTAAACGCCCCAGTAGCACAAAATATTGGTCCTATATGGGGCGCATATATGCCCAATATTTTATCTGGGACCAATATTGGATTTATTTAGCCGATGTTGGCCCTATATTGGCATAAAATGGTTATTTAATATATCTTGCCAATGTTTATCCAATCTTGGTCCTATATTGGCATATCATTTTACGCCAATATATCATTAAACATATTTATCCAAGATCGGTCCAATATTGGCATATCATTGTAAGCCAATATATCATTAAACATATTTATCCAAGGTTGGTCCTATATTGGCATATCATTTTACGCCAATATATAATTAAACATATTTATCCAAGATCGGTCCAATATTGGCATATCATTTTAAGCCAATATATCATTAAAAATATTTATCCAAGGTTGGTCCTATATTGGCATATCATTTTACGCCAATATATCATTAAAAATATTTATTCAAGGTTGGCCCTATATTGGCGTAACATGATTATCCAATATATCATAGTCGATGTGTGTTCTATGTTGGCCCCATATTGGCGTAAAATGATTATCCAATATATCATTGAAAATGGTTGCCCAAGGTTAATCTAATATTACCCCTACATTATCATAAAATGATTTTCCAATATATCAATGTACTCACCATTGTTGGTTGGCTTTCGGGGTTTTCCTTTGGGCCAACCCTTCTTTGACTTTTTTTTTGTTCCGTCCTCGCTTACATAACTATATTGGGAGTTATCAGAGTCATTATCGTCTTTGATGTCGTTCTCGATCTAGAATTGTGAGAACTCTGGCTCATTAATTGGACGGGATCTAGTAAGACCTCCAGACTTTTGGTTGTGACTGATCGATCTCGACTAGTTGACACTGTTTTAGGCTTAACAAATGATTTTTCCTTTATTATTATAGCTCTACAAATATTGGCAATTTCAGGAAGAAGTTCTTTAACTATTTGTTTAACTATGGTGTGGTTTGCATTATTTTGCGATTGAGCGGCCTGTGAAAATGTTTTTGGGAGTGTTGAAGGTTGACTTTGACTAAACTTTTTTAGCGCCTCTCTGTATGAAATTCTTTCGGGTATTTTAATTTTTTGAATTGCATATTCTTTGTGAAAAATGGGACAGTTTCTGGAACGAACAGAACGTGGTCCCTTACAGTTTAGACATGAAATTGGTACTTGACAAGGGGTTCCCTCATGCAGATTTTTACCACAGACAAATAACACTTCTTCGCTCTTACACTTATCCGAGACGTGACCAAACTTATGACATTTGAAACACCGCAGAGGATTGGGGATATAAGGCCTCACACTAAATTTAATAGCTTTATAGATTGTTTATTGGATTTTGTTTCAACTAAAATGCCATCTCTTATCTTTTTGATACTTTTTACCTCTTTAAGGAGGCCATAAAGAGTTTTTTGAATAACAAAAGGGCTAATTTAAAAAAAAAAATCTCCTCATCTATTCTTTTGATCATCAGGAACCGGGATACATTGACCTCCTTCTCTGTGGCGATATGGTTATCTTTTGAAGATTTACTTGTAGCACTTTCTGATGTTGGGGCCAAGCGGAACCCCGCATCCTTGCAGCCGCTGGATGACGGATGACGACGACTTCGAGCCTGCTCGGTCACTCTTAGCCGCCGGTACTGGGGATCCGACCCCCTGCACCGTAAGTTTCGATCCTGTAGCTTCCTCCATGATCGGTTTTTTTTCTGGGTTTCCTCCCATATCCCCCAATGGCCCGGAGGCGGGCTTAGCTCGGGTACCCCGAGTTCGCTATACCCGTACACATCACAAGGGTGTGCCCCTGAGGGGGGATTATTATTATTATTATTATTATTATTATTATTATTATTATTATTATTATTATTATTATTATTATTAGTATTATTATTATTATTATTATTATTATTAGTATTATTATTAATATTATTATTATTATTATTATTATTATTATTATTATTATTATTATTATTACAACACATTTTTCTAAAGAGAAGTTTTTGAGTTACAAAGGTTCAGAAATAATTTTTTTTTGAAATTTTAATTTTTGTTTATTTTGTTTTTATAACAACCATTTTAGATTATTGATTTAACGGCTTATAAAAACACAGCGTTTTCGAATTTTTAAATTTAAATGCTTAATAACTCGAAAACTACTTGTCGGAAAAATATTGTATTTTCCCCTACGGGTAATTCCATGTATTAGCCACCAATGAGTCCACCTTATATTTATTTAATTTGTTTTTTAACTGTAAATAGACAAGGACCCAAGAAATAAAAAAAAAACTTACCTTTTATTTTCTCCCCCCTTCACCTATTTATACAGGGCTATGCAAAAGTTACTGTGCAGGCCTAACTTTAATTCTACTTATTTTGCTAATAAAGCTATCGATATTAAACAAACTGTAAATTGTTAAGAAAATATTTCTCTTTTAAACCATATAGGACACATTTAGTTATTGATGCCCTAAATGGTCTTTGGGAATTTTTATAAAAATGCAATTTTTTGGCAAAATTGTCTAATTTTATAAATTCATATATTCTTAGAACAACTTGCCAGCTAAATTTTTTTAATGGAGTTTGTTTCCAAAGATCTTACTCTATATAAAAGCAATAAAAACACTTTTAAATAATATTGGCTAAGAGTTCAAAAAAATATAATAAAATTTCATGTTTTCGAAAAATCACTATTTTCAGCCATTCATGGTTTAAAAAGGCTATGTTTGAGTGGGTAGATTTAAACCAATTTATGCTTATCATCACATGGACTTATTAGCCTCCAATAATCATGAATAAAATTATTGTGTATCTTGCATTTAACTGGGCTGTGGCTGTATCATCTACAGCCCAGCTATAAGAAAAATACACAATATGCCCACCTGACTAAATCCATAATATGGATTATAATATTATCAATTTTATTATTATAATGTGGATTACATTAATATAAATCCATAATATTATATTAAATATATATTTTATAAAAAAACTCGGCAGCAAAACTTGAATTGAGTTCTAATTCGCAAGAGACAATTTTTAAGATTTTGTTTTAATAATTAAAATATTTTTAAGATATTGTTTTTTTTTACATATTCATAAAAACTACTTAGTGCAGTACATGTAAACATACTAATTTTTTACCTTTTGTAAAAAACTTTGTTAAATAAACAAAAACTAAAATAATAAATAAACTTCAATTTTCAACTTTTAAAATATCACAGTTAAACGCTCGGACACGTAAACATAATTTTTGGTCGTAGATTCCAAATCTGTACTCGGTTTAGCTGTATCAGGTCTAAAAAAGTTTTCCTGTCGGATATCCGATCCGGGGACACACTGTATACTGGTATATTATAATTTGTAAAATAATATATTTCACCTCTTGAGTCAACATTCTAATGCTTTTTATTTTAATTAATATAATATATTTAATTATACTCAATAAAAAAAAATTAGCAAAAAAACATTTTGAATTTCATAACTTATCTATAAAAACCCCCAGGGACACGTGTTACTTTTGATCAATTAACTTCAAATTTTGCAGGAATTTGTTTTTTTAATTTGGAACTGATGTGTGGCACAATCCACACAACAAAGTCTGTTCTATCTCGTACTAAAAATACAAAAAATCACTGCAACACTGCACAGTTTAACTGCGGCCATTTTTGTTGTTTACAATTTTTGGGCTTTGGGTTTGTGCTCTGTTTATACAGATTAATAATCGTTTTAAACGTTGTGTTTCTCATAGTAAGCCTTAAAAGAGTCCTTAAAGTGCTAAGAACAACCATTTTACTCCTCTATTGTAAAAAATAAACTTTATTCTATCTGGGCTGTCATAAAACTGTCAAATGTCAATTTTAAGGTTAAATTATAACCCACAAATTAACCTTCAAATTGTCATTTGACAGCCCTGATAGAATAAGGTATATTTATTATAAAAGAGGAGTAAAATGGTTGTCCTTAGCACTAGGCCTTATTTGAGGCTTACAAGTGCCTCTGTAAAAAACGCAACGTTTAAAACAATTATTAAACAGCACAAACCCAAAGCACAAGAATTGTAAACAACAAAAATGGCCGCCGTTAAACACTGTGCAGTGTTGCAGTGATTTTTAGTATTTTTAGCATGAGATAGAACAGACCTTGTTGTGTGGATTGTGATGTGTGGGTCCAGCCCACAGACCTATAAAATCAAATAAAAAATATTAAATGTTGTGGATTCCAAGTATCTTTTACGTAAAATATAGAAACTTCAAAGTCAAATGTGACAACTGAGGGAAAATATTTATTTTTGTTCCTGGCCACTCTTTTCAATGTAAATAAACCGGTCCATCTTGTTTGTAGGTCTGTGGTCCAGCCAAATTTATTTTCTTTAAATGTATATAGGGTGTTTGAATTTATACAGGGTGTTTCCAATATCTTTAAATTTTGACCTGATTCAGCTAAACCAAGCATGGATTTGTAATCTACGACCAAAAATTAAGTTTACGTGTCCGAGCGTTTATCTGTGATATTTTCACCTCCCTACAGTGTTATTAAATTGTGCATAATTTTCTAAAAACAGTTTAAACACCAATTTCTGTCATTTATAAGTGTCAAATAGTTTGAAGTGTCCAAAAATGGATTGTTCCGTTGGAAAATTAATTAATGAAAAATGCCATAATAGTGGATTATTAGGGATGGGATTTTAGTTATTTTACCTTTTTTTAACCGATGTAACTATTTGAAATCCAATAATGCCAAAATGTGTTTTAAAAGATTTTCTTTTATATGAACCTAACTTGTTTTCACCTTTTTTACCTTTTTTGGAGGTTTTTGCTTTTAACTACCTTTTTTATACTTTTGTTACCTATTTTTTTAACTTTTTTTCACCTTTTTTACCTTTTTTTGGAGGTTTTTGCTTTAAACAACCTTTTTATACTTTTGTTACATATTTTTTAATTTGTCAGTTTATTTTCATATATTTGTTACCTATTTTTACGTATTTTTACTTATTTTATTTTTTTTGATCTTTTTAAAATTTGCGCCAATATTTTATCCAGGGCGTGCAACTCAACGGTATAGAATTTTTTCTTATGGTTACAGACTGTAACAGTAACTTTCTTTACAGTTACCTTCTTTGTAGTGAATCACTACTAGTGAGCTTATGTTCTGTCATAGAACTTCTGTGTAGTGAGTGTCACTCAGTAAAACACAGTTTATTGCATAGAAATAGTTTATTGTGGGTATGTTTTGTGTTTGGGTATGCGGCTAAACAAAATTATAAACGAAACTTAAACTTTTAATGTTTTTTTTTACCTAAAATGCTGTTTTTTGAACCTAAAATGCTTTTTTTTAGTACCTTTTTAGTTACCTATTTTTCAGTTTTTAGTACCTAAATATCCCATCCCTATAGATTATGTCATAAAGAGTAGAAGTGACTCTTTTTGTGGTGAGTACAGAGATTGACGGCCGAAGCGTATCTTAGGCAGGCAACTGTACGAAGCACAAAAAGAGCTTCTACTCCAAATAACATATACAATTTTTTTTCAAGGGCGTAATATAAATAGGATAAGCAATAGAATTATTTTATTTACTCATAACTCATGTGAGATAAAATTTTGGCTAAAAGCATTGGAAATTATTGATAAAAACTAAAAAAAAAACTTGCCGATAAATATCCTAAACTAAAAATAAACACTGCTCTGTCAAAATGCTGCGCTTGAATTAATTTTGACGTACTGACATTTGTTTGGAGTTCCGACATTGGCGACTCGTCTATCATCATAATATGATACTATAGTATTATTATAATAAACTAGTTGTTCTTTATTTAGTTCAATTAAAATTTAATAAATAATCACCAAATATTCCGTGCGATTATAATTAATATAATTAATACATCGTGATTGCTTTGTATGAAATGCTAAATTAATTTTATTATTTGACGTCTGTTGAGTCACCTATGGATTTACTTCTATCCCTAGGCTTTTTTGAGTTTTTTGTCTGCCGCTAATGAAAAAGACGCACAAGTTTTTGGCGAAGTCTGCTGCGATCTAATAAACGCCATAAGTCGTTAATTTATTTCTCTCGATAGACATTATACTCATATGAAAATTTTCCGATTCATATAACTTTTTAGAGGTAAAAAATAGTAAATAGTTTTTTTAGGTGATTCTAAAAGTTAAGAATATGATTTGTTCAGTTTAATTATATGCAGTTAAGTTTAATTTAAATTTAGGATTTAATACCTGTTTTATTTTGTCTAAATATAAAGTTTATGAAGAATATGTCTTTAAGTAATTTAATATTTTTTTTGTATATTTGATTATGTTTTTTTAATTTAAAAAATAAATAAATGAGTAGTTAATTTTCGACGCCACTGTCTGTGGTTTTTATATTTTATATTTTTATTCAAAATGAATTAGAAGTCAATTCAAGGCTGTCGAGTTATTTTAAAGATGTAATATGCTTTTTCGAAATATATGGTTAATCTATGGATTTAGTCACAGATAGACATATACATCCACAGCCCAGCTAAAAGAAAAATACACAATAATTTTATTCATGGTTATTGGGGACTAATAAGTGCCTGTGAGGATAAGCATACATTGGTTTAAATCGACTCACTCAAATATAGCATTTTTAAACCATGAAATGGCTAAAAATAGTGATTTTTCGAAAACATGAATTTTAAATATATTTTTTTTAACTCTAAGCCGGTATTATATGAAAATGTTTTTATTGCTTTTATATAGAGTAAGATCTTTGGATACAAACTCCATTAAAAAAATTTTCCTGGCATATTGTTCTAAGAATATATGAATTTATAAAATTAGACAATTTTGCCAAAAAATTGCATTTTTATAAAAATTCCCAAAGACCATTTAGGGCATCAATAACTAAATGTGTCCTATATAGTTTAAAAGAGAAATATTTTCTTAAAAATGTACAGTTTGTTTAATATCGATAGCTTTATTAGCAAAATAAGTACAATTTTTTAAAGTTAGGTCTGCACAGTAACTTTTGCATAGCCCTGTATAAATAGATGAAATGTTTCCATTGCTTTTATATAGAGTAAGATCTTTGGTAACAAACTACATTCAAAAAATTTTGCTGGCAAGTTGTTCTAAGAATATATGAATTTATAAAATTAGACAATTTTGCCAAAAAATTGCATTTTTATAAAAATTCCCAAAGACCATTTAGGGCATCAATAACTAAATGTGTCCTATATAGTTTAAAAGAAAAATATTTTCTTAAAAATTTACAGTTTGTTTAATATCGATAGCTTTATTAGCAAATTAAGTACAATTTTTTAAAGTTAGGTCTGCACAGTAACTTTTGCATAGCCCTGTATAAATAGATGAAATGTTTCCATTGCTTTTATATAGAGTAAGATCTTTGGTAACAAACTACATTCAAAAAATTTTGCTGGCAAGTTGTTCTAAGAATATATGAATTTATAAAATTAGACAATTTTGACAAAAAATTGCATTTAAAAAAAAAATCCCAAAGACCATTTAGGGCATTAATAACTAAATGTCTCCTATATGGTTTAAAAGAGAAATATTTTCTTAACAATTAACAGTTTGTTTAATGTCGTTAGCTTTATTAGCAAAAGAAGTACATTTTTTTAAAGTTAGGTCTGCATAGTAACTTTTGCGTAGCCCTGTATAAATATGTGATAGGGGGAGAAAAGAAAAGGGGAGTTTTTTTCACTTCTTGCGTCCTTGTCTATTTACAGTTAAAAAATTATAGTATATGAGGTGCACTCATTGGTGGCTAATAAATGGAATTACCCCTACAGCGTTAGTGCGCCATTTTTGGGACACCCTGTAAACCATAAAACGAATTTGCTGAAAATCTTTTTGTACGCTACTGAATAAAAGCGTTTTGTTACTGTAGCAATAGTATCCTTTGACTGCCTTGGCACATAGTAAACGTCAGTCAAACATTCGGTTCGTTAGACAAGTCAAGATGGAAACCCTGTTACAGTATTTACAAAATATTACGAAAATGAAAAATGTATGCGTCAGTAATATAAAGGGTATGACAATTGATCGCAGTTTTTTCTTTTATGTTTAGTTAAAAGGCAACTTAAATACCTCAGTGTTTCTGTCGTCTAGCTTTTAAATTAAATTATTATTTTTAAAATATTTTTATGTAAGTAAATCGTTAAATATATTTCTATGAAGTTTTACAAATAATAAACTGTATTTGTTAAATTGTTATTCACGGTTTAATAGCGAACTAATATATATTGTTTTCAGTATTGATTTTGCATCTTAAATTTTAAACTATTTATAAAAACAATTTGCCCTATTTAAAAAATATGCAGGAAAAATTACAAAAGCATTATTTTATAATTAAACTTTAAAATCTTGTAAAAGTGGGACTTATTATATTGTTTTCATTATTTAAAGTTAGTCCAATACCTTTTTGCAATTTTAATAACATTTTAAAATAGGAAATATAACAATTTAAAAGTAAAATTAAACTAAAGCTCATTTTTTATTATGTCGAAAGCCCAAATTTGTTTCTATATAACTGATAGTCGTCTATTTTTATAAAAGAGTTTGGGCTGTAGAATTAAGCCGAAAAAATTTAGATCTTACAAATTTTATATTATAAAAATGTTCAGAGCTAACTAACGAAAAACTAAATTGAGAATAACAATATTATTTTTTTTGAAGCGGCCATGATATACAACCTTATATGCCTGTATAGAAATAGTTGAAGTGCGTCTTTTTCATTAGCGGCAGACAAAAAACTCAAAAAAGCCTAGGGATAGAAGTAAATCCATAGGTGTCTCAATAGACGTCAAATAATAAAATTAATTTAGCATTTCATACAAAGCAATCATACGGAAGCGTCAAAGGCTCAAAGCACTTTTGACGTTTGAGATAAAAAGTCAAACGTTTGAGTTAAAAAGTCAAACGTTTGAGAATAAAAGTCAAACGTTTGAGATTAAAAGTCAAACGTTTGAGATAAAAATTCAAACTTAATATAGTCGCGGCCAAATCTGTATGGGTGCACGTCATCAACGGCATATGACGTCAGCGTTAAGGTCTATTCATAAGTGCCCAGACACAATCTAACGCTCGTGTATTGTTGACTGTTTATACCGGTGGGGGCTGTTATTAAGATGGAATTATAACGTCCTTGTTATAATCTTCTGCACTAACTAATTAGGAGTTTGTTAATGGCAAATTTTTATTAAATGTGTTTAAAGAGAAAACAAACGGAGTACATTTTTATTACATATGCACATAACAAAAAAATACTAAATTATCAGAAACACAAAAATAATAAATTACCAGTCGTCCTTGTCATCAGAGCAAACCAGGTCAGAATTGAAGTCTGATTATTTCCCCAAATTTATTATTAAGAGCGCAATGTCTTCGAAATCTAATAACGGCTAGTTGCCAACAAGCCTTATTTCATTGTTTGCACAATCCAGGGATTGAATCTTATAATCATAATGTATAATATTATTTATAATAATTTGCAACAAACGATGCTTCCGGACGAAATGTCACAATTACAAAAATACGTCAAATATAAAATGACAGCGACCCATCAATAATATTGAACGGTGCGCGCCAGCCTTAAGCTATTACCAACTGGCACACACAAAAATTACTAAGTGATTGGTTTTATTTTGATAATTTCGTGAAAAAACGTTTTAAAACAAGGAAATTGTTAAAGTTCTTGGTAAACAATACGCAAATGAATGATTTCTTTTTAATAAACATCAGAATTACGCCTTAAAAAAGCAAATTTAACGGCAGTAACTTTACAATTCAAAGTTGGTAATGCTGACGTCATTATATCTCATTGATGACGTGCACCCATATAGATTTGGCCGTGACTATAGCGGTCAATTTCAAGCAGTTTAGCAGTTTATTCCTTGTTCATTACCTACGCAGGCGTTTCGCTTGTATTGTTTGGTTCGCAAGCGCGAATTTTAAGGTTCCACGTGAATCGTGAAACAGTGAATCATAGAAAAAGAATTAGTACCTACATTAGACTAATGTCATTAGTGCAAGTTGGTTAAATTTAAGTGTTTTGATAAGTGTTTTAAAGTGTTTTGGTAGTAATGTAAAGCCTATCTTGTTAGAGGATGGAGATGAATAATGACCTTAGTGACAATGAAGAAATGAATCAATTTTTAAGAAAAAGGGATATATAATTTATTGCTAAATATAATAGACCTATCACATGTATCGGATTTTCGGGTTGCGCGTGAGCGAATAAGAAAGAAAGAAATTGGATTTCGCTTTTTCGCGCGTGCGTAACCCATTCATAGGGGACTTTAGTTAAAAACTGATTTACTCGCTCAGCTTATACCATTTATATTTTATTTTATTTATTAGTTTAATTAAAAAGATCCCTATACTTGTAGATTGGCCCAGATGTGATTTTTTATCTGACTGATTCACAGTTAGAGGAATTTATACCAAGATTAGGCGACAGAATTGCCCTTAGACAATTTCTAAAATTAAAAACAAATTGTGAGGTTCCAAACTCCACGAGAAAGAAACAGCTTATAGATAGACTTCGTCAAAAGCTAGAAACCAAAAGCTGTTTAGGGCAAAATGATATTGAAGGCATGTCAATTAAAAAAAAGAAAACAGGACCTCATTACCAAGACGAAAAACAAATAATATTGGGCTGGATATTAGGGTGGAGCGCTACTATATAAGAAATTTTTATTTTTGTTGACAGTTGTAATAGTAAAAAAAAATTGCTATAGGATATTTTAAATACTATCCCAAAATCGTTTTAAAATCAAACCATATCTTCTGCCCTCTACCAGCCTTTAAACTTTTGCCCTCGGCGCTACTTTAGGTAAAATTTTTAATTTTGTTACTGAAAGTTATTCGATTAAAAAAAGTATGTAACAAGAGATTATAAATATTACCCCAACTCCAACTTTTCAATTTTACCGCACAATTATAAAATTCACGTACAGCGCAATGTCATACAAGCCACGCCTACAATAGACGCAGTAATTGGTTAGATCGCGGTGGTCTCAGTTTGCCAACAGCTACTGTTAAGTAAAAAACAATTTGTTTGCGTTATTATTAGTGTTTAGTTTAAACATAAGTCTTTTAAAAAAGCTATATACTAGAAGAACAGTGGAATGCCCTATATTCGGAGCCCCTTGTGATTTTAGAGATAATTCATTACCCACTTACGAAGATGTCATAAAATGTTTTTTGCATGTCCGATATGAAATAAAGCCCCCTGACTCAGGAAAAGAGCCATCGGTCTCTGAAATTTGCAACATTTTATGTGAGAAAATTTGTAAGTTGTGGTCAAAGGCATCACTCCCTACAGTGTCTCGTACACGTGTAATTCAATGTATTCGATCGTTTCACGACACGTACCTTAAAATTATCAGACATCCACTATCAAAACGAAATGATAACTATGTACTAAAAGTAAAAAATTTCAAGAGAATGCCAAAACCCTTTTTGATATTAGTTCATGTAATTGCAAAACTTTTGAAAATTGTTTTTGCATAAAACAAAATAAAGTATCCGTTCAAGAAAAATCTTTCTTAACCGATCAGAGGACGAACCGAAAAATGTTCATAGGCAAAGTTGACTTAGTAGAAACAAGAAAATTGCAGAAAAGGGAAGAAAGAAAAGAAATAGCAAAAAAGTATGAAATGCAGCCTCCATCTACTCATGACGTTTGCAAGAAAAAAATGGTAAAATTAGACGGTCAACATTTCTGACGAAGAAAATACTGTCGAATATAACGATGATGTTCCATCTACCTCAAAAGAAACACAGTGCACACAAGAACAAGGACCAAATCGTATTGAACTAAAAACATTCGCTCGAGTTTGCGATCGATATGGTTTGTCTGACAGATCCGCAGCAGCCATCGCATCGGCTGTTCTAAAAGATGTTGGAATAATTACAGAAGGAGATACAGTTAATGTGGTAGACAGAAGTAAAGTTATAAGAGCTAGGATAAAAAGTAGGCAAAGTTTGCAAGACAAGGATATTGACAACTCAGTAAAAGCGGTTTTCTTTGACGGCAGAAAAGATAAAACCTTGATTCAAGAAATAGGTGGAAATAAATTATATAGGAAAACTATAGTGGAAGAGCATATCTCCTTAATTGGAGAACCTGGATCTGTTTATTTAGGGCACACCATACCATATTCAGGATCTGCTAAAAGTATTACAGAGTCCATACTAAGATTTCTTAAATTGAATAATTTTAACTTTGATAGTTTGTTAGCAGTGGGATCTGATGGGACAGTAGTAAACACTGGATCAAAAAATGGAGTTATATCTCAAATGGAGGGACAATTAAAACGTCCTTTGCAGTGGTTTATTTGCCAGCTGCATAGTAATGAACTATGTATCTGTGGAAAATTGAAGATAACATCTGGACGTCCTGAGGGGCAGTTGCTGTGTCGATTTTTTCTGATCAAATGCATATTCTATTCTAGGACAACGTTATTTAATTCCTCCTAAAAATTGCATTAATCTATATACCCACTAATATTAAGTAATGTTGAAATATAAGTATATAATGTTGTGTTATAATTGAAATATGTCAGAAATATGTCGTGCCGTGTGGGTATAGGGATTATAATCTCTAGTTTTGGGACTAAACTTACTTGAATAATATCCATAAAACAAAATTGCAATATTGATTTATCTACAATGTTACCAGTAAATAACCCATCATCTCTTAACCGGGAAAACAAATTCATCCAGTATTGACCACAATGTTTTCTCAAGATGGACCACCATGACTCAATCCTTTGGCTGGTTCCATAAATAAAGGGCGGTACTGTGTAAGCGTTTGATTAACTGCTGCAGTTTCATGAAAGTAAATCTGGATATCTTCCACCTAACCATCCTCTGTGCCCATGTCAGCCCTTACAGTTCGAGGAAAACCTTTCAGATATCTTACAGTTTCTATTATATATAATATCCTGCTATTACCTTTGGATCATTGTTCGTGCTAGACGCTTTTAACCACAACACTTTTCGAGAATACCCGTCTATGCATCCACTGATGCATATTCCGTACGGCTTTAGTTTATCATATCCGTCCATGTGCCACAGAAAATTGGGCCCCTTATTAAAGTATTGCCTTCTATTTAACTTTCTCTTCCTTCTTAAAGATACACCGTGGGGATCGATAATGTTTAATAAAAGACGAACCGTTTCTTGTGTAAGGCACTTTAAATGCATCCACTTATACCCGTGCAATCTTCCAGATCCCAGAAGTTGTGATTCCAAAAAACTTATTACATCGTTAATTGAGGTAAAGTTTTTTCGACGGTAAAGGTGTAAGCGTTTCAAATGTCTTTTCAATGAAGACTTACTTAAGTAATAACCATGTTTTATAAGAAACAATAAAATTTCATCTTGTTTCAAACCCAAATGAAACAAATCTGTAATACAGTTATCCAAATAATTCATGTTCTTTAATTTAACACCTATTCACTATAAAGAACAGTAATAAACAAAATACAGTGAACTAATAACGACTTATTTGCTTGCAATGGACCGCTATAAAGTATAAATTTTTATCTCAAACGTTTGACTTTTAATCTCAAACGTTTGACTTTTTAACTCAAACGTTTGACTTTTTATCTCAAACGTTTGACTTTTTAACTCAAACGTTTGACTTTTTATCTCAAACGTTTGACTTTTTATCTCAAACGTTTGACTTAAAAAAATAGTGCTTTGAGCCTTTGACGCTTCCGTACAATCACGATGTATTAATTATATTAATTATAATCGCACGGAATATCTAGTGATTATTTATTAAATTTTAATTGAACGAAACAAAGAACTACTAGTTTATTAGTATAATTTTTTGAAGATAGACGAGTCGCCAATGTCGGAACTCCAAACAAATGTCAGTACACTCAGAGAAATATCAAGTTATGAAAAGCATTTGAAATTATATTAATTTAAATAATCGGGTAAATTTGATTCAAATAGAAAAAATTTTAGTTTTACATTCATTTACCATCAGTTTTACAATGTTTTGAAACACTTTTAAAGTGTACCCTCTTTAGAATATTCATACAAAAAGAAATCCATTTATTTCATTGCCTTTCTCAAAGTTGTTTCAAAAAGATATGTATTATACAATTGTTATGCACCTATTAATTTAATGGGAAACACCAATGACGCCAAAACATATTTGAATCCCTAATAATTCAAAGGGATTCAAATATGTTTTGGCGTCATTGGTGTTTCTCATTAAATTAAAAGGTGTATAACAATTGTATAATACATATATTTTTAAAATAACGTTGAGAAATGCAATGAAATAAATAGATTTCTTTTTGTATATATATTTTAAAAAGAGTACACTTTAAAAGTGTTTAAAAACATTGTAAAACTGTTGGTAAATGAATATAAAACTACATTTTTTTCTATTTGAATCAAATTTACCCGATTATTTAAATTAATATAATTTCATATGCTTTTCATGACATGATATTTCTCTGAGTGTACGTCAAAATTAATTCAAGCGCAGCATTTTGACAGAGCAGTGTTTATTTTTAGTTTAGGATATGTATTGGCATTGTAAGTAAGGGTTATTTATATTACGTCCTTGAAAAAAAAATTGTATATGTTATTTGGAGTAGAAGCTCTTTTTGTGCTTCGTACAGTTGCCTGCCTCAGCTACGCTTCGGCCGCCAATCTCTGTACTCACCACAAAAAGAGTCACTTCTACTCCTTATGACATAATCTACTATTTATCTGTTATTTTAATAACAAAAGGACTAAAATTAATAAAATTACGCACTATGCATATATGATATTCGAAAACTCAAACGTAAACATTGAACAGCGCCCTATTTAAAGTTAAAGATACCAATTTATTTGACAAAATACATGTATATTATTATGCAAATATTCTTATATTAAAATATTAAGGACATTATTATACTAAACTATTAATATTAAGTATTGTTAATTTTCTTAGTAATTTAAGGTTCTTTATGTATTTATTTCTTATTATTACAACCTCGTCATATTACATATAATGTCATACAAAACTTATTCTATTTATTACTGTCAATATAACAACAAATAATGAATTCGCCAACTCTCTTACAATATTATTTTTATATGAAGTCATTATTAATATATTTCAACACCCTCTCTTAATGACTTCCTATAATAATATAAAATACAAACTTAAATATAACATAGTTAATTATCATGATTAATTAACCCTTTCTTATTTCTAATCCAATTCTTTTACAGTTAGAGTAAAATTGAATTCTGCTAATACCCTTGGTCAATAAATCTGCTGACTGAAGCTTTGTATTTAAATATTCTAAAATCATTGTGTTGGCCTTCAAAATTTCACTAATATAATTATACTTTAAATCAATATGTTTCACACGCTTATTATTTTCAGGATTTTTAACTAAGGAAATACACCCCTGATTATCCTCAAAAACTTTAAAACATTTAACATTTATATTCATATCATTCAGCAATGTTTTAAACCATAAACAATCTTGAACAGCTGCACATAGAGCCACTAACTCAGCCTCAGTACTTGATAAAACGACACAATTTTGTTTTCTTGTAGTCCATGCCACTATATTATTAAACACTTTTATTAAATAGCCAGATACTGATTTTCTATCAGTTAAATCTCCAGCCCAATCCGAATCTACATAACAAATAAGAGGTATTCCATCATTTCTCTCATACTTTTTATATATAAATAATTGTCCCCTTTAAATATCTTAACAACCTTTTTAGACCTATCCAAACTTTTTCTAAATTCATGTCTTGAAATCTACTAAAATAATTTATGGCAAAACTAATATCTGGTCGAGATCCTTACATAAGATACATCAAGCATCCAATTAATTCTCTTACTGGTTTATTTGTTGTATCTCCATTTTCTTCATTTTTACTAATTTTTAATTTTGGATCAATAGGTAACTCATTTGGTTTACAATTTTCAAAATTAAAACGTTTTAAAATTCCAGTTAAATATCTTTGTTAATTTAATTTTAAAACACCTTTGTCTCTATCATAATCTATTTCTAATCCCAAGAAATTCTTTAAATCTCCTTTATCTTTTGATTCAAATTTTTTTATCAAATCACATTTACATTTTTCAATTAAATTCAAGTTTAACCCAGCTATTATAATATCATCAACATAAAGTAATAAATATATACAATTATCCTTTTCATTTGATCTTTTAAAATACAAACAATAATCTGACTCGGATCGTTCAAAATTTAAACTAATTAAAAAATCATTCATTTTATCATTCCAGCACCTTGCTGCTTGTTTTAGTCCATATAATGATCTATTCAATTTTAATACATTGCCTACTTTACACTTTACCCTCTCTGGAGAGTATACATACACATTCTCTTTTAGATCTCCATTTAAAAATGCAGTTTTTACATCCAATTGTTTAAAATAAAATCCAAGTTGATTACCAATAGATAGAAGTATTCTTATAGTCGACATCTTTGCAACCGGAGAATATATCGCATCACTATTAAAAGATTTTTTCTGCGCAAATCCTTTTACTACAAGTCTAGCTTTATATTGATCTTCTAATTTTTCTTCCAAAGGTTTTAAAACAAAAACCCATTTTGTATTTAAAATTTCTGCATTCTTTGGTGTTTCAACCTCTGTCCATGTAATATTATTTTTAATTGATTCTATTTCTCTTTCTATAGCTTTTATCCAGAATTTTTCGTCTTCTCTGTCTCTTAATTCTTCTACCCTTTCTGGTACTTTTTCAACATATGAAATAGCATCAAATGCTATATACATTTCATAATTATTATACTTTAACGGCAACCTCGTTTCTCTTTTATTTTCCTTTTCAATATTATTTTGTCCAATTTTTCTGTTTATCTCTTCCCTCACTTCACCTACATATTTCATTTCATAATCATCTTTCTCACTTGATACTTCAATTTCCTCATTTACGTTATTAAGTTCTTCTTCATTTATTTCAATTTTGGGTATTTTCTTTACATAATAAAACTCACTTTCATTAAATATTACATCTCTTGCTGCTATTACCTTTTGCTTTTCCAAATTCCATAATCTATAACCCGTCGTTGTATATCCTATCATCAAGCACTTTTCAGATTTTGATTCAAATTTATCTCTAAATTGTTTAGGAATATGAGAGTATGCTACGCATCCAAAAACTTTCATATGTTTAATATTTGGCTTTGACCCATTCCAAATTTCTGCTGGTGTTGCATTATTTAAAGTACTGCTAGGACTACGGTTTAAATTATATGCAGCAACTCTTATTGCCTCATTCCAAAATAATTTCGGCATATTTGACTCTTTTATCATAGCTCTAGCTTTATCTACTAGACTTCTATTAAACCTTTCAGCCTTTCCATTTTGTTCAGGTGAAAAATCTATCTTTGTTCCATTTCCCTTGCAAAAATTATTTATTTCATTAGAAACATACTCACCCCCATTGTCACATCTTAAAATTGAAATTTTTATATTAAATTTTGCTTGTGTCATTTTTACAAATTCCTTGAAAAATTCAAACACCTCACTTTTAGCTTTCAAAATATACACATATACAAAATTAGAAAAATCATCAATAAACGTAACAAAATATTTACCACCATCATGACTAATTGGTGTAATGGGGCCTACCACATCTGTATGAATTATTTCCAATAATCTTTTTGCCCTTGACCTAGTACCAAACTTCAGTCTATGCATTTTACCGTTAACACATGATTCACAAAATTCAATTTTTCCCAACTTTACATTTTCTAAACCAATAACCATATTATTTTTAATTAATTTATTAAGATTAACATAACAAATATGTCCTAATCTCTTATGCCACATTTTAAACAATGTATTTTCTACTTCTGTATTTAAACATTCATTATTTACAACTTGAAATAGAATTTCATATAAATTATTTCTATACCCTATGCCTTCTAAACTATTATTATCATATAAATAAACTTTACCTTTATTAAAAATTACTTTGATTTCTGACATTTCCAGTCTTTTAACAGATAATAATTTTTTTCGTAAATTAGGTACATAAAACACATTTTTAATGGTAATATTTACTTCCTTCCTATTTACTATACTTTTAACTTTAATATTTCCCACTCCTATTGCTTCCATGTAATTATTATTTTTAGCTATAGCTATTTTTATCGGATTCTTTAAAAACATTATATCAGAGAAAAAACATTTATCATTAACTAAATGATCTGTGCACCCAGGATCAATATAAAACAAAAGTTCATTTTTATGATTACCTACTTCTTCTTTCCCCTTAACATTATTTGTCATAAAACAGATACCTGGTTCATATTGTTCAATTTCTGATATTTCTGTATTTTCTGTGTAGTTACCTCTTCTTCCTTTATTTTTATCAAAATGCCTACCATTGTTTCCTCTATATCCTCTGTATTGTCCAAATCCGACTCTACCTTGACCAAATCCGCCTCTACTTTGTCCAAATCCGTTTCTATTTTGTTCAAATCCGCCTCTACCTTGTCCAAATCCGTTTCTGTTTTGTCCAAATCTGCCTCTACCTTGTCCAAATCCGTTTCTATTTTCTTGATTTCTGTTCGCATTATATCCTGCTAAATAACCCCAATTATCATTTCGAAAACTATTTGCTCTACATTTTCGTTTAAAAACATACACCTTGGTTTTTATTTACATTGAAAGCAGCAGACTTGTCATAACTATGTCCACCATGTCCATCCTCGCATAATGACCTTCTTTTCTCGACCTCTAGCCTCAATTTTGATTTAGCATATTCTAAGGTTAACTCATCACTAGGAGTATTCTCCAAAATTGTTACCACAGTATCAAAAGACGATGGCATTGCCAGTAACAAATTACATACAATATCTTGATCTTTTAAATTTGCCCCTGTAGCTCTTAGCTGCCTAATAACAAGCTCAAACTCAACAAGAAAATCTTCTAATTTTTTTTTCATTAATTAACTTCATCGACATCAACTTTCTTCTTAACAATAACTGCCCTGGTATACCTTTTTTTTCGTATCTTTCTTCCAAACTTTTCCACATATTAAATGCTGTACTCTTTCCTCTCACTACTTCAATCTGTGTATCATCTAAACACTGAACTATAAGTGACACAAATTTTCTTCAGCCTTTTCCTATAATCTGATTCTTTAAACTCTTTTACAATATACTTAAACACATCCTTTTCTTCTAATAACATATGCATTCTAAATTTCCATGTATAATAATTGTCTGCATTCATCAGTTCAATATTAAATTTATTTTTGATATCATTCATTGTCACAATGATTTCCACGTACACTTCACGAACCCAATACTTTATTCTTCTCAGCGTTCTGCGCCCATAACCTTTAAATATACGCTCAGGTTCTTTATGTATTTATTTCTTATTATTACAACCTTGTCATATTACATATAATAATGTCATACAAAACTTATTCTATTTATTACTGTCACTATAACAACAAATAATGAATTTTTATATAAAGTCATTATTAATATATTTCAACAAGTATTAATATTGAAAAATAAAAAAAATATTCTACTTAATTAAATTTTTTAACTTAAAGTGCTATTAATAATTATTAAAGTTATAACTTTATCATCATTCGCAGTATTGATGAGTCATTAATAATGACAAGTAGTTCAACTTCAACCTCCATAATATTGTCCACATTTTTTGCATAACTTTGTCCTTTACATGTTAAACGCACTTTTTTCACTCCTCCGCTGTTATTTTTTAAATTGATTCATTAAAAAGTTCTTTAGATTAGCAAATTTAAAAGTTGTACTATACAGTTTTTATATTCGGTTCATATTAACTCAATGGGATTAAGCTGACAATGGCAAACGAAGTAAATTTGGTTTTGACTCTTAGCCTTTTCGTCAATTATGTACTTTTGGTATTTGCACTTTTGTTGTTTTAAAATGACTAAAAGTTAATATTTTCGGATCGCAGTTAGTTTTGAATATCTTCTTTTTAGTGGCGCTTCCAGATACCAATTTTTCAGTTCTTGGAGATTTATAAGATTACTTCATCCTTTTCTAAACTATAGAATGTCCCCTGTTTTTTTGTATTCGAAGCCATCATCAACAAATCCTTGTTTATTGCCAATATGGCAGACGATTAGCCGTATTTTTAATCCGGGAGAGAAGGCCCTTGTGGATAAAGCCACAGTTTCATCAACCAATACGTTAGATAGTTTTTCTATTTTGAGTTTTGTACAATTTTATTTTATTTTAATAGGTACTTTTTTTTCATAGAACAATTTCGTCTCTATCTATCAATAAGCTATTCCGCCCTTGCTTTCGCCATTTAAAATTTAAACGTTTCAAAATTTTATAAACAAACAAATGTAGTTTGTTTAAAATTTGCCAACATGGTAAATTTATTTATTTCTTTTTATACTAGGACTGTAAGTATTTTATTTCGAAAAAAGTTTTCATGCACCTTTCTTCTTATCGCATGGTGGTCAGCATCATTTAATAATTGCTTTTTCGTATTTTATTGGATTTTTGCTCAGATTTTTTTTCTTTTGTACTCCTTATTAAAGACTGAAAAAAGGCATATTTTAACTTTTCTTGAGACTTTTAAAGCAATATTATTATTATTCATCGCCTTCTTGTTTTTTTTTTATAAACGTTTATAATAATCTCTTTCATGTGATTAATGTGAACGTGAATAGTTAAATAGGTTTTTTGGCAGTTTCTTAGCTGGACCTAAATTCACAACTTCATCTGCTGTGTCCGTACTATAGTATATTCATTTTACCAATTTACCAGAATAAACTTTTTGCTCATGGTAGCCGATTAACCAAAAGCGTACCGAGCACGTGGCTATAACGCCCAAAATGTTTATTTTGTTAAATTGGAAAAATGAATAGACTAATAACAACAGTAAAAACAAACAAAATGACGAAATTACCATAAATATTAATATGTGATTACTAACGGATTGTAAAATGTATTTTGGACATGTCTGTAATAAAAAAATGACTGAAATGCCTAAACCTTGTCCGAAATGACTAAATGCTTGCCAAAAATGGGAAACATGCCTTTTTAGTACTTTTATAAATTTTTTTAAGCTACCGTTTTTTTTTAATAAAAATAATCGATTATTTAAAATGCATGCAACAAAATGGTAAGCTAAATAGCAATTACACTCAAGCGTGCACACACCGACCATACATAGCATCACCAATATTAATAAACATCAGAACTTTGCAAAGCTTTTCGATCTATGAGGTTCATAAAGACCTTGAATTAAGATTGTGTTTTTTTTAGCGGAGCTAGGGTGCCATACTATGATTGGTATGGCGCCGACATTCCATTTTTTCTTACAAAATATTTTATTGGATAAACAACAAAATTTAACAAAAAAATGTCAATGAAATGATTGTTTGCTACTTAAATGCCTAATAAACCAACAAATACATCAACAATTAATTAATTAATATTTTGTTAATGTTATTAATGTAAACTATTTATGTTTGGTTAAAACTACTTTTTTATGTATAGGAGAGTGGAACACAATGGATCAGATGTTTGTTTTTATTTTTATTTTTTAGGGAAAGGTTTCCACTTTAAAACAACTGTAAATGTAATTTAAGTAATTTCTAGGGGCCTTCCAAATGGGAAAACGATTTTTTAAATGGTGTAAATTACATACATTAAAACACTTAGTGAAACACAATAAAAAATTGGCAACACAAATTTAATATTAGGTCAAACAAAATCAGTGGCGTAGCTAGCCTTGAGGGGGCCCCGTATCAAAAATCTGGTAGGGGCCCTTATACAGGAAAAGCTGCTGGCAAAAAAAAAATCTGGGTGTCACACCCAAAGTTTGGTCAAACAAAAAAAATTTTTTAGGTTATAATTTTTTTGCATTTACCAATTTTTTATAATTTTATAAATAATATAAGTAATATTAAGAATACATAGCTTTTTATGTACAGGCAAATTTTAAAATTTGGTCTGGTTTTAGACATTTACCGTTCTTCAACATCTTTTAAATGGTTTCTATTTTACAATAAAGGCAAGTCAATTAAAATAATTGTAACGCTAATAATTATTTCTAATTTGCTATTAATATAACCCATGATAATAACACGCAAAGCAGACTCAGTATGCGGCGCAGAGCACAGAACAATATGCGCAGACTGCTCCGCAGACAACGCATAGCGGAAAGGTGCGTGCAGAAACAATTTGTATGAGTTCACAGCAGGGGCGGATGGGCTCCGGCGGGACGCCGGGACAGATCCCGGTGGGCCGCTATGTCAGATTGGCCGAATGGACATCTAGACTGGCCCAAAAAAATTATAAAAATACAACACCAACGACTTTTTAAAATTTCACCCCTTAAAATTGCATTAATTAATTTTTTTAGCTTTTTTACGAAATAATAAATTTTAAATTCATATTTTAAAAATGTAACGGGTATTTGTTTTTAGTCACATAAGAATGTCTATAGTCTATTCATTTAAAAAATTGACTATATTTAACATTTTTATAAAAAATATGTATTTTTAGGTTATTTTTCAGTATCTTAAGTAAAAATTCCCAAAACCCCTCGTGTGCACGGGCCTGGTTTTTACTGTTCTTTGTGTTTCATAAGATCATAAAAGGGTCAAAAATGAATTTTAACATAATTTTGGTACAATTTTTAGTAGAATAAACATTAGTAATAGTTGGTAGATTTTTGTGTGATTTTACATACGAGTATCATCCAGAAAATGCGTTCTAAACAAAAATTTTGTAAAATTTTAGTTTCTTATCCATGTAATACTTGGATTTGCATAATGCATAATTTAAAATAAAAACAAATAGGTGAGTTAATGGGGGCAATTGCACCCATTGGTCCCCCCTGTATCCGCGCCTGCTTAGACTATTAGATTTTTGCATAATGCTGTGTTTGTCTGTCTTAAAAAATGTTTAAAATAAAAATAAATAGGTGTGAGGGGGTGGGGGCAATTGCACCCATTGGTCCACCCTGTATCCGCGCCTGCAAAGATTTTAGATTTTAAGTGTTCAAAGAGAACAATTTTCACTTAACTTGTTCCATTCAGGTGGCGGCACCCGAGCCGTGCGCAGGATTTCCTCCTGGGAGGATATCAAATTTAGGGCCGTCCATGAATCTCGTAAAGCTGGAGGTATCTTTTAAACGTCAGGTGACAAAATAAATCGAATAAAATTGCTTATTCGTTTAATTTTTTCAGATCGGGTACAAAAAAGAATCGGAAAAAATAAGTTAGAGGGTAGTGGGTTCAATAATTCGATAATCTTCACATCGTCACAAGAAAGGGTAAGGGGTCAATTTTGACTATTTAGCTTCACGAAATTTATGAAATTCATAAAAAATATAGGTATATTTATAAATATATTTTTATAAATAATTTTTCAGTATTTTAAGTAAAAATTATAGGAGGGTTTTATCCTGAGGGGGTTTGAACATCCAAAACGTCCCGTTCGCAATGCTTATTCCGTCACAAATATTACGATTTTTCTCGCGCACCCCGTGCAACAAAATCCCAAATATTTACGAACTTGTGTCGATCTCAGAATTTTTTTTTCATATTCTGTAATAATTATGTGTCACCATGTTAAAAAAAAATAATTACCGATTGAGAACATTACAAACAAAAATTTGTTTATAATTTGGTAAGTTACAATTTTTTTAACGAATATTTAATTTGTATGATTTTTTTTCGATTCAGTAGTTTCCACATGATAAATTTTGGACAAAAAAATATAATTTTTTAAGTTGCAAAATCAATATCAGAAATATTTAATTTTAAAAAACCACTCCGCGTGAAAAATCAAGGTTCCACTTCCACTCTATATGCAAATACTTAAGGATTTGGCGGAAGGGGATGCAAAAAAAACAAGGTGGGCCGCTTTTAGAAAAACCGTCCCGGGTCGTTTGGAACATGCCCATCCGCCCCTGGTTCACGGCCTCGTTGGAACAGGAGGGTATTCAGGAAAATTTTAATTTAATAAATCGAAGTATAAACAATTAAATATTAATATTATTTATTTATTTAATTTCATGCCTCAATTTTTTTAACATGTGGGAAAAATGTTATTTGCTTACGCATGTCGAAGTCAATCGGGGGCCCCCCTAGCCGGGGCCCCCGTATCATTGATACGGCTGATACCGCGGTAGCTACGCCCCTGAACAAAATATAAAACTTAAATCTAAACACAAAAATAAAGTTTTATTTACAAATAAATTAATATTAAATATAATCTTTTATAACTATTAATATATTTAAAATCAACCCCGATTTTAGCTGACATTCTTTTGTTGGCTTTACAAATAGGTTTGGGCAAATCCTTTTACAAAATCGGGTTTTTACCTAATGGCAATATCACACACGTCAGGACAATTAAAACTGTCTGTTACCCTGCTACTTTTTCTGAGGAAGTAGAATTCATCAGAATTTTCAAAACCCTCTAGAATTTTGGCCATCTAATAGATATTTTAGGAAACTCTACCAACTAAAACAAGATTTTTTGACTCTATTAATCTATCTATACTTTATAAATATTTTAGTTCAGCCAGCTTGTCATCTAAAGAATCTGAATAAATTATATTTATAGAAAATCCAAGGTCCAGGTCTTCAATATAGTTTTCAGTTTTTAATCTCTCCCTTTTTGTGCTCTTTTTCTTGTTTTTGTTATTTTATAATTTCGATAAGTTTTATTTTTTTAGAGATATTTACATTGGACTTTTACCTCTCTTCTGTTTTATATGCCAGTTTTTTTCAATTTAGGAGTGATTGTAATAATAATTATTTCTACCTTTTAGGTTATTTTTTCTAAAACCAGCTTTTGAAAAGCCTATAAAATCTTTTGGCGAAAGAAACGGAACTGCTTTTAAACTGTCTGCAGCTATATAGTTCCTCATTGTAGCTTGGATGCCATCTTTATCTGACATCGGCGAATCATGTTCTACACTGCTGTTGGTATGTTCAGATTTTGACTTTTTCATTTAATTTCGAATTCCATTAGATCCTGGGTGAGGTGCGGTCAGATCTAAAACATTTTCTTCTCTCTCTTCATGGGTTCTGGGGTAAATTTGGTAAATTTCTTTAAACTAGTATTAGTGAAATGTTTTTGTTCTGGTTTATTACTTGCAAATGCAAGTCCGACCGCACTGGAAAGGACGGCTGTTCAATACCCGCGTGAAAAGAACAAGGATAGAACGCCAAATAGAATTTGATTGGCCAGAGCCCCGGATGCGTGCGAATTGTAAGCGAGGTCAACTCTGGCTGCATTTAGACTAAAAGCTCATTCACATCCACTTAATAGGCGTAACTTAACTTAACTTAAGAAACCTACGTCTGTTAAGTTGTCTGTTTACATTAACTTAATACACGCAAAGAACGTAATATACAAGCACGTGCAATGTAGACATCGATGTAGACTGGGTTGCCTATCTATCTATAAAAGTGAAACAACAAGATAGCGCTATATCGTTTTACTGGGCATGTGATTGGCTCTATCTATAAAAGTGAAACAACAAGATAGCGCTATATCGTTTTACTGGGCATGTGATTGGCTCACGTAAGAAACGTATTGAGCCGGACCCAACTTTTGGATACGTTAAGTTACGTGTGATAAGTTTTCTACGAATGTAAACAGCTGCATTGGTTTCAATGTATTTCAACTTACGTCTCTCTCGTACGTTAAGTTAAGTTACGCGTATTAAGTGGATGTGAATGAGCTTTAAATGATTTAGTGTTAAGCAAACTGCGTTAGAGTGGAGATGCACATTTTAATTTTCTTTTTAAATATTTTATACCCGAATCCTAAAAATAAAATGTTTTGATTTTTTTCCTTGAGAACTAGGGCAACAACAAAAATAGTATTCTTAATAAAAAAGATTTCTCAAATAAAAATAACTAAAAATAAAAATAAAACTCTAAATAAAAATATAGACCAGTGCAGAAGCCTTTAAAAATGGTAAAAAGAGAAAAAAAATAACAGTAGGATGAAACCCATTGGAAAAGGAGGGGAATATAATAAAAATTAAAGGAAAAATAAATTACGGGCGATCTGAGTTCGGGAAGTGGGAGGGGGGGGGGTTTAAGGGTAAAAAATGGTTTATCTCGATTTCCGGCAAAACTACAAGTCCTATGGAAAAAAGTTAAATGTCAAAGTTGTAGGTAATAAAAAGATCTACAACTTCTGTATTTACAATTTTTTCACATAACCTCAAAATTTATGTGAAAAAATCAAAAAACCAAGTTTTTGGTTTTTTATTTTTATCTTTTTCAAAAAAAAATTTTTTTCCATGAAATTTGGTGAAAACTTACATTTTTATGTCCCAAATACACTGTAATTTATTTGATTTGAAATATTTATTATTTCGCCTTATTTTGACTTACTATCAAAAAAGCACCCTAATTTTCAATCGAAAATTCTCGCGTGAAAATATCAGCTTTTTTCAAAAAGTCGGTGTGCCTTTTGTTCGATGAACTCTCTACTTTCTGATGGTGTAAAAAAAATATACATTACTATGGTAAATGTTCTCAGAAAATACAAAAAATATTATAATGAATAACGTAATCAGAATGAAGTATCTAAATTCAATAGTATGATTTACATGTATTTTTATATTTTATGAGATTTTCTGACATAAATGTTATTAGAATTTAATAAATAAACTTTTTAACTAAAAAAAATTGCAACAATCACATTTTTTTGATGAAATTGTACATAATGATTAAAATAAATTTTCGAATTCGAGTTTTTTTCGTTATTCATTATAATATTTTTTGCATTTTCTGAGAACATTTACCATAGTAATGTATATTTTTTTACACCATCAGAAAGTAGAGATTTCAACAAACAAAAAGCACACCGACTTTTTGAGAAAAGCTGATATTTTGACGCGAGAATTTTCGATTGAAAATTAGGGTGCTTTTTTGATATTAAGTCAAAATAAGGCGAAATAATAAATATTTCAAATCAAATAAATTACAGTGTATTTGGGACATAAAAAGGTAAGTTTTCACCAAATTTCGTGGAAAAAAATTTTTTTTTGAAAAAGATAAAAATAAAAAACCAAAAACTTGGTTTTTTGAATTTTTCCCATAAATTTGGAGGTTATGTAAAAAAATTGTAATTACAAAAGTTGTAGATCCTTTTATTACCTACAACTTTGCCATTTAACTTTTTCCATAGGACTTGTAGTTTTGCCGGAAATCGAGATAAACCATTTTTTACCCTTAAAACCCCCCCTCCCACTTCCCAAAGTCAGATCACCCGTAATTTATTTTTCCTTTTATTTTTATTATATTCTTCTCCTTTTCCAATGGGTTTCATCCTACTGTTATTTTTTTTGGTTTCAAAAATTATCGACCCTGGTCTAATAAAACTCTAAAAATAAATAAACTGAAAAATTAAATTAAATGTTCGAACAAGCAATTATTAACGGTTCGTCGAATTGTTTCTCTGTTTGGTCTGGCCTCGAACATTCCCGCAAATAATCTTTGAATTTCTCGTTCAGAATTACCAGCAAAATGCCAGATTAAAATCTGAACTTTTTGTTCCAACGTGTACCTACATTTTTTAATTAAATAATCTTTTTTACTAAAATTACTACCTCTTGGCAAGAGGCTCTTGCTGGCACCACTGCAGTTCTCGTTCTGATATCCTCGTGTCAACTTGACACTGTCAAGCACGCTGCGAGGTGCGCGATGGGTATGCGTTGTCGTAGCCTGCCGGCTGGCCAATCAAATTCTATTTGGCGTTCTATCCTTGTTCTTTTCACGCGGGTATTGAACAGCCGTCCTTTCCAGTGTGGTCGGACTTGGATTTGCAAGCACTGTATAGGTACTTAAAAATTAAAATGTTATAAAAAATGTTCAATAAACTAAGTTAGATATTAGATGAAGTAAGGTAAAGTTCAGATAAGTTAATGTGCGAAAAATAGGTTGGTCTTCAGAGTGGTACTTATTAAATAATAATACCGTTTATTTGTTCAAAAAAATACCATAATACAATAGTGTAGAACATGTCAAAAAAAAAAGAAATTAATTAATACAAAATCATTCATAAAATAAATATACATAACAACAAAAAAAACAATAAAGAAATTGTATTAAACAAAAACATGTGTTATTGTTTGTTTGGGTCGGCCTTGACTTTCCATAAATCAAAAGATTGAATTTGTCGGTCATTCATGAATTCTTCAGTGTAATAATAACATTTCTTCGACAATACAAGTCTCAGACGATTCTTTAATTTTTTGAGTGGAAGTTCTCTTACGATAGCAGGTAAGTGGTTATATATTTTTACTATTTTATAACAAACATTTTTTTGTAGATAGGAAAATCGTATTAAATCTGTTGTTAGGTTTTGCTTGTAGGGGAGCGGCGGGTATTGGCGTACATGCGGGTAATCCCGTTAATGCCAAATTTTCGATTGCGTATACTATTTTGGAAAAGTTAAAGCATAAAACGAGGGCAACAAAGTAAACAAGTTTTGGTATTTTTTTTATCCAAATTAAGCCCACAAAATCTAATGCATTGCATAAATTTGCTTTTTTCTACCTTAAATTTATTAAATCGTATAAATTGAATTAGTATTATTATGCTTAATTATAGTATTATTATGCTTAATCCTCATCATCATCGTACATATTTTGCTGCAAATTCCAGCAATGAATCCAACTTCCCATAGATATTTACCAATGCTCTAGATTTGCAGTTACTTGGTGAAATCGTTTTCCATATTCATCAGTTCGGCAAATTTATCATGATTAAAAAAAAGAAAATGTATTTTAAATGACATATTAACATTAATTCTTTACGAAACGAAGAGCATTTTTTCAATGAATTGACGCCAATTTTAGGCCCGATATGAACCAAGAACATTTTCAATGACATCTTTAACACTGCCATAATATGGCATATTATGCGACAAGTTCTCTTACGATAGCAGGTAAGTGGTTATATATTTTTACTATTTTATAACAAACATTTTTTTGTAGATAGGAAAATCGTATTAAATCTGTTGTTAGGTTTTGCTTGTAGGGGAGCGGCGGGTATTGGCGTACATGCGGGTAATCCCGTTAATGCCAAATTTTCGATTGCGTATACTATTTTGGAAAAGTTAAAGCATAAAACGATGCCTACTTAGATATCTGGTAAATGGCTGCAAGAATTAAAAATCTACCTTATCAACAAAAACTTCCACACCAAAACAAAGTTTTTTGCATGGCGTCTTATAAGACCGCTGTGACTTTTTAATTACAACAAACAGTGATTGAATTGTTTTTTTTTTAAAACTTTTTTAAAACAGTGCTGCCAGTATACGAACAATTAGTGTTTGTTGTTGATTTAAGTCTGAAATGTAAGTTAAAATATTGCAAATAACATCCTAGTAAATTTTTTTAACCTACATAGTAGGTTCGGGTATTTCCGTACGCCATTATGATAGTCCTAAAGACTATATTTGCGGCTACTGTCCAGGTTTGCAGCACTGAATATTTACTATAGACCACATTTTTTATTTTGTTTTAATTTCTTGTATGCTATTATTTATGTTTGTATACCAAATATATTGAATTTGTTACCTTTTTTAATCTAGTTTATACATGTACGGTAATACCCGCAATGGAGGGTAATGCCGAACATAAACCGTTTTTTGAAAAATACATTTTTGCATTTCTGGCTTAATATCAATGTATTTGTTTTCACCGGATATCACTACAGTAAACCTTAGGCTACGCCCACAACAAATTTTGAAGCTTTATCTTCCCAGGTGTATCTGTAATTAATTTTAATGCTTAGGTGTACGTCAATACCCGCCGTTCCCCTATTTTGTACTATAGATATGATCTTGACTGTTAAACAAGTCCTCATTTTTTTTTAATGAACATTACTGCTTCATATATGTATATGCCAGCAAGTGTCAGGATATTATTGTTTAAAAAATAAGGCTTGCAAGATGTCATTTGACTTAGACTGAGTATATTTCTTAAGCATCTTTTTTGAAGAACTTCAATTCTGTATAGATCAGTCGAATTGTACCAGAAAATTATTCCATATCTAAGCTTAGACTCTACATATGCATTAGGTATACATCGTAATTGCAGCTTTTTTGTTTACATGTTTTGAAATGACGCTTAGTCCGTAGATATCTTTGGCCAAGGATTTTGCTAGGTTATGTATATGTACTAACCAGTCAAGCCTATGATCAATATATACTCCTAGGAATTTGGCAGACTCCTGTGTTGATAGGATGCTATTATTTCTGGTAAGTGTTAACTTTTCGTAGTTTTTCCAAAAAGAAAAATTAATTATTTGTGTTTTGTTTACATTCAATTTTAGGCTATTGTTGGTGGACCAGTTTTCCATGTCATCAAGTGAGCTTAGTATTTTATTTTGAAGATTTTCCATTGAGCTTTCCTTTATAATAAGTGTGGTATCATCCGCATAGGATACAACAGAAACATTGATGTACTGAGGTAAGTCGTTTGCATATATAATGTATAATAGGGGGCCTAAGATTGAACCTTGATGTACACCTTTATCAATTATTTTGAAATCGGATTTTAATTTTAAGCCCTAAGCTGATTTTCCTAGTACACATTGTTTTCGGTTATTAAGATAGCTTGAGATCAGTTTTAGGGCTATTCCTCTTACTCCATAGCATTCCAGTTTCTGTAGTAGTGTTTTATGACACACACTATCAAAAGCCTTTGATAAGTCAATGAATACAAGTGATGTTTTTTCAGAATTATTTAGTGCATCTAATAATATTGTCATACTTTGAAATATGGCTCTAATAGTTGAAGTTACACAATGGTACTTGTATCATAGTGTTTTACTAGCCGATGGCTCATTGGGTACCACCTTGCACGATTTTAAGAACAGGCTTAAAAATCACTTATATAAAACTTTGAATTAAATGACATTAACCTATAGGTTAGGTTGCTAAAACCTAAAACAAAACCTAAATGGATTGTTCAAAGAGCACTTGGCCCATGCTAGATTTGGTAGGATAGAGAAATCGAGTGTTGCCCAACATATACTTGATAATGGTCATAGAATGGAATTTGAAAATCTTAAACTTATTAAGGAAGTTGGGGAACCAAGTCTGCTAGATAGTTATGAAAGTTTATACATCTATAAGAATAGAAATAAATCTTTAAATAGCTATAACGGACCGGTACCCAACTCTAGTTTGTATACATTAGTTTGTTTCTCTTTACATGTTCACTGAAGGGATTACGGTCCACGGTTTGGTAAACTGTCCGTTTACGGTTCAGTTAACCTTTGCTTATAACACTATGATAGTTTTAGAAACTTTTGTTTCATAACATTGAGTACTCCAGCCTAGTTTAACTAATTTTGAGCCGCTGATTTTAAAAATGTCATTTGTTTTTCTCTAGGAGGTTTAGGATTTAAAATAATTTCGTAATAAAATGCTCACCTCAAAATATAAGTTTTTTGTTAGTATTTTAATTATTTATTAAATTATTTCGGCCTAAATTTATCTTGAATGTACTGAAGTAATTGGTATACCTACGTCAAATAGATTATATTTATCTTAACCCTACGTTACTCGCGCGGGGTGATTTGAACACCCCATGCGCTTTACATAAGGAGTATCTTTTACATTGAAATAACGAGATGGCTCTGCGCACCAGTACCTGTATCATTTCCCCTACTCTAGAGCCTGGCAAACTCTGATCAGTGTATAGTTAGCCGTTTTGCCGTAAGGACGAGCGTGGGGTGTCGCCAACACCCCGCGAGTAATAACGTAACATTTTTTGAAGATATTTATTTATATACTGTATGTGATACTTGTTACCAAAACTCCTAATTTTAGTAGAATTAGGTTTTAAATATTAGAAAAAAATGTTTTTATTTTGTTAGAACCATAATTACCTTTTATTTTTTTATATATTCTATAACACTGTTTAATTTTATGCCTAAACTGGCTACTTGGAAAATAAAGATTTTAGTTATGAAAATTAAATAATTTCAAGATAATTTTAATTTTATTTTTATTATAAACACTGGTACTAAGAATCAAAAATAGAAAAAAATCGGATTCTGCATTTGTATAAATTTTTTTTTCAATAACATAAATGGGGTGTTCCAAACACCCCCACGAGCAATATCGCCAGTAAAATAGGCGCGAGTAACGTAGGGTTAACAATATGATATTTTTAATACTAAAACTGAAATTGTAATGTATTTTATGTAAAATACAACCATTATTTTACATTTTTTGTCGTTTATTTTAATTATTGAATTGAAAGGGCAACAAAGTAAACAAGTTTTGGTATTTTTTTATCCAAATTAAGCCCACAAAATCTAATGCATTGCATAAATTTGCTTTTTTCTACCTTAAATTTATTAAATCGTATAAATTGAATTAGTATTATTATGCTTAATTATAGTATTATTATGCTTAATCCTCATCATCATCGTACATATTTTGCTGCAAATTCCAGCAATGAATCCAACTTCCCATAGATATTTACCAATGCTCTAGATTTGCAGTTACTTGGTGAAATCGTTTTCCATATTCATCAGTTCGGCAAATTTATCATGATTAAAAAAAAGAAAATGTATTTTAAATGACATATTAACATTAATTCTTTACGAAACGAAGAGCATTTTTTCAATGAATTGACGCCAATTTTAGGCCCGATATGAACCAAGAACATTTTCAATGACATCTTTAACACTGCCATAATATGGCATATTATGCGACAAGCTCGTCAACTTTGAGAGCATTTTTGAAAGCTTGATCTTTTATTACACGTCGTATATAAGGTCCATTTAATATTCCTGCAAAAATAAAGTAGTAGATATATCTCATAAAATTTTGTAATGAAATATTGCGTTGGTTTTTTTTGGGCGTAAAGGTACCGCAACAAAAACAAAACAAATTTACGACAACATTCACCAACAATATATTGGTATACCAGCCCAAACGTTGATTTTCTGAGGACGTTGGGTATGACTTTGTCGCATCCAGTGGGGATTTTCTTCTGCCCAGTACCTGCAATTTTGTCTATTTACCTCGCCATTTAATAGAAATGTTGATTCATCAAAAAAAAGAATATCTGCAGAAGAAATAACATTCCTGTTTAACACGTTCGCGGACATTAGGTGAAAATGAATTTTCAAAAAGCCTCTACAATAAACACTATTGTGATGTTATTAGGTTAACCACAACGTTAGCATGGACATTTCAAGAAATTTTAAATTTTCTGCTGGGACAGTAAACATCTGTTAAAGGGAATTTATATGCACTAAAGACGGCAAACGCCGCCAGAACCCAGGAAAAAAATAGGAAAAAATTATAATCAGTCGGCATATCCCGTCTTGTCCCTGCATATAGAGCGGCATTTGCTCGCAAAATTGTAATCTTTTATCAGAATCACCATCAATTAATTCTAGTAGTTTATATGGATGCATTTTTTCGGCTTTTACACATCTTAAAACGGTCGAATGACTAACGTCGTTTTCACGTGCAACCTGACGCGTAGAAGTTGTTGGATCTTCTTGAAAAGCTAATAATAGTATTTTCATCAACAAAATGAGGCGTCCTGCGTAATGGTTTAACGTGTCCATATTCACGTAATTGTGCATGTATTTTAGACACAGTTGCCTGAGAAAGTGGTGGTAAATCTGAAATTTTCCATTAAAAAGGTTTGCAACTTGCTGTTGTGATCTGAAGATATCACCGTAACCAATCATCATTAATATTTCTATTCGCAGAGATTCTGTCAAGTGTCGCATTTTTTAACTAAAATATTAACTGATAGTTGGATCTAACAAAATACTTCAATAAGTAAAGCGCAAAATGTTTCATTAATAATAAAAATTTAAACAATGCAAAAAGGACAAACGCAAAAAATGGCATTAACAAAAATTAATAACAAAGCGAAAAAACATGAATATCTAAATAGCGAAAGCCACAACACTAGAAACTAAATCATAGAATAACAATAAAAAATTCATACTTGTAATTTTTAAATATTCACCCTGTATTGAAAATTATGGTTACTAAACCCTACTTATGTGGTATCGTCGTACTCAAAAAAATGTGCACTATCAATTTTCGATGAAAAAAGTGGGGTTGTTATTTAAGATAAGGGTGCCTAATGTGCGGGGGGGGGGGAATGGTGGGAGCATAAAATTTAAAATTATCATTACAAGATTTGGAATAAAAAACTAAAGTTTACTTGTCCGAGCGTTTTTCATAAAAATCTTTTCTTTATTATTTATTTTTGTGCATTTGGTCCAAATATCTGGTTTTCTCTGTAAAATAATTTATACTAAACAGCATTTATTTAAAAAAATCTAGCTTCTCTATTATGGAATAAGAATATTTGTATTAAAGGTAGGTTAATATATTATAACAAAAATATCATCTAATTTTGTAATTTTAAGGTTAGAAAAATTTATTTTGACCAAAATAAATAAGTATTTTGGAATATTTAAAAGACTGAATGCTGAATCTAAAAAGAACAACTTCATGCAAGAATTATTTTTAAGAACTTGGAATAATGTCTTTACCTTGTCTGTATGTTTATAATTTGCTAGTTTTTATTGAGAACAATTTACCAATGTTTACCAGAAATAACGATATTAAATGTTATGGATACCAGGGGCGGTGCACTCTTACGAATCCCAGCTCACAGGTCAGAATTATACCACAGAAGTGTCTTGTTTAGATGTGTAAAAGCAGCAAATAAAATACCTATTAATATCAGAACAATTAAATCAACCACAAAATATAAACATGCTGTAAAAACCTACCTTTTAAGCCAATGTTTTTACTCATTTAATGAGTTTTTAAACTGTCAAGACTAACAACTACTAACCTTTTTTATAGTTTTTTAGGTGTTATATTTACTTATTTAATTTACTAAAACTTACTAACCCAACTTTATTGGTCGTGTTTATTTTTTAACTAAACTGCTCGTCATAAAAATCGACGCACCTAGTTTTTTGGAAAATATTTGAAAGCTCGTTATTGGAAAATTACTGAATCGATTTTGAAAATCTTTAGAAATTCTGAATAGCTGATTCTTTGACTCTTATGTCTAATTTTGGGTATACGATATTTTGCACATAGCATTATACTATAGGGTGTTAAACGAAGAGATGTATTTTTTCCGAAATTTCAAGTTATTCCCATTCATGAGGCAGTTTGATAGTCGTAATACCCCTCCCTAATATTAGTAAGGTAATCCCTCAAAACGTTTTCGAGATTTTGTGAATATCGCGGCTTACTACGATATTATATGCCAATTTATCGAAAATTGTGGTTATTTCCCAGTTTAGTCCAAAAAATGAGCAATAGTGGATTCTTTGACCTACGTCTAATTTTGAGAATACGATATTGTGCACACAGCATTATACTACAGGGTGTTGAAAACAGAGATGTTTTTTCTAAAATTCCAAATCCCCATTCACAGGGCAGTTGAGTTTGATAGTCCTAATACTCCTCCCTAATAACAGTTAGGTAATCCCTCAGGACATTTTCGAGATTTTATGGATATCTTGGCTAACCACGATTGTACGGCAATTTTTCGAAAATTCACGTTATTCTTCATTTTAGTAAAAAAAATCAGCAATAGTTGATTTTTTACTCTTATGTCTAATTTTGGGAATAAAATATTGCGCACATAGCATGATACTACAGGGTGTTTAAAAAAGAGATATTTTTTTCCAAAATTCCAAATCCACATTCACAGGGCAGTTGAGCTTGATAGTCCTAATGCCCCTCCCTAATAACAGTTAGGTAATCCCTCGGGACGTTTTCGAGATTTTGTGGATATCATGGCTAACTACGATTATATACCAATTTTTCGAAAATTGTCGTTATTCCCCAGTTGTCCAAAAAATGAGCAATAGTGGATTCTTTAAATTACGTCTAATTTTGGGAATACGAAATTGTGCACATAGCATTATACTACAGGATGTTAAAAAAAGATATGTTTTTCCAAAATTCCAAATCACCATTCACAGGGCAGTTGAGCTTGATAGTCATAATACCCCTGTAGGGACAACAAATCATCCATATACTATTAGACTAGATGCAATTGTGAAATGATTCCTTCATATTGCATTTCCTCTAACTTGGAATGTATAAAAAAACAAAAACAAAAGCAAACTTATTGATATTTTAACCCAAAATGTCGAATAAAGCATGAGATACCATTTTACAGCTAAGTTCTTTGCAGTCTTTTAATATATAATAAATCCCCTGTATAAAACGTATTTTAAGACTTCGTCGTTTGACTGATTTAGTGTTGATTTGTGTAAGCAAGGCAAAGGGTGTGTAATATTTAATAAAAATTTATAAAGAACAATTATTTGCGAAAAAACGGGTAAGTATTTTTATTAAAGATCAACTCCATGTCTTGAATAACAAAGGGATTTAAATACAATTGAAATTTAAACTTTCTCCAGGTGAAATAACCAAATATGCTTTGCTTAAATTACAGTTAACTAAAGATACATGGACATCAACTCCATGGAGTTAAAAGGTATGCCCATGGAGTTTTTTACTTTCTTATTATTGCCCTAAACTATTAGCCCATATAAGTTAAGGCATTATTAACGATAATTAATAATATATAGTTAAATTAAAATAAATTAAATTAAAATTTCTTTAAAAAAATTCTCTAATAGTATTATTATTATAAGGAAACAAAATTCGATCTTTCAACTGCCGGATATCCGGCTATCCGGCTTTGATTCTTGCCGGATATTCGGGATCCGGTGTCTGGTTATAATTTATAACTTTATACAGCATATACATATAGAGATAAAATGGATAGTTTTTTGGCCAGACACCGGATCCCGAATATCCGGCAAGAATCAAAGCCGGATAGCCGGATATCCGGCAGTTGAAAGATCGAATTTTGTTTCCTTTATTTGCATTTTTTAAGAATAATATTATACTATTTAATTAAAAGTATTAATAGTATATTAAAGTACAAGTGGCGAAAGGCACTGTTTTCCCGCACGAGTCCGAAATTACGGCACGAGCCGCAAAGCGTGCGAGTGCCGTAAAGGACGAGTGCGGAAATGTCTTTCGCAACGAGTGCTTTATACTATTGTTTTCCGTTAATTTTTATTAGTTAGTTATGAATTAGAAAATTTTATGTTAAGAATCATTTTCAAACACTTGCTAAAAGATAGTTCTTTTCTGACATCTATTCAGATTCAGATTCAGAAGATGATTTGCCGTAATTTTATCTAATTCAGAAATCAACAGAACAGGCAATACAAGGTTAGATTTATGTTGTGTTTATCATAACAATAACATAAACAGTTTATGTTATTGTGTCAACAACATGGTTCAGAACGTCAACTCCATGGACTCATTTATTTTTTGTTAAATAATAGAAGTATTAAGTTTAATTTATAGCCGCCTTGAAATTACTTTATGTTATTAAGAAATACACATTGAGGTATTATTTTGCTAGTGTTTTATTAATCTTTGCTTTTTATTTTTTTACCACCCCAATTTATCCCCGTTTTGGATATTCTACGATTATATGGCAGTTTTTCGAAAATTCACGTTATTCTTCACTTAAGTCCCAAAAATGAGCAAACTACGGAAGGTATCAACAAAGCGTTTTAAGGTAGGTCACGTGCTTCCACTTCATGTACGTTGCGTGATTCAATAAAAGTGAAATGTTTCACACAAAACCAATTTTTTTTGGTTAAATTCAAAATAAAAACGCAAACCAAACAAAATTATTCTCGAAAACTTATGCAGGCTATATTCATGCAATTTTCTACAAACGGTTGACTATGAAAGTTTAAAAAATATGGCGCATATCTGGTTTTGAGTTTCCTTCCTTCAATTATTCTTGTCATTTTTGTCGTCGAATATGAATTTTTCAAACAGCAAAACACATTTAAAAAAATAAAATGACAGATGTAAGATTACATACCACGCAAGACGAAGAGCTGCCTGCCCTCTTTTTCTGCTAGAAGAAGATGGGCACAAGAACATGCAAATTGGGGAAACGATGTGTTGATAACTAATCGAGACCTTTCGTAGTTTGGTCATTTTTGGGAATTAAGTGGAGAATAACGACAATTTTCGAAAAATTGCTATTTAATCGTAGTTAGCCAAGATATCCACAAAATCTCAAAAACGTCCCGAGGGACCCAACTGTTATTAGGAAGGGGTATTAGGACTATCAAGCTCAACTGCCCTGTGAATGGGGATTTGGAATTTTGGAAAAAAAACATCTCTTTTTTTTAACACCCTGTAGTATCATGCTATGTGTACAATATCGTATTTCCAAAATTAGACATAAGAGTTAAAGAATCAACTATTGCTCATTTTTTGGACTAAAATGAAGAATAACGTGAATTTTCGAAAAATTGCCATATAATCGTAGTTAGCCAAGATATCCACAAAATATCGAAAACGTCCCGAGGGATAACCCAACTGTTATTAGGAAGGGGTATTACGACTATCAAGTTCAACTGCCCTGTGAATGGGGATTTGTAATTTTGGAAAAAAATCATCTCTTTTTTTAACACCCTGTAGTAGAATACTATGTGCACAATATCGTATTCTCAAAATTAGACGTTAGTCAAAGAATCCACTATTGCTCATTTTTGGACTAAACTGGGATATAACGACAATTTTCGATAAATTGGCATATAATCGTAGTAAGCCGCGATATTCACAAAATCTCGAAAATGTTCCGAGGGATTACCTTATTTATATTAGGGAGGGGTATTACGACTATCAAACTCAACTGCCTCATGAATGGGAATAACTTGAAATTTTGGAAAAAATACATCTCTTCGTTTAACACCCTGTAGTATAATGCTATGTGCAAAATATCGTATTCCCATAATTAGACATAAGAGTCAAAGAATCAGCTATTCAGAATTTCTAAAGATTTTCAAAATCCATTCAGTAATTTTTCAATAACGAGCTTTCCAAAAAACTAGGTGCGTCGATTTTTATGACGAGCAGTTTATATTAGGTCTACTGAATATTTTTTAAGTACTATTTTATTTTTATGTATAATTGTGGTATTTTTTAATTATTTTTTAATTTTTTAATTATTTATTATTATTTGTTTATATATGTATTCGTCCATTCATGAACATTTGTAAAAATCTCTTGTTTTATACTTAATCGTTATTTAAATAATTATTACATATTAATTACCAACCCATTTGTAAACCACCATTGTAATTCCCTGACATTGCTTATGTCACCCATGTGATCTAAATGGCAATAAATATATTTTTATTATTATTATTATTATTATTATTATTATTATTATTATTATTATTATTATTATTATTTTTATTATGGTATTTAAAAATGTGGTAGTTTTTCTTATCCAGCTTAAAGTGTACCTACATAAAGTTTTGTCAATACAAATAGTTAAAAAGCTTCGACTGAATTTGATCTACATCAAAAAATCATTATAACTTTAAAAATTTTAATAAATCACATGTCATGGAAGTATTAAATATTTTCACATAGCAAGTTTCTCTAAAAATTGTTTGTTTTCTTATAATCTAACTTAAAGTAAGTATGCCGAGAGGTATGCACAAGTTTTGTCATTAGAAGTATAAAAGCTTCAATTTAATTTGAACTATATTCAACAATTATTTAGTATACCTATATTTATTTATGACCATATTAACACAATCTTTCAAATAATCCACTTATTTATTTTGGTCAAAATAGATTTTTCCAACCTTAAAATACAAAATTAGATGATATTTTTTGTTCTAATAATTAACCCACCTTTGATACAGATATTCTTATTTCATAATAGAGAAGTTAGATTTTTTTTAATAAATGCTGTTTAGTTAAAACTATTTTATGAAGAAATGTAGACCCAATGCACAAAATTATCACTTATATTGCACCTTACACTTTGGAATTTCATTAAATGCAGTATTTATATTCCTAAATTCTTAAACCAACCATTGTTATTGTGATACTATAAAGATTTATTAACTTTTAACGCTTAAACATAAGCGGTAACACTATAAATATTATTTCTTTCATTGACTATACTTTGACAGATACATAACCTGAAAAGCCTTAAATGCCAAATTTTTAAAAGACTGCGTTCCGTACGTGGTCAAGTGGTGGGACTTTGAGGTGTGGAGCATAGTACCTATATTTTGTAGTTTGCCTGAAGATGGTCCTAGACCGAAACTAGTAGCAATATAAATAAAATTTAAAATTAAGCAAGGAAGTATAATTTCATCAACAATACAATATCTTTAACTTTTGCCCAACTGTTGGTAAACAATCTGTCTGATTCAGCCTACAATTAATAAAAGTTTTATTAAAAAACAAAATAACGAAATTTTGATGATTATAAATACATTTATTTTTAAAAAAAATTCAAAAATTTTGAAAATCGCAATTTTTCACAACCTTCTTGATATGAGTATCAAATGAAAAGGTTTGTCAAAAGAAAACTTGAATTCATTTTTATTTTAATATGGCGGATGTAACTATAACAGACTAACTAAAAAGTAAAAATAAATAATAGTTTAAAAAAACTAAAAACACGCTTTAACGCACTAAAAAGTATTTTATTCTTTATAATGTAATTTACCTAAAATATATTGTACTATAGCATATATAATATATATATATATATATATATAGAGTCAATCCAAATGAAAACACCAAAAATGAATTTAAAAGTGCGCTGCATGATTTTTTATTTTAATGAAAAAATTTGAGGATGGTCTTTTAGGTGTCAAATATGAAAATCCGTTGCCGTTTTAATTTTTTGTTGCTTTACTTTTATTTGGCACCCCTTAGAAGTCTGAAATAGTGTCAATTTCTTACTCTCTTATAGTGGGCCAGAACTTTTTTTCTGTGACAAATATTGAAATAATTTTAATTTTGTTTTACTGTCCAGTAAGTGTGTTTTCGATATAAATTATTATTATCCAATTAGTTAATCTCATAAAAGAATGGTAAACCACTAAAGATTCATGATAATTTGCCAATTTTTGTGATTTTTGTCCTGCTCCTGTGCCCATTCTACTGATTTTAGAAGGTTCATTTTTTTCAGGTATAAAGTACTTATACAATAGAAAACGTAACTACTATTTTAAGTTTCTAGACTATCAATTTCTTTATTAAAAAAATTATTGAAAATTGATAATTCTCAAAATTAGCCAATTTTGCCAAATTTTTTCATCAAAATAAAAAATCACGCAGCGCACCCCATTTGGTGTTTTTATTTGGAATGACTCTATATATATAACTTGTCACTTCTTAATGTTCAATGATTATGCCAAAAAACGTGGGCCACTTTGTTTTTTTTAAGTCATATTCGATTTATTTAATGTTGGATTTAAAAAAACGTTTAATTATTATTTATTACAAAAACCGTTCAGCGAAAAACATTTTTAAATCTTATTGAATATAATATCTACAAATATCCAGTGGACAACTATGCGATATAAATTGAATACTTTTTTACAGTCCGTTTTTTACGTATCCAGTGCGTCTACGTTACGTCTACGTCCAACTATAAATCCAGCTTTAAAGTTTACATAATAGTTTACTAAGTGAAGATCCATTGTAAATAATTTCATCAGCAGAAGGTCTTAAGATGAATATGAGATTTATGACCGGCATCTGGTCGAAAAGTAAAATGAAAACCGTATAACTTTAGGGTCTCCATAAATGTTATCACCACGGCATAAGACAACTTGTGCTCTATCGATTTTTCATTACTCGTTTTCTTATTAACTCTTTGTGTTGAAGCAGATAATTGTCTAATACCTTACTTTATTACCCATGTCAGTCTTAATGTTATCTTTAATCCAAAAGAAAAATGAAAATGTATTTTAACAATTAATATCTACAATCGATAAAATACGTGTTTGATAATATGATTTAAATGCAATAAAATATTAAAAATCAAGAAAATAAAGTTAGAACAAAATTTAATTAAATTATTATTATCAAAATTATTATCAAAATAAGCATAACCCACTTTTGGCATTACTATGCAGCAAGAAATTCTTTCAAAAATTACTCAGCAATTTGTAATCTGTATCTGTAATCTGTATTTTCAATAAAATTTCCATATACAAAATTAAAATAAATTGGGTAAATTAGGAAAATTGACAAATTTTTAATAATTCAACATTTTAAAATACGCACATGTTTTGTTTTGTCCGGCTTGACCGGAAGTGACATCAACTTGGTTATTTCAAATAGAACACCCATATATTTTTACATTTTTAAATTCTACATAAAATTCTGAGTAAAATTACTATACCATGTGCTATACCTAAAGTGAATAGTTTTCTAGATGTTTGCTATTAGGTTTACGGATATGGGGGTGAAATGTTTGGAATCTTAAAACATTGTTTAAAAAAGTCCATGTCAATTCTTTAACATTTTTCAACAAATTACTCGAGAAATCCCAGTTCAAATTGGGCTAACTTGAAACGTTAATAACTTTTTTATTTTAAATGTAACACCCGGTATGTTAAGAAATTGACATGGAATCTTTTAAACAATGTTTTAAGATTCCTAAAATTCCACTCCCTTCTCTGCAAACCTAATAGCAAGAAAGTTATAGGCTATATTCGATTGACACGCATTTGTCATATTTTAAAGGAAAACATTAATAACTCCAAAACTATTTACTCTAGGGATATACAAATACAAAATTTAAAATAACAAAGTTGATGTCACTTTCGGTCAAGCCGTAAGCGGCATTTTGTTTAAAATATTTTAGAAAAATAGGCTTCATTGAATTATAAACGCTTTAAAAATTTCAAATCGATATCTTTTGCCGTTCCTCAGAAACTCTCAATGGACCACGAACGTGAAACACCCGTATTGCGTAAATGTGCAACACCCTGTATATTATTAAAATTATTTTAAAATAAATAAATAATCTTAATGGTTGTCCATTTATTATTTGACTAATTGTCATAGCAAAAAAGCAGTCACTAATAATTATTGTACCTAAGTCAAATTGTACCGAATTGTACCGAATTTAATAGTCAAATAGATTTAAATTTAAGTAGATTTAAATTTAAAAAAGTTGTGATCCAGCCGGGGTTTGAACTCGCTTGTCAAGCCAAGGATCGACTTCTACTTTTATAAAAGTTAGTTATATCTGTCTATAAATATTTTTAATAATATATTAAAATTGAATATATTTTTTGTATGCTGTTTTGAGTTAAACTTTTTGCAGCTTTGTTTGTTTTTCTAGGTCATTTAACCATGGAGCCCACATGCATTTAACTTTAACAATAATTTGTTGTTGGCAGCAAGAATTAAAATTTCAATATCATTTGTCAAAGGTAAGAAACCTGGTATAAATAAAATTTTTATTTTAAACAATTGTATAATAATGTCAATTAAACAATTGCATAAAAAAACGTTAACTATAGACTTAACCAAAATAACGGTAAAAATATGTTAAAATAACGTTTATAGCTATAATTTTATTATTGTTAAATATATTTTCTAAAATTAACGTTTTAATAATTAATATTACTATAGATAGGCTGTAAGATGTTTTCTTCGTCTGTGATACCTACTAAATGGCTTAAAACGAACGCCAAAATACTTTTAGACAGTGACTTCTAATTTCTTAAAATCCGAGGTGACGGAAAAAGGCATGCCAAACGTTAATCCAATCGCTTGAGAAACGCGGCAGATGTCTAGTAATTTCTTTAAACGAAGATATAAAATATCAGTCTGTCAGCCGGAGGTTACGAATGAATATATTTTAATTTTGGCCCGTCGTTGAGGTAATTAAAAGGACCTGGTGACTTCTTTATTTCATTCGACTCGAGCATTCGACTCGAGCATAATTAAAATATTTCATTGGAGTGGCAAATTAAAATGCAAAAATATTCTGTTTTATTTTTCACGCCCAAGGTGTCACGATTAACTGAATTATACATTTGCGTTTCTTTTTTTTTTGACTTTGAATATCTCTTTTTGTTAATGAAATATTAATTAATTATTAATGTCGTCAAAAATTTTTTTACTGTATTATACTTTTGGGATATTTGATATCCAGAATTAATTTATTAAAATATTTTACATATTAATAAGAAGGAAATTTTATAAATTTTGTTGAAAAAAATAAAGTGAGCTGGGGTTGCAAGATGTATATTATTACAGTTTGGGTCAAAAAATCAAAACTTTTTAGCAGCACACATCTGTCATTATAAATTGTTTTCAATCTGTTTATACAAATATACTAATTTTTCAATCATTTGCGAATGGTTTTAAAAAATGGTATCCTCGAGAAATCTTCGCGATTGAAAACGTACACTACAAAATTAAACGAGTGGTTTATCTGGCAACACCGCATGTGTTTATTTACGTTTAATTTAGTGGTAGCTACCAGCTTTGGCAATGTTAAAGCTAGTAGCTGAATGTCAAATTGACATTCTCATGGACATTGTGTTTGTGTTTATATTGTTTGACATAGGCAAAGCCCATCTACAACTATGCCATTTGTATGTAACATGATGGACAATAAAAAAAATATACCACTGAGGAGCAAAAGAAAACTTTAATTGAGTAAATTTTAAAAAATGAAGAATAGCAAAGTGAAAAATTTTCAAATAATTTTACGTAGAAGAACACCCAGAGAGAATATATTCTCCTATAGGAGAAAAATGTTTGTACATCTAAATTTGTAGCACGATGGGCATGAAATATATATATATATATATATATATATATATATATATATATATGCATCCAGCTTATGACAGAGCGTCCGTACATTGTCTAATATCTATTCTCTGGGCGTCCACTGGGACCAAGCGTCCGTATACCGGACGCCCGGTTGTACACCCTGTAAGATTTTGCCAGGTGTTCTAATTCACCTTTATACGACCTTTGGCAGAAGACGCCCAGAACTCCAAAAATAAATTTTTGATATACTTTCGTATATTTTTAGTTCACGACTTTTCCACGAGGGGAGTGACTGTCGCCAATGTAAAATATACGTTGTGTATATTTAATTTTTTAAAATTACATCTTAGAGATTGGTAAGCGTCCTTAGTATAAAATCTCTTACATTACTCCGATTTCAGAGCGTCCTTTAGCCAAGGAAATTTTGCAACATGGCAATTATAATACGATTCTGTTGTATTTTAAGTAAAATTTTCAAATTCGTGTTTTTAATGAATATTTAATTCAATAAAATTTTACGCCAACGATTTGTGGGCGTCCTTTCTGTATATTCATTTCAACTTTTCCGTTTTCTGAGCGTCCAGTATCGGACTTTGGTTTATTAAAAATAAATACATATATATTATTATAATAATAGTACTAGTATACTATAGTAGTATACTACTTAATATTTATAAATAGTTTACGGATTTAATTGCATACAAGTCACGTTTGACTTTTAACTATTATATAAGGACCCTATTATATAAAAAATGGAGTTAAGTACAGGAATACATAGTAAAAGGTACATTTTACTTGGTAGCCAAGGAATATAACTAATAATATAATATAACTAATAAATTCTAATTTTGTAAGGCTTAAAAGTAATATATTATGTATCAAATTTTATAAACGTCATTTTAGATTCACGAGCAAAGCTTGCGAGCGAGTGTTTAATAAAAACGAGTGTCTAGAGAAGTTTATAAAACGAGTTGCATACTATAGTATGTGTATACACTTTATCTACGACGTACACAAAGAAGAATTTGAAGTCAATTTTATTTGTTAAAAATTTACATTTGTCAAATTTTAATGTTTTTAACCTTACTTTTCCCTTATTTATAATAAAGCTAACTTCAGCCCGTGACTAAAATACCCAAAAGCCAATATTTGCTCGTCAACGTAGTAGTTAATAACCAAACTTATGAAACAATTTTGACCCAAATTACAAAAAAGGTCTTAACTTTAAACATGACTATCTCAAAACTAAACAAAATGTACTTTTGTACCATTTGGCTTTTAGGGGCATTAAATTGTATTCCCAGTGGGTAATTTATTTTTTGGATATCCCAAAACAGTACTAATACTATTGCAAATTTTGATAAAATATTACATTACTCTTACTTTAGTTCAGAATTATTATTTGGTAAAGTAGCACAGGTAACTATTTAAAAATAACTTACATATATAGTTAAGTATATATGTAAATTATTTTTAAATATTTAATATTTATAACCCACGTAAAATAATTTTATCTACTCCTACATTGACGAGCTGTAACTTTATGGCGTTTTATTGACGGGCTGAAGTTAACAACAGTGGCTTTTCGACATTTTACGTCACGGGCTGAAGTTAGCTTTATTACAAATTGGGAAAAAGTGAGCTTAAATTCGGGTGACAGTTGACAGATGTCAAAATTTTAACAAAAAAATTGGCTTTAAATTCTGTTTTGTGTTCGTCGTAGATAAAGTATAGTATGCAACTCGTTTATAAACATCTCTAGACACTCGTTTTTATTAAAAACTCGCTCGCAAGCTTCGCTCGTGCTTAATTAAACTCGTAACTAAAATGGCGTTTATAAAACTTGATACATAATATACTATTATAGCCAGAAGACCCTCGGAGATAATATTTTCAAAGAAAATTTTTCCTATTAGGTAGTTTAAAAAATAAAAACCACATTCATTTAATCAAACATTGTAACGTGATGTGTAACATTACAGTTACATAACCTGATGGTTGCAAATAGGTTCCTATTTCCCGCTTATTAAAGTAACATTGTTACATAACAATGTTACGTTGTCGTTACATAAATGCATTATAATTTTAATGTTGTTGTTATGTAACTTTTTAATGGATTACAATGTATATTGCCGTTATAAAAAAAAAACATAACGTTCGACACTGTAACGTAACATTAACCAAAATGTTATGCAACAATCGTGATATGTAACATTACAGTTACATACATAACCTGATGGTTGCAAATTAGTTCCTATTTCCCGCTTTTTGCAGTAACATTCCCACACAGAACACGCTATCCAATGGATATCCAATGGCTATCCCAATGTCCATATAACATCCATGCCTTTTACGATATCCATTGGATATCCAATGGATATCCATACTAGATGTTAAAAAAAAACAAAAACATTAAAAATATTTTTTTCTTTTTTAAAATAGCCCCTTATAGGATAAATGTATGTAATGATTAATAAATATGATTAAAATCGTTATTAACCCAATTTCAACAAAGTATCTCTAATATATATCCAATGGATAACTAATGTATGTCCAAAGTATATCCACTGTACATCTAATGTATATCCACTGGATATCCACTGGATATCCAATGGATATCCATACTGGATGTTCAAAAAAAAACAAAAACATTAAAAATATTATTTTCTTTTTTAAAATAGCCCCTTATAGGATAAATTTATGTAATGATTAATAAATATGATTTAAATCGTTATTAACCCAATTTCAACAAAGTATCTCTAATATATATCCAATGGATAACTAATGTATGTCCAAAGTATATCCACTGTACATCTAATGTATATCCACTGGATATCCACTGGATATCCAATGGATATCCATACTGGATGTTCAAAAAAAACAAAAACATTAAAAATATTATTTTCTTTTTTAAAATAGCCCCTTATAGGATAAATTTATGTAATGATTAATAAATATGATTTAAATCGTTATTAACCCAATTTCAACAAAGTATCTCTAATATATATCCAATGGATAACTAATGTATGTCCAAAGTATATCCACTGTACATCTAATGTATATCCACTGGATATCCACTGGATATCCAATGGATATCCATACTGGATGTTCAAAAAAAAACAAAAACATTAAAAATATTATTTTCTTTTTTAAAATAGCCCCTTATAGGATAAATTTATGTAATGATTAATAAATATGATTTAAATCGTTATTAACCCAATTTCAACAAAGTATCTCTAATATATATCCAATGGATAACTAATGTATGTCCAAAGTATATCCACTGTACATCTAATGTATATCCACTGGATATCCACTGGATATCCAATGGATATCCATACTGGATGTTCAAAAAAAAAAACAAAAACATTAAAAATATTTTTTTCTTTGTTAAAATAGCCCCTTATAGGATAAATTTATGTAATGATTAATAAATATGATTTAAATCGTTATTAACCCAATTTCAACAAAGTATCTCTAATATATATCCAATGGATAACTAATGTATGTCCAAAGTATATCCACTGTACATCTAATGTATATCCACTGGATATCCGGTGGATAACTGATATGGATATCTTGTATATATACTTGTATGTATACATGTGGGATTTTGTGATGGTTTAAACTAGCATATGAAAAAAAACAACTTTACGGTAAATTGATTTTTTGCCAAGAGCTACGAAATTTTTAATTTTGAAATGTTCACTTTACCCAGATAATAATATTTATATATTAATAATATTATTTCTGTTAATAATATGACTATGACAGTCTGCAATACAATAAAAAATTACTTAAAAAAGTCCCTTTTGTTTATTATTGTATTTCATAGTACTACGCACGCGCTGAATTTGAGAATCTTCAGTGTTGCCGGTTATAAGCAAAATAACTAAACGAAATATATTTCCGTACTTTATTAAGTTTTAATAAATAAATTAAATAAATTTAAAATAATTATTCACCACATTTATGTCAAATAGGTATACTAGGTATACTAATTAATTAAGTATTAAAGATTTAATAATATAACCGCCATTTTGATGAGCTTTCTGAAATTATTTAAACGTCTGACAACACTGCTCAGCAGTGACTGCTGCCGAACACAGAAGATAAAGAAGCGTCCTTTTTCTATGGTAGCGTCCGTTAAATATGATGCCATGATTGTTAGGTACATCCAAAGGGTTTTCATGTTTATTTGCTTCATTCCACAGATTGTAAAGGTTCATTCGCCATCATTGCTATTTGTTATATGTTTGTCATAAAGTTTATTGCCAAGTTATTGTGTTTTGTGGTTATTTGTTTGAGGTCTCTAGTGGTAAGTGAATATTTTATTAATTTTCTAATCATAGTTATCATTTTAAATTGTATTGGTCTAAAACTAATACAATTTTAAATTAAATAGGTATATTTAAGTGCAATTTATAAACTTTCGGTTAGCATTGAAGGTAAAACATTAAAGGTGAATACATGCATGCATTTATATACCGTACCTTTATTTGCAAGCTATACATAGGCTCGAGGGTAACAAATGGGCTGATGGATTGGCCAAATTTTGGGGATCATAAGGAGACAGGTGAAATAGGCCCTAAATGATTAGGCTGATAGTTGGAGGAGTGATGTCAAGCCAGAGACTTCACTTCTTTAGTTATATGTAGTTTTCTGTTCTATTTTATGTTTTCATAAAAATAAATATTTAAATTAAAGAATAAGACTTTTATTTTAAAACCCAATGTTATTTATTGAAAAGTAAATATCCATTGATTCACCATATCCAATACAGATGACAACCATATTGCATACAATACTATATCCACTGGGTATCCATTGGATATCCACACTATGTCCAGGAGGGTCGGACATTTATATATCCAATGGTTATCCATTGGATATCCATACAATCTCCATATTGAATACAGATTACAACCATATTGCATACAATACTATATCCACTGGGTATCCATTGGATATCCACACTATGTCCAGGAGGGTCGGACATTTATATATCCAATGGGTATCCATTGGATATCCATACAATCTCCATATTGAATACAGATTACAACCATATTGCATACAATACTATATCCACTGGGTATCCATTGGATATCCACACTATGTCCAGGAGGGTCGGACATTTATATATCCAATGGTTATCCATTGGATATCCCGGATATCCTATGTATATCCTGGATATCCATAAAAGAAATCCATTGGATATCCATTGGATGTAATTGTTCCGTGTGGGTTGTTACATAACTATGTTACGTTATCGTTACATAAATGCATTATTATTTTTATGTTGTTATGTAACTTTTTAATGGATTACAATGTTACATTGCTGTTATAAAATTGAAACATAACGTTCGATACTGAAACGTTACAGTACGTACGTAACTTTACCGTTAACGTTAACCCAATAATTGATAGTATAAAAACATCTTATACAGAATTCTGTATAAAATGATTTTATACCATCCCGATAAAAAAAGATTTTATATAGTTGTATATCATTATATAAAATGTATATAGAGTTATATATAATTCATATATAATTATATAAAGTTTATATATAATGATATACAATTATACATAATTCTATATAAAATATTTTTTTTTAAATATGGAATTTATATAATTATATACAATTATATATAACTCTCTATGAAATTTTATATACTTTTATATAATTATATACAATTATATATAATAATTTCCAATTATATATAATTATATATTAGACCCTATTGAAGTGTCTATATAACTATATAATATCATATACAATTCTATATAATTATATATAAGTCCCTTTAAAGGTATGTAAAATTGTATATAATTCTATACAATTTTATATAAATATATATAAGTTTTTTTCAATTGACCTTACGGTATATAAAATTGTTTATAATTATATACAATTCTATATAATTATATATAATTTAAGAAAATTATTCAGGTATATGGATAATGACGTCATTAAAAAAAATATTTTCAATTGGTTAAGGATTTTGATTACAAAAAACTAAGGATTATTTAATTTTATGTGGGTAAGTGATAATGATTCTTATAAATCGATTTATTTTTGGTGAAGATTCGCAAGTAGAACTTTAAGTAAAATTTCAGACCTTGACTAAAACGCCATAAAGTAACAGCTTGTCAATGTGTATTTAAAATATTTTGGAAACATGAACGATACTGGGAGTGGAAGTGGGAGTAGAAAAACAAGATTACATTTTGTGTATTTGTTATATGACCACAAAATACAACTGGATAGCAGACAACTTAATACGCATGCGCAGAAATCACGGCTGGTAATTAATAATTGTTCAAACACCTTAAGCAACAATTGTTTGTAAGGTATTAACATATTTAGAGGTCTCTAAACAATAAATAGGGTATTAAGCGTCAGTTAACCTTAAAAGTTTAATTACAAACGCAATCTGTACTCATTTAATAGTTTGTGTTAATTTGCCGCCATACGTTATGGTGGTAACACTGAGAGAAAGCTAAGATGGCGTGTTTTGGTGTTCTTTGTCGCCTTTTGTTAGAAGACATTCTTTTTCTGTGGCGTGAATCTAGATATCGTATTCTTCATAAAGTGTGTTTGTTATATTATAGTGTTCTTTTCAAGTTAAAGGTTAAATAAAACTAATTTTCTTGAGTGACTGTTATAATTTGGATATTTCAACAACCATTAGAAAGTTCCAGTGCTTATTAATTGTGTATTTTTAGGTTTAGGGTAGTAATGCTATAATAATTTTTTGTTTCATAAAAAGTTGTCTTTCAAAATATATAAAAATATACGAAGTTCAATTGTTTTTCTGTAAAAATACCACTAATTTGCAGGTTTTGATGACATTATATTTTTATATTCCTGCATAAAGTCACTAACTGTCATTTTGTGAAAATCTTAAAAAACATAGTTGTGTGGATTGTTGTTTATATATCCAAATAACCATATCTTTAATGTTTAAGTCATATATGCATATAATGCTTAAAGCACTTACTGAATTTTATACATTAAAGATAAGGTAAATTTGGTTAGTAAATTTGAACTTTAAGATTTTTACAAAATTTCAGTTGGTGACTTTTTGCAGGAATATAATAATATATGATTATACAGTGTGTCTCACTTTTCATGACTCCCATATTGTAGCTCCGTTATTAGTAATACGATTTTTACAAAATAACAATATGCTATTATCAGACCATTTAAAAATTGCCTAATATATTTTTCTAAAAAAATTTGTTGTTTTTTTATTATAACAACGAACGCCACTGGTGAAAATTAAATTTTCTTCTTGCGTCATGATCACCTGATGGGTAAGTCCAATTGACCAAAATTTTGTAAAAATCGTATTACTAATAACGGAGCTACAATATGGGAGACATGAAAAGTGAGACACACTGTATATAATTATATATAATTGTATAGAATTCTATATAATTATATCGGGTCGGTTTTCTTATATAATTATATATACTTCTATATAATTGTATAGAATTCTATCCAATTATATCGGGCCATTTTTTTTATATAATTATATATAATTTTATACAATTTTATACAATCTTTTTTAATCGGGAAAATTTTTCAATGAGGATTTTTTTTTTTAATTTTTATACTTTATTATACATTATTTATAAAAGTAAAATAAAACTCTTCAATTCATTTTCAAAGTCATAATATCAAAAATATGAGCGAAATACACAAAACCCACTTTCAAACAACGTTGCAGAATTGTATTGCTGGAAACGTTGCAACAACGTTCCAAAACCCACGTTTGGCTACATAAAATTTTTTCAAAGTCCCGACGAAAATTTTTTTACTGAGGATTTTTTTTCAATTTTTTTTTATTATACATTACTTATAAAAGTAAAATAAAACCCTTCAACACATTTTCAAAGTCATAATATCAAAAATATGAGCGAAATACACAAAACCCACTTTCAAACAACGTTGCAGAATTGTATTGCTGGAAACATTGCAACAACGTTCCAAAACCCACGTTTGGCTACATAAAATTTTTTCAAAGTCCCGACGAAAATTTTTTTACTGAGGATTTTTTTTTCAATTTTTTTTTTATTATACATTACTTATAAAAGTAAAATAAAACCCTTCAACACATTTTCAAAGTCATAATATCAAAAATATGAGCGAAATACACAAAACCCACTTTCAAACAACGTTGCAGAATTGTATTGCTGGAAACGTTGCAACAACGTTCCAAAACCCACGTTTGGCTACATAAAATTTTTTCAAAGTCCCGACGAAAATTTTTTTTTATAATACATAAAAGCAACGTTGTATAATACACAAAACCTACGTATTTGCAACGTTTTATAATACATAAAAGCAACGTTGTATAATACGTAAATCCCACGTTTTTTATAACATTAAAAACTAACGTTGTCAGATAACATTATAAACCGGGACATTTCAACATAAAATTATATATAAAAGTTAGGTTTTGCCAACGTGGGAAAAACGTTGTTTCTACGTAAAATTTCTACTAGGGAAGTATAAGTTTGATACGTACATTGTTGTTAAATTGCTTATTGGTAATTTTGTTACATTACAAGTATCACAATGTTACGTTATTGTTATATTGCATATTAGGTAACTGTTGCGTTGCATTTTAGTAACATCGTTAAATTGCAATGTTACTCCTATGTTACATAACGGCAATACTGTGTTACGTTAAATGCTGGGTCATTTTAATATTTAAACCAATCGGGTTTTAAATTATTATTATAATAACATTTAAAATTGGCAAAAAGTGAGGTTAATAATTTGACAGATGTCAGATTTTATTAAATTATTTTTAAAAATCATTTAATTATCTACTTATTGGAGTATATAAAGCATAGTATTACACTCGAGATTATGCGAATTAATTATACACCCGGAAAAGACAATTTAATTTGGAACAAAAAATGAATATTGCATAACTTCCCTAAATTTAAAAATAAACAATTAGTATGCTCTTTAACTTTTTGATTGTAATTATAATAAATTAATAATTTAGTTATTTCCAGAACCACACTGAGAAAAAAGTTTATTGCTCCCAAATAAAAAAAATATTTAAATATGGGACAAGGGTACAGTTTATTTATCCTAAATATATTTTTATTCCCGACACATAAAGTTTTACTAAAGTATATTTATCGTTATTATTTCGACTATTTAGAGGTAATAAACAATATATTCACTATAAATAAAAGTATTAGCTACACAGTTTATTTGTCCCATTTTTTTCTCAGTGCAGGGTAAAGTTTAAGTTTTTGTTAATTGTTTATTTTTAAGTTTAAAATGTCTTTTAAAATATTTAAAAATATGCACCATGTCCCATTAAATAAATTGTTATTTTTGTAAATATTTCGGTAAAGCCATATTCAATTGTTTTTCTGTTTTCACAAATTAAATCAGACGAAAAAATGCCAATTTGCTAATTTAACCGACTTTGTAGTTCAAATAATAACAGAGTTACTAATAATCACCTAATTAACATAAATTGCCTTTGCTTACTGCGTTTATTTAATTTATTTTACTTGGCAACACCGCCAGGACGCCGAGAAGTTGGAAAATAAAATTATTTGAATATCATGGACGCTAAGAAGAGCTATAATGAACGGACGCTAAGAAAATAGTACGATGAAAAATATACGCTAGGACGCTCATAAGTAGTTGAAATGAAAAGACGCCTATATATATATATATATATATGAGGCATTCCATGTCAACTCGGCCACCCCCTCCTGTGCAAAATTGACTAAAGTTTTTCGAAACGTGCAACTGATAAATTTTTAGCTTATCGTCTTAACTTTCAAATGCCGAGTGGTATTTTGTAAAATTTCAAAATGGCGGTGTGAATATACCGACTGCAAGCAATATAAATCACTTAAAAAAAACCGTATTAGGTAGTTTACATTAACGAACAGCGTTATAAAATTGAAAATTGAATTTGATTATATGCACTAATCTATTATCAGTGATTCTATGTTTTTTTTACCGCTGATTACACAATGGTTTGCCCCTAACCCCAAAAAAAACTTAAAAAGCAGTTTTGTGTAATTTACAGCCCCTAATGCATTTTTGATCCATATTTTTGCATTTGTTTTTTGTATTTCTCATTGCCTAATATAAATATGGCCTTACCTCAGAGTCGACATAAAATTGTATGTTCCTAACCTAAAAGAACTCAAAAAATGTATTTTTACCTTCTCTATAGCTGTTTAAAGCATTTTAAAGATTGGCGTGAGGTTAAATTTTTATACTTTTTATCGCCAAGTACGTAAATAATCCAACTATAAACTGCAGACTAAGCAGTTTACCCCTAACCTTAAAAATATTTTCTAAAAATTAGTTTTCTGCAGATACACATGCTGAATAAAATGAAATATGGGATGCATAGATTTATTTCCACACTTTTTATCGCTAAATACGATTATAAACTTTTTTTGACGGCAATTCTTCGTTAACCTATAAAACTTTGCATAAATCGTATGTTAAAAATATTTTTAATATAATCAGGGCCGGATTTAGGCATGGGCCACATGGGCCCGGGCCCAGGGCGGCAAATTTTTAGGGGCGGCAAATTTTGAAGGCCAGTTAAAATTTTGGTAAAAAATCAAAAGCGTTTTATGCAGAATTTTTGTTTTCACTCAGATTTATACACTAATTAAAACTATAAAAAGTTGGAAGAGAAGTTTTTTAATACATTAGATAATTTTTATATCAGACTACACTATTATTCTGCGTAGTGCGTCACTGCGTAGAAGGGCGGCAGTCGATGTACACGAGGCGAGTTGGGCGCGACTCTATAATTATTTTTCGTGGTTCTGCTGCGCAAAGTTTAAAGCAACAATGATTAATTTTTTGTTGCATAGCACCTATAATTCAATCCTGTCAATATAAGTTATTCACCATAGATAACAAAGCCATTTTGCGCTCAAAGTGATCAGTTCGTTTTCACGAATTAGAACATATAAATTAATAATTTTTAAAAATTATTAAATAAGAGCAGTGATGACTGATGAGGAAGTGTCTTTGCATACATCCAAACGAAGAAAAATTCGAAAATTGGACAAACTTCACAGAAAAATTGCTAAAATCCAGGAACAATTAAATTATGAAAGTAGCCCTAATTCTAATGGTGAGTCCATTGAACATATTTTTATGAATAAAACATTATATACGAATATAATTTTTTCGTTGTCATTGCATGACATAAAGTTATATAGTTTAAAAAGAATAAGTATTAGTGTGGAAAAAAAAAATCACAGATAAGTCGAAAAGTTTATTTTAAAGGTTATCACATGATATACCATACATAACAAAACAAAGCGATCATATGATCTGCAACAAAAAACTGTTAGTTTAAATAACAAAAATCATTTTTTATAGATGAAAATGAAAATGTTGACCCTGTCATTACGACAGAAGCTCAAATCAATCACACCAACGACTCTATTGTAAAGGTGTTGGGCAAGGCCTCTACGAAAGAGAATGATTCAAATTCAGAATTACACGAGCAAATTGCTGTAAGATGGAGAAGTTTTTTGATTGAAGGCATCAAAAAAGAAGAAAGATCAGAAGCTCTGGAGAAATACAGCGTCCCCGAAAATTGCATTGCTTTACAGGGGCCAAATTTAAATCAAGAAATGCAAACATCCTTACCTGAGGATATAGTTAAGCAGGATAAGTTTTTCATGTCATTACAAACTCAGATTGGAAAAGGTTTAATGGCACTAGCCATCCCAATCAATAAATTTATTAATGAACCCGCACCAGAAAACACTGAGATGGTAAACCACCTAGCAAATGCTGGTAAAATACTTTGTGACGTCCATCATGCCATTATCTGGACACAGAAGGTACGTCATCGGACCTCAATTGAAATTCGAGATAAGAAAAGCAGTCGAAAAACAACCAATTGGAGAGAAGTTATTTCAAGCAAATCTGCAGGAAGAAATAAAAAACGCAGAAGCTTTGAAGCAAGTAGGAAACAAAATCGCCAAAACAAATTTTAGCCAGAAGGTCAATTACTCATATAAGAACAATAACTATCCAAGTCAGGGCCCTAAAAGAACCACGAATAATTTAAACTACCAGCGACCATACCAGAAATACAAATTCAAAAACAATCAATACAAAAACAAGCAGTACAACCAACAGGGGGAAGAGAGATGGAAGAAGACTTATTATTACAACAAAAATCAATAAATGTAAGCAAGTACGCTGGAAATATTTCAAATTATTATGTAAATTGGTTCTAATTTTGCAAAAATGACAACATATTACAAATAGTCAAAGGTCTAATTATACCTTTCAATATTAATCCCCATCAAACAAAGGGAATTTTGAGGCAAATGCCTCAATGTAAAGAAGTTGATAAACAAATACATCAACTGTTGAAAATAGGTGCCATATCCCATTCTAAAAGCGAGGAAGGAGAATTCTTTTCCAGTTACTTTTTAAGGAAAAAACAAAATGGTCAGATGAGATTTATATTAAATCTTAAAAAACTAAATAATTTCATAACAACGTCCCATTTTAAATTAGAGGATTATAGAACAGTAATTAAACTAGTTACACAAAATTGTTATTTTGCAAAACTCGATTTAAAAGACGCCTACTTTAGCATTCCAATACACAAGGAATTTCGAAAATATCTAAAGTTCAGATATAATTCAAATATTTTTCTCTTTAATTGCTTACTATTTGGCCTAAATGTTGCTCCATTAGTATTTACCAAATTATTAAAACCAGTAATGGCAAAACTCCGGAAAAAAGGATTCGTTTCTGTTATATATTTAGACGATATACTTCTGTTAGGTTTAACAGAAAAACAGTGCAAAGAAAATTTAACGGACACGTGCAAATTATTACAATCTTTGGGTTTCATAATCAATATAGAAAAGAGTGTACTAAAACCATCACATTCAATTGAATTTTTAGGATTTATTATAAATTCAATAGATCAAACGATAAAATTAACACCAATAAAAATGTCAAAAATATATAGTTCAATTATCGAGATAAAATCAATGGACACTATCTCCATTAGAAAATTTTCAAAATTGATCGGTCAGCTTATTGCAGCATGTCCAGCAATCAAATATGGATGGCTCTACGTCAAACTTTTTGAACGTGAAAAGTTACTAGCATTGCAACAAAATAACAACAATTTTGATGCAATCATGACTCTTCCAAAATATTTAACAAATGATTTCGAAATATTTTCAGATGCATCTAAAACAGGTTGGGGGGCATACTGCAATAACCAAAGAACATGTGGGTTTTGGGATGAACATGAAAAAGAAATGCACATAAGTTATTTGGAATTGCTAGCAGCTTTTTACTCTTTAAAATCCTTTACAAAACTCCTTCGAAAATGCAACATATTATTAAGGATAGACAATAAAACTGCCATCGCATGCATCAATCGAATGGGCAGCGTGCAATTTAAAAACTAAATTCCATATCAGAAAAATTTGGCAATTCTGTAAAAAGCAAAATATATTTGTCTTCGCCTCCTACATTAAATCATCGGAAAACATCGATGCCGACATACAATCAAGAAACACATCTATTGAAACCGAGTATGAGTTAGATAATGCAGCATATTCTCAAATAACAAAAACATTTGGTTTTCCGGAAATAGACTTGTTTGCCTCACGTCTAAATAAAAAGTGCACAAAATATGTTTCTTGGAAACAAGACCCAGACTCTATTGCAGTAGATGCGTTTACAATATCATGGCACGACAAATATTTTTATGCTTTTCCCCCCTTTGTCTTGATTACAAAAGTTATTAGTAAAATAATTAAAGACAAAGCAAAAGGAATAATAATAACACCTAAATGGCCAAACCAACCTTGGTACGCATTCTTAAACAAATAACAGAACAAGAAATAATGTTTCCACCAAGATATAATTTATTGTTTTCACCTTTTAGAAAGAGCCATCAGCTTCATCGAAGTCTTACCCTGGTTGCTTCGAGATTATCAGGAACGCTTATAAAAACAAAATAAAATCTGAAGAGGCAATAAAAATTCTAATGGCATCCATTTCGGAAAAAACACAAAAACAATACGACACTTGTTACAAACAGTGGTGGGATTTTTGCTTAACCAAGAATACTGACCCTTACCCAATATAAACTGGAAAAAATAATTGAAATCTTAACACAAAAATTCCAACAGGGAAAAAGTTATGCTTTAATTAACACATTTAGATCCGCACTTTCGTTAATATTCATTCCTAACGATAATGACCAAAAAGTCGTTTCTCGTTTTTTAAAAGGTATTTACAATATAAAACCATCCAAACCTAAATATGCAGAAACCTGGGACCCTTCACAGGTATTGGACTATTTAGAACAAAAATTCCCAAATGAAACATTACCCTTAGAAGATTTAACGTTAAAATTAGCAACTTTGCTTGCACTCATTTCTGGTCATAGAGTACAAACACTCTCCAAAATAACGTGACAATATTAATATTACAAATCAAGAAATCAAAATTAGAATCACACAAGAAATAAAAACTTCGGGGCCAAATAAATTACAACCTATCATTGTTCTTCCGTATTTTCATGAAAAACCAAAATTATGTGGCTTCTCTAATTAAATACTATATAACAAAAACAAACCATGTTAGACTTCAAAATAACACTCCTTTATTTTTTACATTCAAAAACCCACACCACCCAGCAACATCACAGACCATCAGGAGATGGATTAAAAAAGTAATGGCACTAAGCGGAATTGACATAACGGTATTTTCTGCACATAGTACCCGCCATGCGAGCACATCGAAGGCGGCAAGAAATAGAGTAAACATAGAAATTATAAAAGAGACTGCTGGATGGTCTAAAAACTCTGAAGTCTTTAACAAGTTCTACAATAAACCTTTACGAAAGAACACCTCACAATTTGCAAATTCTATAATTAATTATTAACAATTGTTAAGTTTAAGTTAATAATAATCCAGTTAAAAATAATGTTAAAAAATGAATTAGAAACTAGAATTAAGTTTGCATTTTTGAATAGTGGCAATAACATGTAATGAAAACATTTTTATATGTATTTCTCTACATCATGTTTGAACGATTTCTTTGTCACATCAAATATAAATTAAATATATAAATATAAATTTAGATCAAATATTTTATTGTTTACTTTCTTAGGACCTAAGATCGCTTTATATAAGGGATCCTTTAAACATCTACATGGTGAATTAGGTAATTGTTGAGGACAGGACCACGAAAAATAATTGAAAGATTGGTCGACTTACCTGTAAGGAAGATCGATCTTAATTATTTGAGTGGTCCTGTCTGAAAACAATTACCTCCCACCCTTCCCGAATTAACCCCAGCGCGATCGGTAGCCTTTATAATCTGTGATTAGTAGGTTGCAAAATGGGAATGACTTATATTGACAGGATTGAATTATAGGTGCTATGCAACAAAAAATTAATCATTGTTGCTTTAAACTTTGCGCAGCAGAACGGTGTACTACATGGTGAATTAGGTAATTGTTTTCAGACAGGACCACTCAAATAATTAAGATCGATCTTCCTTACAGGTAAGTCGACCAATCTTTCAATAAGCTATAGCTTATTCGCTGAGTCATTCGTTATTCGGGGTAATGATGCGTTGGGCCCATGGGCGGCAAATTCGTAAATCCGGCCCTGAATATAATAGTTATAACATAAGAATATGCTAAAATTGTAATAATCTACATCTACCGATAATTAAATTCGTACCCAAAATAATATTCTTTTGTGGTATTACCAAATAAAAATGTACTCTTAAAAAAGTATTCGAATGCTCCAAATGGCTCAGAATTTAATTATCGTTAGAATCTGATATAGGTAGATAATTACAAATTCAGCATATTGTTATGTAATAACTATAGTTATACTATACAAGGTGTCCCTAAACTTAGTGGCATAAATTTAGGAGCAGATTAAGCAAGTCAAAATAAGACGAAAACCTAAATAGGTATGTTTAAAAGATACAGGGTGATAAAGTTTACTTATCATATCAGTTTTTTTAATATAACTTCCACTATGGTAGACGTGGAAAGGTGATATTTTGAGAACAGTCACTTACTACCAAAATACATATTCACACATAATAACAATTGTTCGAGTGAACGCAGAGTCGTAGAAACAGGGGTTGCTTAAGCTTATTGTCCCATACAAACTTTGAGGTTAGGTTTTTATACCATTTGATGCATTTTTTCGATTACTCAGTTCGTCTACTACCTCTCAAACTTCGATAAAATAAACCGTTTCCGAGATATCCGAGATTACAATAATTGTTATATCGCATTAAAGGACTAAAAGGTATATGATAACAAATTTTTTAATTGAAAAAACCACAATTTTTTTAATGTGACGGTCAGGGCAAAAAGTCTCGAGGCTCATGAAATGCCGTTTTTTAGTTTTTTTAATTAAAAAATAAAATTTGTTATCATATACCTTTTAATCCTTTTAAATAATGCGATATAACAATAATAATTATTGTAATCTCGAATATCTCGGAAACGGTTTATTTTATCGAAGTTTAAGAGGTACACCTTTTTAATGTTAGACGAACTGTGTAATCGAAAAATTGTATCAAATGTTATAAAAACCTAACCTCAAAGTTTGTATGGGACAATAAGCTTAAAGCAACCCCCGTTTCTACGACACTGTGTTCACTCAAACAATTGAAATTATGTGTGAATATGTGTTTTGGTAGTAAGTGACTTTTCGCAAAATATCACCTTTCCAAGACTACCAGAGTAGAAGTTATATTAAAAAAACTGATATGATACGTAACACTTTATCACCCTGTATCTTGGAAACATAAGTAATTAGGAAAAATATTTATTTAGGTTTTCGTCTTATTTTGACTTGCTTAATCTGCTCCTAAATTTATGCCACTAAGTTTAGGGACACCTTGTATAATAAATATGTTTAACATATCATTTAAACCTCATTTTTATTGCATGGGTATGCAAAGTTTTTTAGGTTAACAAAGAACTGCCATCAAATAAAGATCATAAACATTTTTAGCGATAAAAGTGTGGAAATAAATCTATAAATCCCAAATTTCAATTTTCTTTAGCGTCTGTATACTGCAGAAAACTAATTTGTAGAGAATATTTTTAAGGTTAGGGGTAAACTGCTTGGTGTGAAGTAAATAGTTGGATTATTTACGTACTTGGCGATAAAAAGTATAAAAATGTAACCTTATGCCAATCTTTAAAATGCTTTAAACAGCTGTAAAGAAGGTAAAAATACATTTTTTGAGAGTTCTTTTAGGTTAGGATCGTACAGTTTTATATCGACTCTGAGGTAAGGCCATATTTATATTAGGCAATGAGAAATACAAAAAACAAATGCTAAACCATCTATCAAAAATGCATTAAGCGGGCGTAAATTACGAGAAACTGCTTTTTAAGTTTTTTTTTTTGAGGTTAGGGGCGAACCATTGTGTAATCAGCGGTAAAAAATACATAGAATCACTGATAATAGATCAGTGCATTAAATAAAATTCAATTTTTAATTTTATAAAGTTGTTAGTTAATGTAAACTACGTATTACGGATTTTTTAAAGTGATGTCTATTGCTTGCAGTCGCTATATTGACTCCGCCATTTTGAAATTTTACAAAATACCACTCGGCATTTAAAAGTTAAGACAATAAGCTAAAAATTTATCACTTGCACGTTTCGAAAAACTTCAATTTTGCACAGGAGGGGGTGGCCGAGTTGACATGAAATGCCTCATATATATAAGTTAAGTTTATTACTTAATAAAAACACTTTTATTATAAAAGACAAAATTTTATTTTACAACTAAATGGCAGAGTATCGTACAATATGAAATGCAAACAGAGAATACCTTTTACAGAATTGCAATTTTTATTAGAAATTAAAAATGCTAACTAAACATATTAAACTTTCAGTGGAGCACATAACTCTTCCCTTATCAGAAAGTTATTTTGGGGTCGACTCTGTAGAGTCCAAATTGGTTGGTATTAGTTGAGGCGTTGGTTTTTTCAGTAGACAAAGCGCAAGTTTTTTCCAGATGGACCGGGACAAACATAACATTCCAAAACCATAAAGCAAAAATATCCAGATTGGGTGAATTTCCAATTTAGGTTCCTTCAAAAGGATTTCTTGTAGAGATGCCTTGAGGTCCATTAGATCATCGAGGTTTATATTTTAAATCTTCAAAGGATTGATAGTATGTTTTGTATCGAATTTGACTTCTTAGATTGTCATAAATGGTGGCTTCTCGTAAATCTCAATGTCTGTGCTTGGGATTTTATCGTCAACTATTATATATATATGACAGTTGATCGACTTGAGCAGACAAGGTTGTTTTAGAATGAGGTTCGTTACTTAGCCGTTACAATCTTCGGTGTTGGTTGCTTTTGATTTCTGTAATATTATCCACTAATTTTGTTTTACTGGGGTCGTTTAATTTATCTTCAACGGAGTAGTCGCATAAGTAAGTTTTTCTTAATTGATTACAGTTTAATGGTTATCGAATATATAAGTTTTAACAGATTTTAACAAAAATATTGTTTTTGGTATAACTGCCATGAATATATTATTATTTTTTTTGGGTATGGAAAACAAATGGAATATGCTCAAATTTGCATTGTTTATTATTGGAATATCCAAAACAAAAATTAATTTAAAATTACTGCTTACTTTAATAATTTTTTTGTTGAGTTCGTAAACTAAGTCATTGTTACTCAGTATTGAAGAATGTAGTTTGCTTAATTTTGAAAAGTTTATTGTTGTATCAAATTCCAAAAGAATTAACCTGAGTATCGTTATTAATTTAGAATTTAATTAAATATACCTAAATTTAATGTGATTATTTGGTTGAACATTTCTACTTAAGTATGATATTTTATTAATTTTGTGTTGAAGTATATGTTTATGATGTTGTATGGTTGACATAACGATGGTTATTTGACAAAACATCGTAAGCGACAATTTTGTTGAATTACTTTTTATTTTATCAAAGTTTCAGTTACGATAAGCTGCACATGTTAACATAATAGTTATTCCCATTTTGGAATCTAATATTGGTCAGTTTGAATATTTTTATTATTGTAAGCGCCTCTTCTTTTTAATTTGTTACCGATTTATAACGTAAGCGCCTATATGTTCCTGACAAATAATCGTAAGCAACTCCGAGACATGGCGTTTGCGATTTAACATTGTGTCGCTTACGATAATATTGTGGTCCCGCCTTGATCTATCAAGGCGTTATTCCCGTTCTAAACAGTTTATTCGTGAGTATACCTGCATCGTGGTGATTGCTACCACAATCCACAATGTTGCTACCAAGTTTTAAAACAATATTTTATTTGATCAAAAGCTTATAATTCCTTTTTATCATTGCATTATTAATAGTTATCCTAATTATAATTGTTTTTACGTAGTGTGGTTCGTTAAAAGTGTTTTTTGTAGTAATTGTATGTTGTTATAACGTCAAATAATTTAATAACGGTTAGATGACGGCCAAAAAATTTCGAACGACCTGTCATTCAGTTGATTTCAAAATGTAAAACTGCCTTTAGTAACCACTAACCTTACTTTCTGAAAGTTGTCAGTTTGACGTATTTCATTGTTGATTGTGTGGTTTTAAGGTTAGATTCTCTGTCAATGTCATAATAGCCATGATTGAACAAATACTTGTCAGACAGATGTCAACGTGTATTCTAATATTGTATTTAATAAAATATGTTTAACGTGTACAGTGTATTAATTAAAGTAGTATAACAACTATATTACGACATGGCGCAGTCGAGGTACTAGAAGAAGAAAGAAGAATAGTAAAAAAGAACCTTATAAAATTGTGCACGTGGAAAACAAACTAACAATTAGGAAAAAGCCGTAAGAAGTGCGAATTAAAGAAAAAAAAAACGTAATAATTACGAAATAAAGGATAAAACGTAAGAAGTACGAAGTAAAGTTTAATAATTAGACAAGACTTCAAAATATGGAGGGTAGAATACCAGATGTTTTGAAATTTGAAGGCAATGTAGCTGATAATTATAATAAATTTATGCAAGCTTTTGAGATATATTTAGAAGCCACTGGAAAAGACAGTAAAACAGATTCAGTTAAGGTAGCAATCCTGTTAAATTTAATTGGACAAGAAGGCATCGATGTGTACAATACACTTAAATTAGGTGACACAGAAAAGAAAGACTATAAAAAAGTAGTGGCAGAATTTAAAAAATACTGCATACCAAAGTCAAACAAAATATATGAGAGGTTTGTGTTTAATAAGCGAAGTCAGAAGGAGAATGAACCTTTTGAGCACTTTTATGGGGATTTAAAAAAACTAATAAGGAACAAATCAAAATAGTAAGAGATGGTGAAAAAGTTGAAATAAATGCAGTTTTAAGTGGAAATAAAAATTATTCAAGGAAAGAAACAGTTCCTAAAAATAAAAATTATGTAACAAATAAACCAGGTATTAAGGAGAAAAAACCATGTTTAAAGTGTCTAACAACACCTGGGTACGCTAAGTGTCCAGCTTTTGGAAGAAAATGTTACAAGTGTGGGGGTATGAACCACTATGCCACAGCATGTAAAGTAAAAAAAGTAAAAGACTTGGTTCAATCACAAATAGAAGAAAAAGAAGACTTATTTGTTGATGTAGTTCAAATAAATAAAGTAAAAGAGTCCAGCTGGTCAGAAGCAGTAGTAATCAATGGAAAGCAAGTTCAGGTGAAGCTTGATACAGGGGCAGAAGTAAATATAATGTCCAAAAAGCTGTTCCAAGATTTGGTGACTGACAGTAAGAACCCTGCTTAAAATACCCCATAGAGACCCTGTTCAAACCGATAGATATTTGTATCGGGATGTATGGTGTTTCTATAGGGTGTATCGGTTTGTATAGGACCCGTAGTTGAGATTTATGGTTGTTCTATAGGGATATCCACCATTGATTTATTTGCTATCGGTTTCAATGGGGAAAATACACATAAATGTAGAAATTAGTTTTTTCCCTATAGGACCCTATAGGTTTTAATAAAATTTTGTCAAATGTTTTATGGTTGCTCTATAGGGATTTCCCTATATATCCTTCATTGAGTTATTTTCTATCGGTCTCAATAGGGAAAATGTAAAAGTTATGGTGTGCCTATAGGTAATTTCCTATACATTTTCTATCGGGCTGTATCCGGAAAAACTCATGGACAAATGCACATATAGAATCCGGTAGCGCCCGATAGATTATTTTGTATAGGTCTCTATAGGGTATTTTAAGCAGGGAAGATGAAGCCAACAGAAATTATACTAGAAGCTTATGGGGGTACAAAAATAAAACCTGAAGGTAGTATTGATCTTGGTTGTATAGTCAAAGATAAAAAGTTTATAGTAAATTTTATTATTGTTAATAAAAATGCAAGAACTTTGCTGGGATTAACAGATTGTAGTAGGTTAGGTTTAATTAAAAAAGTAAGCTCTGTAGATAGTTTTAGTAGTAAGCAAGAATTTATAGATAGAAATAGGGACATATTTGAAGGTTTAGGAGAGTTTAAAGAGATTTGCAAACTGGTTCTAAAAAGTGATTGTGTGCCTGTAGCAAAGCCAGCGCGTAGATTGCCTTTAATAATTAAAGACAAATTACAGAAAAAATTGACCGACTTAGAAAAACAAGGTATTATAAAAAAGATAGAGGGAGCAACCGAGTGGGTTAATAGCTTAGTGGTAGTAGAGAAAAGTGATGGGAATTTAAGGTTGTGCCTTGACCCTCAGGAGTTAAATAAATGCTTACAAAGGGAGTTTTTTGAGATACCTAGTTTGGAGGAAATTAGTAGCAAATTATGTGGAAAAGAATATTTTACGGTGTTAGATTTTAAAGATGGATTCTATCAAATAAAATTAGATGAGGAATCTAGTAAAATTTGTACTTTTGCAACCCCGTTTGGATGCTATCGTTTTACACGCCTTCCATTTGGGATAAATGTAGCACCGGAGATTTTTCAAAAAATAAATGTTAATAATTTTGGTGACATACCTAACGTAATAATTTACTTTGATGACTTATTAATATGCGCGAGTAGTATCGAGGAGCATGATAAAATTATAAAAAAGGTAGTAGATAGGGCAAGAGAGGTGAATGTTAAATTCAATCAAAATAAGGTACAGTATAGAGTGACCGAGGTGTCTTATTTGGGACATGTTTTTTGCAGTAAAGGCATTAAGATAGATAGCAATAAATTAAAAGCTATTCAAAATATGAAATCACCGAAAAATAAAAAAGAGTTACAAAAACTAATGGGCGTTATTAATTACTTAAGAAAGTATATTCCTAATTTGGCTGAGCTATCTTACCCTTTAAGAGAGTTATTAAAAAGTAACATAATATTTATTTGGTTAGAAGTTCATGAAAATACGTTACAAAAAATTAAAGAGGTCATTAGCAATTCGGAAACTTTAACAAATTTTGATGTTAATAAAGAAATAGTCATACAGACAGATGCATCAATGAACGGTATAGGGTGTTGTTTATTGCAACAGGGAAGACCAGTAGCGTATGCCTCAAGGGGGCTCACAGAAACAGAAAAAAGATGGCCCATAATAGATAAGGAAATGCTAGGGATCTTATATGCGGTTCAGAGATTTCACAACTATGTGTATGGGAGGCCTATAACAATTATAACCGACCATAAACCGAACGTAGCTATTTTAGGTAAAGCAATAGGTAGTATACATTCAGCTAGATTACAAAGAATTAGAATTAAGCTATTAAAATATAATATTAAAATACAATACTTACCGGGAAAGTATATGTATTTGGCAGATTACTTATCAAGAAATTTTTTAAATGAAAGTGTTGAAGATGATACTGAGTTAAATGAAATGGTCCATTCAGTTAAAAAATACTTGAGAATCAGTGAAAGTCGTAAAACGCAATTTACAGAAATGACTAATGAAGATGTGATTTTACAAAAGGTTAAAGACAGAATATTAAATGGTTGGGTAAAACCAAATAGTGTCGAGTTATTAGTTTATTTTAAAATTAGAAACGACTTACATATAATAGATAATTTATTATTCTATAAAGATAGGGTTATAGTACCTACTAAGTTAAGACCTGAAATGTTAAAAATTTTACATGAGGGACATTTTGGAGTAAACAGAACAAGAGATAGGGCAAACACAACTTTATATTGGCCAGGCATGTCGGGAGATATAGAGTTAGAAATAAAAAAATGCGCAATCTGTGAAAGGTACAGATGTTTAAACAGGAATGAACCCATGATTTTACGGGAAATGTCAGAATTTCCATTTCAAAAAATAGCTTCAGATATCTTAGAATATAATAATAAAAATTATGTTGTTGTTATAGATTATTTAACTAAATGGTTAGAAATAATACCACTTAAAAATAAACAAAGCTCAGATATAATAGATGCTTTTAAGCAGATTTTTTCAGTTCATGGAATACCAGACATAGTTGTATCAGACAACATGCCATATTCCTCCTATCAGTGTAAAAATTTTGCCAGAGAGTGGGGCTTTGAAATTAAAACTAGTAGCCCACGATATCCTAAAAGCAACGGTTTAGCAGAAAGGGCGGTTCAAATTGCTAAAAATATAATAAAAAAATCTGACTTACATTTAGGGTTAATGGAGTATCGAAATACCCCAATAACGGGGCTAAAAAGGTCGCCAGCAGAGCTTTTATTAGGAAGAAAAACTAAAACTAAATTACCTTTATTATTAAGTAAACCGGAAAACTTAAAAAATTACAATGAAGGTTTAGAAAGAAAACGGGAATTATATAAAAAATATTATGATAGAAAGGCAAGGGAAAAAGAAGATTTTAAAGAGGGTGAAAGTATAGTCCACAGAGTAAAGGGAAAATGGGAGCCAGGTACAATCGTTAAAAAATTAGATGAACCAAGGTCTTATGAAATAGAAACAAGTCTGGGTACTAAACTTAGACGAAACTCAAATCACTTAAGGCAATCACTAAACAAAACAGTTGTAGTTGAAGAACCAGATTTAGAATTAGATTCCGATTTAGACTTTAAAGCGAATGACGCAGATTTTGAGACAAATACTAGTTCAAATGTGTCAGATAGAGTTAGTAATAAGAGAGACATAAAAATACCCCATAGGTTTAGGGATTTTGTTATGTATTAGTTAGTTTTGTAAAAGGGGAGGTGTCATAATAGCCATGATTGAACAAATACTTGTCAGACAGATGTCAACGTGTATTCTAATATTGTATTTAATAAAATATGTTTAACGTGTACAGTGTATTAATTAAAGTAGTATAACAACTATATTACGACAGTCAACATTTTGAAACTGCTTGTCATCTTGTCAAAAATGTCCCTAAAGGTTGGTTTGCACAGACATTAAGTTCGGGCTCCTTGTGTAGGCTCCATTGGTTAGATACTGGTTTGTGAATAAAAATCGTTCGTTTTTTTCAAAGAAAGCTAATGTAGATTTTCATTTTCAAACATTCTTTGGCAAAATTTCGTTGGTGATATAAATCAATTTTTTTTTAATTATTTTTTATTTAATAATAAAAGTAAAAAATTAAATGTCGCTAACAATGTTTTGACAAAAGTAATCATCAAATCTATATCCCACAAAGTAACGTTAATGTAACTTAAGCGACAAGACTATTTTTACATTTTCCTAAAGATGTTCTTATAAAATATCGTATGCTACAAAATTTAATGAAAATTTTAGATTGGATTCGATCTAACTTAAATATTTGAATTCTACATTAATAAAATAAAGCCTCACCAGTTTTCAGATAAATAACTTTAAAAATAAAGCTCCCACTCAAAAAAAATCTCTCCTGTAAAATTTAGGTTTTGTCGCTTACGATGTTTTGTCAAATAACCATCGATAATTGCATTAAACTTATTTATTAATTTTCGCGATACTGTATTTTGTTCGTTTAAGTGAATCTAGAGATCTTTTTGATTACACAGAAAAACACAAAAAAATGGACGCAATTCTGCATGGCACATTCAAAAGTATACATCAAGATAAGAAACACCTTAGCTTTGTTTTGCGATATTAGCTCGCAGTTTTATTTTATGGCTCTTTGAAGTTTTAGAAAATCTGTGAATTGGCGCCCGATCCTTGACATCGCTCGCACAATGCGTATACGACATGGAGTCATTTGCGAATGGTTTTAAAAATTGGTATCCTCCGCATGTGTTAGTTTATTTACGTTTAATGTAGTGGTAGCTACCAGCTTTGACAATGTCAAAGCTAGTAGCTGAAAAAAATAATTTTTTTCTCGTTTTTACTTTGAAATAATGAAGTATTATGTCTTACCTTGAAACGCTTTTCAAATTTTTCGAATTGGAATCGTAGCAACGAAAATGTGATTTTTTTTTCTAAAAGAGTACATTCAAGGCTTTTTGTAGGCAATTTAACAGCCGGGAATTATTTTTGAATTTTGATTCTTAGTGATTTTGGTTTTATTTGAAACTTAAATTTGACAACTGAATCACAATCAGGAGGTCAAGAAAACCTGTCACGAACGTAAATATCGGTTCAGGATTGGTTTTCGCAAATTTTCACCAAAATGTCATTTTAAAAAAGTTGTCTTTGCTTAGGCCCCTTTGGAAATAATGGAAGTTTGTTGCTTTTCGCTTGTTCAGAATTATTCAAGGAACAATCTTTTACCATCTTATCTCCTTGTTCTTAAAAAGACTGAGTGTATTGCCTACCAAAAAGCCTTAAATGTACTCTTTTCTTTCTTTGATTCCAATACGAAAAAATGGAAAACCTTTTCAAGGTAAGACATAATAATACTTCATTATTTCAAAGTAAAAACGAGAAAAAAATTATTTTATCTCCACGCGGTCTATAATTTAAACTTTATTGTTGTCAACATTCGATAAAGAAATACCTTGTTATGGCCTAGGCCGATAAAAAATTTTATGAGGCAAGTAATTAGTTCGATTTTTTCTCGCTAGGGGTATTGTTTTGACAAATCCTTTTCTAAGAAATTAACGTACTAAACTGGTTTAATTTATTTATAATAAGCACTTATTTGTTTGTTTTACTGTTAATGTTTAACATTTTTTTTTAAATTATTGTAAAATTAAACATGAATAATAAAACAAAAAGTGAGGTTAAGCAACCAAGAAACGCACGATTATTTTTCTACGATTTAAATTACCTTTAAGTTTTAATTTGCTTTAGGTTTTTAGTCAAATTAAATGTTAAACACAGCTTAAACATTCCAAACTACCTATTTTTTAAATAAAAATCCAAACAAATTGAAATTAGATACCTACCTATTTATTAAACAATTAATTGAAGTCAATGTAATAGCAAAAATCCATTTCTACTTAAATCATGTTGCTAGGTATTGTCAAACTATTACTGCTTCTAAAAGCAATATTAATTATTGTCCATTTAATGTAATCTTTAGCGAATAAATAAATGAGATTCTAAAAAAGTGAGGTTAGGCCGCTTTGACGTTGAATTAAATTGACCTATATAAAGTGCTTTGAAGATAAAATGTTGTATGCCATTCGGCCAAGAAGTGCCTTTTTGTGCTTCGCTCAATGGTAGCCCACCGCTACGCGTCGGCCTTCAAACCTTGAGCTTAGCACAAAAAGCCTTACTTCTTAACCTAATGACATAAATAACTATTTTTTTTTCAAACGGGGCTTGGATGAAGTTATTGAAATTTTTGACCGTTTTACATATCACCCTGTACGAAATTTACTTGAAGAACTGTGAGCTTCATATCTATAGCATGAATAGCCAGAGGATGGGGCTAGCAGAAATCACAGACCAAAATAAAATCGTTCAAGAAACAAAAAAGTTATGTCGTTTTGAAAAAGGACGAACTTTTTGGTCGCGACACATTGAGTGGTGCGCAGTTTATTATACAAGTGCAAAGCCCGTCTACAACTGTGCTATTTGTATGTAACATAATGGACATTAAAAAAATATATACCACTGAAGAGAAAAATAAAACTTTAATTAAATTAATTTAAAAAACATGAAGCATGGCAAAGTGGAAAATTTTCAAATAATTTTACGTAAAAGGACGCCCAGAGAGAATAGGAGAAAATTGTTTGTACATTTAAATCTGTAGCATGATGGGCATGAGATAAGTCATTTTCCAAAAGATTTATAAGACACATTGCCAATTCTTTTGAGAGACGAAAAAGTTTATCGGATAAATCGTTAACTAAAGCATAAACAAAAATAATATTTATTTCATAGAAAACCATCGAAAAAGTATGCCACATTTAAAAACGAATGCCTAATTCCGGTCGCAGAAAACCACTCGCAATTGGTGCGCATACGTACCCAGTGTGAGCAATGTCGTATACGTTAATAAAAGTCGAGCGCTCGAGGATAGCAAAGCTGCGCAGTTTTTGGCTACTATTGAAGATAGCGACATACTTTTTCATAACAATTTTAGCTAAGAGTGTCATCAGCAAATTTTATAAACACATTATACCCCAACAATCAAATCTCAAATAATTTATTGAGCAAAATATTGTAAAAAGTTAATTTGTTTGCTCTTTCAAACACAAGTTGCAATTTATTATACTTTTTGTTAAATGTATGTGGTAAAATTATAGCTTATGTAAAAATAATACTTATTTATGTCATAAGGCTAAGAAGTTGGTCTTTTTGTGCTGAGCTCAAATTGAGCTAGCACAAAAAGACACTTCTCAGTCGAATGCTAAGACAAAGTCTTAGGTCGAATGGCATACAACATTTTATCTTTAAGGCAAAGTCTTATTTGTTAAACGATACATAAAACGTACTTACATTTATAATAACAATTATTAAAAGTATAAAGTGAGGTTAGATAGCTTTAGAGCTGTTAGCACTTCTTGAATGACTAGACTAAATTATTTTTACAGCCTAGGAGATTATCGAATACTTTGGTAGTGAGCGTTAACAATAATAAAGGTTAAATAATAGAACTCTTAAAGATGAACAATTTTTGTGAACACAAAACCCGAAAAAAACTTAATCTGTGCTTTGAACCAAAATTTAGAGATATAGTCAATTTTTGACCATCATTTCCCAGTAGCCAATTTTTTTAATAGTTTCTTTAAAGAAATATAGTGGCATCATTAAACAGTCAAAAATAACGTTTAAGGAGAAAAAATCCCATATACGTTAATATTTATCGATTTATGATCAAAAGCTTATATTTTGTATTATAAATTGTAGTGTGCCTGGAAAAAAGGTAAAAATTCTTCAAACGCCATATGTCATTGTGCAAGCGTCAGTACGGTGATTGTTGTTTCTATTTTCGTTTTTGTGATTATAGTTACGCTGTAAAGTTTGTTGTTACGTTGTTGTTACTTTGTTTATTTACGGTTGTTGTTTTTTCGTTTTTTACCTTTGTTGTTGTTGTTAAAATTGTCTTGTTGTTAAAACACGAAAATGGAAAACTGCAAGGGAAACATAAACAATTTTTGTTATGTTTGTGGTCATTTCACCCCTATGGGTAAAGCTAATGGCTATGGATATTATTTACGAAAAAGATGATTGGAGCCTGTTTATAGACAGTTCTAAAAGTAGTTTGAAAGCCGTGCTGTTGCATAAATTAAACGAAAAACCTTCAATCCCTATCGCCTAGAGTAGGCAGACACAAAAGAAACGTATGATAAAATTAAATACATTTTGGAACTGGTCCAGTATAAGCAACATCAGTGGAAAATTTGTTGCGATTTAAAAGTTGCCGCTACTCCAGAATGCGAGCTGGCTACACGAAATTCATGTGCTTCTTGTGTGATTGGAATACGAGACACACTGGTGACCAATACGCAAAGAACGATTGGAAAGGTAGTGGTGTGTATTTACACCACAGGTTAGTTATAATAAATAGATTCAAAAGATTATACTTACAAATCGTTTTATTTGTCAATATTTATATATTATAATAATTATCAGTTATAATTTATTATTTCTTGCTTCTAATTTCCTTCTTCTGTTTCTTTTTCTAACATCTTAATTTTGCTCCTTTTCTAACTTCTTTATTTTGCTCCTTTTCTAACTTCTTTATTTTCTTTTATTTCGTGTCTTCTTGTTATCTATTCCTTATCTCTTTATTTCTTATGCTTCTTTAACTTTATTATTTATGTTTAGTTTTATTTTATATAATATGTATATATAATTTATTATTAAAATTATAATGAATTTTTTAAATCTAATATATTATTAATATTAGGTATATTTTATTATATTTTTTATGTTATTATTTTTGATGTAAATATTTTTTATGACTTTTTTATTATTATTTTTTTTTTTATATATGTATATAGCAACCATAGCCGACTAAATTTATATTAACAAATAGACTTGCAAACAAATCAAAAAATCTACATACTCAAACTAACCTGTGGCGTAAACATGCTCCCCGGCTTTGAAATGTAAATTTCAAAATATTTTAAATTAATATTTGAATAAAATAAATATAATAAAATTTAATGTTAAAATTAAATATGCAAGAATCACTGTGTTGGAATAGGGCAAAGCTTCACCACCGGTCGCTTAAAAATCCCATTTTGGGAACGTACTAATGCTACCCTAATAACCCCATCTTTTCCAGGATAAACTTGTTCTATAACTCCCAATGGCCAATAAAGTGGAGGCACATCATCCTGTTTTATCAAAACAATTGTTCCTATATTTATGGGATTATTAGATGTATTCCATTTTTGTCTTAATTGTAACGTATGTAAATATTCCAAATGCCATTTTTTCCAATAAGATCTAATTAAATTATCTAATAACTTTTTCCTCCCCTTTAAGGTTTGATCAGAATTTGACAAAAATGGTAAAAACTGAAGGGGCGTTGACATTAAAAAATGCGCAGGTGTAAGAATCTCTGGATGAGGTTCCTCAGATAATAAACAAAGTGGTCTAGAATTTAATAAACATTCTATCTGAATTAATATTGTATTTAACTCTTCATAAGATAATAACTGTTTACCAATAACTCTATATAAATGCGTTTTAACACTCTTTAAATTTGCCTCCCAAATACCTCCAAAATGAGGTGCCGAAGGAGGAATCATTTTCCACTCTATTTTTCTAATATTAAATTCTTTTTGAAAGGATTGTTTAGTTTCATTTGCATATAAAAAATTATAAATTTCATTCAAACGTCTCTTAGCTCCTATAAAATTTGTCGCATTATCTGAATATAAACATGAAACAGGACCCCTTCTTGCAATAAATCGTTTAAAAGCTTCTAAAAATATATTAGAACTAAGATCTGAAGCTAATTCGATATGTATTGCTTTAGTTGAAAAACAAATAAATAAACAGATATAAGCCTTTTGACTTTTAATACCTCGTCTTCTAGTCATAGTAATATTTATTGGACCAGCATAATCTACACCAGTATGTGTAAATGCTTTTGCTTCTTGAACACGAGCAGGGGGTAAATTAGCCATTTTTGGAGTTAAACATTTTGGTAATGTTCTAAAACAAAAATTACACAAACGTACTCGTTGGCGTATTATATTCCTAGCCGAAATAATCCAATATCTTTGCCTTAATAGTGACATCAACAAATATGGACCAGCATGACAGTTTAAACAATGAAAATGATCAATCAACAAATTTACAATATGATTTCTGCCTAAAAGTAAAATGGGATGACGATTTTCAAAAGGAATATTTGCATTTGATAAACGACCTCCAACTCTTATTAACCCTTTATCATCAAGAAAAATATCCAATTTTCTAAACGTGGGACTAAGGGAATTTTTATTATTAATATTATTAAATTCATTTTTAAAATATATTTTTTGTAATTCTTTTAAAATAATTATTTCAGCAATTTCCAAATCAGACACCTTAATTAAATTTGTTGATTGTATTATTTTCATAAACCTCAAAATATACACAACTATATTTAATAATTTAGTCCATGATGAAACTCTTAATGAAAGATTATAAATAATTGAAGTTTCATACGATGTATTAATAAGTGTAATAAATTCCTTTTTTATTTCAGGAATCTCCAATTTATATTTTTTAATATCAAATGGCTTAATTGGCCAATCTGATATTGGAAATTTAGCCCATAAAGGGCCATTCCACCATAATGAATGATTTATCAATTGTGAAGGTAATAGACCTCGTGAAACACAATCACTTGGATTTTCAATTCCATTAATATGATAAAAATTTGCAGGTGCTAAATTCTCCTGAATTTTTCCAACACGATTGGCTACAAATGTTTGCCAACGATGAGGGGAGGAATGTATCCATGATAATGCAATAGTTGAGTCAGAAAAGGCAAAAATTTTATTAATTTTATATCGATTACTATAAGTATCCAATATATGACGTACCAATTTAGATAATAACAAGGCTGCACATAATTCTAAACGAGCTAAAGAAAGAGTTTTTAAAGGTGCAATTTTAGATTTTGCACAAATTAAATTTACCGAAATATTCAAATTTGAATGTGTTACATGCATGTAAATACAACAGCCATAAGCTTTAATACTAGCATCTCCAAAAGCTAAAATATTTACATTACACCCATCAACAATACCTAAATGTCTTGGAATCTTTAACTCAGTCAATCGTGGTAACTCATTTTTAAATTTTATAAAACGTTGTAATATATGTTCAGGAAGTTTATCATCCCAATCACTTTTAATTAACCATAATTCCTGAATCAAAAGCTTAACATATAATATGACTGGTGCTACCAATCCTAATACATCAAATAAACGAGCAATAGTAGAAAGAACTATGCGTTTAGTATAAACATCATTAGACTCTGTCAAATTTGAAGTAAAAGTAAATATGTCAGACACTGGCAACCATTTTAAACCTAAAATTTTTAAAGAATCTCCATCTAAAAACTCCTTTGAAGCTCTATAAGATTCTGGAACCTCCTTTAATAACTCTTTTGAATTACTAGCCCATTTTACAAGATCTAATCCACCACATTTAAAAAGATCAATTAATTCCTTAGAAAGACTTATTCCTGTTTTAATTGAAGATACTGAAGTAATAAGATCATCCATATAAAGTTCTCTTTTTGCTACATCAGACGCTAAAGGAAATTTATCGTACTCATCATCTGCTAGTTGTTTAATGGTACGCATTGCTAAATAAGGACTTGATTTTAAACCAAAGGCTACAGAATTAAATTGAAATAATCGAATAGGTTCTAAATCATTAAACCTAAACAAAATTTTTTGATATTTACGATGTTTTTCTGACATTAAAATTCTTAAATACATTTGTTTTATATCTGCTGTAATAGCAATTGGGAAAAGTCTAAAATTTATTAGAAGTGAAAATAAATTAGCTTGTAAATTTGGTCCAGTATGTAAAATATCATTTAACGATACACCTGTATCAGTTTTAGCACTTGCATCTAAGACCACACGAACTTTAGTTGTTACTTTATCAAGTCTAATAACAGCATGATGTGGTATAAAATAACCACTATTAATATTTTCATCAGAATATGAAATTTCAGATAAATATCCTTTATCTAAATACTCCTTTATTACCTCATTATAAGCTTGACGTAATTCTAAACTTCTTTTAAATTTCCTTTCTAAAAATACAAATCGACGTTTAGCAATAGCATGAGAATTACCTAATAAAGAAGGATCATGTTTAAATGGTAGTTCTACAATATATCTACCAGAAAAATCTTTTAAAAAAGATGATTTATAGAGATTCTCACAAAATAATTCATCTGAATCTTGTATGTGATCATTTGGAATTTCCTCTAAATTCCAGAATTTAGTTAAATTTGCATTTAAATTATCATTTGTTATTGGCCCAAAAGTCCAACTTAGATTAAAATGTGAGAAGGAATTATCAAAAAACGTATTAACGGGTACTTCACCAATTAAAATATACCCAAGTGTAGTTTCAAGCGCTTGTGGTGCAATTAAATTAAAAGGGGGAGTAATACGACCTGTTAGTAATAAGTTTGGAAATAATTGAGCTCCTAAAATGACGTCAATATCACCAGGTATATTCCAAGATTCGTCTGCTAAAGAAACATTATTTAGGTAATTTAATGATAATGTATTTATATTAGTTGTTGGTAATTTTTCAGTTATATTATCCACTACAATTAAAGTTATATTGTATTTATCAAATGATATTCGTGATTGAATAGTTAAAGAAACATATCCTTTCATTGGAGTTTTAATAGAACCTACTGTATTAATATACGAATTACTTATGGGAATAATGTTCAATTTAAGTTTCTTACAACAAGAAATGGAAATTAAATTATTTTGTGATGCACTATCAATAAGACATCTAATTATGGTTTTATTCCCATTATCACCTAACGCGTATACTTGCGCTGTTGATAATAATACAGTAGTGTTTGTATTTAAAGAAGCTTTTGAATGCATAGTAATAGATTGAGTTAAAGGTTTAAAAGAAGAAGATGAAGCTATATTATTTTGCATAGTAGGAGATTCAGTTTTATGTGTTTCAAAGTGTAATAATGAATGATGACGTTTCTTGCATATTTTACAATATAAATTTGATTTACATTTACTGCTAGTATGATTTGACCGTAAACAGTTAATACAATATCTTAATTCTTTAACCTTATCAAATCTAACCTTAGGTGACATATTTTTAAATACTTGACATTCGTAAATATTTGAATGATCATTTTTATTACAAATTATACAATTTAATGGCTTGACATCTGTTATTGAAAAAGAATGGGATTGTACAATTAAGTGTTTATTTTTTAAGGAAGAATTAGTGAGTGTATTATGTTTTAGACTTGAATGTGAATTTGTAAGTTCTAAAATTTTGACCTGTTGACGAATATACTCAATTAAATCTTTACATGATGGAATTTCTGAATTACTTACTGAATTTTCAAACAATTGTATAATTTGTGGATCTAATTTGTTTAGTGCCAAATGAAGAAATATGAAATCCGAAAGGTCAGTAATATTTAATTGTTTTAATGCACTTAAAGAGGAAGAAAAGCGTTCTATAAAATTATTAAGTTGATTGGCATTATTAGACGCAATCTTAATTTCAAATATATTATTTAAATAAAATGTTCCTAGCGCTCTCTTATCTTGATACTTTTTTACTAACGAATCCCAAATTGTTACATAATTTTCTTCATTAGGAAGAATTCCTGATAAAATAGTGAGTGCCTTACCACTTAATTTTCCTACTAAATATTGAATTTTTTGCGAGTTATTTAAATTTGTATTAAAGTGTATATTTGTTTTAAATGCTTCAAAAAATAATGGCCAATTTTCAGGTTTACCATCAAAATTCGGCATTTCAATTGGAGGTAATTTTATTGAAACACTTAAATCCTTATTTGGTGATGCTTGCGGTAAAACTTTTCGATTTTCCAACACAGTTTCCCTAATATCTTTAATTTGACAAAACATGTTTTCAAAGGTGATCCATTCATCAAATTCAGGTTTATAATCTTTATTATTTTTAATTTCTAAATTATTTGCTTCATCATTTAATTTATTGTATTGTTCATATAAATTTTCCAAATTTATTGTGTTTGTCAAAAATTCCTGAGTTTTTCTGGTGTCAGCCTTTGAAACCTTTTTTGCATTTTCATTCAAATTGAGAATTAAATTAAATATAGCCTCTTTTTTGGCATTTATGAATTTTAATGACATTTTAAATTAAATTTAAAATTAAATGAAGTTTAATGAAATTTTAAATAAATTAAATTTAGTGGACTGTATAAAGTTAAATTCAAATCCGGTTCGATATAGACCAAAATATGGTGTGTATTTACACCACAGGTTAGTTATAATAAATAGATTCAAAAGATTATACTTACAAATCGTTTTATTTGTCAATATTTATATATTATAATAATTATCAGTTATAATTTATTATTTCTTGCTTCTAATTTCCTTCTTCTGTTTCTTTTTCTAACATCTTAATTTTGCTCCTTTTCTAACTTCTTTATTTTGCTCCTTTTCTAACTTCTTTATTTTCTTTTATTTCGTGTCTTCTTGTTATCTATTCCTTATCTCTTTATTTCTTATGCTTCTTTAACTTTATTATTTATGTTTAGTTTTATTTTATATAATATGTATATATAATTTATTATTAAAATTATAATGAATTTTTTAAATCTAATATATTATTAATATTAGGTATATTTTATTATATTTTTTATGTTATTATTTTTGATGTAAATATTTTTTATGACTTTTTTATTATTATTTTTTTTTTTATATATGTATATAGCAACCATAGCCGACTAAATTTATATTAACAAATAGACTTGCAAACAAATCAAAAAATCTACATACTCAAACTAACCTGTGGCGTAAACAGGTAGGAAGGACAGCGAATTTAAAAATTGTAATGTTGTACGCGAAGCCCTTGTAGCACCTGAAAAAGTATAAATGCCATTTCTTCATATTAAACTTGAAAAACTTCTTAACAGCTGTAGCAAAACGAGAGGACGTATTAATATGCTTAAGCAAAATATTTACCGGAATTTGTGTCAACAAGTTAAATCATGGAATTCTCAATGGTCCAGACATAAGGAGATTAATGAAAAATGAACGATTTGAAGAGGTTTTAGTGGGCGATGAATTGGTTGTATGGTATTCCATAAAGAAAGTTATAACTGGATTTTTGGGCAAACATCGTTCTAAAAATTATGCAGAATCAGTGCGGCGTATGCTCAATGCATTTTCAACCATTGGTGTACATATCGCACATGGGCGACAACAGTGTCATAAGTCGAAAAAACTGAATTTTGGGGTTTTTAGTGCAATAAGTGTAAAATTATTCATAGTTAATGCTGCAACAATGGCATAAAAATATTTTTAAAATTAATCCCTAGATGGAGACTTGTGTCTGTCTGCAATTTGTAAAACCCTTATCATAATTTTCATCAACAGTGTCATAAGTATGTTGCCTGTAATTTGTGAAAGTAATTTTGTTAGCATAGGTTAGTAAAGTTAAAGGTCAAGTTCAAGTCAACAATAAAAGAGTAAATAAGTGACGCTCCTCACCTAAAGGGTGTCTAGGGTCTCGTTTAAAGCTTAATTTTCATGTATCCGTTTGTCCGTTATACGTTTGTACGTTTTTCAATAAAATCGTCCGATAAGAAATGTTCTAATTTTCATGCATCCGTTTTTTAATGACTTTTAACGGATTGATTTGGCGACAAATAAAAATTAAGGGTCAGTATATTCACTTTACTAAATTTACCTAATGCTTAATTGTCATAGTTAAAATTATGTCAACAAATGTAACTTTAACAGTTAAATATACCATATAAAAAGAATATACTAGCCTTAATTTACATTAAAATGTATAGTTTTAAAAAAAGCAGGTCCTTTTAGTTTTGGTTTTAATATTTTATTGTTGGTCTTTTCTTTTTTTCTGTTATTATTATAATTTATTAAATAAAAACATAAAAGTAGAACATTATTCACATAACGAACGTTATATTTCCGTTCTACAATCTTATTAAAAGAATATTAAAAGGTTTGAAAATAAAGTACCTACCTTAAAATAACGTTAGGCGTCAAAAACAGAAATGTAGTGACAGATTAGTTAAAATTATTTTAAATTTCTCCGTCAGACGTACGAAGTTAAAACTTGACGGACGGAAAAAATGTCATAACTTTTTAATTATAATTGGACCAATAACAGAGCTCCCGGATGAACGGACTGACGGACAAACGGATACATGAAAATTAAGCTTAACGCGTTCGTACTTCCATATTGCTATCGGTGTTCAAATTCATAAAGTCAAGTAATGATTCTGCATACAACGAATAATTTTTCCTGGATTACCATCACAGAAAGAACACGTGCTCATAGTTGTCTGTCGAGGTTAAGGAAAAATTTCACAATACCTGCCTGTCAATGCACCTGAAGTCCAAGTCCGCATTAACCGGATAAGTAAACCTACCAAAACTGGATGACCTTAATAATACCTAATTACTAAATTTTAATACGAAATGTGCAACCTAAACTTATAAAGAACTTTACCAGGTAAAAATTAATAAGTCTTCAACAGTTTCCATAAGAATAGCAAGCATAGCCAAAGAACTCATAAATAGGTGCTCACATAAGCAGTAATTAAACTCATCCTAAAGAAATAAACATCTGTAGATTACTAAGCACATTTAAGGGAAACATAAATTCCGTTTTATGCGAAATAATAAACAACCGCACAGTGGGATGCAACGTTATCGTCAGCAAGCTCGGAATCCGACTCGGACAGAGACATGGACACATACAAACAGGAAGTACTTCAAGACCAGCAAGGATAGGTCCTAGCAGCGTACTAACAAACCAAGCCACATTCATGAACCCCAATTGAATGGGGTAATTACTAAATCCCTGGTTGAGGGAGACTTCGGATTGTACTTAGTTTTAGGTCAGTTCAATTTCCTTCGAAAACCAAAATATTTTCCCTCCTTGTCCGCACTCCACTAGCCGACTAGGCGACAAAATTCCGGAACTGGCCTTAACCATCGACACTGTCATTCACGACCTAGGCGACCTAGCCAGAGTGAAAATTCTAATCCACCAAACACAGGCAATGCTGTGTAGTGGCGGGATACGTGGGAGAACTGAAAGGGGGTAAAATAACCCTGGGAAATTAGTGTAAGGCGTTGCCGATGGGGCCAGTCATACGTTCGTCATATTCGTATTCAACATTAAAATAATGAAAAATTTAAAAAATTATCAATACATTTTTAGCAATACAGACATACATATCTGCAAAATTCAACACATTCAACACACATATTTTCAGCAACACAGACATATCTCCAAAATTGATTCACACCTTCTTCGGCAACACAGACATATCTACAAATAGCTCTTATACAAAAAGAGTTTTTTCTAAAATCTAATTATTAACTGGCTCAGAATCTTATTGTGGTTCTTCCTTTGCAAAAAAAAGTTAATATAATTTTTCAAATATGTGAGCATTTTATTACTCAAAAATCTTTCACGGTCATTATCTCGGAATTAAGGTTTTACTACTTATGACACTGTTGTCGCCCATGTGCTATATGTCACTTAAAATACACTATTTGCATCATCACTTGCAATACTTTAGCCGTCAATTTTTTTTTTATTGGTCCAAAGGGCATAATTACATATGTATAGGACAAGTCAAAACATTTTAATATAATATACAACAAATAAATGTAGATAACAACATAGAAAAATTATTAATTCCAAAGATAAATACGTTACAGTTACAGTTACAACATGTTATATTTAAACATCTTTTAATTTAATTTTAAAAGCATTTACACTATAAAAAGCATGACTTATCAGGTAATCTCGCAGTCTTTTCTTAAATGCCTTTGTTGGAAGGTATGTCATATCAGCAGGCAACAAACTAAATAGAGTTGGGCCGTAATAATTAAAACAGTTTCGACTGGACTCCAATCGTAAAAATGGTAACCTTATCCTGTCTTTGTTACGAGTATTTGGACCCAGAGGTACATGCGTATCATAATTTGACAATCTATCCCTGGCAGCACAAATCAAATCATAAATGAGGAGACTGGGAAAAGTTAATAATCCCATTTGGGTAAACTTATGCTGGATGTCGTCTCGATATCTGCTACCAGACATCGTTCTTACAGCACGCCTCTGAAGTCCAAACACTCGGTCTGCATGTGCACTTAAACCCCAGATTGTTAAGCCATATCTCATGTGTGACATAAATAATAAGTGATAGGCATTTATTAAAACTTCGTACGTAACCACATCCTTAAGATTACGGAGGAGGAACACAGTTTTATTTAGCTTCAATGACAGTTGGTCAATATGATATTTGAAGTTCAATTTTTGATCAAAATATACTCCTAGGAATCTTGGACACCCACCATTATCCACAGTAATACCACTATGAGTAAAGTAAACTCTTGATGTCTTATCTTTATTAAGACTTAAGGAATTGGCACAAAACCAGTCATTGAGTTTGTCCGTACTATTTTTAATACGTGCGTTTAGATTATTCAAGTTATTATGTGCTGAGATAAGGGTGGTAACATCTGCAAATAAGTCCAGGTCATCTTCAGGGACCGACTGAGCAATGTCATTCATATGAATTAGGAATAGTATGGGACCAAGAACCCTGCGGCACACCTATCAATATATGAGCCTTTTTCGACTGTGCGCCATTGGCACAAGTGTACTGTTGCCTATTTTCTATAAATGATTTTACTAGTGATAGGCTTAAGTGGTTGAATCTATACGTCCTTTTTAATTTGTTTAGGAGTACGTTATGAGGCACACAGTCGAAGGCTTTTTGCAAGTCAAAGAGTACACCATACTGATTTCTAAAATAAGTTGTTAGTTTGAAAATGTTGAACAATTTGGATTTTAAGAATACTTTCAAAGATTTTAGAAAAAACTGGTAATATGGCTATGGGCCTAAAATTGTTGGTTTGGTCAGTCGGACCCTTCTTATAGATGGGGCAAACCTTTGCCAACCGAATCAGATGAGCAGGGAGAACCCTATCATCAAACTGCAATTCCATTCGAAATAAGGTAGATTTTTATTATTTTATTTCTCAGTTCATTTACAATTATTATTCCGTTTAGATACAGAGGAAAGAAAGCACCAGATGCTTTTCTCGCTGAGAAAAAAACGAAAAAGATGATGAAGAGTAAACGAAAAGATTTATGGAAGATTTTGTTGCTTCGGACGATGAAGATTCTAATGTTAAAGTTAAGCCTGCAGCCAAGAAAGCACGACATTAATATATATTTTTCGTTTACTTATTTTTTTTCATTTCATTCACATTAGGTAAGTTTTTTTCGGGTTAATTAGTTCAAAAAAATTGTTTATTTTTACATAAACTATAGTTATGCCACATAAATTTAGCAAAAAAGTAGAATACATTGCGACTTGTGTTCGAAAAAGTAATAAAAATTGACTACGAAATTTTGCTCAAAAACTCATTTATATGTAATTTTTAAGGCATATTATTAGCCAAAATTTTGCTGAAAAAAATATGTCGCTATCTTCAATTGCCGAGTAATTAGCCAAAAACTGAGCAGGTAAATTCACAAATTTTGTAAAACTTTATAGAGCCATAAAATAAAAATTCGAGCTAATATCGCAAAACGGAGCTAGGGTTTTTTTTTATTTTAATGTATACTTTCGAATGTGCCATGCAAAATTGCGTCCATTTTTCAAAGCCCCCAAATTGTTGCACTGTGTTATGTTGTAATTTATTCAACAGCTGATCGTAGCGTTGACCGTCGTTATCATCTAAACCGTTAACAAGTCCGCGTTTAGAGAGAGAATGTTTAACAAGTTTTTAAATGTCTAATATTTCTACATCTAATGAAATTTGTTTGTAATTTTGTCCCAAAGTAGTAATCAATTTGTCGTATTGGATATTAATTAAATTTGCCTCGTTAACTAGGGGTTTTAGGTCTTTATAAAATAGTAGTTTTTAATAAAAGGCAGTTAGAAATGGAATTAGTCCTGGGTTATCTTCTAAAGTCTTCTGAATATTATGGGATTGGTAGGTTCACTATTGTTAGAAGGCCCGGGAATCGGCTCGAGAAGATATTTTCGTTACTTTCTATTGACGTTAAGTACTACTTGTTGTTGATATTTATTTTTTAGTTTATCGGTACGTTGTTTTGATTTAACAAAGACTTTTTAATTGACTTGTGGTTCAAAATTTTGTATACGGGTCGTTATGATACGTGACTTGTTCGCTTTCTTCTGGCATGATTCCTGGAATAACATAAGTATCTTGTTCACTTTATTCGAGATCATATGAGGGTTCTTCGAAAAACTCATCTGGCTGTTTTTCTGCCAAAAAATTTGATTTTTGTCTATTTGGTTTGAAGCAAATCCTATTTTTATTGGAAAAGTTTTAGTGATGAGTGTTTATCGAATGTTTGCTTGGATTTTGTGAAATTCCACATATAGGCGTAGGTTTATATGTGGTCGATAATTTGGATTTGGGGCAAAAACATTTTTAGTTTGACCTTAATAGGTCGTTATATTTTTGTATTGAAATGGTTGCCTGAGGCTGAGGATTTTGTATGGGTAAATTATTAAAATTTGGAAAGTTTGAAAAATTTTGAAAGTTTAAATATGAATTTTGTTGTAAAGGTTTTTGAACTATTTTATGTTTTTGAACTGAATTTTGGTTAACTGAATTTCGATTTTGATTAAATATTGCATATTGCATATTTAAAATATTTGTACAAAGAGTTTCGAAAAGTCCGTTTAGAAAAAATGCTGAATGTTATTTTTTGGTATTGTTTAATCTTGATAGGTCTATTTCTGGCTGGCTCGTCTAAGGTACATCGAGCGTTCAACTTAGCAAGTTGAGATAAGCACCTTTCATAGAAACATTGTGCCGTTTCGTTTTGTTTCCTCATTTCTTGAATCAGAGAAATTTCGAGTTATGACGTCTTTTAGCTCTGACCAGCTGTTGATAGGTTGCGAATCAACTACTAATTTCGCTTGTCCTTTTAATTTACTAATTAGGCAATGTATTATTAAACTATTTGGGTAACAATTTACTTGATCAGCAGCTGGGTTATAAAAATGTTCACACGAACTAATATAACGAGACAAGGTAAACGTGTTATCGTCAAATAGCTTTTAGATGGTTAGTTTCGAAAGATGGAATGTTTGTCATTGTGCTAGATTTAGAATCTGTATTGATTCCTAAATTGTTTAATAACTCTGTTAACTCTTCAATTTTGAGATAAAGATTTTAAATTTAAGATTTAAAGGTAAAGTACTTATAAAATTTAAATAGGTGTTTAAATTTTGTATTTAGATAATAGTAATTCAAGGCAGTTTAAACACAAAATCTCTTGAAAAAATAAAAAAACAAATAAATACAACTTACATTATATTATCCTGTAGCATTCTGTAGGCGATTTTTGTCCTTGACTACTGCAGGTCTTGCGGCTCCTTGTTGATGTAAAACGAGTACCCTTTGATCCTCTGGAGATTTCTCAGCTCCCACTGGTTCTCGATGAATCAGGCGAATCACGCAAAATTTTATCCAAGATCGGTAAAATCCTTGGGTTCACTGTTGATCGTCCTTGTCACAAGTTGCGAAAAATGTCTTAGATGTTTAATAAATGTCCATAGAGTATTGAAACACAAGTAAAACGCGATGTGTTACTTCGACTAATCCTACTACGACTGCGCCAGTTAAGTTTATTACTTAATAAAAACACTTTTTTATTATAAAAGATAAAATTTTATTTTACAACTAAATGGCAGAGTATCGAACAATAGGAAATGCAAACAGAGAATACCTTACAAAATTGCAATTTTTATAAGAAACTAAAAATGCTAACTAAACATATTAAACTTCCAGTGGTGGCGCACATAACTTATATATGTATTAATGGTTTTCCGGGGTCTGCTCCGTGAAGTCGGTTTTTGGTTATTAAAAGAACCGTATGTCTGACGACGTTTCGGTACAATCTCATGTACTATCTTCAGGTCTTATCTGCTGGGCTGCTGATCGTTGTTTATATACCCTCTTAGCTTTCCGCGTTATTAACCGTGACTGCGATTAAATCTGTGTTATGTTCCGCTCCATTGATCTCGTTAATCTGCGTGGCGTTTTGGTGGTTGGTGGAGTTCGGTTTTGTACGCCGTGGGCTACGCTTCGCTCGATGAAAAGTGTGAAACAAAATTGGATTCCCAGTGTAGAAAAATACCTGTATTTTTAAACAATATCGCTAGCTTTGCCCTTTAGCGAGGTATTTTTTGATTTGTTTAAGCGATTAAGAGATGTTTCAAGATTTAAATTTCCACATTGTCAAATAGCGGAGGTAGCTTGCTGAATCCGTATACAAGCATATGGTCACATGGACTAGCTTGCAATCACCAAGGATGAAAAATACCGAAATTAGAAAGAAAGAAGAGGAAGAAGAAGTAACAGCGGTTTCCATGCAGTTGGTAGTCTCTGTTTCAATGGCTTCACGGATGGTACGTTTGGTCCTGTGTTCGATGATAGCCAAGACCATTTTTTTTTCAAAGTCAATTTCATAGGACCATCCACATATATATATATATATATACAATTTAACGCACACGCCTCAAAAATCGGAGGTAAATTGGAAAATCCGGAGTTAGTTCGTATCCCCGTATATAAGAGTTCAAAACGTTTAGTGAAGTCATAAGGTGGCTGTACGCAAATTTTTGTGTGGAGTTCAATTGGCAAATAGTTACACAACGTAGTTCATCATAATTTCACCATGCGGCGCCACCACTTATACGCATATATTTCCCCAGATGTCTACAATATGTTCTGGACTCCATACATTCTTCGCACTTACTTACTTCCTGAGAATCGGCAACGCTGTTGCTTTTACACATCTAAACAAGACACTTCTGTGGTATAATTCTGACCTGTGAGCTGGGATTCGTAAGAGTGCACCGCCCCTGGTATCCATAACATTTAATATATCGTTATTTCTGGTAAACATTGTTAAATTGTTATTAATAAAAACTAGCAAATTATAAACATACAAACAAGGTAAAGCAGTATTCCAAGTTTTTTAAAATAATTCTTGCATGACGTTGTTCTTTTTACATTCAACATAGAACGGAGCGCTCAGAGTTCAACAACTTTTTTAATCATACTACTATGTTACTTAAAAAAGGACAACTTTGGTGATATGTTAAACAAATATTATAAATATTCCCCAACACCAAAACAAAACACAAAGTGTTTAATAGTACATTCTGTAACAAGTTTGGAATACAGCATATTCCGCTCGAGGAAAAATTTGACACACAAGCCGAAGGCGAGTGTGGCGGTTTTACGAGAGTGGAATATGCTATTCCAAACGTGTTTCAGACATTATTTTCTCTACGACTACGTAAGAATAGTAACGCTTATATAATTTTAAACAGAGAAAAGAAACCAAGCAGTTTTTGACATTTAAGTTTTTTGTATTGTCAAACCATTTTGTGCCGTCACAATTTTATAATGTAAATTATAATAAATTTAAACAACACTAACTAATAAAAAATTACATTGTAACAAATACAAAACTAATTTTACAAGTAATCTATGTCAACATATATTCTTTTTCTACATTCTAAAGGTCTTTTTTAAACTTTTTAAATCTGTCAAAACTTCAAAGCCGGTATAGTAGGTAACTGGTTTATCATTTTAATATAAAATTTATTATAATTTTGATTTGTATATTTGAAAAACAATAAATATATCTAATTTTTTGTGCCTAAACCTTAATTATACAACTGCTATTATTTTTTAATTAATAAATAATACAGTAATATTTAAATATTTTTAAATTTTTTACGTTTAGTAAACAGCCAGGAGATGTCGTTACTTGTGACCATTCTTAAACAAGAGTAGGAATATTCTCGCACAGTATTGCAGAAAAACATCCTTTCTATGATCAAAAATTACACTAGAATGTTACTATTCTTAAGTAGTCGTAGAGAAAGTACTTTTCGCCGTTGGCCTCTTGAGTAGCGAAATGTAACTGTAATAGTTACACTTCGCTTCTGAAGATGTCAACACTTTTGATGGGTGTTATTTTTGTTCACAGGATTTTTTTAGGAATTCATACGAATTAAGTCGTATAAGCGAAAATGAACAAATGAAAATTAAGTAGATAAATTAGGCTACAAAATTTTGTAAATTTTATTCAAATCGGACAAAAATTGTTTGCGAAACAGCACTTTAAACTTTGAATATTGTCGAAATTTTACTAAAAAAAACCGATTTTATTTCGTTATGTAAATGTGTATAACTTATTATTTACAGTTAACTTAAGACTTATAGCTTTATGATCAATGATCCTTGGTTAAAGTATTTAATTTAAAAAATTTATATGTATCCGAATTTAAATGTTTGCATATTGTAAAATTTTGCTTTCCTATTATAAACTCTTGATTTAATGTTTCTACCTCCTGCAGACAAAAATAAGTTTTTTATATCTCAGAATAAAATTTATTCCAAATGTATTATTTTAATCGGTTTTAAACCTTAAAACCAAATATACACATATATAAATTTTTAATTTATATTATAATGCAAAAAATAAATGTATTGTATTATTTGTTGCAACAACGAAAAAGTTATTGTTAATTTTAGTTTTGTTTTTAAATAATTAATAGGTTTTTGATAGTAGTTGCTTATGTCAGAAAAATTAAGAAGAAAAAGATATCATAAAGTGGTTAAGACCTTGTAAAATCATCCGACCCATAATAAGGACAATAGTTAGTTCGATTTATTAGACGAATTTATTTGATTTGGAACATTTTGCGACCGCGATAGGACGGGTCATAGACAAGGGATTAGTTGGGTGGGACGGGTCAGTTTAAAAAAATAGATGAAGACATGAGAAAAGACGAGCACGATAAGAATGAGTATTTAATTCAGGCTACTGTGCCGGGTAAATTATCCAAAAATCGTTGATAGTTTAAAGTCGCGTTTTGGACGAGAAGATCTACAAACCGAAGTTTATGTAAGAGAATTATTAAAACTGATATTAGTTAATGCTACCGCACGTAAAAAATTAGATATTGCTTCTTTATACGATAAAACTAAAAGATAGCTTCGGGCTTTAGACACGTTAGGAGTAACTTCTGAAAATTGTGCCGCAATACTTTTTTCATTGATAGAATCTTGTTTACCTCAGTTCATGTTGCGAGTATGGCAACGTGCGTCAGCTTCCATTAGCATAAGTTATTCAAATGCGGGTTTAGTACAGAGCCTAAATGTTGATAGTGTTTCGTCCCGTTTACACAGCTTACTAGAGATCAGAAGTAGAAAATGAGCAGAGAATCGTGCTTGCTTCTGAAGGTTTTGGGATTGTACCGGCTAATAACACTTCTAAAGTAAATGAAAAACAGTCTCACAGGGAAAGAAGGGCTTTCTTCAAAGTAGGGTCAAATTTACCCACCGCTGCGGGATTAATAAATCAGTCGATGAATAAAGGTGTGTTTTGTGAAGGTACACATAAGGCTCAGGGGATGTCTTTTAAGCAGAAAAAAACAGGTTTTATCCCAGAAAAAGGCGTGTTTTAAATGTTTTAAAACAGGGCATCTAACAAGACAATGTAGGGTTAAATTACGATGCCTTATTTGCTCTAAGACATACACGACGTTAATTTGTGATGATTTGCCGGCTTATCTGAAGACAGGTGTCGAGAAAAAGGAAGCAACAATTTATAATATAAAATCACCTGTAAACAACAATAAAACCGAGACATTGTCAAGTTTGAATTTTACTGATTCTAGGGTTCTTTTACCAAATTTAAAGGTAAATGTAGAAACTAAGAATGGCTTTAGAAAAGTCAGAGCCTATAGTGGTTCGCAGAAGTCGTACATCATAAAAGCAATAGCACAACGATTATGCAATCGATCTAAACGCAAAGAGCGTGTTGTACACGGGTTGTTTGGCGGTTTGAAAGTAGAACATTTTCATGAATGTTATGAGGTCACATTAGTTAGTGGAAACCGATTTAATTTTTAAATGTTAGATCAAGAGTCATATGTCAAAATGTTTTATCGATTAGCTATGGACCGGCGTATGAAGAATTGTATAAACTTGGCGTTTGTATAGAAGACGTAAATATTAATGGAGATTTTGTTGGGAGCGGATATAGCGGGTGCTGTTTATACGGGAGAAAAACGCGTATTGTCGTGCGGTTTAGTGGCACTCGGTACGGTTTTCGGATGGACAGTAAGTAAATAACGTTAATTAGATGTACTGGGGATCAAGGATCCAAGCGAAAAGAAAAGTAGAGAGGAAATGACGGAAGCAGCACAAAAGTTCTTTAATGTAACGATTGAAAGAGACAGCGAAGGTAGATATGTCGTAAGGATTGAAGATCATCCTCCACTTCCTACCAACTATGAAATTGCGGAAAAGAGATTACAAGTTGTGTGCAAGAAGCTGGAACAAAAGCAACTTTTCTAGACCTATAATAAAGTACTGGAAAAATGGCTAAAAGAGGGCACTATTGAAGAGTTGAAAGATGACGATAAACAAGGGCATTATTTGCCACATAGGGTTGTAGTAAAAGAGCATTCGACAACGAGAGTTCTACCTGTTTTCGATGCGTCTGCTCATAAAGAAAATAAAGCTTCGTTAAACCAATGTTTAGAAAAAGGAGCCAATCTTGTGAAACTCATTCCTTCCATTATTTTACGGTTTAGAGAAGGTAAAATTGGTGTTATTTCGGACATAAGAAAGGCCTTATTGCAGATTAGTGTCTGCGAATCAGACAGGATTTTTTTTTAATTTCTTTGGGTAGATTTACAGGGAAATCAAAGAGTTTTTAGAGACAGAAGAGTGTTTTTTCAAACAGGTTTAAAAGTTTTATTTATGTATAAAAACACGCCTGTTAAAATTTGAGCTATCAATATTGAGAAAAAGCAGTTCCGCTTAGTGTTATAATTAAGAGCTTAAATTTAAACAGGCATAACTTTTTATCTAAATGAAACTTTTAAAACTGTGTAAAGGAAGAAAATAGCTACTTATGTTATAAGGCTAAAAAGTAAGTATTTTTGTGCTGAGCTCAAAGTTAGAAGTCCGACGCGTTAGCGGAGGCCTAAAATTGAGCGAGGAGCTAGGAGATAATTAAAAACTTTGGTAGAGCGTTGACAGTAATAAAACTTAAATTATAGGACGCTTGAAATAAAATATTTTTTTTGAAACAGTTTAAGCCTAATCCGATTGGTATTTTAAGAAAACATTTAACCATACTTAAAAGCAGTTATAACTTATAAGCACCAAAAATAACGTACCTACCACATTTTTAATTGGTCTTTGCTCCTAAATGGATTTTACACGATTTTAACGAAGTAGGTACTTTTTTCTAATGATTTTTTAATTTTTATTGGTAACTGTTATATTTATTTATATTTATTTTTATCCTTTGTAAAATAAATATTTTTTGTCCACTGAACAGGTATAATTTCTTAGAAGCCACTTTTTGCCAAAAATATTTAAATTTAAATTTTAACCTATCCGAATTGGCTGGATCAATTGGTTTTTTAAGATTTTCTGTATCAAATATTTACTTCAATTTTTAACTTAAATAAGTAAAATATTTTGAATAAGATTTACTGCATTATCAATTCTCGGCAAATTGCATTTTATTTAATCTTGTAAATTTGAATGTATCCTATACTTCCCTGCTAAGGTACATAAAAGGTATTAAAGGACAAAACATCATTTTAATTGTTAAAATAGTAAGGTATAAAGGATTGTTAAATCTCATACTAATTCGAACTAATTACGGTTCTGTTTTCGAATACGAAATAGAGAACGAGACGACGTTATCTTGGTAAATAAGGTAAACACAGCGTAGAGGTGGGCGCCTTAAAAAGTCAATTTAAAGTACCGAATATCTTATCCACAATCTTTAGAGAGTCGTTTTCTCGTAGAGCCGAGTTTGCGATTCTCAAACGGTGTATCGCAACAAAATCACTTCCATTTACGCAACTTCATTTCACCTTAATATATTTATCAAACGGAATTTTTTGCGGCTTCGTCATTCCCTCGATTTTGTGTTAATTAACCAAGACTCCTGCGATTAATTGCAGCTATTATTTACCCTACAAAATCGCTTGAAACGTTTGTTTTGTTATACTTTATGCCTTTGATGTTGCTACAATATTATTGTATAAAATAGAGCCTATGTTTATGTTTTAAGTTTTTTTATTATTTATAATATTCAGGGTGCCTCCGAATTCAATCCGAAAATTGTAAGGGGTAATTCTACAGCACAAAATATGAAAAAAGTTTCTAAGAATATTCAAAAATGCTTTATTTTATTTTTATCTCAGGTGTAGTTTAACTTGGAAGAATACATTTTATTTAGCACACGCTCCGCAGTTAACAAATACAACTTTTCTGTTGTAGATCCCAGTGGCGGTTTTAAATAGACCTACCTGACACGGCACCTTACAAAGTAAAATTAAATAAAATAATGCCGGCCGAATTGTCAAGTCAAGACTGCTATACTGTGACTGCACTGATTACAACTACAAATGTGGTCAGGTTAGAAATAAACGATTTAAGTTAGGTCAGCCAAATATCTTAAGAGAAAACATTGTAAACTTCGGTTTTTATTAATTTAAACAAGATTTTTAGTCTAAATTATAGCTATATTTACGGGGGTTTCAAATGATGCCGGGGTTTTAAAATAATTAAATCATTTAATTTAAAGTGTTTATTTTGTATCAATTGTAAATCATTTTATTTAAAAATATATTTTTATTGACCCAATTTAGCGTTTTTATTTTAGCACTGATTTTAAGTTAATTAAATAATACTAATGGACGTTGTAATACAAGAAAATATTTTTTTTTAATTTATTAAATATAAAGAAATGTGTAATTAAAGTTAAAGATACCAAAAAAAGTAACAAAACGAATGTTTTTGTATTTCTGGTATTTGCACCAGCTGTATAAAAGTTTAATATCGTGTAGGACCACCCCTGGCTTACCTTAATGCTGTTACCCTGTTTGGAAGACTCTTGATTAAATTATTAATAAAGTCTCGAGGTATGTTTTGTTAGATTGCTTGCAACTCATTGGCCATGTCTTGCAATTTTTGGGAGGTTGTTTAATCCGATTGAATTGCCTGGACATTTTGGCCCAAACGTGTTCAATGCAATTAATGTGTGGTGAACATGCTGGCCATTTCATTCTTGTAACCCCATGATATTCTATCCGATCTAGCCGTGTACGATGAGAGCGGGAATTATCGACAACAAAAAAATCTTTTGCCTATTGCACCTGCAAATGGCACAATTATCGGCTCTATAACCACATTCCGATATCTTTAAGAAGTCATGGTTTTATGGAGTTTACTAGGTCAGTGCGGCCATCAAAACATATGCCTCCCCATATGCAAACTAATCTGCCACCAAAAGGGGTGGTTGGCTCAAATTTTTCATTGACTAAAAACATAATAAAATGATCATTTCACGACTGCTCCACACTAGTTTCTCCAATATCGACCAAGAAAAAAAGAATGATTGCTATTATGGACCTGAAACTGGCGATGCAGCTCTGTGGCTGACAGCGAACACCTACCCTGACATACAGGCAACGAATATGATCACCGATAAAGTGCATGTGTAATACATATTGTTTATATGGTATTTTTTATTTTATGTAAATGTATGTGGTATAAGTTTTATGTATTATATGTATTATATGCAAGTATCGATATGTCATAAGTGACTCTATATAGTATTTTGTAAATAATGTACATTTCTAAACTTTTAAATAACTTGTTTTGGAATTTGGAATTTTATTAACTTAAAGTCTAACTCAAAAAAATTATCATTATCAATATTTTATCAATTATAATATAATATAATCTTAAAAATATTTTTTGAAAGAGACTAATCTTTTTAATGGAAAAAAAAAATAATTGAATCGGTGAAAACAAGAAAAATATTTTTTAATATTTATAAATATAAACATTATATTTTATAAAATAGTTAAAATATTCCCACAATAATGCTTTTAAAACTATAAAAGTGATTTTTGAAATATATTGTAAAAATTTTGTCTTTTGGACTTGTAATTTTCTTAATCTCACCGATTCAATTAATGTTTAAGGTACGATTTGCAATTTTTTCAATAAACCAAACATTTAGCATTAAGGTTTAGGAGTTTTTAGATAAAAGATTCGTATTGTATAATGTTCAATCGAACTGGATAAGCATAAAGAAAAACTAAGTATTTTGCGATTAAAACCTAAAAACACTTATTAATAATAAGCAATAGGTAAATTACCATTAGTAATGTTAAGTATTTCGGTTTTGTAATATTTGTAAATAATTTAATTATTTATTATTTTATAATTAAAAAAATAATAAAAACAAAAAAAATCTTTTTAAACTGAAAAATTATCGCTAATGTATTAGGCACTCGATGATTTACGACCAGAAAAAAGTAGTGTATATTCTCGAGCCAGTATCCCGGCGCATTCGCCATTTTCGAATATGTGAGCCCAACCAAATAGGTGTTAGATACCCTTCTAAGAAGGGCCTCTCTGTGTGTGAGCCACCGTCATATTCAGGAATGCCCAAAATATGGCAAATATTGTATTTAATAATTTAGAATAAAATTGTTTATTTGAATAATATATAAGGTGCGGCAAAATATACCCACCTATGGAACATTGTTATAATGTTGTTATAGATACAGAATTTTATTATAAAGGGTTATTCGCCTCAAGAACGCGCAGAAATTGTTATTTTTTAAACTTTTTTTTTGATAATTTTAACTCACTCGCACTTTTACTATTTTAGGTAATGTTAAAAAAATCTGAAAACATTGCAATTAGATGTGCAGAAATTTGGCAATGTACTGACATACTTGATATTTATTTTTTAATAAATGTATTTTTTTCGATGACAAAAAAATTAAACGGACTTTTGTCTTTTCGATTTTATTCGATTTTTTCTTGTGGGGTTACTTTAAAGTAAAGTCTATATTAATCGCCTACTGATGTATATATTAATAAAGAAATTGCCCAAATTCCACATAAAATATTGCACAATGCAATGCTACACGGTCAAAAAAGGATTGGTCATTGTCTAAATTGTCGTGGAAGTCATTAACTCGATGTTATTTTTTGTACATAATTTACGTTACATAATTAATTATTTATTTTGATGAAAAAAAAAATATTTTTATGCGCTGATTTTTTTTAATTAAAAAAAACTTTGCTGATATAAATATATATAATAGGTGAAAACATATTTTTTAAATGGACACTTTATATGATCTCTCCAGTAATAATTTTAATAAATGCATTATAAAAAGTTTAAATGTTTTAAACACAACATCATCTGATAGAAGATGTTTTTGTTAATAGTTTAAAAATATATAATAAATTTAAAAATTAAGGATGTCCATACATGTAGGCTAAATGTTACTACAAATCTCAAAGTCTAAACGGACAAACAAAAAACCTTTGTTCCTATATAATATATTATACAGGGTGTTAAAGAATAAATGGGAAAAAATCAAGGGGTCGTAGTCCACGCCAATACAAGAATTTTTTGTCCTAGGACACAGGTCCTTTTTTTGCTACAGGGATTTGAAAAAAAAATGTAAAGTGTAATTAACTATTATCCTCGAAAGCACTTATTTTCAATTTCGGTGTGTATTGGTAGTATATAAAAGTACATATTTTAGTTAAAAAATTTGTTTCATTGGTTTTTTTTTAATTTTATCAATTCAGTAACTGTTATATTTAATCCCGGCGCTTCCGCCATAATAACGGCTAAACGGATTTTGATGAGATTTATGAGGTGAACGGAACAGGAATGCGACGGAAACTGGACAATAAACAACCTTTGTTTCTATATAATATATTATACAAGGTGTAAGAGAATAAAAGGGAAAAAATCAAGGGGTCGTAGTCCACGCCAATATAAGTATTTTTGTCCTAGGGACAAAAAAAAATGTAAAGTGTTATTAATTAATATCCTCGAAAGCACTTTGGATATTATTTTCAATTTCGGTGTGTATTGGTGGTATATAAAAGTACATATTTTAGTTAGAAAATTTGTTCTATCAGTAGCAAGAAATTAAGGCCCTGTATAGATTACCCCTTATATTTCCTTAGTACCACGCGAGCGACGCTGCGGGTGTTTAGCTAGTTATTTATAGAAATAATCAATTACATTTTCTATTTTAATTGTAAATAATAAATAATTTTAAAAGCCAAAAAGTTAAAAATAAGCACTTTCTTATTAAAAAATTGATCTAAATCAAGAAAATGATTTAATGTGAAAAGTTTGAAAATCAGGTAGCAAAAAACCTGGCGACCAGTACACTTTTCTGTTATAATATGTGTGTTGCCAGAAACGATCAGGCAAAACAACGAGACTAGCTATAAATTTGATTTAAAAGGGTTACCGAAGAAATCCGAAGGAAATGTTATGGAGCTTGAACGTGTAGTAGTGGACAAAGGACTCTTTGTACAAGATATTCTATTTTAAATATAAACGATATGTACAATGTAGGTTGAACACTTATTGGAATTAATCTAATTTTTAATAACAAAAGTATAAAAACTCAAAATGTGACATACGGGAGTTGATATTTAGGTACTTTTTTCTGGTTAAATAAAACATGTTTTTGCAAACAGGAGTGTCTAAAAAGGTAAAATGCATCAATTCTGATTAACTTTGCAGTGGGGAAATATTTATAAACTAAATAAATCAAGATTTATGGGCACTGATTAAAGAAATCGAAAATCAATTATAGGGCTCGTGTCCAATGCTGGTTTGAGTGATTAAAAAGCTCGAAAGGTTTTTCACAAATGGTTACTCCCTAGCACGATATCATGAGATACGGCTAGCAGGAAAAAGCCCGCCCTCGTTTAAACGGAGAATTGGTGGCGTCTTTATTAAAACGGGTTTAATCTATTTACGCGCTGTAAAATGCATGCTCTGACTTTTCCTGATTGCATTTTCGGATAAACTGTTTTCTATTTCAAAAATTCAATTGCAGATTTTATCGGTTTATATCTACAAGAGTATAATGCATGTCTGAAAATTAATTCGATTTAAAACACAATAGAATATAGAATCGACTTTACGTTAGATATAAAAACAACTTAATTTATTACAATTTTCCATTAAACGTTAATGCAGTGGCGGCTCCTGGGTTAATTTTTTTAAATACGTTCAATTTTCACGTCCCCCTGGAGGAATTATTATGTGACGCGTTGACCTTTCTTAAAATGGTCAATAGCCCTACTAAACCATTATAAATAAAAATAAAACTAAAAAAAACAAAACAAAGAAAATATCAAAGCAATCTTATCCCAAACTGCAAAACTCAAAAACATACATAATGTATGTATGTATGATACATTCCTTTTTTAAATCTAAAAATATTTATACATATAAAACAAATAAAATATCAGAGCAATCGTAATACCCACCCAAACAGTTTGCGGCGAACTTGGCTAATATACAGTGTGGAACTCACTAAAATAAAATAAAATTCGTTATTCGTTGAGAAAAGATTTTTATGAAAAACGCTCGGACACGTAACCTTTAGTTTTTTATTCCAAATCTTGTAATGATAATTTTAAATTTTATGCCCCCACCATTTTCCCCCCCGCACATTACGCACCCTTATCTTAAATAACAACCCCACTTTTTTCATCGAAAATTGATAGTGCACATTTTTTTGAGTATGACGATACCATATAAGTAGGGTTTAGTAAACAGTTTTCAATACAGGGTGGAAATATAATGACAAATTAAAAAACTAAACTTTTTATTTTAATGGGTTAATTAAAAATTCACAAATAAACTGTTCTTCAATCTTATACATGTTCAAAATGTCCCCCGTCCACTTCCTGACACTTTAGTAATCTACTGTGAAATTGTTCCCGCACTCTGTTTAAAACCTCCGGTGTTATGTTCCTAATTTCTCCAGTAATTCTGTTTCTTAATTCATCTAAATTAGCAGGTTGTATTTTAAACACCCTGTTTTTTAGATATCCCCTTAGAAAAAAGTCTAGAGGTGTTAGATCCGGCGATCTTGCTGGCCATTCTAAAAAACCTCTTCTTCCGATCCACCTGTGTGGAAAGGTGTCATTTAAATAATTCCGTACAGGAAGAGCATAGTGGGGTGGGGCACCGTCTTGTTGAAGCCATATCCTTTCATTGGGAAGATTAGGTTCCAATGGATTTGGAAACAATTCTGCTAAAGTTGGGACAACTTTTTCTCTTAGCATATCCAGATATCTTGCCCCGTTAAGATTTTCAATGAAAATAGGTCCCACCACATGATCACCAACAATACCAGCCCAAACGTTGATTTTCTGAGGACGTTGGGTATGACTTTGTCGCATCCAGTGAGGATTTTCTTCTGCCCAGTACCTGCAATTTTGTCTATTTACCTTACCATTTAAAAGAAATGTTAATTCATCAGAAAAAAGAATATCTGCAGAAGAAATAACATTCCTGTTTAACATATGCAGCATTTGCTCGCAAAATTGTAATCTTCTATCAGAATCACCATAAATCAATTCTTGTACGTGTTGTAGTTTATATGGATGCATTTTTTCGGCTTTTACACATCTTAAAACGGTCGAATGACTAACGTCGTTTTTACGTGCAACCTGACGCGAAGAAGTTGTTGGATCTTCTTGAAAAGCTAATAAAATATTAACTTTCACATTTTTATCAATAAAATGAAGCGTCCTGCGTAATGGTTTAACGTGTCCATATTCACGAAATTGTGCATGTATTTTAGACACAGTTGCCTGAGAAAGTGGTGGTAAATCTGGGTATTTTCCATTAAAAAGGTTTGCAACTTGCTGTTGTGATCTGCACATATCACCGTAAAGAATCATCATTAATATTTCTATTCGCAGAGTTTCTGTCAAGTGTCGCATTTTTTAACTAAAATATTAACTGATACTTGGATCTAACAAAAGACTTCAATAAGTTAAGGCCAAATGTTTCATTAATAATAAAAATTTAAACAATGCAAAAAATGTAAACAATGCAAAAAGGACAAACGCAAAAAATGGCATTAACAAAAAACAATAACAAAGCGAAAAAACATTAATATCTAAATAGCGAAAGCCACAACACAAGAAACTAAATCATAGAATAACAATTAAAAATTTATACTTGTAATTATTAAATATTCACCCTGTATTGAAAATTATGGATACTAAACCCTACTTATGTGGTATCGTCGTACTCAAAAAAATGTGCACTATCAATTTTCGATGAAAAAAAGTAAGGTTGTTATTTAAGATAAGGGTGCCTAATGTGCGGTGGGGGCATAAAATTTAAAATTATCATTATAAGATTTGGAATAAAAAACTAAAGTTTACGTGTCCGAGCGTTTTTCATAAAAATCTTTTCTCAACGAATAACGAATTTTATTCCATAAGTGAGTTCCACACTTTATTTCGCATTTAAATAGGAGGCTGTAAATAATGCACCTCTGTCCTGCCGATACTCAATGTAGAGGGTTTGACCGCGTAAAGTTCACGCGCTTTGCGCCTGGATTTTTATTTGCCCTTAGCATAATTTATGGGTTTTTTACTTTTTATTAGGTAGAACTGTTGTAAAAATACACTTGTAGGTATTAGGCAAAAAGCTTGAATACAAAAAGTCGTTCGTTCCCTCATTTTAAGGGTGGGGCGCGGCCTCAGAGGCCTACCCTGACGAGCCGCCACTGCGTTGATGTGTAGTTTGAATAATTTGTAAAGTTTTTTTTTTTTTAAGTAATAATGAGAAGTTTGATTTTGTCTTTCGTGTTGTGTACATCGCTCCATGAAAAAGTGTGAAACGTAGCTGACTTTGACCCAGGAGGGACAAAATTGAATTCCGGGAATAGAAATATTCCTGTTTCACGATAATATTCCTCGATTTGTCCTTTTATAAAGGAAAAGAGGAATTTATATTAAGCTATAAATTTCAAGGTTATATAACCTTTACATGTGCACGTGGATACGCTGATAGGATTCAAGAAAATACACCAGTACCTGGCCAGTAAGACTCTACTGGATTCAAGGCCAGTTCTCTCGGAAGAGAGAACAATTGTTTGGAAGAAGAAAAAAGTAATAATGAGTCTTGTTTTTGTGACAAGGCTTTATAAAATTACTTTTAAGGGCAACAATATTGTCCTTGGTAGATCTATTTTTATCTAAAACCTAATTGTTAGATTTCTAGACAGTTGTTTTCAGATACCAAATAGGTATTCTGTTTAGTATTTTTCTTGTAATTTGCAAGCACAACATTTACTTAACGATACATTTTATACTTATTTGTAGTTTAAAGTTATATTATATTATGGACAATTTATTTTTTAAAATATATTCTTAAAATATTTTAATGTATTTTATATTTAGTTGAAAATTAAAAACGTGACTGTCAAATAATTTTAAAAGGTAAAATAACTTTACTTTTTAAACATGTCATTTTTTATCTTTTCGCTTTAAGTGGTTTAAATTATCCACCTTTTAATTATCCAATCTTAATATTTATTATTTTAAAATATCGTATTTTTGTTTAAAATTCTTTTACTGATTATAATTAGTGGGAGAATTTAAAACAAAAAATCGACATTTCAAAGTACGTATACTTTTGCAAAGTATTAAAAAATTTGCGGCACGTATTAGAAATGGTGTGTAAGAAATCTTACAATGAGCTAAAGAGAGTTGTTTTGGTTTTGAGTACAAGACGCACTAATACCTCTCCGGGGGATTTGCGACAAATAGCGTCGTGTTCGGGGCTTTTGCTAAACGAACGAACGAAAGTTGGGCCAAAGCGCATTAAGTTGCCTACCTACGCAACCAACTAACTACCTTTGGTGGTATTTTAAAACTACAAAACAATTTTTTTTAAGTAGGTAAATGCAATATTGCAACAATACAAAGTGGGGTAAATATTTTTTATTTCTAATTTATGCATATTTAAATCTATATAATTTTTGTTTCTACTACATACATATTTTTTAATTGAAGTAGGTATGTAATTAAATAATTTTTAATATGTTAACTATGGTTTCGCGTAAAAATCGAACAAATTTTGGACATTTGTTTGCAAGTGATGCCAGAATTGAATATATTTGTGTTACCTTGTTTGTACATCTAAATGGTACTTTTTTTTCAAAAAAAAATTTTTATCCATTGACCCCTGTGGTTTTCAGGCCTTAAGTCACTCTACTGTGTTAAAAATAGATAAATTTCGATATTTTGTAATAACATTTTTATTTAAAAACGTATCGATTTGAAATTAAGATAAAATGTAGACCTTATTAGTGGCAATAAATCCACGTATTATTTTTTTTAGATTTTAATATACAGGGGGCACGGTGGACAATTTAATTTAAAATTTTACCATTTTTTAAGGGTTAAAAAGTCGAAGAAGCAACGTTGTTTTATAATTTTGAGTATATCACGTTAAAGTACTGATAATTAACTATTATTTGATATATAAACTTCTAAATGCAAATTATGTTTCTACGAGAGACACCATTTTTAAGTTAAGCCTTCAAAGAGCGTAATACTAACGTGTTTTACAAATTATAAATTCTTTTAACTAGTTTTATAAGATAATGTATTATATATTACATACAATATTTTATATATAACATACAATTCTTACATATTTATTTAAAAAAATCGCCATAGATGGAGCTAAAATTAGTTTTATTTATAAATTTTAAATTTTTTTAAGTTTACTAATTTTGATCATAGTAGGCATCACAGACTTATCTCTATGGTAACCTACCATTGGAAGCATGACAGATAATTTAACAGTTCAGTTTATAAGTTGCAAATGACTGATTGCGTTTCAATTTATAAGTGTACTTTAAACTTAAAATATTAATTTATTAAAATGAATACACTAAATAATAATTATAGACAGTATCAGCAAGTTAGAAATTATAACCTACTTTAATTTTATTTTTTGCTCCACAACCAAGCTTCAATTTATGTTTTACTCGATAAACAAGCTTCAATTTTCCTAACTGAGGAAAGTAATATTTACCCAATAAATAAATTAGAATAAAGACTTTTTATGTTGCAATCGGCTATTTAGATATACCTACCTATATTTTTATTCATTTTAATATAATGCTATACAGGGTGTTTCTGGAGAAATGCAAACGGTATGGATTTGAAATTTTAATAGAATATACAATTTGATTTAGACTATACATAAAGTCAATAGTTTTCAAGATATTAATTTTTTTCGTTAAAATGCACGTTAATCAAAATAGCCTCTAATTTGTTTGTTGACATGGGGTTGGAACTTTTGGAATATTAAAACATTGTTTAGTTTTTTAAAAGTTTTTCAACAAATACCTTGAGAAAAACCACTTGAAATTAGGCAAACTTCAAACAATAACAACGTTTTTATTATAAATGTAAAACCCTGTATGTTTTAACATAATCAAATAGAACATTAAAGAATCTTTCGATTGGTATTATAGTAACTCTTTCCTAAAGTTAAAATTTCAGAGACATTTAACAATTTCTAATATTTTCAATACTATTTTGTATCAACAAACCTCTGAAATTCTACATGTGGTTTAATGTAACAGTATCCATGGTTACCACCAAATCTGTCATTGTTTAAAATTAATTAAAATATTTGATTGAAAAAATAATAACTCAAAAAATATTGACTTTAGGTATAGGATATGGTATAGCCATTTTACTCAGAATTTTATGTAGAATTAAATAATGTAAAAATATATGAGGTATTCCGGTAAAACAGGAAGTATTATTTTGTTTAAAATAATTTAGGAAAATAGTCTAAAGCGAATACTTTACGCTATTAAAATTTTAAATCGATATCTTTCGCGATTCCCTAGAAACTTCCAACCGACTAAGTACGTGAAACACCCTGTATATTAAACGTCATTTATGTGTTATGCTTTACTTAATTATTAATAAAAGATAAAACAATATTTGTATAAAAATGACAAAATGTACTAAACTAAGCATTTATGAATACTGCTACTGCTAATTCAAAACTGATCCTGGCCACAGAAACATCATTTGCATAAAAAAGTTAATATATCAAATAATAGTCAAATATCAATACTTTCACGTGCTAAACTCAAATTTATAAAACAAAGTTGCTTCTTCGATTATTTACCCTTTAAAAATTGTCAAATTTTAAACTAAATTATCATCAGCGCCCCCTGTACGTTAAAATCTAAACAAAATTTTTTCATTGATTAATTGTCATTGGTAAGATCTACATTTTGTCCAAATTTCAAATCGATACGTTTTGAAATAAAAAAGTTATTTAAAAAAAATGAAATTTCTTCATTTTTAACACAGCGAAGAAAAAAATTAAAATAAAAACAAAGTTGTCAATGGACGAGATTTTTTTTTTGAAAAAAGTACTGCATCAAGATGTAGAAATAAGGTAAAAAAGTTTCAATCGATTTCTTGAACCCTTGCAAATCGACCGTTCGATCCTTTCGCGAAACCGTAGTTAATTATTTTATATTTGTTATAAATCTTTTTTTGTCTTTTAAAGATTTTTAATTTTAAAATTTATTTGACTTTTTTATAGGATACCTCTTCTACTACGATTTTTGTACAATTTCTTGTTATTTCACGGTGCTGTTCTGAGAGGTGATTTTTGGACTTTGTGTGAAACCTAATTTTTTTATATTCTTGTTAATTAGAAGAAGAATTTAAGAGCAAAATAAACAAAACTGACGGTTTGAATTGTTTTAATTGGCTGTTTATTAAAAATATTATGCACTCTTTCAATTATCCAATTAAAACTAGCGATTTAATTTAAATATTTAATATTTGCATAACTAAAAAAAAGGTTTTTGCAATTTTTTTTATATATTTTACTGTTTTGTTGCAATAAACGTTCAAACTTGTAATCTAACCTTTGACGTATACATTTATGTTCCCTTAATTAATATATCCTTAAAGGTTGCCATGAAACTTTGATCTATTAAAAATTTATTTGACGTTTGAATTGTCATTTTCAGTATACGTATTCTCTAATTTTTGTTCTCTCAGAATCGCAAGTTTTAATTGGACAATTGAAAGTGTGCATACATATTTTTAATAAACATCCAATTAAAACAAAATTAACCGTCAAATTTATTTTATTTATTTAATTTTAGTTATGACCTAATTAACAAGAATATAAAAAAAATTAGGTTTCACAGAAAGTCCAAAAATCACCTCTCAGAACAGCACCGTGATTTTTGTATTCCTTTCTCATATTAAAATGGTTTGAACTACATATTCTCCTCTTTCTACTGTTAGTTAATATTTTTTTTTATTAATTTTTGGGATATATTTATGTGCAGTGGCAGATTTACGGGGTAGGCAAGGTAGGCAGCTGCCTAGGGCGGCAAATTTTTACTTTTACACTAGATATAACTATAACTATATAGATATACTTGGGTAATTAAAAATAAAAATGTACATACAACGTTAAAAGTTAAGTGTATCAATTTTTTAAATCTCTAAAAAGAACAAGTAGCAACTTATATAAATTTTATAAGAAGAGTTGGATGATGAAGTTCTCAGAGAAACTTATTCATTTCAAAGCTTGTCTTGAGTATAATGAACAAAATTTGAAACGGCTCACGCCAATTGAAAGTTTTAAATTCTTTAAAGAAAATAATCTGAATGCAGTGTTGTCTATATAATTTTAAATTCATGATTTTGACGTTTTTGAACGTACGTTGTAAGAACCTGTCAGTACCTAAAAGTTTAGAAATCGCCAAAAACAATTTGTTAGGTACATCTGCCATATTAAAATTTGAATCACGTCACGTATTCCGCTTGGCAAAAACTTTTATTTGATACCCTTTACAAGCAGGTTATAAAGAAATAGGTAATCCGCCATCTTGGGGTGACCGTCATATTGGATTTAGTATGACGTCACTCACTTTACCATTTTCTACTCGTTAAACCCTTTCATTTGATGCCAATTACAAGGGGATTAAAAATAAGAAAGTAATCCACCATCTTGGACGCCATTATTAAGTATACCTTTAGATTGTATTGTAAGCAGAACCGAAAGTTTGTTCAAAATTTTAGTTCAATCGGTTGGGTGGAAGTAGGTTAAAATCGACTTTATATATTTGTGGACATGGTAATTTATTTAGTGAAGCTATTATAAAGAGTGTAATAAGTACGGGCGAGTTCGATCAAAATTTGTTTGGTATTTTAGATAATGTTTTATCACGGTGGACATAAAATTCTTTGGAAAGTTGTAGACATCCGTAGACTTTTTTAATATTTTTAAGCTTTACCAAAAACATATGTTAAAAACGACTTTTACTGCAGCATAGTACCACCGTTGAATTCAGTTTGACCATATCTTGCTATTACATTAGATAATGGATGCACCATTTTTCTAACGGCAACCAAACACTCTGCCTTTGCGTGAAAACTACATACCACTATTAAACATAAACTAAAGTAGAAACCACAAATATATGAACGTGACTCATCCGACACATTCGTACGAAGCAATCTATCGAAGGTCACGGTCCAGTGCAGTCCAGTTTGTAAAAAATCTTGAGTGTAATGTTGGTTGCTATACTTATGATATATTTGCTTTTAAAGTTAAATAATTAACATCTAACATAATTAACATCTACGATAATTAAATAAAATGTAATTTTCTTAGAAACTAATTAATAAATAAACTTTTCTTTTAACTTTAATGAAATATTCTATCATCTGATGACAGAACGTACACTCGTGGCGACATCTCTGTTTTTAATATCTAACAAATTTTTAGCCCGATCCAACCTCACTTTCTTCCAATTAAATTCTTTGTAGATATATGGTATTTTTTGGAAACGTAGAAAAAGTATAGTCTGAAACACGTTTGGAATTGCATATTCCCCTCTCGTGAAACCGTCAAACTTGTTACAGAATATACTATTCTTTTAACTGTAAACGCAAATATTTCAGAATTGGTGACAAAAAACAAAAATGTTTACGCAGGTCAGGTACAAAGTGAAGGATATTTAAATTGTGTCAGGTACAAAGTGAAAGATATTTAAATTGTGTGGATATAAAAACAACTTGCGTTAGTTTCACGAAATTTATTAAATATTGACAATTGTTTCGCTACACAGTAGCTTCTTCAGAATGTATTAAACTAATACTAGTACAAAATTTATATAATAAAAATATTTTTGTATTCTAGCCTAGAATTTCTAGGTAATGATTTTTATACGACATCTATCTGTGTTACATAATATAAACCACTGCCACTACAACGTTTAAAACGATTATTAATCCGTAAACACACACCGTTTATTTAAAGTCCAAAAAACGTACAATAACAATTGCAATAAAGTCCAATAAACATGCAATAACAATTGCAATAAAAACCACTAGCACTACAACGTTTAAAACGATTATTAATCCGTAAACACACAGCAGAAACACAATATGCAAAAACAAAGATCATATGATATATAAAAACAAATGGCCGACGGTAAAGTTGGTTGCCTTACTATGTAATAAAATAAAATAAATGCCTAAAACACGAACTCTACTGAATATAAGTAACAAGCTAGGACACGCGTCATATGTCCATCTTTGTCCAACACCTAGGCAGTTTTACATCACAGATGGCGCATTTTAGACCGGATGCTTAAAAACCTACGTGTGAGTACATTTACCGCTGCATCGAATGTACAAGACAAGTAAAACATTACTGCTAGCATGTCTGAGATATGTTCGGCACCCGATGAGTCACGTTCATATATTGGTGGTTTCTACTGTATCTATGTTAAGGTGTTCTGGTTTCGGACATTTGCTTAATTCTATCAGATAATTTGGTGTTATGAATGTATAGTTAGCCTGAAAAGTATAGTTTGCGTTAAAACTGCCTTCCTATTTTAAAAGTTTATACAAAACCAAGAAATTTATTTTAAATTTTTGGGTGAACAACCAAGATTAAATTAATTGACTGTGAAAACTACTAAACTGACTTTATTGTAAAAAGTTACAAAACAAGAACCGGCAGGTTACCGCGTAACTTCAGTACGGATTTAAATTTTATTGGGGCCACCCTAATAATTATATTTATAACATTTTAATTTGAAGACTATTTTGACAATCAGTATTATTTAATTTTAAAAATTTAAGGACTACGTAACCTTACATACAATTACTTGTTTACTTATATACTTATTAACAATTTCCCAGAGCTTAAGTGCCTCAAATTTTTCTAAAATTCTAAAATCCGAGTATTCCCTTCATGAATCCACTTGCAAATTTCTGAAGATATCCAGTAAAGAGGTTAATAGTCTAAGAACCGACATCTATTTGAATATTGTTTTTTTTAATGAGTTATAGCTTCTATATCAGGGTCATTTGGATCGGAGCAAATAACTGACGCCAACATGGCATAATGGCTGAGACAAATAGCTTTTGGTAGTCCAGTGGCACCACTACTATAATATATTATAGCGCTCGGTATTTTTTATGTTGTCTATTTTCACTGGTTCAAAGTTTTCTTCGCCAGGTTGAAGTTTGTTGCCATTTTTTACAAACAAAAAAGGAATATTACTTAAAATCAATACATATTTAGAAAGTCAGTATCGCTCTCCATTTCCCGAATTTGAAACAGAAAGTTTTATCAAAACTCACTTGCACTTAAAAATATTGATTTTTATAGCGCTCGATCGACGATGTGAGAGTAACGTGACAGGTGAAGTGACTTAAAACAGAATTCTACCTAGCCATTTTTCGAGTTGTGACCAAAACCTAAAACGGCTTTACATGTCTGTTTGTATTTTATTATTATTATTAACTGGTTTAGGGTTCCCTGGGGCGCCAGACAGTTCCCAATGATGGTCCCTATCTGGGTCACACAAGATCTTTTAATCGCTCTATGACCCCCAACCGCTCCCCCCATTGACTCCCAGGTCCGCCCCTTAATTCCGGTCTTCTTCCAGAAGCCCAGAAGTATTTTTGGGGTGCAGACCTTTAGGGTCTCCAGGTCCATCCTCTCTGCTCCATCTGACTCTTGTCTGTGCCTCACGGTCAGCACTTGCATGGGGGGTTTCGTCCCCTTTCCTACACATCCTACACCAGGTCCTTTTTCTAACTTACTGGCAAAGGCTTGTCCTTTTCTAAATGGTCGATTTAATTGAACTACTCTGGGACAATCTAATCCACGAGAAAGTAGTGCTGTAGAAAAACTTGAAATTATCTTAGTTGAAGCAGATCTTGTCGACATTCTGATACTCAATGAGTAAAGCATGAAATACAAATATAAACATAAACATAAACATAAACCACAGACTAAACATACTTTTTTCTTTGTACCTAATACAAAATTTTACAAGGGTGGTAAGTCGTCCAATTTATTACATAAGGGTGAATCTTATATTTAACATTTTTATAGAGCATTTTAAAGTTTTAGATAATTTAAGGCGTTAAAAATGTCGAGTCAGCACATTAACTATCGATGTAAACTGGGAAAAAATGTAACAAACTACATGTATTCCACTTCGTCCCAATTATGTACCTAGTACTAGTCCGGAGTTCGGACTCCGAACGAACATTCGTTTGACATTCGCGTAACGATCTTGACAAGAAACGAGCTTGGTAAGAAGCACAGTCTGTGGCAAGAAGTTTATAATCGACCATTCTTTACAAAATATTTTGTCCCACAACATAAACGTAGTTAGAATTTTTAGCAAAAGGGGGCAAAATAATTTTAGCTTTTTCTTTCAGGCTGTTGATATAACATAAGTTATTCAATTATGATAAATTTGCGTTGTATAAAAACAATATGAAATATAATTGGTATAAAATGAATACAATATTAAAACTTTATTACTGTAATAAACAAAGTATTTTGTTTATTACCGTAATAAAGTTTTAATATTGTACCTATTCGTATTCGTATATCAGATATTAGATTATAGATTATTAGATATTACTAATCGCCGACGGTGGTCTAGTGGTTAGTGCTGCTGACTACAAGCCGGAGGTCGTGGGTTCGAATCCCACCAGGGGTATGGCTGTTTATTTGTGTTGTCCTATTGTGTAATAGTCCTTCGGAGGGGACTTTAAGCCCGCGGTCCGTTCCTACCCCTAACCCGCACAAGCCATTCAGTTGGCTTATGGGACTTCTTAAGAAGTAAGGGTGGAACTAAAAGAGCACTTTTGTATATAAACTTTTTGTACTATCTATAGATAGTAAATTAATAATAATTTTATTTTTTTAATGATTTCTTAAAATAATTTTGTTTAAGGGATTTTTTTAAGATTAGTGCAAATGTAAAATATAATGCTAAAAAAATATTAATTAATATTAATATTAATTTTATTATACTTACTTAACCTAATTACAATAACAGTTTAATAATTAATAATTATAATTAGTGTAAATTTCATTTAAATTTAAAAATCTTTTCTTTCGCGGTGAAGCATAAACTTGGTTATGTTTATTAATAAACAATGTTTTTGTATGTCAGACTGACAGACTCCGACTGTTGACGCTCGATTTGAGCGTCAAAAAGTGTTGAGCGTCAAAATTTGATCGCGAAACTGTTTTGACGCTAAAACACTAGCTTCCAGCGTCAACATGAAATAGGGACTTGTATTGTTGACACTATCAACTTGACAGATCTATCAGTTATCTATACCTAACTGTTTTGATTTTAAGGTTAAGTATTCTTAAATGCATTTGCGTTTATGAAGATTATTTGCCTTATATTTAATTTTAAATATGGGAACGATATTTAAAATAATATTTATATAAAAACCTATAGATGTATTATTTGTACGTAAAAATAGCTGTAATTTATTGTTTACAATTGTCTTCTTTTTCTTCTTCTTTTTTCATTGTTCCACTAGTGAAACAATATTTTCATTATTTAACCAGTTTTACAATTAGCTTACTTTGTTTAGTGTTTTCGAGTGTATACTGTCTCAATTCCACGCGATTGTAGTAAAAAATAATTTAAATGCCCTATTAAACAATGTTATAAATAATTTGGTTTAGGACCCACTAGATATTTTTTCTTATGAGAATTTCTCACTAAATAAAAAAGGTAGGTACTTACATTTTTTCTGTTCTTATTTTTAATTCATAAATATTATATGTCTCTTAAATTGAGAACTTTCGTTTGACTGTTTGTAAGAGTAAAATGTAACTAAATTATTTTTTTTTTAATTCTTGCGGCCAACAACACATTATTGTTAGAGTTAAATGTAATTAAGTAATTAATTTTTATGGTTAAATGGCCCATAAAAACAAAAAAGTTTAGCTTAAAACAGCTACACAAAAAATATTCAATTTTAAAATATTATTAACAATAATTATAATTATAGACAGATATAACTGATTGGGAAGGCGTTCGACACGGTTTGGCTAGAGGGCCTCATTCATAAGCTCTTTTGCCTCTACATTTTCCCCTGGACCACCAATCTACTTATTTAATACCTTTACGGCAGATCTTTTTAGGTTGTCGTAAACGGTTCCAAGTCGTCTGTTTAGCGTATAGGCGCAGGTGTTCCGTAAAGTACGGTGCTAGCGCTAAAGCTGTATACTGCGGATATGCCGAAAATGCCTTAAGCTAATCTTGGTTTATACGCTGACGACATTACCCTTTATTCGACCTGTTTTAGCTCTTTAGTTGCCAACGAACAATTAAAGATATTTATAAATCGTATTCATGTCAGAAATGGAAGGTCAAAACCGAGTTGATTAACTTTACGCTCAAGTTCACAAACAACTAAATCTTCTCACCACTCTCCCTAGAGAACCATACTGCAGCACTCTGTAAAATATGTCGGTATTATTTTAGACAGACATTTGTCCCCCATATAACTTTGTTAAAGGTCAGGATACTTCTAGCTCTTGAAGCTGTTTACCCTTTTATCATTAAAAACTCCACTGTCAATCAAAAACAAGACTATACTAAACAAATCCTGCATCAGACCGGTAATCAGCTATGGTTGCCCGGTGTCGTGCGGTAACACTCAATACATGGTTTTGCAACGACTGCAAAATAATGCGCTTCGGACATCGGATTGATATGCATGAGATAGCAAGCCTGCCTTATATAAAAAAACATGTCATGGATACTACGCCTTCACCCATTTTTACGCTTATAAGCGTATATAGACGATACCATAATACGCGTTATAAACAGGGCTTGATCTCTGGAAGATTACCGATATTTTGCGACCTCTAATGTATCACTGATACCGCGATACCATAACCCTTAAAACGTTGACTGTCGCTGTTTGGTGACAGGCGTGCGAACTGGGGGTGTGTGCGTAGTTGTTGGCCGTAGAGCTGTCAACGTTTACACACCCTTCAAATTCAACCGCAGTACTTGCTCTATGCTTATTTTTGTGCCAATTTTTTTTAAGTGGTATTTTTTAAATTATTTAGCTTACTGCTTTTACCTGGATCAAGCTGACCCTATACTCGCCCAGCGAAAAAAGTTTATAAATGTATTTTATTCTACAAATATCAACTTATGCATCTGGTTTACTTAGGTATGCTGTGGGCAGTGCAGTTATGTACATAAATAGGATAAAATATATATTTTTTAAAAATTTGCAAAAGCCGAGTATTGCATCTATATATACTATATAAAAAGGATAACTAGCCTTAATATACATTAAAATGTCCTTTCAGTTCAGGTTTTAATACTTTTTTGTTTTTACAATCATAATTTACAAAATATTAAAAGATTTGAAAATAAATATTCTTAAAATAACGTTAGGTGTCAAAAACAGATGTGCACATGGAGTGACGGATGAATTAAAATTATTTTAATTTTCTCCGTTGACAGACCGATGAAATGTCATCATTTTTTAATTATAATTGGACCAATATTCAGGGTCGTCTCTAAGGTTTTGGCCGCTCCGGGCAAACTTGAAACGGCCGCCCTCTCGAAATACACTACAAATATTTGGAAACATTTAATAAAAAGTAAAAATAAAAATTATAGTAAACTTAAAAACTCAACATAACAAAAAAATATATTAAATAACAAATTTTGTCTATAAATAAAATATTTTATTTTACATATCGCTACCTTGGTTTGGTATGCCAATATCTCAAAAATGAAATTTTTGCATGAAATATAAATACTGCATTTAATGAAATTCCAAAGTGTAAAGTGCAATATAAGTTATATTTTTGTGCATTGGGTCTACATTTCTTCATAACATAGTTTTAACTAAACAGCATTTATTTAAAAAAATCTAACTTCTCTATTATGAAATAAGAATATCTGTATCAAAGGTAGGTTAATGTATAAGAACTGTTGGAATATTGTGCAACAACAATAGTCAACGTTTATAAAATAGGAAATAAACCACATGGCAAGCGAGTGAAAATTTTATGGCATTGGCACCCTTGACTTTAAAATATACTACGAGGCAGAGTCAGTCCGAAACCACCCTCAGCGAAATATAGTCGTCACAGATGTTATTTGTATTTATCTCTTATTTATTATTTATTATTTATTATTTGTTACCTACTTCTCAATAAAGTGTACCTACTTAGTTATCTCGTTCTTAAATACAATTGTGCTTAAATAAAATCCAACAGGTTATGGGCCCAGTTAATCTATGTGAGTGAGTTCGGAGTTTAAAGACAATACAGGAATATAGTTTTTACAAATAGTGTGCTGCAGCAAAAGTGAGAGAACAATCAAGGTTCGAAGATGTCGGGAGGTTCGCGTTTTTTATACGGTATCGCGAAATTGAACAGTTCAAATTATCAAATTTGGAAGTATAAGGTCGAATTTTTGCTGATCAGTGAGGGGATATGGGACGTGATCGCTGAGCCAAGGCCAGGTGTTCCAGACGAAGCCTGGATTAGAAAGGATGATCAAGCTCGAGCAGCAATCGGACTCCTTGTCGAAGATAGCCAGTTAATCCACATTAGACAAGCAAAAAGTGCTCTCGACGCTTGGAATTCATTAAGGGACATCCACCAGAAGGGATCGCTATCCACCAAAGTTTTCTTGTTAAAGCGGATATGCAGATTAACTCTAGAAGAAGGCGGTAATATGGAACTCCATATAAACCTAATGATGGAGTTGGTGGAAAAATTATCGGCCATGGGGGAGGTGCTAAATAATCAGTTAATTGTTGCTATGCTATTAAGTAGTCTGCCGGATTCTTATGGCACGCTAATTACTGCACTGGAAAGCAGGGATGAGAAGGAGTTAACAATGGAACTAGTGAAAGCAAAATTATTAGACGAATATGGTCGACTAAAGGTGTATCAAAAACAAGGGATGAAGAAAGTGACGCGGCAATGAGGGCGTCGGCTTCTTATCATCATAAAGGGCAACCCAGGCATTCAGGAAATTCGGCGAACTTGGTAAAGAAAACACAGTGCTATTTTTGTAAAGAACCTGGTCATTACAAAAAGTTTTGTCGAAAATATCAAGCTTGGAAGTGCAATAAAGAAAGGGCAAATGCAGTTACAGATGGTTATTCTGAGAATCAAGTGGATGAGACCTGTTTTATAACACAACAAAATGTGGAGACAGATTTATGTCATGAAGTGAGTGTTTGTTTTGGCCTGCAAATAAGACAACAAAAGGACGTTTGGGTAATCGACTCTGGGGCGACAAGTCATATGGTTAATAACAAGGATTTCTTTAAGGAATTTCATCGAAACACGAACGGAAATGTAAGTCTAGCAAATGGTCAAAAGGCTGAAATTAAAGGGACCGGGTCGGGTGTTGTAAAGTTTGTCAATGGGGCCAATAAGGACATTAATATAAAGATTGACAACGTTTTGTTTGTGCCAAACTTGGAAGTTAATTTACTTTCGGTGCGGAAATTAACAGCTAAAGGTTTTAAAGTGCTGTTTAAGGACAACGTGTGCGATATTGTGGAAGGACAAAAAGTGCGGGCAACGGCCAAACAGGTAGCCGGACTTTATGAGCTTCAAACGGTACCGGTGCAAGCAGACAATAAAGCGTGTATAGCAATAAAGGGCGGTCATAGTACACAGTGTCAGCACATGTGGCATAGACGTTTCGGGCATCGCGAAGTGGCAGCGATTAAAGACTTACAAAACAAAGGACTAGCGGCCGGTATAAAAGTTACGGATTGCGGAATACGGGAAACTTGTGAAGTTTGCATTAAAGGAAAAATGGCAAGAAAAACATTTCCAAAAAGGTCGGAGAACAGGTCAAAGAAAATTTTAGACCTTGTTCATACGGATGTTTGCGGACCCATGCAATCGGTTACACCTGGAGGAAAGCGGTACGCGTTGACCATAATAGATGACTACAGCCGGTACTGTAGGGTTTTTCTAATGGCTCAAAAATCCAAAGTAGCAGAACTTATTAAGCAATTTATCGAAAAAATGAAAACCAGTTTGGAAAAAAAACCAAAAATAATTCGATCGGATAGAGGAAAGGAATATGTCAACGAAGAACTGAAAAATTACCTGAAAATGGAGGGCATTCAGATTCAGTACACGGTTGCTTATACACCTGAGCAAAACGGTGTGGCCGAAAGGAAAAATCGCTCACTCTTGGAAAGTGCACTGAAAGAAATGCATAGGTTTTGGTAGCAAAAAACAATATGCTGAAAGCAATGTGTTGGAAAGAGTATTATATTTGTGGACATTACAAACAAACGGTAAAGTTTTGCGCTTACAACAAATGTCAAAATGCTTGTAGTAGTAAGCATATGAACTCTTTATGTTTTGCTTTACGGACAAAATCTTTACTTTCTGTGCAAACAGCATTTTGCTTATAGCAAACTGACATTTGCTGGCGTAAAAAATGTGCGTTAATTGAAGATTGTGTTTACAGAACATACTTTTTTATTGATAATACAAAATAAAGTAATGTACATAGTTGGTTGCAAAGTATTTAATTTTTTTGAATTATATTTAATTAAGTACCTACCTAACAAGGTAATAGGTAAATACAAGAAGAAATAATTATAAATTATGTATTTATTGGTTGTTATAATAACAATACGTGACGCATGAGTAAAAAATATGGATCGAGTAAAGTAGCTAGTGTAGTTGGTAAATATTTTAGAGTTGATATTCAGTGTAAAAGGCACCAATTATTTAACTCTATAGCTTAATATTACTCTACATAACTCTATATTACATTATTTGAAAGTGTAATAATAACGTAACTCTAAAAATATTATATTTTTTACTCGAATGTCTAATACAATCGCATTAGTGTTAATTTAGACTTTGTAAAAGGTAAAACATTTACACTATAGTGTAAATGTATATACAAATTAGTATTTTTAACCGCTATTTGCGTTAAATTTACCCTAGTTTTCCTATTGCTAGTGTATTATTGTTTTGGATTAGAGTAAAATAACACTAAGCGATTATATTTTTAAACTAAAAATAGTTAAATCTACGTCTGTAAATTTGTAAACTATAGTTTAGTGCTGTTTCCAAGGGCTGTTTAATGTTTGGTTTAATGTTTGGGTGCCGCTGCATAATACGCATAAAATAGGTATACCTATTTATTTCTAATTATTTATATTAAAGATATTTTATTGTAAAAACTTGAAATGTGATTAAGCATTATGTCTAAAACCGATAATAACAGAAACGAGCCAATTATGTAAATCCCGTTCAAAATGGATGCATTGATTTAAAAGAAACATTTTTTTGAGTTAATTTAAATGTTTTAATAATTTTAGTTATACAATTTTTTTATTTTTGTTATTTTTCACCTAATATATTTTTGAATTTAAATATATGTTTTTAATTTTCCTCTCTTTATAGCAATTAAGGATAGAGTAATTTTTACTCGATTTGAATGTAAAGTTTACTAATCAGAGTAAAAAAGGTATGCATATTAACTAAAAATAGAGTAGTTAGTTTAATCTGAAAGATTAAATAATTTCCTTAGATACTATTGTTAACACAATAGTATCTAAGAAAGTTAACCGTAAGTTAAACTTAACCAACGATTGAAAAACCGGCCCTAAATGTTATAAAAAAAGTGTAAAATATTACTCTAATTAACAAAACTATTTTTCCCGGGTCACTACTCAGAGTGACCTTAACACACAGTAGTGTTAAATTTATGCACTAGTAAATTAAATGTACCACTAAATACCGTTATAATATTTTCTCTATAGAAATATAAATTATTACACTATCATCAGTGTAAATATATAACTCTAAAAAAAGTCGTCGCATATGGAATGTTTTTAGAGTTTACTAGAGTTAAATATCTTCACTACTTTTTTTACTGTGTATGCATGTCTATGTTATACTTAAAAATAATTTATTTATAACATCTTAAAAAATTATTAAAAAAATTAAATGTCTTTTAAATTTAATATTTAATAAAAAAATAAGTATGTTAATGGTTAAAATCAATGTTAAACCCAAATATTTTTTATTTTTATTTTAAAAGGTTTTCATGCACACGACCACATCTGGTTTTCATCTATGAGTATTGATTTTTTCAAGAAGGGCAATAAAACCCCACTTTTACCTAAGATAAGAATTTTTAGGGGCTGCATGAGACCTCGGCACATTAGTAAAAACCCAGCATTAAGTTTGTTCACTTATTCATGTACACATGTAACATTTACATTACATTTATATTTGTTTATTAAACTATGTTTTAATGATATTTCAACACATACGAGAAAAAATAACTAACAAAGTTATTATCAAAAATTTTTACCAGCAAAAATATAAATTTAAAAAAGGCAAAACATATGCCCGAAGATTACCAGACTTTCCATCTGGCCACCACTAGGCCATTTTGAGATTTGTTCGTGTGAAGATTGCATAGCAATTTGTGTACCCTTACATTAGTTACTATCAATGGAGATTCTCTTAATATGTGGATATTTTAAACGTAAGTATTGTATTGTTTTTATATTTAATGTGCAAGTTTGTAGTAGACATAAAAGCTAAAATCCGAAAACATCTTAAGTAAAATAAGTGGACTCGGTGATGAAAATATAATACAAGATAGGCAATTTTACTTTGTATTGAAACATAATTGAAGTTTTTTCTTTTTCATAGAAGTAAGAACCACAAGGATTTTATTTATTTTGTCACATTTATTGTCTACACACACTTTAAAACGCAAGCGATCACAGTGTTGGCGGCCGTCAAAGACTGAAGTTGAAGAAGGATTTATTATTCACATAAAGGTATGGGTTGGTATCTTTTATTTTATTTTATTACCTAGGTATAAGTGTTTGTGAAATGTACATTTTTTGCGAGTCCATTTCACTTTATAGGAAACTGTTTCTGCAAAAACGAGTCTTCCTAATTGTAGTCAAACATCACATGTTTAATCCGTAGTTACCGAATTTAATCCAGTAAATTTTATGTGTATTAAAGTATTTTTTTGTCTTTCGTTCTAGATAACTGGTAAATTGAACGACGTGTTGAAAAGCAATTGCTTTAAAGTGCAAAAACTAAAGTCATTTGGACTGTCCCTCCAACCAACACCTGTAATTATTGGACCTTCTCTGGACGAAATCGAATCGTATTTGTAGTTTGGTTGAATTTAAATGTACCTAGTTATTATAATATATTTTTCTACATTTGTAAAAAGTGTTAAATTATTTTTAACCTCCCCTACCCATTTGTTTCCTACTGCAGCAAATATTATATAATTATCTGCTGCTAACACAAATTTCTTTGCTATGCCTACATATGAGCATTTGTTATAAAAAATACTTTTTGGCTACCAATACAAATACTTTTTACCATTTCGGGCAAACTTAATTGCACTATGTACAAATATTGATTTGTTGTAATAAGTAAATGCTTGCTACCAAGACACATAATGATATCAACACAGAACAAATACTGCTGCTACTTCGAACAAATTTCTTTGCTCTGCCTACAAATAAGCATTGGCTATCACAAGTTATTTTTTGTTACCAATACAAATATGTCTTACTATTTCAGGGCAACTTAATTGTTCCACCTACAAATAAATATTTGTGCAGACTGCATAAACCTTCTAGCAAAATATAAATGTTGTAGTAGCAAAAGTTTTCGCTGTCGCCATTTTAACATATAATATTTGTAATAATTACTATTTTTGAGTAATAAGGAGCAATGCATTTCTTTCAGTGTGCAAGGTGCATGTTGTACGACGCGGACATGGACAAGAAATATTGGGGTGAAGCGATAAATACCGCAAATTAATTGCAAAATAGGCTACCATCAAAATCTACAGAAAAAACACCGTTCGAATTATGGCATTTAAAGACACCGAATGTTGACCACCTGCGAGTTTTTGGCTGTAGAGCATACGCTCATGTTCCTAAAGAATTGCGAAGAAAATTGGATGAAAAGGCGGTGGATTTTTTATTTGTGGGATACTCGGAAGAATCAAAGGGTTATCGTTTATTGGATAAAAACACCAATAAAATAAAGATAAGCCGGGATGTCGTTTTTCTCAATGACCAAGAAGTAAAACAGTCACTTAAAGAGAATAAAACGATTAAAAGTAAAGATCCAGGTAACAAAGTTAAAATTACGTTGAATTGGAGACGATCTAAGGAAAATAAAACAACGGCGTGTCTTCAAAATTTGAAAAATGCAGTTTAAGAAAATCAGAAAAATTTTAAAGAACCTGTGGAAGTCCTGCAGGAAATAGAGGACAAGAATGAAGACAAAGAAGAACCAAGAAGATTCGCCAGGTCGAATAAAGGTGTGCCACCCCACAGGTATACAGGAGACGAAAAGCTGTATACGATGGTTAGTTTTAACGAAGATCCAAAGAACAGGAAGGAGGCATTTTCTGGACCAAATTCAAAGGAATGGGGGCGGCAATGGACGAAGAAATTAATTCGTTATTGTCAAATAATACCTGCACTGAGAAAAAAATATCGTAAACAATACCAGAATTTGGGTCTTATTTACCAGTAGTCGTGGTTGTATATGCCCCAAACGCTACATGTAGTTATATTTACCACGACAATTTAGTTTTATGGAATTAGTATTGTACACTATGTCCGAAGCGCTAAGTATTACTAACGTTGTCGTGGTAAATTATTCTACCACTGTCGGGTGAATAAAAACGACTTTGACGTTATTATTATTGATAAATTATTAGTTTATATTTACTAAAATGCCATACTTATCATTAACATCAAAATATTAAAAATACTTACTATGTTACTATGTTATACAGGGTTTTCCTTAATGATATGCAAATATTTAAAGGTGTCTATAAAAACTCATGTTATAAATAAAATAAAAGTCGCCAATGTATATGAAAATATTGTGTGTGAAATATTAAGTATTTTTGAAAATGAAATTAGTAGAAGAACTTGAAGTAGAAGGAGTAAGGGCTTGGAATTCTAGTGATTGAATACTAATATTCTCACTGTACACTTCTGGAACTTCAGCTTCTTGTAACAGTATCTCAGAAGACATAATAAAATATAAAAACAAAAGAAATTAATAAATAATAATGACCGGCAAATATTTCATGGTGTTATTCCTCATGTCATAATATGAAGAAAAGTTAACTTGCTTCGTTTTCAAGATACATCGTGTTAAAGTTTAAAAAAATTAATTTTTACTATTGTTTACCACTGTTTTCTTATTTTATCTTTTTTACATCAAACAATTAAAAATACAAGTTCTTTGTTCCCTTTTTTTAAATTATGCTTAGTTTCAAGAAAAAAACAACAAACATTTTTTTCTAGCTCATCCCATGGGGCAGATCCATAAAAACAAAATTTTAAGAAGTTTTAATTTTTTTCTCGAAACCTAAGCAACATTAAAAAAACACTAGGAACAGTTATATTGTTAAATATTTAATCTACAGAAGCTATCAAACTTAAAAAAAAAAAACAGTGGGGTACAATATTTTTACCATAAATATTAATTAGGTAACCCTTTTTCGCCATGGCGCGCCACTGAAATTATTTATTTAAATCTAGTTACAACAAAAGATGACCCTTATTACTGCTAATACACTTTTCAAGTGTTATTAAAATCGGCGAAAAATTAATAAAAACTTTTTTTAAATTTTGACATGCTGTATCTTAAAAGCGATGCAAGTCAGTCAAAAAGTTTTACCTTAAAAAATAAGAGTATACTCTACATATATGTTTGGTAACATAAATATGTAATGCTTGTTTATATAGGGTATACCCTTAGGGCGAGCAACCCTATGCATGCAGGAAAAGTTAAAATTAAGCCTCCAACTAGGTATGCAAACCATGCTGAAACGACAACTAGGTTTGGACTTACTGGACATATTAGACTCTTGTACCTGGGTGCACTATTAAACCCCCGAGTCATAATACGGGGAGCTATAAGATCCCTAATAATTAGGGACAATAATTTTATACTATATTATATTATACTTAAAACCCATAGATATGCCCTAAAATATGTCCTAATAAGCTTACCACGAAACGTCTGTATTAAAGTTTCCATCCCCCATGCCGTTAAATATTGTTCCATCTAATTAAAATTAAAACAATCATCCCATCACCAATTTATTATGATGTGAATAAATAACTTACATTTAATTCCATGGTAAACACTATTTTACTTTAAAAATCTATGCTGCAATTCACACCACACATAAAAAAATAACAACTTGACACAACTTGTTGACAGCAAGGTCTCGTAGAATTCTAACGGTCAGAATTTTAACGAAAATCCTAACTATGCGCACAACGTGGGAATTGCCATATTTGATTTATTTGCCGCCTTTAATTTAAATTTAATTTTTTTTAATCTTTTACTTTTGATGTAAACACAACAAAATTATACATTATATTAATCATAAAAACCATTAGTTAAACCATTTTATTTAACAATCTAGCTTAATTACAGTTACCCTTTGTCGTGGTAAAACACACCATCGATTCCAGTATTAATAAATGCAAGGCTTAACAAATATTCGACTATTCTGATTTTCTCGGATTTTGACAACAGTGTGGGTGTGTTTTACCACGACACTGTCATACAGAACTACTTCGCATGTCATCGTTTTGTAGTGGTATAATTTACATTTTTTGTCGGTATTTCTTAGAGCAATATCAGGGTATCAATAACTAAACTGTTTTTACTACTACTTATGGTAAATTACAAATTCAATTTTTCTCTCAGTGTGGGAGCTTGTACAGAAGCCGGAAGGTCGGGACATAATCAGTTGTAAATGGGTGTTCAAAACGAAGCGGGACGCAGCAGGGAGCATAAATAAGTACAAGGCAAGGTTAGTGGCACGAGGGTTTTCCCAGAAATTTGGAGTTGATTACGACGAAATATTTGCCCCAGTTGTAAGGCACACGACATTTCGGCTGCTACTGACCATAGCAGGTAAATAGGGACTCTTTATTGCTCATTATGATGCAAAAACAGCTTTTTTGAACGGGGTGCTTAAAGAGACAATTTTTATGAGACAACCTGAGGGTTATTTAGAGCCTGATAAAGAAGAAATGGTGTGTAAATTAAACAAAAGCATTTACAGGTTAAAACAGGCAGCAAAAGCCTGGAATGATGAATTGAACATTGTTTTAAAAGGCCACCAATTCAACCAAAGTCAAGCAGACCCATGCTTGTATATTAAAACCGAGGAAGGGAAAGTCATTTACATTGTCGTTTACGTAGATGATTTTTTAATTGCAAGTAGTGATAAAAGGCTAGTAAAGCAGACAGCAGAATTTTTTAAAAATCATTTTGCTCTGATGGATTTGGGGGAGCTAAAGCACTATCTTGGTATACAAGTGAACAAGGATGATGATGGTTTTTATCGGATTAATCAAACGCACTATATATGTACATTATAAGTTCGTTTCGGGTTACAAGACGCAAAAACCTCGAATTATCCATTGGACCCACAGTACAATAAATCCAGGATTAAGGAACACGAAGCGATGAAGGATGGCGAAAAATATCAGCAATTAATTGGGGCATTGCTTTACATATCGGTAAATACGAGGCCAGACATTACGGCAAGTGTTTGTATTTTAAGCCAATACAATAAATCACCGACCGACCCCGACTGGGTGGAAGCAAAGAGGGTCGCCCGCTACCTGAAAGGCACTAAAGAACTGACTTTAAAACTTGGTAATAAGGATGACCCAAATAAACACCTGTATGGTTACAGTGGCGCAGATTGGGCACAAAGTAATGAAAACAAAAAGTCAAATAGTGGGCATTTGTTTAAATTTAATGGAAGTCCAATAAGTTGGGGATGTAAAAAACAAAATTGTATCGCCCTGTCGACAATGGAAGCGGAATAAATTGCGCTGGCAGAAGCTTGTCAAGAAGGGGGTTGGATCCGCCGACTATTGGGAGACTTCGGTCAAAATCAGGATCAAGCTACCATTATGTACGAAGATAACCAAAGTTGTTTGAAATACATCAGTAATTCAAAATTCAGCAACAGAACGAAACACATTGATACAAAATATCATTTTTTAAAGGACCTAAAGAAACAGAATTTAATGTGTTTTGAATATTGTGCTACAAAATACATGTTGGCCGACATGTTTACAAAACCGCTAAGCACTCTGAAGTTGGAAGCGATGCGAAAGGCGTGCAATCTTTTTTAATCGAAAAATAGGATTATTATTGTTGAGGAAGGGTGTTGGAATATTGTGCAACAACAATAGTCAACGTTTATAAAATAGGAAATAAACCACATGACAAGCGAGTGAAAATTTTATGGCATTCGCACCCTTGACTTTAAAATATACTACGAGGCAGAGTCAGTCCGAAACCACCCTCAGCGAAATATAGTCGTCACATATGTTATTTTTATTTATCTCTAAAAGTTATTTGTTACCTACTTATCAATAAAGTGTACCTACTTAGTTATTTCGTTCTTAAATACAATTGTGCTTTTTATTGACCATTCACATAATTACGCAAACACCTATTGAAGTGATTAAATAAAATCCAACAAGAACAAAAAATATCATCTTATTTTGTATTTTAAGGTTAAAAAAATCTATTTTGACCAAAATAAATAAGTGGATTATTTGAAAGAGTGTGTTAATATGGTCATAAATAAATATAGGTATACTAAATAATTGTTGAATATAGTTCAAATTAAATTGAAGCTTTTATACTTCTAACGATAAAACTTGTGCATACCTCTCGGCATACTTACTTTAAGTTAGATTATAAGAAAACAAACAATTTTTAGAGAAACTTGCAATGTGAAAATATTTAATACTCCCATGACATGTGATTTATTAAATTTTTTAAAGTTATAATGATTTTTTTTTGTAGATCAAATTCAGTCCAAGCTTTTTAACTATTTGTATTGACAAAACTTTATGTAGGTACACTTTAAGCTGGATAAGAAAAACTACCACTTTTTAAATACCATATCAGTCTTTTAAATAATCCAAAATACTTATTTATTTTGGTCAAAATAAATTTTTCTAACCTTAAAATTACAAAATTAGATGATATTTTTGTTATAATATATTAACCTACCTTTAATACAGATATTCTTATTCCATAATAGAGAAGCTAGATTTTTTTAAATAAATGCTGTTTAGTTAAAATTATTTTATGGAGAAAACCAGATATTTGGACAAAATGCACAAAAATATTACTTATTTGGCACTATACACTTTAGAATTTCATTAAATGCAGTATTTATATTCTTAAATTCTTAAACCCTCCATTGTTATTTTAATGTTATAAAGATTTATTCATTTTTAACGCCTAAACATAATATTATTTCTTTCGTTGACTATACTTTGACAGATACATAACCTGAAAAGCCTTAAATGCCAAATTTTCAAAAGACTGCGTTCCGTACGTGGTCACGTGGTGGGACTTTGAGGTGTGGAGCATAGTACAATATAGAAATTTTTATGCAAAAATTACATTTTCGAGAAAATGACTGATAAAACCATGTTAAACCAAGGTAGCAATAAATAACTACATAGGTACATATATTACTTATAAGTAATAGCTAATATAGCTAACAACATGTTGTTAGCTATATTAGCTAACTATATTGCAAACTTAAAAAAAATTCTTTAATAACACTGTGCAACACAAAAAATGAACTGGGATCAAATCTGAAAAAATCGAATCTAGGCAACCCCCAAAACAAATCCTTTAAGGGGTTTTACCAGTTTAGCTCGAATAATGGAGATATACAGGGTGTTTCTTTTAACTTAACAATAGACAGCTCAATATCTCAATATCTCGAGAAATACGCATTTTACGGAAAAATGTCTTAAATAAAAGGTTAATGTGACTAAAGGGGACATTATTTGGTGCTACCACTAGCCACCCCCTACCCCTCCTTAAGGGTGAAACGGGGGGTAACTTTAAAAAGTCAAATAGAATGACCCGATTTTTTTCACAGAGTTTGGTAGTACATAAAAAAATAAATAACTTTTATTTGAAAGTTTTTTTCAATTTATCAACAGATGGCGCTGTAATTCAAAATTTAAGAAAAAGGGGTTTCCTTGTAAAATGTATTATTTGAAACGTTTGAAAAACAAAAATTAACATTAAATCAACAATAGTCGGCTCTGATCACATTAACCTTTGGTCACATTAACCTTTTATTTAAGACATTTTTCCGTGAAATGCGAATTTCTCGAGATATTGAGCTGTCTCAAGTTAAAATAAACACCCTGTATATCTCCATTATTCGAGCTAAACTAGCAAAACCCCTTTAAAGATTAGTTTTGGGGGTTGCATAGATTCGATTTTTCCACATTTCATCCCAGTTCAAATTGTAAGGTCAAAATTTGTCGCACAGTGTAATTAAGCAAAAGAAAAAAATACAAATTTGGGAAAAACCCAACATAACTTGTTAATAATATGTACACTAGTGGAAAAATTTAAAGAATCCAAAATTTATTTCAAATTTTTAGCGATTTTTCAAATGACTGTTTTTTGTTAAAAATGGCCGTATACAATATATCGAAGTTTGAAAAAAATTAATTTGAAGCTCTAATTTTTGGGCCTTAATTTTACTTTTTTTTTGTTTTTTTAACTAAACCACCATATGGATCGTATAGGTTGTTTATCCAGCTTTAATTTGTTTTTATGTAGGCCTTGATACGACCATTTCTCTCTGAGCTATCGGGCTTTAAAAGAAAAAGATCATTTGAATTTAAATTTAAATTTTTGCAATTTTGTAAAAAAAAATCAAATTTAAATGCTGTTTGGTATAAAAATTTAAAAAAAGTGGAGTTAATTTTTTTTTGATTTTATTAAAGATTATGAGCGTTTGAGAGAAAAAAACGTAATTTCATTTTTTCAAAAATTCAATCGTATGAAACAAAAAAACGGCTGGATGGATCGAATTGAAACTTGCTAGTGTTTTTGTGGGTATATTGGACTAAAAAGGCACACTTAAACATTAGTCGTTTTTTTAATAATCTCCATTCCGCGTGTGATTTTCCCAAAAACCTCCAAACCCCATTTTTTCACGATTTTTCAAAATCATGTTACGAATGGAAAAAAATTGTTTTGAAAAAAACATTAGCCGCACTTCTATTTAAAAACTCATTTTAAACATACAAAAAATTGTAGGCAAATAAATCATGTAGTGGCAATTTTTGTTTGATTTTTTTAATGGCCGCAGAAAAAATTACGGTCCAAAAAATGGCTTAAACGGCCGCCCCAAAAACATGGCCGCCTGGTTGCCCGGGTGCTTAAGACGGCCCTGCCAATAAGACCGCTCCTGGATGATCGGACTAACGGACAAACGGATACATGAAAATTAAGCTTTATTGTTTTATACGATTTGTTGTTATAATTTTTAGAAATAAATAAATTTTAATAGATTTTTTACTGTAATTGGCAAAAAATTTAATAACACTGTAGGTATTTTTTGAACTTTTGAAATATCACAGCTAAACGCTCGGACGCGTAAACATAATTTTTGGTCGCAGATTCCAAATCCGTGCTCGGTTTAGCTATATCAGTTCTAAAAAAAGTTTTTTCTATTGGCAATCCGATTAGGGGACACACTGTATACTGGTATATTATAATTTTTTAAATAATATATTTTACCTCTTGCGCCAACATTCCTATACTTTTTATTTTGTTTAATATAATATCCTTAATTATGCTCAATAAAAAAAATTCAGCACAAAACATTTTAAATTTACTAAATTATCTAAGAAAAACCCTCAGGGACACGTGTTCCTTTTGATCAATTAACTTTAAATTTTGCAAGAATTTGTTTTTTTTTAATTTGGAACTGATGTGTGGGTCCATCCAAATTGAATTTTTTTATAATTTTATACAGGGTGTTTCCAATATCTTTGAATTTTAACCTGATACAGCTAAACCAAGCACGGATTTGTAATCTACGACCAAAAATTAAGTTTTTGTGACCGAGCGTTTAGCTGTGATATTTCCTCATCCCTACAGTGTTATTAATAAATAAAAATCAATAAAAACATTTTAAAAGAGATTATGGTGTATATTTTTTAAATATAGCAAAATAACGATTAAAAAAAACACAAAATTTGTTACAAACTTGATGAAAGCTAACTTTAAAAAAACTAACTACACCACTGAATTCTACGCCCAAAAATTAAGTTTATTTGTACCGGCGTTTTTGTATCTTTTTGATGTTACTACTGTGTTACCAAAACATTAACAAAATACTCTTAGAATCTTAGTGAAGGAAAGGCTGCCCCCCTTCATTCATTTATGGGGCAGATTAAGCTAGCTAAAACTGACAAAAATTGAATTTGGCGCATCAAGCTGTTTGCAGGTGTAGCAATATGTCATTCTGTTTTTAGAAAAGTTTCTGAGCGAAATTGGTGGTAAGTTTGTTTGTGACACAGTGGCGTAACTACCGGGGTGGCAGGGGTGGCAGTGCCACTCGGCACCAAGTTGTAATAGGCGCATTCCCAATCTTCTTATTTTAGTACCCATAGAGGGCATTCTGAACACTATGATGACTCGAAACGGGGTAATTTTCTAGGTATACTACACCTATTATCGCGTTATGATAGCATTTTACAAAAGTTATTGGAACTTCCAACAGGTTCCACAAAATTATTCCAAAAATACAAAAGTTTATTAATTAATATGTTGGTAACCGAAGTACAAAATAAAATCTTTGACGATATTCGCGCAGCCCCATTTTATACAATATTTTAGGTACCTACTACTCAAGATATATGCAAAATTGAATAGTTGAGTTTTGTTTTTCATAAAAATGAAAATAACGAAGTCATGCAGGTTAAATTTAAAGAATCGTTTACTGGGCTTTACCCCATAACACATGATCAAAGCGCTGAAGGTTTAAAAAATGTTACTAATTTCTTACATATCTTTTAAAAAGTGGACAGGGCTACGACGGTGCTGCTGTTATAAAAATATAATATATATATATATATATTAGGGTGATTCAAAAAAAGCCTTTTTTTAAAAATGAACCCGCACTGGCCTAAATTATAAAGATTACATTAAAACTAAAATATTGATACCAAAAAATCCAAATTCGATGAATATTTAGAGGTCGCTCAAATCAATTTTCGTATTTTTGCACATTCGAGCCGCGAAATTATTACTGCACAAAATAGTAAATAACTCCGTTAGTTTTTAATCGATATTATTAAAAATTTAAGGGTTACCTAGTTTTTTAATACCCTCTGAGACAATGTATTGAACTTTACAGAAAAAATTTTTTTTTTCATGAAAAAAAAAAAATATGTTAATAAAAACGTATCATCTTATAAAATAAGCAACAATTGGAATCGCACTATGATGGTACCGTAAAAAAACTAAGAAAATAACACTTCAATTATTTAGTATACAGAAAACCTGCCGAAAGAAATATTTTATTTGATTTATATAAAATATAACCTAAAAATAATTAAGTAATTTAGATTTTTTCCATTTTCAAACGATTTTATAAATAATTTATATCCGTTTTATTAATTATGACGTATTTTTATAATATTTCTTTATTTTTGATACCATATTTAATTAATTACACTAGGTAGTTATTAAATTAGGTCCTTTTTACAACAAAAATAACTGCATTGATATGGCTTAAGCAGAAATTTAAATTTTATTAAAATTATTGAGATACAACAATTCTCAAATTTTGATACCAAATTTATTTGATTCTGTCTAGATGTTGCTAAATTGACATACCACAATAATAATTATTATTCTTAAATTTTGATAGTAGGACCTACTACCAGGTATATATACTATACCAGGTATCAACTATAGTTGATAAATTATATAAATATAAATATATATATATATATATATATATATATATATATATTATATATATATATACATTAGGGTGCTTCAAAAAAAAATTTGTTTCGCTCTTACCCTCTCAAATGTTTTTATTTAATATAAAGAAAATCCTTACCAAATATGGGCGTTCCAGCTCAACTCGAAGAGGTCGCTGTTTTTATTTTAGTTTCCCATTGAATTAACATGGAAAAAAATAATTTTATATTTGGAATTTTATACCTCTGTATCAAAGTAACTTATGGCACCACCTTGAGGTGGAAGGGGGCAAAACAAGGCAGCGGGGGGGGCAAAATGGGGTACCCAAAAAATGAGCATATGAAAAGTTCTCCAAAATTGTACCATCCTTTTTCTTGGTGAGTAAATATATTTTCAAATGATTTAGAAACCGAAAAAAACAATAAAACAAAAAATTTACGAAACTTTTTGGGTGCCCCAGCGGGGGGGGACAACGCTGCCTTGTTTTGCCACCTTTCACCTCCCGTCTGCTAATTATACCATAAAATTAAAAAAAAAACAGAAAATTTAATGTTAATCAAACTTTGACCTCGAATAACTCTAGAAGAAATCAATTTATCGAAAAATAATAAGAGACCTTTTTTGTAGAGCGTTAAACTTTATATAAGAAACTGCAATGATCATTGCCATAAGTTACTTTGATACAGAGGTATAAAATTCCAAACAAATTAATTTTTTCCCATGTTAATTCAATTGGAAACTAAAATAAAAACAGCGACCTCTTAGAGTTGAGCTGGAACGCCCATATTTGGTGAGGATTTTTTTATATTAAATAAAAAAATTTGAGAGGGTAAGAGCGAAAAAAAATTTTTTTTGAAGCACCCTAATATACATATATATATATATACAAAAAGTTTTAAAGTTTATATACAAAAGTGCTCTTTTAGTTCCACCCTTACTTCTTAAGAAGTCCCATAAGCCAACTGAATGGCTTGTGCGGGTTAGGGGTAGGAACGGACCGCGGGCTTAAAGTCCCCTCCGAAGGACTAATACACAATAGGACAAACACAATTAAACAGCCATACCCCTGGTGGGATTCGAACCCACGACCTCCGGCTTGTAGTCAGCATGCACTAACCACTAGACCACCGTCGGCGATCGGCGAATATATATATATTATTATTTACTTAATTCAAAAGCGTCTAAGTACCAGATGGATGAACAAAGCTATATACTGTCTAAAGATTTTCTTATTGCGGGATCAATTTAAACTCACTAACAATGGATGAACAAAGCTATATACTGTCTAAAGATTTTCTTATTGCGGGATCAATTTAAACTCACTAACAATGAAAATAAGTCATTGCGTAGAATTTGTATTTTATTATTTCGTTTACATATTTGCCTGGTTCCAAGCTCCAAATGCAACTTGCGCGCCCAAAAATGATTTGAAAACACTTCATGAACTTCATGTTTACAAAAATATAGATTTGCAAATAGAAGAGCTAATTTGTTTGTCATTTTTTGATAAAAGAGTACCTACTGAAACAAAAGAAAAAATGGTTGAAAAAATTAACATTAGAAACAATCATTGCAAAGAAAAAGATGTAGAGCAGTGGATTTTTTTTATTTTAATTATAAAAAGGACATAAATTAATAACTACTTAGTGTAATTAATTAAATATGGTATCAAAAATAAAGAAATTTTATAAAAATACGTCATAATTAATAAAACGGATATAAATTATTTATAAAATCGTATGAAAATGGGAAAAATTTGAATAACTTAATTATTATTAGGTTATGTTTTATATAAATCAAATCAAATATTTCTTTCGGCAGGTTTTATGTATGCTAAATAATTTAAGTGTTATTTTCTAATTTTTTTTACGGTACCATCTATCAGGAATTTAAAAAAAGTTTTTCCATAAAAGTTACTTATTTTTTAATAGTAAATCCGAATCTGCAATAAAAAATGGGGGTTCCTATTTAGAATATTAAAGTTGCCCCCACCCCCACCCCATGGGGTGGTGGTGAGGGGTCGACTTTGGTATTATTGGATGTCCCCCTTCCAGGCGAACAAATTTTATTCAAAACTTTTTTTGATCCGATGCGTAGTTTTCGAAATATTTCAATGTCTTCAGATAAATCGGCCACCCTGTATATATATATATATATATTAGGGTGTGCCAAAAAACCTCGATATTTTTTTTTTCTTGCTCTCAACCCAAAATATCGTAGAATATGTCCGAACAAATATTCTGTTAAAAGCGGAGCTCATAATTTCAATTTTAAGAGGTCCTCCATCGAATCTGAAGTTTTGCCGCTTAAATAACACAGAAAACTGACTTTTTTACCTTATTTATTCTTGCAACCTAGGAAGAAATTTTTTTTTCATAAAATCCATGACTAATTCTTACAAAGCATTAAATTTGGACAAAAAAATCTTATTAAGCTGAATTTCTATTTTCAATATTTGATTTTTTACAGAGCTTTAAATTTAAAGTTAATAATACAAAAATGATGACTTTATACGCCTGTAACTTTAAGAATATTGACGATACAAAAAATTCGCCTAAAACTTTTTTGTGGTCCATCAGACAAGCTAAAAAATTGCCTTTTGACTTTTTCGTCTAACTTAAATAGTTTAGCTGAAAAAGGCAAAAAACGTAAAATTTTAAATTTAAAGCTCTGTAAAAAATCAAATAATGAAAATAGAAATTCGGCTTAATAAGATTTTTTCTTCCAAATTTAATGCTTTGTAAGATTTGGTCATGGTTTTTATGAAAAAAAAAATTCTTCCTAGGTTGCAAGAATAAATAAGGTAAAAAAGTCAGTTTTCTGTGTTATTTAAGCGGCAAAACTTCAGATTCGATGGAGGACCTCTTAAAATTGAAATTATGAGCCCCGCTTTTAACAGAATATTTGTTCGGACATATTCTACGATATTTTGGGTTGAGAGCAAGAAAAAAAGAATATTTTATTTATTTATTTATTTACATCATCTTACAGTCCTTGGACCAATTACAAGATGAGATATTAACCTAAACTAAATATATCACATGAAAAAAAATGTTATAATAAAAACAGTTGAAATATTCTACAAACTTATATAAGTACAGAACAATAAAAAGCACAATGCAAAAAAGAATAAATAAATTAGGTATTTAAAATTAAGTTTCTTATTGTTTGCAAATTGCATGAAAAAATATCAAAACTGTCTTGCAAGTCATTGTATTTATCACACATAAAGTGTACTGGAGAAAATTTTAAAACATTTGTTTTTGCACCTGGCAAATAAAAGGTAAAATTATTTCTTGCAGTAACACGAGGAACTCTTAAATATAATTTACTTAAAAGATAAGGGCAGTCGATATAATTATTTATGAGTTTAAACAAAAATACTAAAGATGCTTTTATTCTGCGGTCCTCCAAACTTTCAAAATTAAACCTTTTTAATAATATTGCTTGAGAAAATCCCACAGGTGGGTAGAACCCATCAATTCTGAAACTAAGGAGTTTAAGAAAGCGACGCTGTAAGTTTTCAAGTGAATCAGAATGTATCTTATATGAGGGATTCCATATTATACTTGCATACTCTATTTTTGATTTAATAAAGGTGTTGTAAAGTAGACACAGTGTGAAAACATTACCAAAATCCAAAGAATTTCTGACAATGAATCCAAAATTTTTGCTAGTTGCATTAATAATGTTATCAACGTGCAAACTAAAATTTAATTTGGTGTCGAATGTGACTCCAAGGTCTTTAAAGTGTTCTCTGCGATTTAATGTCCGGGAATTAAGGGTATAGTCAAATGCGAGTGGGTATTTTTTCTTATTATAAGAAACTACATTGCACTTATCCACGTTAAGAGGGAGATTGTTTTCAGCGCACCAATTGTTAATAATGTCTAGCTTATTTTGTAGCTGCACACAATCATCTACAGACTCGATGCGGGAAAAAATTTTAGCATCATCAGCATACAGCAAAATATCGGGACCACATCCAGCTACAATATCATTTATAAAAATTACAAACAGTAAAGGACCCAATATTGATCCCTGTGGTACTCCAGAAGATGCAGTTATTTCGGTAGACCTTGCACCACGACATTCGACATACAGCTTGCGGTTTAGTAGATATGAAGATAAGAGTTTTATTAAAGGTGCTGAGAGTCCAACTTTGCACAGCTTATGTAGAAGAATGCCATGATCAAGTCTATCAAAAGCTTTAGAAAAATCTGTATATATAACATCTACTTGTACATTTTTATTAAGATAATTAGCAATATAGTCTGTTATGCACATTAAGTTTGTAACTGTCGATCTGTTTTTCACAAAACCGTGTTGATATATGGTAATCTGACTTTCCACATGGCGATATAAAAATTTATGCAAAAGTATCTCAAAGACCTTGGAGAAATTATTAATTATTGCAATAGGTCTATAGTTTACACAACAATTCCTATCACCTTTTTTGTATACAGGACATAGTTTAGATGTTTTCCATAACTCAGGATATACACAAGTTTTAAGGATTAAATTAAAAAGTAACTTTAAAGGTTTGATATAGAGGTTTTTTGGCACACCCTAATATATATATATATATATATAAATTGTTGTGTTAGAAAAAAATGCTCAATACAGTCACTGTATCGCTCAGAACCTAAATTTAGTTATAAATAATGCTGTCAATGGAGTCCCAGAGGCAAACATTTTTAGAAATTGTTGGATGCCTATATAATTTTGTTTTTCAAATAGTGTTAAACGGTAGGAGTTACTTAAAGAATCCCCAGTAAGTACAATTATATTAAAAAGATTGAATCTTACTAGATGGTCTTCTAGGAATGATTCATTGGACGCAGAGCGATTTAATTTTAAAGATATTTTTAAATACCCTATAAAAATGTCGAAAAAAAATCCGAAGCAATCGGACTAAAAAATAGAAAATTTTAAATTTTTATTTCTTATTGTATTGTTTTCCAAAATTATTCATATTATAAAATTTAAAAAAAAAATAGAAAATTATAAATTTTTATTTCTTGTTTTCAAAATTCTTCATATTATAAATATAATTTATAAATACGACTATGACTTTTCTGATAATTTTTTTTGTACCGCAATATTACTATTTTTAACTCTTCCGCTTTTGCTGAGCGATCATTTTCCAAATTGAACCTTAATTATTAGGAATTTTTTAAGAAATAGTATTAGCTATAGCTATAGGAACGTTTAAGTAGTCTGGCTAAAGCATAGGAAATAAGTGCGCAAAAGAAATTAACTTTGATACGACTCACCCCTATAAAATCTTTATTTATTGTGCAATTTTAACCGGATTAGTTATAAAGTGCAAAAAAAACCGCCATATTTTTATAAAATACAAGTCAGTTTTTAAGAGTAAATTTTTAAGAATTCATATTAGCGATTTATTTAAACAAAATCTAAGCAAGGCACTGGATTCACCACCCCAAAACGACCCTATACTAAATTTTATTGAAAAATTTTAAGTAGAAAAATGCACAATGATAAGTACAAAAATTTATTTTGTCAAGTTATCCATGAAAAAAAAACATAATAAAATTAAACTATAAGTAACATGGTAACATGAAATACCTAACTTGACTCTTAATTTTTAATATTATGCGACCATAAATATTAATAAAATCAAAATTAAAATAAAATCAAAATATAATCATAAAATTTGTTTTATTTACATTTAATATTAGTCAGTTTCCAAGACACCAGGCATTAAAATTACCTGATACCAACGAACACTTTCTGGACAAACATTCAAGTTCTTTATGCTTGAGAAGTACATTCGTATCATCAGCGTACAATATGAATTTTTGATTATTATTAAATAAAGAAGAAATATCATTCATAAATATAATGAAAAACAAAGGTCCCAAAACTGAACCCTGTGGAACCCCAAGCGGGACTTTCTTACTACTTGACTGTATATTATTTAAAAATATAATAATAAAAATTTGACTTCGGTTTGATAAGTACGAGGAAACCCACTTAAGTGGTGGACCACGTACACCAACAGATTCAAGCTTTCTGATTAGAAGCTCATGACTGACCATATCAAATGCTCGGCTTGGATAAAAAAATAAGCCTCCCACCTGTAGTCTATCATTAAGACCTTCATAAATATAATTTAGGGCATAGCAGTATGCGTGGATTTTTTCCTACGAAAGCCATTTTAATTTATATGAATTATATTATAACTAAAGATGGGATATTATATATAGGTTAGGGTGGGCCGAAAATCCGCTTTTTTAGAATTTCGTTTAGTAATAGCAAAAATTTTGTTCATTATGTTGTAAAAAAAAAAATGTGTAAAGATTAAAATTTTCGATCAACATCCTAGGCTCGCCCAACGCAATTAAAGATCAAAATGTTCAAAAAAAAATTTTTCTTAACTTATTTTGATCGGAAATTTTATGCTCTACACAAAATTACTTCAGATGGATAGTTTCAGAAATTTGTTGTAAAAAAAAATTGTGTAAAAGATTAAAATTTTCGATCATCATCCTAGGCTCGCCCAACGCGTTGCAACGCAACTAAAGATCAAAATGTTAAAAAAAAAATTTTCCTAACTTATTTCGATCGGAAATTTTATGCTCTACAAAAAAGGTCCTTACACAAAATTACTTCAGATGGATAGTTTCAGAAATAAACCCGATTTTAGTATCAACATTTTTTGAACATTTTGATCTTTAATTGCGTTGGGCGAGCCTAGGATGTTGATCGAAAAATTTAATCTTTTACACAAAATTTGTTTACAACATAATAAACAAAATTTTTGCTATTACTAAACGAAATTCTAAAAAAGCGGATTTTCGGCCCACCCTAATATAGGTACTAAAAATTGAAAAATAGGTAACTAAAAAGGTACTAAAAAAAGAATTTTAGGTTAAAAAAACAGCATTTTAGGTTAAAAAAAAACATTAAAAGTTCAAGTTTCGTTTATAATTTTGTTTAGCCGCATACCCAAACACAGAACATACCCACAATAAATTATTTCTATGCAATAAACTGTGTTTCACTGAGTGACACTCACTACACAGAAGTTCTATGACAGAACATAAGCTCACTACAAAGAAGGTAACTGTAAAGAAAGTTACTGTTACAGTCTGTGACCATAAGAAAAAATTTTGGCGCAAAATTTAAAAGGAACACAAAAAAATAAAATAAGTAAAAATACGTAAAAATAGGTAACAAATAGGTGAAAATAAACTGACAAATTAAAAAATATGTTTAAAGCAAAAACCTCAAAAAAGGTAAAAAAGGTGAAAAAAGTTTAAAAAATAGGTAACAAAAGTATAAAAAAGGTAGTTTAAAGCAAAAACCTCCAAAAAAGGTAAAAAAGGTGAAAACAAGTTAGGTTCATATAAAAGAAAATCTTTTAAAACACATTTTGGCATTATTGGTTTTTAAATAGTTACATCGGTTAAAAAATGTAAAATAACTAAAATCCCATCCCTAATTATAACTCTCCAAAAATTTACTCAACTTGTTCTTTTAGTTCCACCCTTACTTCCTAAGAAGTCCCAGAAGCCAACTGAACGGCTTGTGCGGGTTAGGGGTAGGAACGGGCCACGGGCTTAAAGTCCCCTCCGAAGGACTAATATACAATAGGACAAACACAAAAATAAAATATCAAAGATCACAGACTTTGCTTAATTGACTGGATAATAGGGTGCAGCGTTAAAATTTATTTTTGATTTTGTTAATCTAATAGGTCTCCAAAGTAGGGATTTACCTTTAAAAAATAACAGTATTTTTTAAAATAAATTTTAAAAAAATCAATAATTTTGAAACACAATAGGGCCCACAGGATAAAACAGAATAAAATAATGATTTTTCGTAAATACAATTTTTGTGTCATTTTCCACCCCCGCAATTATATATATATATATATATATATATTGATTGGGCTAAGTTTGTATTTCCCGCTGCGATCGCTAGACTCTTGTGTAGAGGGGGGCATAAATATCAGGTGATTTTAAAGTGCGACCGCCGAACGTATTTGTTTTATTTTTTAGTCTATTTAAAGTAGTTGTGTTGTGCGTATGCCTGTTTATTATGTCTAAATCCGTAGTAACTCGCGGCGTTGTTAAAACGTGCCCGATTTTTGGAAAGCCAGAGGAACTGTACCGTTATATGTTACCAACAATAGAAGAGTGCTTGAAGTACTTTGTGTTTGTTCAAAATAGTTTAGTAAAACTGAAAGTAAATAAAATTTGGGGTAACTTTCAAGCATTCACGACTGTAGCAGAGGTAATAGAAGATATTTGGAAACGTACCTCAATTCCAATTGTTTCGAGAGCAAGAATTATATTTTTGCTTAAACAATACCACAACCGAAGGTTAGGCTTACTTAAATCTTTTAAAAGAGATAGCCAAAAGCAATCTTTGCCAAAAACACTTACTGCGTTCAATGAATCAAGTAAATCTCTTTTTGATATTGCTGTCTGCAAATGCCCTGAATATTGAGATTGTCTGTGTGAAAAAATATTTAAGGTAAGTATTTCTTTATTCTCAATCAAGTAAATCTCTTTTTGATATTGCTGTCTGCAAATGCCCTGAATATTGAGATTGTCTGTGTGAAAAAATATTTAAGGTAAGTATTTCTTTATTCTCTTGATTAATATTTGTTACAATACGGGATATTTTTTCCAGGTACCCCTTGTAGAACGCGATTTTCTTAAAGATCAGCGATTATGTCCCAAAATGAAGATGGGAGGTACTGATAAAAAATTTTGTAATAAATTTAAAGCCTCTAAGCTAAAAGATGTTCGCAAATGCCCAGCATCTTTAAGTGGAAGCAGCCAATACTTCACCGAAAAAGAAACGGCTGAAATCCCAAAAGAAATGTCTGAATCTCAATAAGATGATTTTGAGTTTACTGAAAATTATAATCTTGGATGCTTATTTGATAAACCCGCCACGGTAAAAACTAGAAATGTTCTGCAGCTTGCTAATTTACCTAGTGTACTCGATAGATATAAGATTTCTGACAGAGTTGGTGCTGCAATAGCTTCAGCGACGCTCCTTGATGTTAGTGTAATTAGTAGAGAAGATCAATCTAAAGTCATAGACCAAAGCAAGATAAGAAGAGCAAAAATAAAGAAGAGAAATTAATTACAATCTAAAATAAGGCTTAATTCAACGAGAGGGCTATATTTTTACGGGCTTAAAGATCACACCACTTCACTTTCAGAAGATACGAAACGTCGAACCTTCAGCGCTGAAGAATATATCGTCTTAATTGAAGAACCGGGATCCAAATATATAGGTCACGTGACACCCCCATCGTCCAGTGCTTTCAATATTTTAAAAGTATCCAGGATTTTTTTGAAACTTCTTCAAAACCATTGAGTAAAATAGAAGCTGTAGGTTGTGACGGAACCATTACTAATACAGGACATAAGAATGGTATAATTGTCCATTTGGAGCGACATATTAATGCTTCAGTGGTTCGTTTGTCAGCTGAGTGCGAATGAATTGCCTCTGCGTCGCCTAATTCAGCACAGATGGTGACACTTCAGGTCCAAAAGTTTTATCAGGAATAATAGGGAAAGCGCTTCAAGACTGCGAAAAACTTCCACTGGTTAATTTCACGAAAATAAGTGTAAAATTGACAGATGTTTCCAGGAAAAGCTTAAGCACAGATCAAGCTTACCTATTTGATATTTGCAAATTAGTTTCTACAGAATTGTGTGACCAGGGGCTGATTAAAGGGCAACCAGGAAAACTAGTTCATTCCAGATGGCTTACATATGCTAATCTGATCTTAAGACTTTATGTGTCCACCGAAAACCCATCGAGTAGCCTGAGGGTCTAGTAAAGTTTGTTATGAAGGTTTATGCTCCAATGTGGTTTAGAATAAAAGCAAAACCATGATGAATCATGCGTTTATGGAGCGAAGAATTTGTTTGATACCATTCAACTTTCACGATATCTACCTCAGGATCTAAAAGATGTAATTGATCCTGTAATCCAGAGAAATGGCTACTTTGGACACCCAGAGAATGTGCTACTAGCAATGCTAGCTGAAAGTAATAAAACTATGAGAGAATTGGCGTTCAGGAGAATTATGAAAATCCGCTCACATTCAGATCTTCAAACAGAAGTTCGTTCATTTATTCTGCCAAAGTTCAATTTTGAGGCCGCTGACTATTATGATCTTCTACATTGGCAAGAATGTGCCCTTACTGAACCACCGCTTTTAAGAAACGTATCCGAAAACGATTAAAGAAAGATTGTTGAAAATCCATTTGAATCTCTTATTTTTAAAGAAATAGTTTCCGTGCCACACTCAAGCAGTAGAAAGGACAGTCAAGCTTGTTACAGAATCCTTGATGAAAGTAACCGATCACAAAAAGCGGGATGGTGTAATTAGAAACACAATTTTTTCCAGGAACGTAATGCCAAAATTTAATAAGAAAAAGGAGTTTTCTTTAGATAAGTAAGGGACTTTGATTCGTTTTAATTATCTTTTGTTTATTTTTTACAGTTAATGTGTTACAGGTTTTGAATTTGAACTTAATAAATTGAATTTAGAAGTTAGCTGTGTAATTATTTTTTTTAGAGGGGGTTAAGGGGATGGAAAATGATACCTTACGCAAAAATTGTAATTACCAAAAATCATTATTTTATTCTGTTTTATCCTGTAACTTGTTGGTGTGTGCACAGATGGTGCTCCTTCGATGCTAGGATCGCGTTCTGGATTTGTTACATTATTAAAAAATAAAAATCCCAATATAACAGGAATTCACTGTGTTATACATCGACAAGCTCTGGCGGCTAAAACGCTTTCAAACAGCTTTAACGAAGCATTAAATATAGCTATTAAAGTTGTTAATTTTATAAAAAATAGTGCCTTAAACACCAGGCTTTTCGAAACTCTTTGTTCTGATTTGGGTTCAGAACATAAAAAGCTTCTATTCCATACGGAGGTACGCTGGCTTTCCAAGGGAAATATGTTATCCAGACTATTTGACTTAAAGGCGGAAGTACAGCAATTCCTTACACAACAAAAAAAGGAACAGTTATTGGAAGCGTTTGCTGATGAGAATTTTCAAATAAAATTAGCTTATCTAACTGATATCTTTGAGGCATTAAACATCGTTAATTTAAAGTTGCAAGGCAACATTTCAGCAAATATAATAACCCATCATGATGCTATTCAAGCCTTTTTAGAAAAGCTGATATTATGGAAACGTCGTCTGCAAGCTGGGACACCAAATTTTTCTTCGTTTTCAAGATTAGCTTCATTAATGGACAATGACAATACTAAAAATGAAGAGATCATAACTAATATTATATCTCATTTAGAAAGTCTCTTCGACGAATTTCAACGATATTTTCCCAATTTAAACGACAATGACGAACATAAATTTGCACGAAATCCTTTTAATTTTGAATTAAATATCTTTGCAGAGCACTTGCAAGAACAAGCAATTGACTTAAAACACGATTCAGTAGCGAAAAATAACTTTGGAAATTTGGAAATTACTTCATTTTGGATAAAATATTTTTCCAACTATCCTTTAATCGCGGAAATGGCTTTGAAAATTTATATACCATTTTCGACGACCTACTTGTGCGAGAAAGGATTTTCTGTTTTGGTAGAAATTAAGACAAAACAACGAAACCGGCTTGATGTTGCTAGCGACACTTTCAAAGATGTCGCCAAGAATTTCACACCTTGTTAAGGAAATGCAGCACCACCCTTCGCATTAGGTTAGTTATTCTAAATGTTATTTTTTTAAATAAATAAGTTTTAATCTAGCGAACGTATTCCTATTTATATAATCCGGGTCAGGGGGGCGTGATCTCTTTATGGTATTAAAAAGGGGGCGCCAAAGAAAAAAGTTTGGGAACCACTGCTGTAGACCCTATTGTGTTTGAAAATTATTGATTTTTTTTTAAATTTATTTCAAAGGGGTTGCGGAGGTGAAAGGAATTTTTTTTTCGTAAAATTAAAAAACATAATCGTTTTGTTCAGGCAAACCCCAACTTTCGACAGGTATTGTGTTTTAGTATTTAAAAAAAGTCAAAATCCTCTATTCAACGCTGCACCCTACTGGATAGACTGATGGACCTGTAATTGTTTAAATCATTTTTGCAACCTTTGTTCTGATATACTGGTATACTTTTAGAAATGTTTAATGAATTAGGATACTCTCCATTTAGAAAAGACAGGTTTACAAGATGTGCCAAAGGAATGGCTATAATTTCTTTAACTAAATTTAATTTTTACCATGAATGTCATCAATTCCAGCTGAAGGTTTTTAGTGGTCCTTTTTATTGCATCTATAATTTCAGACGGTGTTACAGGATGCAGGAAAGAACTTTTAAAATTAGAAACAATTTTACATTATTTAACACTGGGACGAAATTGTTATTAACAATACTAATAAAATGGCTTTTGAAAATTTCGCACATTTCTTTTAGATCACTATGGGTACATAACATTTATGCATGCAGTGGAGAAAAGTTACCCTGATTGACTGTATTATTGTCTACTATAATTTCAGATATGGAGTGTTTTTTTGATTTGGAGTTATTAATTATTTTCCAACTTCCCTTTGAGATATTTGTTGCATCTTTGATTCTAGCATTGTTTACTGTATGTTTGGCTTTGATTATAGAGTTTTCATAAATGTTTTTAAATTCTTTGTATTTTTTGGTATATTGTGTGTTATTAAGGCACCTGGAAAGCATTTTCATTGCAGTCAAAGTTTTTTTGCATAACTGAAATGCAGAATTATAATAAAAAAAACTTTTAAATTTAGCTTAATAATTACCTTCTTTATAGATAACAGACCGCAGCTCCTTAGATAACAGTGAACAGTGATTTAAGTCCCCAAAAACAATATAAAAATAATGATTTTTATAAAATTTGTACATACATTCTTGAAAATTACAACAAATAAAATCACTATTGGGAGACCGATATACGCAAATAACATAAATTTTTAAATTACAACCATTATATTCACTAACACACACTTCAAAATGTTTTTCAATAGATTTAAATATAACTGTTTTTAAATTTAAATTAGGTTTCGCAAAAACACACACACCTCCCCGTATAAAATTTTCACGGCCAGCTTATAAGTTTAAAATTATCTAACTTGATAAACTTAATATCATATTCTGACAACCAGTTCTCACTTAGGTAGACTATATCTACATTTAATTCTGCAAGTAACTAACTTAAAAGTTTTAAGTTATTTACTTGCAGAATTAATTAAGTTAAAACATCTATTTTTTTCCTAAACCCTGCATATTACAATGGACAATTTTTAAACTATTTTGCGATGTCGCTTTTTTGTTGATAATTCGAAAAAATGTATAATCTTTAACAATAATACCCTGTGTCCAGTTGGATTCGTTAAACAAAATATCTTTATTTTTAAGGTCTAAACTTACTTTAAAGCTGCTGTTATTTCCTTTTAAATCTAATTTCTTCACTTGAAAACTGTTATTTGGAAAATTTTCATTTAGGTATTCCACCATTTCATTTTCTTGAACTACACCTTTAATATGTCCAACGTTTACATACTCATATTTTTAAAACCCTGTATTTTGGAACTTCCCTCTTTGACACCCCCCACATTTTTATATTTTACTGTGGTAAATCCGTCTTCTACTACACTGTTTACATTTGCAGATGCGGTTTTTTGTTGCTATTTACGGTTGGTTTTAAACAAAAAAAGTTTTTGAAATAAGCCATTTCTACCGTTTGCATTTTTGAATTACTCCTATCAAAGATTTTTAATGATTTATATTTTATGGTTTATTTTATTTTTTAACAGAAACAAAGTAAACAATTTATTTATGAAAATTTTAAAAATTAACCAACTTTTAGAATAGGTTTTTCTGTTTAAAATGCATATTTAATTTTTTTTATAAGTTTTACAGTAGAGTAGATATATATATTTTTAGCACAAAAACACAACTTTGTTTTAAAATCACACACCTCCTTTAAAACTGATATTAAAAGTTTAATCATCTTGATATTTTGAAAACCAATATAATTTTTTATTGTTAAATTTAAACTGATGTTTTTAAAGTAAAAATGTTTTTAAAGGAATAACGGCCTTTTTTATAAAGACAAATTTAACACTTTAAATTTAAATTTTAAACGATTAATTTTATAATTATTTCACAACCGTATTAACTAGACAAAATTGTTTCTATTTTTTTAATTTTATTAATATTCGGAAGTTTTATAAATATTTTATTTAAATTTAACACATTTATCAGGCCCGTACTGAGAATTTTATTTAAGAGATAGTTTTACAGCAATTAAATCAAACCGGTATGTTTCGTTTTAGTACCTACACTTAAAACTATTAAGAGCATCATATGGATTGTTTTAAAAAAAATCTTTTTAAAAAGATAGTTTTTGCAAAAACCAATTTCTTGATTGAATTAAATATAATATTAAAAAAAACAATAGAAAAGGAGTACCTACAAAATATTTTAATTTAAACACATGTGTACAATAAATTAATAACAGTATTATATAATACATTTTATTTTATTTTAAATGTAAGCTATTATAAAAGCAAACACTTTTTAACAGGGAATTTTAAAACAATGGGTCCGCAACTTTGTATCTTTCCCAAATTTGTCCAAAATCGGAATGAACAGCTTCAGATGCCTGTTCATTAAAGTATCCTAATCCGACTTTCTTTAAATTACAAAAATGTTCTATATGGTAAAATACGCAATGAATTTTCGGGGTAACATTTTTATTTAAAAGTAAGTATTTTTCTTTAAAATCTTTCAATAAATCTTTATAATTGGGGTTTAAATCGTAAGAGAAGCAAACGTCTACTACCTTTTTAAAACTTTCTAAACAATTCACATACTTAAAACATTGTTTAGGACAAATTGAATATAAAATATCTGTTTTTAATAAAAGTTTATAACAACTGTTTCCTGTAAAAGAACCACCATGCAAGGCTTGACGCTCTACATGGCAGGCCTTTGCCCACTGCATGGCTGTTTCGGGAAACTCTTTATTAATAAAATTAAAAATTGTATTTACTGTCCCTAAAAGTAAATGTAGCTTAGGTGGTGGTAATATTTCGATAATATTTTTTTGATTTATAGTTTCATGTACCAAGGGAACATAAACACAATTTTCAAATTTTTTGGCTTCCTTTGTAATTGAACCACTTTCTACCCATTTTAAACAATTTTTTTTTAATTCCCGAAATGGTGCGTAATGTCCCACATTTTTCTAAATTAGATTTTGTTACCACCAAGTGCATGGGTGGTTTGAGCTGTGAGACATTAGGCCCATAATTATGTTTGCTAACTTAAGATCTACAGCTAAAACAAAATCTTTAACATTATTTAAATTTAACAATTGCCAGAGAGTTTTAACATTATAATAATTTTCCTCTCTACCTTTTACAAGACCAATTATAACAATCTTTTTAACTCCTGAATTTTTAAATGTTTGTTTTGAATTTCCTGGCTGATTTAAAATATTTTTTAGTTCCAAAGAAAGGCATATTTCAAAAAATCCACCCCCACCATCCATTCCAATTTTAACAATAATTTCTTTATTAACTAAACATCTTTCTTTCTTAATGATCTCATTAAGGACTTGGGTGTGTATTTTGATTCGAAAGTATCTTTTAATCAGCATATAAATATGACTGCAAATAGAGCCTTAAAAACTTTAGGTTTCATAAGCAGAAATATGAAAAAATTCAATGTTACCTGTATAAAATATGTGTATATGTCATTTGTCCGAAGTGTCCTTGAATATTGTTGTGTCATATTACGCATGCCATAGTAATTTAATTGAGAGAGTTCAAAACAAGTTTCTTCGTCATTGTGCTTTCAGACTCAATATTCCTACTGAGGAAATAGTGTATTTTCAGATAAGGCACTTATTGGGTCTAGATCCATTGTCCGTCAGGAGGGAAAAAGCCCAACTAGTGTTTTTATATAAACTCCTCAATAATTCTATAAACTGTAGTGCATTGCTAAGCAGAATTAACTTCCATGTACCTATACGGCATACTAGACAATACAGTTTATTCTATATAAAAACCCATAATACCAACTACGGGCAATCTATGCCTATTGATAGAGTGTGTGCAGTGGCGAATAAGTATGTTGTGGATCTCTTCTGTAACTCTCTAACCAAGTTTAAAAGTAATGTCAACAATTTGTTTAGTAGTAATTATATGTAATTTTTGTAATTAAAATTGAACCCATATTTTGTAATGGTTTAACCGTAAATAAAGATATTATTATATTATTATTATTATTATATCTTTGCATATTATAACTAGTCGTAGTGTTTTCTTATCGTCTTTGCTTTTAAATTCTTCTTCCACGCATATAAAATGTTCATCTAGACAGCGCTGGATTTACACTAGGTGTTTTTGGAGCACAGGCACAGGGCGGCAGATTTCGGGGGGCGGCAAAATTTGAAAAATTAGATAAGCATTTTTTCAATTAACGTCATATTACACTGTTATATATCTTACTGTTTTATGGTAAACGAATTATGAATTCGCGAAATTCCTATAATTGCAGCTTTATTTATCTAATGTGAATTATCTACAGCTACCTAAATTTTACACAAATTATCGAAAATAATTGAAAATAATTTGATTGGGAATTTGAATTTCGCGCCGAAGTATGCAAAGTTTGCAACACGCTCTATTGCCATTCAGTTCCTGCCAGCAATGATCATTGGTGTTTAATGTCGCGATTTAGTTAACCTTATAAACAATTGACGTTATCACAACATTTGCACCGCAAATTATCATTTGAGCAAAAAATGTGAAAAATGAGTGATGGGCGCAAAAAATTAAGCGGTGCTGCTTACAGAAAGCGCGCTTTAGACAAATCGATAAAGGAGGAGGAAGTTTTGTCCAAAACTCCCAAAATAATACAATTTTTCACTAGAAAAAGTGATGCACAAGAAAAGCCTATTGATGATGAGGGTTGTTCTATATCGGAGCAAGATGGTAGGTATTCTAATTTTTGCATTTCTTCAAGTAAAATATTCATTTTTAAGATGTACAATTACAATCTTTATCTACGTATATATGGATCTTTATTATTTATCATATCTATTGCAGCTGTCAGGTAATTTAATGTATATTGAATTTGCACAGGTTGTGAAAATGCGTATTCGACTTCAACTTTGAAGAACTCATCTGCTTCCAATAAAACTGGTCCCAATATAGCAGGTGAGTAATGCTGTTTTGTAAAAAACATTTTTAAAAATATGAGGAATTATGTACTCATTAAAAAAACGTAATTGCTTCGAGTTCAGAAAGTGAAATAGTATCAGTACATATGTATTTAAGCTATAATCATTGAGGATTGGAGTTCCCACATGTATAATGAAACATAGAGATACAATAAATTTTAAACTTGCGTAACCTCAGCAATAAACCACTTATGTAATCTTAGCAATATACCATTGGCTTTAAATATGTGCAACGATCATTGAATTTTCTTTTATCCAGCTGCAAAAATGCAAGTGGTAATACCATGCCAAATTACCAAGTGGTATTACCACCTAGATTTTTGCAGCTAAGTAAATGCAATATTGTACATTATGGTTCAATTGTCGAAAAATATTTTAAAAAACATTAATATATAAAGCTTTTCATCAATTTCTTTTCAGGAATTTTTTTCTGAACTTTCCTTGAAAATTTTTTAACCAGGAAACATAACAATACAGTTCATTTTATTAATAAAACTATCTTATTGGCAAAAAATAAGTGTATATGTATAACCTTTACTCAGCAGCAAAAATCCTTCAGAAAATTCCTGACGGAAATTCCTTGGTGCAATTTCCTCGGTTCCTTTAGGAAATTTCTGAAAAAAATTCTGAACGGAAATTCTTAAAGAAAATTCTTTAAGGAAATTTCTCAAGGAAATTGTGAAAGAAATTTTACAGTTCAAAAAAGGTAAAATTTCGGTTCAAGCACGAAAAGCATTGTTTTGACTTTTTAGACTCTGAATTTTTTATTACAATTTCCTTAAGGAATTTCTTTGAGGAATTTCCTTGAAGAATTTTCTCGAGTGACAGAGGAAACTACAACAAGGAATTTGCTTCGGGAATTTTCTTAAGGATTTTTGCATTTTTTAGCCTGTAAACATAAAAAGAGTTTAGAGTTTATTGATAATTGATCAATGTTCCGTTTTCAGATGATAATGACGTCATTTATAACTCACTAAGTGATTCATCTCCACTCCAACCTAATGAGAAAAGCTTGCTTCCGTCTACGGATGATGAGGACATCATTACTTCGACTTCCTGTTTGCCGCGGAATTCAAATGATGAAAAACGTGAACAACCAATTCCAGTGAAAGAAACAAAAGAAGTCAAGTCCAAAGAAAGTGTTATAAGCGACGACCCAGGAAAATGGATCATAAGCGACTTCATCAGAGATTATGTGGCAATACATGGCTGTCAACAAAATAGAAACCTTGATTTCTCTGGTACGAAGCAAGTTTATGGTGATGGAAAATCGCGATGGTTAACAGATACTTTATTTGAAAGAAAACTTCTCAATGGTGAAAAAGTTCCACGCAAATGGCTCGTTTACTCAGATAGTCAAAAGTCTGTATTCTGCATTGCATGTCTTTTATTTGATGCAGACTGTCCTTTCAATAAGAAGACAGGTTTCAATGATTGGAGGCACGGAGGTGTTCGTGTAACTGAGCATGAAAACTCGAAGAATCACAAAAAAGTATGTTAACCCTCAAGGAGAGATCGAGTATCAAGATGAGAATCGACAACGATTTAATCAGTCAGTTCGACAATGAAATTTCTTATTGGAGAAACGTTTTGAGAAGAGTGGTTGCTGCTACGAAAGCTCTTGCCTCACGTGGGCTTCCCTTTCGAGGAAATGATGAAAAATTCGGTTCTTCAAATAATGGCAATTTTTTAATGCTGATGGAATTGCTTGCATTATTTGACCCATTTCTGGAAGAACATATCAAAAAATTTGGTAACAAAGGATCTGGCAGTACAAGCTACCTATCGAAAACCATCTACGAAGAATTTATACAACTTTTGGCGGATAAAGTGTCATCCATCATAGTTGAAGAAGTCAAAACAGCGAAGTATTTTGGTATAATAGTGGATTCAACCCCAGATATATCACACGTCGATCAACTTTCATTCATTTTGAGATATATGCAAAAGGATGGAACGCCGGTTGAAAGGTTTCTGATGTTTATTGAAAACACTGGACACAAAGCTGAAGATTTGTGCAACACTGTAATATCTGTTCTCGAGTGCGTTGATCTTGATATCGCAGATTGTCGAAGTCAGTCGTACGACAATGCAAGCAACGTATCAGGAATTTATTCAGGATTACAGGCAAGAGTCAAAGAAATCAATAATCTAGCAGAACACGCTCCTTGTGCCGGTCATTCGATGAATTTGGTTGGGGTCCACGCAGTAGAAAGTACTCCTGAAGCAGCTTCTTTCTTCAATACAGTCCAAGCATTGTACAATTTTTTCACTGCATCCACACACCGCTGGGAAATTCTACAAACTCATGCTGAGAAAAAAATTGCTTTGAAATCTTTATCTGTAACAAGATGGTCAGCTCGTCAGGAAGCAGTTGAAGTTCTTCATAAACACTATGGCAAAATTATTGAAACTTTAATCATCATTGAAGAAGATATCACCGAGAATTCAATTACACGGTAAGAAGCGAAAGGTCTTCGAATGCAGCTCGAACGACTTGAGACAACATTTATGCAGATTCTGTGGAATTTTTTACTTTCAAGATTCAATGCTGTCAGTAAAAGATTACAGAAAGTTGATACCTGCATATCTGACGTGATTGATGATTATCGTGGACTAATAAAAGTCGTAGCTGATACACGGAAGGAATTCCATGTTTACGAAAAAGAAGCGTTGAAAGTCTCAGAGAGTCCAGAATATCAGACAACGGTTTCCAGAAAAAGAAGGAGAAAATTACAGGCTGACGAATCACGAGATGGAGAAGTTCAATTGTCAGGTAGAGACCATTTTCGCGTAAACACTTTCAACGTTATCCTTGACAATCTCGATTCGGAACTGCGGAAAAGATGCCAAGCATATGAAAGGATTCACGAAAAATTTTCAGTCATCACTGAATTTGGCAATCTCAATTCCAGTGAAATTCATAAAAGTTCAAAGCACTTGAGAAAAATCTACCACTCGGACCTGGAGTCTTCATTGGACGACGAATTAGTGCACTTCCACGCATATTGCTCTGAGAAAAATTTGGAACAAAATTCACCATCCGATCTCCGGATATTCATTACATTGGCTACGACTAATTGCAGCGCAGAACGTTCATTTTCCTGTTTGAAAAGAGTCAAAAACTATTTACGTTCCACCATGAGTGGAAATCGGTTAAATAGTCTCGCTATTCTGTGCATTGAGTCCGATTTACTCAAAAGCTTAGATTGTGAAGATTTGATTGATCAGTTTGCGACAAAAAAAGTCAGGCGTGTTTGCTTTTGAAAAAATGTTTTTTGTTCCTTGATAAATAATCATCTTATTCCTTGAGTTCAAGTTTTATTTATGTACAAACATGTACGTCATGTAATTCTTCTTATTAAACAATTTATTTCAACAAATCTGAGACTTGTAGAACCGATTTATCTAGTTCTGTAATTTTTCAACGCCAACAACTTATGTTCAATTATAAAAATTCAGCAGTATTCTTTAGCCTTATTATTCTTAGCCTTTCAAATTTCAACTGTAAATTGTATGATACACGATTTTTAAAAAAACGTACTACATATAAGTTCAAGATAAAAGGGCGGTATTTTTCACAGTGCACAGGGCGGCATTTTCGGTAAATCCGGCCCTGCATCTAGAACGTGATTTGAATCTTGAAGCTTATTTTGAAGTCCTTTTTCAATAATATTTTTATTGTTTGATTCTTCTCTAATAAATGAAGCAATTTTTAATGTTTTATTTGTGCTCAAATTGACTTTTTTTTGAATATTTGAAAAACATTCCATTGAAAGATTAAATTTTCATATTCATATTCATATTATCTTTTCTAGTATATAAACTGCATTTATGTATTTTTTCTTTGCCTATAGCAGATAAACATTTTTTACATAAAATTGAACCATTTCTGTTTTTATATTTTTGAATCTTAAATGATCTGTGTGATAGTAAATGTCTATTGTTCTCGATTTTACAAATTGTACATAAACACTTTTTATTGTTTTTATATTCACTTAAAGTTATTCTGCACGACGTACATAATGAACACGGAAGTCTCACGTAATTAAAATCAAAGTCTTTTAAAAGATACTTTTTAATACAATTTTTTTGGGCTAAATTAACCATTCGACATTTACTTTTAGAAAGACAAAGTAAACACCATTTTTAACAGTTTAAAAACTTTTAGATGTAAGGCAAAACAATATTTGACAGTTCTGTTAGCTTGTTTCAAACCATGGCACTCTAAATACTTCTTTAAAAAATATAAAAGGTAATAATTTCAATAATGCTATAGATAAAACTATGTTTTTATCACCTGTAAGCGAAACGGAACTATACAATATTATAATGAGCATAAAAAACTCTAACTCATGTGGTCACGATTTATTTCCATCTAAAGTTATTAAACGTAGCGTAAACTATATTGTTTCTATTTTATGTCATATTATAAATGAGTGTTTAGTTGAAGGAACCTTTCCAGATGTACTAAAGATTGCTAAAATTGTTACATTATATAAAAAAGGTGATCGAAAAATACTTACCAATTATAGACCAATCGCATTGTTATCAATTTTTTCAAAAATTGTTGAAAATGTAATAGTTAAAGAATTTTATCTTTTCTTAATTGTTTTAATATTTTGATTGATCAACAACACGGATTTACTCAAAACAAATCAACAATGACAGCTTTGGTAAGTATTTTAGATTACATATATAAAGGTTTGGTCATGAATGAAAAAGTTATGGCTTTATACGTTGACTTATCTAAAGCATTTGATTGTGTGCAACATAAAATTCTGCTGTCCAATCTTTTAGTATTCGTGGTAGGTGCAATGATCTTTTAAAATCATATCTAACCTTGCGAAGGCAATATGTTACATATAATAATGCAAATTCTAAATTGCTAAACGTAGAAATTGGTGTTCCACAGGGTAGTGTATTGGGGCCATTGCTTTTTTTATTGTATTTAAATGATATTACTAACTTTATGTCTAGTAAGTTCATATGTTTTGCAGATGATATAACAGTTGTTACAAGAAATAAACTTGTTTTTAATCCGGAAAAAACTTATATAATGCAATTTTTTTCTACTGCAAACCAATATACTTCTAGTTCCTTGATAAGTTTAAATAACAAAAGTATTGAACAGGTAACCAATTTTAAACTTCTTGGCATAACACTTGACTTGTCATTAAGATTCTACCAGCATGTTGACATTGTTTGTAAAAGGTTATCAGGTTATTGTTTTACTTTAAAACGACTTAACCAAATAGTAAGTAAGGATGCAGCCTTATGTTTTTATTATTCAAATTTAGAATCGTCTTTACGATATGGTGTTATTTTATGGGGAAATAGCTCCTCTGTAAATCGTGTGTTACGATTGCAAAAAAGAGCAATAAGATGTATTTTTGGTTTGTGTACAACTGAACCTTGTAGACCTTCTTTAAGAAAAAATAAAATATTGAGTTTTCCTTCCTTATATATTTTTGAAATTTTATCTTTTGTTCACAATAACATAAGTCAATTTAGATCATTAAATGCTTTGCATACATATAACACACGTTTTGGTAATCATTTAGAACATAGTATTCATAATTTAACTTTGTTTGAAAAAAATCCTTACTATATTGGTACTGTTTTATATAATAAGCTACCAGATTATTTAAAAAGCATTCGCAAGTTGCAATCATTCAAACGTGAAATAAAAAATATTCTAATTGAATGTTGTTTTTACAATTTAAATGAATATTTAAGGTTTAATTTTTAGTTTTATAATAAGAGTTCAATTGGGTTTCCTCTTCTTTTAATGTCACTATTATTTTTATTTTTCTTTATAATTATTAATTTGTTTTTTATGACTTGTCCTATATCTGTAAAGGTCTTTGGATTAATAAATGATTTATTTATTTATTATTTATTTATTTAAATTAAAATCCTTATTAAGGGATTTCAGAAATTTTACCAACTACAAATATTTGTTAAAATTAAGAATATTAAAAAACCTGAGTACGGGCCTGTTAAACGTGTAAAAATTAAATAAAGTATTTATAAAAAATCCAAAAAATTAAAAAAAAATGGTAACAAGTTCAGATAAAACGGTTGTAAAATAATTTTAAAATTAATCGTGTGTTTAAATTTAAAATGTTAAATTTGTCTTTATAAAAAAGGCCATAGGTAATTTAAAAAAAATTATTACGTCAAAAATATCGGTTTATATTTAACAATAAAAAAAATATTAATTTTAAATATATCAAGATGATTAAACTTTTTATATCAGTTTTAAAGAAGGTTTGTGATTTTAAAAAAAGTTGAGTTTTTGTACTAAAAAAAATTATATATCTACGCTACTGTACAACTACAAAAATTAAATATGCATTTTAAACAGAAAAACCAATTCTAAGAGTTGGTTAATTTTCAAATTTTTCATAAATAATTTATTTCCTTGGTTTCTGTTAAAAAATAAAATAAAAAAAAATATAAATTAAAAATTTTACAAATTATCAATTAAAAACTGGTCTTTGGAATATTTTAAAAATTTGTCATTGATATGAATAATTCAAAAATGCTAAAAGTAGAAATGGCTTATTTCAAAAACTTTTTTTGTTTAAAACCAACCGTGTATTTTTTTATCGTTATTTTTTATTGCAATTTTTTATGTTTCAGCTACATTCTTATCATTCTTTGGTTTAATATTAATTTTATTACTAGATGGAGCAGGTTGTTCGTTATATTTCGAATTATTATTTAAGATTTTATTTATTTGTTCTTACTCACTTACTCTTTTCTCCACTCTCTAAAAATAAAATAGTCAAAATTCTACTATTTGAATTAGTACCAGCATTTTTTACTAATAAAATAGTCGTTTTCACTTTTAAATAGTTATTTTTTACTACGTAAATAGTTAAAGTTTGACTAATTTAAGATTAGTCACCATCTTTGACTATTTCTGGGAGTTAAAAGTAACTAAAAGTAACTAATATATTCAACTTTAAAATATTATGAACAATTTTTATTGACAAATAAAATTGGTTTTTATAAGAGCAGCTGATAGCCTAATGTGTTATGAATCGCATTAGCGAAGGGAATGGCAAACTGCAGATTAATTCCAAATTGTAAGATAGATTTTGAGTAGGCCAAAACATCGGCCAAGGGGGTTGCTATATTGCGTTGAAATGTATATATAGTAATCTCCTTTATGAAGGAACATCACGTGCCAGGCACATTTGTTTTTGTTCATTTTATTTATACACTTATACATATGCTTAAATTTATTTTACAAATGTAAATGTAAATGTAAATGTAAATGTAAATGTAAATGTAAATGTAAATGTAAATGTAAATGTAAATGTAAATGTAAATGTAAATGTAAATGTAAATGTAAATGTAAATGTAAATGTAAATGTAAATGTAAATGTAAATGTAAATGTAAATGTAAATGTAAATGTAAATGTAAATGTAAATGTAAATGTAAATGTAAATGTAAATGTAAATGTAAATGTAAATGTAAATGTAAATGTAAATGTAAATGTAAATGTAAATGTAAATGTAAATGTAAATGTAAATGTAAATGTAAATGTAAATGTAAATGTAAATGTAAATGTAAATGTAAATGTAAATGTAAATGTAAATGTAAATGTAAATGTAAATGTAAATGTAAATGTAAATGTAAATGTAAATGTAAATGTAAATGTAAATGTAAATGTAAATGTAAATGTAAATGTAAATGTAAATGTAAATGTAAATGTAAATGTAAATGTAAATGTAAATGTAAATGTAAATGTAAATGTAAATGTAAATGTAAATGTAAATGTAAATGTAAATGTAAATGTAAATGTAAATGTAAATGTAAATGTAAATGTAAATGTAAATGTAAAAGTTTCATTTTTTTAAACTTGAACCGGTGAACCGGCGAAATTTTACTTCGCCCAAATTCCTTAACCCTTATGCAGGCGCACCTCTTTATGCAACGTAGTAGGTCGCGCGGGGTGTCAGAGACACCCCTGATGGCAAAGCGTCCCTGAGTGTTATTTACATTTTTTTTTGTTTTTTTTTTAAGGTTATCAAGTTAAGATGAGCTGAGAGACAATGAGAACATATTTCGTTGCCTTCAAATTTGATAAAAGATGACAAAAAAAAGAAAATATCAAAAGACGACAATTTTAATCAAATAAAGCATTTAAAAAAAAAAAAACAAATTTTAAAAGTCATAATAATAATAAAAACAAAAAAAACACTAAGCACTTAAGATAAGGTTTACTTTTACAAGTAATTATGATTTGGTCAAAAAAAGTCAATAGGGAGGCGAAACCAGGCCTGCTCACGGGGTGTCCACAGCACCCAGAGCCTGTTTAAAACAAAATACCAGACAACCTATTACATTTACTTCAAAATCGGCAATGTAATATGACTGAGAATACTTTGACAGGAAGGTACTGAAAGTAAGCGCCATTTATTCGAATCGAAGTGAGACCGGTAGCTATATTTAGGAAGCTGGGGTGTTTTGTACACCCCGCGTGCCTGCTTAAGGGTTGAATAATATTTTGACAATTTGTGTGCGACCACTGTTCAGATTTTTATTAAAAACTAATACTAGTTATGACGTGTACCTACGTGCTGCCTAGCACATTTCTGCAACACCCATAGTGGGTTTGGACGGTAGACGGTGCCTGATTAATTCTTATCGTTGTCGCTGTACCTGTTTGCCTAAATAAGGCTCTTGGCAGTGTGTGCTTACACACCACAGCTATCCCTAACTGATGATATATAATAAGACCGTAATAGGCTGTCGGTTTGTGCAATGCACAATGTGCATACACCTTAAGTAGAAAACCATTTTTTTTAAATAGTTCTAATGCTGCTACAAACATCCTTTGCTAGTATTTTATCTAAGTATAGTTATGTTTAAAAATCTTTAAATTAAAATATGATTTTTAAATTATAGCCCATTAGTAAAACGTTTATTAATTTATTTCTGACCAAATACATTTTTAAATAAAGCACTTTGAAACGGAAAGAATTCTGCTCAAAAAGATTTTAAATTTCGACGTTAACTGAAGAAATATACCTTTTTTTCGAAACTCTAATTAATCCCTTTGTAGCAAAGACTCTGCATCGGTGACGGTAATGGTTTGGATGTAAATCAGTTCCAGGCAAGATACAAAAATTTAAAATTTTAGTATATTTAACAAGCAGAATTTCCTTTGATCAAATATATGCAAATGAGACTCGGGACTCTCTTGAACTTAACGGCGACTAATAAGTGACTTCGTTTGTAGCCCAGTCACAATTTTCTTTAAAAGAAGGTCGGATTATGGAAATTGTTTTTCAATTTTTCTAAGTCTAACTTTAACTAGAAAAAAACAATTTTATAATTGTCTTGGATAAGTATATGCATTTTTAATATAATTATGCTTAATGAAAATATATTATACTTTAAAATTAATAATAAAATGTATTGTAATCTACAAATTATAATAAATGACATTTTACTAAAATAACTTATCTGTCCTATATTTATAGGATTAATTACTTTGGTTGGATAAATATTTAGTCATGGTTGTTATTATTATCTATACATATAAAAGAGTTCGGTGACTGACGGACAACGCCCGAGCGGCCTGGACAGGGTGGAAGAAGAAGGTGATTCAACTCCGTCGTTGAAGGCGGTCAGATAAGTCAGTATTTGTTAAAAGTTTGGCAGAACAGTTGGCAATACTACAGTTCTGCAAATTATTATAATAATGCTGTTTAAAATAGTAATTTTCGTTAAGAGGGGTAAAAGACTCTCCTTGGGTTTTCGTTATCTTATAATTTGTTGTTAAAAGTTAAGTTGTTATAGAATATATGGATTTCGTTGGTAAAACCCTGGGTTCTTATTTGACTCGCCGTCTAACGAACAACGAATGAAATACTGACTTATCTAGACGCTTGCTTCTGTACTGTAGAGATAGAAGCTATATCACCTTCTTCTTCCACCCTGGGCCTGGGCTAGGCGAAACCACTGGACCCATGGAGACAAGAGACAGGAGTAGAAACCGATATGGAGGGGGTGGGGCAAACAGCATCTGCAATGATAAAGTTTCTTAGTGCGCCATGATTGATTTAATTTTAAAAACAATGGCCCAATCAGATTGGGTATGTGCCCAATGCAGTGCGCACTGCAGTTTGTATTTTTTCTGTGCCGAGATATTTTGTCTCATAGAAATACGTGTCAAACATAGGAAGTTCGTACTCCTTTCTCATGTCTTCCTGACTGGACCTAAAGGAGTGATATTTTGACAGTGCATTCCTATAATGAACCGCTAAAAAAGATTTTATCCGAAATCGGCAGTAAATTAGTCAACAATCGGCAGAAAAGTAGAACTTTACTGCCGATTTAATACGAGTATTGTATGCAACCCATTATACATTTTAAGATGTGTCTACTGCTCCTCAGCAGCATTTAAATAATATTTAAAAAAAACACCGTCACGGAGGTCGATTGGATCCATTCATAAAATGTTGTTTAATAAAAATAATAAGTTATTTTTATTAATTAGATTAAAAATCGCCGCGGCGGGCAAATATATAATAACCGTCGCAACAAACAGACATTTGATTTAATCATCAATATTAATTATTAGTATTATTAAATGTGATTTAGGATAAAATTTAATATGCACCTCGGCATTAAAGTCATTTTTTATCACTCACGTGGTTATTTGCCTCGGCTTTCGCCTTTGCGAAATTTTCACATTCGTGATAAAAAATACGACTTGATACATAAATAACTATTTTTTAAATTTTACCCCTAATAGTTAGGGAGCTGGTGGCAGAAATTTTTAAGTCATTTGCTCGCGTGGCAGAAATTAAAAATAATGAAGTTTGGATTATAAAAGTTACTAATGACAACTTCTGCCATACCATTATTGCTGCATTATTAATTAGTAGGTAATTAAATATGTAAAAAAATGTCCTTAAGTCATTTGCTCGCGTCTGGCATTTTTTTTAACTTGAAGTCCCTAACAAGACTTTCAGATAAATATCATCGCCAGACGTGTATGTCTCTGCATTAATGAGTATTTAATTTTTTTTTAATTATGATATATAAAAATTTAAATGATTTGCTCGTCAATAAAATTTATACAAAATGTTAATTGGGTCATAAAAAAGCAAAAACAAAAATTTATTTGTTAAAAGGTCTAATAAAGTGCGAAAGTTTTCAAATGTATGATAACATTTTAGAAGATATAAGAATGATAAATCCGGTTTTGCACCCTTTTCCGTTGACCAAATTATTGTTAACTTAGTAAAAATTATTAATACTTAAAAGAAAATACGCAAACTTGAAAAAATGTATGCAAACTTTATAGAGTATTTTAGTAATAATAATTATTAGACATTTTATATCAAGTTTGCACCCGAACATAAAAAATAATTGTGAAAAAATCTTCCGTTCTGAAAAAAATTATACAACTTGACCCTTTTTTGTCCTATAAACAATTAATTGCACAACTTTTGCGACATTTTTTAACAAAATATATTAAAATAAAGGAACCAATTACTTGCTATGTTTTGCTAATCGTGGCAGGGTGCAAACTTGATAAAAAGTGTATAATTAATTACAATAATTATTATAAACATATTTTTTTAAATTTGCATAATTATCTTTTTTCTTTAAATTTTCCGGGGGGTCGAATAGGGTGCAAAACTAGACTTTTATCCCTTCTTTTTAGAACATTTGTTTTTTACAAATTAACAATTGAAGACTACAGGGAATATTTTGGATATTTTTTGGTATGGTAGCTAAAAAAGCAAAGATAATGGTATTATTTTTTTTACACTTAACATTACTGTTTACCATAATGTTGTTTTAATAGAGTTCCTAAAAGCAGTTAGTTTTTTAAAAGGACCCAGAGATTAAACAGTATTCAAGTTTAAAATTGCTCTTCTAAAAATTTTTCCTATACTCCTCCTGTTTTTTTAGTATCTATATAGCCAATTTAACATAAAACCTAAATGGCAGACACGAGGAAAATGACTTAGGCTAGGTATTATTTTTTACAATTTTAAAAATTATTTGCTGCAAAAAGCAGATACATACATGTCTGGCATTATTTTTTTTTATTTAGGGGACACAAATTAACAATTAAAAAAATAAGATAAAGACGAGCAAATCACTTAATAGAGCATTTGTTTTTTACATATTTAATTAAATATTAATATTAATATTAATATTAATATTAATATTAATATTAATATTAATATTATTAAAAAAAAAACGCAGCGTCCTAGACGTCTGGCAAATGTTATTTTAGTATCAATATGGTCAATATAATATAAAACCTAATGCCAGACACGAGCAAATGACTTATGTTAGGTTTTATTTTTTACAATTTTAAAAATTACTTTAAAAAAAACCACCTTATTTACTCAGTTCACAAGCATCAAAACTCTATAACATATCATTCCCAAAGACGAATAAATCATATACCGAAATTGCCACCAGCTCCCTAACTATAAGGGGGTTGATAAAAATCAAGTTCTACTGGCTCTATTTAGTTGTAAGAGTATGTGGGTGAGAATTCGTGAAACGGATCACTGTTTTCCCGACTTTGGAAAATACAAAAAAACAATTATTGGTTTTTGTAGTACACATTGAAAGTAAAATATTCCGAAATTAAAAAAAATTTATATAAACAATTATAAAAGTTATTAAAAAGAGCGTTTTTGACGAATCTTTTTCGAAAATCTCTCATGGAAATAAAGCCTTTTAATAAAATTTTACGTTTATTGAAAATTCTTCAAAACTTATCAAATTTTCATAAAAAATATATTTAAATTTAAAAAAAAAATATTTTCATAAAAAAAAATATTTATAAAAAACAATTTGCATTTTTATAATTTTCTCAATGCTCTTTTTGAAAATCGTGTTAATTTATATTTTCGTTAAAGTCTTTCGAATGAAAAACTAAAAAAAATTGGATTCTTAATTAAACGATTAATGACATTTGATTTTGAGAGCCGGCGCGACTTTTCTGGCCCTGGCGCTCGAGCGCGCTCCCGACGCGACTCTGCTTACTATGCTATCAAGTACTTTTGTGATTTAAAAATGATTTTGTACGACCATTAAATATATATTATACGTATATATATATATATATATATATATATATATATATATACACACGGTGTATCACGTTCGATGGTAGGTTAGACGTTTATGGAGAACTTTATGGAGAACGGCAAAAGATATCGAATTGAAATTTTTATAGCAATTATAATATCATTTAAACTATTTTTCTAAATTATTTTGAACAAAATTACTCTTCCGGTTTTAAAGGAAGCGATATCAACTTTGATGTTCACATTTTTTTACATTATCATTCCTTATAAAATGGCTATATCATATCCTATACCTAAACTTGAGTTAATTTTTTTTGTAAATTAATATTAGGTTTACTGATATTCGGTTGGATTTATTGGAATCCTGAAGCATTGTTTTAAATATTCCATGTAATTTATTGTAATATTTCTAAAAATATACTTGATAAAAAAATATGAATGTAGCTAACTTAAAACAGCAATAACTTTTTTATTCTCAATGGAACGCCCTGTATATTTTTACATAATTAAATATGAAATTATAATACCTTTTCATTAATTGATTGAACTATTCCCTATACCTAAAGTTTTATTAAAAGACCTTATTTCCATGAGAGATTTTCGAAAAAAAAATCGTCAAAAACGCTATTTTTTAAATTACTTTTATAGACCAAGGTCGATAATTTTTGAAACCAAAAAAAATAACAGTAGGATGAAACCCATTGGAAAAGGAGAAGAATATAATAAAAATGAAAGTAAAAATAAATTACGGGCGATCTGACTTCGGGAAGTGGGAGGGGGGGGGTTTAAGGGTAAAAATGGTTTATCTCGATTTCCGGCAAAACTACAAGTCCTATGGAAAAAAGTTAAATGGCAAAGTTGTAGGTAATAAAAGGATCTACAACTTTTGTAATTACAATTTTTTTACATAACCTCAAAATTTATGTGAAAAATTCAAAAAACCAAGTTTTTGGTTTTTTATTTTTATCTTTTTCAAAAAGAAAAATTTTTTCCACGAAATTTGGTGAAAACTTACCTTTTTATGTCCCAAATACACTGTAATTTATTTGATTTGAAATATTTATTATTTCGCCTTATTTTGACTTAATATCAAAAAAGCACCCTAATTTTCAATCGAAAATTCTCGCGTCAAAATATCAGCTTTTTTCAAAAAGTCGGTGTGCTTTTTGTTCGTTGAAATCTCTACTTTCTGATGGTGTAAAAAAATATACATTACTATGGTAAATGTTCTCAGAAAATGCAAAAAATATTATAATGAATAACGAAAAAAACTCGAATTCGAAAATTTATTTTAATCATTATGTACAATTTCATCAAAAAAATGGGATTGTTGCAATTTTTTTTAGTTAAAAAGTTTATTTATTAAATTCTAATAACATTTATGTCAGAAAATCTCATAAAATATAAAAATACATGTAAATCATACTATTGAATTTAGATACTTCATTCTGATTACGTTATTCATTATAATATTTTTTGTATTTTCTGAGAACATTTACCATAGTAATGTATATTTTTTTACACCATCAGAAAGTAGAGAGTTCATCGAACAAAAAGCACACCGACTTTTTGAAAAAAGCTGATATTTTGACGCGAGAATTTTCGATTGAAAATTAGGGTGCTTTTTTGATATTAAGTCAAAATAAGGCGAAATAATAAATATTTCAAATCAAATAAATTACAGTGTATTTGGGACATAAAAAGGTAAGTTTTCACCAAATTTCGTGGAAAAAATTTTTTTTTTCAAGCGGCCATGATATACAACCTTATATGCCTGTATAGAGATAGTTGAAGTGCGTCTTTTTCATTTGCGGCAGACAAAAAACCCAAAAAAGCCTAGGGATAGAAGTAAATCCATAGGTGTCCCAATAGACGTCAAATAATAAAATTAATTTAGCATTTCATACAAAGCAATCACGATGTATTAATTATATTAATTATAATCGCACGGAATATTTAGGGATTATTTATTAAATTTTAATTGAACGAAATAAAGAACAACTAGTTTATTAGTATAATATTATGATGATAGACGAGTCGCCAATGTCGGAACTCCAAACAAATGTCAGTACGTCAAAATTAATTCAAGCGCAGCATTTTGACAGAGCAGGGTTTATTTTTAGTTTAGGCTTTGTTATCTATGGTTTAGGATATTTATCGGCATTGTAAGTAAGGGTTATAAGTTTTTTTAGTTTTTATCAATAATTTCTAATGCTTTTAGCCAAAATTTTATACCACATGAGTTATGAGTAGATAAAATAATTCTATTTCTTATCCTATTTATATTACGCCCTTGAAAAAAAAATTGTATATGTTATTTGGAGTAGAAGCTCTTTTTGTGCTTCGTACAGTTGCCAGCCTCAGCTACGCTTCGGCCGTCAATCTCTGCACTCACCACAAAAAGAGTCACTTCTACTCCTTATGACATAATCTACTATTTTTGAAAAAGATAAAAATAAAAACCAAAAACTTGGTTTTTTAAATTTTTCACATCAATTTTGAGGTTATGTAAAAAAATTAAAAATACAAAAGTTGTAGATCTTTTTATTACCTACAACTTTAACATTTAACTTTTTTCCATAGGACTTGTAGTTTTGCCGGAAATCGAGATAAACCATTTTTTACCCTTAAACCCCCCCCCCCTCCCACTTCCCGAACTCAGATCGCCCGTAATTTATTTTTCCTTTAATTTTTATTATATTCCCCTCCTATTCCAATGGGTTTCATCCTACTGTTATTTTTTTTCTCTTTTTACCATTTTTAAAGGCTTCTGCACTGGTCTATTATAATTGTTTATATATACTTGTTTAAATTTGGGAATATTTTAGTATCAATGAGGACTAATAATTGTTTTTTGTATTTTCCAAAGTCGGGTCATTTTCAAAATAATAATCTCCTACTTTGAAAACATTGAGTGACAGACAACAAAAATAGTAAACAGAATTACCACTAAATCAAGCCTGTAGAACTTGACGTGTTTACTGTTTATACATTACGTTTTTTGTAATAGGTACTTAACTACGTAATAATAGTTGTTAAATAACTGTTAAACTGTTGGATAGAATTGAATAGAGTTGTATTAAAGTAATAAAAATTACATTAAACGTCAAATAATTGATTAAAAATATTACTAGGTAAGTAAAGATTAAACATAAATATAAAGTATAACAAAAACAGGTAAGCAAAGATTACATACAAATATAAAAAGTAAGACATAATATGCCTAATTAAATTTAAAAACAATTTAAACAAAATTTGTATATAATTAATATATTTTTTAACTCTTCGGGTGTTAATCCTTTACGTGAACTGTGTGTTAGCATACACAATAATGCCCAACCCATGCATGTAAAATGCACGTTACCCAATATTTAATATCAAATTTTATTCATTACTAAATTTTTCATAAAATGGATAATTCTGAAAAGTTTATTAATAAATAAAAATAACATGACTGGGCGCGCTGCAGCAAACACACCGCAAATTCGTCTGTAACAACTGACCGGAAATGCCTTTTGCACCAAGACTGTTAGTAGGCGAAGCCAATAACATAAACAAGGAATAGACGCACATTACGTATTACAAAGCTGACCATATTTGAGTTTTAAGAGTAAAAGCTAATTTGCGGCTTTTTGCCGCCGGCGCGCCCGCTGCAGGGTTAAACAGGTTAATAAAAATATTCTTAAGTTTTTTAAACAAATACGTTACGGAAACCAATTTTTAAATTTATTTATAATAAAAAAACTCTTCTAGGATTTTTATTAAATCCTTGAAAAAAACCTAGAAGAGTTTTTTTTATTTATTTACTTAAGTACTCGAGTAATTTTTTTCTTTGAGGGCTGTTCCTGGAAACTTTTCGGTAGTGATTAAAGATTTTTGGACCCCAATAATCAACACCTTGCTGGGTAAGTTTGGATTTATGCAAGGCTGTTTTAAATTCATCTTTTTTTCTTGTATTATAATCATGTAAGGCACAGTTTTTGTCAAATATTATTAAATTGAAATATACCAACGTGGAACATGAAAGTACCTATATTGCATAAAGAGTTAAAATCTTTTCTGCTATAAAATATTGTCTACATCTATCTGTCTGTTTAATAGAACAAATAATATTCCAAATCGTAACCTAAATGTGTAAAACTGACACTTTTTTCAGTTTTTTTTACCAAATGACAATAAAATGGCAAAAACTGAAAAATAGGGAAAGTTAGGTGACGAAATGTTCTTTTTTGAGACGTTACCAAAGTTACAAAAATCCCAGTTTCTGGTAATTTCTTTTTGCTGTTTTTGCGATGTTGCCAAATTTCCCAAAATTATCAGAATCTTTGAATTTTTCAAAATATTTGGGATATCTTTAGTAAGTCTTCTTAAACTATTTAGCGGTATTGCAAAATTGACAAAAATGGTTTGATTTAAAATAAAATAATATTTATTTATTTTTTAACATATAAACGTATTTTTTTATACATAGTTGGTAAACCGGAAAGAAAGAGGTATACATGATAGAAAAGATAACTTTTGATTTAAAGTTAAAATGACCCTTATTCTTTCTTAGAAACACGGGGGCAAAGTCGAGGGTTTTAGCTAGTTAAATAATAAAGTTAGTATACTAATATATAATATAACAAAAAATGTTCTAGTAAGTTAGTAACTTAAAGTTACCACTCTCTTAAAATGAATAAGTCAAAAATAACTAATTATAAGTCATATTTGACTAATTGTCATAGCGAAAAATTAGTCACCAATAATAAGTCAAATTATACTGAATAAAATAGTCACATTAGTAGATTTAAATTTAAAAAGTTCTGTCACTGGCCCAGCTGTTGTCATAACCAATAAATATTGTTCATAATATTTTAAAGTTGAATATATTATTTGTAGGGATGGGATTTTAGTTATTTTACCTTTTTTCAACCGATGTAACTATTTGAAAACCAATAATGCCAAAATGTGTTTTAAAAGATTTTCTTTTATATGAACCTAACTTGTTTTCACCGTTTTTTACCTTTTTTGGAGGTTTTTGCTTTAAACTACCTTTTTTATACTTTTGTTACCTATTTTTTTAACTTGTTTTCACCTTTTTTACCTTTTTTGGAGGTTTTTGCTTTAAACTACCTTTTTATACTTTTGTTACATATTTTTTAATTTGTCAGTTTATTTTCACCTATTTCTTACCTTACGTATTTTTACTTATTTTATTTTTTTGTGTTCTTTTTAAAATTTTCGCCAATATTTTATCCAGGGCGTGCAACTCAACGTTATAGAATTTTTTCTTAAGGTCACAGACTGTAACAGTATTTTTTTCTTATGGTCACAGACTGTAACAGTAACTTTTACAGTTACCTTCTTTATAGCGAGCTTATGTTCTGTCATAGAACTTCTGTGCAGTGAGTGTCACTCAGTGAAACACAGTTTATTGCATAGAAATAGTTTATTGTGGGTATGTTCTGTGTTTGAATATGCGGCTAAACAAAATTATAAACGAAACTTGAACTTTTAATATTTTTTTAACCTAAAATGCTTTTTTAGTACCTTTTTAGTTACCTATTTTTCAGTTTTTAGTACCTAAATATCCCATCTTTAATTATTTGTGTTGCTGTTTTGAGCTAAACTTTTTGCATCTTTGTTTGTTTTTATGGGCCATTTAGGTATGCATTTAATTCAAATAAACTTTGTTGTCGGCCGCAAACGATTAAAGAAATTAGTTACTTTTAACTCTCATAAATAGTCAAAGATGGTGACTAATCTTAAATTAGTCACTTTAACTATTTAGGTAGTAAAAAATAACTATTTAAAAGTGAAAACGTGTATTTTATTAGTATAAAATGCTGGTACTAATTCAAATAGTAGAATTTTGACTATTTCATTTTAAGAGAGCAGGATCTAATTTTAGAAAAAAAAAGTAATCATAGCCGAAGTTTTAAGTAATTTCTTTTAAATGAATGGCAATATTCATATTTTCCGTGGCTGTTCAGCTATGACATCACTTCCGTTGCTTGATTACTCTCAACGCGCCAAAAGATGTACACCTTTTTATCTTATCTAATTTTTTTCTTTTCCAGTTTAATTTTTGTCATTTGCGAAAACCCGCATACATAAGTATACCCACCGGTTTTTTATAGGTATACAGGGTGACCTGGTTTATATCATCAGAATTTCACTAACCTATTATCGAAAAATAAAGGCAGTTTGGTAATAAAATATGGTCAAATTTTGCTCCCTCTTAGTATAGTATCTTCTAAAATATTCATAATTTGAAATATTTTTGCTTTTTAACATTAAACTAGGTGATACTGGTAATTATTTTCTTGATTATGTAATATTTGACCTAAACGAACTTTCTTGTACGTCGCTGATCAAATTTAATAATAAAAATACCGTTGATTCTAGAGTCCCGAGGCAGGACTTCGAGTTCGATCCAGACTGACGTCATACACACTGTAAATCGGTATTATTTCCCGAGCTTTATAAAATGATTATTAGTCTGGGTTGGGTTGAGCGCTTGCTGTGTTTTGCATTCTCCTCAGACCTACACACCTATGGCTTGTAAGTGCAAATTTAAGGATTTGAATACAAATTCCTACAAAAGGCTTGGTGTCAAAGGGTATACCGTCCACCGACTCCTCATCGAGGCGGCAGAGTAGCACTACTAATACGCAACAATATACCATGCACTCGCCTCCCCAAAATTAAATCAACTATTGAGCACGTCGTTGTAAAGCTATTTGAATATACACTGATTGAAGGGTTGTACCCTCCTCAAATAAGTTCTCCCTCAATAACTTGATGAGTTTGACAGCACAGCACCAACATATGTTGTATATAGTCCTTATAGGAGATTTAAACTCTACGCATAGGGCGTGGAAGTGTTAAAGGAATAATGAGAACGGATGCACCGTATCGAACTTCCAGATAAGCCCCCCAATGTCTTTGCACCCTCAACTATTGACGTTATTGTATTCAAGAACGTCAATATAACTACCCAACCACACGTTCTACATGAGATGGACATTGATCATGTTTCAGTCGTGTTTTGTATAGATGAGATTCTTAAGCCACGCCCAGCGACTAAACGCTTTTTCGACTACAAAACTCAACGAACGAATACAGGGCCATCTTAAACAGAGACACGCAAATTAACAATCGCATTGAAACAATCTACGATCTCATAAAGGATTTAAAGTCTCAAAAAGAACGTGCTGACGACAAGAGCTAGCAGTACCCCCCGGTCAAGGTCTCTCCCCTGATATCATACAAAAAATAGAGCAAAAGCATTTACAAAAACGTATGTACAATAAATACAACTTTGAATTCGATCTTGGGGAGTAAAATAGGCTACGCCAAGAGGGAAGGCACAAGATTAAAGCTTTAGATACAGGGTCTGGTACAAAACTCTGAACAACCTGAGCGCCTCCAACAATTCATTTTGGCGGTTGAGGACGCTAAAGTCCGGTTTACCGACTATAAACTCAGGAGGTGAGGAGTATGTCACAGACCCAGAGAAAGCCGTTATCTTAGCTTGCCAATTTGCCAACGTTCATAAAACCGACGTCACTCCCATGACAAACCAAAATACAAAGATTCGCGGAAACACTTAAATCTGCAACATGGACGAATTTGGTTGAGGTTGAAAATCTCACCAAGTTGAGGGGTATCTTAAGAAAGCTACCCAACAACAAGGCCCCTGGAGTTGATGAGATTGACAATTTTCTGTTAAAGAACCTACTGAAGAAGGCTGTGGTACAGTTCATTTGCATAATAAACGCCGCCATCCCTTTGCAACATTTCCCTGCTATGTGGAAACACGCGTTCGTTGTTCACATAGCCAAACCTGTAAAAGATCCTTCGCCCCCCAATTCCTACCGCCCCATTAGTCTCCTCAGCACTATGTCTAAGGTTGCAGACAAATCTATTCTGACAATTTTAAATCGTCGTTACTGCAACTTATCTATAACGCCCCTTGAGCAGTTTGGTTTAAGGCGAGGATTAAGTACTGTTCACCAAATTGCGCGAATAGTCTACGATATCAAGAATGGCTTTAACGATGGTTACTATTATGGCACTTCTTGACATTGAGAAGGCGTTCGACACGGTTTGGCCAGACGGACTCACCCATAAGCTCTCTACCTTCCAAATTCTCCCCCTGTAGGTACCTCCAATCTACTTATTTCCTAACTTTACGGCGGTTCCAAGTCATCGGTTCAGCATATAGGCGCAGGTATTCCGCAAGGTACAGTGCTAGCGCGAAAGCTCTAAACTTTGTACACTGCGGATATGACGAAAACGCCTCGTCAATTTTCATTTATACGCTGACATTACCCTTTACGACCTGTTTTGGCTCTTCAGTTGCCAACAAACAGTTAAAGATATTTATAAATATATTTTTCAACCGTACCTCCAGAAATGGAAGGTCAAGATTAACTCGGACAAAACCGAGTTGATTAACTTTACGGTCAAGTTTACAAGCAACAATATCGCCTCACCACTTTCCCTAAAGAATTACTCTGCAGCACCTAGGCGCTCTGTAATATACCTCGATATTATCTTAGACCGAGGATTGAGGTTCCAGGCTTTCTAGTTCTTAAAACTGTTTACCCCCTTATTAACAAAAACTCTCCGCTGTCAATAAAAACAAGACTATATAGTATACTATACAAATCTTGTATCAGACCGGTAATCACCTAAAGGCAACCAAACATGGTTGCCCGGTGTGGTGCGGCGCATCTAACACTCAATACATGGTTTTGCAACGACTGCAAAATCAAGCGCTTCGGCATATCATCAATTGGTATGCCCACATTGACGACATTGCCTTATATGAAAGAGTATGTCATGGACCAGGCAAATAATTTTTAAACTAATTAGCAGGGCCGTTTCTGGTGAGCGTGCAGTGCGTGCACGCACGCAAGCGCAACATTTTCGGGGCGCAAAATCAAAGAGTCAATCGGTACTTTGTAACGATAAACTTTCTTGCAAATAAACAAATACTTAAACATACATATGATAGAGATTGCCGCTATTTTTTTATTTTATTTATATGTATCGAAATAAATGAAAAGAAATTGTCAAAATATTTTTAGTATTTGTTTGATAGTTGCAATTGACGGTAGCAAAGTTTAACATTAGTCTACAGTGCATGACTTTGTAACTATAGGTACTTTCTAAAAATAAATTAGTAAAAGTGACTAATTGCCATAGCAAAAAAGCAGCCACTAATAACACTGTAGGGAGGTGAAAATATCACAGCTAAACGCTCGGACACGTTTTGGTCGTAGATTACAAATCGATGCTTGGTTTAGCTGTATCAGGTCAAAGTCCAAAGATATTGGAACACTGTATAAATTTAAACAACCTGTAAATCAATTTGGCTGGTCCCACACATCAGTTTCAACCCCTGAGGGTTTTTTATAGATAATTTGGAAAATTCAAATTTTTTTATTGAGTATAATTGAGGATATTATGTTAATTGAAATATAAAGCAAAGGAATGTTGGCATAAGAGGCGAAATATATTATTTTACAATTTATAATATACCAGTATACAGTGTGTCAAAATTTATGTTTACGTGTCCGAGCGTTTAGCTGTGATATATTAAGAGTTGAAAATTTACCTACAGTGTAATTATCGGGGGTAATAACACAAGTGCTTAAAAATTATCGATAATTTCGCTTGAAAGCATATTGCCTAAAAAATGCATGAGTTCATTTTCATATTTTAGAAAGAGCCCGACACCGAATGTGAAGGGCTCTTTCCTCAAAATTTGAAAATGACCGAATGCATTTTTTAAAAGGCAATATGCTTGAATGCAAAATTATCTGATTATTTTTATGCACGAGTGTAATTTGTTAAGATAATTACACGAATAAACTATAGTTTATTATTATTATTAAATTATAATTAAATCAAAGAATAACATTTTCAAATATTTTAACACTATTTTTCACATTTTCATTAATTGAATCAAATGATTCTTTACCAAAACGTGACATTTTAAATAACTGTCACATTAAAATAAAAACTGACGTTATTTTTATTAATTGCCATGGATACGTAGATACAATGGAATTATCGATTCCTAGTAGACAACTATCGTGATAATTGTCTTGTAGGCATATATAAGAGGGTAATTATCGTCAACAGCAAATTGTATCCCGGACATTTAGCAGTCACTCCTATGTAAAATTATCCACTGAATTCGAACATTTCGTCAAAAGTTATAAAAGTACATAAAACAGTTTTTGAGATATAGTAAATTTTTCATGTAATATGGAATTTACGATATTTCAAAAACTGCTCTACTTTCGGATTCAGGGGACCATTTTACATAATAATAAGCTGTTAAATGTCCAGCATAAAAATTGCTGTGGACTACAGTTATTAGTGACTACTCTTTCACTTTAAAAACTACATCAACTATCATTTTTGACCAATTCATTTTAAGAGAGTACGTCACTAAAAACCAGTTGTAGTTATTACATTGTTTATATAGTTTTTTTCCTAGAGTATTTTTATTACTAAATATTTTTTGTGATTTTGTTTGTTTGGTAATTTAATCAATATTTTTTATACTTAATTTCAGCAGTTTTTTTTTACATTTTCAATTACATTTTGCCAGTTTGTTGCAAAATGTTAATATAACACCTGCTTTTACAAAAATATTTACAGTTCCTGTCGTTTTTCATCTATTTACAGAGGTTCTTGTATGAGGCGCCGTTTGCGTCAAAATTATTTTATGCTTAATCAGATAAAAATTGCACACATATAAAATATAAAATGTAAATATAAAGTTTTTGGTACATATATAGAAATGCAAAAGTGCAGGTACAAATATAAAGTTTTGTTTTGGTACATATATAAAAATGCAAAAGTGCAGTTTTGGTACACATATAGACAGGTCCGGATTTAGGCATGGGCCACATGGGCCCAGGGCGGCCGTTAAAATTTTGCTAAAAAATCAAGAGCGTTTTATGCAGAATTTTTGTTTTCACTCAGATTTATACACTAAAAAAAAACTATAAAAAGTTGGAAGAGAAGTTTTTTACATACATTTTATATCAGACTACACTATTATTCTGCGTAGTGCGTCACTGCGTAGAAGGGCGGCAGTCGATGGCGAGTGGGGCGCGACTCTAGCTTATTCGCTGAGTCATTCGTTATTCGGGGTAATGATGCGTTGGGCCCATGGGCGGCAAATTCGTAAATATGGCCCTGCATATAGATATACAAAGATGTTGGTACAAATATAGAATACCTATAATATAATGATTTATAAAAGTGTAGCATGGGCCGTGGGTACAAATATAGAAAGTACGGTTCGCGACGGTGGCGCAAGAGGGCGTTTTAAACACTTTTTAACGCGCTTAAACTTACGTCTGTTCTCACTACCGACATTTAAAAGTTTGTAGTCTAACCAACAACCTATTTATAACGAAACGATTCCTTTTAATTAAAATAACACAGTGACTAGAGGCATGCCGTGCACGCTAACGTACCGCGAAAGCACCTTAGTTACGCCATAATTATAATCCGTTTTTGTTCCCCGAGCGTTTAATATTTGACATCAAGCTAGATAGCTCATATGGTAGGGCGGTCGCTTGGCGAAAAGTCTGAAAACACCTATAAATTACCTGTACAAGAGACAGGGCCCCCTCCGGCTCCTGCAGCAAGAGCAACATCAACGAACAGCCCCCAGAAAGCCTCCACATCTGAGGAAATGTCATTAACCAGTCTTACACCATCAGAGCAACATCAGATCGAGCAGGTAACTACAGATGAAGATTTTGACGCACTGTATAACACTACTGAAAAGATACCAAATAAGGCAATAATTAATGTTGTAAACGATACATAGTTAACACCCCACTTATACACAACCAATCGCAAACAAGCAATCTAGTAAACACACTAGCCACACCTACCTCAACCATAACCACGTCTACATACACCATTGCTACAACTTACGCTACCCAATCAAACCCAACAAGCTCAGGAATCATGTCAGCTGGCCATCAACAGCAACCAAACTCTCCTCCAGGCCAGATGACAACAAAAGATACAAACATCAAAAGACAACACTCACACTCATCAGACAACTCTCCTGAAGGAAAACAGCATAAATTCCATAAACCTAAGAAATTCGTTCAAATTGCAACAATCATTAAAAATAAAGCTCTGGAAGCTACCAAAAAATTACAAACATCAAATAAATACTAAAATCAAACACAGATAAAACTATAAAAGATAACAATGATCCAACTCCAAGCACATCTAACGAAGAAGTAACCACCGAACAATTAGCACGCACTAAAGAAATACAACAGAAAATAAATAATCTATTCCCACCAAGCAACCAGAACAAAAACAATAATACAAAAACCATTACCAAAGACCCACCTCCAATAGTACTTACTGGTAAAGTGAACGAAAAGCTCAAAGATGTTATCCTTAACTTAAAACAACATGTAAGTGACTTCACATTTAAACACACCAAAAATAATATTATTTTGAACATTAAAAAAGAAAAAAAATACAAAAACTACTTACACCTACTTAAAGAAAATGAAACAAAATTCCATACTTACACCACATACGAAGATAAAACTTATGCATTTATTATGCGTGGGTTGGATGCTGATATGTCAATTGATAAAATCAAACAAGCACTTTTTGATGAACACGAACTCTCCGTCAAAAACATTTATAAATTTAAAAAAAACAATACGCCTATGGTCATTACCAACCAGCTATCACTATCCAATGGCTCAATACCCAAGCAAAATATTTGGAACATACCAGAATTTTTTGGGAAAAACGTAAAAACGAAAGGAAGATACAACAATGCCATAGATGTCAGGACTGGGGCCATGCAACTACGAATTGCTTTAACGACTACAAATGCCTTAAATGCGCCGACAACCACGCCACCTACGAATGTACAAAAGCCAAAGAGACACCAGCATTGCTGGTCCAGCAACCTGTGCCAACTGCGCTGGTAGCCACCCAGCAAACTACAAAGAGTGCCCTGTATATCTATACAGGATAACTCAGATAGCCGACCGGAACAAGCCCACAACACAAAAACAGAAGTACGTCTCCGCCCCGGAACCAGCCACCAACTACTGGACCACAAAGGCATCCAATCAACAATCGCTGCAGCCGACATCGCAAGCACCAGCCGCATCCACGAAAGATAAGTACACTGCCCAGAGTAATTCGCCCACTAATGGCTTATTTTCAGAAATTGCCCGCCTTAAAGAGCAAATAAACTTGGGACTGATGATGCAAGCCCTGAGAGATCTAATGCAAATGCTTAGCACAGCCCAAACAAAGCAGGAGAAATTTCAAATATTCCCTGAATTTGCAGCCTTCAGAGTAGATGAGTATGATATTTAAAAAATGGCACAATCATTTAACAATTTACTAAAAATTTTCAGTTGGAACGCCAATAACGTAAAAAATAAAATACCCGAATTAATTCAATTCCTATCTGCCCACAATGTAGACATCATGTTCGTAAATGAAACTAAAACAAACTGGAACCAGTACCGGCAAATAGTAAATTCATTGACCACCATAAATAATAATATTAACACCCCTAACGAACTGGAAAAAGAAATCAACACCTTCACCAATAACATAATTACTGCGCGCGATAGAACTACCACCACCAAAAAGACCAGGCCCCCTCATGACAGTCTTCCCGAATACATTCTTAACAAAATAAAAAACAAAAATAAACTAAAAAGAAGCTATAACCTTTATGGCAATATCATCGACAAAATAAATTACAACAAATTAAGAACAGAGATCAAAAACAACATAAGAGAATATAAAAACAAAGTTTGGACAGACACATTGTCAAAACTCTCCCCCACCGACAACAGTCTCTGGACTTTTCTTAAAAAACTTAAAAAAAAACAATTATTCCCACATTAAATGATAATAATCAAGAATCAATTTACGTATTTGCCGAATGTTTCGCAAATATTTTTTCAACTGACATTAACAACCTAAACGAAGAGCAAAAAACCCTAAAAAATACAGGACAAAGTATATTTAACCAACAACACCTAATAAATTAAACGACATTATCAGGAGACTAGGAAACAACAAAGCACCCGGCCCTGATAATGTCGATAACATTCTAATTAAAAACCTACCAAAAAAGGCGATAGTGCAGTTGCACTATATAATAAACAGTGTAATCAAATTACAATATTTTCCCACCCAATGGAAAACGGCAACCATTATCCCAATTCCGAAACCAGGCAAAGATAATACTATTCCATCCAACTACCGCCCAATAAGTCTTTTAAGTTCGTTATCAAAAATAGCCGAACGAGTCATTCTCGCCAATATAAATAAATGGGACAAAACAAACAATATCACACCCAATGAACAATTCGGATTTCGCCCTAAACACGGAACCGTTCACCAAGCAGTGAGGGTCGTTCACGATGTACAGCAGGCTAACAACCGTGGCCAGAATACGGTCGTGGTTCTGCTGGACATCGAGAAGGCCTTCGATAAAGTTTGGCTGGACGGTCTCGTGTTTAAATTAAAACAATTTAATATTCCCACCCCCTTACTATATTTACTGGCATCATATCTGAAAGACCGCAAATTTAAAACTAACTTAATAAAAGTAACGTGGTAATTCCACCCACTAAATGCAGGCGTCCCGCAAGGTACAGTCCTGGCACCCAAATTATACAGCATCTACACCTCGGACATACCAAAATTTTAACATACTAAAATAGGACTGTATGCAGACGACACCACAATTTATGCGCATTCCTACTACACACAAGTAGCGGCAGCCCAGATAAGAATTCATTTAAGAATACTCACAGCTTTTTTCGACAAGTGGTTAATAAAATACTAAAAATAATAAATAAACAACAATAAATCAGAGCTAATTCATTTTACAAAAAAATTCACCAACAACAGAATAATCACCCCAATTACATTAAATAATGTCACCCTTGTCGAAAAAAGCTGTGTTAAATACCTTGGAATTCTTATCGATAACAGACTCACATTCACTAAGCACATCAATAACATTAGACCCAAAGTGTTCGGGGCACTTAAAGCTGTCTACCCACTGCTAAACAAAAAAGTCTGTTATAACATATATCATTGGAAAACAAAACAACATTATACAAAACTGTAATAAAGCCAATCATAACTTACGGACACCCTGTATGGTGTTCAACATCAAACACCAATTATGTAACCCTGCAGAGAGTACAAAATAATTTATTAAGGCATGTCACAGGGAAAGGCAGGTACACTAACATTAATGTACTGCACGAAACGACTAGTATGCCATACATCAAAGAATTCATAATAGAAAAAAGCGACCTATTCTATAGATACAAATTAAACCGTTGATAGCAAATATAACAAATATCCGGCGACACGATAATGTCAACATAAAGCACGGGCTCGTTTACAGAAAACTCCCCTTATTTGACGAACCATTAAATAATAATCTAGTAATTAATAACAACTAATATAAAACACCACAAATAAGAACAAAACCAACCACTAACGTCTATTAAATTATCAAAATAGACAATCCCAACTAGCTAGCTGCGTGCGAACTGGCACCCAATCCGCGTACGGACTCCGTACTACGGAGTGGACGGTAGGGATGTGCGATACGATCCGATATTACAAAGTACCGGTACTTTGATTACCGATACTCGATATTCTGTACCGGTATTTAGGCAAGCAATACAATACGATACCGTCCATTTTTACCAAGTATCGTATCGTTTCGGTTTTGTTTGCATAAATAAAAATACAGAAAATTAAATACTTTTGTGAAACCTTTTTACGACCGCCCTCTAGCGTCCAATAGCCTAAGGTTGTATATATTATTGATATTGGCTGCAGAAAATTGTGAGCATAGAGGCCACTGTTTTCGCCCCTAATAAAAACAAAACGTGATATTCAAATATCCAAGCTGTGTACAGTGCAATTTAGAAATAAGTGCAATATTTGTTATATGACTGCAATTTTAAACTAAATTAACATTAAAAGATGCCACGCTTAAAAAGTGACGTGTGGAAAGTTTTTTTTAAGACAAATAACGGGGGCAAATGCAAACTTTGTCTCAGTGAAGTGAGAAGTGCAGAAGGTACAACCAATTTAAGAAAACACCTTGCAAGACGACATCCCAAATATAATTGGAATGCCCCTAAAAAGGACAAGGTAAGTTAAATCTAATATGAGTCGTACTGTAAGACATGTACAAGCATATACTTTTTACAATGGCCACATTTCATTAATTCATTTTGTATGTGTTAAAATAGGGTTCCGAAAGTTCCGCCGTCGTCAAGGAAGGATCCTTAAACCAAACTGAGGTCTTATCAGATTTGAAAATGTCAGATCGTTCTACAATTGATAGATTTGAAGACCACAATCAACCAGGGCCATCTTGTTCGTCAAAACCACCCAGTGAGGCATTAAAAATGACCCAACGGAGTATTTCCGATATATTTGGAGATATATCTTCATATTCTGGTAAAAAATAATTCAATAAATGCTGTCGGGGTGTTATTTTCTTCTATTTTTTGCAATTGGTGAAAAATCTGCAAGAGTGACAAATGCTATACTTTACTTCATTTTCAAGGATAACCTGCCATTAAATACCACAGACAAAGAGGGTTTTAAACATTTGTTGAAAACTGCTGCACCACTTTATAAAATCCCTGGACGTAAAGCCATCACCCTAGACCATCACTAATTTGATTGACAAAAAATATGAAGTACTATCTGAATTAATTAAAAATAAATTAATTCAAGTCAATCATATGACATTAACTACAGACATATGGACTGAAACGATGAACACCACAAGTTTTTTGGGTCTTACTGTTCATTTTTATTTTGAAAATAAATTGAACAGCATTTCACTGTCTGTGTTGGAATTAAGTGAGAGACACACAGGGCAATATATAGGAGAGAGTTTAAAATCCCTATGTGAGGAATGGAATATTCAATTAGATAAGGTAACAGCAGTGGTTACCGATAATGGCAGCAACATGGTAAAAGCAGTGTCAGAAGTTTTTGGCAAAAATAAAAATTTACCATGCTTTGCACATACTTTGGATCTTGTTGCTTCCAAAATAATTAATGAGACTGAAAGTGCCAAAAATGTTATCTCTAAAGTTAAAAACATTGTTGCTCATTTCAAGCATAGTGTTCTTGCGGCTGACAAAATGAGGAAAGCACAAAATGTTGACACACCCTTAAAATTAATACAGTCAGTTCCCACACGATGGAATTCCGTATTTTACATGCTAGAGAGATTTTTACAGCTTTCAGGTTGTTTAGCTCCTGTATTGCTAGAAAACAAAAATGCTCCAACAATGACTGATGCTATGGAATTAGAAGTGCTTCGAGAAATTGTCCACATTCTAAAACCAATTGAAGAAGTTTCAAAAGAAATTTGTGGAGAAAAATATCTGACTTCAAGCAAGATAATCCCCATAATAAACTGCTTGATAAAAAAATTGGATAAATATGTACCTATTACTGAAGTGGCCGAAAAGTTGCATGCTGTCACAATCACAGAATTAAAAAAGCGTTTTAGGGCAGTGGAACAAGTTTTGTTGCTATCTGTTGCAACTTTACTTGATCCAAGGTTTAAGAAACTGCACTTTAATAATATTGTTGCTTGTTCAGAAGCCATTAATTTTATTAGTGACTTGTGCAACAAAGGCGATTTAGTTTGTGAAACAATTCCTTTATCAAAATCACACTCTATGCCCACAGTGGCATCAGATAGTGTTTGGTCGTATCACCAGCATTTGGTAGAGAAGTCAAGTTTAAACAGGGATCATGATTCTGATAAAGGAATTTATGCAGACTTAAAAGCCTATTTAAAACAACTTGCTCTACCATTAAATGCAGATGTAATAGATTTTTAGAACAACGCGTTGGTTAGCAAAACTTTAAAAGAAATTGCATTTAAATATATATCTGTGGTTGGTACGTCAGTACCATCTGAACGTTTATTTTCCAAAGCTGGTGCAACCATGACACCTGGTCGAAATCGACTATTAGGGAAAAGACTGTCAAAATTGGTATTTTTGAACTCTCTGGAGTTGGAAGATTGGAGTTTTTAAGCTAACCATAGCGCTGTTCCAAAAATCTATTAGATACCTACATCTGCATTTGATGTTTTTTGTAAAATTTCCTAGATGACTAAGTTTTGAAATGTCAACCCTTGTACCCGTCGTCACGGCGAACTCTTTACATTGTGTCATCAAAGAAACCAGCAAATTGTATATATACTCATATATGTGCTTGGTTCACAAATTATTGACGGAAATGTAAAACATTCGTTGAGACGACTATAATTATTGTATTTCTGTGATTATTTTTCCTAAAAACATACGAACATATATACATAATATGTATATATGTTTTTAGAAAATGCTAAAAAATAATCACAGAAATACAATAATTATAGTCGTCTCGGCGAATGTTTTACATTTCCGTAATTAATTTGTATTACATATGTATGTTTTAGTCAATCAAAACATTAGGAATTATCTATGATTATTGCCGGGAAAATAATAAAGTATTTTTTACATTTGTTGTTAAGGAAAAAGATTTTTAAAATCTTGATTCTCTCTTCTAATCTGTTGCTTTACATTAATTTCAGAAATTGATTATATGATTTTATTTTTCATTTCATCGCTGGTTTGCCAGAACGGTTGCACCCAAAAATGGGTAAAATTGAAAATTTTATAAAGACATATACTTGTACATATTAGTAATATTAAGAGTAAATGATAATTGAAGGGGCAAGAGGATGAGGAAGTTTTTATAATAAAGGGCAAACAAAATTTTTATTGCAAAACCAAATTTATTTTTATTAATAATCACAATATTGTTATTATTTTTTTTTGTTTATTATATTTAATAACTTACCATTTGGTAATTCCATTTATTAGCCACCAATGGGTGCACCTATATCCTCTAATGTTATTTATTATTTAACTGTAAATAGACAAGGAGCCAAAAAGTAAAAAAAACTCACCTTTTATTTTCTCCCCCATTCACCTATTTATACAGGGCTATGCAAAAATACTGTGCAGACCTAACTTTAAAAAATTGTACTTCTTTTGCTAATAAAGCTATCGACATTAAACAAACTGTTAATTGTTGTAATTGCTGTCCGCAAGTTTGAATTCCAATAACTTTGTTAAAAATTATCGGATCTTATTAATTTAAAAACCAAGTGAAAGCCTAACAAGCCCTTAGTAAACTCTTTCAGAAAATGTTGGTTTAGTTATTTCAGAATATTTTTTTTTTAATTTTGAAACTTGTGAAATACACATTTTCGCATGTCCCATTAGCGATTTATAAAACTTACATACATGTTTTTTTTTAATATTGAATAACCAGAAATTTGTGTTACTTTATAGCAATCCATAACATCCTTAGTTAATACAGTAAACAATTTATATATATATAAATTACTTAATTAAATTCGACTCATGTCCCAGACAGTTTTTCCGTTGCGTTACGATAGAATATTAAAAAAAAACATATATATGGCAACTTTTTGGCACCCACGTGATCAACAAATGATGTTCGGACGTACACATTACCCAGCTGAATTTATTTATTTAATCAGGAAGAAGATATCGGTTGAAACAGGTGCGGGTAACGCGAATGAAATAATTGTTTGTCCGCTAAGTTACTCAAAAAAAAATAATAAAAATAAGGTAAGAAAAAATACTGTTTTTCATGTTTGTTTATTTTAGGGCACTAAAGCTAATTGATAGTAATTAATGACTGTAATGTGCAATAGTGAATATTTACCGTCGCTTTTATTAAAAGTAGTTTATGATAAACCAATTTAAAATCATTTGTGATTACAACTCATGATATAGATTACATCCAAGGGAAAATTCCACGCAATTTACAAGTACTAAAAGGGAAGAAAGACTTTCACCAGCTTAATTTTTATACACTATCACTTGGTAATCCGTGTTTATAAATTAGAGTTTAACATACAGTGACTAAAGGAAAATATTAATGATATTGTTTTTTTAACAAAGAATCGGAATGGTTTCTTTTAAATATTAAAAAAAGCATACAATTTTTAATAAAAAATGTGTGAACTAAGTACATTCTAATTCAAATTATTAGAGCAACTTTTTTTATTGAATTAAATTTTGGATTTCAAATTGGTAAGACAGTGGAGATATATTAAGCTAGCTAAACACATTTTTTTGAAAAAACGTAAAAAAAGTGCACTGCCTGTCTTAAATGTAAGTAAACAAAACTAAACATTTATAAAAATCCAACCAAAAGTCAATTTAAGTCAATTGATCTTTATTTTCCTGAAAGCGGGTGTTTCTTGAAAATGACCCTAGTACATAAAAAAATGAATAACTTTTATTTGAAACTTTTTTCAATTTATCAACAGATGGCGCTGTAATTCAAAATTTAAGAAAAATGGGTTTCTTTGTAAAATGTATTATTTGAAACGTTTGAAAAACAAAAATTAACATTAAATCAACAATAGTCGGCTCTGAAAACAATTTATAAGAAATGTTCGAAATGTCATGATGTCCTGGGCATTATTCGGCAATTGCTCGAGAGGTGTTGGATCAGGAGTTCAATGGCCGGTGGATCGGTAGACGTGGTCCAGTAAGTTGGCCTGCTCGATCACCTGATCTTACGCCACCAGACTTCTTTCTGTGGGGTTACTTGAAAATAAAAGTTTACGCTGCATTTCCAAAAAACTCGGGAGGACATGGTGGAGCGGATCAGGAACGCCTGTGCGGCGATACCGCCCGACATGTTGGCGCGTTGTGTGCCAGTATTCATTACCCGCATTAAAAAATTTGTCGAAATGGAAGGAAGACATTTCGAACATTTGTAATAAATTGTTTTCAGTTGTTGTTGATTTAATGTTAATTTTTGTTTTTCATACGTTTCAAATAAAACATTTTACAAGGAAACCCATTTTTCTTAAACTTTGAATTACAGAGGGGGCATTCCTCGTTACTCGGTAATTTTTGTCCCGCCCGTCACAATTCAAAATTGTGAGTAAAAAAACAAGTTAATAAATTAATATTTTATAATATTATTTTTATTGTGCTTATAACTTATTAAAAGCATAATAAACAATATTTTAAAATAAATTTTATAACGTGTAGTTTTTACTCACAATTATTAATTGTGACGGGCGCACAGTAGGCTAGAGCGCGCTTCCAGCGCGAAGAAATTCAAAATAATTGAGTGTTTTATTTCGACCAAATTTGTGAAACTTTGAATTCTTTAATATTTGTAGATAATGAAACATCTTTAAATCACCTTCAAATCTGTTTTGAATTTTTATAGGTAACCAGTCAAAGTTTAGGAATTATAATTACTTGATTCGTGTTGATTCATTGCGCGTAAAGGTATTGCTTCTCTTACAATGTTTATTATTAATTTATTCTTATTTTTTGACTATAATTGTTTATTATTAGTATTTTTATTATTATTGTACTGTCACTACCTTAATAAAGTAAACGCTGCATACTTTTAATGTATGTATGGACATTATTAAGGTTTTAAAAAATGTCACGCACTGTCACACTCTGTATTTAGGTTTTTTTAATAGCTTACCGTTCTGTCTTTCAAATAAATCTTAAATCAAGTGCTAGTAGGCGCAACAAATATGGTTTGTTTATTTTTTTCAGTTAATGCATTAACCCTTTAGGGATAATTAGAACTCATACGGACCTTTGTAAAAAGTGTTTTATTTTTCATTTCAATATAAAATTAGTTTTAAATTACTTAGTACACTGAAAGAAATATATACTAAAGTTAAATAAAAAAATAATTAGGGCAAATATATTTTATGTTTCATATATGGACTACCACATACATTGCTAAAACAAATATATTCGTTTGGTTAGCAGCATATTGCTGCCCTAGCAATATAAATGGTGTTTCTAGCAATATTTTTTTGCTGTAATTCACTTATAGTTTACATTTTATAGTAAGGGTAAGTTTATTTTTATTTAGATCTAACATATCTTCTTTACAATAAATGTATTACAAAATTTAACATACATTCATAATAAACAGTAGTATAAATGTGTAAAGCACTAGTATAAAATTTTTAGTATAAATTTGTATTTACTTTTAGCAACAAATTTCTTTCAGTGTAGACTACGCATTTACAAAAATAGATGTATCTCGGAAAAAACTTAATTCAAATTTTTTTTTAATATAGATTATTTCCCTCAATATAATATGAACCAATCAAAAGCCTTGAATTTTCGAATAAATTTCGTTTAAATAAGCGATTAAATCACTAGACCTTTTTAACAGCGATTAAATTTTAGCCTCCATATTGGATTTTTGTTTGCGATTTTATGGTGTTATTTACAAGTTTTAACATACATTTTTTTTTTAATAATAAAAAACAAGTTATTTAGTTTACGAAATATCAATTATTAATTATTACATATCTTTAAATTAATGGAATTTTGTTAAAAAAATTGTTCGTAAATTTTGACATATACGTCAGATTTTATTAAGTGTCAAATAGAGTGCCTTTTAAAATATTGTTGCATTTATCACTATGGCAACTAAAATGTAAACAGCGTCATTTTAAGTGTTTATATCGTAAATTTAATGGTAATTTGAAAAATATGGATAGATTTGGACAATTATCTTTACAAAAAATCGATGTGGAAATTACAAACACAGTTCCAAAAAACACAAAAAGGACACACCATTCAATATGGCAGCAATTTTTAGAATTCTGTAAAGAAAGAAGCTACCAACTGGACAACAAAACTAATTTAAAGGAATTGGCTAAAATTTTGAAGGTACTTAGTAGAAGAGGAGACCACATTAAAAATGAAAGATTGTTCTTAACGCCGAATCCTTACTGGAATAATTCTGGATCTATAGGATGGTATAAGAACTGCCCATTGGGAAAAAATGAGGTGTCAAAATGGACAAAACATACTGCCGAAAAAATTGGTATTAAAAAAGCTAAAATAACCAACCACTCCAACCGATCGACAGCTGTCAGTAAACTTGCTAAAAGTGGTACTGAAGAACAACAGCTTATAAAAATAACGGGGCACAGTAGCGCATTATCACTCAAGCCTTACCTTCAAATGGATCCACAACATCATTTTGAAATAATAAATAAAATGAGAGACAAGCCAAATAATACATCTTCTTATAGCAGCTCAAAAACATCCTCTACAGTCAACAGCAATGATAATTATTATAATCAAACATACAATTACTATAATTGTAACTTTTATACAAATTGCAATAATACTAAATAGTTATATATTATATAGGTATATATTATAAAAGTTTAAAAAAATGTTTTGTATGTTTTAAAATAAACAAATATTAATTATTAGTCATAGTTTCCTTTAATTCGAGAAATAATCTAGACGTATATCACTCAAACTATAAATTTAATCTGTCAAACTATGCTCAGTAAGTTTTTTATTTGATTTTTCTTTTTGGAAAATAGTTTCATGCAAAATAATTAAAAATAAAACCCCTCGACCGCTACGCGGTCTCGTGATTTTATTAAATTATTTTGCATTCAACATTTTCCAAGAAAAAACAAACAAAAAACTACTGAGCCTAGTTTAACCGATTAAATTCATAGTTCTCGTGATATAATATATGAAAAAACGCTGAGAAAGAAACTGCCCAGAAGAAATATCATTGTATTAAATATTGTCATACGTTGGTGATGGAAACCATCAATTAAAAAGCTACTAATAACAATTACTAATTTTGAATTAATTACTGATAATTATTAGTGAATATTATTAATTTTTGCCAACACCGCGGTATTTAAATTTAAAATGAGTAAGTGTTTTATTTCGAAAAAATTTTGTGAATTTTGAATTCTTTAATATCTGTAGCAAATCAAATAATGTTATATTACCTTCAAATCTGTTGAATTTTTATTAGGTAACCAGTCAAAGTTTAAGAATTATAATTACTTGCTTTGTCTATGTGTATGAATGAACAATACTAAGGTTTTAAAAGATGTCATGCATTCTCACACTCTGTGTTAAGTGTTTTTAATAGCTTACTGATCTGTCTTTTAAATAAATCTAAAATCAAGTGCTAGTAGGCGCCACAAATATTTTTTGTTTGAAGCATTTTAATAGAAAGTTGGTTTTAAATTACTTAGTAGACTATGAATTTAAAACTTAATTCAAAAATTTATTTTTTTTCAAAAAATATAGAAAAACGCTAAAAGCCCAGGGGTAATATTAACAATTAGGTTTTATTTTATAAATGTTCAGTTATATTTTTGTAATTTCACTCAACTCATTAAAACTATAGATCCTAATATACTTTCGTTGTTAAAGTAATTCATTGTGGATTTGTTTTTCTATTGGTGGTAAAAAGTAATTTTTATTAAAATTTCATCAATAAGACCAAAAAATTAACATTAACTAAGAATTACAAATAATTTCTGCGCGATAAATAGGCTCTCTAGCCCACTGTGGGGCGGGACAAAAATCCCCGAGTAACGTGGAATGACCCAGCGCCATCTGTTGATAAATTGAAAAAAGTTTTAAATAAAAGTTATTCATTTTTTTATTTACTACCAAAATTTGTGAAAAAAATCGGGTCATCCCATTTGACTTTCCAAAGTTACCCCCCGTTTCACCCTTAAGGAGGGGTAGGGGGTGGCTAGCGGTAGCACCAAATAATGTCCCCTTTGGTCACATTAACCTTTTATTTAAGACATTTTTCCGTGAAATGCGTTTTTCTCGAGATATTGAGCTGACTCAAGTTAAAAGAAACACCCTGTATATAAAAGCAATGAAAACATTTTTAAATATTATTGGCTAAGAGTTCAAAAAAAATTCATATTTTCGAAAAATCACTATTTTCAGCCATTTCATGTTTTAAAAAGGCTATGTCTGAGTGAGTCGATTTAAACCAATTTATATATATATATATATATATATATATATATATATATATATATACAAAATTCTATCATTGCTGCGTCCATACATTTATAAAATCCCTATTCTTATTGCGTCAACGACCTTACTGCGTCAGTATATCTGACGCGCTTATTTCTTAAAATTTACTTCATCCCAGCACTTTCTAAGATTCTTGCTAATACAGATCTGTGTAGAATTTAATGCCCAATTTTTGTGTCCAAAAATTTTTTATGTCCGACCCTGCGTTTTTTAAATATTTAGAAAAATTTGAACACAAAAAATGTGCAGCAACATACTAAAAATGGAAAAAATGTGTATATTTAGTTCAACCCATTTGACGATGAGGGCGTTGCGATAATATACGTTTTTCAATATACGTGTTTTTAAATACTGTATGTTGTTGCGTCGCACAATTTGGCAACGTCTCGCCTATGATTTTAATATTCAAATATTAAAATCATTCAAATTATCTCACGATACTGTTGCGAATGGTAGCGCTGTCTCTCTCGCAACGTGTGACGTCAAGCTAGAGACAGTTGTTCTTTCGTTTAAATGTAATAATAATATTATAATCTTGGGGCGCGCGTCGAGTTTTATGAAATTTACAATTATGACGGTCGATTTATTAAAACTGATTGTAAGATAAAATTGTTTTCTACATAAGTAATTATGACAATGTATTTTTTAAATTATATATGCAGATGCAGATTTAAAGGCAGAAAAACGATTATCATTTTTTTACGCTTATAATTGTAAAAAAATTATCATCGTTTTTCTGTTAATTTTACTATTTCAAAAATAATAAAAGTTTTTCATGTTTTTAGATAGGTACTTAAAAAAAGGTTAATATCAATATAAATAACTACAATGTGTTTTATGTTATTAACAGGTAATTCAAAAAAAATTTAAAAAAGTAAAACATCAATGTTATAAATACAGGGTGTTTTTACTAAAAATTGACAATCTAAATTAGGCTTTCTAATAAATATTTTTAAATTGAGCTTTTGTTTTTGAATTATCAAACTTTGTTTTGATGTAAAACTTTTTATGTAAGTTATTTATGGGCGGATTAAAAAAAATTAGTTTTTAGTAAATTTTGACATTTTTTCTTTAGTATCTTTAGTAGATTTATTACAGTTTTAACACAAAATAACAAAAACACAATACAAATTTGAATGTCTTATAATAATAATTATTATAATTTTAATTATTGTAATAATAATAATATTACATCATATTATAATAATAACATTACTAAACAAAATTAAACATAATAATATCATGAAACAATGCAGTAGCAAGTTAAATAAGTAGTTTCGAAACTCGAATCCATCATCTCTATGTTCATGTACAATTGTATAAGCTGTTTTTTTTTATTTTTTAAAAATAATTTTTGCCACGCCCCCGGGGGATTGAATGTTTTTAAAATTAAGACAATTTTTTTTAACTAACATTGATTTTAAGATTTACATGTATTTAATTATGCCTGCAGAAGGAACAGAAGAAAGTTGAAAACAAAAGTATATGTTCCTGCTTTTACTGCCGTACTTCAATTGCTACGCCAGAAAGGTGACAAACTACCTAAACCTCCGACTCCGTTGTCCCCCCATGGGTCCCAGCGAGCTGAAACAATTTTCACCAACCCGACCAATGTGGCAGATGTAGAATGGGAACCCGATTTTGAAGATGATGGACCACAACCGATAACACAAAGCGAAATGGACTACATTGTGGCTAGGATGGGAGCATCGCAACGAAATTCGGAATGGTTGACCTCATTTTTGAAGAGCAAAAAACTCACACAGCAAGGGGTTAACGCCACATCGTACCGGAAACGCCAAGCTGATTTCCAGACATTTTACACTGTTAACGATGAAAATACGTTCGCTTACTGCCATGATATTCCAGGTTTGATAAATAAATTGGGAATGGAGTATAACGCTAACGATTGGCGATTATTCATCGATGGATCAGTTTCCAGTTTGAAAGCTGTGCTGTTGCACATAACAAACAAAAAACCATCCATTCCAATTGGATTCGGCATAAACAAGAAGGAAACGTATGAAACATTGGGCGCAATATTGAATAAAATCAAGTACGAAGAACAAAAATGGAAGATTTGTTGCGACCTAAAAGTTGTGAACATATTGCAAGGTGTCATAGAAAAGGGCGGTTTTCCGAAATACTTTTGCTTTCTTTGTAATTGGGATTCGCGATACAGAGGAAATCAATATCAATGTAAAGATTGGATACTAAGAACTTCCGATAACCAAGAACAATTGAGATTACACAATGAACCAATGATACAGGATATTGCTGATATATTGCTGCCACCGCTCCATATAAAATTGGGAATCTCTGGGAAACTCACGAAGTTTTGGTAAAAGATGTTAATGGCGCCTTTGAATGTTTGAAAACCATCTTTCCAAAACTCAGCAATGATAAAATTAGAGCTGGTATGTGTTATTGTCTATATAATTTTTTTAATATTTTTATTTGTCTGGAACGCATTAAAAGCAATAATCGAGGGCGTTTTGGGGAAGAATCGTGTACAGTCAGACGAGATAAAGAGAAGAGTTGATGCTTTATTGTATTTTTACGAAAAAATTAATGCATCTATGACGTTAAAATTACATTTTTTACATTTTCACCTTGATATGTTTTTGCAACAATTGCCCCAAGAATCGGACGAACAAGGTGAGCGTTTCCACCAGGTCACCATGCCAATGGAAAAGCGATTCAAGGGAAAAAAACTGGATGCATTGCTTGCAGAAGTATGTTGGTGGACAAGTAAAATAAGCGAATATGAAGGCACCGAAGACTCAGATCTCACAAGATACGAGGGTCACACAGAAATAGATATGCCATTGAATCCTTTATCTTCAGAAGACTCAGGTGACCAACCCACGAAAAGATTAAAATTATCAGAGCCAGAGGCGTCAAGTTCGATGAATGTCTACAATTAACATATTTTTATCTCTTTTTCATAAATACATAACAGCCATAAACTTATATTTTCTATGTAAAAATAGGTATAAAATGAATTAAAAAACATTTGTATGATTCGAAGTAAAGTTAAAAATAAAAAAACAACATATTTGTAGATGTGAAACCGAGTTATTGTCAAAAAATATTGAAAGTTTAAAAAAATGGAGAAAAATGTGCATTTTTGCGATTTTGAGACACCAGATGCATTTTTTTTTTCGGGTAAGTTTGTTTTGCATTTTTTTCTCCCATTCAATACCTACAAATTTTCTCCAGACAAAAAAAAAATATCTCCGTCGGTTTACGAGATATAGCCGTGTCAAAATATCGAAAAATTGCTTAAAATCCAGTTTGAGCCAAAAAACGGTTTTGAATTTATTTCTCTTATTCCGAACCAACTTGGCAAAAGTAATGATGCAGAAGTTCTAGTTTTGGCAAGTACTTTCAGAAAAAAAATCAAAACTGAGTCCTAAATTTGTGTGTTGCACTGTGTAAGGGGAATTAGTAAGGAAATAGAGGAATTAGTAGCAATCCTGGGAATTTGTGTACACATTTTCTTTTGCGGTTTACCCCGAGGGGTAAACCGCAGGGAAATTTTGGTGTACAATCTGTAGGAATTAGTTAGGAATTAGAGGAATTTGTGGAAAATTAAAGGAATTAGTGGGGAATTTGGGGAATTACTCGGTAAATTAGTAAGCAAATAGTGGAATTAGTGGGGAATTAAAAAGAAATTAGAAGAAAATTGATGTCTCGTTTAGCACTTGAATATAAAGAAAAAAACAAAAAAAAACCGGAAGTTACAGAGCTACTCCATTCTTTGACAGTTCCAGATTGGGAGTAGTACCACTGCAGCATTGAAAAAAATGAAGAATGTTGTGTACAGCACACCACCCATATTTTAACAAAAATTAGTACTCGTTTCCTAAAACCAGGAATACATCTGCCAATTGGGAAATACACTATCTTCTCTGGTCATCTCAGGGAATTAATTTTAAAGTTTCCAAAAGTCAAACATCTCCTGACAGATTCGGATTTCAAAAGTGAAGACAAGATGAATTTTGCATCCGCAGAAAAAATGTGCAGTTTGATAGTAATTGAACGACTAAGAGCGTGGCGTATCTCAAGCTAATGTACTACATCGAATCGTCGTTCTTAAATTCCAGCACTGTGTTGCATACTAGATTATATCGCATCTGGTATGTTGTATTTTTTACTAGAATCTGGAAAGCCTGGATTAAAGAACAAAAAGAATATAAAATAACAGACAACTTTTTGACCAGTAATTGTAACCTTTGCATCGAAACGCCCATGCTTTGATTAAACTAATACTGACGCTTAACAGCGGTGAGTTAAAACCAGATATGTTCATCACCGGCATTTTTGGTAGCCAAGCATGTGAATCCTTATTTCGGGCTGCCAGATCCATGACTTTTACGTATTTAACAATAATACATTTTAGTATAAAGGATATGCTGAACCGAATTGAGAGAATTAAGACAACTGATACCATAAACAATCTGAGGGGGACTTTTACATTTCCAAGGGAAGACAAAAGATTAAAAACCAGACTAATAAAAGAAAATTTACCACGTGAAGAAGAAATTTTAAATTTGGATATCAAATCTACAGTTAAAAAAGCTCTACAAAATGTCATAGAGGACATGAAACATCTTGGAATTAATGAAAAAGAAAACGATTGGAAATATATGCAGGTAGGTACCGTTAACCGTTAATAAGACGGAAACAAAATATTGCAATTACACAGGATAATGAAGACGCCGACGAAGACAACGCTAAAATTGTCGAAAACCCCGAAGAAAATTGGCAAAAACAAATATAAGTAATGAGGACGATAAAGTTATGGATGAAGTTATGGACTTAATTTCGAACGAGATTTCTAATGAAGATCGCGAATGTGATACTTTGGAAACGAGTTGTATAAGTTTAAAAGACTTTTCTAAAAAAGTGCACAGTGAATCGGAAAAATTACCGTACCTATATAATATTATATATTCCATTATTAAAAAAATCATCTTACTGCTGGCTTTTAGATCAGTCCGACGGTAGAGTAAGTACTGGCCGATTAAAAAGATTTATAGGCATTACAAGGAAAACACCGAAGAAAACACCTTGCAAAAATTCCAAGTCGACCTTGACTATAAACAGAAGCTATGCATGGATCAAGCTAGTATACTATATATGCTATAGCACAAGCACTGTATCCTCCTCCCAGGGCCGGGCCTAAGGGGGGTGTAGGGGGGGGAGTCACCCCCCCCAAAGTTTTGGCAGTTGGTTCCAAATCCAAACACGCTTGGCAAAATCTATAGTATTTGGGTCGGTTGGTTGGGTATACCTACCCTACCAACCAACCCATCACAATAAATAAAATGAAATATAATTTTTAAACTTTACCTACGTATTACAAAATTATAATTTTTAATCTATTGTAACCTCCTATAATCGTTACCGTCAAGAAAATTGTACTGGTCAACCTTATTTTTATTAAGGGACATTATATTTCACACAAGCGGCATGTACAAAGTCGGCACCGCCTCGCGGCTTTGTCTTTGGTTTTGGCGGCGTTTGACTCTTTTTACGCACCCCAATTTTCGGCGTCATGTTTTTCTAGATTATTATTTAGTTGAAGCTTATCTAAGCTAAATTAAACTAGTGTCAATAAATAGGAATTAATTTTTTTTAATGTGGAAAAGAAAGCTAAAGTGTATTCAAATCCAAGCTGGACTAAAACAAAAACGCCCAGACGCATGATAACTTGTTCTTATTGGTCGATTCTGATGGTGTGACTCGGATTGTGAGTTCTTATTGGTCGATTCGGAGGATTGTGTTTACATTTAGTCCAGCTTGGATTTGAATAGACTTTAGACCGGGCCGAGTTCTAGTAAAATGCTCATTATGTGGATCTGTGTTTAACAAGGACTAAAAAAAAATGCATGGGAAAAATATTCACGGTGGAAATTTGGTTACAATTAAAATTGTTGCTGTTTCGGATAATCCACTTACATTGGCAACAAATCAAAAAAATAGAGAACGAGAATCAATCCCATCGACTTCGAAAGAGCATGCTAATGGTAGGTAAGGACATTCTTTATCTACATTAAATACATGATAAAACTACTGAAAATGTTTACTATTACTACTAACGTATCGATAAAAAAATAAGTTGGTTTTTTTTATCGTCTCCACCCCCCCAAAAACGTGTGCCTCGGTACGGCCCTGCCTCCTCCGACTCTATCGTGATGGAACTCGACGACTCCGATGATTTGGAGGAGTTTTCAGATGAGATCTTGTCGTATAAATCAGAAAATGTATCGAAATTGGCCGGACTCGAGTTACACAGAAAACTATTATGCGGTTTTCTATGACCAATCGTGAGCTTTGCTGCACGAGCGAGGCGAATGTAGAACACACTATTTAGAAATGGCCGCCTTTCACCACGAAATATGTACACTATTTTTTATGACAAAATGAAAATTCGACTTTCGCTGCCCTTTAAGAGAGAAAAATTGTTAATATTTAAGTTAATTCATAAACAAAAATATACCAAACTAAAGACAGTAATTGGCTTAATTAATAATATTAATTATCATGATTGTCATGAAAAAGCATTGATTAATATAATACTTTTCTTTACGATTTTTCAAATGTGCTTAATAAAAGTGTTGCTGGGTAAAAAAGTTTTGCTAACCAGAAAACGTATACTTTTCTTTACTATTTCTCTTAGTAAAGTAAGTATGCTATTTACGAACAAATATAGCCTTAAAAAATATACCCTTCAAAAAGAAATACTATAATATTAATGGTAATTATTTATGTTAAAATGTATAGCAAGAAAAAAATAGAAACTAAAACCTTGAAGGTTTAAAAAATAATAGGGATATTTAAAATTTAATATAAAATTAATTAAAACTTTTTAAACCTCACATTTCTAATACAGGCATTATTTTATAAACATGCAAAATATCAATATTTAAAATTACATAGAAGAAAAATCACATGTTAAAAATTTATTTATATCTTATTAAAGTTGACTTGCTAAATACCGTATTTATAGGAGACGCAATAAGGTCGCGAAATGTAATGACGCAATATTGTATTACGGATATATATATATTAGGGTGTCCGTTATTTACCAAGTTGATTTTTTTTCTTGCGACGCCCCCTAAATTTTTAGTCTATCGTCTAAAAAAAAATTTCAGACCAAAATAAACTCTTAATATTCATAATAAACCTTGCCCCAAAGACGATACATTTCCCATTCAAATTACATGGGATTTTGACACTTTTTTCAATTAATTCTTTTTTTCCCAGGCAAGATGACTTACAGCAATGAGACATATATATTCTTATAGTAAATTGAACGCTCTACAAAAAAGGTCTCTTATAATTTTTTGATTAAATCACTCGTTAAAAAGTTATTCGAGGTGAAAGTTAAACTCTGTGTACATTTTCTGATTTTTTTTACTTTTACGGCAAAGTTATTATTATTTCGATGAAAGTTATTAGTATATTTCTGAAAATAAATAATTCTAGATACAATTTTTAAACCTGGAAAATAATAGATTGCATAACAGGTAGCTGGTTCTAGTTTTAATCATTTTTGAGACTTTATTTATAACACACAGTAAACTAATTTTAATTGAATTTCAAGTTTTGTATACCTTTATGAAATTTTCCTTCAATACAGTAAGTGACTCAAAATTACTCTTACAAGCATTCCCGCTAACACACGGAATTTTTATTGACGCAAGCGCGCTAAAGCGCATTTAGTACCTTGACCGTCAAGGCTTGACAGCGCTTTAAGTCCTTTTACTAAAAAAGGCTTTTAGTATTGTATATTTGTTATATGATTGTATACAAATATCTCTGCATATTGTTGTGAATGTTGTGTCGTACATTAACAGTAGTTATTTATATAATAAAACTTGTTTATTAAACACAAAAAACAAAATTTAGAATTAGTGCAATTTTTAACATATAGGTAAATAAAAACTTTAAAATTAAATTTATATTGAAAATCTCATTGGAATTAAAATTTCACAAATAGTTTTAACCTATAAAAATTTAGGTTCAATGGATCTAAGACAAAATATATTTTTGATTGGAAAAACAATAAGTTCAATTACCTACTGGCAAAAAGTTACCAACAAATAAAGAAGTTCTGCAACTACTGTACCATCACTCAAGAAATCGCAATAAATTTATTGATGACAGCTGTTCAATCGTTATACGTGAAGTGACAGGAATTTGGAGTGAAGCAGTAATTCCAACTCAAATTAATTCGCGTTGCATAACAAATGCAATAATTCATTATTTGTTTCAGCAATATTTATATGAAAAATCCGTCGAATTCTTTGATGAATTAAAAATTGTTTTGTCTCCTCGTCAATCATTTTAAAAACGTCACCGTGAGCAATGTCAAATAATTGTTCGAGTTTATTTGACAAATCTTGCTCTTTTCTTTTATTTTTTTGGTTAAGATGTTTTTGTACATTTCTGTATTCTGCGTAGAGACTTTTTAATTTTGTTATGCAACGTGAATTAATTTGAGTTTGAATTACTGCTTCACTCCAAATTCCTGTCACTTCACGTATAACGATTGAACAGCTATCAATAAATCTATTGATGATAGCCTATCATCAATAGATTTATTGCGATTTCTTGAGTGATGGTATACTGTATACAGTAGTTGCAGAACTTCTTTATTTGTTGGTAACTTTTTGCCAGTAATTGAACTTGTTGTTTTTCCAATCAAAAATATATTTTGTCTTAGATCCATTGAACCTAAATTTTTATAGGTTAGAACTATTTGTGAAATTTTAATTCCAATGAGATTTTCAATATAAATTTAATTTTAAAGTTTTTATATATGTTAAAAATTGCACTAATTCTAAATTTTGTTTTTTGTGTTTAATAAGCAAGTTTTATTATATAAATAACTACTGTTAATGTACGACACAACATTCACAACAATACGCAGAGATTTTTATTTATTTATTCATTTCAGTACATATTTACAATTAGTATATATTAAAATATGTACAAGGTTTTAGCCCATGGCTATGCAACCCAATAACACCTTCTTTAGAGCTCAGGGACTGTCTCTAAAAAGTTTTTCATTTTTTTTTAAGATACGCAGAGATATTTGTATACAATCATATAACAAATATACAATACTAAAAGGACTTAAAGCGCCGTCAAGGTACTAAATGCGCTTTAGCGCGCTTGCGTCAATAAAAATTCCGTGTGTTGGCGGGAATGCTTGTAAGAGTAATTTTGAGTCACTTACTGTATTGAAGGAAAATTTCATAGAGGTATACAAAACTTGAAATTCAATAAAAATTAGTTGACTGTGTGTTATAAATAAAGTCTCAAAAATGATTAAAACTAGAACCAGCTACCTGTTATGCAATCTATTATTTTCCAGGTTTAAAAATTGTATACCCTAATACCACCAGAATTATCTATTTTCAGAAATATACTAATAACTTTCATCGAAATAATAATAACTTTGCCGTAAAAGTAAAAAAAATCAGAAAATGTACACAGAGTTTAACTTTCACCTCGAATAACTTTTTAACGAGTGATTTAATCGAAAAATTATAAGAAACCTTTTTTGTAGAGCGTTCAATTTACTATAAGAATATATATGTCTTATTGCTGTAAGTCATCTTGCCTGGGAAAAAAAGAATTAATTGAAAAAAGTGTCAAAATCCCATGTAATTTGAATGGGAAATGTATCGTCTTTGGGGCAAGGTTTATTATGAATATTAAGAGTTTATTTTGGTCTGAAAATTTTTTTTATACGATAGACTAAAAATTTAGGGGGCGTCGCAAGAAAAAAAATCAACTTGGTAAATAACGGACACCCTAATATATATATATATATATATACATATACATAGATTTGTTTGACCGCACATACAGACCCAAATCGTCATACTTCGCCGCCTATACAGACCAAAATTGACGTTTTCAGACCCGGCTTCGGGACTGAAAAAGTTAATCATAGTATGGAAATCAGGGGGGTTGGTGGGTGCAGGGGGTAAATTTTTAGGGGGGCTTGAAAAGGCGGTGAAACATGATGAAATATACAGATTTAGTTCACGGTTCAGCCAGTTCGAGGGCGCCTCGGTCGGGCTCAGCTAGCTGTATATATTCGGCATAGTTAAACTACGTCTTCAAACCCTAAATTTGGCAACGCCGCGGCGTTGGCATATAAATAATGAATATGTATTTCACAGCTCTGATACAGTCCCGATATGGTTTTTACCATTTGGTCCAAAATCACACTTTCCCTCCTGAACGGAGATAAGTAAGCTTCAGATAGTAAAAAAAAAAGGAAAATCTACTATCAAATTTTGAGGGTTATACTTGTAAATATTCGTCAGTAAAATTGAAATGTTAAATAAAATATTTAACACAATATATTATTTTTTAAGTATACATTTTTGGTAAATATTACTGTAAAAATATTAGTAGATCGTAATTTTTAATATGGTTGTATGGATGTGATTTACGTATAGTAATATTTATTGTATTATACAAAATATAAATATTCAGTTAATAAAAAGATTTGCGAAATATCTCAAGATTATAAAGAACCTTACACTGTCTGTGGACCATGTAGTTAATAATAATAATGGTAAGTATTTTTAATATCAATTTCATTTCCGTTTATTTATTTAGTATGATTATTATCATTATTAGCATTATTATCGTTATTATCATTATTATTAATATTATCATTAGCTTTCTTATTGTTGTATTATAATCAATACATATTGCCAAATTTGATTAATTGAAGAATATTTACATGTGTTTTTAGAACCTACCTTCGATCTTATCTTATCTTATTTTATTATTAAATTTAACCAGCAGCGTATAAAGAAAATCACCCGGTATAATAATTAAAATTAAATAAAAAAATTATTTGTTTTAGATATTACCTACAGCATACCAAATTTTAAACTTGTATTTTAAAATTTATATTTTTTTAATATTGTACGGTTACTGTATAATTTTAATACCCTGTATCTCAGAACTACTAAATAAAAATACTAAAATACTCCAATTGAATGCTGATTAGTGAAAATGAAATTTTTTTGATATTTTCCAAATTAAATTAACCAAAAAGTTTCCACCCCGGTTTTCTTCTCCATGGAGAAAGTGCACTAAAAATGAGTGATACGTCATTTTAAAGGCATTTTAAATATCTACATTTTGGCGTATTAGTTTTTAAAATCGGTTAGTTTGTTCCTGAGATATTTAAGACAAAAATAAATAAAAAAAGAAAAATTTTCTGTAATATCTTGAAAACAAACAAACCGATTAAAAACTGTTACGTCAAAATAAAGGGATTTAAAATGCCCTTAAAATTATACGATACCCCTATTAGTTTTAAAATGGGTTGGTACGTTATTTGAGAAAAACTTAATTTTTTAATTTATTAATTATACACCATTATACATATTGTATATTCACAAGAATCATTTTATAAAATCAGTAACTTTTTAACCACACTTAATTAAAGTAATAATTTGTGCAAACCAACCGATTTTAAAAACTAATACGCCAAAATTTTAAGGGAAGAAGAAAAAATAATTTGATGAAATACGCAAAATAAATAAAGTTAAATTTTTTAAAGGAAATACTTAAATTTTCTTTGCTGTCGAAACTATATTCGTCTATAGGATTTTCTGCGTTTCTTTGGATGGGGATCAGGGGCGTAGCTTCCGCGGTATCAGCCGTATCAATGATACGGGGCCCCCGATTGGCTTCGACATGCGTAAGCAAAAAATATATTACCCACATGTTAAAAAAATTGAGGCATCAAATTAAATAAATAAATAATATTTTTATTAAATTGTTTATTCTTCGATTTATTAAATTAAAATTTTCCTGAATACCCCCCTGTTCCAACGAGGCCGTTAACTCATACAAAATGTTTCTGCCCGCACCTTTCCGCTATGCGTTGTCTACGGCGCAGGATGTTATTATCATAGGTTAAATTAATAGCAAATTAGAAATAATTATTAGCGTTACAATTGTTTCAAATGACTTTTCTTTATTTTAAAATAGAAACCTTTTAAAAGATGTTGAAGAACGGTAAATGTCTAAAACCAGATCAAATTTTAAAATTTGCCTGTACATTAAAAGCTATGAATACATGGGTGAATATATTGAGATGTCCCCCAAGTGAAAATGATTATTTTTTATTTTTGGTTGTTTCACTGTTAGTCTAGAATGGGGTTTTTGGGAAGCCACCAGGTCTAGTAATAACATAACATAAGTGGTTCTGCACTAATGCAAGAATTTTAAGAAATCATACATTTTGAATATTAGAGCTTCTCGAAAGATATCTTCACGGAGGTTAGGATTTCGTATGTTTTTTTTAACCTTTGTATATTTAAAATAAGTTATTGTATCTTTTGACACCTTAATATTTTTTTAAAATACAATTGTACATACTTAAAATATTTATAAAAAAATCTACTTAGTGAGATATTACACTTCACGGTGGATAGGTTTTTAAATAGCAAATTAATGAATTTAAACTTTTGAATTATTAAACAGCAACACTCTCATCTGCATATAAATTCTAACTGACCTTCAGGAATCACATGCATCTATAATGTTGTAAATAGAGATTTTTGCTTATTTAAAATGATTAAAGCGTCATCCGTTGCATAAAATTTAAAACAAAAACAGATTCACGGAGGATATAATCAATTTTTGTAACACCTGCATAAATGGTTATAAAAATTATTTCTTTTAATTTTTAATGATATTTTATATTCGATTCGATTGCTTTGGATGTGTTTAATTTACTTAGTGAACTGATATTTTTAGTATGCTTTTACTACCTCAGATATTTGAAAATATATAGGTTAACCTAGAAAGAGTAACAGTCACGGAGGATATGTTTTAGACTTTTAAAACATTGTAAAAAATAATTAATTACGGTTAAAAATCTGGAACCTGAGCTGTAATATCTACTTAATTATGAAAGATCAAAACACAATAAAAGTGTAGGTCAAACTCATCGGGGGACATTTCATGAGATTTACCCACATATATTATTTATTGAATTATAAAAATTGGTAAATGCAAAAAAATGATACCCTAAAAATTTTTTTGCCAGCACCTTTTCCGGTATAAGGGCCCCTACCAGATTTTTTATACAAGTCCCCCTTGAGGCTAGCTACGCCACTGATGGGGATACCTAAAAATTAACTTTGCTTTAAAAGAAATAATAGTAAATAAAAAAACTAACCTAACCAAACATGCCTCCTTACCTGTATTTTGATTTTTCCCTAGTATTGCCACTAGAGCAATTAATTTGCTTCCGATATTTTCACACCACACAAACAATTTCGCCAATTCTGCTATCTTCCCGATTTACAGGCATTGAAGAGAATCACGGATTAGTATATTCTTTTTACGTACTTTCGACCTACGCCACGAGTCCCTACCATTTGGCAACATCGCTGGGTCTCGGACCGTTGGTTGAATATGGTTATGCAGTATAAACGGGCGCGAAAAGTCGGTAAAATGATGCGGGTTTAAAAAGTGTTATTCAGTTAGCAACTTTTTTTGTAAAAAGAAAATGTTTCCCCTTGAAGCATGCTTATTGAGTTATATTCTTTAAAAGCTTATTTACGGTTTATATACTCGCCTAAATTACCTGGATCAAGTGGGTCTTAGGTAGCCTGTATAGTGTACCGGGACTGAAAACGTGGACCGGATAGATATATATAAATATACATCCTTAGTACAATATTGCGTCATTACAATTTGGCAACACTGTAGGACGCAATAAAGTCTGTACAAGCCATATAAAATTTAAAATGAAATATACACGTGACGCAATATTATATCAAGATTAAAATGAGTTGATAATGTAGTGACTTTTGAAAAAAAAGTGTATATCTTATTTTTTAAGATAAAAAAAATCTGACCAGATTTTTGGAATCAGCAAAAAAAAGTACGCCAATATACTCTTCTATATTTTCGCTAAATACCGTATTTCTAGTAGACGCAATAAGGTCGCGAATTGTAAGGACGCAATATTGTATTAGGGATGTATATATATATATATATATATATATATATAATATATGGATTTAGTCACAGGTGGACATATACATCCACAGCCCAGCTAAAAGAAAAATACACAATAATTTTATTTATGATTATTGGAGACTAACAAGTGCCTGTGATGATAAGCATAAATTGGTTTAAATCGACTCACTCAAACATAGCCTTTTTAAACCATGAAATGGATGAAAATAGTGATTTTTCGAAAACATGAATTTTAAATAATTTTTTTTAACTCTAAGCCGGTATTATATAAAAATGTTTTATTGCTTTTATATAGAGTAAGATCTTTGGTAACAAACTACATTAAAAAAAATTTCTGGCAAGTTGTTCTAAGAATATATGAATTTATAAAATTAGACAATTTTGACAAAAAATTGCATTTTTTTAAATTTTCTAAGACCATTTAGGGCATCAATAACTAATTGGGTCCTATATGGTATAAAAGAAAAATATTTACTCAAAGACTAACAGTTTGTTTAATGTCGATAGCTTTATTAGCAAAAGAAGCATAATTTTTTAAAGTTAGATCTGCATAGTAACTTTTGCGTAAATAGGTGATAGGGGGTAGTTTTTTTACTTCTAGCGTCCTTGTCTATTTACAGTTAAAAAATAAATAAAATTAGAGTATATGCAGATGCACTCATTGGTGGCTAATAAATGGAATATTTGAATATTGTTAATTTTGCTTCTATTATGATCCTTTTGGATAAAGAAATTTTGATATTGGCGTCAAAAATTTTAATATTTATTCTGTTTTTAATGTTAAATTTTATCTCTATCTATCTATCTATCGCTCGACCATGAACTTTTAACATAAAAAGTATTTTTCCCTTTGGTCAAAAGTTTTAGATCATTAAGGGCCGTATGCAGAAAAGTTGATTTATTTATATATAAATAATGATATATCAACTGATTTAGCATATCAGTGGATTTAGGTTTTTGCACGACATGGCAACGCAGTAATTTTCTTTAAAAACTGTTATTTTATAAAATAATTTGGGCAATTATCTTTAAAACGTTTATATTATACTTAAATAGTTGATTTCTATAGTGTAGTCAATATTAAAAGCGTATAGAATAAAATGTACCATTAAAGACAGAATAAATATTAAATGGTCGGTAAAAAATTGAAAAAAACAGCATAAATAAATGTTAACCTTATCAAAATTTACGGAATAAATTTTTGACGCCAATATCAAAATTTCTTTACCCAAAGGGATCATAATAGAAGCAGAATCAACAATATTTGGTAAGTTATTGAATATAATAAACAAGAAAAAAATTAATTTTGAAAAAGTGCAAAAACTCCATGTTAAATGAATGGGAAAAGTATCGTCATTTAGGCAGGGTTAAGAGGCATCGGAAAAAAAATTTGTTTGTTTCAAAATTGTTTTAAGAAAATTTAAGCTATTTTGCCAACAAATAATTTTCACCTATAACCAATATTGTTGTTATGTTTATACTGAACGAATCACTGGTAGGTTCTTTAAAAAGTTTATTAAACTATATAACTTTTTAATTACAATGTAACAAAAGTACATTTGATTGCCTTTGACAGACCAAAGCGGAAACTCAAAACAGTAATGCCACACGGCTTACATAAAGTAACTAGTAACTATTGATATATCACAATAGACATAACATTTTTCCCTTCTTATCAAAGACCTAATCTTTGAGGAGTGCGACGAATTCGCTCACAACGCCTCAATACCTAAGTAGGCTTATTTTGAACAGGAGGTACGTTCTCAGTCACTGGTTCGTTTATCAACTGATTATTGCTGAGATTTGTTTTTGGACTTTAAACTGTGGAAGTACCTTCAGTCACAAAATGTTTTGGTTCAACAATACTTGGAACAACATACTTAAAGCAGTATCAACATATATTTGCAAACTATTTACATGCTTATACATAAGAATATCATATACATTTACTAAGTACGTCACTGCGCTTACATGTTTAACAATTATACCCTTTCCATTGTTCCTTAGTATGTGGACCTAATTTTCCTACCAAAACTTTATCTCCTACATTAAATACTGGTGCCTTAACAAAATCTTCCATTTCCTCAAAACACACCTTTTTCCCTCGTTTAGGTTTTAACAAATCAAGCACCGTCTTAGGCTTCATTTAAACTAAAACCAGTTACAGTACTAGGTGTATTTCTGGTTTTAAACAAAAAATTAACAATTTGTCCGTTGTTAATGTAGAATTTTGCATAAGCAACTTTTCCAAGTTTTTTTTACTGTCTAAACGTCACGCTCAGCAATAACATTCGATTGTGGGTGATACGGAGGTGACTTTTATTCTATTTAAATGAAAGAATCTAATGAACCCACTCGAATTGTCACTTACAATGATACCTGGCAAAAGTAATTTTCAACTTTTCTATGGTTTGATTAACATCCGTACCTTTATTCATAGACCATTTGGATTTATTATCCACTATTAACAACATAGTTTTGGTGTTTAAATACAAGAAATCTATATGTACGCGATCAAAAACATTTTCTGACTTGGGCCACGAAACCAAAAACTTCTCAATATTATTTTTAAATCTTTGACATACTACACGAATTTATTAAGGTTTCTAAATCAGACTGCAAACTAGGCCACCATAATATTTAACGTACGATCATTTTAGATCTCACAATACCTATGTGATCAATATGTATTAATTCCAATACCCTACTTTGTAATACTTTAGGTATAATAACACCTATTAACCTATTACCTAAGACCTTTTAACAAACAAGCATTCTCGACCGATAATTCATTTTGTTTTGTTACGGTTTGTATAAAGGTTCAACTTGTTTTGGCCAACCTGTTTTAACAAAATCAACGATTTGTATAAATAAATGTTCTGCTAATGGTAATCTTGAAAGCATATCAGCTTCGAAAATCTCACTACCCTTTTTATATTGACTTTTATAATTATACGCGGACAATATTAAACTACACCGCACAATTCGCGATGCTGACATTACCGAAATATTTTTATCCGGGTTAAATATTACTTGTAACGGTTGATGGTCCGATAGCAATGTAAATGAATGCCCATATATATATATATATATATATATATATATACATATATATATATATATATATATATATATACATATATTTCGTCAAAGTGGCACCATTTATAGGTGAAAATTGTCTAAACGGCACCCAATTTTACCATGTGGCACCCGGTTTTGGGTGCCGTTACGTTTTGAGTGCTTGTCAGCCCTATGTTCATATAAGGGCATAACGAAGCGTCTGGCAAAATTTCGATTGGGTGCCGGATTGACCATAATTCTGAATTTACATACTGATTAGTTCGACCATCCTCCGATGGGGGCGCTGCGGTGCATACAAGTTGGTAAATAGACGCAAAGTGGCACCATACAATTATGTTTGCTCTCTGGCACCATAAATTTGGCAACACCGCTTTCTTTTTCAGAAGTCAACTTATTTTTAACGCTTCGTTTGGCGCGCGAATACATCTTGGCGTGCGTAATTGCAACAAAATACCTTTATTGATATAATATATCATATTATGCTCAACACAACATTTGTTATAAGTAAATTTGTTACTGTTTTATTTATTTATTTTTAAAATAGTATTGTGTAGGCAAGAAGTCAAACAAAATGTCCCATTTTTAATGTATATTTCTACGGCATAAAAATAAAACAATTAATTTAGTTTAAACGATACAAATAATATATAGTAAAATATATTAAATATATTAAATTTTATGCAATTATACAACATTTTTATCGTTTATATTTATTGTTTTATAAATCCTAAATATTTTATTAAAATAAAACTTAAAATATAAAAAATATTAAAAAACATAAGGTACACAATCAAAAACGGTCAGTTTGTTTTAGAGATACATATTTGAGAAAAACTTTATTTTTTAATTTATTTTAATCTTAAATATCTCGAGAACGAACCAACCGATTTAAAAATGCCAAAATGCAGGCAATTAAAAAGCCTTTAAAATTATGTATCACTCGACCCCCCCTTACTTTTTAAAATATTGGGGTAACTTTTACCCCCCCTTAATGATAGAAAATATATTTTTTAAATGCCTGCCTAAAATAAAAAATTGACGTGTGCAAACGTTTTTTTAACTTTAACTTAACTTTTTTTAACTGAGTAAAATGAGTGAAAACTTTGTATTGACACCATCTATAAATTTATAACAGTTTTTGATAACATATTTTGTAAAAAGTAAATACAATAAAAATAAATAATTCTTAACGTTAGTCTGTCTGTGAGTATATAAAATTATCTATAAAAATACAACTTTTATTTGATAAAATAGATAACATAAATAATTATTTAAAATAAACCCATCGGTAATATTATATAATATATTTTGTTAAAATAAATAAAAATTTCGGGAATTTTTATTGAAATATTAAATATTTTATTTGATTATTATTAGGGGTCATTCATTAATTACGTGAGGCAATTTTGGCGATTTTTCGAAAAAACACAATGCTAAGTAATATTTTTTAACAAAATGCATTCGTGCAGGTGCAAAAATCCTCGTCTTCGACTCGGATTTTTGTTGCCACCAGCACTCATGCTTCTTGTTAAAATATTACTTAGCAACGTGTTTTTTCGATTTTTTTTCGGAAAAATTAGATGCCCTTATGATATTAATTACGATAAAACATAGATAGTTAAATAAAATATCATTAAAACCTGAAAAAAAATATTTAAAAACAAAAAGGGCATTTTTACATACAATCGGTTTATTATTATTAATATTATTATTATTATTAATAGTTAAATGTTTAAAAGGGCTGAGCTACTATTGTAGATTTAAAAGTTTAAAACTTTCGCGCTAATAGTTTCGGTCGGTCGGTTTGGGTTTATTTCGTGTTTGATTCGGCATTGCACGTGATATTGGTTAATTATCTGAAGTTGTCTGCAAACGCTGGTCACCTGTTTTTAATGGAGTAATTGTCAGTTAATGTTCTAAACCATTATGTAGAAAATAATTTTTATTTATTTCTAAGGTGTTAAAAATACAAAAAACGTTCGCACACGTTTTTTATTCAAGGGGACCATTTTTTAAATATTTACAACCCCTCAATCTTGATTCCTAGGTGGGGATGATAGTTGATAGGTCTTTTTGCCGCTTAGACGTTAAGGTTGTAGGGTTAAAAATTAAAATAAATTGTTGCCCCTAAATTGACGTGTGAAAACCGGTGTGGAAACTTTAGATTGAAACACCCTGTATTTGATAAATACACTGCGCGCATAATAATAAGTAAAAAAATTCTAACTCTAAAACGCCTTCACCAATCTTTATAAAATTTTGGATAAAAATACTTTAACTTATATCTCAGTTTATCAAGGGTTTTTTAAGAAAATATCCATAAAGCCCTTTAATTTAATAATAAAAAACGATAAAAAAAAACTTTTATAGGAAATTTTTTTAAGTAAATAAAAAATATGCTGTGAAATACCTTATTTTTGTAAGTATACCCTAAAAATGTTGTACAAATCAAACAAATAGTAACGAAAATACAGCGCTTTAAAGTCATCAAAAATAATGACCACTTTACAGCAAAATAATCAAAAAGGGGTAATTTTTAACGACTTTGAAGCACTGTATCTTCGTTAATGTTCGTTTGATTTGTACAAAATTTTCAGGGGATACTAATAAAAATACGGTCTTTAACAGCATATTTCTTATTTACTTAAAAAAAATCCCTAAAAGTTAATTTTCAAACGTTTTTTTATTATTAAATAAAAGGACTTTAAACATATTTTCTTGAAAAACCCTCGAACATATACCTATAACATGTATAAGATGAAGTATTTTTTTAAAAATTTCATAAAGATTAGTAAAGGCGTTTTAGAGTTAAGACTTTTTTTACTTATTATGCGTTAATTTTGACGCGCAGTGTAAAAACGTATCACTTTATAATTTGCAATGCCAAAAAGAGTGGGGCTCTTTTAAATAATCTAAATTTGACAAATCTTTACACTTTTTACATTGGAATTGGCAGGTAAGTAGGTATAAATAAAATATCGCATATATCGTATATCGCATATATATATATACTTATATATATATATATATATATATATATATATATATATATTGTACTGAGCTTGAGTACGTTTCCTTGAAAACTAATCCATGAAAACATTTTCCGTATGCGAATTTTGTTGACTGAATTTTGGTGCAACAGGAACTTTGTTCAATAAACACAACTTAATAAAATTAGATGTATTTATTTTAATACAGAGATGATACTCGGTTAAATGCTAATGAATAACTAAATAACAAGAGCAGACTGCCACTCTTACAGAGAAAACTGAGTAGTCAGCCCTTTTTAAATATAAGAAAAAATATGACGCAGTTCTCCGTTTCTTGTGTGGTCTTTGAAAGCACCAAGAAACTTGTATACGTCGCATTTCCTCTTGGTAACATTTTGTTTATAGTATCTAAATATTGTAAATATTGTTTTATAAAACACATTAAATTGACAGTGTTTTATTGCACTACACATGAAAATAAAAACGTATCATTATATAATAAAAATAAGTAAAGGTAAAAATAACGCCGAATTGAACGTGTTCGTTCATACTCCCCCCCTTGAGAGAGTAACGATCAAGTTTAAGTAACATACTATTAATAGGTTTAAGTAACAAAATATAAATAAGTTTAAGTAACATAATAGTAATAAGTTTAAGTAACATAACATTAATGTCATTGTGTATTAACATTGCACAATGTTTAATTTTAATTGATTTTACAATATTTGGTTAACGAGGAAAAATAAAACATTATCGACTTTAGATCGGAAGGATCGCTAATTTTGAAGAGGGCCTTTTGAAAATACTAGTTTTGGTATGTATACTGTGGCCGCTCTTACAATTGTATCTGATGTAGATGTACTTCTTCTATTCGTCCTAAGTTCCATTGCATGCTTTGTAAATTATCTTTGACTAGTACCAATACTCCTACTTTTAAATCTAATTCCTTTCGATTGTTTATTATAACGTATATTTAAATTAGTCAAATATTCATTGTGTCATTTATTATATATCAAAATTCTTGTATTAATTTATTGATGTTTTCCCACGAACTTAAGCGGTTTATTGGTACTTGTCGATGATTGTGTATAGGTAGGCTTTTTAATGAGTCACCAATCAAAAAATGTCCGGGTGTGAGTGTTGTGTAATCATTTAAATCGGTGGACATTTGTGTTAAAGGTCTCGAATTGGGAATCGCTTCTATTTGTGTTGTAAAGGTTTTTAAAATTGTGTTTGAATTGCTTAACCATAATTTCACATAAACCGCCGAAATTAGGTGCATGCGGGGAAACAAAATGTCATTGTACATTATGTTTGCTTGCAAATTTTTTGACTTCAGCTTTAAGTTTTTTGTTTCGTAAAAGTTCAAATTCGTTGAGTTTAGTATTCGCGCCTCGAAATTTAGTTTCGTTGTCAGAATAATTGTCTTCTGGCAAACCACGTCTAGAAGTAAAACGAATTAAAGCAGCTAAAAAGATTCGGTTGTCAAATCGTTTGCAATTTTTATATGTGCTGCTTTAAATGTCATACCTACAAACATTGCGACATAACATTAAATAAAACTTGTGTTTTGACGCCTTTTCTCTTTAATGAAAAAGGGTCCCTCAAAACCCGAATTAATTTTAAAAGCTTTAATTTGAATTGGAGACAAAGGCCCTTGTTAAGGTTAAAGTTTTAGTGTATTTAGCCTCAAAGTTTTTGTTCTTTTTAAATATGTCAATCTTTTAAGTGCAATAGTTTTAAATTTGCCTAAATTAGTGACTGTTTATCTAAAAAGCAGCGCGACGACATATCTGTCATCATTATTTCGGATAACTGTGGCTTAAAGTGATTTTCACATTCGATTTCTGCTTTGGAAAACTTTAATTGTTTATCAAACGGTAATTCTTCAATCGTCCAAAATTTTTCTAAATTAAATTGCAATTCCTTCAACATACATGTAGAATGCTTACTGTTATTAATTATAGTTACACCGCCGCTTGTTACCAACCAAGTTTAGTTTTTTGTAATATTAAATTATTTCCCGGTAGTTTAATCTGACCTGTGCAAAATAAGGAAAGTGATGGTCCAGCCCCGATTAACAAGTCAACCGGTGCTGTTTTTAAAATTCGTTAATTTTAGTTTGAACCGTGTCGCTTGGAGTTGCATGCATCGGTAATTTTTGGTACAATAAAAATGTTAATGATTCTTTAAATTCTGAATATATGGATTGATAAGTTAATTAAGTGTAATAATAAACAGTTGTATAATTCAACTTGTATTTAATTCATTCATAGCTCCAATTGTAAGTGAACATGATTTTTAATTTAAATTAAGTTTATGAGCTAAAATTGCCGTAATAAATTTATGCATGTGTGAGGTTTGTTAAAATTATTTTATGTTATGACTCGAGTGCTAGTTATCAAATTAAATAAGTTTAAATTTTTTGTTATTGACAAGCATTGATCATTTAGTCAAGCGTTTTGGGGGTTTTCTGTTCTTTTGTCAGACGGACTGTCCTGTAAAGTATAAGATTTTTGTATGTGAAGCAAGTTGTTGTGATTTTTACCGCAAGTTTTGCAGCCTCCAAACTGACACTCGCTCTGACCATGATGTCTCAAACAATTTATGCATAACTTTGCCCGTTCTGCAATTTTGATTCGGTTATAAACAGTCGACTCTAGAAATTTACTGCATTTATACAATGGGTGATATTCATTAGAGCAAGCTGGACATATTTTTGCGGTTGTGACAAAGGTTGTAGTAGACTGTTTATATTCGATCTTTTTTGTTTTATTCGGCAAATCGTGATAATTGATTTTATTCGAGGAGAACTTATGTTTTCGCATTGATATCATAGCGGCGGTTTTATACAAAAAATCGTGCATTTTTTCAAGAGTTGGAAATTTATCGCGCTCGCATTCCTTGTCCCAATTTTCGCGAGTTTCCTGAGATAGCTTGTCTTCGATTATTTTTACGACTATCTCCGGACAGGTTGATAATTTAACACCTAAGTTTTCTAACGCCATTATGCTCACTCGCGCTGTGTCTACAAGATTTTCCAGACTTTTGTGATCATTGCAACCTTGCTTAGGCATATTAAGTATTTTTGATAAATGCTCCGCGATCAGCGAGCGTTTACTTTCATAGGCCTTAACTAGTGTCTTCCACGCATCATTATATTCGGTTTCCGCATTTAGAAAACCTATTATCTTTTTTTCAGCATCGCCCGAGCACGCGGTTTGCAGTAACGCGAACTTATCCTTGTCGGATAATTCTTCGTCATCGTGAATTAGCGAAATAAAAGTATTTTTAAAATAAAGCCATTTGCTACGATCACCCGAAAAGTTTGGAATTTTTGCATGTGGTAACTTGAGTTTGCGTTTCCGTGAATTTAAAGAGTTACTCGATCCGTTTACCGAGTGAACGCTAATCAAGTCTGAATTATTTTGCATTAAGGGTCCGGAAATAAGCTCTTGAATTTTACTCAATATAGCGAAATAATCGTTCAAAATGTCATTTTTCTCGGTTGAATTATCTGCGTTATCTTCTATTAAAGTAATTTCGTCACAAATTTGATCAAAATTTCCGAAGTTAGTAACAAATCTTTTTTGGCGTATTTGCAACTCAACGAATTGTGTGTCTTTATTATAATTTTCTAGATAATAGTGTAAATGATTTATTTCATCTTTAATTGAATTACGTTTTATTTTGAGTAATCTTAGTCTTTGTTCGATTTCGGTCATTTTGAATTAAAAGATTAATTTTAAGATTACAATAGAGGTGTATACAGATGTGTAAATGTAAATGTGTTTTTGGTGACTCAATTAAAAAAGCACTTACCGATTGATGATTGTAGTCTTCAAATTGTGTTGCAGACGCTGCTTCTTGGATCAGCTGGTTTGTGAGCTGTTAAAGACGAATAATTGCCTTGGTAGACAAGGTAGCTTGTATTTGCATGTATTTCGATTAATTATCGAATATCGAATCGAATATTGTATAGTGAATAATCGAATATTGTATAGTGAATAATCGAATATTGTATCGTGAATCGTTCTTGTGCACAAGTAATATAATATATTAGATTGATATTATATTAAACGTATATAATATATTAGATTGATATTATATTAAACGTATATAATATATTAGATTGATATTATATTAAACGTATATAATATATTAGATTGATATTATATTATACGTATATAATATATTAGATTGATATTATATTATACGTATCATGATGCATGACTGCAGTCACGTAGCTTTTTAGTGGTACCACTTTTTGTATATTGTATAATTTGTTTCGTGTGTATAGGTTTGCTTTTGATTGCAATATAAGAATTTCGTATCGTTAATTTAATGCGTGACTGATATTATTATAAATATTGCTAATCAGCACCTATAAAAACGCATTGACGAAGTAGCCGGTTTTTCGTAAAACCGATCACTGCACTTCACGCATACATCAACACACACTTTACACTTAACTATGTTGCACTTCCAGTTTGAAGATAAGATGTGTTGTTGATGTGTCATCTGGTGTATCTGGCTACCGTATTGCCCTTGACAGCAAGGAATCGAGACGTCTCGTTTTGTTGATAATTAGTGCGGTTACACTAATTTTTTGGAACTAAAATGTTGTTGCGTAGTTCACAGGTCACTGGTTTATATCCGGTTCGAAGGACCAATTTTTATGTACTGAGCTTGAGTACGTTTCCTTGAAAACTAATCCATGAAAACATTTTCCGTATGCGAATTTTGTTGACTGAATTTTGGTGCAACAGGAACTTTGTTCAATAAACACAACTTAATAAAATTAGATGTATTTATTTTAATACAGAGATGATACTCGGTTAAATGCTAATGAATAACTAAATAACAAGAGCAGACTGCCACTCTTACAGAGAAAACTGAGTAGTCAGCCCTTTTTAAATATAAGAAAAAATATGACGCAGTTCTCCGTTTCTTGTGTGGTCTTTGAAAGCACCAAGAAACTTGTATACGTCGCATTTCCTCTTGGTAACATTTTGTTTATAGTATCTAAATATTGTAAATATTGTTTTATAAAACACATTAAATTGACAGTGTTTTATTGCACTACACATGAAAATAAAAACGTATCATTATATAATAAAAATAAGTAAAGGTAAAAATAACGCCGAATTGAACGTGTTCGTTCATATATATATACTTATATATATATATATATATATATATATATATACGAGCCCTAACCAAAAATTTTCAGGGTTTGTATAATATTTTATGCTCTTTTTAATGGGTCCATTTATAACTTTTTTTACTCATACAAAAAAAAGTTAAAAAGTTAGCCTTTTTTTAAAAGCTAAAAATAAAAGGTAAACTTTTTAAAAATAAAAATCGCTTCGAGGGGTATATGCCAAAATAAGCTGAATTTTTCATAACTTCTAATAATTTTGAGATAGTATTCACGAAAAAAATTTCTGTATAAATTATGAAGTGTCCGAACATTATGTGGTTAGGGCTCGTATATATTGTAAAGATTTCTCTTTACCCCCAGGTTCGTTAAAACAAGTTTTATGAAAAATTGATAAATTAAATATTTTGTGGCTTTGGCTCGTGATCGTCTTACCCAAATTTGGACCTCTACGCTGTGTTTACTTACTTGTTTTATTAGATGCATTGCTTTAAGAATGATACGTGGGAGAAATAGGTTTATAAGAAATAAAATACAGTGGCTTAGTTTACCCCAATTTAATTTACGTTAACTTTTTACAAACAAGCAAGGGGTGGCTCTTAGGAGGGTTCGGCCAGGGAAAAAGAGCCTGAGAAAAAACCCTGGTCGGCTATGAAGTAGCAAAGGAATACGCGGTCAGAGGCATTGTACTTTAAAAATTACGCAAATTAATGTATTGGCGATATGGCTCGATACTGCATTTATACAAAGATTTAAAACTGAAGAATATTGGGGTTAGTTAGCCGGGCTAGGCCCAGAATGTAACGAGGTCCCAATATGGGAGGCAACCCGCCTATTTTAGTTGAAGGGTCGGGGAAAAGCGATGCAACCCTAGAGAACCTAGGGCAACCAGAGTACTCAAAGTTGGACAATAACGGTCAGCACTCCTGGTTAAGCACCGAGTAATTTCGCAATACATCAATAACTTTGGACTAATCATAAAACAATGCTTAACCACGTTATAGAAAAGGGTACAAAATGATGGGTTAAGCACAAACAAAACACAAGGTTACATTTGAGCGGTACAAGCATTGAGCATAGCAAATTATTAAAATTATAGTGATAATAATAAAAGCGAGAATAGGGGTGGCAATAGCTAAAAGAAAAGGGTTAAAAATAACGTAAAATACAGCTAAACGTAATAGTAAAGGATAAATATACTCATAATAGCAATAATCATAATATGATATATTATAATAATAATATTAACAATTTAGAAATGCACAATATTACGGTTAGTTAATTTTACTACACATTTAAATAGATTAAATATTTAGAACTAACCTTGTAGAATACATTAACAACACTTTTAACAATGATTTTAGAACAATAATTTGCTTTTACAATTTTACCAAAGAAAACGAACTGTACTGCACAAAATTCAAAACGCTTCTGCCTCAGTTCTCCTTTTCCAAAAACCTTCTTCGGTTACCTCTCGTGGAAATTCCTCGCCCAATGTGTACGCCAGATGTACCCTTTTTCAAGCTTAGAGCATACCTCTCTTGTTTGCTTGCAAATTTTCTACCTAAATTTGAAATTTTACTCGCCTTAAAAATAAAGTTTTATTACTTAATCCTATTTTAAAAGTACAAAAATAAAATATATTATAACACGTAGTCTAATAAATTTATACAGGGTGTTTCTTTTTCGGATTCATTACAATATATATATATATATATATATATATATATATATATGAAATTTCTTTACCGAAAATATAATAGCCAAAGCCTCTCGCTCCAACTGCGAATAGTTACGTTCTGCCTTAGAAAGAGTTCCCGATGCAAACATAATAGGTCTATCCACCCCATTTACCCTATGACTCGACACGCCCCCAACACCGTAGGAACTCGCGTCGCGCGAAACTATTATAGGTTATAATACACTCTTCGTCAAACTTAAATTCCAACTCCTTCTCTAATAATTTATACAAAGGTTTAAGTTCTGCTGATAGCATTGGTACAAACCTATAATAATTAATAAGAGCTATAGCCTACCTATAGGTAGGCTCTAACACTATATCCACTAAGTGTTTCGCTTCCTCTAAAGATTTACCTTCGACTAGAATGTCATCTAAATAACAATTAACGTTTTCGAGTCCTGATTAGACCTGATCCATTACATCAATCTGGTATATTCAAACATGCCTAAATGCGTATTTATGTTTAGATATTTTTGAAATTCAGAGTTAACTTCTAACTGCTGATACGCCCCTACCAAATCTAATACAGAAAAATATTTTCCTCCAGACAAACTAGTAAAAATGTCCTCTGGAGTGGACAAAGGGTATTGATCAACATTTAAAACTGTAATAAACCTTTAGTAATTCACCTCAGTTTTCTGTTACCGGCAAGAGGTAGTACATCCACCAGCCAACAGATGCCGTACCATGTACTAAAACAACTAATTTTGACATTTAGTGAAGCATAACGGCGGCGATGTTGTTTTTACAGTATTTCTTTTTGCAAGTTTTAGCTATAAAAGGCGGATTTGGACATTATTAAAATCAGTCTACTGGTGGCTCAAATTCCGACTGGTCTAATACTTGCTGGAAGAACCCATACCGAGACTTGAATGCACAAGGATTATTTATTTATTGATATAAAACAGTAGGTTAACCTGGGGCTTTTATGCTGGGCTTTTATGCCGTATTTAACCTATTTGTAAATCCTGCCACCCGTCCTGTCATTAATAAACCATCTAACATACCACATTTAACATCAAAGTGACCATAACCTCATTTTGCATTTAATATTTCTACTTTATAGCCCCAGTTGCAAGTGAACCTCTGCCTGTCTGTGGAGGAAAACGGAGCCTGTACCTGCCTGTTGCCTTTTGGGTGCAAAGAACGAAATATTGACCTGTTCGCACACATGTTCATTGTATTATATTTATCTACGATAGACCTTTATTTTATATATATATCCTTTATTTATGATTTTGTATATATTGTATATATTTATATGAAAGAATAAACAAAATTAAGTTATTTTTGGCATTTAAATTAAACCACAAAACCTGAACTGATTCTCAACCCTATTTCTCCACTGTAAAGTTACTCGAGGTAGGTATTCTCTCTGTCAAAAAACTAGAGAGACCCTATAGTGCGTACTTAAGGCCATTACCAGCCTAGGTACGACACAAATTTGGCGCCCGAGCAGGGACCTTATTTTTCCTGAAAACCTAACCTACAAAACCCGTGAGAATCAGAGTAAGGTGGTTTAATTTTTACCAATTAAAATGACAAATAAAAAAACAAACGCGACGAAAAAACCCGACGACCAGGTTAAAACACAAGGCCTTCCCAGGCAGAGGCTGGAAATGCTTCAACCGAAGGCTCAGCTGCAACTGGGGAGAAAATAGGGTTAAGTTGGATTTACACGCTTCGTAAGGAAGGTTTAATCGACGTTTATACGGGTTATGGCTTAGAAGCAACGGGTACAGTAAACGATTTGCGTTTAAGACTAAGAAATCATGTCACCGGAACCAAAGAAACCCCAGCTAATCTACCCTTGTGGGAAACTTCATTTTTAGGCCCACCTGCTGATGATAGAAAGGACTGTGACCAGGTTTGAAAGTGGAATGTACACTTTGATGGCAATAGTAATGCAGTCTCGTTCTTCGAAAGAATACAAGAACTGAAAGTATGCTATGACTTTGATGAGGAAAATCTACTCAAAGCATTACCAGAGCTACTAAGAGGAAGTGCATTATTGTGGTACAGAAACTGGAAGGCTGGCGGGAAGGACTGGGATGATTTCATAGAGGATTTCAAGCAAACTTACTTTCCCAGCAGGTATACCGAAGACTTGCTGGAGGAAATTTCTCGAAGAAATCAGAGGCCCTAAGAAAGTTTCAGGGAGTATATGATTGAAATTCAGTCACTTATGCGAATATATGGCAAATATACTCAAAAGCAGGAATTATACACTCTGTATAAAAATTTACGCCCAGAATATCGACAATACATCCGACGCACCGATGCCAAGTCGGTTAAAGATTTGGTGGGGCAAGCAGAGGAGTTTGAAAGTCTACAAAAAGAGATATAAGCACAAAAACCTGCCAGGGTGGTTCAAATTCCCCATGTAGCCCCCATATTACCAGCAAAACAAAATTCATCAGTGAAGCCACCGAATACCCCATTATATGACGGAAAACGTGTGTGCTGGCGGTGTGGTAAAGAGGGGCATTTTCGCACTGAATGTCGCGAAAGAGGCCAAATATTTTGTTCCAGGCTTGGCAAGCAGAATATCTGTTCAAAAGACTGCACATGCCCACGCCCGGAAAACTCCGAAGGGAGCCAGAAATGAAGCCGTCTGAATTTCCGTCCCTACCGGCTTCACCAGGACCGTACTCAGTACAAAATATACAGTGTTATGTCAAAATTCCGATGATAATTCCGAATGGATTAGCCAATTAACCTGTAACCGTCATTTTGACAGCTACACATTTATTTTATTTTATTAGTTTTTTTACATCTAGAACGGTTTAAATGTAAACCATTTGGTTGATTTATTTTAAGTTTAACTATTGTTAAAAAGGATATTTTTTTTAATTGTTTAGTTGCCTCCTTCCAAGAGAATAAACTAGTTTATTTGAGTTCCTTTTACTGACACAGGGATGTCTTTGCCTAGATAGGCGAACTGTAATTGGATTTCTTTTTATTTTATTTCATAAATTTTAATTTGATATTAGGCAACCAGGAACACAGTGATTGATTGGGGTTGTATGTGCAGTTTTCATCGATTTATTGGCGTGTTGCCAGTATCAACAATTTAGTGTCAGTAGAGGGAATTCTCAAAAATGTTGCGTTAAGGCAGGTCATTATTTTGAATTTTGGAAATGTCACCAGAAGGGTATGAGTATAGGGTTTACTAAGGGAGTATTTGTGTTTGAGGCTTGGGTTCTGGTGGACTTTGTGGGAATTCTTTTTAAAAATGTTTGATAACATAGGCAACATTGTGTTTTTTTTGTTTAAATAATCTTCTACGCACTTAATAAGGTTTACGTTTTCCTTTTCGATGTGGTCGTTGAAGCGATTAGATGAGAGTTAAGTTTGTGCTTAAATTATGGAAAATTTACAAAAACAATTCCAAGACAATTTTCGGATGGTACGATGAGCTCAGGGTGAGTTATTAACTTGTTGCTGAACCTAATTTTTTTTACCCGCGCGGTTCTCCATTTTAGGTGGTTGTTGAATCCAATATATTTTTTTTGTTGACCTAGTCACCATGCGGTCGTGACGTTATTGGTTTAAAAAACTCCTTAGAACAAGGGTAAGTTTGGAAGACTGTAGTTGCTGAATGCTGAGGCATCTTTATGTTATTTTAGGGTTTTCAAGTACAGATTTTAAGTACGGATTTTAAGTACGGATTTTAAGTACGGATTTTAAGTACGGATTTTAAGTAAGGATGTTTAAGTCCTTCCTGTACCATTTCACATCTGGAAAATTCTTTCAACCAGTTTTTATGGAAGTTTACATCGACTGTTTTGGCGTCAAAACCAACTTTTGAGCCAACCGGAGAACCACTACGTAGGATTCCTAATTCTCCAGGATCCACCAGAGCTCAGGCTAATCAGGTCGTACCCCCTTTTAAGTTATGTTATGTTTAAGTAATGTTTTAAGAAACAGTGTTTACTACACGCCGTTAAACTTTTGTGTATTTTTAAATTAAGGAAACTTTAACTTGGTCTTCAACCTTTACTTATCGTAACTCAAGTTTTTATTTATATTACCAATAAAATTTTGCTTATGTTAAATTAAGTCATATCGAATTTGGTTCTTTGTAAACCATATATGGCCATATAAGGGTGCACCAATACATAATTAAATGTCCTAATAATCATTTTCAAATGAAATCACCTTAACAACGTTGATAAACAAATTTTATTATACTTAATAATTTTTAAACATGACTTTTTTTTTAATTGCCCTTATGCCCATTAAGTTTGTGTCTCGCTTATGGGGATTTTACCAACTGGCCCAAATGAGACACTGGCGCCCATTTTTATTTTTTTTGTTTTCTTTTGGAATTATGCACGTAAGTATTGAGGAACAACATCGACATATCTCTCCGCTGAAAAGCTGCCGTTCGCCATAGCCCTCGAGTTGAGGTTATAAACCCGAAAATGTGGTTAACGACCCCAAAATGTTCCTTAAATTGGAAATTAAAGGGATAGAATGGGATGCTGTTTTGGATACAGGGGCTATATATTCATATATTGGAAAATCCGTGATAGAAAACATACCAATCAACAATATAACAATATACTACCCAGGTACAATTGGCTGATGCGTCCCTACAACCAGTCACTAGGGCTACACTCTTGGTTGTCAATTTAACGACAAATATACTCAGCACCAGTTTTATTCTCTACCAAATATCCATCCCCAAATCATCCATATAAATTTTCTTAAAAATTATTAATTATTTCACTTTTTCTTCCACATTTGTTTCTTCTTTCTTTTATAGTTTATATATATATATATATATATATATATATATATATATTAGGGTGTTTCAAAAAAATCGACTTTTTCTTTTTCTTCAAATGGTCAGCAAATTCTTTCAGAGGATGTCAAAACAAAGACCTCGTTAAAATTTGAGCTTTTAATTTGAAGATTTAGAGGTCGCGGATCGCAATTTTCTATTTCCCATTTAAATAACATAGGACATTTTTTTTTAACTTTGGAATTTTATACGTCTATATCGAATCAACTTATGGCAAGGAACATCTTAGATTTTTATAGAAAATTTAACGCTCTATAAAAAAGTATCTTATAATTTTTCTATAAATTGATTTCTTCCAGAGTTATTCGAGGCCAAAGTTTGATTTCCATCGAATTTTCTCGTTTTTTAAACTTAGCATCATGTAGTAAAAAAATCACATATTTATATCTGAAACATAGGAAGTGTTGAAAAAAAAAACAAAAAAACAAAAAAACGTCACTTTTTTCCAAAGCCTACTACAAAGTTTTAATGAAAATATGAGATGTGTATAATATGCAGAGTAATTTATTTATAAATGAATTTTTCTCGAAAATGGTGCATCTGAGCAATTCAAATCAAGAGTACCTATTTTTCGTAAAAAACTATAAATTCTCATAATTTCATAAAAAAAATTAAATTATTAACCCAGAAAAAAGTTGGGGCTATTTTTGTAACTTTGCCCCCTCCAAATGTTACGCCTATGATTAAATTTTAACAGTTTTGATCATAGATCTAGATTCAGCATGTCAAAATTACCAAAATACCGAAAATTCATTTGTTCATGTTCAACCCTCTAGGAATAGTTTTAAAAAAATTATCCTCTTAGGCTCCTATTCAGGAGGCCGTAGCTCCTTTAGGGAGCATTTTTTGATACATTTATTAAACAAAAAAAGTGTTATTTTTATGCGAATAATGCACTGTTTAAGTTTGGCCCCCTGATTTCGGGACACCCGTATAATGAAAATTGTACCATAAATGTTAAAAAAACGCTAATATTCGATGGAAATCAAACTTTGGCCTCGAATAACTCTGGAAGGAATCAATTTATAGAAAAATGATAGGACACCTTTTTTGTAGAGCGTTAAATTTACTATGAAAATCTAAGATGATCCTTGCCATAAGTTGATTCGATTCAGACGTATAAAATTTCAAAGTTAAAAAAAAAAAATTCCCATGTTATTTAAATGGGAAATAGAAAATTGCGATCCGCGACCTCTAAATCTTCAAATTAAAAGCTCAAATTTTGACGAGGTCTTTGTGTTGACATCCTCTGCAAGAATTTGCCGACCATTTAAAGAAAAAGAAAAAGTCGATTTTTTTGAAACACCCTAATATATATATTAGGGTGGTCCATTTTTTAAGAAATTTTGATTTTTTTTTGCTCTCAGGGGTTCAAAGGGTTCGAAATAAATAAAAAAATATATTCTCCAAGTTTTAAGTTCCTAACATAATATTAACCCGTGCCGCATTGCAGTTTATGTTTCCTATGTAAATAACATGGTGTTTTCAGCATTGAATAATTAATTATTTATTCCGGCCAAAGTAACTCTTCAAAAAATTTGAAACTTGTCAGAATTTAACCTTATAATAGTAGCTATTCGTTAGAATTTTAACGGATTTTTAGCAATGATATTGTTAGAGTTTCATCTATATGATTTTTATTAAATTTAAGAAAATCATGTAGCTAAAACTTTAAAATTATAATAGCTTAAAATCTGTAAAAATTCTGAGAAATAGCCACTATTATAAGGTTCAATTTTGCCAGGTTCCAATTTTTTTTGACAGTTGCTTTGGCCGAAATAAATAATTAATTATTCAATGCTGAAAATCCCATGGTATTTACATAGGAAACTTAAACTGCAATGCGGCACGGGTTAATATTAAGTTAGGGACTTGAAACTTGGAAAATATTTTTTTTATTTATTTCGAACCCTTTGAACCCCTGAGAGCAAAAAAATTCAAAATTTATATATATTCCATTTATCCAAACTATTTAATTAATAAACACATCAAAAATTAATTCATCCATAAATATCTTTCGTTAGTTTTCCATAAAATCACAGATAATATACAACATATTACATTTTTCATTGATGAAGCTCCATTTTATATTCCAACCATGCACCATATGGGAGATGGCTGTATGCACTAATATTTCTTTAAATATTTCACCCATCCATCGTGGAATTCATTCTTTAATTACTCAATCTATTGTAGACTTTGTGTATTTGGCACTGATCAGCGTATTTTTGATAATTACCAGCTTATTTTTGTGCTGGGAGTCCCATATTATCGGCTTCAGCAGAGAACACAAAACTAAAAAAGTACATTTGACTGCCTCTGACAGACCACAGCGGAAACTCAAAACAGTAATGTCACACGGCCCTCCTAAAGTATCTAGATTAAACCAAACCAATAGATGACTATCTTAAAGAGTATATAGTTTAGAGCCAAATGAAGCGCCCTCTCTGAACTTGGTTGAAAATTAAATTACGTGTTTATAGGCAACTGTTGCCCACATAGCTTTAAAATTTAATTGGTAGAAAATCAACATATTTGATTGGTTACTTCAATGGCGCTATATTTAAAGTCTAAATTGTGGCTAGATTTTAAATGTAATTAGTAACGAAAACAATAACTTTCTTTTCTACCATATATTTAAGGTACTTTTGTAGTTATGCTGTTTAGTAATTCTCAAGCAACTTTTATAAACTAAAGAAATTCGCAGATTTATGGAAAAGTAATGAGGAAAACAAATGTATATAAATGTAAAACAAGTGTATTTAGTATTCATTAGTAAAATCTGTGATTAATTTGTATAACTCGTTGAATCATTATCATACTTATTCCCAAGTACCTTTCATATATGGTAAGAAACATTGTTTTTGTTATTTATGATAGTCTACAAAAAGTCACTGTCTCATTAATCATTATTTTGAAATTTAAGAATACTGTTAAATCAATAAATTTTAAATACATGCCTACCATCTGAAAGATTATGATTCGGTCAACGTAAATTTTAAATACATGCCTACCATCTGAAAGATTATGATTCGGTCAACGTGTCGTTTATAGATTATTATTATGATACAAACCTTAGAAACAATACACAATAAAAACACACAAACCGAAACCACACAAATACACAAAATCTTACAAAAATTCGATTACTACGGATATAATTGAATGTCAAAAAGGTCAAAAACGTCAAAACGACAAAAATTATAAAATCAGCGTCCTCTCTTGGCTTGGCTAAATATTATAATACTGTCCCGACATCCGACATAAGATATTTATCTATTGGTTTGGTCTAGGGTAACTAGTAACTATTGATGTAACACAATATATTGTGAAAATATATTTTGACGTATCAAGAAGCAATGTTAAAAGACAACATAGCCTATGTTACATAGGTATGTTAAAAGACAATGTTTATGTATATAGACATAACAATTGTCTTTTAACATTGCTTCTTGATACGTCAAAATATATTTTCACCCATAATATAACAAGTGGTATGATTATCATCGATAATATTTTCGAATTGAAACCGAGCTGCAGATTTATGCTGCTTAGTGAGAAAATATAATGAATTTTAGGATTTTACGAATTGTCAGTTTGACATTTGAAATTAAAATGTGCTTTAAAATGTAAAAACACTTTAATAAACCTTATTCATTCAAACTAACCTTAATTTTATTATCGTTTACACCAACCCATCGATCTTTTAGAGTTTATAATTCATTATTTTAATCATTTAACAAACACAGTATTTAAATGTCAACAAATGTCAAATCAAGAAAAGTGTCAAATTCCTTAGCAACGTGTAAACAAGGTGCTAAAAAATATTGTCGCTGTGATAAAATGCGTTACTATGGAATACTGGAATTTTATTGGTTCTAATTATAATGAATTGTATTGTCACTTAATTAAATTAATGGCGAATATACACCGTAGATAATATTAATATACTTTACATGAAAATATTGTAAAATATGGTAAAATATGTATTAACAAATAAAAATTAAACATTTATTTTCCTTTTATTTTGTTCTATGCATTCGTGTTTGAAATATCAAGCAGATAGGTACATTTACATTTCAAAAATGATAGGCGAATATTTTTATATGTAAATAAGTTATTAATATGTATACCTGTTGAACATGTTAAATAGGCTTAAAATAAAATAAAGAAAAATAACAAAAACATTTCTAAAATCAGCATTGTAAAAAACATCTTGTGTGTCCCGAAAATGGATAATTGTTAAAAAAATAAAACTTTAAATGATCTTTTTTAATGTATCTGCTTATTTTTGAAATGCCATTAGAATTGTTTTTTATCTTTTTATATAAATAACTGGTCCTATAATATGATGCGCCATATGTTCCATAATTATTTCATAAGATATATAAAATGTTTTGCAGGAAAAATAATATTTAGGTTAAAGTTACTACGATTTTGCATAAATAGGTATTTAAAATGTAAGTTTTATATAAGTTGATTCGATTCGAAAAAATATATACCCAGACCGCAAAGTAGCATTTCTAATATTATTGCTACTTTGCGGTCTGGGTATATATTTATTCTATATTTTTCCAATGTTATTCCAGGAATATTCTTCGAAATATTCTAAAACTCCGAAAAATATTCCCGGAATATTAAAATATCCGCTCTGTGAAGTTCCCCTGATAGCAAAAGTATGTCCTGAGGACGTCCGCATTTTCGGCGGATATTTAGACCGTTTAAAAAGAGGAAATTAGGACACATAAATAGGCAATAAAAACCTAAATTTTAGACCGTAGGTAAGTGAACTGACAAAAATATTAGATATAAAAGCAAAACTACCTATTTAACAAAACGTATATTAAATTTATTTTATTTTGCCTTTTTTGGCAGATGAGGCATAATTTAGGCACATAAAAACGTATGACTGGGCGTTAAGGTAGCGGTCCGTGTAAGTTGGTTTTCTGTAGACCTTGTGCCCTAGTTTGACATTATTTTTCTTGATTATGAGGACATCCTGAAAAGTTAATTGGTATTCTTTCTAGGTCTTCATTGTGAACTGAAAATCCAAACGACGCTACAGCAAAACGGATTCTCCAAAACTATAATCAAAAAGGCTCTTAGACCACGACTCCAGTTAAATACCACAAAGGACGAGAACAACAAACCAACTTCGAAGGCCTTCCTTCCCTACGTCAAAGGGACAACCGAGAGAATAGACAAAGTCCTCAAAAAACATAGCATTGCCGCCCCAAGAAAAATCTGTCAAATACTTCCAAACGCCAAACCAAAAATAGAGTTGGGGGCACAAGGGGTGTACGAAATTCCTTGTAAGAATTGTGACGGAAGCTACGTGGGACAGACCAATAGAAGTATCATCATTTTTAGTGAGACATTTGTTGTAATTTTTTATTAATGCAACTCATCTTTCTGCTATATCATTGACAACGCTGATACGTTTGAAAAATACTAGATTATTTTGATAGCTTTCATCCTGTGTCCAAAATTCTACATTCTTATAGATAAAATCAATGGTAAATCAAATATATTAAATATAGACAATGACTTCAATACAGTATGGTGATGAAAAAACGTTCGGGTTGGGATTACCAATTAAATAAATAGGCTTGCAGCTCATTTTTAAGCAACAGCAAAAAGATTCAACAATTAGGGAGTTTGATAAGACAAACTTGACTATACTCCGGGATAATATTTAAATATAAATCAAACTACACAAAATCTCACACAGTAAACAAAATTGGACAAGATAAACGTAACCTAAATTATTTACATGTAAATAATACCAGAGGGGTTCAAATCAAAAACTATGGTAATTAATTCTGGCGGTAAAATATAGAAATAGTAATAACTTAATTTTAAATAACGAATTAATTAATTCTAGCGGTAAAATAAAGAAATAGTAATAACTTAATTTTAAATAACGAATTAACAAATATTTAAAATAATAAAATTAAAGATCTGTACAGTACTTCAAACTGCTTTAAAATTTATTTTAAATCCTTTTTATTTGAAACGTGCTAAAAAATGGTATTTTTCTCTATGAATTAGTTATAAAAAAGAAAAAAGTCACGAAAAATATGATATTTTTTGAGCCATTATTTTGTGAAGGATTATAAAAGTCATCATTTACTATTTGAAGTTGAACTTTAACCTCGAATAACAGTGACAAAGCAAAAAATCAGATCTTTTTTGTAGATCTGTAGATATGCAGGTAGATTTCTACAACTTGCTGATTCGTTAAAACGCGAAAAAATTCAAAACATTTTTTTTAAACTTTACCAGAATTTTTTTTTCGTCATCTTGGAAGATATTTTCATGGTAACTAAAGAAAAAAAATTAAGTATTTTTGGCCCACCCTAATATATACATTTAATCGTTTTTTAACAAACTAACACCTATAGGTGTCTTGTTCCAAAAATTGGTACCTACATAAATAAGTATTTTTATGAAGTAAAAATAAACATTGTCTTTAATAAAAAAAACTGTTTATAAAACAGCATTTTCAGAGCTTATCAATCAACATTCCCACGGCGAACTTTATCTATAGAGTACGCCTTGATATTTCTCATTATTAATATTTCATACTAACATTATTTTTAAAATTTAAAAATAGGAGTAGCTTGCATTTTTTGTTTTGTTACTTTTTCAACGTTTCTATGATATTCGCTCAAAAACTAACAAAACAAACAAATATAACTGGTAGTTTTAACTTCACTTCCAAAATTATTAATAATACCATTTTATTTTAAATAAATTGTGTATTTGGGTTAGAACTAATTCTTGCTTTACGTTTAGCAGATCTACTAAGGTATTTTCTGCAACTAGATAATTTTTTAATATTTACTGCAGTTTTTTAACTTCTTTACTAGCTTACCTCATGCACGCACTATGCAAATATATCTAATCAAAGAAAATTTACCCAGAAATAAAACGTTTATTTTTCGTCATTCTAAAACACAGTGGCGGCTGGTGGATTTTGCGTATATTAGTTATTAGACACGGGAGTCCCACACCAAATTTATAATGACACTGAATCAACAAGTTCTGCGCAAGCAGAATTTAAATAGAAGTTTGCGAAAAAAAGATACGCCTACCCTGCAGCCTGGTCCCCTAATAAAGATACATTAGGGGGCCAGGCTGCTATTCAAAATCGATATATTGTAATTTACAATAATTGTAAATTATTTGTAAAGCATTAATAAAAATTGAAAACATTAATTTTACTGTAAAATGCGATTAGAAATCTTTTTTTGTAAAACATAAATTTAAAAATGAATGTTAAAAATCACACACCTTTAGGCCCAGTTTTACTTACCCCTAATTATTTTTTACTCCTGATTTTATCACCGGGTTCAGTAAAAGAATAATTTGGACCAATCATGTTGGGTTAATCAAAACTCATCATAGTCGCCTGTCGTATAAAATCTAAAATCTATCAAACGAATTTAATCGCACTTTCTCCCACTTCCTATTTATTTATTTGTATTTTGTACGTAATTTTCATTAGCGTAGAAAAAGTATAGTCTGAAACACCAAGTGAAATATGCGGTATTTTAAACTTGTTACAGAATTTATATTATAGAATATAGTATATATACTATTGCATATTTTAAGTAAGTAGTAGAAACCGTCAATATATATAAGTAGTAGAAACCGTCAATATATGAACGTGACTCATCGGGTGCCGAACATATCTCAGACATGCTAGCAGTAATGTTTTACTTGTCTTGTACATTCGATGCAGCGGTAAATGTACTCACACGTAGGTTTTTAAGCATCCGGTTTAAAATGCGCCATCTGTGATGTAAAACTGCCTAGGTGTTGGACAAAGATGGACATATGACGCTTGTGTCCTAGCTTGTTACTTAATTTTATTGGAAGTCAGTAGAGTTCGTGTTTTAGGAATTTATTTTATTTTATTACATAGTAAGGCAACCAACTTTACCGTCGGCCATTTGTTTTTATATGTCATATGATCTTTGTTTTTGCATATCTTGTTTCTACTGTGTGTTTACGGATTAATAATCGTTTTAAACGTTGTACTTTTTCTATGCGTTGTAGTGGCAGTGGTTTATATTATGTAACACAGGTAGATGTCTTATAAAAATCCTTACCTAGAAATTCTAGGCTAGAATACAAAAATATTTTTATTATACTTACATATAAATTTTGTACTAGTATTAGTTTAATACATTCTGAAGAAGCTACTGTGTAGCGAAACAATTGTCAATATTTAATAAATTTCGTGAAACTAACGCAAGTTGTTTTTATATCCACACAATTTAAATATCTTTCACTTTGTACCTGACCTGCGTAAACATTTTTGTTTTTTGTCACCAATTCTGAAATATTTGCGTTTACAGTTAAAAGAATAGTATATTCTGTAACAAGTTTGACGGTTTCACGAGAGGGGAATATGCAATTCCAAACGTGTTTCAGACTATACTAAGAATTTAATTGGAAGAAAGTGAGGTTGGGTCGGTCTAAAAATTTGTTATTAAAATCAGAGATGTCGCCACGAGTGTACGTTCTGTAATCAGATGATAGAATATTTCATTAAAGTTAAAAGAAAAGTTTATTTATTAATTAGTTTCTAAGAAAATTACATTTTATTTAATTATCGTAGATGTTAATTATGTTAGATGTTAATTATTTAACTTTAAAAGCAAATATATCATAAGTATAGCAACCAATATTACACTCAAATTTTTTTACAAACGAGACTGCACTGGACCGTGACCTTCGATAGATTCCTTCGTACGAATGTGTCGGATGAGTCACGTTCATATATTGACGGTTACATATTTTGATAAATAAAAAGCTTTATGTTATAAAATAATACAATTTTTAACCAACACCCTTCGCCATATTTTTATTTTTTTAAATTATTTTCTGAATTAATTTTCCATATTTAAGGCACCTATTTTGATAAATAAAAATCTCAATATTATCTAATATATATAATTATATTAACTAAAATACTGTTTGGTTAAATATTTATTTTATTGTTATTATACTACGGATAGTAACGTTTTATTTTCGTCTAGAGAGACGACCGCATTTTTGGAAAAAAACACCAACAGTCTAATTTCGTTCCATGTTCGAAAGGAAACAAGCCCTCCAATTGCTTTTCGGATATAAACTGCAAACTATCGCGTTTAATCCCGATTTTCATTTGGCTCGAGCTTTTTTACAACGGAACAGACCAGAGTTTCAATTACAGCATTCCCTTGTTTTTTCGCGGCCACTGTGATTTATTCATCAATAAAGAGTTAAAGCTGCGTCTTCAACAACCAGTAGACTGATTAAACTCGTTTGTGGCTCGGTTTTTTTTATTATGTCGGACTTTTAAGACAAAGCAAAAGTCGTAAAATAAATAGTTAACATTTTTCACAACACTGACAAAGTTTTAATTTCGATGTTATGCTTTTAGGATTTTAATTAATTTATCATCCTCACAATAAAAATATTTTGAGTGTATATAGTACCTTCTGACAGTAAGTATGCTACTATTGTAATTAAAGAACCCAACATTTAAACTACCTACGGTTATATGTAGGTAATAAAATCTCTAGACTCTTTACATTATTGATTGAATTGATTAAAAATATATAATCAATGAAGAAATTATCTACTATTTAAACCACTCTGTTACGTACTGGCCATAAAAATTAATTATCATGAAATGTATACAGGATATTTCCAAAGTTGGGTGTAGTAATTAATTTTAGTTGAACACTTGCAGTAAAGCCAGAACTATTGATTTTTCAGTAGATTTACTGATTTCTGTTCAAGTATGTTGATGAATTTGTAACTAAATCTACCGATTTTTATATATATTGTTGTAATATTTTTTTTTGTAAATAATACAATTTTAAATTATAGTAGATTATAAATTGCACCACTTTAATTTGAATTATCTCAAATAGGGGGGCCAGGAGGAGGGTGAGGCAACACAAAAAAACTAACTTTTTTTCGCAAACTTTAATTTAAATTCTGTTTGCGCCGAACTTATTGGTATGCCCAAAATCCACCAGCCGCTACTGATTTACCCTATGTATATATATTAGGGTGGAACTTAAAAACATAGGTCGAATTTTGTTTTATATATATTGAAGTGTAATAGTGAAAAGTATTTTCCTTTTTACTTTCTTAAGCATATATTATCAGAAAATTAAATCTACAACATGATTTTCCGGTGCCGCTGAGACACCAAAAATAAAACATTTTTTTTATTGGTAGTCTTTCTTTACGAAGGCGTAGAAGGGACAATTACACTAAATTAATTTTTACTATTTAATTCTGCGTTAGCTAACACAGAATTAAATCCGCCATATTTAATTCTGCGTTAGCTAACACAAAATTAAATCCGCCATATTTAATTCTGCGTTAGCTAACACAGAATTAAATCCACCATATTTAATTCTGGGTTAGCTAACACGGAATTAATTGCATTTAATTCTGTGTTAGGTAACGCAGAATTAAATATGTCGGATTTAATTCTGTGTTAGCTAACGCAGAATTAAATATGGCGGATTTAATTCTGTATTAGTTAACGCAGAATTAAATATGGCGGATTTAATTCTGTGTTAGCTAACGCAGAATTAAATATGGCGGATTTAATTCTGTGTTAGCTAACGCAGAATTAAATAATAAAAATGAATTTAGTGTAATTGTCCCTTCTACGCCTTCGTATTTCTTTGTATTAAACACTGGCATTATATTACGGGACACTAATTTTGCCAAGATGAAACCATCTCTAGCTTCTGCTCCTGACACAGCTACAGCAGCTTCAGTGACAATTTTCACACATCGTTCCACTGACTGAGAATGACAAGGGAAACGTGGGAAATCAATAACAGGTGTCTCTCCTGTTTTAACCATGTTGTTTAGTTCCTCGTTTGTCAAATTAGACAACACAGGAGGTTCCGTTAGTTGACAATAGCTCCAATCAATCAATTCTACGTAGTCAGCTGCTTTAAAGTTGATTGTAGGAACTTCGAACTGTCGAACAGTTTTGGTTTGTGGTTTGGACCTTGACTTCATAATTCGTCTAAGACCAATTTCTCGAATATGTCTGCGAGGGTCGGTAAGCATGGCCAGGAGGATATTTTCATGGTGCCCAAAAAATGAATTCAGCTGAAGAACTGGATCAATGATCTTTAGATGCTCCTCCTCGAGATATCTAGAATAACTTATTAACTGCCACGTTTAGATCCATCCTTGCAAGAGGGTTTCATTTTTATGTTAAACCACATGGGAGCATAAACTTTAGCAACATAATTTGCAACAACTTTTAAATTATTGCAGGGATTTTCACAAGACACATAAAAACGCAATATTCTATTGGCAGTCGTCAACCAACGGGAATGTGCCATTTTTCCAGGATTTTTCTTGGCAAGGTCTGCTGGAAATACGCCGCTTGACACTGCTTGAGATATTTCATATAAGTACTTTTGATCTGTACTAATATCTTTAAAATCAACTTCTGGTAATTGCATTTTAATTCTTTCATATCGTACAACCTCCATCTCCTCAAAGTGTTCAAGCTGCTTTCCTATTGGGCCAACAAATCCTCTAGGACCTGTAGTAGTTCCATCTAATTGTTGAAATAAGTGTCTTAATGGGAGCTCATTGGCATGAAGTAAGCAAATTAGCCATTGTAAAGGTTTTCTTAGCCGGGATTCAAGTATTCTAATGATTCCACCTTTGCGTCCTGTGTTAACTGCAGTTCCGTCGCTTCCAATTGCCTTTAAATTTAGAGTAGCAATGTTATTGCTTCGTAGATACTCTAAAATTGCACTTGCAGTACAGTCAGCAGACGAAGACTTTGGGGATATATGGCCAATATACTTTGTACCTGGTTCCTGTACTAATACGACATGTTCCTCTTTGATTATTTTTCGATAGTTTTTCTTCCCCTTCTTTTGGTGACTCATTGTTTGGTCTTTTCGTCCGTCGAAATACAATCCTTCCAAAATTAAACTTTGTCTTCTTTCACCATCTTTCAGCTTATTTCGTCTCTTTTGTCTTTGCCTTCTGAGAGTCATCCTGTCAATAACATTTTCTTTCTATTCATTAGAAATAAGGCCCATGTCTTCTAATGTAGCACTCGCTATGATGGCTGCCGCTCTGTCAGATACACCCGTTCTTTCACATGGCAACGCAAGTGAAGGTAGATGATACCTTTTTGTTCGAGTTTTTCTTGAATCATTTGTAGCTGATGTCGGCGGTTGGTTGTTATAATCGAAATCATACTCTGAACTTAAATCATGTTCCTGGAAATACACACTTTGGTCATCATTTTCATCGCATGATGTTTCTTCTGACATCTTTTCTTCTTCACAACTTTTTACAAGACTTTTGTTTTCTTAAAGTTTCCTTCTCTATTCTTTGGGCTATTCGCTCATTTTTTCTTGTTCTTTCCTTATCTATTCCACTCATTGCCATCCTTCTTTCATTTCTCTGATCCATAAGAAATTCTCGTTCTTCTTTTGGAACTCGGATCGTTCTAATGCAATGACATAAGACAAAATCCTTACATTTGCAGGCACTTATGTCGAAAATTCTTTTCGCAGACTCCCGAAATTTGTTTAATTTAATATTAAAAGCACACGGAAAAAAATAATCGGTAGAGGCTACCGATTGGCAATCGGTAGCAGCTACCGATTGCCAGTCGGTAGACTCTACCGAAAAATCGGTAGACTCTACCGAAAAAATCGGTAGTCTCTACCGAAAAAAAATCGGTTCCCTCAACCGATTTTTATCGGTAGTAGCTACCGATTATTTTTCGGTAGAGTCTACCGATTTTTTCGGTAGAGTCTAATGATTTTTTCGGTAGCCGTAACCGAGAAAATCCGCATCGATGCGCTGTTAGAAAATTTAAAAAAATATATTAAATATCAGAAAGGTTTGATTGTTTTAGTTGAGATTGATGATAATAACGATCCAGTCTTCGGAAAAATTATTGAAATAGTCAGTGTAAATAATTGTATATATTTTCTCATGTTCTCGATTAAAACATTGTATTTTGATTAACACTATCATGCTTATTGCGTTGAAATTGATTATAAATCAAGTATGACAAAGAATAAGAGCAAATTACCAAATTTAGAACCTTGTTTATTAATACAAAAAAAAATCTCTACTTTGTAGCCACCAGACATTTAATTTAATATTTATTTAGAATTTTAAAAAATTTAATAAAAATTACTCCTCATTTTTAATATTTTTGTATTTCAAATTTATTTATACCTCAAAAAAAATACTATTTTCTATTTAATAAAAAGCGAGTATTTAACTTCTCGCTAAAAAAATACAAAAATTTTCAAAAATTGGTAATCGATTTTTTCGGTAGCCTGCACCGAAAAAATCGGTAGACTCTACCGAAAATAATCGGTAGCTGCTACCGATAAAAATCGGTTGAGGGAACCGATTTTTTTTCGGTAGAGACTACCGATTTTATCGGTAGAGTCTACCGACTTTTTCGGTAGAGTCTACCGATTGACAATCGGTAGCTGCTACCGATTGCCAATCGGTAGCCTCTACCGATTATTTTTTTCCGTGCAGTATTACCCTTTTTAGACTTGATACACTTCTTCAAATTTCTACATTTACCGTGGCAGTCCTTAAGCATTTTCATAATACGGTTGTGGGAAACTACTGGAATAGAGGTTTGTTGCCAAATTTTTTTTAAAGTTTCCACAATTAGGTACTGGTGAAATTTCTGCAACAGTAGGATTACGATTCCAATTTGATGATTTCAAGTCAATCTGAATCCACAAGTAATACTTAATTACATCCTCATAGGTAGGTAAAACACGATGGTCTTTTTTTAATGACTTTGGCTCACCAAATACAGGACATTTCACCGCACTTCTTGTTTTTGGCACTTTGGCAGCCATTATTTATGGTTATAAGTTATAAGATATAACTTATAACCATATACACAATCACAATAGGTATAAAACTGCTTAACTTGATCAATACGTGACAGATTTAAACTGTCTGTCACATTTGTATTATTGTCATTTTATTGTCTGGGATGCATTATTATGCAAAAAGTTATGTATTGTGTGTCTTAAAAATTATTCTCCCCATTGACTATATTTTAAATTTCAGGAGCCTAGCGGCACCGGTAAATGTTAATAAAAAAACTAAAAAAAAATATTGTTGGCATTAAGTTTAAAAAAGGAAAATAAATTTTGCTATTACGACAAAAATTTCAAAATTTGGGTTTTAAGTTCCACCCTAATATATATATATATAACAGATTAAGGTACGGTATATGCCAAATCCAATGGAGTGCTTTTTAAATTTTTGATACTTAAAAGTATCAAAAATTCGACCACTTAGTAGATGAATAAAGAACTATGTATATGCAAGGGCGTCGCCAGCCGGTAAGCTAGGGGGAGCAGCATAAAAGAGCTGAAGAGAAAAATCAAAAAAGAAAAGTTTTAATAAAAAAAATAAAAAACAAACAAAATAACTACATAGAAAATCATTTGAAACATAATCTTTGCGAATTCGTTAGTCACTTTGTTGACGAAATCGTCCAAGTTTTTGAAAATGTGTTGCCTGTGTACACTCATCATTGCGAGGCCATTGATTCGAGTTTCAGACATGGTGCTCCCCAACCAGGTTTTGATTCTCCTGTACTGTACAAGTCGTTCAAGGTAAAGCAACAAGGAACTTCAAAGCCTTCTTAATTTCAGAAAAAAAATCTTCAGTTTCCTTGAGGATTTTAACAACACTAGCCGGGTGACTTGTGAGCGTTAACCTCTAGGGGGGGGGCAGCTGCCCCCTGCCCCTCTCTGGCGACGACCTTTTGTATAGGTACATACAAACATGGTGTTAATGGTCTTGTGATTTGGTTTAGTAAAAGAAGGCTAAAATAAGGCTATTAACGCTAAAACTCCTTAACATAAAATGGATAAGAGAGATATGATTGTTTTTATATTAGAAGAAACTTAAGATTTTTTCAACAAGGTTATAGACATTGATGTCTATAATATAATTATATTATATATAATATATATATATAATATATAATATATAATATATAATATATAATATATAATATATAATATATAATATATAATATATAATATATAATATATAATATATAATATATAATATATAATATATAATATATAATATATAATATATAATATATAATATATAATATATAATTTATAATATATAATATATAATATATAATATATAATATATAATATATAATATATAATATATAATATATAATGTTTGCATTTGCACGTATGGACAGTGCAGCCCCGTGAATGCGTGATCAGATTAATTAAAACCACCGAGGGATTCTAATCATATGCGAATTTTATTGTATAAACATTCATCTCGTTTTTGTATAACAATAATGGTTAAATAGGTACAGAACAGAGTAATAAAAACTGGCTTGGGACGTACGACGTGCCCTGATTGAGTACAATGCAGTTACTGGGTGGAATAAATCTGGCCAGTGTTGCCAACAGTCTATTGTGAAAAGTCTCAACCAAGCTCTTCAAAAGTCGCCAGAAATCGCTAAATTATTTGGCACTTAAAAATCGCCAGATGTCGCAATTTAAAACAGAATTGATTTTTCATAAAGAAAAATTTTAACGTGGTTGTAGTAAAGGACACTAGAAAGTGGCATTATCTTATCATTACACAAAAATAATTAATAATTATAATAGTTAACAAATATTTTATTTAAATAACATAACATAAATCATTAAAAAATCAAGTCATTCTAAAATAAGAAAAATAAATAAAATATATAAAAATAAATAATTCTTAAGGTAAATAAAAAAATTAAAAAAAAAATAGTTTATTAATAAATTTTCCTCGAAATTTTCAAGAAATTCAGTCGATTTTGCATCATCATTAATATAAGCCTGCAAAGTGCCAAAATCCATAACATAATTCCATAACACAGATTATAATAGAATAAATAAATAATGGGATTTGACAATTGCCCGGCTATTTTTTCAGTGTTTGACATTTGACGGATGACGTACGGATGCGTCGTTGCCAAGTTGGCCATGCCAACGTAACAAATTTTAATTTGAAATTTTTAAACTAGAAATTATTTTGTTGTTTTGTTTTAAAACAAATTTCATTATCAATGTTAAAATGTCTCCAAAAATGTCGCCAACACAATGTGAAAAACGCTAGGTTTGAGACACGTCGCAAATCATAAAAGAATGTCTCAAATGGCTACCTCAAAACGCTAGATCTAGCGACAAAGTCGCTAAGTTGGCAACGCTGAATCTGGCTACTAGAAAACCGGGAAACAAAATCAGGTGACGCGGCCAGCGGTAACCTGATTGGTCAGCTGAGAAGATCGCTTTTTGAATTACAGTCGCACAGTGTACCTACAATAAGCCAGACAATTATTTAAATATATAAAAACTAAATCTAAACATATAATATATAATATATAATATATAATATATAATATATAATATATAATATATAATATATAATATATAATATATAATATATAATATATAATATATAATATATAATATATAATATATAATATATAATATATAATATATAATATATAATATATAATATATAATATATAATATATAATATATAATATATAATATATAATATATAATATATATTATATAATATATAATATATAATATATAATTTTGATGCCAAATATGATATATTCGGTGATGTCTGCCAGATCAAACTGCAGGGCGATAACTTCGAACAACTGGTGTTTTTATTTTTTTATAGCATTAAGTGCTTGTACAATTTAAAAAAATAAAATATTAAAAAAAATAAAAACAATAGGTTTTCTAACTTTTTTTAAGCTGTTTTAGCGTCAATAACCCTAATATGGTTTAATCATCCATTAATAATAAAATCACAGGACCACAGTCGATGTGTCGATCCCATAATATATGTTAAGTATAATTGAAACCATTCAGCACATTCAATAAATTGCCTAATTTATTAAGAGGAAAGATAAAACTTTAAAAGGAATTACATGTATGTAAAGAAGCGCAAAAAAAGGTGCTTTCCGAGAAAGTTAAAATCTGTAAAACAATTTTAATGAATCAAACATATTTTCTGAAACCAAATTTACCATTAATCCAGTAAAGTTAGTCCGGGTATTATTAAAATTCGTTGAGTGGGAAAACAGTATACCTACTCTAACAGGGTAGGTACTATATATAAATCCAGGTTTTCGACCATCAATCAATCCAAGGGTGAATGGGTGAATTTGCAAATAACAGCCGTATGTTTTATTTTATCGAAAAAATATCCAATTTTTGACTAGAAAAATGATTTCTACAAATTTGTATACTTTATATAAAATGATCGTCATAAAAAAGACGCACCTAGTTTTTTGGAAAATATTTGAAAGCTCGTTATTGTAAAATTACTGAATCGATTATGAAAATCTTTCGAAATTCTGAATCACTAAATCTTTAACTCTTATATCTAATTTTGGGAATATGATATATTGCACATAGCATTATACTACAGGGTGTTAAACGAAGAGATGTATTTTTTCCGAAATTTCAAGTTATTCCCATTCATAGGGCAGTTGAGTTTGATAGTCGTAATACCTCTCCCTATTATAAGTTAAGTAATCCCTCGGAACGTTTTCGAGATTTTGTGAATATCGTGGCTTACTACGATTATATGCCAAGTTTTCAAAAATTGTCGTTATTCCCCAGTTTAGTCCATAAAATGAGCAATAGTGGATTCTTTGACTTAGGTCTAATTTTAGTAATACAATATTGTGCACTGATACTGTAGGGTTTTAAAAAAAGAGATGTTTTTTTCCAAAATTCCAAATCTCCATTCACAGGGCAGTTAAGCTTGATAGTCCTAACACCCCTCCCTAGGGTTGTGCCTGGTCAATTGACCGCGGTCAATTGACCGAGATTTTGACCTTTTTGACAGGAGAAATTTTGACCATGTCAAAATCGGTCAAAAACTTTTAATTCAACCGCGCGCGGAGGCGGCGCTACCTAGCGAAAAATATCAAAAGTATTAAAAAAATGTTCTGTAGTGGACCATGGTGCAATCATAATAATGCTTTTTAAATAGTGTTTTGGATCATTTTTGACTAATTAATTTTAAGAGAGTAAAAACAATGGCGAGGGTGGGTTCAATGACGAGGATGATGTGCCGTTATCCACACATGCTAGCACCGTGTTGTCGGTTTTTGGTTCTTAAAAGAACCGTATGTCTGACGACGTTTTCTGTACAATCTTATGTACCATCTTCAGGTCTCATCTGCTGGGCTGCTGTTGCTGCTCTGCTGCGAGTTAGACGTGAATGTTCTTAAAAAAAATGATATTATGAATTTTTTTTGTACCTCAGAATGGTTTCTTTATTTTTTGTTAGCTGTATTTCAATAAATATAGGTTTCTATTTAAAATTAAGTAATTTTACTCATGCCTTTATTTCTTTAGAAAAAAACTAAAGAATTTGACCGGTGATTAGTCAATTGACCACAAAAGATTTTGACCGGTCAAAATCCCAACCCTACCTCTCCCTAATAACAGTTAGGTAATCCCTCTGGACATTTTCGAGATTTTGTGGATATCTTGGCTACTTACGAGTATTTGTCAAAATTTTCGTTATTCTCTATTTTAGTCCAAAAAATTAGCAATATATTGTTTTTGGTCTGTACCCTGCTATAAGCAGGGTACAGACCAAAAACAAAGAGTTCGCGAGCTGCTCGTGAACAGCTTCCAAATTGTACCCGAGCAGCTCGCGAACGTGTCGTCCACACTAGAAAAGTTTGCATGTGAACAATTTCGGTGAGCAACTTCGTCCGAGTTCGTCGAGGGTTCCATAATTCCATAATTCAAATTTAAACATTCAAATAAAAATAATGTCATCGCTGAAAAGCGATGAAGAAAGCGATCTACTAATTGCTTGTGCGGCCTATTTTTTAATAAAACAAAATTCTTCGATTAACCAAACAATATCGTCCTCTGACCAGTCCATGTTTAAAACAGCTTTTTATTAAGGTTAATTATAATACCTATTTACGTTGTTAAAAATAATAAAAACCCATACTGTCCAGCATAAACTAAATAAATAAATGCCAAACCACAGAGGTTCTACTCTGTGTGAAAAACAGTCAACGTCCACATGATACAAGGAACGTCCACACACATACTAAGCTCGCCACGTGTTTGCGAACAAACCCTTTGAAGTTACCGTCTCGACCCGGAACTTGAACGAACAGCCGAGCTGTTCTAGAACTGTTCGCGAACTCGCGTACACACTAAGCTCGGAAAAGTGTTCACAAACTATTCGCGAACAGCTCGCGAACTTGGTCTGTACCCTGCTTATAGCAGGGTACAGACCAAGTTCGCGAGCTGTTCGCGTACTCGGGTACTGATTTTTACATGAATTTTAAAATTCCAAAGTTAAAAGATCAAAATGTAAAACTATTCCAATGTTTAGGGCATGATTTTAAGGAAACGGTTCATCTGACGAAAAATTTCATTTAACCTTTTTTGTAGAGCATTTAATTTTCTTAAAAAATTATTTTAAGTAAATTTTGTTAAACTCAATGGTTTGGGAGTTCTGAGACAAAAACTTGATGAGAGAAAAAAAATTAAAATTGCGATGATAGACCTCTTAATATTAATATTATGGACTCAAACTTTCACAATAATTTTTTTTTGTCGCCCCAAACCATATTTTCGATATACTTTTCAAAAAAAAAAAGTTGATTTTTTTGGCCCAGTCTAATATGCAGCACGTGATGGAATGAGTACTTATTTTTGTGAATTCTTTTGTTTATTAAAATAAAAAATGTAATCCGTGCAGCACCGTATATTAATTAGTGTTGAACTTACGTCAAACAATAATATTTCAATATTAGGTACTTCATTATTATTATTACCCAAATTTTATTGGTCTATTGACTTGGTGTTTCTACCATTAGAAGAATAAGCCTACAAAACCAGACATTTGTCATTTATTACACAAAATACACTTTTTCTACGTCAAAGATTTTCGTATCAAATTCCAATATTTTAAAAATAAATTATTACAAATAGATATAAAAACTGCGTGTTGATTGATTAGATTATAACATCCTGGCCAGTTTTTTGAGTTTTACTCAAAACTACCGTGTGTCGAATGTCTGGTTTTGAATAGCGTATACGCTAAATTTTAAGGATAAATTAATAGCAAAAATCGGTTTTTGAATCTGATTTTCGACATCATGTCCCAACCCCATTCCATAAAAATTATACCAACCCCCAATAATATGAAAATGGGGTTTTTATTGGTTTTGATGTTATTTTCGTTTAGTTTAATACTCGGAATGATTTTTATAATATCTTAAGGGAAAAAATTATAATTTTTGAAAACAGAATACTGCAAATCAATTGAATAATATTAACATACAAAATTAATTATTTTAATAAATGTATTTTAGTTATTACTTACCCTGTATATTAAAACAAAGTAAACATTTTGTGCGAGTTTATATTGCTTTGACCAATTTGTATAATAATAATGTGGCCCAAAAATTTAAAACATCTGTAGGGGTACTACTAGCATCGTGCTAAATTAATTTCTTTTAAAATTTATGTAATTTTACAAATAAGTAAAATGAATTGTTAAAAGTTTTTCCTGTCACTTTTATTCAGATTATATTCTTTGATCGTAAAACAAAAACCATTAGATGTTAATAAAAGATTGAAAAGTAATTTAGTGACTTTGTCTTAAGGGAAAAGCACAAACTTTAAAGTTAATGAAAGGTAGTTTTAGTCTTACTATTTACTTTAAGCCAGCGTTTGCTATTAAATGAAATATAAAGGGTGTCCACTTAAGAGTGCTCTAACTTTAAAATGAAATAAAACAAACTACACTTAAGATATTAGGAAAAAAATATATTTATTTAAAAGAACATCCTATGGCATTAATTATGAAAAATAACATCTTTCAAATGCCCCCGCGGCTGCGCTCCACAGCGCGCATTCTGCAGGTCAAATTTTCTATCACTTTTTCGCACATTTCGGGTTCGATTTCATTTATTATACGAGTAATTTTGGCCTTCAGTGCTTCAATTGTTCGTGGCTTATTCACGCATACAAGGGAGTTTACGTAGCCCCACAAAAAAGTCCAGCGGCGTTAGATCGCATGATCTCGTTGGCCACTGGATATCGCCGCCGCGTGAAATGACGCCGTTGAAACGTTTGGCGAATTAAACATTAATTTTGTTGGTAAATTTGAATAATTTGAATGCGTTGAGCAACCGTGTAACGCTCCATTATCAAATGTCATAATATGCCAACAAAACTTCAAAATATTTGACAGCTGTGTCTGTACTGACTTAGCCATAGCCGCCTATCAAACATCGAGCGTACCTAATTGGACACCCTTTAGTAAATACCTACCTTAAAGAAAGTCTTAATTGATTAATATTAAAATATTATATACATATATATTTATATATATGGAGTTCGGTGCGATCCTTCCGATTCACACTATATATATATATATATATATATATATATATATATATATATATATATTAGGGTGCTTCATTTTAGAGCAACCATTTTTTTTTTCAAGTCCCACCTCAAAATCTTGTAGTAGATCCAAAAACAAAAAAATTGAGCATTTTTTGAGCTCTTAATTATGATTTTAAGCCATTGCTCAACAGTGTTGAAGATTTTCCATTCAAATAACAATATAAATCCATTTTTTACCATTTTTATCTTCCGCTCACCACGAAGGAATTTTATTTACGAATTTTGGCTCAGGGAATCTTATGAAGGACTAAATCGTCTACGAAAAAGCCCATTGAGCCGAGTCTGTAAGTCGAATATCTTCTTTACAAATCGCTCTTTAAATTGAAAATGTTATAAAAATAACAGTTAATCGTAATTATTTGCTAAACTATTGATGATAGAAAAAAAACGTTAATGGCAATTTTGTAGAGAATTTTTTGTCGATTTATTTGAATGGAAAATCTTCAACACTGTTGAGCAATGGCTTAAAATCATAATTAAGAGCTCAAAAAATGCTCAATTTTTTTGTTTTTGGATCTACTACAAGATTTTGAGGTGGGACTTGGAAAAAAAAATGGTTGCTCTAAAATGAAGCACCCTAATATATATATATATAAACATTGTGAATCGGAAGGATCGCACCGAACTCCACGACTGCATTCTACACATCAAAATAATAAAAAAAACTTAAATGTTTTTATTCGATTCTTATTTGTTTTTAAGTTATAGTGAAATTTAAAAAAATAAATTATTATGTAATGTTCTTTAAAAAAATGGATACAAAGTTTGTTTCCATAGTTATACATATTGCCTTCTGAAATGACAAGCCTTTCAAAAAATGCGTTTGAGAAAAGATTGCGGAATTATCTAATATGAGTCAAGCCACGTCAAGTGGGACCAGAAAATTTCACGAAATCACCGATTTTGAAAATAATCACATAATTGTGTAGCAGGCATGACTCATATGTAACAGTAAAAAAAATATTTTAAAATTCGTTTTTTTTGGTAATGTTATTAAGGTTAACAATTTTGTGAAACTTTAGAGCTCGGTAAAATTGAAAAAATAGAATCTCTGGGACCACTTTGTATAATTGAATTAAATTTTACACACTATTGTAGCAATATTTAGACTATAGAATGATCATTTAATTATAGTAAATTTGTTTAAATAAAACAATTTTCTATACATTTATTATCAACAATTGAAACTTTGTATGGGTTCTTCACGCTGAAAAAAAATTAAACTTATGTCATAATATGCCGCAAATGTTCTTGTTTAATAAAATGTACTCAAAAATTTGTCCTTCATATGTCATTCCGGAGATATTAAATTTTTTGTCCCGCTGCTTGATCAGTACGCAGCGCGCTTCGCTGCTAGCTCGTCAGCATGTGGTGTGCCTGAACGAGGTTTAAGTCACCTAAAAATGCCGCCAAAAACTTACTGCAGTTTCTTGTTCGGGACCCTTTGGTGACTTAAAAATGATATTTACCAAAATCTTAGCTGCTACTCTTTTCAAAATTTTTTGAAAAATCATTATTTTTTTTTTAATTTTTGAAAATAAATCTTTTTTGTGTATTATGCTTTTTACTATTATATATAAAAACGTGATTTTTGGCTAACCCTGTATTAACCTAATGATGTGCTCAGTATTCTCGTTAACAATATACTACAATAAAAAATCGGTGTACAAATGTGTACTCTGGCAAAGGTAGACTTTGCGATAAACAAATAATTTAAAAAAAAATTGAATTTTTTATAAATTTCTAAAAAAGGAGAATTTTGGTAAATATAGTTTTTAAATCACCAAAGAGTGCCGATCAAAAAACTTCAACCAGTTTTTCGTTCAAAATTGAAAACTATAGTATACTAAAAAGCCTAAATTAAACAAAATTTTAAATATTCTCTAAGCGTTATTTTATTTAATTTTATTAAAAATCTATTTTTCTTGTAAAAAGTTAATAAGAATGCAATTTTGTAACCTGATAAACGTAGAAAAATCTAAAAAAAAATTGGGGATAAATCTTTTTTGCGTATTATGCCAAAACCATGAATTTACGCTTTTGCTTTATTAAAAATAAGTGATTTTTGGCTAACCCTGTATATATCAAATGATGTGAACAGTATTAAAAAGTATTCTCTAAGTCTCCTCAATAATATACTCCAATTTTATAAAAATCTGTATACAAATGTGTACTTTGTCAAAGGTAGACTTTGAGATAAACAAAAATTTCAAAAAAAATCATGAATTTTCAAAAAATTTCGAAAAGAGGAGCAGCTAGGATTTTGGTAAATATCATTTGTAAGTCACCAAAGGGTCCCGAACAAGAAACTGCAATCAGTTTTTGGCGGCATTTTTATGTAAATTAAACTTTGTTCAGACACACCGTGAGCACAGCGTTCCGGACGAGCTAGCAGCGAAGCGCGCCGCGTACTTATCAAGCGCACGGCGGGACAAAAAATTTAATATCTCCGGAACGACATATGAAGGACAAATTTTTGAGTACATCTTATAAAACAGAAACGTTTGCCGCATATTATTACACAAGATTAATTTTTTTTCAGCGTGGAGAACACATAAAAAATTTCAATTGTTTATTAAAAATGTATGCAAAACTCTTTTATTTAAACAAATTTCCCTTAATTAAATGATCATTCTATAGTCTAAACATTTCTACAATAGTGCGTAAAATTTAATTCAATTATACAGAATGGTTCCAGAGATTCTATTTTTTTCAATTTTACCTTGCTCTAAAGTTTGACAAAATTGTTAACCTTAATAACATTAATGACATATGAGTCATGCCTACTACACAATTATGTGATTATTTTCAAAATCGGCGATTTCGTGAAATTTTCTGGTCCCACTTGACGTGGCTTGACTCATATCCCTTTTATTCGGTAAACGCCTTCAAAGAAAAACTGAAAAGTGACAATATATGATGTGATGTAATATATACAAGTTAAGTTTTTACTTAATAAAAAACACTTTTTATTATAAAAGACAAAATTTTATTTTACAACTAAATGGCAGAGTTACGTACAATATGAGATGCAAACAGAGAATGATCTTTACATATGTAATTGCAGTTTTTAATGAGAAACTAAAAATGCTAACTAAACAAATTAGTGGTGGCTCACATAACTCCTCCCTTATCAGAAAGTTATTTGGGGGTCGATAGTCTCCAAATTAGTTGGTATTGGTTGAGGCGTTGGTTTTTTTCGGTAGACAAATATCAAGTTTCTCCAGATGGACCGGGACAAACATAACATTCCAAAACCATAAAGCAAAAATATCCAGATTGGGTGAATTTCCAATTTAGGTTCCTTCAAAGGGATTTCTTGTAGAGATTCCTTGAGGTCCATTAGATCATCGAGGTTTATATTTTGAATCTTCTTTGATTGATAGTATGTTTGTATCGAATTTGACTTTGTAGGTTGTCATCTCAATGTCTGTGCTTCGGATGATTTTATCGTCAACTATTATATGACAGTTGATCGACTTGAGCAGACAAGGTTGTTTTACAATGAGGTTCGTTACTTAGCCGTTACAATCTTCGGTGATGGTTGCTTTTGATTTCGGTAATATTATCCAGTAATTTTGTTTCACAGATGTTGGGGTCGTTTAATTTATCTTCATCGGAGTAGTCGCATAAGTAAGTTTTTCTTAATTGCTTACAGTTTAACTGGTTATCGAATATATAAGTTTTATCAAATTTTAACAGAAATTGTATAAGTGCCATGAATGTATTATTATTTTTTTTTGGGTATGGAAAACAAATGCTCAAATTTGCATTGTTTATAATTTGTGTATTCAAAACAAAAATTAATTTAAAATTAAAAACTTAAGTGCTTACTTTAATAATTTTTTTTTGTAATCGAATATATTATCATAATCAGGCTTTATTGGTAAGTTTAGTTTTGTATTTAATAATGTGAGTTCGTAAAGTAAGTCATAGTTACTCAATATTGAAGAATGTAGTTTGCTTAATTTTGAAAAGTTTATTGCTGTATCTAATTCCAAAAGAATTAACCTAACTATCGTTATTATAATAATAATTATAATTAAATTAATATAATTAAATATAAATATAATGTGATTATTTGGTTGAACATTTTTACTCAAGTATGCTATTTTATTAATTTTGTATTGAAGTAAATGTTTATGATGTATGGTTGACATAATTGCATTAAACTTATTTATTAATTTTCGCGATACTGTATTTTGTTTGTTTAAGTAAATTTGGAGATCTTTTTGAACAGCTGAACGTAGCGTTGACCGTCGTTATCATCGAGGTTTCTGGTTACTGTTTTAATTAGATTATAGTCTAATATACCTAAACCGCGTTTAGAGAGATAATGTTTAACAAGTTTTTTTAATGTCTACTATTTCTACATTTAATAAAATTTGTGTGTAATTTTGTCCCAAAGTAGTAATCAATTTGTCGTATTGGATATTAATTAAATTTGCCTCGTTAACAAGGAGTTTTAGGTCTTTATAAAATAGTAGTTTTTGATAAAAGGCAGTTAGAAATGAAAGTAGTCCTGGGTTATCTTCTAAAGTTTCAAAGTCTTCTGAATATTTAAGGATTGGGTAATAAAAGGTAGATTCACTATTGTTGGAAGGCCCGGGAATCGGCTGCAAGAATAAATTTTCGTTACTTTCTATTGACGTTAAGTACTACTTGTTTTGATATTTATTTTTTAGTTTATCGGTACGTTGTTTTGATTTACCAAAAACTTTTTAATTGACTTATGGTTCAAAATTTTGTATACTCATCGTTATGATACGTGACTTGTTCGCTTTCTTCTGGCATGATTCCTGAAATAACATAAGTATCTTGTTTACTTTATTTGAGTTCATATGAGGGTTCTTCGAAAAACTCATCTGACTGATTTTCCGCATTATAAAGTTCTTCTGCCACAAAATTTGATTTTTGTCTATTTGGTTTGAAAAAATTCCTATTTTTATTGAAAAAGTTTGCTTGGATTTTGTAAAATTTCACATATAGGCGTAGGTTTATATGTGGGTCGATAATTTGGATTTGGGCAAAAACATTTTTTGTTTGACCGGAATAGGTCTTTATATTTTTGTATTGAAATGGTCGCCTCATAAATGAAAACTGAGGGTTTTGTATGGGTAAATTATTAAAATTTTAAAAGTTTGGAATTTTTTTTTTTTAAAGTTTAGATATGAATTTTGTTGTAAAGGTTTTTGAACTATTTTATGTTTTTAAACTGAATTTTGGTTAACTGATTTTCGATTTATTATAAATATTGCATATTGCATATTTAAAATATTTGTACAAAAAGGTTCCAACAGTCCGTTTAGAAAAAATGCTGAATGTTAATTTTTGATATTGTTTAATCTTGATAGGTCTGTTTCTGGCTGGCTCGTGTAAGGTACATCGAGCATTCAACTTGAGTTCAAGTTGAGATAAGCACTGTTCATAGAAACATTGTGCGGTTTCGTTTTGTTTCGTATTTGTTAAATTAATTATGACGTTTTCCTCATTTCTTGAATCTGAGAAATTTCGAGTTAAGACGTCTTTTAGCTCTAACCAGCTGTTGATAGGTTGCGAATCAACTACTAATTTCGCTTGTCCTTTTAATTTACCAATTAGGCAATGCAATATTAAACTATTTTGGTAACAATTTACTTGATCTGCAGCTGGGTTATAAAAATGTTTAATCAAAAGTTCACACGAACTAATATACCGAGACAAGGTAAACGTGTCACCGTCAAAGTCGGGAATAGCTTTTAAATGGTTAGTTTCGAAAGATGGAATGTTTGTCATAGTGCTAGATTTAGAATCTGTATTGATTCCTAAATTGGTTAATAACTCGGTTAACTCGTCAATTTTGAAATAAAGATTTTAAATTTAAGATTTAAAGGTAAAGTACCTACTTATAAAATTTAAATAAGTGTTTAAATTTTGTATTTAAATAATAGTAATTCAAGGCAGTTTAAAACAAGATCTCTTGAAAAAATCAAAAAACATATAAATACGACTTACAGTATAAGATCCTGTAGCATTCTGAAGGCGATTTTTGTCCTTGACTACTGCAGGTCTTGCGGCTCCTTGTTGATGTGAAACGAGTGCCCTTTGATCCTCTGTAGATTTCACAGCTCCCACTGGTTCTCGATGAATCAGGCGAATCGCGCAAGATTTTATCCAGGATCAGTAAAATCCTTGGGTTCACTGTTGACCGTACTCGTCACAAGTTGCGAAAAATGTCTTAGATGTTCAATAAGTGTTTATTAGTCGATAGAGTGTTGAAACACAAGTAAAACACGATGTTGTACTTCGACTAATCCTACCAAGACTGCGCCAGTTAAGTTTTTACTTAATAAAAAACACTTTTTATTATAAAAGACAACATTTTATTTTACAACTAAATGGCAGAGTTACGTACAATATGAGATGCAAACAGAGAATGATCTTTACATATGTAATTGCAGTTTTTAATGAGAAACTAAAAATGCTAACTAAACAAATTAGTGGTGGCTCACATAACTTACATGTATATTAGGGTGATTCATTTCCGCAAAGTTTTTGTTTTCTTCGGTGCTCAAGCAAAATAATAATCTGCATATAGAAAAAAAAATTCTCAACAAATTTGAGCTCTTAATATCAATTTTAAGTACTTGCAGTTTAAATTTAAAGTTTTCCCATTTAAAATGCATGTAAAAAAATGTTTTTTTTTCAAATTTCTAATGCTTACCCACCTTTGACAATATTGCAAATCGGTTTAATACACCTTATGGGGAATTTCACGCTCTTTAAAATTGCTTTTGAGTTTTTTTTTGTAACTCGCATTGGTTCACCAGTAGGAGTCGTCAAAGGACAGTTTTTGAAAAAAATCGTTTTTTTTTAAATTTTTTCTAACAAACCGCAAAAAGTAGGGAGAAAAGTTTTTGTTTTCTTCGGTGCTCAAGCAAAATATTAATCTGCATATAGAAAAAAAAATTCTCAACAAGTTTGAGCTCTTAATATAAATTTTATGTACTTACTATTTAAATTTAAAGTTTTACCGTTTAAAATGCATGTAAAAAATATATATTTTTTTCAAATTTCTAATGCCCACCCACCTTTGACAATATTGCAAATCGGTTTAATACACCTTATGGGGAATTTCACGCTCTTTAAAATTGCTTTTGAGTTTTTTTTGTAACTCGCATTGGTTCACCAGTAGGAGTCGTCAAAAGACAGTTTTTGAAAAAAATCGTTTTTTTTTTAAATTTTTTCTAACAAACCGCAAAAAGTAGGGAGAAAAAAGGGCTGAATCATAAAAAAAAGTTATCCAACCAATATTTAATGAATTTACAGCTATTTTTATAACTGAAAACGTAAGAAATTGATAATTACCAACTCATAATGTTATTTAGATTGATTTTTTCTATTTATTATCATTATTTCCCTACACTAAGAAGTTTTTTAAAATTATTAATTTCTCACTTATAATAAATATGAAAACAACAGATAAATTCATAAAAAAATAGCAAAAAAATATAAATGAAGATTATTTAATTTTTTGAAGCGAAATTTGAAATATGTTACATAACCTTCTGTATATTCCGATAAAAGTTTTGTTGTTTTTTTTATGAATTTATGTGTTGTTTTCATATTCATTATGAGTGAGAAATCATAATAATTTTAAAAAAAGTTCTTAGTGTAGGGAAATATAATGATAATAAATAGAAAAAATCAATCTAAATAACATTATAGGTTGGTATTTATCAATTTCTTACGTTTTCAGTTATAAAAATGGCAGTAAATTCATTAAATATTGGTTGGATAACTTTTTGTTTATGAATCAGCCCTTTTTTCTCACTACTTTTGGCAATTTGCTCGAAAAAATAAAATAAAACGATTTTTTTCAAAAACTGTCCTTTGACGACTCCTACTGGTGAACCAATGCGAGTTACAAAAAAAAAACTCAAAAGCAATTTTAAAGAGCGTGAAATTCCCCATAAGGTGTATTAAACCGATTTGCAATATTGTCAAAGGTGGGTAAGCATTAGAAATTTGAAAAAAAACCATTTTTTTTACATGTAGGTATTTTAAATGGGAAAACTTTAAATTTAAACTGCAAGTACTTAAAATTGATATTAAGAGCTCTACCTTGGTGAAATTTTTTTTTTTCTATAGGTAGATTAATATTTTGCTTGAGCACCGGAAAAAACAAAAACTTTGCGGAAATGAATCACCCCAATGTATATATTACATGAGTGCACTCACCGACAAAAAAAACCGGCACCTAAATTTGTTTGACAATTTTGACATGTCATAACTTTTTTATTTTTGATTTTATTGCAATGATTTTTTCGCTGGACTATAGATCAATTCATTTAGATTGCGCTGCAGTTTATCCTGATAAAATTTTGGATGCTTAAAGGTTTATATACCAGGGTATATAGGGTATAATAAAAATGTTGTTTTTATCCGTAAGTTTAAAACACTCTGTGAAAAAACATGCAAATCAACCTTTTTCTAAACTGTTTTACGATAAATCTGGATGTGTTCTGAGTTTTTTGTTTTTTTACATCATCTTTCCATCTCGTTTCTTTTACGAGCTACGCATTTTTAAATAAAACAATGTCACATTTAAAAATATTTTTACTAAACCTGTATTAAAAGTTGTTTAGAGCACAAACTGAAAGTAAATAACGGGTGGAACCTTTTTCTAAACTGTTTTACGATAAATCTGGATGTGTTACGAGTTTTTGTTTTTTTACATCATCTGTCTTCGGAGGTTGGAATGGCCACCATGCCGCCCAGATCTCAACCCAATTGATCATTTGTGGGATGAATTAAAATGACAACATTAGAAGAGCTCAGGTTAGCATTAAATGAAGAATACGAAGCTATTCCACAAGAAAAAATAATCAATCTAATTGATTCGATGCCACGAAGAATGCAGGCTGTGATTGCGGCTATAGGTGGACACACCCATTATTAACTTTCAGTTTGTGCTCTAAACAACTTTTAATACAGCTTTAGTAAAAATATTTTTGAATGTGACGTTGTTTCATTTAAAAATGCGTAGCTCGTAAAAGAAACGAGATGGACAGATGATGTAAAAAAACAAAAAACTCGTAACACATCCAGATTTATCGTAAAACAGTTTAGAAAAAGGTTAATTTGCATGTTTTTTACACAGGGTGTTTTAAACTTACGGATAAAAACAACATTTTTATTAACCCTGGTATATAAACCTTTAAGCATCCAAAATTTCATCAGGATAAACTGCAGCGCAATCTAAATTAATTGATCTATAGTCCAGCGAAAAAATCATTGCAATAAAATCAAAAATAAAAAGTTATGACATGTCAAAATTGTCAAAAAAATTTAGGTGCCGGTTTTTTTTGTCGGTGAGTATTTAATTAGTATTTAATTAGTATATTACATCACAGTATACGTAAATAATTTAAAAAAACATCACATCATATATATACTTAAATTGTGATGTGATTAACTGTGATGTCATAACTATTTTTACACTTATTCTTAATGTTTTTAATCTTTTTACTATTTAATTAGTATTTTACTTTCGTAGTTTTATTGACGAAGCTGTACTTAATTTAAGTTATCTGCTGATAAAGATTATGATTTATGATTTATGATTTATGATTTATGATTTATGATTATTAGGGATGGGATTTTAGTTATTTTACCTTTTTTTAACCGATGTAACTATTTGAAAACCAATAATGCCAAAATGTGTTTTAAAAGATTTTCTTTTGTATGAACCTAACTTGTTTTCACCTTTTTTACCTTTTTTGGAGGTTTTTGCTTTTAACTACCTTTTTTATGCTTTTGTTACCTATTTTTTTTTAACTTTTTTTCACCTTTTTTACCTTTTTTGGAGGTTTTTGCTTTAAACTACCTTTTTATACTTTTGTTACATATTTTTTAATTTGTCAGTTTATTTTCATATATTTGTTACCTATTTTTACGTATTTTTACTTATTTTATTTTTTTTGTTCTTTTTAAAATTGCGCCAATATTTTATCCAGGGCGTGCAACTCAACGGTATAGAATTTTTTATGGTTACAGACTGTAACAGTAACTTTCTTTACAGTTACCTTCTTTGTAGTGACTCACTACTAGTGAGCTTATGTTCTGTCATACAACTTCTGTGTAGTGAGTGTCACTTAGTAAAGCACAGTTTATTGCATAGAAATAGTTTATTGTGGGTATGTTCTGTGTTTGGGTATGCGGCTAAACAAAATTATAAACGAAACTTAAACTTTTAATGTTTTTTTTTACCTAAAATGCGGTTTTTTTAACCTAAAATGCTTTTTTTTAGTACCTTTTTAGTTACCTATTTTTCAGTTTTTAGTACCTAAATATCCCATCCCTAATGATTATGATTTATTGTTTACATTTAAAAGGCTTTAAGCTTATATTAATTTTCATGTATCCGTTTGTCCGTGAGTCCGTCATCGGGGAGCGCTCTTATTGGTCCAATTATAATTAAAAAATGATGACATTTTATCGGTCCGTCAAGTTTCAACGTCTGAGGGAGAAATCAAAATAATTTTAACTCATCCGTCACTAACGTTATTTTAAATTTATTTTCAAATAATTTAATAATGTTTTTATTATGATTGTAAAACGTGATGTGAATAATAATCACAATCACCTGGAAGTCCAATAAACCAGCTAACTTCCCTATAAATACAATATCTCAAAAACAATATAACTTTCGCAAAGCTAATTTTCCCGCACTTTATTAAAAATTGCTTAGCACAGATTGGAACTTTCTTGGTATGGCAACTGATGTTAATTTAGCTTGTTCCCTCTTTTACGAAAAATTGTACTCCATTCTCGACACGTTTGTTCCTAAGTATATTCCAAAACCAAAGCAGTATCAAACACGGTACCCAGCAAGCACAAACATCCTCAGGACGTCCTTGGACAAGCCTAAATGTCCCAGAATGGGATGATCCTATAAGGACTTCCTGAGGACGTCCATAGGTTGACCTTATAGGACATTAGATCTTTTTTAGGTCCCATTTTGGGATATCCTAGGAACGTCATTTAAGGATGTCATTAGGACCTAATAATGTCCTAATTAAATGTTTAATTTTTAAAAATAATGTATACTTCCTTGCTTGTGTGAAATTCTTTATTTGCGACTAGTTTCGGTTATACACCATCTTCAGGCAAAAATGTCAAGTTTTAAAATATGAGTTAAAATAATAATATAATACGAACATGGAAGTTTTAAACAATTTTTACACTTTATAAAAATTTTTTTTGCAGTTTTAGTGATTTTTTACACTTTTCAAAGCTTTCAAACATACGAATTTTTAAATTAAAAAAAATAATCCTGGTATATTTTCTTTGGGAAATTTTATGCTCTACAAGAATCCGCGACGTAAAAATTTTTATCTCAAACGGTTCAAAAGTTATAGTCTTTTTAATGAAAAAAGATTTTTTTACGTGTTATTTTAATGGAAAACTTGGAATGCTCACCGACACCTTTTAAAATTGAGCAAAAAATGTTGCCTTGCAGGGAAATTTTTTGTTCGGTATGTAGGTTCATTTTAACAAATAAATCCGATAGGTTAGTTTTTTTGGATCACCCTAACCTATATGGACCTAGGGATATCCCTAGGATATCCTAAAGGCCATTTGCGGGACGTCTGTAGGCTGGCCTTTTTTGCACCACTCGGCCATGGTTGGGATGTCCTGAGGAGGTCTGAGGACGTCCTAGGATATCGTTGAGATATCCCAATATCCTGTAAGGCTTTCCTAAGGACGTCCTTAGGACAGACTTGTGCTAGCTGGGTATACATTAACAATTATTAATACTTTAAAATTAAAATTATTTCTATTTAAAAAACAAAAAAGGAGTCCAACCCTGTTTAAATAAACAAATTCGAGCAATTTTTAAAGCTCAGTTTCGCAATGCTTATTTTAATTATTTAGTTAAAATTGAAAATTCTATCCTAACAGACCCGAAAAACTTCTGGACTCATTTCAGAAATAAAAAAGGTTCGACCAGAATTCCAGGAATAGTTCATCTTAACGACGACACTTACGATACTCCTGAAACCATTCTTAACGGCTTTGCTTCCTATTTTAGTAGCGTTTATGTTGACAATATAGCAGTTTTAACAAATAATTTAAATGATCGCTACACTTCATGTTTTTTCATTGCCAGTTTGGGAATAAAAGACCTCATAGTATTATTATTAAACAACTTAACAATTTTAGTTTTAGTCATTCATTGATATTACCTACTCCAACGCAAACAGATGGTTGTTTACAATGGGTTTAAATACTTTCCTTTTATAGCTTCTTCAGAAGTCCCGTAAGGGTCAAATCTGGGTCCTTTATTGTTTACATTATTTATTAACGATCTATGTGATATGCTGAACTGCAACAAACTGTTGTTTGCAGATGATTTATATATTTTCTTCTTCATTTCTACAATAATGGACTGTATTCTACTTTAAGCCCAAATCAACAACTTGGCTTCTTGGTGCAGTTATAATAGGCTTTCTTTAAATATTAGCAAATGTATACATTACCTTATAAGGTTATTTATTTCTCCCGAAAAGAGCAAACCCTCGAATACCCTTATGAAATAAATTCCGTCCCCCTAGAGAGGAGACATACTATCAATTACCTCGGTGTATGGTTTGACAGCAAGTTCACATTTCGCGAACATTTTACTGCTACAACGAAAAGTGCATATCAATTATTGGGTTTTAACATTAAAAACTCTTTTTCCTTTCGTAATGTTGAAGTATGTAAACTTCACTGCTCTTTAATATGGTACCCACTTTACAATGAACATACTAACACGGTTGAAAGAATACAAAGAAAGTTTATTAAGTTTGTTTATTTTAAGAGCCATGGTAACTATCCAATTAGAGGTTACGATTATTATTCTTTGTTAACTGAATTTTGTAAGTTTAAGGGATAGACGGTTTAGTTACTCCATTAAATTTTTATTTAAATAGAGTGGACTGTGCTAAATTATTATCTTCAATTAATTTTCATGCTCCCAGACTAAATTCTCGCCAACAATTGACATTTAGTACTGGTTTTGCAAGAACCAATGTTATGTTTATGACTCCAACTTTTATAATGTGCAACTATAATAAAATACATTCTACCTTTGATATTTATTTTGATTCTTTGGGTGTCATCGTAACTAACATTATTAATAATTTTAGTTTAGAATAATTTATTTATTTTTATTGTAAACTTTGTTAAAGTAGGTTTTTACAATTATTTGTTAAGTTTGCACTTTTTTATAATTTTGCCCTATAATTGGATTTTGAAATCTGTTGGGCAAATAAATATATTATTATAATTATTATTATTGTTAGGTGAGCAGGGAAATATTTATTATTATATTTCTGCTGATGAAGCTTCCTCATTATCTAGTCCATATCCAGGACGTTTTTTACCTCAAATAAAAAGAGTATTTAATTACAGGTACCTATTTTGTTTGCCTTATTAAATTAACTTAGTTTATCTAATCTTTGAAAATGTTTTTGGCATTCTGGTTGTTAGATGGTCAACCAACTGTTTATGCCATAATTAAAGCATCAGTTTGCCTACATAATTTTATTATGAGGTCAAAAATTGCTCGATGGTCAACCAACTGTTTATGCCATAATTAAAGCATCAGTTTGTCTACATAATTTTATTATGAGGTCAAAAATTTCAAAAAGATATTATTTTAGTAATGCCCTTGCTAATAGAGAAGATATAAATGGGAGAGTAATTAAGGGAGAACGGAGAAAACATCAGAACTCAAACCTTTTGAATGTAGGAAGAGTGGCTTCAAATATATATGAAAGAAATGCAGAGCAAATTAGAAGCAAACTATCTAGATATTTTATTACTGAAGGCAGTATACCCGGTATACTATACCGTTTCAATGGGATACATAAATTACACTAAAATAGGACAGATTAATAATCAAAAATTTACCGCCTTATATTGGTAATATAATTACTTTGAATTAATCTCCTCAGGAGTTTTTTTCTATGTATTAAAGTTTAGATTACATTTAAAATATTTAAATTTGGCGCTCTTATAAACATCCGGTCGCTCATGCATGTGCGCCAATTAAAAACACGGGTGGTGCGCAAAGCAAAGCGCATCGCGTGGCAGTCACTGCCTGACATCGACGCGGAGTGGATCTGTTAATAAAAATCTAACATCAGGTGTGGGGTACACGTGTATTTTCATAACTGTTATATATTCCGTGGTGGTTGTAAAGAACCCAATGGCAGAAGACATGACAAAGTCCTTGGGGGCAATTGCATCAATTTTAGAAGATCTGCAAAAGCGTGTGGATAAAAACGAACGGCAAGCCACAGCCCCTGCTGCCCTAACAACTCCTATTTCTTTAGCCTTGCTGAGTTTCGATCCGGACAGCACTGATAGTCACGTATGGTTACAAAAAATAGAGGGTTATAAAACTTAATTTGGGTGTCAGATCGAGAAACCGTAAGTAGAGTTGGACCTTTTTTTTATTAAAATCTGCGCAAGAGTGGTTTTCCGCATGGCAGCCCACTGAAGAAACGTGGGAAAATTTTAAGACCGATTTTTCTGTATCTTTTCCTAAACAGAAAAATTTGGGTAGGCTTTTAAGTGATCCGGTAAGCTACCATAGCTCAGAGGCCCGTAGTTATGTCGAATATGCGAGGATTAAACTCGAAAAGTTGAAACGCACTCGGGCTAGTTGGGTGGATTCGGATTTAATAGAGATCGTCGCGCATTCGATAGACGACCCTGTTGCAAGAACCGCGGCTTATAATTGTGGCGCGTCCTCTATAAGGGATTTGACTGCATTTCTTGCTAATTATATAAAAGTCCCGTCACTTGATAAAACGTTATTAAATCCAAACGATCAAAAGGACAACTTAAAAAAAATAATATTTCTAAACAAGTCAATTGTTTCTCTTGTGGCAAAGTAGGTCATTTTTCCCGAGAATGCCGAGACAGTACTTCATTGACTCAAAGTAATAAAACGTTTTGTTGATATTGCAAAAAATCGAGTCATAAAATAACTCAATGCTTTCGCCGTCAAAACAAACGCGGTCAAGACAGTGTGATTGAAACCGGGCCCGAAAAAAAAAAAAATTTTAAAGGGTAAAAATTATTGCTTAATTCTCATTCCTCCAAATACACTAATTATTTAAAGACGTTGCCAGTTGTGATTTCTGGTTATCGCACACATTGTTTGATAGATACTGGTTCAACGTGTTCATTGATTAATGAGAGGCTGGTTGACAAACTAAAACTAAAAAAAATTCCACGTATCACACCATTACAGTGGTTCGAGGGTACTACTTACAGGTCTTATTTTGTCACTAACGCTTTGATGGAGTTCCCTGACGTAAAATTAGAACTTGATCTTGTTATAGTACCACACAATCATTGTAACTAAGATGTTATTATAGGCGAAAATATTTATGCTAATGACATAACTTTAATTAAAGATAAAAATAGGCAACAAATCGTTGCTGTATCATCAACTATTAATGCTATTCGGGACAACCCCTGGTGTACATCGCTCCAATGTCCAAGTTGAACGATACATGCGAACCATAACAAACCTACCAAGGGTAGAATCGAAAAATTCATCAGATTGGCCGAGCAAGCTTTGGAAAATTCAGTTAGTAATTAACACCACTAAACAAAAAACAACCGGTTGTTCCCCTTTTAAGTTAGTATTTGGCCAAGAGGGACAAACCCCTCAAATCCGTACAGTTTTAACAGACCTACCTATCTCTAAAACCACTAAAAATCCAATTGACTCCATAACCATTCTTAACAAAATGAAGCAAAACGCCGAAAGACAAATTGCTTCCCTCAATAAAAAGCGTAGGAATAATCAGTCATTCAAAGTTGGTGATGCTATCTTGTTGAGCCGAGGTCAAAGGTCAGAGAAATTCGCATGTGAATTCGTGGGACCTTATGTCATCAAACAACTATTGGCTAACGACCGATACTCAATTCAGAAATTGGGCGCGAAAATGACTCTTAAGTGCTCAAAGGACCAGTTACGCCACTGGCCAGTCGATTGGACTCCTGAGGATTTTCAGAATTGATAGAATTAAATAATTGTAAGTACTAGTTTAATTTATTTTTAATAAAACTATGCCGTGTTAGATTCTGAAGCAGATTGATCTTGTCAAACTAATTTACTTACAAATAACCCATCGCAAATACGTCATAGTATTTCCATTGTGTTATTCATTAAATTGGCAGCTAAAAACTTAAAAATGACCCATCGTAAATATGTGCATACTGCAATATTTCCATCGTGTCATTCGAAAAACTTAAAAATGACCCATCGTAAATATGTGCATACTGCCATATTTCCATCGTGTCATTCGAAAAACTTAAAAATGACCCATCGTAAATATGTGCATACTGCAATATTTCCATCGTGTCATTCGAAAAACTTAAAAATGACCCATCGTAAATATGTGCATACTGCCATATTTCCATCGTGTCATTCGAAAAACTTAAAAATGACCCATCGTAAATATGTGCATACTGCAATATTTCCATCGTGTCATTCGAAAAACGTTAAATTCCCATCGTGAATGTATGCATATTGCCATTCAATGAATTGTCTTTATAAATAAAAATTAAACTGTTGTCGCCATAATAGTCCAAGTAATGTGTTTTTTTTAACAAGGAGGTAGTCAAGTGCGCTAAACCTCAATCCGAGGCCTCTTAAATTCGAGGAAGTTTACCTGAGGTTACGAGAGAAAAAAAAAATATTCATAACAAGTTTTTAATTACTAATTAATTTTGTTTGTGTTTTTGTTACTCATTATATATGTATTTTTAGCACATATTTTAGTGAAAAATAAATGTTTTACTATTTGCATGTTCAAAATTTCTTATGTTTCTAAATCTTCATTCCGAGAGCGGAATGGTGTCAGTTTGGCCGTGTTAGATTACGCTCTTATAAACATCCGGTCGCTCATGCATGTGCGCCAATTAAAAACACGGGTGGTGCGCAAAGCAAAGCGCATCGCGTGGCAGTCACTGCCTGACATCGACGCGGAGTGGATCTGTTAATAAAAATCTAACAATGAGGTCAAAAATTGCAAAAAGATATTATTTTAGTAATGCCCTTGCTAATAGAGAAGATATAAATGGGAGAGTAATTAAGGGAGAACGGAGAAAACATCAGAACTCAAACCTTTTGAATGTAGGAAGAGTGGCTTCAAATATATATGGAAGAAATGCAGAGCAAATTAGAAGCAAACTATCTAGATATTTTATTACTGAAGGCAGTATACCCGGTATACTATACCGTTTCAATGGGATACATAAATTACACTAAAATAGGACAGATTAATAATCAAAAATTTACCGCCTAATATTGGTAATATAATTACTTTGAATTAATCTCCTCAGGAGTTTTTTCTATGTATTAAAGTTTTGATAAAAAACGATTTTTTTTCCTTTAATTGGGACATTAAATCCTGTAGGCCTATATTACTGATATTAGTCGTCATTTATGGTTATAATTTCAGTGAAATTGTTTTACTGTTCCAGTGTACAGATTACTTAATACAACAATAAATAAAAATAAAAATGAATGTTTTAATCCCAAAACATCTTAACAATACTAAAACAAAAAAATACTGTTTTAACTTAAAGTTATGATAATTTTTTTTTGAATTTTCATATGCCACTTGCAACAATTTTATTTCCAACCTGGCCCTAGGGCCTTGTGGCATTTGCTCGAATAATTGTGAAATCCTGTCACAAATTGGATTGATTTTAAAGTGAGGACTTGGGTCTGTTACTTCTATTAGAGCAATTACATTGTGTAACGCATCTAAAATAGCATGTTCAACATTTTTCCTTTCTTTGTCCTTTGTAAGATTTTTGCCCTTAAGTCCTTGTTGGTCCAATTGGAGAAGTAAGTGGACTGGTTATTGACGGGCTTTCAGTTCCAAAGGTATTTGGGGATAAAATAACGTTAGATAATGTTGCCTAATATTTTATAGTATCATTAAGGAAAGTCATATAAGTACTCAAAATACTCCCACTTTCTTTTTTTATTGCAGCTGCCCCACTTTTATACGCACGTACGTATCTCTTAAAGTTTGCCATTTTTTTTAAATATTCCATAGAAAATTCTGCTTTTTCTCCAAATTCCCGCGAATCCCATAAAGGGGGCCTCGCTTGAACACACTAGATGTTTTGGCATTATGTTCAGAAGGCTCTGCTTCTTCACTGAAGTTATTAAGACCAGAACTAAAAGGCTCTGCTTCTTCAAAACTATACACTTTCGCCAATCTTTACATTTATTAGACAGATACCCAACTGTTAAAGTCACAATTGTTGACATAATTGTAACTATGACAATTAAGCATTAGGTAAATTTAGTGAATATACTGGCCCTTAATTTCTATTTGTCGCCAAATTAATCCGTTAAACGTCATTAAAAAACAGATGCATTTCTTGTCGGACGATTTTATTGAAAAACGAACATGAAAATTACAATTACAATTGTTGACATATTATTAATTGTACCTATGACAATTAAGCATTAGGTAAATTTAGTAAAGTTAATACACTGGCCCTTAATTTCTATTTGTCGCCAAATCAATCCGTTAAACGCCATTAAAAAAGGATGCATGAAAATTAGAACATTTCTTGTTGGACGATTTTATTGAAAAACTGTGGTATTTTTGCAATTTTCGAGTTAAATTTTTTTTTAATGCCAAAAGTTTATTAAATTTAGAGTATGCTAATATGGTTTTTGTTTATGGCTTCTGTAATGGCAATGCCCAGCTGCTGTAGAAGAATATCGGCAACGTTTTTCACGTGAGACGGCTGACAAGAACGTGTTTATTCAAGTTTTTAACAAACTTTGCGAGACTGGAACTCTTCCAATTGCTAAAATACCATCTGAAAAAGATAATCGACAAACTTTAGAAGAAGTGGAAAATAATTTGGATCTAGTGGAAGAAGATACACGACCAGCACCAGATGAATCGCTACTCAAGTGGACATTTCACAAAAACGGTTAATACACACACTTCCCGAGCAAGGTTTATAGTATAAACTTATATATGTATAAACTTTATACACCCGGGAGATTATGCTAAACATTTTGTCGGTGGATAACTAACAATCGTAGTCGTATCGCCCATACTTTTTACTGATGAAGCAACATTTACCCGTGACGGCATTAATAATACGCACAACTCTCACGTATGATCTGACAAAAATCCCCATGCTATAGTCAAAACCAATTTTCAGCACATGTTTTCAGTAAATGTGTGGTGTGCTATGATTGCTGGGTATTGAATTGGCCCTTTTATCATGAAGAATCGCCTCAAAGTGGAACATTACCTTAATTTTTTAATAAATAAGTTGCTAGGATTGCTAGAGAATGTCCCTGTAAACGTAAAAAGGCGAATAATAATAATAATAGTTTATTAATCCAAATTTATCACATTTACAGGACATAGGACAAGTCAGACATTCTTACTTTGCCAAAACAAAACAAGAACAAAAAAGTGTATATATATATATATATATATATATATATATATATATATATATATATATATAAATATATAAATATATATATATATATATATATATATATATATATATATATAAATATATATATATATATATATATATATATATATAAAATTTAGAGTAGAATACAAAAAGTTTCAGAAATACAGTTTTTAGAAAATACAGTTTTTATACACTAAAATTGTTACAATGCAAATATTCTTCAACACTATAAAAACAATGTTCCTGTAGTAATGTTTTTATACAATATTTAAATTTGTTTAAAGTAAGTCTTTTAAGTTTCCTTGGTAGCTTGTTGTATATACAAATACATTGATATTTTGGACATTTCTTATATTTACTTAGATTATGCATAGGAACCTCCAAAATATCACTGTTCCTGGTATTGTAGTGTTGCTGCCCATTTAAGGATTTAAAGTTTTTAATATTTTTGTGTGTGTATATGAGAATTTGTTGTATATATATACATGGCAACGGTAAGATTTTCAGAGCTTTAAAATATGCTCTGCAAGAATCTCTATTGTTTATGTTTGTCATAGCCCTGATGGCTTGTTTTTGTAAAATAAAGACTCTGGAAGCCCAACACATTATACCGTAAGATAATATGGAATGAATTTGCGAAAAGTAAAAGGTTTTTATAACGAACATACTAACATGAGCTTTTAGTTGTCTTAAACTGAAACACAATCTGGCCACTTTTTTACAAACTACATCTATGTGCGATTTCTAGTTCAGCGTTTGATCTATTTCTAGTCCAAGAAATTTGTGGGATATAACTTGCCTTATGAATAAATTGTTATATCTAACCAACATACTATGGTCCGTGTTTGACCTCAATGAAAATTTTATAAAAGCAGTTTTTTCAGAATTTATTAATAAGGTATTCCCACTAAACCAGGTATCCAACATGGAGACTGCATTTGATAAACCATTTTGAAGGGACTGTTCTGTTTTACCTGAGTACATTAGAGTCGTATCGTCAGCAAACATGACAATCTGGCCAAGATTAATAAAGTTGGAAAGATCATTTATGTAAATTATAAATAGTAGGGGTTCCAAGACAGATCCTTGGGGTACACCTACATTGGAATACAAGTAATTGAATCTGCAGTTGTTTACTTCTACCAAGTGACTTCTGTTGTTTAGATAGCTTCCAAACCACGATTGTGCTAGCCCTCTTACTCCATAATTATTAAGTTTGTTCAACAGAATGTCATGATCTACCAAATCAAACGACTTACTTAAGTCCAAGAAAAGACCAGCTGTAGTTTCACCACTGTCCATTCTTTCATAAATATTGTTTAGAAATTACACAACAGCATCACAAGTTGACAGTCCCTGTCTGAAGCCAAATTGTTGCTTTGTGAAAACTTTTTCTTTAATAAGGAAGTCTTTCAAGTATTTTTGATAAATTTGATAGTAAGGATATGGGACGATAATTTTCGACAAGCAGATTTGAACCTTTCTTAAGAATAGGGATTATCTTTGCTTTCTTAAATACTTCTGGAAAGACTCCCGATTGTAAAGATTCATTGAAAAGAGTTTCTAGTGGCTTGGATATTCTCTCAATAATGCTCTTTAAGAGGTTTGAACTAATATTATCTACTCCTGAGAAATTTGATGTCTTTAAAGATTTAACTATATTGATTATTTCAGTTTGAGTGACCGGATACATAAATAAGGTGCTCTGAACCATATGACCAGTGTTTGGACAATCTTTTGCTTGTATTTTTTGTTTTATAGTATAGGGGATTTTATTGAAAAAGTTATTAAAATGTGTACTTATTTCGGCAGAATCCCTTATTGTTTTATATTGAGTTTTTACTTCATTTATTTTTATGCTACTTTTATTTTTATGATGTCCCATGCGGCTTTTGTTTTATTTTGTGAATTTAATAATATTTTGTTGTTGTATTGTTTTTTCGCTAATGTTATAATTTTTTTGTAGATTGATTTATATTATTTGTAATATTCAAGGTCTTCTCTTTTTCCCAGCTTTGTTTTAAAGTACAAATTCCTAAGGTTTTCAGAGGATATTCGTATACCCCTTGTGAGCCATCCCTTTCCTGTATCCCGTTTACAAACAGAGACAAGTGGAAAACAGAAATCAATAAAATATTCCAAGGTATTATAAAAGTCTTTAAATTTAGAATACAATTCTGTGTGCCGATCATCAATGTACTATCAGCATGATGGAGCCCCTGTACATTTCGCTCGTGATGTCAAGCAACGTTGGATTGGTTGCGAAGGTCCAATTACTTGGCCTCCAAGAAGTCCAGATCTAACACCACTAAATGTTGTTTATGTGGTTGGTTTAAAACAGACGTTTACAAAGTTAAAGTGAATAATCGAGATCTTGAGGCATTAATTCAACGAATAATTAATACTGGCGCAGTTCTTAAAGAAAACAAGAGTTAAAAGGACAAGCAACAGGCGCTGTTCGCAGACGTAGCAGAGAATGTTTAGAACCCAATTGGGGTATTTTTGGAGACCTTTTAAAAAGTCATAACTATTAAACAAATGTTACCTTTTTTTTTTTAAATTACGCTATAACTTGAAAACAAATGAAAATCGAATAAGAACATTTGAGTTATTACACTGTAGGGAGGTGAAAATATCACAGCTAAACGCTCGGACACGTAAACTTAATTTTTGGTCGTAGATTACAAATCCATGGTTAGTTTAGCTGTATCAGGTCAAAATTTAAAGATATTGCAAACACCCTGTGAAATTATCACAGCGAGCGTTTAGCTCCGACACGTAAACTTAATTTTTGCTATTAGATTACAAATCCATGCTCGGTTTAGCTGTATCAGGTCAAAATTTAAAGATATTGCAAAAACAAATTTAAAAAAATTAATTTAATTGATTAAAAGAAACACGTGTCCCTGAGGGTTTTTTATAGATAATTTGGGAAATTCAAAATGTTTTTTTTGCAAATTTTTTATATTGAGTAAAATTGAGGATATTACATTAATTGAAATAAAAAGCATAGTAATTTTGGCACAAGAGGTAAAATATATTATTTTACAAATTATAATATACCAGTATACAGTGTGCCCCCGAATCGGATTTCCGATAGGAAAAACTTTTTTAGACCTGATACAGCTAAACCACGGATTTGGAATCTACGACCAAAAATTATGTTTACCGAGCGTTTCGCTGTGATATTCCAAGAGTTAAAAATTTACCTACAGTGTTATTAGTTAGGGTAAGATATTAACTCCATGACAGGATGCGTTCCAATTAAATCCAGCAACATGACGTATTATTTTTTTGAATACTACCTAACTAAATATTTTTTAATGTGATGGCAAGAGCCCCAGAAAATTATACTATACAGTATAGATTGAGAACTTAATTTTGAAATAATGTTTTAGTTTTTGGTATAGGTATAGACCAAAAAACTTGCTAACCTCTTCGTTTGCAATTGAAGTACTTTGACAAGATTTATTTATAATTATTGTTTTGTATTTAGGAACAAACTTAATCAAAGCTCTTTTTTGCATTAAAATTAATTCCATTTTAAGGGCACCAATCTCATATTTTATTTGAAATAGTTTGTCTATTTTACATTGTACATTTTCTAGTATCTCTACACATACTAAAATAATTGTATCATCTGCGTAAATACGGAGCAGTTTTGCCACATTTATAATATTATTTACGACACCGGTCTGTAATTTATTTTTATTTTTTCAGGGTACCTATGTAACTTCTTCAAAACTTTTAATAATTAAAACGTTCAAATACATTTAACAATTTCCAGAGAATCTGATGTCATTAAAGGTTTCTTTGGGTAGTTTTATTTGTTTACAATATTTATAATATTGTTTCATATATATAAGTTCTTGTTGGTTTTCTGTACATGGTTTTTTGTACATATCATTTTTTATTTTCTTACTAATTGTTATACCGCGGAACTTTTCCAGCGATGACGTCAAAAATCAGAGTTAAAAAAGTAAACACTTATCTTTATACATGTGATAAAAATAACTATAATATCACAATATAATCATTTTTATTAATCGCTGGAAAACTTCCGCGCTATACTGATTGCATATATGCAATCAGTATAGCGCATGTATACGCATTTAAGCATTTTTGACAGCTCGTTATTCTCTCGCGTAACCCATGTTTTGGGTTTTTTGTTTAATTGTCGTGTTTTTAATTATACAAGGGGAAAACAATATTTAAAAATATCTAAGTTTTTGTACATTTGTGTTAGTTTTTGATTTCCCAGGTAATATTTTGTAATATTGATATAAATTTAGGTATATTTATTCTATAAAACATTATTTTATTTTTTAACCCTTAACCCGAAGGACCTATTTTCTAACGGCACGGGAAGTATGTGTATCTTATATTTTAATTAAACATTTAAATTAATAGGTATTTGTGTATTTTAAAAGAGCGCAAAGTGATATATTTTCGCTCTGAGCGAGAAGTTTGGCTATCTCGCGAGAGCGGGAATGTCACTTTGCGCTCGAATTACACAATTTTCGCTCGGCGAGCAACAAAGTAAAGAAACGCTTGCTCCTCAGAAAAGTCCAACTTTGAAAGCGAAAATTTGTACTTTTCGCTTGATTGTGTTCAAATAAAAAATAAAAATTTATTCTTATTCTAAGGGTCCGCAGGTTTTACTTTAGTGGAACCAAAAACTATCGTCACATTTGAAATAAGGACACCTTCCTAAAAACATATCTACTAATATTAACCTGCTTCTTACCGCGTTTTTTCTATGTTTTAGTTGTTTTTTGAAATTCTGTTAAGTATTTTGTTTTATTATTCAGTATTAAAAAAGGATCATAATTTTTAACTGTAAACAAATATTCGATAACTAGTCTAAATAATAACATTTCATTACATTATATTAGTATAAAATAATATACAGCTTAACAAATTAATGTTCCTAAAGAAATAGCAAAATACAATGTCAAGAAAAATGCAACAGCTTTATTTTACCAATTATTTGAGGAAAAAAACAGCCTTCAAAAGATCTTTTTCCATACTGAGTGTTCTCAAGTCTCAGTCCGTAACTGTAAGAGAAATACCAAATTGTTTAATTATGTTCCCCAAATTCCCTATATCTGTCTTTAGTTCTGCATAACAAACATTATTATTAGCAGAAGAGAAACATTTGTCTACAATTTTATTGAATTAAACGCTGCAAGTTTAATGATAGAATATCATTCCCATGTTTCAATAAAGTTCTTAAAAAATCCACCCTGTTAATTTTTGGAAATAAGCTTTAATTTTTTAGGCCAATCTAAAGCAGTTTCTGGCCCAAGAAGCGATACTAAACCTTTCCAAAACAAATGGTTAACAAAGCCTTGGAGCAGATGAAGCTCGGAAACATTTTCCTAGTACCTACGTTTACATCATCAAATTTAGTGAATTGGTATTGTGCTGTGTTCTATGATATGAACTTATTACTCTATAATTGTCAATTATGTTTTATATTATCCCTATTTTATTTTCTCTTAAAATAGCTTCTGGATTGTAATTTTCTTGCAGCTCCTGTATATTGTTTTTTTTAAGATTTATTTGTTTTTTTTCGATGGCCTTTAGGCCAAATTACGGTATCTAATATTTTTTCTTTACTTTCATTTTCTTTTTGAATACTAACTTTAAACTTCATATAAAATGCGAATATATACGAACATTTAAAAATAATGTGAAAAAAATAAAAGATATAAAATTTATAAAGGGACGAAAAATTAAACTTTTTTAAAGATAGATTCTTTCAAGCTTGAAAGCTGCGCTTTTTTAAGATAATTTAAAATACTCAATCTTTTATAAAATATGAAAATTATTCCATCATATTTACCTTTCTTTGATGTAAAAATATATTTCAGAAATCAAGTACATAGAGACACGCCGCGGCGTGGCCAGCTATATTATGATTTATCAAATCAGGAAGTTGAATAACACGACTCCGACTTTAAAAAAATACGCTAATGAGAATTTGACTTGCAGAATAACAGTTTTCTCGGCGTTTTTCAAGCAAAACGATCGCTGTACAGGGTCGGGGTACTTATACATAATAATGCCCCATTAGCATGTTATCGAGTACAAACTTCATTTAAATATCTAATGAAGTCAAATGCGACTCACTTCTTTCCTTCTTACATGTTAACGACGCTCTAGAAAACTCTGTCGATACAGAAAAAACATGAATATTAATCAAAAACATTTAATTCATTGTAACATTTTTATTTTAGATGCTTAGAGCACACATTTTCATGTTACAAACAAGTTTTTGTTTAATAACTTTCTAATACCAGAAAATAATACGCCTACGTGCAGGATTTTTTAATGCGCCCCTTTTATATTTAAATATAATACATCAAATATTTTAATTTTAAGCCCTAATATTTAAAATATATATATATTGCGACAAACTGGCAATATGTAATTGAAAATGTAAAAAACTGCTGAAATTAAGTATAAAAAATTAAATTAAATTACCAAAAAAACAAAATTACAAAAAATATTTAGTAATAAAAATACTCTAAAAAAGACAAAAAAACAACTGGTTTTTAGTGACGTACCTACACAGAATAAAATTTCTAATAAAAAACAACACCAAAAGTTGTCTATAGGTCCACACTAGAAATGGTATATCTAACCACATACAATTTGTTAAATTTTATCCTTTTTAATTGGTTAATAATCTACACATTATATTCGTACAAAAAACTCGTATCAGTGTAAAAATAATATCTAAATGCTCAATTTGGTGTAATTTACTACATAGGTAGGTGTTACGTGTAGGTGTTAAAAATGGTGGGTGTTTTAATATTAAACACAGCATGTAATGTAAAATTCTTATTCTTATACCCAAGAAGTGTTAATAATTTTTTTTAATTGAATGAAAAGTAGTAATAGTAAGTTTTTTCCAGTTTGTGCTAAACCATATTTAGCTTATACAGTGCGGACGTTAAAAGTCCCCCCCCCTGTTATCTTTTGAACGAAAAAAGGTATCGACATCGGACAAAAACCATTGTCAAGGACATTTTTGACGTCAAATTGATAGGTGCCCATTTAAGAAGCGCCAAGAGGGCAGTATCAACTTAAAAATTTCAAAGGGAAAGGGGGGCTTGTGATACCTCATTTGAAAGGTATTTCGATTCTCTATTCGATGCTATTTAAATTTTTAAAATCCGTTTAACGGTTGCTAAGTAATTAAGCATTTCAGTTTTTCAAACTAATACATTTTCTTGCCACCGCTGCCAAGAGTGGGGGCACGCGACATCGAACTGTTACAGGAGCTACAAATGCCTGAAATGTGCTGGCGACCACCCCACCAAAGAATGCACTAAAGTCATCACAGCAGCCGCAACATGCATAAACTGAGGGGGTAGCCACCCTACAAGCTCTGTTAACTGTGACGTATACAAATATAAAGTAAAACAATTAGAAGAACGCAGAGCAGTACAACGACCTGGAACCAAATACGTCCCCGCCGAAGCACCCAAAACCCAACGCGAAGAGGCCAGAAACCGTCCCAATCCACACCCAAGATCACCGCCAACTACGCCCCTAACAACAACTCAAGTGTGCCTACTTCCAACAATGCGTTTTAGGAAACCATGGCGCAGTTCGCCACCCTAAATTCTATTTGCAACATTAGTGAAATGCTTAGGGCCTTAAGAGACTTAAATAGTAAATTGCTAATGGTAAATAAAAAAACTGAGATATTTATGGTATTCGCTGAATTCGCTATTAATAATCTTGACCAATACGACTTTTAAATGGCTCCTAAAAATATTTTCAACATAATTCTCTTAAATTCAAACTCCCTGAGATATAAAATACCTACCCTTATCCATTTCCTTAACTCCCATCCAATTGATATCCTTGTTATTAACGAAACCAAACTTATTCCGAACACAAACTGAAAATCAAACCGCCAGGATCGGCCTAATGCCCTCAGGGGCGGTGGGGTGGCCATCCTAATTAAAAATCATATCCCACATACTCGCCTCGGACAAAGAGTTTCGACAATCGAACACATTATTTTAAAAATAAACAACTTTCACCTTATTGCAACTTAAAATCCACTCTCCGATAGATCTTCGATCTGTCTGAACTCTTTGACAGATATGATAAGGCCATTATGGTGGGCGACCTAAACGCGACAAATCGCCTTTGGAATTATTGTAGATGTAATGCTAACGGCACTACCCTGCCAAATTACATTAACTTGTCAAATTGTATACTCGCCTACCCAAATGAGCCAACTCACTATCCTGCTAACGGCACTCACCCCTCCACCCTTGATATTGGCATATTAAAAAATGTTGAGCTTGCACGCGACCCCGAGCCCAGGCATGAGCTCGATTCTGATCATCTGCCAGTTTTTTTTCACTTAAAAACCAAAATCGCCTCTGTACATAACCGTAACTTTATAGAGGCGCCTCTGTACGTATACACTTCGTTCATAAACTGCAACAATATAAAGACATTTACAACCAACTTCGCCAAGAGATCAATTTCGAAATTAGGGAACACATGGCCAGCTTAAGCCATCAGATAACAGCTTGTGGACGGTTGCCAAAAATTTGCATACCAAACCCGAAATTCCCACCCTCCAAGCCAACAACAAAGATTATTCTTCAAATGAAGATAAGGCTAATATACTGACCGTTCACAATATAGATCACACCACACTCACTAATAAAAATCTTGAAATATTGAATACCGCGAACAATCAGGGCTTGCTTCCAGACTTGGCACCACTAAATCCAAACCATCTAACATCCCCTAGTAAACTTAAATTAATCATAAATCAATTTCGTAACAATAAAGCACCAGGCATTGACAATATAGACAACATATTATTGAAAAATATGCCTACTAAAACTCTCGTGCAACTTATATTGTCAATGCCTGCATTAAAAACTCCTATTTTCCTGCAGCCTGGAAGCACGCCCTGATTGTTCCTATCCATAAAAGTGGCAAAGATCCTACCCAACCTGTCAGCTACCGGCCCATTAGCCTGCTCAGCAGCATTTCAAAGGTGCTTGAAAGGGTTGTACTAAACAATATCGATGCGGCGGATAAAAAACTCAAAATCACACCGGAAGAACAGTGCGGGTTCCGGCCTGGCTACAGCACTGTACATCAAGCCACAAGAATAGTTCACGACGTCAAGAAGGCCTTTAACAGAAACCAGAACACGGTGATGGCACTACTTGACGTCGAAAAAGCGTTCGACAGAGTATGGCACGACGGCCTAATAGCAAAATTGATACACTTAAAAATACCTATAAATTATAAAAATAATAAAATCCTTTACAAATAATAGGACTTCTCAAGTTCTATTAAATAATTAAAAATCTCCCAGTTTTGCTATTAGAGCTCATAAATTTCAGTTTGAAATTTACAAATAATAAAATGTTTACCCATCTAAACCTAAGTGGCTCCCAAATAATCCAAAAACAACGGTTAAATATTTGGGTATAATATTCGACAGGAGACTTACCTTTGGCCCACATGTACACTCCCTTAAAGGCAAAGCCTACAATGCCATCAGCAAAATATATCCATTAATAAACAAAAATAGCCCTTTATCCCTAGAAAACAAAACCATCCTATATTAAACCATAGTTAGACCCGCAATAACCTATGGATATCCGGTTTGGTGCTCCATTCCCGACACTACCTGCCTCCAAATCCAGCGGCTCCAGAACAAAGCTCTTAGGCACGTCACCGGAGCGTGCAGGTACGATTCTGTCGAAGGAATGCATGACCTTACCGGAATTGAACCTATAAAGGAATTCATCTACAATCAAGCTAAGAATTTTTTCGCCAGTAAAATTAAAATATCCCCATTAACTAAAGCCATAACTAGCCTAAGAGCTTACCATAATGTGCACTATAAGCACACCCTGATATATGGAAGACTCCCTATATTCCACAAGTTTAAATTTAAATCATAATTTTAACAACTTTATACTAAAATACACTGTTAATGGTTTTTAAACAAGTAAAAATGTTTCAACTGCAAACGAACTATGTTTGTGTTTTTGGAAAGACAGCATTCTTTTTTTACTTTAAATAAGAACTATGGTAATATAAAATTGAACAAGGATGGCTAGAATTTTCTTTTGCAAAATCTACCCTCTTTCATACGTAAATAGCCTATAAGATCCTGTCACTTACTTATAATAATAATAATAATAATAATAATAATAATAATAATAATAGATTTATTACCCAAAAACAAAAAAGTACAAGAAAAAAAATACATATAATACAAAGTGAAAAAGTTGGGTAAAAGGAGAATTGCTCAGATTTCCAAATAAATTGAAATCTGCCCTTCCGCAGTCCCCTGCAAGACTTGTAAAGTGCAACGCGGCAGCGGTCATGGTGTGAGTATTTTAATAAAATTGTATTACATTAGAGGCGTTTATCGGGGAACTACGTAAAGGTATATTATCTTTTGGTATATCTAGTTTTTAACAAATTTATTAATAATATTATTACTAACTAAGTAATAATATAGTACCTAATAGTAGGAGGCATTTCTTAAATTTTATATTTGTTTAGTAATTTCTTATTACTTATTTATAACAGCGAAAGGTACAAACAGAAAATAAAGATGACAATATAATTCATTAATATTAGAACCAATAAAATGCCAGTATTCCATAGTGACGTATTTTATCACAGCGGCAATAATTTTTATCATCTTGTTTACACGTTACTATGAACTTTGACGTTTTTTTGATTTGACATTTGTTGTCATTTAAATACTGTGTTTGTTACCTAAATGATTAAAATAATGAATTATAAACTCTAAAAGATCGATGGGTTGGTGTAAACGATAATAAAATTAAGGTAAGTTTGAATAAATAAGGTTTATTAAAGTCTTTTTATATTTTAAAGCACATTTTAATTTCAAATGTCAAACTAAAAATTCGTTAAATCCTAAAATTCATTATATTTTCTCACTAAATATAACTCGTGGTATGATTAATTATCGATGATATTTACTCATTAAAACCGAAGCAGCACATTTCACTCGTCCTGCGGACTCGTGAAATCTGCAGCTCGGTTTCAATTCGAAAATATCATCGATGATAATCATACCACTAGTTATATTATGGGTGAAAACATTTTTCTTGTCAAAATAATCTTGATTAACTTGGACAGCTGTCAAATTAAAATACAAAACACAAAAAGTATGGCTAAACTTCTTAAAAAAATACCTGTGTTGGCTGAAAAAATAGCTGAAGAAGCTCGTCCAAGAATAGCAGTTTTCGTTAAATATGCTAAAGTCGAACTTATCCCCCCTACCCCAGGTGAAATTCCAAAAGTAGTTTTCGGATTCGGCCGTTTGGTAAAAGCAGCAACAACTTTTTCCTGGAGAAACCTGACTGTCAGAGAAGCCTGGTTAAATACTCTTGTGGCCACCGAAGTTGGCTGCTGGTTTTATGTTGGTGAATGTATTGGAAAAGGGCATATTGTAGGTTATAAAGTTTAGACTCGTTTTAACGAATAAAATTAATTTATAATTCACCGATTTGGTTAATAAATCAAAATACACAAATAAACTATTTTTGTTGAAAAAATTTATTTAAAAAAAAAAATACAAATTTAATATGCAACTCGTATATGCATATAAAATTCCTTAGATATCTGGGTGATTCTCCAGAACGGAGCAAATATGCTGAAACTCTTAAATAAAATATACTCATGAAAGTAGTTAGCATTTATGTCTAGCAGTAGAACGTACTTAAACAAAAAAATAAAACATTATTTATTTCATTAATTTGAATTTGCTTTTAAAAACGCTTTAAAGTCAACTCCATGGACTGTCACCACCTAGCGTAGGGACAACAAATCATCCATATACTATTAGACTAGATGCAATTGTGAAATGATTCTTTCATATTGCATTTTCTCTAACTTGGAATGTATAAAAAAACACAACCAAAAGCAAACTTATTGATATTTTAACCCAAAATGTCGAATAAAGCATGAGACACCATTTCACAGCTGAGTTCTTTGCAGTCTTTTAATATATGATAAATCCCCTGTATAAAACGTATTTTAGTAATGTTTGAAGACATCGTCGTTTGAGTGATTTAGTGTTGATTTGTGTAAGCAAGGCAAAGGGGGTGTAATATTTAATAAAAATTTATAAAGAACAATTATTTGCGAAAAAACGGGTAAGTATTTTTATTAAAGATCAACTCCATGTCTTTAATAACCTTTTAGGTGCATATACACAAAACGATTTATCGACCAATTTGAGCAATTTATCGTTAAATTTTTAAAATTATACAGATAAAACTGCTCGTTAGTGGAAAAGTACAAATTAAGAAGATTGTAAGATAAATCCACTAAAATAATTTGAAACGATAGTTTGGTCTCTTGACATAAACACAACGATTTATCTGCAGATAAATCGGTCAATAAAAATCTGCCGATATTTTTCAAAGCGTGCTGTACGTGTGCTTGTCCGAAAGTTATTTGATCATAGCGGGCTAAATTTTAGTTTGAAGTTTTGAGTCGTACGTCAGTTTTGAGTAATATAGTATAAATTATGGCAAGCAAAGAGTTTATAACCGGCTTTCTTGAGTTATACCGTAATAATCCGTGTTTATGGAAAACGAGTCCCCAATATACGAATAGAAATATTAAAAAAATAAGCTACGACGAATTAATTAATTTTAGTAAACAGTTTTACAAGGATGCAGATAAGGCATTTGTAATGCAAAAATTACAAAACCTTAGAACAGCTTTTCGGAAAGAGTTAAGGAGAGTAGAAGAGTCTAAAAGAAGCGGAGCTGGATATGACGATATTTATGTACCCAAGTTGTGGTACTATGATTTACCAGTGATATGATATATGATATAATGTATCGAGATACATGTATCTAGATACTGGATCTAGATACATTTTATGTACCTAGATACGTATCGAGATACTTAAAAAAATCAGGATCTACTTTAGTATCTAGATCCTTTTGAAAGTATCTAGATCCTTAGATACAAGATACATTTTATTTTACCCATTTTATTTTACCCATTTTTCTTCGTTCTGATAATTTTGAATTTGTACTACAAATTTTGTATTAAGCTTTCATATGGCGCGTAAATATAAAATTTATTTCCGTTTTTCATGGATATTTCGTCAATTTTATCAAAACAGTTTTATTTTATAGTTAACACGCTTGTATATAAGGTCCAAAAAATTTTTTTTGTCATTTAATTTTGAAGGTTTTTTTAACATAGTATCTGGAAGTAACTTAGATACTTTTTGAATGTATCTGTATCTGTACCCAGATACTTTTGGGAAAATGTATCGGTATCTGTACCCAGATACATCTACCAGAGAGTATCTGTATCGGTACCTAGATACTGAAAAAAATGTATCGGTTACATCACTGTGATTTACTTCTTTTCACCTGCGATGACGTACTACCCCGCGCAAGCTTAGAAAGCAGAAAAAGGCCTTTTCCAAATATCAGTACTTTTGATACGGACGTTGAAAGTGAAAACGAAGTTAATGAAATTGAGGAGGAAGATAGGGAAGACAATTTTGCAAATAATGTAACTCAAAATAATGATCATGAAAGTCAAAATACAGATTTTAGTGAGAGATCAAGTTCTCAAGTGTCTTTGGCAGAAACATCTAAGTCCACAAAAGTAAGTTTAATTTTTTTTATTTATATATATGTATATTAAATGTTATAAATTACATACTTATAAGTATACAGTTAAGATAGTAATTACTAAACGCTTAAGCTGTACCCTTTCTCAGCATACTTTCTTGCCATTCCACTTTTCCTAAACCATTAAAGAAGTCGCAATATGCATCTCTGTTTAATTTTGCATCAACACTAGCATTCCTCGGATTTGCATGTTGAAGCGGAGTAAGCTCCACAAAATTTTCGCGTCTCCATTCGCCTTCGTCAATTATCCAAGTTTTGTTATTGGTTCTGTCGAAAGTTGATTTAGTCGAATAGGTAGAACTAGTTGACAGTAGAAAATTTTGTAAAGTACAAGCAGCTGCTACAATATAATTAATATGTTCTACGTTCATGACTGCTATTGGTGTGTGAAAAATTCTAAATCTGCTTGCAAGCAGCCCGAATGCATTTTCTACAACATTTCTGGCACGAGATAGACGGTAGTTAAAAATTTGTTTTTCATGCATTAGCTCTCTTTTTGCATAAGGCTTTAATAAATGTTTATCCAATGCAAATGCTTCATCACCAATTAAGACGAAATCCAAATTGAAGTCATTGTCTTCTTTTGCAGGAAAATTCAGTTTGTTAGATTTTAAATCATTATAAAAGTAAGTCCAATCCAGTATCCCTCCATCAGAAATTCTACCTTGTTTGCCGACATCCAACCACGTAAATTTATAATCAGCACTTACTAAAGCCATAAGTACAACACTATAAAATCCTTTATAGTTGTAAAACATTGCTCCAGAATGAGGTGGTCGTGAAATTCTAATATGTTTCCCATCCAATGCCCCTCCACAATTTACAAACTGCCAGCGGTTTTTAAATTGTGTTGCAATTTCTTGCCATTCTTCTTGAGTCGAAGGACACTAAAAACATTATGTACTTGTAAATAATTTCAAAATGTATCGTTTGAATTTAAATGTATTTATTTCGTTTCCAGGTTTTTAAGTCACCTGCAACACCAAACAAAATTGCAAGTAAAAAAAAGAAAAATTATAAGAAAAAAAGAGGAACAATTTCTTGAAACATGTTCACAAGCCATAAGCAAAATATCTAATACAAAACGAGAAATCGATGAATTCGATGCCATTGGAATTGGCTGGGCAGCAAAAGTACGAAAACTAACAGATGTTCAAAAAATCTTAGATGAAGATCTAATTAATCAGACTTTGAAAAAAGCCTATTTTCAGGAGCTAACAAAAACAACAGTCATTCAAGATCTGCATAGCAGTGTTCCTTCTTCCATTACACCAAACTTCGAGTTTTCGCAGACTACGACACAAAGTAATTCAAACAATACTATTATATTTACGTTATGATGTATGATTAATGTTTTGTTTAATATTCAAAAGTGTTTACAATAAAAAGATATAAATATTAGGGATCGATCGATGTCGGTATATCGTTTTTTTTTTGGCCGGTACCGGTATTGGTCGATAGTAAGTGCAATATCGGCCTATACCGGTATCGGCCTAATAAAAATTTCTATACAAATAATAATAATTTCTACAGAAATTTTTATCAGGCCGATGTCGATATAGCACGATATCGCACTTACATATCAGCCAATATCGATATCGACCAAGAAGGCCGATATACCGATATCGGTCGATCCCTAATAAATATAAATGTACATATAATTTCTTATTTACCTTCAAATATTCTTCTGCCAGTACTTCGAATAAAACACGGCATGTTTCTGGAATAATTTTTCTAAGAGTTTGTTCGGCTATGCCAACAGAGAATCGCAAACAATTATAATATCGTCCACTTGCTAAAAATCTTAATGTTGCAATAAGACGTTCCTCTGGTGAAATTGCCTTGCGCATTACAGTATCTTGCTTAGTTAATTTGTCTTTTACTAGCTCCAATAATTGCCTAAAAGTTGTTTCATCCATACGCAGGTAATTTTTAAAATCGTCAGGATCATCTTCTAACAATTGTCTTAGAAGCGGCATATGATTCAGCTCTTTTCTCAGTAACCATGTTTTGACCCATTTCGTGGGATTTCTTGTTCTTCTTCTTTTTTGAATTATCATGTATCCCATCATTCCAACAAGTAAAGCAGCATTTTCGTTCATCTTTAATTTTTAAAGCCAAATTCAAAATCCCGAAAACGCCATTAAACGTCAAATTGGTCTTATTTTTCAGAATGCCGAAAAATCACCGATGACAGATAATTTGATCAAATTTGACAAATTATTCGTTGAAAACAGCATACATGTAGCAATAAATTTGACCGATTAATTTGAACAGAAATATTGCTCAAATAAAACTTTGCGTCAGTGGATCATGTACGATTTATCTTTGAGATTTTTTGCAACAATTTATTTAACGATTATTTGGTACAATTTATTGGTCGACAAATCGTTCCGTGTATATGCACCTAAAGGGATTTAAATACAATTGAAATTTAAACTTTCTCCAGGTGAAATAACCAAATATGCTTTGCTTAAATTACAGTTAACTAAAGATACATTATGTTACATAATTTATGTACCATTTTCTAAAGTTTGTGACTTTAACTATAAAAACATCAACTCCATGGACATCAACTCCATGGAGTTAAAAGGTATGTCCATGGACCCGGACAACATTCGTGATATTCATTCATATTCATCACGTCGTGATTTTCACAAATTTTATTCATACTGATATCATACGAAAGTCACCGCGTGATAAATGAAAATCATACAAACCTCACGTCAAGATTTCCACAAATTTTATTCATACGGACATCATCCGGATGTCACTGCGTGATTTTTTATGCCATCGCTATTTGGGATTGACCGATGGCACAAAAAATCATGTCGTGATTTTTTATGCCAACGGTGTTTGGATGCCGGCTAGCTTGTACTTACTGGGTATTAACACACTTTCAAATAATCCACTTATTTATTTTGGCCAAAATAGATTTTTCTTACCTTAAAATACAAAATTAGATGATATTTTTTGTTCTAATACATTAACCTACCTTTGATACAGATATTCTTATTCCATAATAGAGAAGTTAGATTTTTTTAATAAATGCGGTTTAGTTAAAACTATTTTATGGAAAAACGTAGACCCAATGCACAAAAATATCACTAATTTGGCACCATACACTTTAGAGTTTCATTAAATGCAGTATTTATATTCCTAAATTCTTAAACCAACCATTATTATTGTAATACTATAAAGATTTATTAACTTTTAACGCTTAAACATAAGCGGTAACACTATAAATTTTATTTCTTTCATTGACTATACTTTGACAGATACATAACCTGAAAAGCCTTAAATGACAAATTTTCAAAAGACTGCGTTCCGTACGTGGTCATGTGGTGGGACTTTGAGGTGTGGAGCATAGTACATTTTTTCTTTTAGTCTGGAAAAATGTCACTTTACCGCCTAGGTATACAATTTAATTTCTGCCGCTCGAGCGGCAGTATAATACTTATAATACTATATAATACCAAAATTGCTTTTAAATTTATTATATAAAAGCCCCATTTTTAGCAAAATGTTATTTATTGTTTGTGTGGACAATAAACCAAGGGGTAAATCACTGAAATTTTTAAATTAAAAATTGCATACGAATTAGATAAGAATCACAAGGGTAGTCATGCGCAACGAGTCGCTAAAAAAAATTTCTTATTGATAAGAATTTTTCCTTATTGATAACAACTGATAAGAAATCAGAACACAACGTGCACATAACGTTGAACGTTGGTCTCGCTGATTTTAAAGTGGTTTACCCCTCGAAATAAACAATTATTTATTATTGCACCTTCAAAATTAAAGATACTCGAAGTCAAAGTGGAATTTACTTTCGCGCTTATGAAAGGCATAAAGTGATATATACTGAAAAAAATATCAAATAAAATTGTTTTTAAATTCCTTGCAGTAGTTGAATAAAAAATTGTGTGCGACTATTAGTCCAAAGGGGAGATTCCACTCGAGTATTACCGCAATCGCTATGCTCGTGCAGAAAACTTTTTTATTAAATAAAAAAATGTCGCCTTTAAGATATCTCGCCCCCTTCGTCCTTACACCCACGCGTAGCTACGGCACGCTATAGCGATACTTAACGATTTATATAATTTCGATACACTGTGTTTTAGATATAGGTATCTTTTAAAATGTACCTATTAATAAAAAAATAAATTTTAAAAAATATTATGCCGGCTATTTTCCCAACATATAAAATTCCTTAGATGGGTGAGTATCCAAAACGGGGATAAATTGGGGTGGTAAAAAAATAAAAAGCAAATATTAATAAAACACTAGCAAAATAATACCTCAATGTGTATTTCTTAATTAAATAAAGGAATTTCAAGGCGGCTATAAATTAAACTTAATACTTTTCTATTATTTAAAAAAAATTAATGAGTCCATGGAGTTGATGTTCTGAACCATGGAGTTGATACAATAACATAAAAACAAATAATTATCATTTGTTTGATTTTAAACTTTTTAATTTAGAACTTCTTGTAAAAAACGGGATACTTCGTCGAAATCCAAAGTTTTTGATTTTTTAGGCTCGTACCTGGCTGCTTCTTAAGAAACTAATAGAAATTAATGGAAATAGAAAAAATAGTATAAAGCACTCATGGCGAAAGACATTTCCGCACTCGTCCTTTACGGCCCTCGCACGCTTTGCGGCTCGTGCCGTAATTTCGGACTCGTGCGGGAAAACAGTGCCTTTCGCCACTTGTATATGTAGGTATACTTTTTCTTTCAATGTACGAATGTGGCGCAAAAATAAATATCCAAACACCGATGGCATAAAAAATCACGACATGATTTTTTATGCCATCGGTGTTTGGATATTCATTTTTGCGCCACGTTCATACACTAAGAGAACAATTATGTTGAATTAACAGTTTTTGCGGTTAAATACATTTAATATTTTCTTGGATTTAAATAAACTATATATAGTTAATTTAAATCCAAGAAAATATTGAATGTTAAACTGTTAATTCAAATGTTAACATACTTTTTCTTTCAATGTACGAATGTGTCGCAAAAATGAATATCCAAACACCGATGGCATAAAAAATCATGTAGGTAGTGATTTTTTATGCCATCGGTGTTTGGATATTTATTTTTGCGCCACATTCGTACATTGAAAGAAAAAGTATACCTACATATACAAGTGGCGAAAGGCACTGTTTTCCCGCACGAGTCCGAAATTACGGCACGAGCCGCAAAGCGTGCGAGGGCCGTAAAGGACGAGTGCGGAAATGTCTTTCGCCATGAGTGCTTTATACTATTTTTTCTATTTCCATTAATTTCTATTAGTTTCTTAAGAAGCAGCCAGTCAGGTACGAGCCTAAAATTCAAAAACTATGGATTTCGACGAAGTATCCCGTTTTTTACAAGAAGTTCTAAATTAAAAAGTTTAAAATCAAACAAATGATAATTATTTGTTTTTATGTTATTGTATCAACTCCATGGTTTAGAACATCAACTCCATGGACTCATTAATTTTTTTTAAATAATAGAAAAGTATTAAGTTTAATTTATAGCCGCCTTGAAATTCCTTTATTTAATTAAGAAATACACATTGAGGTATTATTTTGCTAGTGTTTTATTAATCTTTGCTTTTTATTTTTTTACCACCCCAATTTATCCCCGTTTTGGATACTCACCCATCTAAGGAATTTTATATGTTGGGAAAATATCCGGCATAATATTTTTTAAAATTTATTTTTTTATTAATAGGTACATTTTAAAAGATACCTATATCTAAAACACAGTGTATCGAAATTATATAAATCGTTAAGTATCGCTATAGCGTGCCGTAGCTACGCGTGGGTGTAAGGACGAAGGGGGCGAGATATCTTAAAGGCGACATTTTTTTATTTAATAAAAAAGTTTTCTGCACGAGCATAGCGATTACGGTAATACTCGAGTGGAATCTCCCCTTTGGACTAATAGTCGCACAGAATTTTTTATTCAACTACTGCAAGGAATTTAAAAACAATTTTATTTGATATTTTTTTCAGTATATATCACTTTATGCCTTTCATAAGCGCGAAAGTAAATTCCACTTTGACTTCGAGTATCTTTAATTTTGAAGGTGCAATAATAAATAATTGTTTATTTCGAGGGGTAAACCACTTTAAAATCAGCGAGACCAACGTTCAACGTTATGTGCACGTTGTGTTCTGATTTCTTATCAGTCGTTATCAATAAGAAAAAATTCTTATCAATAAGAAATTTTTTTTAGCGACTCGTTGCGCATGACTACCCTTGTGATTCTTATCTAATTCGTATGCAATTTTTAATTTAAAAATTTCAGTGATTTACCCCTTGGTTTATTGTCCACACAAACAATAAATAACATTTTGCTAAAAATGGGGCTTTTATATAATAAATTTAAAAGCAATTTTGGTATTATATAGTATTATAAGTATTATACTGCCGCTCGAGCGGCAGAAATTAAATTGTATACCTAGGCGGTAAAGTGACATTTTTCCAGACTAAAAGAACACTCTAAAGTGTATGGTGCCAAATTAGTGATATTTTTGTGCATTGGGTCTACGTTTTTCCATAAAATAGTTTTAACTAAACCGCATTTATTAAAAAAATCTAACTTCTCTATTATGGAATAAGAATATCTGTATCAAAGGTAGGTTAATGTATTAGAACAAAAAATATCATCTAATTTTGTATTTTAAGGTAAGAAAAATCTATTTTGGCCAAAATAAATAAGTGGATTATTTGAAAGTGTGTTAATACCCAGTAAGTACAAGCTAGCCGGCCCGCATACGGTCCGAATACGTTTTGCCGAATTGGCCGCGTGCGGCCCGACACACGTATTTCTTTCGGCGTGTAGAACTGGCATTTTCGTCTGGCCAACTGTCGGTGATATCCGCCTGGCCGAATGTCGGCTATATTTACTCGGCCGAGTGTCGGCTGTGTATAGCACAGACCACATAGACTGAACGATACGAGATGCTAAATGCCACTGGCGGCTCCTATTACTGCGCATGATCGCTTAATTGACAAATGTGCCGCGATTCGAAATGTTAAAGGCACGTTAGTTACGTCATAAAACCAAACCAACCCAAACTCAACAACACAACCCAACCGACCCCGCCCCATTGACCCCCCCCGCCCCATTGAGCAAAAAACCCAACTAAAATGGGCAAATTTATGTTACGATAAAAATAAAACACTTTTTAACAAAGGAACAACAAATTTATGAAGTAAAAAAAGTTCGACAACTTCTAGTAGATTTTATGTTACGATAAAACTAAATCAAACCAACCAACCCAACCCAACCGAACACTGTTTAACAAAGAAACAACAAATTTATGAAATAAAAAAATAAAAAAAAGTTCGAAAGCTTCTTAGTATCGAACCGGGGACCTCTCGCATGCCAAGCGACCAAATCAAAATCAAAATCAATATATTTCTCAATTAAAATAATTACAAATTATAAAAAGGGTAAATAATAAAGGCCGCAATGTACAAAAAATGTACTATGCTCCACACCTCAAAGTCCCACCACATGACCACGTACGGAACGCAGTCTTTTGAAAATTTGTCATTTAAGGCTTTTCAGGTTTTGTATCTGTCAAAGTATAGTCAATGAAAGAAATAAAATTTATAGTGTTACCGCTTATGTTTAAGCGTTAAAAGTTAATAAATCTTTATAGTATCACAATAATAATGGTTGGTTTAAGAATTTAGGAATATAAATACTGCATTTAATGAAACTCTAAAGTGTATGGTGCCAAATTAGTGATATTTTTGTGCATTGGGTCTACGTTTTTCCATAAAATAGTTTTAACTAAACCGCATTTATTAAAAAAATCTAATTTCTCTATTATGGAATAAGAATATCTGTATCAAAGGTAGGTTAATGTATTAGAACAAAAAATATCATCTAATTTTGTATTTTAAGGTAAGAAAAATCTATTTTGGCCAGCTAGCCGGCCCGCATACGGTCCGAATACGTTTTGCCGAATCGGCCGCGTGCGGCCCGACACACGTATTTCTGTAGAACGGGCATTTTCGTCTGGCCAACTGTCGGTGATATCCGCCTGGCCGAATGTCGGCTATATTTACTCGGCCGAGTGTCGGCTGTGTATAGCACAGACCACATAGACTGAACGATACGAGATGCTAAATGCCACTGGCGGCTCCTATTACTGCGCATGATCGCTTAATTGACAAATGTGCCGCGATTCGAAATGTTAAAGGCACGTTAGTTACGTCATAAAACCAAACCAACCCAAACTCAACAACACAACCCAACCGACAAAATCAAAATCAATATATTTCTTAATTAAAATAATTACAAATTATAAAAAGGGTAAATAATAAAGGCCACAATGTGGTGATGTGGTTGGCTGTAAAGAGGCGCGTGGAAGTGTGGTTCCACCTCTTAAGCCTCCCTCCGGTGAAGATGCGTGGTACGGGTGGTAGCAGCGCAGTCTTCCGACGGTCTTTGTCCCTTGTACTAACGAGGGAAAAATAATTGAAAAAACCCTCTTAAAAAATTTGGAAAAAATACACAAAAGATAGAAAAGAGTTAAGAAAAAGACCTGCAGCACCATGGTACTACGGTTGGATTTGAAGGGGATGTTGAAAGTCTGGTTGGAGATGTCTTAAGGTCGAGAACCCTAAAGTCCTAAATCATCAGACATCTCCCACGTCGCGTATTGTTCTGAAGGTTAAGCTACCGCGGTGTCAGTGATGCACCGTGGGGTCGCGAAATATCGGCAATCTGCCATAGATCAGGCCATGTTTATAGCGCGCATTGTGGTGTTGTCTGAGCATAGTTATATGGCGTGTTAACGGGTGTCGGTGTAGTTTCTTAGTGTAGAATTTATGATCCATGACATACTCTTTTAGATATGGCAGGCTTGCTGTTTCATGCATGTCGTCAATAGGGGTATATCTGCCCGAGTTGGTGATGTGCCGAAGCGCTTTATTTTGCAGTCGCTGCAAAGCTATGTATTGTGTGTTGGATGCGCTGCACCATACCGGACAACCATAGGTAAGAACCGGTTTGATGCAGGATTTGTAGAGTGTAATTTTGTTTTCGATTGACAGCGGAGAATTTTTGATGATAAGGGGATATATTGCTTTAAGAGCTTGAGAGAGTCTGGACTTGAGAGAAGTAATATGGGGGACGAATCTCAGTCTTCTGTCCAGGATAATACCGAGGTGTTTTAAAGAGCGCCTAGAAACTGCAGTGTGGTTCTCTATGGATAATGGCGAGAAGATTTTATTGTTCGTAAACTTGACCGTGAAGTTGATCAACTCGGTTTTGCCCAAGTTGATCTTTACCTTCCATTTCTGGAGGTACGGCACAAGAGTACGAACAATGAATATCTTCAGTTCCTCGTTGGCAACTGAAGAACTAAAAGACGTGAAATAAAGGGTGATGTCGTCAGCGTATAAACCAAGATTGGCCTGTGGCGTTTTCGGCATATCCGCAGTGTATATGGTGTAGAGCTTTGGCACTAGCACCGTACCCTGCGGAACACCTGCGCCTATACGCTGAACCGACGATTTTAAACCATTTACGACAGTCTAAAAAGATCTGCCGTAAAGGTAAGAAATTAACAAGTTGATGATGTGGGGGGGAATTTGGAAAGTAGAGAGCTTATGGATGAGTCCGTCCAGCCAAACCGTGTCGAAGTCAAGAAGTGCCATAACGGTGTTTTTACCATCGTTAAAGCCATTCTTGACATCGTGGACTATTCGCGCAGCTTGATGTACGGTACTCAAACCTCTCTTAAAACCAAACTGCTCGAGAGGCGTTATTCGAAGGTTGCGGTCGTGACGATCAAGGATCATAAAAATAGCTTTCTCTGTAACCTTAGACATAGTCCTGAGGAGACTAATGGGGCGATAAGAAATTGGGGAAGAAGGATTCTTGCCAGGTTTTGCTATGGGAACAACGAGCGCGTGTTTCCACATAGCAGGAAAATGTTGCAAACTGATGACGGCGTTGATTATGTACATGAATTGCACCACCGCCTTCCTTGGCAGGTTCTTTAAAAGAATGTTATCGATCCCATCAGCTCCGGGGGCCTTACCGTTGGGTAGCTTTCGCAAGATACCCTTCAGTTCGGTCGGATTGATAAGATCTTCAACTTGAACCAAATTCGTCCGTGGTGCAGATTTTAGTGTTTCCGCGGATCTTTGTATTTCTGTTTGTTCCGGTGTCATATGGGTGACGTCAGTTTTATGAACGTTTGCAAAATGACGAGACAAGATATCTGCCTTCTCCGAATCTGTGACATACTCCTGGCCGCCTGAGTTTATGGTCGGCATATCGGACTTTTTAGTCCTCAGCCGCCTAGCCAACCGCCAAAGTGAATTGTCGGAGGCTTTCAGGTTGCGCAGAGTATCTCCCCAGGCTTCATCCTTGAAAGCTTTGATTTCATGCTTCACCTCTTGCCGTAATCTATTGTACTCCCTCAAGTCGAATGCAGAGTTGTATCTGTTGTACATACGCTTGTGCAAATTCTTTTGCTGTATTTTTTGAGTGATGTCAGGCGGGATATCTTCGCCTGGGAGTTTTGGCTTCAAAACTCGTGTAGTGCTAGTTCTTGCCGCCAACACGTTCTTTTCGAAGATTTTCAACTCCTTGATGAGGTCATAGAGTGTATCAATATGATTATTTATAACAGTGTCTCTGTTTAAGATGTCTCTGTATTCATTCCAATCCGTGTTTTTGTAGTCGAAGAAGCGCCTGGTCGCCAGGGGCGGCACAAACGCCTCATCTATACAAAACACGACTGGAACATGGTCAGAGTCCATCTAATGTAAAACGTGTGGTTGGGTAGTGATGTTGACGTTTTTGAACACAATAACGTCAACAGTGGAGGGTGTGAGACCATTGGGGGGATAATGAGTCGGTTCATCTGTAAATCCTATGTTGAACTGAGTGTTCAACACAAAATTTGACAGAACGCATCCATTCTCATTCTCCCTCCGACAGTTCCACATCCTATTCGTGGCGTTTAAATCTCCCATGAGGATTGTGTGGGCGCTGTGCTCCGTTAAACTCACCAAGTCGTTGAAAGAAAATTTATTGGAGGGAGGGTTATAGGCTGCAATCAGTCTGTATTTAAGCAGCTTTACAGCGACATGCTCAATGGTTGAGTTAAAGTTGGGGAGGCGTGTGCATGGTATATTGTTGCGTACTAGTAATGCCACTCCGCCGCCGCGATTAACGGTCGGACGGTCTTGTCTGTGGACAGTATACCCCTTGACAGCAAGCCTGTCATTTTCGTGTAGTTTTGTTTCGGAAATACACAAAATATCTACTTTGTGTGCGTGAAGAAAGTGAATGAGACAGTGTATTTTGTTGCTTATGGAATTTGCATTCCATAATACTACCTTCAAATCCTTCCTGTTGTACCTACAGCCCATAGGTGCTGAGGTTAGCAGCGAAATTTGAGAATACCCGGATCTGCTCCATGCCATTTGATGCACCCGAAAGGGCTCTATTTAAGTCGCGCACTTCACGAAGCATAGCGGGGACATTCACCAGGCTGTTGAGTTTGGTGAACTCGCCCATCAGTGCCTGGAAATCATCCCCGCCGTTTTCCGCAGCAGTAGGCTGCGACAAGGGTAGACTCGTCGGCGTCGGCAGCAGAGGAGGTCTCTGCTGTTGCTTCTGCTGCGACAACTGTTGCTTGCGCCATTCCCACACATTCACCGTAGGAAGGGGAGCTGGAACAAAGTGCTGCTTAGTATGTTGGGATGCAGTGGCTACGGGTGCGGCTACCGAGATCTTTTGGAGCCGGAAAAGGTAGCTCGGGCATTCTACCGAGTTTACCGGATGAGCGCTTTGGCAATTTGCGCACTTGGCCGACCCTGGTGTATGATAAGTGTCGGACGGACCGATCCAGCCATTGCAAAGTAACGGAAGGATCAGTCACGACCATGTAGAGGGGGGTGTATGTTTTCTTAAGTTTAAATAGCTTATATACTTTCATGTTGTGTTTCAATTCAAGTTCTTCTTGTATTTCAGCCAACTCGACATCACCAAGTCCCCTCACCACAAATGCATGAGTTCTATCTATTTGCTTTGTGTAAGTATGGTATGGGGCCTTGCTGTTGTCGAGTTGGGCTAAATAATTACCAAAATCTTCCTCTCTGGTCAGTGTAACTACCGTGTTGTTCTTGGTGTAGCGAATGTTGAAATCCCCTTGCGTAATCGATTGGATAGATCTTATTCCTTCTTTATGGCTTTCAAATCTTCCTTGTATGACCACTGGTGGCTGAGACTTTTTCTTCGTCGTTGACGTTGACGCTTTCACTTCACTTTCACTTTTTCCTTGTTTTCGACCGCCCTACCATCTGAGCTATCTACGGATTATAATTATAACGTAACTAACGTGCCTTTAACATTTTCAATCGCGGCACATTTGTCAATTAAGCGATCATGCGCAGTAAGAGGAGCCGCCAGTGGCATTTAGCGTCTCGTAGTGAAGCCGCTTTCGCGGAGTGCGGGGAAAGGTATGCGAAAGGCGTGGCTATGTTTTCACCAGAGTTGTCAGTTTATTTACGATTTATGTCTCGTAGAAGAGTTTTATTTATAATATTTTTATATTATATAAGTAATATTTATACATTATTAATATAATAATTATATTATTATTATGTATTGTTAATATTTATTATGATCAGATAATTTACACAATAATAATTTGTTAAACTATCAAAGGATATATTTAAACATTTTAAATAAACAAATTTTTTTGTTCATAAATTTTTTCATAAATACAAAAATATATTATGCTTACCTCGATTACCTCGGCTTACCTTTATTAAATGCATATTTCTATTTAAATAAAAAAAAAAAACAAATAATAATAAATTAAAAATTTATTTTATATACTTTAATAAAGTATCTCACGTGTGTGATATTAATTATTCTGAATTGTCGTTTATTATTTGTACTTTTTTAAGCGTTAATTAGTGTAATGTTCGAGGTGCCAATCGGGAAACGGGGGATTGAAACACAGTCTTTACTCTAACACACGGTATATTGCATCTATATATCTTGGCTCTCTAATCTCGTACCACGCTGACATGGACAAAGTCCATGTCCGGGTTACTTGATATCCGGGCATGCGCCCTAATACATACATATATTACACCCCTATCCTATTTTTGTAAATACTTATTCGCTCAAATGATCACATTATTTGATCACTTTGTTACAATAATAATTATTTAGGAAGGTAAGTGGGTACTCTATCCTACAATATAAAAACTGTATTATGTAATACATATTTCTTAAAATTAAACGTTAAGACATCACTTTTCAGTTCGTTGACTAGTATACATACATATTTCTTAAAATTAAACGTTAAGACATCACTTTTCAGTTCGTTGACTAGTATACAATATCTACTTTAGCTATTCTACGTTTACAATAAAATCTGTCAAATGTTTTGGTGCTTTCTTTTCTCTGAGAGACCTACCTGTAACCTGAGGTGCTGGTTTTGGCTCGGATTGGATAGGGGTAGTATGGATTTGTAATGTAACTGTATTTTGTGGTTTATGTTCTCGTTTTTCTGTACCTCTTTGTTGTGAACTCCCTACTTCTCGCGTCGCTGCCGTGATGTAAAAGTATTTGGCTGTGTTTTTCATCTCTGAGTTCTGTAACTTCCCTCTTGATGTTTTCACAGGCGCTTCTCTTCTTATAATTTGGTTTATGCTTCGTTTCCATTGTTTACCATCCTCCAGATCGCAAACGTAAACGGATCTTCCTAGTTTTTCTATTATCCTTGCTTTAACCCACTTCATCTTATTCGTTTCTCGATAATCTGTAACCATCACCTCTTCTCCCACCTGCAATTCTCTTTTCACCCCTCCGTGCGTCCTTATCTGTCTTTTTTGTTCTTTAAAATGTTTCTCTGGAACTTCTTCTGTGACTTGTTGTTTTTCTTGCCTTTCTTTTATTATGTCCAGTCGAGATCTTAATTGTCTCCCCAACATAAGCTTTGCTGGCGGCTCTTTTGTGCCACAGTGAGGTGTTATCCTATAAGAGAAGAGGAATTCAGATACTATCATGTTTGTCGACTTGTTTCTGTTTGCTGGATCCAGCAGTCTACTTTTGAAATTTCTCTTGAACGTGCCCACTGCGTTTTCTGCCGCTCCATTACTTTCCTGGTTTCCAACCGGGGACGTAATATGTCTGATTCCGTTCCGTTTAAAAAAAAACTGAATATTCTGAGACATGAATTGTCTACCCTGGTGAGGTGACTACCGTTTTAGGTAAGCCCCATCTTGCTGCCAGCTCTTTTCTGACACATGGTTGCTTTCTTCCTTAATGTGTCGGATCTCATAATCAAAGTTTGAAAGGAAAACCGCCCATCTGGCTAACCGACTGGCATACATTGCCGGAATCTTCTTATCATGTCTAAACAGCCCCACTAAAGTCTTGGCGTCGGCCATTATAGTAAATTTAATACCCTGTAGATATGGATAAAACTTCTGCAATGAGTAATAAATTGCCAAACCCTCCAAATGTACAATTGGGTAGTTTTCTTCACTCTTTGATAGAGTTCTTGACACGAATGCAATTGGTCTCTGAATTCCTTCGATTTCGTGGCTGAGGCATCCTGAAATGCCCTTTTCACTAGCATCCGTGGTCACGACCAGTGGGAGATCTGGATTAAAATGGACCAACACTTTGTCTGAGGTTAGCTGCTCCTTCACCTTCCTGAACGCAGTCTCACATTCCTCTGTCCACTCAAACCCCTTGTCTTTTTTGAGTAGATCATATATCGGTTTTAAAATGCCCACCGAGTTTGGTATAAATTTTGCATAATAATTGACCATGCCCAAAAGCGTCCTAACTTCTGCCACGTTTTCTGGTTTTGGTGCCTTTAATACTGCCTCAACTTTCTTTTTGCTTTTAGATACTCCTTCTTTAGTTATCACATGACCAAGAAACTCCAAACTTTCCTGAAAAAATTTACATTTGGTTTTTTTAGTGTCAAGCCTGCCTTTTCCAGTCTTTCCAGTGTTACTGCCAAATTTTTCCCATGATCTTCTTTGGTCTCCCCCGTGACAATGATGTCGTCTAAAAATACTTCCACATTTTTGATGTCTGCTACCAACGATTCAATGTGTTTTTGAAATGCAAATGATGCGATTTTAATACCGAAAGGTAACCTATGCACCCTGTATAAGCCTCGATGTGCTGCCCAAGTCAATATCTCGCTTGCCTCTTCATCTACCTCAAATTGTAGATATGCTCGATTCATATCCAGCTTGGAAAAGCTCTGTCCCCCTGCTAACTTTGCAAAATTTCTTCGTGCCTTGGTAGTGGGTACTGCATGTCCACCAGGTGCTTATTGACTGTCGATTTATAATCCGCACATGTCCTTAACTCGCCATTCTCCTTTAACACACATACCAGTGGCGTTGCCCATTCTGTAGACTGTGTCGGTGATATCACTTTTCTCTTTTTCCAGCTTCTCCAGTTGCTTTAGCGAAAACTGGCACTGTTTCTTTCTTGAGATGTAACCTTATCTTTGCCAGCTTGAATTTTCCTAGCTTTTCACTAAAAAGGTTTGGGAATCTTGCCACTATTTCCTCCTGTTCATTTTTAATCCAATTCACTACCCCTAAACCAATACCGAATTCCTCCAGCCAGTCCTGCCCCAGGATACAACAGGCAGCTTCCTCTACAACATAAAATTTTATTACTTTACATTTGCTTTGGTACTCCACCTCTGTTTTAAAATAACCAAATGGTTTAAAATTAGTGTTATTGTACGATTTCAGGGTTATGTTACTATGTCTTAATCTAAAATGACTAAACCTACGTTCATACAATGTTATCGGCATAGCGGAAATGCTTGCACCAGTGTCTACATGAAATTTCATTAAATCATTGCCTACTTTAACATCTACCTGAAATTTGTTGTTCCTAACTGCGTTTTTGTTGTAACTGGTATTAACACTCAACACCCGTTCACAGATCCACACCTTCTCCTCAGCTTCTGCTGAATCGTCGTGCAGTTAAACCTACGTTCATACAATGTTATCGGCATAGCCGAAATGCTTGCACCAGTGTCTACATGAAATTTCATTAAATCATTGCCTACTTTAACATCTACCTGAAATTTGTTGTTCCTAACTGCGTTTTTGTTGTAACTGGTATTAACACTCAACACCCGTTCACAGATCCACACCTTCTCCTCAGCTTCTGCTGAATCGTCGTGCAGTTCCACGAATCATTTGGCCAATACCGTGCCAAATGATTCGTGGAACTGCACGTCCAGCATCTACTTCGATTTGTTCTTTCTTGTTTATAATGTTTACCTTTATAACACTGTGCAACAATTTTCGGACCATTTTTTTCTGAAAATATACCTATCCAATAGCAAAACCCTCGCTGGGTTTGTAAAAGTTAGCTCGAATTTTTTTTTATGGCCGTTTGTATTTTCGATCTTCATATACCCCAATTTAGACCTATAAATCGATTTTTTTCGCATATATTTGATTTATATCGTCAAGATTTTTTGTAGAAATATAGTTACAGCACAAATAAACCCATTTTGTGAACAACCTTTATCCCAAAAACCCAATTTTTGGGACCAAATATTCAAAAAAAATTTTTTTTTAATTTTTTGATAATATTTAAAATTTCTTGGTACTTCTTCTGGCAAAAATGTTGTAAAGTATACTAAAAGAAGTAATTTATAAAATAAGCACACAAAACTGAACTTTAAGTTTGCTTATTTGATGGAAAATAATGTTTAAACAAGATATTCCAAAATATTCATATTTTCACACTTAACACCAAATATTTTGCCGAAATATCTGTAGGAAAAAATTGAATAGATAAAATAGAATTGTAGAAATGTACAGAGAGTTTGATTTTTATTTTGTATTCATTTTATTATATCAAAACATTGAGTAATCTGATTCATTGCTGAAGAATTCCATCCCTTCCACTTCTTCTCCTTTATTTCCTAGCTCTTCATTTTAATTTTTTGATTCATCACTGGAGAATTTCATCCCTTCCACTTCTTCTCCTTTATTTTCTTGTTCTTTATTTTCATTTTTTTCCTGATCGTAGTCAAAAATATGTTCTTACTTCACCAAAATGTTTCGGCTAGGCTGGAGCTCGTTTTCCTCTTTATCTGGACTCAAATGGCATCGCAGTTTGATGATTGTGTCGATAACTGTCGACTGAAGTAGTCCAAATGGGAAATGAATTTTTAGCGACATATTGACTCCAATTTTGAAAAAATACATCCAACATTCGTCGCACAGATCCTTCATAATTGGGAGAACGATGTTTGCCTAAAAGTCCAACGATGATTTCTCTTATCGACGCCCACGCAACTATCTCATTGTGAACCAAGGCCCTGTCAAAGTCTATATACTTTAGCAATTTCCGAATATCAGGACCATTTAAAACGCCTGAAATGAAATGAATATAAAAAATATATAAAATGAAGGGATGGAATTCTCCAGTGATAAATCAAAAAATTAAAATGAAGAACAAGAAAATAAAGGAGAAGAAGTGGAAGGGATAGAATTCTCCAGCAATGAATCAGATTACTCATTGTTTTGATATAAAAAAGTTTTTTAATAATAAAATTAATACAAAATAAAAAACCAAACTCTCAGTACTTTTCTACAGTTCTATTTTATCTATTCAATTTTTTCCTACAGATATTCCAAAGATTTCTACAAAAAATTTGGTGTTGAGTATGAAAAGATGAATATTTTGGAAAATATTTTTTAAAAATTGTTTTCCAGCAAATAAGTAAACTTAAAGTTCAGTTGGGTCTTGACTCTCAAAGACGCTCAAAGATAGTTAACGAGACCTCTCCTAAGCAGCGTATACGATACAAACGTAGTAAAGTATCAAAAGCGAATCTAAGTATGCGGAAATACCGGTATTCGGTAATAAATAAATAAATAAATAAACAAACAAGTGCGAAAAGTGCGAAAAGTGCAAAAAGTGCGCCGTAAAATAACAAAAAATCAATATCGATTCTACACGTGATAACTGGTTCCAAGTGCAAAAGAGTGCAAATTGTGTGTGGTACCTCCCCCTGGACTAAGTCCTCAAGTGTTTGACCTGGTTAAAAGGTGTAAGAGAGACGATCAGTTCCTGGGATACCACACGTGCAGGCGGCATGCGATAAGGATCAATTTCAGCTCACCTGCAGGCATGCCTGGCAAATATCCCGAAGTCCAAGTCTGCATAAACTAGATAAGTAGCTACCAAATTGAATGACCATGACCACCCAATAATATTAATACTAGTTAATACGAAATACGCAACCTTTAACTAACAATAATTCTTCAGGTAAAATTAATTGGTCGCAAACAATTTCCAAGATTCTCATGCAAATGAAACAGTAAAAAAAACTATAAACACAAGGGCACATAAGAAGCCATTAATCACTCAAGTTACGATAAACATTAGGCAAAAGAAACCATCCTAAAGAAATTTATTTATTTATATTTACATCTATAGATTACTAAGACGTAAGGGGTCATAAATTAAGTAAAAACCGTTCTAAGCGTAATAGCCGCAATGCACAGTGAGACACAAAGATGGACCCAACCCCAAGTGAATGGGGATCACGCACAGTGGGAAAAAAATAATTCGAGGGTCGACAATTTCAGTAGGTTAAACGAATTTCCACATAGTCAGAGGGCACTAATTACGGCGGGGCCCCGCGGGGTACGGCCGGCAACACTTCGGTTCTGAAGATAAGACTTAATATCGCACAGGGGGGCAAACAATTCTAAAGCGGCTATCAGGAACCGAAATCCGACTCAGACAGCGACGAACAGGAAGTACACCATCAAGGAAAGGCAAGCAGCATACTAATCCACCCACCCCCATTCAGGAATACCAAATGAATGGGGTTATTACTAAAGCCCTGGTTGAGGAGGATTCCGGATTTTACTTAGTTTTGGGTCAGTTCAATGTCCTCCAAAAACCCTTTCTAAATTGGACGCATGGCCCGACCCGGCTGACAAAAATCCGTGGAGCGGTCTTAACCTTTGACACTGTCATCCACGACCTCCTAGGGTGCATCTACCAGCCGTCGTAAAGACTTCGGATCCAACAAACACAGGTAATGCTGTGATTTGGCGGGATACGCAGGAGAACGGAAAGGGGGTAAAATAACCCCGGGAGATTAGTGGAGGATAATATATTTGGGGCCTGCCATACGTTTCCATACTCATACTCATTAAAGTTCAGTTTTGTGTGCGTATTTTATAAATTACTTCAAGAAATTTTAAATATTAAAATTGGGTTTTGGGATATAGGTTGTTCACAAAATGGGTTTATTTGTTTAGTAACTACATTTCTACAAAAAATCTTGACGATATAAATCGAATATATGCGAAAAAAATCGATTAATAAGTCTAAATTGGGGTAGAAGCTAGAAAATACAAACGGCCATAAAAAAATAAATCGAGCTAACTTTTACAAACCCAGCGAGGGTTTTGCTATTGGATAGGCATATTTTCAGAAAAAAATTGTTCGGTGCGGTTTGATTTTTTGTGTTGCACAGTGTAATCCCCCATCTTGTTTTGACCTTCACGATCCTGTGCATTTGAACTACGTGTTCTGTCATATTCATTTGCGCGCGACTTTTGAAATTGCTTCGTTCTGCTTTCGACGTTGTATTTGCGCACTAGGTTTACTTGCGCATGCTCCTTTCCTATACTCTCTTCTGCTTGCTTTTCCTTGCACTTTGCAATTTCCAAAATTTTATCCAATGTTGCATCATCTTTCTCTTCTATAATCCGTTCGTAAACTTTCCCTTTTTTCATTCCCGTAACCAACTTTAATTTCAAAATCGCCTTCAGGTTGCTTTCAAAACTGCATTCGCTGGCTGCCCCGCAAAGTCTCGCGTAGAAGTCTCCTACTTTCTCTTCTTCTTGCTGGTTTATTTCCATAAAAGTCTTTCTTTCTTTCCACACCGATAGTTTTTGGCAAAAATGTTCCTTCAACAACTTGTTGAGCTCGTCAAACGTGCGTTCTGCGGGTTTGGCGGGAAAGCATAAGTCTCGACATAATTTGTAAGTCGTTGCCCCCATTAAACTTAATAAAATAGGTACCTGGACTTCCTCCTTGACTGCTTGAGCTTTGAAGTGTTGCTGGAGCCTTTCACTATAAATCTCCCAGTCATCTATTTCCACGTTCAACTCCTGAAACCGGATGTTCGTCGCCATTTTGCCCTGCACGCCGAAAACTTCCTCACTAATTAATTTGTGCTTTCGCGAACTTCTTTTAACTCTGCCCTCGGATTCTCACTCACAACCTCGTCGCCATGTAATGTTCGAGGTGCCAATCGGGAAACGGGGGATTGAAACACAGTCTTTACTCTAACACACGGTATATTGCATCTATATATCTTGGCTCTTTTCTATCTCGTACCACACTGACATGAACAAAGTCCATGTCCGCGTTACTCGATATCCGGGCATGCGCCCTAATACATACATATATTACAATTTTTGTTTATAGACTTATTTTACTATGTATAAGTTATTTTATATTTTTGCTATTATGCTGTTACTATAGTTTTTATTTTTTGTTCTTTGTCCTGTAATTGGAATTTTTTCTGTTGGACAAATAAATTTATTATTATTATTATTATTATATCCCCTAGAAAGGAAGAGCATATCAAAACTTTAGTTCGTTCGTCCGTCCTCTTCCCTTAATAATTTTGTATGCCCTTTATATCTTGCCATTTTGCAGATAAAGCACATACATTCTTGGCTGCCGCGAAATTCTCTAGCAATTTCAAAATTTTGAAAATTTGGCAATTGTGGCTATGCAAAAATACCGTTTTTACCATAATGAAGTAGGTAATTTTGAATCACTTAAGTTAAAGTGTTCGTTTGAAAAAGTCTGCAGTAATTTTTATATTTTCTCAGAAACCCTAAACTCTGAATTTTTCGATTACCAAAAACAATTTTGTCTCCACAGCCAGCACATACCTTCTTTCGATTTTTTTCATGGCTTAAATTGAATTTCGGTTTAATTTTCATTTTAAAATACTATTTTTAACTTTATAAGGTATACATTAAATAGACAACTAAAGCAAAATGTCACTTGCGTTATAACGTATAGCAATTTTTTTCATAACCACCTTAATTATTGTTTTACAAAATTTGCAAGTTGTAATTATTTCATAGACAAACTTCCAGTATTTTTTGTTATAAAAAATATTTAAGATATAAATCTTCGTTTTTTTTGTTATGTTTTGTTTTGAGTGGTAAAAAATAATAGGTGACTCAATAAATTAATACTGGAGAGTAAAGTAATTTAAATGATACAGAGTTTATTATTTTGCTTAATTTTATTAAAATTGTACAGGTAGTTTTAGTACAATAATTGCAAAATAATATATAGAAATAGAAAAAAAAAAGTTTGCAAAACTTTAAAATAGGATTAGCTGGAATTTTGATAAATACATGTTAGTATTACCAAAAGGGTCTATAATCAAAATATGCTATCAGTTTAGGTTGGCATTTTTGTTCGTCCTATACTTAAGTTTTGACCACCGTGAGCAGCATGCCGTATTCTGGCTGACTTCGGTTAGAACATGGCTAAACGGTACCGGGGTAACATAACGCGGGCCGTAAGCGGGCCGGCTGGGGCAAGCCGAACCGCCGGTCAACCGCCTATGCCGACCGAAGACCCACTGTTTGCCGAGTGTTTGGCGCTTACTGGGTATTGTCATAAATAAATATAGGTATACTAAATAATTGTTCAATATGGTTCAAATTAAATTGAAGCTTTCATACTTCTAACAAGAAAACTTGAGCATACCTCTCGGCATACCTACTTTAAGTTTAGATTATAAGAAAACAAACAATTTTTAGAGAAACTTGTAATGTGAAAATATTTAATACTCCCATGACATGTAATTTATTTAAATTTTAAAGTTATAATGATTTTTAGATGTAAATCAAATTCCGTCGAAGCTTTAAGCTGGATTTATAGTTTTAAAAGTAACGGTAGAGGCAGCGGTAAAAGTAGAGGTAAAGGTAGCGGTAGCGGTAGCCGAGTTCGTCATTGAATATTGTACGAAACAATTTATAGTTGTCAGAGGTAGCGTTAAGAGAGGTAGAGGCAAGAAGGGAGCGGCAAGAGATGACCATCTTTCATCTTTTCTTACCTCAATCGCTACTCTAGCCAATCACACGGCAGTTTTCAGTTGGCAGTCTCGCCTTGTTAGTTTAGTTTTTATGCGAGGGGCAACCAGACTTGATAATTTGTCAAAAATGGGCACCGTCATTTGTGTATTTAAAGAACTATTTTTTATCGGTCAGTTTTATTTTATTTTATTACTGGAAATGGCGTTTCTTAGCTCGTTCCCGATTTAATTCCCTCGTTTTATAGCGACGTGCTTGACGACCCCCATAACGTACTTTAAACCCTGCAATACAACATAATATATTGTTTTGCAGGGTTTATTATATAATATTTCGCAATATGGCCCAGAAGCACAGCTGTGCTAGCATTGTCCTCGCAATCCATAACCTTTTGCTGTCAAATTTTACAAACAAAATTACAATCTGCAATAAAGTACGCATGCGCCACCAGTACCGCTACCGCTACTTTCTGAACTATAAATTGCTACCGCTACCTTTACCTCTACCTTTACCTCTACCTTTACCGCTGCCTCTACCGTTACTTTTAAAACTATAAATCCAGCTTTATAACTATTTGTATTGACAAAACTTTATGTAGGTACACTTTAAGCTGGATTAGAAAAACTACCACATTTTTAAATATCATATTATACAGTCTTTCAAATAATCCAAAAACTTATTTATTTTGGTCAAAATAAATTTTTCTAACCTTAAAATTACAAAATATATTTTTGTTATAATATATTAACCAACCTTTAATACAGATATACTTATTCCATAATAGTCTATTATTATTATTATTAATAGAGAAGCTAGATTTTTTTTAATAAATGCTGTTCAGTTAAAATTATTTTATGGAGAAAACCAGATATTTGGACCAAATGCACAAAAATATTACTTATTTGGCACCATACACTTTAGAATTTCATTAAATGCAGTATTTATATTCCTAAATTCTTAAACCAACCATTGTTATTGGGTAATTCCATTTATTAGCCACCAAGGAGTGCACCTTATATCCTCTAATTTTATTTCTTTTTTAACTGTAAAAGACTCAAGAAGTAAAAAAAACTCACCTTTTCTTTTCTCCCCCCTTCATCTATTTATGCATAAGTTACTGTGCAGACCTTACTTTAAAAAATTGTACTTCTTTTGCTAATAAAGCTATCGACATTAAACAAACTGTTAATTGTTAAGAAAATATTTCTCTTTTAAACCATATAGGATACATTTAGTTATTGATGCCCTAATGGTCTTTGGGAATTTTTTTAAAAATGCAATTTTTTGGCAAAATTGTCTAATTTTATAAATTCATATATTCTTAGAACAACTTGCCAGGGTGGCGATTCTCGAGTTAAGAGAACGGTTCTCATAGGAGAAGTGGGCATTTCTCTGAAGTTTTGACAGGCTACATTATTGAATTTAAGATAAGTTAGTGCGTTCTTCTCTCGGAAACTCTTTTCTGCTTTAGGAAAACCAAACTATTGCATGATTTTAAGAATGCAGCCTGTCAAAACTTAAGTGAAACACGCCCACTTCTCATGAGAATAGCGTTCTCTCAACTCGAGAATCGCACCCCAGCAAATTTTTTTTAATGGAGTTTGTTACCAAAGACCTTACTCTATATAAAAGCAATGAAAACATTTTCAAATAATATTGGCTAAGAGTTCAAAAAAATATAATAAAAATTCATGTTTTCGAAAAATCACTATTTTCAGCCATTTCATGGTTTAAATTTTAAATTAAAAAGGCTATGTTTGAGTGAGTCGATTTAACTTATTTATGCTTATCATGACATGCACTTATTAGCCTCCAATAACCATGAATAAAATTATTGTGTATTTTGCTTTTAACTGGGCTGTGGCTGTATCATCTACAGCCCAGCTATAAGCATAATACACAATATGCCCACCTGACTAAATCCATAATATGGATTATAATATTATTAATTTTATTATTATAATGTGGGTTATATTAATAAAAATCCATAATATTATATTAAACATATATTTTATAAAAAAACTCGGTAGCAAGACTTGAATTGAGTTCTAAGAGACAATTTTTAAGATTTTGTTTTAATAATTAAAATATTTTTAAGATATTGAAATTTTTACATATTCATAAAAACAAACCTACTTACTCTAAACTTACTAATTTTTTACCTTTTGTAAATAAACAAAAACTAAAATAATAAATTATTAAATTGTGCATAATTTTCTAAAAACAGTTAACCTACACACCAATTTCTGTCATTTCGTCTAGGGGGGGGCTTTAAAGTTTTTTACAATTTTGATAGATGTTATTTATAATCAAGTTGTACTGTAGAAGTTCACATTAAACTTAAGTCAAATAAAATATCATCTTTATATGTATATTTACCTATTTATTTATATTGGTACATATTGCAAAAAATACATCACAGTTTTTTGGTAAATATATAAATATAAAAAAATTGTATCGCCGAGGAATCTCCTCTAGTAGTACAGCCGTCTTATGTATACGCTATACAAATTATGTTAAATTAAAATATAATGAACAAATGATAACGATCAGCACTTACCGTCAAATTATGGAGTACCGGAATTTCTGGGTATGAATTTCCAGGGGTGGCCCGGGCCCCCCCTCCCCTATGTAGCGGCGCCCATGATTATATTATATATTATATCATATCATATTATATCATATATATCGTAAAGACAGTTATTTTCTAAATAAACATAGTCTTATTCTTAATAAAATTGCATATATAGTATATATATATATATATATATATATATATACGTATATTATGATTCTAAATTAAGTGCCATAAATTAATCTGCGAGTAAAGTCAAAACCATCTATAGAAGCAAAATGATTTTGTCTCTTAAGAATATTTTAATTAACTCCATAACAATTTAAAATTAAGTTTTTTAAATAAATAAAGTTTTAATTGCATACGTATTTTGCTAAATTTTGTGGGGCATAGGAATAAAGTTGTAATTTTATATTTTATTTTTAGTAATGTAAATCAATATCTCATTTTTATATCAATTTTATTTATGTTTATTTTTAATACATGTATTTGTACGACTTATCATTAAGTTTACCTAAAACCAACTGTTTTTTAACGTTAGTTTATTAATAAACTACACCTTTTCCAATTGTATTTCAGAAGAGGTCAATTTTATTTCAGAACTTATTAACTTAATTTAAGAATAGTAAATTATATTTCAGAAAGTATCAATTGTATTTCAAATTAGTCAATTATCTTTGGAAAAGCATCAATTGTTTTTGAGATTAGTTAATTTTATTTTAGAAAGTGTAAATTGAATTTCGGATTAGTAAATTATATTTAAGAAAATGTCAATTGTAGTTTTTAATAACTAGGTATTTGAAATTCCGAAAACGTAAATTGTATTTTAGAAACCATCAATTTTATTTAAGAAAATATGAATTGTATTTAGGAAAGTGTCAGTTCAGAATAACTTTTTTAAATTCAGGGTGAATTGAATCTCAGAAATAAGCCAAAATATAAAGCATGTACCACTCATCAGTCCCACGAAGCCTTTTTAAAACTTGACATTTAAGGCATTTTAGGTTATGTTTGTGTCATAGTATAGTCAATGAAACAAATTTTTCAGTAAAATTACATGATAGGTAAACGTAAAAATATTATTATATTTTAAATTTGTTTCATTGACTGTACTTACCTACCTAAGTAAAGCATAGTGCAAAGACCACATATTCCTTTGATTTAACGATTTAACCTAACTTATCTCTATAAAGTTGAATTTTCGCTTATATATTTTTTACAGTTAATCGAAAACCTAGTTTTAATTTTTTTTTATTTAAATAGCCAACTTAATTTGTGAACTTTTTTGTACCAGCTTTATCGGTTTCCCGAAATTAAGGGTCCAGAGTTTACCAATGCATTCTGCATACAAGAAAACACTAATTTGTTTAATAAACATGACTTGACGTTGTATCGCAAAATAAATTTAGTCAGCAAATAACCAAAGATATAATCTTTGCAAATAACCAAAATGTCACTTTTGTTTCAAAGCCTTCTTCTAAATTTAAATGAATATGCAGTGCCGGTTTAACAGGGGTTTTTTGGGGACTATAGCACCGGGCGGTAAATATTTTTGGGGCGGTACCGCGTACCGCCATAATTTAAAAAAAAAATACTTAATCGTTAGAATTTAGAAAAAAAATATTGCGACACTGCGTCGGCGGATACAACGGATACAAATGAGAAAAATGTTGTTAGAGTTGAAGCAGCTTCTCCATCAGAAAAACTTGATTTATTGCATGGAAACGGAATAATTTTAACTTTTTGGATAGACGTTTTCCAAAGGGTTAATGAAACCAATAAAGCAGTCCAAAAACAAAATATGGATTTAAGCACAAATGCTCATCTTTTGTCATTTTTAGTTGAGAACTTTGATTTTTTACGTGATCATTTTGATCATTACGAGGAAATAAACAGGAAACGAAAATTATGCTCAGAAGCGGATAATCATAAGAAAATTACAATTTGAAGAAAATAATTCAGAGGCAAATTTAAGCAAAAAAGAAACAATGCGAACAATATGTTTTATTTTAATAATTGACAATCTATAATCCGAAATCTTGTTGATTGTTTCGACCTTTACTTGATGAAACTCCATATTATTAATATATGAATGAAAACAACACTGTTTTAAAGTTTCACTAATTTATTTATGTTTTTAATAATTAACAATTGTTTCGCTACACTGTAGCTTCTTCAGAATTAATTAACTAATTCTGAAGAAGCTACAGTGTAGCGAAACAATTGTTAATTATTAAAAACATAAATAAATTAGTGAAACTTTAAAACAGTGTTGTTTTCATTCATATATTAATCCGAAATCATTTGTCGATATCATAGCTAGAAATCTGGCACAAACAAATTTGAATTTTTGTTTAATCTAAAAGCATAAATCTTCGTGGAGGATTTGGATGAGTTTTTTTCTCAAAAATGTGTCCAACTCAAGAAACTGGTAACTTCCCATTCGGAAATAAATATAGAAACTTCATTGGAATTAGTATAAGTTTTATACGAAAATAAATTAATATCTTCATTTCCGAATAATAATATTTGTCTGCGAAATTTTTTTTATAATGGTTTCAAATGCAAGTGGTGAACGATCCTTCTCTACTCTAAAAAGGGTAAAGAACTACCTAATAAATACAATTCCCCAAGAAAGATTTAACTCCTTAGCAATTTTGTCCATTTATCAAGACCTGCTGGATGAAATAAATGTAAAGTGTTATAAAACAATTTGCTTCTATAAAGACTTGAAAACAACCTTTTAATTATTAGTATTAGGATTTCTCAATATTTATTTAAACCAAAGAATAATGTTTTATTTATTTATAACTTTTGATTAGTTTTTATTAGTTTAATGAAACAAAATATTAAACTTTTATTTTTTAATTAGTTTTTCTTTTAGTACTTAGTATTGTTTATATAAACCAAAGAATGTTTTAATTTTTAGTTAGTGCTTTTGATTAGTTTTTATAATTTGTTTATAAAGGCTCATTTTATATTTTATAGGATACTAAGTTTACTGTTAGATACCAGCCTAACCAACCTAATCTTCCACTTGACGTGAGAAAGTAAGAAAAATTTAATTTTTTTTTTTAAAAAGTAATATTTTAAAGCATTGGGCGTTGTGTTTGTGCCAGAACCGGGCGGCGAACTAACTTAAACCGGCACTGTGAATATGACATTTTTATGCTAAACAGTGTAATTTATAAATATATTTTTCCCGAAAATGGTGCATCTGAGCAGTTTAAATTTTAGTAGAAAGCTCTTAATTTTTATGATTAATTTTTTTTTAATATTCGTCCGAATTTGTTCCTCTATACCCCAAATGGTACAACTGTGGTTACATTTTGACAACGACTAAAAAATTATGTTATGTTTATTGGGAATTAAATTTATAAAAAATCAAACAAACACTTACAAAATATCTTATATACCTATGTATTAAAAAGTTAAAATGGAAAGAGTATTGAATATATATAACTATAGTTATAATAAAAATAAAATAAAAAATAACAAAAACCATTAATGTCACATTAAAAAAAAACGCATTATAATACATATTATGTATTAGCGTCCAACGGGCATATCTTCCAAAGCTAATGCTGGAGCATGATGGATTGTAGTATGTTGTGCAGCACGAGCACAATCACCACCAACAATGGTATTCTTGGCTAGGTCGATTATATTTTCCAAATATACAAGCCTTTGCTCCACCACGCCAGGAGCTACGACGTCTGGATTTCGCAGGTGGCTTTTTACAAATGCTTTAATCTTTGACCAAATTATTTCAATGGGATTTAGCATTGGGGAATAGGGACCTAATTTTAATAAGGTTGCACCAGTTCCATTAATAATATTTTCTAAATGGGAATGACAAGGTGCATTATCGGCAACAATAACCAAGTCAACCAATTGATTACCCGTATCTTGCCACCTTTGTAACAGGGACATAACCCAAGCGTTTGCTAATGGAGCAGTGAATGAACCTCTCCGGCGTTCCAAAGCTACAACTCCTGCTGCAGAAATTGCTCCAATAAGGTGTACGTTAGGACCTCTTGAAGCTGGAAGAGATTGTACAGCCCTAATACCAGCTTTAGCACTCTCCTACAGAATAGATTAAAATTTGTCTCATCTATCCAAACTACTTGTTTTCCCTGCTCTATTAGACTATTAAGCGTCTGTACATATATAGCTCTTTTATTTTTATTATCTATGGAATTTATAGTGACCGGCTCATTGTGCACCTGTTTTACTGTAAATATACGCCCCTCTAAGTAGTTACCTACGGTCGATAAAGAAACTTCTTTATTATAATGCTGCCTTATTTTCTGATTCAACTGTGTAAGTGTTAGGCTACAATCTTGTTCCAACCAACCAATTATGCCATCAATTTCTTCCTCATTAAGTAACTTTGGTTTTTTACCCCCCTTGGATTGTGGTCTTGCATTTCCAGATCGAACCCAATTATATGCGGTTTTATATACAATATTTAATTGGTTAGCTAGAGCAACCCAATCTTCACCCCTGTTTGAAGATATTACTATTCTTTCTCTATCCCTTTCTGTATATTTTCTATGCTCTTTTCTTTCAATTGGCTCCCGATTTACTATTTCTCCTCTGCAAATTGGACACATTGGTTCTTGTAGATGACTAATACACTTTTCATGGAAAAGATGCCTGCATGGCATACATCGTAATACCGGCTTTCTTAACATCGTCATTCTACAAATTCCACAATTTTCTTTAAGTTCCATATTATTTTTTACTGTTGTAGAATGGCAATAAGAATAGTATATTAAAGTACAAGTTGCAGAAGGCCACATATTCTCGCACGAATTCGAAATTTGGCCTCGAGCGACGAAGGAGCGAGTGGACGAACGAATGAGTGCGAGAATAGCCTTCTGCAACGTGGGATTTATACTATTTTCTCGATTTTAACTTTTATTTAGGTTTTTTTAATTGTTTTGTGGTCGTTGCTAGTTAGGGGATTTTTCTCGCAAAATGTCAGTTGGCAACACAAAATGACAATATTTGTTATCCTGCACAAGTACAACCTGAACTGCACTTTTACACATTAAACTTAAAATTTTGCATTAAAATGCATTGTTGGAGCAAACTTTATATTACAAAACAATAATAAAGGCTTCATTTTCAATAAAAGTAATGAATTTGAGGTTATTAATCAGTTTGACATTTTGGGGGTACCAATACTTAAAAACTAAATGTTACCAAAAATCGTTTAAGAATGAGCTTCATTCTTCAACGATTTTGCGTGCGAGAATATGACATTCTTACATAAAAATCGAGAAAATTAATTAAATGACTTTTTTGTTATTTGGTTATTTTGTCATGACAATAAAGTAATAAAAAGCATGTATATTAGCAAAATAGATGCATCTATATTTTTTAGTTTTTATTAGTTATCTACTAAATAAAGAGTCTGAAATACAATTGACAACTTCTTAAACACAATTGATAACATCTAAAATAGAGTTTATGTTTTATAATTTTAAAATGTCAACTTCTGAGTTCTTATTAACGCTTTCTTAAATACAATTTACAAATCTGAAATACAATTGATTAATCTTAAATGAAACTGATATCTTCTAAAATACAATTTACTAATCTGAAATTTAATTGATGCTTTCTTATATACACTTGGATAATTTAAAATTAAATTAATACTTTCAAAAATACATTTTCTTAATCTGAACTACAATTGAACTTTTCTGAAATACAATTGGAAAAGGTGTAGATCTAAAAAACAATTGGTTTTAGATTATAATGTAAACTGAGTTTTAGGTTTAGTTTATTCTTACTCTTTAAAGAGTATTCTTATAAGAATTAACTAAACCTAAACCGATAGGTTTGCCCATAAACTTTAAAGTTTATGGACAAGCGTCAGTGATAATAAAATACAAACGCCAATAATGAAAAAACGTTGTCTTGCATTGAAATGTTTTGAATTGATAGAAATTTGATGTTCGAACTTCCGTTTTTGCTTAGTATATCGATGGCCTAGGCGCAATACCTTGTATCAACATTTTGACAACTTCTTAGGAGAGACAAAAACTGTATTATTTTCTTTTTACAAGGCTCCTGTAGGCAATTTATATATATCTAGCTAAAAATCGTATTTTTTCACCACAATATTTTAAAAAGCTAGATGGCTGGATGGCGGGCAATGATCCACTTAATATCAGAAACATAATAACTCAATTTCGCCAAAATTGATGATACGAGGTATTGCGCCTAGGCCATCGATATACATATATACCTACACTGGCGAAAGAAATTAACGCATCACCATAAATTAATCATTATTTTGTTGTTAAATATTTTCCTAACCAATCATTCGATTTTGATGATCTTAGAAAATTATATTATGACTTTAGTGCTTTTATAAATCTTTGTTTCTTTTATATACGGGGTGTTATACTGGTACTTGATTTTTTGAAAAATTTATAAACACCCTATCAGAGCTGGGCAGTAATTGACTTGAAAGTGCTTGAAAAAGTGCTTCAAGCACAATAGTGCTTCGAGCACAGTGCTTGCAAGCACTTTTAAAATACAGTGCTTGTTAATTGGTAATTGAAGCCCTTTATAAAAAGTGCTTGGTAATTGGTAATTGAATTTCGCATTTCAAGCCATTTGAGTGCTTGCAAGCACTTAAAAGGCTTGCAAGCACTTTAAAGGGCTTGCAAGCACTAAAGGGCTTGCAAGCACTATCAGATTTGAGGGCTTGCAAGCATTTAAAGTACTCCCGAGCACTTTAGACTCTAGAGGGAAATGCCCTTAGTAACAACCCTGTGGTTTCATCATCATCTAATGCGGTGTGCGGTGCAGCATAAGCTTTAATGTGATTGGTTGGTTAAAGGCCGACTTGGCCAGTACCTTTCTCCTTCTTGCAGATAATTTGTACTTATTTTTTGATGATTTCTTCATTTTAATTGTTTTGCGTCATGTTGTGTGGACTAATAAATTAAAAACAAAAAACTTTGGTTTGGTTTGGTTATTTTAATATAACGATCATCCAAAAATGTTTCTTATTTTTAAAATAAAGATGTTAATTAATTGGGTAGGAAGCAATTGGAAAACTAAAAAGTGCTTGGTAATTGGTAATTTATTTAAGAAAAAAGTGCTTGCAAGCACTTTTTGAGTAATTGGTGCTTGGTAATTGAATTTTTCAATTACTTTTCTCGGTAATTGGTAATTGCAAGCACTTAAAGTTTTCAAAGTGCTTGATGCTTGGTGCTGGCAATTACTTTTTCAAAGGGCTTGGTGCTTGGTGCTCGAAGCACTTTTTTTGAGTGCTTTGCCCAGCTCTGCACCCTATGGATAAAAGTAGCAGTAAAAGCAAATTCTAAAAAGGATTGAACTATAGCCGTATCTATCATTACCATTCTCTTTTTTTATTCACCTTTTATCTCTTTGATTAAAGGAGATACACATTTAAATAACACTGCATGTTTTATTTTTCTTTTTATACACATTAAAGAAAACAGGCTGTTGTGTCTTGTCAAAATTATGGCATTTCAAACAAAATGTCAAAATTATTTAACTTAAGGTGTTAACAGTGGATTCAAGACTTTCCTGGAAACAACATATAAACACACTAGCACCTAAACTTTCCTCACTAACATATCAATTAAAAACATTAAACTATTACATTAACACCAAAACGGCCCTAAACATGTATTATTCAAATGTATACTCTCGAATTAAGTATGGGATTATATTTTGGGGAAATTCCACTGATGTAACAAGAATAAAACTCCTGCAAAAAAGATGCCTACGAAGTATATTTAATCTACAGCACAATGACTCGTGTAAACCATTTTTTAAAAAGTTTAAAATTCTCACATTAACTTCAATTTATATACTAGAATGTGTTATGTTTTTAAGGAAGAACTCACTTTTTTTATGGATAATTCTTAACTCATACTTATGAAACTAGACATAAAAAAGTTTTAATTCCTGATAAAACAAATTTGTCATTAGTTCAAAAAAGTGTAAAAAATGAAATAATAAAAATTTATAATTATATTCCACATCATATAAAAACACTAAATAATAAAAAATTTAAACTTGAAATTTTAAAAATATTACAACTTCAGTGTTTTTACTCCACAGAGGAATTTTATGATTATAAATTTTAAAATATTTTAGTTGAAATCGTATTTTAAACCCTATTTTACCAATTTGTTATTTTATCTTTACCTTGTATGTTCAATTACTGTTAATACTTTGTGTAATTGTATTGTATCATTATACAGCTATTTATATTTCTTTGTATTGACGTGTTCGTTGCCCAAGAGGCTTTTTTGAATAAAGAGTATTATTATTATTATTATTAACACATTTAACAATTAACATAATTAACAAAATTATCTATCTAAACTGCGCACCACTCAATGTGTCGCGACCCAAAAGTTCGTCCTTTTCCAAAACGACATAACTTTTTTGTTTCTTAAACGATTTTATTTTGGTCTATGATTTCTGCTAGCTCCATCCTCTGGCAATTCATGCTATAGGTATGAAGCTCATGGTTCTTCAAGTAAATTTTCTACAGGGTGATATGTTAACCCTTAACTAGTGCACTGAGTGCTCCATTTTTATTAAAACCTCTATAACTTTTTGCCGTTTTCTTGGAATTAAATGCCCTTTCCATGTAACCTATGACTGATGTGTCTACCATGCACTGTCAAAGGCATATTTAGTTAAAACTACTAATTTCAAAGTTATGGACAGAAAAGTGGAGATTGATTTAGAAATACTTCACTAAAACGTAACTAAATTTCAATTTTTGCAATGTAAAATATTTCTAAATCAACAAAATATGGAATTTAAAACCTAATGGTTTTTAAGGTATACATTTTTCTAAGAATACACAAATAAAAATAGAACGGCTAAATTTCATTCTGATTTCTTCTTTTCTGAGTAGAAGTAATAACTTTTTTGTTTGTTTTATTTTTTGTTATTTGCTTTTTGTTTCTTTTAAAATAAATATTGTGTTTTAATAAAAATAGAGTTAATTCATCCGAATATAAGCAAAAGTATTATTAAAATTGAAAACATTTAGCAATTTAGCCATTTTAAGGAGCGGAGCACTTAGTGCACCGCGCGACCACTTATGTTACAAAAATTGGCGCGAGTAGTTAAGGGTTAAACGGTGAAAAATTTCAATAATTTCATCCAAGCCCCGTTTGAAAGAAGAAATATGTCTTACCTTGAAAAGATTTTGAAATTTTTCGAATTGGAATCTTCGCAACGGAAATATGATTTTTTTTCCAAAAGAATACATTTAAGGGTTTTTGGTAGGCAATACACTCAGTCTTTTTAAGAACAAGAAGATAAGATGGTGAAAGATTGTTCCTTAAATAATTCTGAACAAGCGACAAGCAACAAATTTCCATTATTTTTAGAGGGGCCTAAGCAACGACCACTTTTTCAAAATGACATTTTGGTGAAAATTTGCGAAAACTAAACCTGAACCGATATTTACGTTCGTGATATGTTTTCTTTAGAATTTTGACCTCCTGATTGTGATTCAGTTGTCAAATTTAAGTTTCAGATAAAACCAAAATCACCAAGAATCAAAATTCGAAAACAATTCCCTGCTGCGTGTTTCTTGCATATTTATTATTAAAATGCCATTTGGGCCAAATTACTACAATTTGTTTGAGTGGTTGGGATAATATTACATAACTTACATAACCTAATTGTTAATAAAGTTAAATAAAAATATTTTTGTTAATTTTTTAAAATTTTATGCGAAGTTATAATCATAATCAAAACTACAACATTCAACAGAACAATGCAACAAACAATAACAATAATAACTTTAAATCTTTTGCGAACCGTTGATTTGGAGATGTTAATTTCCGTCTGGCATTGGCATTTTAATCATTTAAACTTTAAATGATTAAAATGCAAATGCCATACTTTGCTGCAGCTACGGGAATTAACATCTTCAAATCAACGGTAAATTTTAAAGAAAGAATGGAAGTAACCTGGGTAAGATAGGGGTAGGTATGTAGGTAGGAGGGTATAACAAGCAAACTGAAAAAATCAAGAATATCCCTCATAATGCGTTTTAAATGTTTTTCAAGAACTAATTTTCATCATTTGATCCTCGATTTGATCATTCCGCGACATGATAATAACGTACTAAAGATGCAAAACACAGTAAAAAACAGTAAAAACCAGCAATCGTATTTTATTGAGACATTTAACAGCCCGGATTGTTTTCGAATCTTGATTCTTGGTGATTTTGGTTTTATCTGAAACTTAAATTTGACAACTGAATCACAATCAGGAGGTCAAAATTATGATGAAAACATGTTACGAACGTAAATATCGGTTTAGGTTTAGTTTTCGCAAGTTTTTACCAAAATGTAATTTTAAAAAAGTGTTTTTTGCTTAGGCCCTCTAAAAATAATGGAAGTTGTTGCTTGTCGCTTGTTCAGAATTATTTAAGAAACAATCTTCCACCTTCTTATCTTCTTATTCCTAAAAAACTGAGTGTATTGCCTTCAAAAAACCCTTAAATGTACTCCTTTCGAAAAAAAATCATATTTTCGTTGTTAAGATTCCAATTTGAAAAATTTGAAACATGTTTTAAAGTAAGACATAATACTTCATTATTTCAAAGTAAAAACGATAAAAAAAATATTTTTTTACAAACGGGGCTTAGATGAAGTTATTGAAATTTTTCACCGTTTAACATATCACCCTGTAGGAAATTTTCTTGAAGAACCATGAGCTTCAGATCTATAGCATGAATTGCCAGAGGATGAGGCTAGCAGACATCACAGACCAAAATAAAATCTTTCAAGACACAAAAAAGTTATGTCGTTTTGAAAAAGAACGAACTTTTTGGTCGCGACACATTGAGTGGTGCGCAGTTTATATAGACTTTCTCCCAGTTCTTGTTGATTAATTGGTTGTAGTAGTAGTAGTAGTAGTAGTAGTAGTAGTGCTTGGAATTTTTTGAATTTCTTAGACAGTTTTCGTAATCTCTCTGTAATTGTTGCGTTTCATATAGGAGCAAATTTAATTTGATTTTTTTTAATTTTTTTTTTCTATTAAAAAAACAAACTTTTTTGTTTATACTTTAAATTTTTATGACCCAATTTATTTGTTAATGCGATCTTGGCCTTGCACATCTCTCGTAATATCTACATATGGGTGCAACCCCAGATTTTGTAAGTCACGAGCCGCCAAGTACAAGTTATCTATTTTTAAAGGTATGGTTCTTGACGAAGGTTCTTGAATGGGGAGTTATTTTAGAATCTACATATGGGTGCAACCCCAGATTTTGTAAGTCACGAGCCGCCAAGTACAAGTTATCTATTTTTAAAGGTATGGTTCTTGACGAAGGTTTTTGAATGGGGAGTTATTTTAGAAAAAGCGATCGATACAAGTTTTTATTGTCAACCTAAAAAGATGGAAGTAGGTAAACCATATACAGGGGGACCCAACAAAATATCAAGCAACACTGTTAAAGTGACAGATGAAGTGTGGAACCAACTGTTGAGAAATATGTATAAATAATCGGCAACATATTAATACACGTGGCAACACTGTAATGTAGATTGTAAACTGACAGATGACAAGATTATGATAGACACCATATTTGTTATATGTAATACACAAGTTACTTATATCAAACAACGACTATTATTCCACTGCCACATTTAACAGGTAATGGGCCCAGGTTAGCTCAGGTGGTTGTTGTGAAAATATCGAAAAAACAATCGGTTTGTGCATAAAACCATAAAAACAGTTAAGAAAAGGTGTGGTCGAAAAAAGTGGACGCCGCTGACGTCACATAAAAACCAAACAAACATTAAAAACAGTAAAAAAAGGCAATATAACAATGCACAGTGGTCCTCGACTAGCCATGAGTTGTATGAAAATGGCGCCAAAAAATGAGTTCGGATTTTGATAGGTATATCTTTAAGCATTGCAAAAATTCATCAAGTAAAACCGTAGCTGATCATTAACTTATTTTATGAATGTAACAATTTTTACATAGCCTTTAGATCCCTACAATTTTAAAAAAGTACTTTTTATTTTTACAGTGAAAAAAGGTTATTGACCAAAACAAATTCACATATATTCAATATTTGTTACAAATGTCTAGAAGAGAACTCAACAACAGCTTTCTTTAACTGGATTTGATAGCAAGGATCTTGTAAGAGATTTATTTTATATCGGTTCCAGTACTTGACAAACTCTCTATGAATAGATTCTCCTGCTTGCTCTGACCATAACCAAGTCCACCTTCTTGAAGAAACTGCAAAGATTAAGTAATATGTTCCAAAATGACGTGCAATTTAAGAGACTTTGAAAGCCCAGCTCTCTAAAAATTAGTTTAGTTATTAGTGGCTTTTTCACTTGTACCATGGTTAACCATGGAATACCATGGTATTCCAATTCTTATGTAAAATTGTCCCCTAAATCCGAAAATGTCTTCAAAAGTTAAAAAAAGTAGAACAGTTTTTGAGATATAGTCAATTTTCTATTTAATATGGAATTGACTATATCTCAAAAACTGCTTCACTTTCATCATTTTTAACGGTATTTTCGGATTCAGAGGACAATTTTACATAATAATTGGCTTTTAAATTTTGGGATATCATGGCGATAAGTATTGCAGATGGAAATTGAAATTGGGAGATTGGGATTCTGTAATTAAAAATTTCGACGATTTTGTATTACCCATAATAATTTTCTGCCCACATGCTGTTATGCTCATGGTTGCTTACAATTTCAATAGGGTTAATTTTATCATAAAAGTAACAATAAAATCGACAAAAATTATTAGATTTGTGTTTTAAGGCAAACAGTAACTGACTAAACCTAGACCAAACCTAGGCTGACAACTGACATGTTAATTAAATATTTCAGTGCCAACTTATCAATGAACCTATATGTAAACTTTTGTGACCTCCAATTATGTGCCAATTAATTTAAAACAATGGTCAAATGTAAACATAAATAAAAGTATCACAAAAACATATTTTTATGATCAGCTATGATTTGACTTGCAGCGTTTTTGTAACCTTGATATACATGCCTACTAATATCTGAACCTATTTTTTGGCGCCATTTTCATAAAACCCATGGCTAGTCGAGGACCACTGTGAATGGTATCTAAGATAACGTACAAAGAATTAATACAAGTAACAAAGCTATCAAGCAAAGAGGACTTTAAAAGCAGCAGGAATATATGAAGTAATATTAAATGGTTTACAAACTGGTGCAACTGAAGCAGAAACTAAAAATGATGCGAAGGCACAACGCATCATAATATCGACCATTTCACAAACTGCAATAACAGACATTATGGATTGCAGTTCGAGTAAGGAGATTTACGACAAGCTGATTAGAATATATGAAGGTGATACAGAACAATTAAAATGTAAATTAATGCAAGAGTTTTTCAGCCTAATATTTAAGAAAAATGGAAATATGTCAGCATTTATAAGTGACATACAAAATGTATTTTATGACATGGTCATATCAAGAATATTGTCATCACTTCCAGAAAAATACAAGTACTTTGTTAGTGCTTGGGAATCAACAAATAAAACAGAGAAACAGCTAAACAATCTGCTGTCAAGATAAGGTGCTATAACTGCAATTAAATTGGGCACTTAAAGTTTCAGTGCAAAATAGAAGCAATCAACAAGAATCAACAAATATACAATGCAGTATTTGTAAGAAAACCAACCATACATAGAGAAACTGCTTCTATAGAAACAAAAATAACCAAAATAAGAAACAAGAAAGAAAAGAAAATAATGAAAGAAGTAACAAAAACTCTGATTTGGCTTTCATGGTAAATGGAGAACAAAATAACAAAAATTTACAAGAAACATGGATAGTGGATTCTGAATGCACGTCACAAAAGTATTTTCAGCAGTATTAACACAAGCATTGAGTTAAACGTAAAATCAGCGAAAAAAGACATTAACATGACTATAGAAGGTGTAGGAACAATAAAATATGGAGAATGCTCATTAAATGATGCAAAATATGTTCCAGAGCCGAAAAACCTTTTATCTGTAAAGGCAATAACCAAAAGGGGTTTTGAGGTTATATTTACTGAAGAAAAAGTAAAAATCAAAAAAAATAAAAGAAATATCATAGAAGGGAAAAAAATGGAGGACTATACATTATAAAATTCAAGATAAAAGAAAAAGCATTTGCTTGTGCAACACAACAAAAAGGAGATACATGGCACAGACGACTTGGTCACCTTGGATCAGAAAATATGCAGACTCTACAGAAAATGTGCATAGGCATGGAACTAACAACCAAGGACAAATTCTGTGAAACATGCACAGAAGACAAACAAACAAGAACACCATACGACATAAAGCAAAACGTCCATTGGAAATCATTCATTTAGATGTATGTGGACCTTTTGAAACAAAAACTTGAAAGGTAAACGTTATATTATCACATTTTTGAACGATTACTCACACTTCTCCATGGTTTATTTGATGGAACATAAAAGTGAAGCCATAGAGTCAATATTAAAATCCATAAATTTAGATGTGATAATGGTGGAGTACATGAAGAAACGAGGCATAGTTGTTACTCCAACCACAATTAAATGGCAAGGCAGAGAGGCGAAACTTAAAACTTGATAAAAAAACAAGAAACTTGTCATGATTGGATATACAGGAAATGGATAGAGATTGTGGAACTATGAAGAGCAGAAAATTGAGATACAGAGGGACGTAATCTTCAATGAAGAAGTGAAAGATAAAATAATACGGATGTTTGATAAAGAAAATGAAGAACAAGAAGAAGATAAAGAAGAATAAGAAGGAGGCAAAGAAAGTACAGAAGAAGAAAAACATGAAGAAAATCTAGAATACACAATAAACACCGCATTTGAAGAAGAATATTCATTGAGAAGATCAAGAACAAATTTTGGGAAAACTCCGAAATATTTAAACGAGGACTATGATCTGGATTATGCTCTCTTAACATACAATGAAGCTATCACAGGAAAAGACAAATACAGATGGATAAAAGCAATTGAAGAAGAAAAAAGGGTACATGAAAAGAACATGGATATACACCAACAGAAATGAAGCTCATCAGAATGGAAAAGTGCTTAGCAACAAATAGATATTTAAAATAAAAAATGATGATCGGTACAAGGCAAGATTAGTAGTTCGAGGATGTGAACAAACTTATGGCGTGAACTACAATGAAATCTTCAGTCCAGTTGTAAACATGGCAACACTCAGAGCGATTTTGGCCATAGCAACTGCAAAGAAATGGACTTTTGCAAACTTCGACATAAAAACACCATTTTTAGATGGCACATTCGATGAAGACATATTTATGTAAATATGAGAGGGATATGATAAGAAAAACAAATCTGCAAATTACAAAAATCGCTATATGGCTTAAAACAGGCTCCAATGATTTGGAATAAAACTTTTACAAATTTTCTGAAACAAAATGGACTATACCAATTTAAAACAGAACAATGTGTATTTATCAATGAGGAAAAGGATTTAATAATTGCCATATAAGTGGATGATGGATTTGTGACTGGACGCAATAACAACAAAATAAGAGAAATAATAACAAAACTAAAAACCGAATTTGACGTAACCTTAAGTGAAAACATACACAACTTTCTTGGAATGGAATTTAACAAAACAGGATGGACTAAAAATTAAACAAGAACAATATGCCAAACAAACACTACGAAGGTTCAACATGGAAAACGCAAAAAGTGTTGTGATACCATTAGAAAACTATGAAATACCAAGTGAAAAAGAAAACAATACAAAATTTCCATACAGAGAAGCTTTCGGAAGTTTACTATATTTAAGCAATTGAACCAGGCCAGACCTTTCATTCGCAGTAAACTATTGCAGCCGATTTTTTGAAAATCCGAGCGAGACATCTGTAAACAACATAAAAAGATGCATGAGGTAAATAAATGGAACAATTGACAAGTGTCAAGAAGACAGATAACAGGCAAGCCATATACAGTAATGTAACATTCTCAAGTTAACATAAGACAGGTAACAGATGACATATGACATGTGACAGAAGACATATGACATAATCTTTACTATTATCTATTGCACATTTCCAAATTTGTTAAAATAAAGAGAGTAAGCTTCTGTCTTGCGTCCACTCACCGATATACCTGTTTTTACAAATATTTCCACGGGTATTTTCCTGGAACAAACACCCGCTTGTAGAATAGCTAAACGCCCGTTTCTCGGCACCTCAAAGAGAACGAACGATTGCTCGTTCCTACTTTAATATTCCACTTAGTTTTGAAAGAAACAGAAAAAGTTAAAGTAAAACTTTTCAACACCCTACCTCGGACGTTTAACATGCTGCTTTTGTTTTAAATTTAGATTTTTTAAAATTTATTACAATAATTTTAGGTAATTTTATTTACTACAACTTTGCTCTTGTGAGGTTTTAAGTGAATTAAAAGAATAGCGATTTATTTGACAAGAATAAAATCACCCCATAAAAGAAAGATGGCGGAGGAAGCAACCACCCTATTTGTTACAATTTTGCACTTTCGGGTTTCCCAGGAAAAGTTTTACAAAACTGCGTCGAAATTTACCTGTTCTTATTTTTTTTCAAGCTTTAGGCTATAAGAAAAGATGGATATACAGGAATATAAGGGTTATTTCTCTACATGGTGTCCCGAATTAGGGGGCCAAACTTAAACAGTGCATTCTTCATAGAAAAATAAAACTTTTTTGTTTAGTAAGCATGTCTCAAAAAATGCCCCCTAACGGAGCTTCAGCCCCCTTGAATATAGAAATAGAAATAAATTTTTGGTACTTTGGTAATTTGATATGCTGAATCTAGATCTATGATCAAAACTGTTAAAATTAAATTATATGCGTTTCATTTGGGGGGGCAAAATTACAAAAATAGCCCTAACTTTTTTCTAGGTTAATATTTGAATTTTTTTTATGATATATATAAAAACATATAGTTTTTTACGAAAAATAGGCACCATTTTCTAGAAAAATGCATTTATAAATTACTCTGCATACTATGCTATGCAGTGCATAGCATACACATCTCATATTTTCATTAAAACTTTGAAGTAGGCTTTGGGACAAAAGTGATGTTTGGGTTATTTGCTGACTTAACATTTATTGTAAAAGTTAAGTTAACATTTTCTGGCTTGATGTTCGTTATTTTTTTATTATGAAGGGGTTTTCCAAAAGGGATCTAGCTGATTTTATTTATAAACGTTATTTTGTTAAAATAATTTTGAAGCTCTCCCTTCTTTTCGACATAACTACATGTGGAATGGCTATTACGTATTATTATAAAATAAAAACACATTAAAAGGTAATTATGTATTAAACGACTAGGAACTGGAAAACACTAATTTACTTTAGTAATTGTTCAAATTTCCATTTTTTTGAATGCACATTCTGGACCTTTTTTGATATTTTGGGCCGATCGAAGAATTTCGAACCTGTTTATCTACTTCTGTTGGTAAATAATATTGCACATATTACCCCACATATAATAATCCAAAGTATTAAGATCAGGCGATCGAGCTGGCCAGTTTACTGGGCCACCTCGACCTATCCACCTGTTTGGGAAATTATTATTTAACCAGTTCCTCATATGCTGTCCGAAATGGGCCGGCGCCCGGGCGCCGGCGCGCCCCATCATGCTGGAAGATCATGTCTAACCGAGTCTGATAAGGAACATCGTCTGTCTATCAGTTCATTTTAATAATTATTTGCATTTAATCTATTGGATAAAATAATAGGACCTATTAACGTATCCCCTATGAGACCAGCCCATACATTAAAAGAAAACCTTTGTTAAAAGTTGGTCCTTCGAACAACTCTCGAATTCTCATTACTCCAAAAATGAGTATTATGTATGTTAAATGCCTTTCCTTTTGAAAAGGTTGCCTTATCCGACCATGAAATATTCCTTAATGCGTTTTGGTGGTTTCGAATCCAATGGCAAAATTCAACACGTGGTGGAAAATCTTCGGCACTTTAGCCAGCATATGTTTCAAGGAGAAAATTATGTGCTCGATTAAGTTTTAAATAAATTCTTTTGTCGGAATAAAATCTATGTCAAAAATTGATTTTGGTGTAGTGCCCACATTGGCTTTTTACTTTTACAAACGAAATCACGGTGACGAGGTCAGTTTTGGAAAACAAATCTATTATGATACTTATACCCAGATAGCAATCGTGCGTCGCACGTAGGTCGCGCGGCGTGGGAACGCACACGTGTGGTCGATTTCACACGCATATGAGTAGCATAGCCGTGCGCGCCCACGCGATGAGCGCAGTATGAGCGCACGACTGTGCTTATCGGCAGTGATGCCAGATTCTATTAAAAAAACAGTAGATTTCGATTTTATTCACTTTATAATTACAAAAATGATACAATCAATAATAATGAAATACCTAACTTAAAATTGCAATTTGCATTGTTTCACTACTATATAACTTTATAATTACAAAAATGATACAATCAATAATAATGAAATACCTAACATAAAATTGCAATTTGCCGTTTAAAGACGCACGCGTGCACTCACTGTGCGCGCATCGTGACTACATTTTGCTATCTGGGTACTTACAATTGATTTAGGGATATTAGTAATATTTGCCAGCGATCTTATTGAGATTTGAGAATTTTCTTCAATTCTATTTAGCAATTATTATCTAATGTTCTTTAAAAAACTATGGAAACAAAGTGTTTGTTTCCATGGTTATACATATTGTTTACATTTAAAAGGCCTAAATGTCAGCGTCAGTGCTAAATGGAAATAATTCTTAGAAGTAGTATTTCTACTAGAAGTAAAGTCTTGAAAATGAAAATAAAGTCCCAACTCAGAAAATGCACTAATAAGGTTGGATTTTTATTTCAGTCTTCTAGTAAAAATAATTTCGTCATTTATCTTTATTTTATTTCCTAAAAAAATAAGGAAAACATTTTATGCCAATTGCAATATGTTTTCCTGATTGTTTAATAAACATTTAGGTAGAGTCAGGGGCGTGCTGGGCCAGCGGGACACCGGGAGAAATCTCGGTGGGCCGGTGGTCCGGAGGGCTAAGTGGGCCGGTGTGCCGGAGGGCTATGTAGGCAGCATGCCGCAGCACGTGGTCAATTAAAAAAACTTGAGTTGAGTTGAGTTATGTATAAATATCATAATTATTTTACACGCCAGCCTGCCAGCTTTGTTTCTTTTTTCGAGATTGTATATTGTTTATAAGTTTCCTGAGCGATGATAATTTGTATTAGTGTTTATTTTAAGTGCAATGCTATATGTTTTAGCATTGTGTAAAATATTGTCTGGTTGTGTTTGTTGTCTGTTTGTTTTTCAAGAATTTAATTTATACTTTATGTTATTAATTATTAATAAATATTTGAAATTTTTTAACATAGTTTTGTTCACCCCCCATTTTTCGTGTGTAGTTTGCCGATTTTTCTGAATTTCCCGGGCCGGTCTGATATAGCCAGCACGCCCCTGGGTAGAGTGCTCCAATTCATGAAAATAATGGTGTTAGTGATTTTTTGAAATAAAATAAAAATGATTGCCAAAATTAGGTTTAAGTACAAGAAGACTAAAATGAAAATCCAACCTATTAATGCATTTTTTGGCGTTGGGGCTTTATTTTATTTTCAAGACTTTACTTTTAGTAAAAATAATGCTTTTAAGATTTATTTTCGTTTATTTATACCATGGTGCAGCTCCATTTATAATAAAATTAAACTATTGCCGTAGATAGACCATCTTAATATGATAGCTATAGCTGTACTAAAGCCGAGCGTATTTCCGCCCACTATTAGACAACCCAATTTACGCCGCGCAGGTGGATGTTTAAATAATTTAGCGCGTAATTTATGAGTATGAGTATAAGAGACGTATAACCAGCCCCATTTCCTCTTGACTCTCGAACCCCGTACAGGCCTATGTTTACTTACGCCGATTTTTGTTCTTCCCCAGCAACTGCACGGCTTCACCCGTGTTTGCTGGGTGCGAATGTCCATTGCGTTCCGTACTGTCCCCTATTTGGGGCTCGAGAGCGAGAGGCGAATAGTTATAATAGCCTTTCCCGGGTTCGCCGAGCCTATGCTATACGCTTAGTGGGGTATGGAGGAGGGACGGGAGGGTGTTGGTTTTTGGGGGACAATTACGCAGACTTAAAACTAAGTACGACGCGGAATCCCCCTAGACCAGTCGATTAGTATTACTCCAAACAATTGGGATTACTATTTGGAGTTGGGGAGTTGTTATTTCGCTGCAGGGGTGTAGTTTCCTAGTCGAGGTCTTTGTCTTGTTCGTTATTGTCATTGTCCGTGTCCTGGTCAGATAGTTCCTGCCCTTGGTAAAGTGTGTCAGTTGTTTTTAATAATTTTTGTCCCAAGCACGTTTTGTGGTAGAGTTTCGTCTTTCTTTATCAAATTCCAAAGCATTGCATTTATTCACTAGTCAAACAAATCACAAGCGCGATTATTCTGTTGTCTAATGTTTACAAATCTCGAGTTTGGCTATTAGGCCCTTTTTTTAATGTGTTAGAATTATGTGATCAATGTTAGTTTACTCTGTGAGTCCAGTGTTTATTTTCGGTCTCGATTGGGACCGCCTTACGCATTTGCTGTTGACAGACTTATTGCCCCACGCCGCGTGCCCTTCATAGGTTTTAAAGATATCCCAATAAACACTTTAATGATACCTATCACCATTAACATTGCCCGTGTAAGAATTTTTAATACTTTTTAATACAATTTTGCAATGATAGTAATTAAAAACAAAACAATTGTTTAAAGAGTAAAATATGTTCTTAACATAATCATATTTTAAAGTTATTTTAACATTTTCAAGTAAAATAAATGTTATGTTTAATAAAATGAATACGGGCAATGTTAATGGTGACAAATAACGGAAAATGTTTGCTGGGATCTGCCGAATTTATATTGCAGATTTGTATCAGGTCATGCATACTCTTAAAGTAAAACTTATCAGCTTTTTTTTTTGCGGATGGCCACCTCCCCTCTTCTTCGACCTCCCCCGTCCGTCCAGTGAAAAACCTCCAATGACAGGTGGCACCCAACTCATTCATATCACTCAACACTCCACTCCTCAATGACCGTTACACCATTTTGCACTCTATGAAAATGTTTGTTTCACTTATTAGTTTGCACCTTTTTTTTAAATTATTGTTGGTTTCATCTTTAAACTTTTACGTTTCAAGAGCTTTCCCGCACGCGACGTGTCTTCTCGAGCGCTGGAACCGAAATTTAGCGCGTAATTTATGTGAATGAAATTTTTTGTGGCCTTTTCACCAGCCATCTTTAATTAATAATTAAGCCGCTGTGTTGCGTTTAAATGTGTGAACTGTTTAATTATTGCAACTGCAGTGTCTTGATCTTGCTTAGGTAAGTTATTAAGACATAATAAGGGGTCTGCTCGATAATTGATTATTATTTTACCTTGCTTAGATTGAGTTCGTTTGCTAAGACTAATTGTAGAAGATCATCTGTTGGGTTATTAAAAGTGGAGTTGCAAGGACCCAGTGTGTTTTGTTTATATCCTTTATCCAGCGACACCCTCCTTACACCCTGAGATAATCGGACACCTTACTGTGTTCCGCTACAGTACCAATTTAGGATCATATTAAGATGGCATAATAGGATATTATAATGGTATTAAGATGATCATGAAATAATATATTAATCATTATAAGATTATTATTTGCCATATATGTACCAATTTGAGATCATATTAAGATAGCATAAGAGGATATCAGGATGGAATTTAGATAATCATAAAATAATATATTTACCATTATAAGATCATTTATTTGCCATAAATGTACCAATTTAGGATCACATTAAGATGGCATAAGAAGATATAATGATATTAAGATGGTCCTAAAATAATAAATTAACTCTTATAAGATATATATTAATGGCCGATATGAAAACTTTTGATGGTCTTATGATAATTGTATTAAGTTTGCCTATTGATGGTCACAAAGTATAGTTATTAAATTGAATCTATTAATGGTATTTAAATGGTCTTAATGTCCCATATTTTACTGCGATATCATAAATAAGGTTATTAAGAATCTTAAAGATGGTCTTAAATTATTTTTCTCTCACGAAACGATGATGGTCGTATACTTCGTTTAATAGGTGCGTTGTTTTTTGATCAAAATTAAACTCTTTCGGCATGAGTTGAGCAAAAGCTCACTCAATATGCTTGTTTGTTTGTGTATTCCTGTAATTGAGCCCGTGCCTGTTGTAAGCACATTAAAACTTAAAAATAAATAAACGACGCAATCGCAAAAAATAGTTCAACTTAATAAAAATAACTCGCAAATTCTTGTTGTTGTGTCAATAAAATAAAACCAAAAAATGGAAAAAAATATTATTGGTATCTACTATTGGGACAAAAGGTATTGCTAATAATGCTGTCTTTTTTAAGTCCTGCCTGTCAGATAAATTTAGCAATGGAAGTTTCATAAATTAAAACATAATAGTTAACTTAAATTATTAAAAAAGTATTTTTCGCGAGAGAGAGGATTTCAAATGCAAAGATATCCATCTTATAATCTTACCCTCTCTGCAACATTTTAAAGAGTCATTACGTAGTTCCTAATTTAAGTTTTGGAAATGAAAATGGTCTGGGAAAAATCTTGAATTATCAATAGATAAAAAGGCAAAAAACGTCACTTTTTAATTAAAATTTAGCCCGAGTTTGTAAGTAATTACAACGAACACTAATGAGAGATTCAGCCAGTAATTAACTCAGTCTACTAGATGATAAAATCGCTGGTGATTTTTTATTTGTCATGTTACACGTCCTTGAAAAGCAATCATTGCATAATGGAGTGTAAGGGCATGATAATAGAAACATTATTTTCCGATAACAAGTATTTATGTATCGTTAAGTTGCCCATACTTTTTGGCTATTAAACGGGGATTTTCTATTTGTGCTCTTGGTAATTTTATGTGCCGGAGTTACGGTTATTTCGAACTATGCACCTTAATCTGGGTAATACACGGAAAATTCCTTGGCTTATTTATTGTTTAATCTTCTTTGGAAAAATACAATGTACATTTATTTTTATATAAACCTATAAGTAACTACTTTGAACAACATAAAGAAGATGTAAAGGAAATTTTATAAATTAATTTATTTTTGATTTACAGTTTTAAAAACAAAAGAGCTATATGTTTTACCATATGAAACATTTATAACTTTATATAAATAAAATAAGCAGTTATATTAGGGATTGCAATCCGGCACCAATTTCAATCCGGTCGGATCCGGCCAAATTAGATATTTATTGTTTGTAATTTAATTTAATTATTAACTTTATGTGCTATATCTAGTATGGATTATGTGTGAATCTCTTAGATTAATAATGAGTATATTGTATTATGTTTTAGTGAATGCAAGTCTTATTTTCATAGTGATTGTGTGCATCTAAAAAAATCAGTTTGAATTTGCAAAATTTTGTCAAATCATGATTAACTGCAGTTAAGTGATCACTTAGCTTAGGATTGTAAACACACAATTCAGGAATACCAATTCTAAATGTTGTGGTAACTATGACACTTTGGTTTGTAACTTGTTAATAAACAATGTGCAAACTGTATTAGACATAATAAAACCAGCAATGATAAGTTAAAAGCTGACCATTGTGCTTTAGATAAAACATCCAATTTTTATTAAATATTTTAAGAATATTAAATCAAGAACAAAGTTTAATTTGAATCAATAGCAACTAATAGGCGATAATTTAAAAAAAATCAACAAATAATAAACAAAAAATATCCGGAGCATAAAGAAAAAAATGAATAAGTTTTATACTATGTATACATAATTAGTGTGACTTGAATAAATTAAACTGAAATATTTCTAAAGGCAATATTCTAACAATTACAAAAAAGCCCTAGCCAATTATACATAACTACAGTATTAATAACTCGCAATTAAGGTAGTTGTCGTGCTGTAAGCAAACCATCAGAAAATTTTAAATTTTTGTATACTTATTAAGGACATGACAATACAATTATCCTTAAAATTTGAAGTCGATTGACCGTCTATAAACCGAGATAAATTCAATTAAAAATTGGATAATTAACATGGATTGTATACGCTTTCTGTAGTTCTGTACCAGTTTCTTAGTTATAAAAAAAACTAACTGTCCGAAGCTTTCAAAAAACTAACAGTCTTTTAATGAATTTTTGCTGAGTTTAAAAAAAATAATTAAAAATTTTTGACCGTCCAATTGTTTATAAATAACCGTTTAAAGTTCAACAATTTGTAAAAAGTATACATCACTAGTGTCAGATAAAAACAACTTGGCAACGCTGTACGCGAGTATAGATATTATTTCCGCAGTAAATTCAAACACACTGATTCAGTCTCCAATATATCTATTGGTTGAGCATAAGCGACGTTGCCGGATTAAAACTTATGAAAATATTTGAAAGTATTACGTAAAGGTAACGTCTCCAGGGTACAGTCTTGCGAAAAAATTATGAATCACTTATCTACAAGCTCGTATACTTTTACGGTGCGTATAATCTAAAAATTTTTGACAATATTGTACTAACTACCTTAAATAGAGTGAATGAATTTAAAGATCATGGTGTTATATGGGATTTTAAACTTTCTTTTGATTCTCATATATATCATATGTCAATGCTTCTCTGGTATTTATTGTGCTAAATACCCGTGATTTTGAGGAACTTAAAGCTATCAAGATATTATTTAAATCATGTCTTGTCTAAACTTAAGTATTGTGCTTTAGTTTGGTCACCCTTCTATAATAACAAAATTAACCTAATTAAAAGAGTCCAAACGAAATTTGTAAGATACCTCAAGTTCAAAGAGACATAAATATGATCACTAAGCACATTATTTTGTCTTACTTAGTGACTACAATTTTGTAGAATTGATTTTATATAAATTGTTAAATAGTTAAATTGATAATTCTGATTTCTTGTCAAAAATTCTATTTAGAGAACAACTAAGAGCAAACAGTAAACAGTAACAATATGTTTATTATGTCACCTTTATTTCAATTGTGTTACTATGGAAATAAAGTTTTTTAAGACTTGGATTTTTTCTGTTGTAATTAGTTATTATTTGAATCTTTATGCATTTCTTACTATTATATGGTTTTAACCTATCCTGTAATTGGGCATCAGCCTGTTGGATTTGTACTGTAAATAAATAAAAATGAATATTTACGGTGAGTTTAAAAACACTACAAGGGCATTTAATTCAAACTGCAAAGGCTTTAAAAATGTTGAGTTCCATTAATACTTTTAAATTTAAAATTCTTATGTGCTTTTGGAAAGACCTTCCAAAGAAATTAAATATTATATCAAATCAATCAAAATAATATTTTCTTTAAATATTATTTAACTTACGCTGTTTTTAACTTATATAAACCACTTTTGTAGAAATTTGATGGATACTTACAATTTTCCTTTTCTTCTCTTGTAAATTCATGATTATGTTGATATATTTGATATATTTGGCGCTGGGCCATCGAAATTAGATGCAAAACCCTAATTATTTGTTATGAGTTATGTTGTTTATAAAGTAAAAGAAAAAATAAATAAAAAAAAAATATTTTTTTACCATTTCTAATTTCAAATTATATAGTTTCTTCATATACAGTACCAAATAAAAGCGCAGGGGCGGAAAAAAGTAAGACTATGTAATAGTTATTAGGAATGAGGCCAAGAAGTGATAAAATATTAAATAAAATTTACTTGAAATTCCTAGCGGTAGTTAAATAAAATATTGTTTGCGACTATTGGTCAAAAGAGGATCGCGTTTACCGCACTCGCTACCCTCGTGCGGCTAAATTCACTCTCGAGGAATCTTCTCTCTCTCAGAGACAGTCTCTCCTATTAGTCGCACAAAATACTATTTTTTAAACATATGATAAATATTTTTATATATGTCTCCTCCCTTGCACCCACGTCGTGCTACTGCATGTGCAGTATCGGTGAGGAGGGAGCAACAATCTTAGGTCACTTCGTACATGTGGAAAAAAGAACGCACCTATTGCCATGTAATTAAGTTGATTAGTGTTCTGCGCATCAATGTGTTTAGTGTTTTGTAATCAATGGTTAGGCGAGAGTAGGGTAATGAGGACCCCTAGCAGTTTTGTTCATATTTTGGTTATTTAGGTTTATGTTATTTTAGCTTTAATTGATTATTAACAAACACAAATATTTTAAAAATTATTTTATTTATAACAGAAGGAACACATTTTTATGAAAATAAAAAAAGTCAAAAGGGCCTCATTATCCGCCGCGTCGGGAAATGAGGACCCCAAAGTAAAACTGCCGATCTTTTGCTTGCACTTGAGCATCAAGAGTCTTAAGGCTTGAGTCAAGTCACATTACACATTTGTATCATATCGTTGGCCCTGCTAGATGCAGGAGAATCCTCATTCACATTTGACGCTGCATCTGCTACAGCTTCTTTAGGCTCTTGTATAGTTTCAAAAAGAAAAGGGATTTAAATTGGGATATGCAATGCATGGGTGGAGTGATTTTAACAACTTTTTTTTTTAATTCTAATAGTGACCAAAAGTTGTTACACGTGATCAATAACCATCAGTTTTTTGCATTTTTAAAAATAATGTATTCTTCTGCCCTCTACCACCTCCTAAAAGGGGTGAAATTTTGTATTTTTTTTCTCCAATTTCTAATAGCAAAAAAAATTATCTAATTTAGCTCAGATAGTCCCTGTTATTTTGTTTTTTAAACATATTATATTTTCTGTCCTCTACCGGCCCTTAAAGCCTAAGTTATCTAGTTGTCCGCTACCAATTATTTAAAGAAATTTAAACCAATGGATCTACTAACGGTAATTTTTTACATTATAATTATTTTAATTACTAGGTATAACAAAATGTGATTTATATTACTAATAGCAGCTCTTCGCTTGATTATTATTAAAACAAATAATCAACCCAGAACTCACCACGTGGAGGTGGCTGCTAAACGAGTTCATCCTTATTCTCCCGCTCTCTCAACTTTTATTGATTGAATTGATTTTTCGTATTAAATGAAGGCATTGATTCTCTTGATTGTAAAGTTACCCTAATGAATCCGTCTCTAGCTTGTAAACCAATCACTTTCGAAGAAGCTTCGGTAACCATTTTCACGCACCTTTCTACGGCTTGGGTGTGACATGGAAACGAGACAATATCTTTCAGTCGGTTATCACTATCTTTACAAACAATTATATTGCTAATTTCGTCGGTGGTAAATTTCATAAGTATGGGTGGAGAAGTGATTACCGTAGATTGCCAATCAATTAGCATATAATATTCTCCAGCATCAAATTTCAATTTCGGAACTGAAAAATTTCTAATATTGCCTTTAATATTATTATTTTCTGCTAATCGAGCCCTTAATATACGCCTTAGCCCTAATTTTTTACATGAGGCCTCTCATCTACCAACATACATAAGACAAGGTTTTCGGGATGAAGAAAATAGGAATTTCTTTGTATTACAGGATCAACAACATTTCTAAGCTCTGTTCTTAAGTAGCGACTTCTTTGAATAGTATTCCACACATTTTTAGCACCATTTTTACTAGATGGGTTAAACTTTATCTTTAACCACATTGGAGCGTAAACTTTTTGAATAAACTCTGTTAGGTCTATTAGATTTGTGCTGGGAGCATCAGTCGAAATATAAATCCTTAAAATTCTATTTGCTAAAGTCAGCCATCTGGAATGTGCTAGTTTGCCAGGATCTAATCGAGACAAATCTACGGAACATGCCCCATTTGATATTGCAGAACAGATCTGGTATAAGTATTTTTGATGTGTACTTAATTCAGAAAAATCTATATCGACTAAGTCGCAAAAAATCGGGTTGAAAGCTACTACTGGAAGATTTTGACAACTTTCAATTTGCTTACCAATTGGTCCAGAATATCCCCGGGGACCTGACGTTCCACCATCAAGAAAGGTAAACAAATGTCGTAAAGTCAACTCATTACTGTGTAACTGGCAAATTATCCATTGTAAAGGACGCTGTAATCTAACTTCAATTTGCGTTATTACTCCATTTTTTGAGCCTGTGTTCACAACTGTTCCATCACAACCAATCGCACATAAGTCTTCTAAATTGTAATGATTATCTTGTAAAAATTGTAAAATTGCGTCAGTTATACTTTTTGCAGAACCAGATAATGGTGTAGTATGTCCCATATAGAGCGATCCAGGCTCTTTTATTAGAGATATATGTTCTTCCATTATAGTTTTTCGGTGCTGTTTGCTTTCAATGGTTATTTGCGTCTAAGTTAAATCTTTTCTTCCATCGAAATATATACTTCGTATTGATTTTTGCTGATCCTTTTTCTGCAGACTTATTCTTTTCTTTGTTCGGGCTCTTCTTATCTTACTTCTGTCAATAACACTAGTTTTGTGACTTTCTGAAACCAGACCAACGTCTTGTAAAACAGCTGAGGTAATTGTCGCTGCTGCTCTGTCAGATAAACCGTACCTATCACATACTTTTGCCACCGTGTTTAACTTGATAATATTATATCCAGACTTTTCTTTTTGGGTTTGCTTAGAACTATCTTTCGATGTGGATGGAATTTCTGAATTAATGTCCTTCAAATCCGAAATGTTATTTTCACATTCGCTTATATCTTGTTCATAGGTTATTTTCCTTTTTTCTCCAATTTTTATTTTAGATTGTTTGACTTTGCATTCTTCGGCTTTGAGTTTTCGTTCTTCCCAGATTTGTAATTTAACTGTTTCCTTAATGTCAAGTTTTCCGATACACATTTTCCTGATAGTTCTTTGGTCAATCAGAAATGGCTGTTCTTGAATTGGTACTTTATTTTCTTTTTTGCATAAACATTTTTTAAAAGAGTCACATTTACAGGCACAAATATCAAAAAGGGTTTTTGCGTTGTTTCGAAATTTTTCCACTCTTGAAATATAATTTTCATTTCGTTTTGAGTTTGGATATCTTATTAACTTAAAATATTTGTCGTGATATGCTCTAATACACAGAATTACGCGCGTGCGGGAAACGACCGGAACTGTTGCTTTTTTCCATAATGTATTTATTTTATCCGCCAATACCTCGCATATTTCAGAAACGGTTGGTTCTTTTTTTGAGTCAGAAGGCTTAATTTTGTAACGCACAAACAAAAAACACGTTATAACATCTTGGTATGTCGGTAAAACTAAACCATCGAAATCTTTTGGAGATCCAAATATGGGACACGCCACTGCATTTCTCGTATATAATGTCTTTGAAACGCTCATTTTAAAACGCTGCTTAAACTTATTAATCGTACACTAAAAATACACAATGTTGTACCTTCTGTCGTTACAACACAACTATTTTTAGAAAACAAAGATTTAACCGAGACCAACCGATAAACGGTGATGGGGGTGGGGGTGAAGGGCGATGGTGATTATTTACACAGGTAAATATTTACTTAAGTGGAGCAATAATAATTTTATTGAAATTCCATGGATATATTGAATAAATAAATATTTTTTGGGTACATAAATCTACACCTATTTTACCCTATATTTAGGTGCTGGTAGAGGGCAGAAGATGTTGGAAAAAAATAAAAATAAAAACGACAAAAAATATGTGAGCACCAACAGCAAATTTTTAGAAGTATTACGATAAAAAAATGTACAACTTAAATTTTGCCTTATAGGATCGCTCCACCCTATAATATAATAATATAATATAATATATTATGCATATCGAAAACTTAGTGTCAAGATTAAATGGAGTATGTTATGCAATGCGAATACTTAAAAATTATGTTAATGTGGATACTATGAAAACGGTATATTTTGCGAACTTCCAAAGTCTCTTAAGATATGGTTTGATATTCTGGGGCCAAGGACGTAACACATTATCTGTTTTCAGAGTTCAAAAAAGATTGATACGCATCATGTGCAACTATATATATATATACATATATATATATATATATATATATGAATTAGTTTTGTTTTTGGTAAAAAATTATAACAAATTTGAATTACTTCAAAGTTTGAAGTTCAAACTGTTTCACATAGAAACTCAAACTTACATTTTTCTAGGCATAAATTAACAATGTATGAGAAAAGCTGCCATTATGCAGCCATTAAATATTATAACAAAATACCTCATCATATAAAATCTTCAAAAACCTTAAAAATCTTCAAAAATGAACTTTTCCACTATATTTGTACCAAAGAGGTATATTGTATTATTGTTCTTACACTTGTGGTATATTCCATTTTATTATTTATGTTTGACTTTTTCTACATACTGTTGTTATACATATATATATATATATAATATATATATATATAATATATATATATATATATATATATATATATATATTAATACAATTGTTATCTTTGTATGTACAGCGCTATATTAGAATAAATAAATTATTATTATTATTATAATTAATATTATTATTAAAGCTATTGCTGGAGTAGTCATCATCATAAAAAATATTTTATTTTTTTTAACTGTGAGGCAATGAGGACCAGAGGGGCCTTATTGACCCAAATTATGTGTAAAAACAAAATCTTCATAAAAATATCAAAAATATTACTAACGTTTTATAAATGATGATTTTGATAAGAAGTATTAAATATTGATTTGCAAGCAAAAGATGAAATATTTTTTTTAATTTAAATCAATTTTCAGACTTTAAATAATCTACAGAGACTAAAGACACCATTCTACAGATGGTTTCACTGTTATCTAAAACATATCACCAACAACACCATAATAATACGGTGTTCCTGATTACCCGGTGGACCAGATTACCCAACTCTTATTTTCTCCGTGTGGATTTCGTTTTCCAGAATTAACAATTTACAAAATATCTAAAATACGTAAAACTTTTTTCGAAATCGTTTTTCCGGAATGTTATTATCTAGATTCTATAAGGACTTTATTCCGAATTTATTATTTTATTCAAGTAATTCCGTAAATAAATGTGTAGGGGAGACCGGGGCAGCGAGGTCCACCGGGGTAATAAGGACCACCGGTCTACCGCACAGTACGTTTTAATTTGGCGCAAAATTTCACGTTAGTAGGTTGCCAAAACTTCATGTCAGACCATAAGCAGCTGTTTGAAAGTGCTACAAAGAAATCAAAATTTCATGGTATGTTGATCTAACTTTTTCATCGCAATATTGTCCATTCCTGAGAAAACTCAGTTTATAATAGTGATCCATATTAAATGTGGTTCAAACCTTACCTATTGGTTTACCAATGCTATTGCATGGAAAAATGTTACGAGGTGATTTCCTGCCTAGCGACATTTGAGATAATGAGGACCACTTAATTTGGGGCAAGCAGGACCGTAGATGCTTTATGTATTTATTGTGAAACTCCGTACAAAGAGAGTAAAGTTGGAGGGGACTGGGTCCAGTGCACAAGTTATGAGCAATGGGCCCACGAAGAATGTGCGGGGGCAGAAGAAGATGACTTTTTTATTTGCAAGCTGTGCGAATAATTTTTCAATTTGTGCAGGGCGCAACAGAATTTGCTTTTTTTTTGTTTTTATTTAATTAATTTATTTAATAAATTCGTTAAAAACTATCAAGAGGTATTATTATTAATGCCTGCAGGTGTTTTAAATGGTGGACCTTCTTACCCCGATACCCGGGGTATGGAGGACCAATGTAATAAAAGTGGTTTTATGTTAAAACATTTTTTTGGTTTTGTACTAAATTAGTTAGACCATATTATATAGGTTTTCGAAATATTGCTTATGTCTATACTTTCATATACAGCTGAAATATATTAAATATACACTTCGCGTCAAGTTAACGCACCACTAAAAATTTTTCACACTTTCAAAGTTGATTTTCTCGCGAACCGTCAAACCGAATTTGGTGATTTTTTTATTAAATTGTAGGTTTATTCTTCAGTAATAATACGTTTATTGAAATTCAAATTTACATTTTGAGTATATACAGGGTGCACGAGTGATAATAAGTTTGTTCCCGGAAATTTGAAACACCCTGCGGGTTGTACCAGCTCTAACATCAAATGACTCATATAATTAAACTGTAGTCCTATATTTTCTTAACATTTTGGTTTTCGATTTCCATCGCATTCTATTTTTTTAAATGAGATATACGGTTAAAGTCTAACTAACTCCAGTTTAATATAAAATGAAAGAACTTAACATAGGTAGGTCATGGAAGGCCAGAAACTGTCATTTTCATTTAAGTTCTCTGCATAAAGTTATTGTAATGGAGCGCCAAGTGAAAAATTGGAATCGTGATGAATGTGTAAGAATTATTACATTGGCCGAGCAAGGATTAAGCTACCGCGCCATAGCTCGGAGATTGGGATTTAATCCTACCTCAATATCCTGTGTTATTCGACGTTTTTAAGAAACCAACGATCATAACAGACGTGATGGACAGGGAAGGCATCGAATGACAACAGCCGTACATGATCGTTTCCTTTATTTGCATGCTTTAAGAGAACGATATGTAACAGCAAGAAATCTAGGTACGACTTAATGCTATTCATAATTTTCAAACAAGTGTGTCCACCGTAAGAAGACGTCTTGTGGAACAGAATTTGAGCTTCAAATTCCAGCTACAGGACCGAAGTTAAATGCAAATCATCGTAGAGCAAGACTGCAATTTGCCAGACAACATGTTGGCTGGTATATTAAGGATGGGTGCGTGTACTATTTACAGACGAGTCCAGGTTTTGTTTATTCAGCTCTGATCGGCGAGTAAGGGTTCTCCGACGTCCAACTGAGAGATTTTCACATTGTAACATTCGTGAAACCACGCTATTAAGTAATTGGAGGTTCTGTAATGGTTTGGTGAGGAATTTCCTTGACAGCTCGCGTGTTTGTGGAGGTACCATGAATGGTATACGATATACCGAGGACATTTTATCTGAGCATGTTGTCTCTTTCGCCCCGTACATCGGTAATATTTTTTTACTGATGCAGGATAACGCAAGACCTCACACCGCCCGTATAGTGCAAGAGTACTTACATGAGGTGGGTGTTAAAACTTTAGACTGGCCTGCAAATAGTCCGGACCTCAACCCCATTGAGAATTTTTTGGGAAAATATGGGAAGACGACTAAGAAATCATGATCCCTTGCCTGCCTCCCTTGATGACGTAGCAAATATGCTACGAGAAATATGGCATGTCATTGATCAAGGCGAGATTAGACATCTGGTTTCGAGTATGAGCCGTAATTGGAAGTAGAGGCAGAAATACGCGATATTGATATTCTTTAATGTTGGTTTTATTGATCTTGTTCACATTTTTATTGTTATAAAGGGTGATTCATTTAGACCTTTTTTTTTAAATTCTAGATAAAACGCATAAAATAGAGTTGGATGGCGGAATCTTTATTATGACCTAAAAGAACGATCTTTGACATTTATTTTTTTTTAATAATTTCATTTAAATGCTGGCCGCGTACAGCGTGGTCCATTCGGAAGGTCCAATTTTCCATCACTCTTTCTAGCATTGCGACCGGTATCTGCCCAATTACCCGAGTAATGAATGATTTCTCAATAAAGCTATTGTTTCGCGGGCTGTCTGTGCCGCAGCTCCGTCTTGTTAAATCAAAAGTCTTCGTCTATAATCCAGCTACGATTCAGGACTAAGAAGCCAACATTACTCGCCTCATTGGGCAGATACCGGTCGCAATGCTAGAAAGAGTGATCGAAAATTGGATCTTTCGAATGGACCACGTACGCCGTAGTCCCGGACAGCATTTAAATGAAATTATTTTCAAAAAATAAATGTCAAAGATTGTTCTTTCAGGCCATAATAAAGATTCCGCCATCCAATTCCATTTTATGCATTTTATTTAGAATTTAAAAAAAAGGTCTAAATGAATCACCCGTTACATATATATATATATATATATATATATATATATATATATACGCGTAATCTGACGAAGTGACACCATAAAATCAAGAAACTTATCGGAACGTTCACGCACCCGGATTTTTTGTAATGTATAAAGACTATTTGGCACCTATATATGGATTTTATTCATATATACTACTGGCGCCGTGAGATCATATGGAAATAGGATATAGAAATAAAATACTTACCTACTATTTTATTGCGAATTTATTTTTTCTTTAAATACTGGATTTTACTTTTAATTTGGCTAATGCTTCTTAGGCATTGTTGATTTTTTTTTTAAGTTTTATTTCTTTGCTTGATGGATAAATTGAATCTATACCCTTTTTTATATTTTTAAATGTTGTTTGTTCATTATGAAATTAAAAATATGTTATTTATCATAGTTTCATGTAACGTCAATATGTCCCTAATGCTTGCCCTAATGGACTAGAAAAATATTAAAATTAATATAATGACAATAGTTTAAAGGGTTATCAATAAATATTATATTATTTTAATTTTTAACAGATTTATAACAATTTGATTAATGATCTTACTTTAAAAATGGCAGTACCCTCATCGACCTCTGATTTCGATTCTATACTTGTGAAATCAGTTGCTTCTGTATATGAAAAAATATTACTATAGGTATACTATATTTAGTAGGTATATTAAAAAACTAAAAAACTAAAGTATTTTTTTTTAAAGTACACAGAAAAAATTAACGAAAAATTTATTATTTTAAAAATTAAGAACATCGTTTAATGATCGTCAAGAGTTGTTAATTCAATAAACTTTTATATTATATTGATGAACGAAATAATAAATTTTTGATGTTTCGCGTTTATAGTTTAATGTTGGCCAGTTTATTGTTTTAATGTACTTAGTTATTAATCTATGATAAAAAAGCATTGTGGCAATTACTAATAATTTTAATATGTACAAAAAATTGACGACAGCGGTTTATTAATTTTACGTATAGTTTTTGTTTCTATTATAAAAGATATATCCATTAATGACGTAAAAAGTACTAAAGTTGGCTATGGAAAACCCTTATGTTTAAAAGAGAATCATTTATTATATCGGATAGATAAAAAATACTGGGTGTTTCATTTAAGTTTAGCAAGTTATTCAGGTTTAAAGAAGTTAATGATAAATCAATATTTTTGGAACAACCTGTATATTTATTCTTAATAATAAATATTGCAAATAGTAGAAATAATAGCAAATCAAGTCATTCACCCATTTCATAGTTATTATTTTTTAAGTGACACAAGAAAAACCGATATATCTAAAAAAAACTAAAAAATATAGGTTCAGGGAATCTTTAAGAAATACGGATTATTTTTTTAAGTTAAATTAAAAAATGCTGTTTTGTTTAGGGCGTTTTGTATAAAAAAAACATAATTATAATATGCCACATTTTTTGGAAGCACCCTGTATATTTATAAATATATTTAAATATATTAAATTTTCGAAATTGTTATAGTTTATACACCATGTGACGACTTTGGTATACGACATTGATATACCCCAAATTTTAAATTGATTTGTCCAGTAGTGTGCCACTTATTTCGGTCACTTTTGAATTTTTGGCCACGTACCTTCAAAAGTGTAAAAAGAAATCTACAAAATTTGAGCCGTCTACGAAGATAATTGCCACCAAGCAGTTAAAATTTCCATTTAATTAACATGGAGTTTTTAGGTTTTTTTCATTTAGCAGCTTTTTAATTTAAAAAATTTAACAAGTTAACCATTTTTTTATTATAACTAACTTTAAGCTATAAAAACAATAATTTTTAATAATTTATCCTCAGTCGCGTTATCCTTCGTCATACCTTTAAGTCAAAATAAATTTCAACCTGAAAATTCCAGGGAAAGAAAGTGACTCCTTTTCCATAGGTAGGGGCGCCCATAGTTTTAATTAAGTGGCTCCCTAATATCCAGTAGTGGCGCTTATAGCCTATATTTTTTAGTTCTACTGTTACAATAGAAATTGCACCGCTGTTAAAAATATTATTATTTAAACCAAACTAGGGTTTAAATAATGATGTTTTTAATTTAAATTACAGTTTAAAAAATTAATTTTTTTTAATAAATATAAGTTTGTATAAAATTGTTTATTCAAATCAAATTTTATTTAATTTAATAAATCATTTTTTGTGCAATATAACGCCCTGTATTCTTCGGAAATTATCGAAATGAAAGGAAATGTTTAGTTTTACTATAGAAATATTATTACAAGTTGGTCAAAATATGTGGGTAATATTAAAATGACATAAAATAACATCAGAACACGCATAACTAGGTAATCCCGTAAACGATACATTGCAGTAAAATTTAGTCAATCCTATAGGAATGTGCAAACTTACCTGAACATTCAAGTGCTTTACCCAATATTTTGGCGGTCCTTGATGAGACACGTGGGTTTTGCAATGTTCCTAGGATTTTTTTAATTTTCAGAGAAATAAATAAAGAATTTTTCTACTACCACTATGTAATAGTCACATTTCGTAATGGCATCGTTGCTTAGAAAATTAATCTTTTCATTGCCAAGTGTAGTTTTAAGAGTATGTAATTAAAAGTGAAAAAAGGATTTATGGTGCCACAACGTGTTAGGATATACTGCGTTATGTAAAAAATTAAATAATGAAAATAGAAATTCGGCTTAATAAGATTTTTTTGTCAAAATTTAATGCTTTGTAAGAATTAGTCATGGATTTTACGAAAAAAAAATCTTCCTAGGTTGCAAGAATAAATAAGGTAAAAAAGTCAGTTTTCTGTGTTATTTAAGCGGCAAAACTTCAGATTCGATGAGGGACCTCTTAAAATTGAAATTATGAGCTCCGCTTTTAACAGAATATTTGTTCGGACATATTCTACGATATTTTGGGTGGAGAGCAAGAAAAAAAATATCGAGTTTTTTTGGCACACCCTAATATATATATATATATATATATATATATATATATATATATATATATATATATTGTTACAAAATAATAAGAGAAGATGGGGCTATAGTTTGATTATAAGAGACATATGCTGTTATAGCTGGCAGTGGCGGCTGGTGGATTTTGGCACACCCATATCTCAGTTATTAGACATGGGACCCACATCAAATTTATATGAGTTTATAATGACATTATATAGACAAGTTCGGCGCAAGCAGAGTTTGAATTAAAGTTTGCGAAAAAAAACCTCCTGTCCCTCCAAATTAAGATAATTCAAATTAAAGTGGTACAATATTTAATTCACTGAAGTTTATCGACAAATTTCAAATTTTATTAAAAAAATTCAAGAATTACAGATTTTATACCATTTCAATTTTTTTTAAATTTAGTAAAAGAAATAATAAAAATTATAAATGGTATAAAACCTGTAATTCTTGAATTTTTTTAATAAAATTTGAAATTTGTCGATCTTAATTTGGAGGGGCAGAAGGCTGGGGGTTGCACTTAAAAACTAACCTTTTTTATTGCAAACTTTAATTTAAATTCTGCTTGCGCAGAACTTGTCTATATAATGTCATTTTAAACTCATATAAATTTGAATACTCTTGCACACTGTATATACTCAAAACGTAAATTTGAAAAAATATTTTAATAAAGGCATCATAACCAAAGAATAAACCTACAATTTGAAATAAAAACTCCCAAATTCGGTTTGACGGTTCGCGAGAAAATCAACTTTAAAATTGTGGCAAATTTTTAGTGGTGCGTTAAATTTGACGCGAAGTGTATATTATAAAAAATGCTTAAGCGGTCCTCGTTGCCCCGGTCTCCCCTACTAAAGTGTAAAGGGTACAAAAGTTGGAGTACAAAATAGTTGAAAAAGAAATAAAAGATTTTAATGTTGTTCGCGATCAATATTAATAATTTAATGTAATCGACCGGATCCTTCGCTGAAACTTTCTTTCCGAGATCTATTTCAAAAATAGTTATTTTTGTATCTGCTTATACTTTTTGCAATTATTTTAAAGCTAAGAATAGGTCAGGGTGATGTTTCCTAATAACCAACAATAGAAAAATAAATTTAACAACCGATAAAGTCCATTTTTAGTGCATCTAAAGAATAAAATTTATATTTTCTTTTCTTTAAAAGCAATATTTATTGGACATAAAAATAAATCAGTCATATAATAGGTACAAGTAAATGAGTCATTTATACGGAAAATCGGCTCTGGGGAACCGGCATCAATATTTAAGTGGAAAATCTACTTCCTGTCAACTTCAAAACAAATGTTTTAAGGAAACGCAGAATGATAATAAAATACTGACGCCTTTAGTGATTGATGCGTTTTCTTTTAGTAAAATAGTAAATAAATGTTTGTGTGCAAAAATATGTGGTCATTTAACTTTGAAATGATTGCAACCGTTAAATAGGTTTTCCTGAAAATAAAAAGAATGTCTTAATAGAGACATAATATATCATCAAAAGTTTTGATACAAAACATATTTTTTATTTAAATATCAGAAATTTCCATAAATTTGATCCCAAACACCATAACGAGTCAACTCAAGTAAAACCGGCCACCTAAAAAAGTTTTTTTATGGATTTTAAAAATAATTATGTTTTTTGATAGTGGTATAAATAGATTATAATTATTATCCCCTAATTTTTTTTTCGAAAAATTTCACTTAATTTAGAAACAATCGTGTGTCAAGTAAAACAAGATGCAGATTGTAACTGAACTTTATTCGGCAGTGCTGGTATATATACATACGTATTGGTGGGGATAACCCCTACTATCTTCACATCCTTTTCCTTAGTAATTGTTTACATAAATCTTACAATAAATAATAAATTACATTTTTATTTTAATATCACAGTTTTTGTTACATGTTACATTTAAAATTTTATTAATCATTTGACAACATACCTACTTTATACAAACATTTTAAAATCAAGTTACATGCTACATAGTTCTACTTTTCTCTCTTGTAGAGAAAAAAAAAATTAAACATTTTTAATTTTATTTTGTAAAAATAAATGAATTATTTCACTTGGATATTTTATCTATATTTAAAAGAAAATCATCAAATTTTTTAGGTTTTATACATATTCTTCCTGATTTTGTAATTAAGATTTCTTTTGACTTTGAGGTGTTTTCATTAGATGCAGCACAAGGAGTTACAGATTTTTTACAAGAGTCTGTTTTTGCAGTTTGAGATTTATTCAAGATTGTTTTTGACTCAATTTTTTTATTTAAAATAGATTCAGTGCTTTTATTTGTATAATCAGTGTTACTCAACATAGAATTTACAATGTTTTCGGAATTTTTGGATTTTTCTTTACTTTGTTCCACATAATTTGTATTATGTGTTACAGAGTTTTCATTAAATACATCAGAGCTTGGTGGCTGATTTAAATCATCAAGATTGTTGCTAGGCAATGATGCGGCTGATTCCCCAAACGTAGGAATTACTCTGAATTTTTCAAAATTATGAAAAATGGTATTTTTTGCATTAAAATTGTCATTTTTAGGTAAGTTACTTGATTTTTCTCTGAATTCTCGAATAAATCTTCTATTTCTAATGACAACACGACCAGTTTCTGATTTTATTCTATATGATCTTATACTAAATTTATCTAAGATTAAACCTTTTTTCCATTGACCACTAAATTTATCTTGAAAGATTACTTTTGTGTCATTTTTTAATTCTGAGAGAGTTTTTGTCCCTCTGAGGTCATAATATAATTTTTGCTTATTTTGACTTTCTTTCAAAAATTTGTCATGTTTATATTTGTCAAAGAGTTTAGGTTTGAAATGAATGTTAGATTTTGGCAGCAAATCTCGTAAGTTTCTGTTAAATAAGATGTTAGCTGGAGAGATATTGTCGTCTAGGGGAGTATTTCTAAGGGAAAGTAAAGCCAAGTGGAAATCTGAGTTATCATGATAACATTTTTTTATGATATTTTTGGCAGTTTGAATTGATCGTTCGACAGCTCCATTAGATTGAGCATATCTCGGCGAGGATTTTATATGCTGAAATTCACAGTGTTTTTCAAATTTTTTAAATGCCAAACTGTCAAATTCTGGACCCCCGTCTGTCATAAGGATTCTGGGGATTCCTTGCCGTGCAAAAATTGACTTTAATTTTAAAATTACATTATCACTGGTTTGATCTCTTTTTAAATCTTCTATTTCAATAAATTTAGAATAATAATCTACGACCAATATAAAGCTTTCTCCCCTAAAGTGAAATATGTCTGCCGCTATTTTAAACCAAGGAACATTTACAACTTCGTGGGAGATCATGGGCTCCGGGAGATTTGATTTTTGAAATTGCTGACATGTTGCACAAGTCAATATCATGTCTTGAATTTGACGATTCATAAATGGCCAGTAAAAAGAGTTATTGGCTCTACCAATGCATTTTCTAATGCCCATATGTCCAATATGCAATTTATTTAATATTTCTTTACGCAAAGCTTTAGGTATTATTAGTTTAGTGCCTTTATACACAAGTCCATCTGCCATCGTTATTTCGCTTCTAAATCTATAATAAAATTTTATATTTTCAGGTACATGCTTGATTCTATTTGGCCAACCTATTTTAATTTGATTTTTTATCGCAGCTAACTCACTATCTTGTTCTGTCAACTTTTTGATTTCATCCTTTTTTTCGTCCGTTATAACGGTATACATTTACAAATTGTGAAATAAGGCAGACTTGAGCATTTAGCTCTATATCTATGTTTTCATCAAAGTTTTTGTTTTCAAATGCCCTTGATAAGGTATCAGCTATAATTAAATGTTTCCCAGGTTTATAAACAAGGTTAAAACTGTATTTTTTTAGCTGAAGAAGTACCTATGCGCTGAAGTCGAGCAGGACAAGAGTTAAGAGGCTTTTTTACAATTTGTACTAGTGGGGCATGATCTGTCTCTATTGTTAAATTATGACAGTTAAAAATAAATTGGTGAAATTTGACACACCCAAAATAAACAGCAATAAGTTCTTTTTCTATCTGAGCGTAGTTTTCTTGAGCTGGAGTAAAACTTCTAGAGGCATAGGCTATTGGAGTGTTATTTTGAAGAATTGCCGCTCCCATGCCCTTTTGGGATGCGTCAATAGTTACTGATTCTTTAGGATCAAAAAATTTCAAACAAGGAGCTTTAGAGATTATATCTTTTAAATTATTAAATTCATCATTGTGTTTTTTATCCCAAACAAACATGTTATTTTTTTTTAGTAATTGTCTTAAATTTGCAGTTTTTTCTGATAAGTTATTAATGAATTTTTGAAGGTAAGTACAAAATCCTAAAAACCTTTGTATATTTTTAATTGCATCAACTTTACTCTCATCAACAGACAAACCTTGATCTGAAATTTTATGCCCCATAAATTTTACCTCGTTCAATCCTATATTACATTTATTTATATTGAAGGTTAAATTAAATTCTTTTGCTCTTTCTAAAACTATTATATCATCAATGTAAAACCTTACACCTATTAAGTCTCCAAATATTTCCAACATTCTTTCTGAAAATACCTCTGATGAACTGACTAGCCCAAATGGAAGCCTTAAAAAGCGATAGCGCCCCCATGGTGTCATAAACGTACATAATTTTGAACTAGCTTCACAAAGTTTAATTTGCAAAAAACCTTGAGTAGAATCTAATGTACTAAATACTTTTGCCCCATTCAGTTCTGAAGTTAATTCTTCCATCGTAGGAATATGAAAGTAATGTATTTCAATAGCCTGATTTAAATATAATGGATCCAAACAAATACGTATAGAACCATTAGGTTTACGGACTAACGTGACAGGGTTTAGCCATTCTGCGCTATTTTCATCTTTTAAAATAATATTTTCTTTTTCTAAACTATCTAGACTTTCTTTAAACTTTTTTAAAATTGAGAAAGGTACTTTACGTGGAAAACTAGTTACAGGTACATGATCTTTCTTTAATTTTATAGAGTGAGGCTTTTTTAGACAACCTATCCCTTTAAAAATACTAGAATATTTCTTTAATAACTTTTCTTTATTATTTTTACTGATAAAACTATTTACACTGTCTATTCTCTTTATCATGCCCATATTAACGCAAGACTTAAGACCTAAAATGTTACAGCTTTCAATGTTGACAACATAGAACAGTAAATTAAAAATTTTATTTTTGTAAGCACAACTTAAAATACATTTGCCAACGATTGGCAAATAGTCTTGTGTATAGGACTTAAGCTTTATATTACAAGGCTTTAAATTTTTTAAATCAAATTTTATCTTACGTAATTCTAATACAGCAATGATATTGGCTTGTGCTCCAGTGTCAATTTTTATCTGGACACCCTAATCCATATCCTCAAAAACTGATTATGGCAGAAACGAAAAATTAATTAATTTATCAAGACACTTTTTAATTTTTAACAACTTAATATTTTAATATATATATTTTTTTTATATTTTTATTTAATCCAAGAGATCTTTTACAGGTATAGGATAGGTCAAAAATCATTTAACACAATAAAACAATGAAAGAGCTCAAATTAACCGACACAATCCAAAAAATTAAAGGCTAAAAACTCATTTACGGAGTAAAAAGCCTTACTTAAAAGTAAAGTTTTTAATTTGCATAAAAACTTGTTTCTTTTAAAGTTTTTAAATTGTGCAGGTAATTTATTGTATAAAATTGCTCCAATATAATATGGGTTAGATTCATACAATGTCATAGAATGATTGCAATACTGTAAATTGTTGCCATGTCTGGTTGGATAATTATGATAACAATTTTGTAAATTAAATTTGGTTTACTTTAACAAATTTCAAGATTTCAAAAATAAATAAGGAAGAGAGTGTCATAATTTTTTCTGAGATAAATATGTTTCTACAGGAGTCTCTGAAGTTTATTCCAAACATGCTTCTAATTGCTCTTTTTTGTAGGATGAAAAGTCTATTTACATTGCATAAATTTCCCCAGAAAATAATTCCATATCTAAGTTAGCTTTCAAAGTTAGAAAAATAAAATATTTTTACAACTTGCCTACTACTAATATTGCGCAGTCTAAATAAAGCATAACAATTGCTACAACATTTGCTACAAACTGCATTAATATGTGATTTCCAATTTAAGGACATATCCAAGTGCACACCGAGTAATTTAAAATTTAGTTTTATTAATTTACTCTCTGTGTAATGTGCGCTGTATGGATGAAATTCCATTGTTACAGTTTTTATTTGATTCATTGCTAAGTTAAATGATTTACAATATTTGGCGACTGAATTTGGATTATTATTTAAGTCTTCTGTCATTTTTTCGGCATTTTTATTTGATGCAATCATTGTTAAATCATCAGCATACTCTATATGAAATAAATTTACATAATTATATAAATCATTAAAGTATAATATAAACAAGAGTGGCCCTAGTACACTTCCTTGGGGAACACCCACATCAACCTCTTTTTCTGATGATTTCGAACCATGATACAATACAAATTGCCTGCGGTTCGTTAGATACGATTTTATCAAAGTATTGCAGTGACCACGCAAACCAAAATATTCAATTTTTTTCAAAAGAAGGTTGTGATCAACACAATCAAAAGCCTTTGAAAGATCAACAAATACCGCCATAACTTGTTCACCCTTATAAGATAAATCTAACTTTTTATAAATAATATCCATAATATCTACTAGTGCTGTGATTGTTGATCTATGTTGCCTAAAGCCATGACTATTACTTAACACATTAAAATGGTTGAGAAAGCTTATGAAAAAAATCGAAAGTAGAGCAATAGGTCTATAATTGTTTAGATTACTGGTGTCACCTTTTTTATGTAAACAAATAACTTTTGATATTTTTAACATATTTGGAAACCTTGCTTGATTTAAACACAAATTAACCAAAGAACACAGTAATAATAATAATAATAATCTCTTTATTGCCCAACATATAAATCCAATTACAGGACAATGTTTACAAAATAAAACATTAAAATAAGATATATATAAAAAAAATAATATGATACAAATAAATCTAAAAAAAAAACTTTATTAAAAAAATAAGAATAAACACAAATTCTTTAAATCAAAAATAAACTATTTGCAATTCTAATAAATGAACACAATGTACAGTTATTTATATCACAATCATTACTAATGCTATTATAATTTCTACAAATGGACTGCAAGGGAGAATTATAGTACAAGTTCGTTCTGGAAAAATTACAATAAAAATAAAAAGAAAAATAAAAAGAATTTCGCGACCCTAGCCTTGAAACAAAAAAATTTAATTGATTTAACAAATCAGGACAATCAATCTTATTGTTTAACAACCTAAAAAGAAAAATTAATGGTTTAGCTATACAATAAACACTTTTTTTATAACATAACTAGAAAAATTATTAACTTCACTGGAATTAGTATTTTTTAAGTTCATAATTATTTTAATAACAGTTTGTTCAGTAGTATCGTTTAAGTAAATAGTTTGGTTTACACCAGAAAGTTTAATGTCTAACTTTTCTTGGTAATTATTGCCTTGAATTATTTCTTTGGGTATATTAAGAAAATAGTCATTAAAAACATTTGCTATTTCTTTACTATCAGTTAAAGTAAGACCACCTGTAGTTTTAATATTTAATGGTTTCTTGTTTTTTACTTTGTTTTTAATGTTTTCGTCGATAACGTTCCATACGGTTTTAGACATATTTGAGGAATTGATAATTTTTCTGTCATTATAGAATTTTTAACACACATTATTACTTTTCTATAAATGGTTTTGTATTTTCTATAATAGCTTAAGTTAATAATACCACACTGCAAGTCTTTATAAATTTTTTTAAGATTTTTGGATGATTTTATTGTACCGGGAGTAATCCAATTATTATTATTTTTTTTATTAGTATATTTTTTGTTCAGGATTGGAAAGCATATGCAGTAGTAGTAGTCCAGTATATTAATAATGTTTTGAAATTTTATATTTATATCTTCATCGCCTAGCAAAACTGAAGACCAGTTTTCAAACTTTAAGTAATTAATAAATCCTTCAATATTTTTTAAAGAAAATGATCTACTTTTATTTACATTACTTCCGATGTTATCTTCTTCAACTAAGAATTCAATAATTTGAGTAGTGTGATCGCTTAAACCATTATTAGATATACAAAAGCTAGTTAATGAAATATTGAAGTTTGTGCATACATAATCAATTGCCGAAAGAGATTTTTTAGTTATTCTCGTTGGTTCATTAAAAACAATAAATAAATTGAAGGAATGAATTAAGTCTAGTAACTTTGTTTAAGCATCACTGTTAATTAATAAGTTTATGTTTAAGTCACCACATAAAATTAATCTAAGCTTGGGATATTTATTACTAATTAGGTTTAACACAGCTTCTAACTTCACAAAAAACAATTTTAGATCACTGCTTGGTGCTCTATAAACACAAATTATACAAAATAGACAACAATTTGATTTCATTTTTATCACAGCACACTCAAACACTTTTTCTTCATTAAATTTCGAGAAGCCTGGAAAGACACAACAATTTTTAAAGCATTTTTTTTGCTAAAATTATGATTCCTCCGTGACGAAAGTTGCTTCTAGTGTAATGACCAATAGTGTTGAAATTGTGAATTTTGATGTGATTAATATCTTCATTAGTACACCAGGATTCAGTAACACACATCACATCAATATTTTCTGTAAATAGGAATACTTCTAATTGTTCAATTTTATTTTTTATACTTTGAAGATTCTGATGAGCAATCTTTATATTTTTAAGTTTGGTGTGGGGTAGTTGCTATTGACTAAGATATTGGGATTTTGATTTAATAAAATTTATTTGTTTAACGTACATTGGACATTTAGGATTCTTTGAAGAGTGATCACAGTTTAAAATTGACATAAAACGTTTATTGTAATTAAGGCAATTGAGGCATTGTAATTTTGTACCATCTTTGTTACAGTCTTTGAGTCTATGTTGTTTATTTAATTGCAATAAAAATTCTGGTCTCTTCAACATGACCACCTTTCAACAACTTTTCTAAACCGTTCACTCACTTTTCCTAAAGTAATTTCTTGACACGCTTGCCACGGTGGTCCTCGATTAATTTCAACCAAAAAGTGTTTGCACCTCAGAATTTTTTTACTAAGTATATTTTTATACCATTTCGCAGCTACTAAAAAGGTGAAATCCCACATTGGCACTTTTTAAATAAAATTGATTTTTTGCATTTTTATATAAAAAAAATAGTTTCTATTGAGATTTCTAGATTATAAAGCTATTAATGTATATTAAATTAATATACATTAATAGCTTTAATATTATTAATTTGTGCAATAATTAAAAAAAAAACTTTTTTTGTTTTTATTTTTATCTCTATTAATATTAAATTTGAATAATAAAATAATAATAAAATAAAATTATAAATAATTACCATTTTCATACAACGGTTAAATATATTTCCTAATACGCATGATAGTTTTTTTGCACATAGTAGGCTTTTAAATTAACAAAAAAAAACAACAATCAAATAACCAAACAATTCCTTGTTAGGTTATTTGATTGTTGTTTTTTTTGTTAATTTCAAAGCCTAATATGTGCAAAAAAACTATCTAGCGTATATGCATAGTATACTATACTATAGGAAATATATTTTAACCGTTGTATGTAAATGGTAATTATAAGTTTATTTAATTATTATTTATTATTTTATTATAAAAATTTAATATTAATAGAGATAAAAATAAAAACAATGGCAGTTTATTTTTTTTTTAAATTATTGCATAAAATGGTATTCTATTGCTGTATTAAATTAAATAAAAAATGAAATAAAAAATACAATTGAAAAATTAAAAAACAAAAAATCAGTAGGTTATAATGATGATGCCCAAAAGCCTTTAAAACGTCACTTATTGTCCCAATACATAAAAAAGGTAACATCCTGTTAATTTTAGGCCAATCTCGCTTATAAGTACTTTTGCCAAGATTTTTGAAAATATAGTAAAAAGTAGACTGGAAGGCTTTATTAAAAAAAATAATATAATTTCAGACAGACAGTTCGGTTTTCAAAAAGGAAAATCAACCCAACATGCTATTGCTGATTTGGTGGCAAGAATATATGAAGCTGTTGACAAAAGTATTCCAGCGATAGCTGTTTTTCTAGATTTAGCAAAGGCTTTCGATACTGTCTGTGACAGACAGTCTGTCACAGGAAACTTTTGCAAAATTTGGAAAATCTTGGTATAAGGGGCCTGATGAACACCTACCTCGAGGACAGGATCCAGTTTATCAAAATTGATAACGTTCTAAGTGATCCACTTACACCAAGCTTTGAGACAATATTGGGCCCAATTTTGTTTGTGATTTATTTTAATAACTTGTTTAGGCTTACAATCAGGGGTAATTTTATAAGTTTTGCAGATGACACAACTAAGCCTCTAAAGGGCTATTTCTATTTATCCATTTTATAGGGAAATTTTCATTTAAAAAATTTCTCACTATCAGGGAATTATGTGCGGGGACACCATCTAATTGGTATAAGTTTTCTCTGTGCTAAAGACAATTCCATTAAAAAATCATGAAAATCATTTTGTGAGAAATGTAGAAAATTTTCTCCGTTGAAATTATCCAGGAAAAAGGGGACAAATCACCATCTAAAAGAGTATCTAGAAATTTTGCCTTAAATGCCTTAATCAAGATGCGTTCGTCGTCTGGATATTGTCGATTTAAATTGTACTTTCTTGGTATTATTTTCAACACGGCTCCGGTTCTTGCAAACAATTTGTTGATGTCACCAACGGTTTTGTGCCAAATTTTTGCACGATCATGATGACGCTGATTAAATATTCAAGCTACCTGACGCGTAGATCTTTTATTATCACCAATTAAGCGGATAATTTTAACTTTTTTCTTCAATTGTAAGAACAACTCTCTGATTTTGTGCCATTTTATTAATGCATTGATATATTTATTTATCAGAGTTATAACACTGTTTAAATTTTGACAACTCGTACGAATTGCCAAATGTCAAATAAAAACTTAGGTTAGAACTCTTTGATTGAATAGGCGTGATGTCTTAAATAGTAAATTAATTAATTTGATGTTCTGTCATAATCAATTTTTTGAGATTTTAAGAATATGGATTAAGGGGTTTTTGGGGATGCTAAATCTAAATATGATGAAAAAAAATATCTAAAAGAAGCCCTAATACCCTTTTGCCGAAAAATCGAGACCCTTTTACCCCCTAACACTGTACGCTAATAATAAATAAAAAAAATTACTTTACGGCCATTTCAAGCGCGCGAAACGCACGAATTACAAAACTGTTTTTATAAAAAAAATTGTAGATTATTTATTATATAATATTTTGGCATCAAAATTGTCAAAAATATTCTTCTTTTATAAGGTTATACATTAAATAAAAAAAACGCAAGAAATATTTTATGAAAGTAGATATAATTTTAATAATTGAAAGGTGTGGACGGGACAAAAAAAAGATTTATCTTGTCCCGTCCACCCCTGTTAATTATTGAAATTATCTCCACTTTTATAAAATATTTCTTGCGATTTTTTTTATTTAATGTATAGCCTAATAATAGAAGAATATATTTGACAATTTTGATGCAAATATAATATATAATAAATTACCTACAATTTTTTTTATAAAAACAATTTTGGGATTTGTCCCGTCCATCCGCTTGAAATGGCCGTTTAGCAAATATTTTATTTCTCCAACATACAGAGAAAATCGCATTATTAATAACTGAGATATAAGGATGGATTTATGAAAAGCGGGACACTGTATATTAGGGTGGAGTAAATTTTTTATATTTATTAATTGATTTTTCCTATCTAATTGTTGACTAAAGGCGTAAAATGAATAAATATCAAAAATATATTCCAATTTTTTAATATCTTGAGGTGGCGTATCAATCTCGAAGTTTTGGAAATTCTAAAAAAATATGACTTCAATCAAAGTAATAAAAATAGCATTATTAATAAATAAAAAGTTTATTTTAGTAAAATTAACGTGAAACGTAAACATATTTAACAGTAAATCATAAGCTTTAAGTAACTTCAGGAGTGTAGGATTGGTAGAAATGAGATCTTCTTTTTCGCGAAAATACTGACATTTGGTAAATATTTTTATTTTTATTTATTTTTATTGGTATCAAGCTTTAAGTAACTTCAGGAGTGTAGGATTGGTAGAAATGAGATCTTCTTTTTCGCGAAAATACTGACATTTGGTAAATATTTTTATTTTTATTTATTTTTATTGGTATCAAAATTTGGTAATTCTTTTCTGACTTTAATTCTTGTTCTGATATAACCATCTCTTGCTTCCGATCCACAAACCGAGACTGAAGATTCAGTATACTGGTTATAACCAGTTTTACACAGCGTTCCACTGCTTGGAAGTATAGGAAATGGTCACCTGAAGAGATCATATCGGTAATTTCTGTCATCGTATTTCATAGTCATAGGTGGTTCAGTTACCTTTTCTGTCGCCCAGTGAATTAACTCATAAAAAAGTAATGCTTCAGTAATTAGTTGTGGAAGCTTTAATTCCCGTAATCTCGATATTTTGATTCTTTTCTCGCCTTTAATATTTTCCGCAATGCTAGTTCTCTGATCGATAGATATCTTGTAGGTAACATAGCAAGTAATAAGTTTTCGGGATAAATAATTAGCTGAATATTCTTTATAACTATAGTTATAAGGCCTTTAAGTTTTTCTGTAGGTGTAATGCTCTTTTAGTCATATTAAATATGTGAATAGGACCATGTTTGCACGTAGGCTTGGATTTCATGTAAAACCACGTTGGGGCATACACTTTCATGATAAAAGTAGCCAATTCTTTTAGGTTTGCCGATGGATTTGCTGTCCCCGAATAATCCTATTAGCACACGTCAGCCCTAAAGAATGTGCTAGCTTTCCTGGATCTTTGTTAGCTATAGCTAACAAAGATCCTTATAAGGAAGTACCTTAAGATATCGCTGAGCAAATTTGGTACAATTTTTTTTGATCCGTGCTCAACAAACTAACATCAATTTTGGGCAATTTTACGTCGATTACTTCAAAATCCACTACTTCATAGTTCAGGCACTTCACCAGTTCTTTATCAATAACACCTGAAAAACTTTTCGGCACTGTTGTTCTACCATCGAGGTATGTGAAGTAAACACACAAACTACTGTAGAGGGCGACCAAGTTATTTTTCCACTAAAACGATGACAAACGATGTCCTCTATTTACCGCGGTACCATCGCATACTATTGCAACCAAATTTTAAAAGCACATTTGCACGAATTCTTTGAATTGCATTTACAAGTAGCAATATCAAATAGTTTTTTAGACTCGTCGCACAATAACTTCTTCTTTACATCATTGCGAAGTTTTTTCACGCCCTTGTACTTGTTGTAATATGAAATCAACCTCGCCACAACTTGTTGATGGCTAACAATATGAATCGAACTTTTATTTATTTCATAATTTCTCGATGACACAGGAAATAATTTCACACACATCTTTGATAGCATGGCTTTTCCCACCATTTAATCCAAGCAAATCATTTCTGACCAACAAATAATATTTAATTATATCATTATATGTCGGCAACATGTTTTCAGAAATTTTTTGTGGTCCACCTAATACAGGACATCGCCAATCTTTTGCATTTGCAACCGCTCGATTATTAAGTCGGTATACAAAAATTATTTATTGATTGATAGCGACGCGGTGAGCGCCTCTATCGGATGGGAGTATAACTAATACTAAACCATGGACATGACAAAAAGGTGAATATTGGTTTTATTCTATTTTTATAATAATTATCAGTATATTGATAAAAATCCGCGCCTAAAACAGAATTTTTTTTTCTTGCTGCGTGCGCCACCTGAAGATAAAGTCCTGGACTGAAAATTGTTGCATAGTTAATGTCATATGTGGTCAACAATAAATAATAAAGGAAAGAAGAAATACGAAAACAACATTTTTTTCGACCTTTTCACTCCACCCTACTGTATATGAAACAATTGTTTTTAATTTTATTTATTTTTTATTTTATACAGTGTGTATTAAAACGAATAGATACCCTTAAATAAAACAAGTGGCAAACCCCGCCCACTGTGGTAGGGATTGAATTATTTTTGTTTGAGAATTTATAGGTTTTATTTTTATCGAATTCGTTTGTTTTGTTTTAATGCATTTCTGCAAATAAAAACTAAGTATTGTTTAAAATCCATTAAATTCCAGTTAATGGCGAAAATGTATTTCTTAAAACCTATACACATTTCCCTACGACAGCGTCGGACCTACTGAACAAACACAGTAGATCAAAGTGCATGGCTGCATGCTGCACTGTTGCCATATGCTATTATTGTTTCCTAAAAGGATTGTTTTTCTTATTTTTTAATATTAAAAGTAAGAAAATTAACTAAATCAAATTATTTTTGACATATTATTAATTTTTTTGTTATTTTTAAAGTTTCAAACAAAAAAATTGAACTATTTATTAAATAATTATAATCTTTCTCTTCTGATTTAAAACAACCTGGCAACTATGGTTCGTAATTACGAATGGCTTGGTTTAAACCACGCCCAATTAAAGTTTGTTTCTTTTTCTCTGATCAGAATATAATTTGTCATCCTTGTCTCCAGCCTTACTTACTTGATTCTATACAGTCTGTATACATTTTTTTTAAACAATTTCTATTTTGGCCAGGTTCTCAATTTCATTATAAAATAAGATTAAATCCATTTAATGCGTAAAATTGTAAATTAAAAAAAAAGTTTGTAAACATCATTATTAAGGAAATTATGAATATATTTCTGATGCCGCCCGGCCACTAACGGGCTTAAGGGTTTCAACGCGCTGACTCTAATTCTAATTAAACTATTACTTATTATTAAATTCATTTGAAATAATTATTTACATATAATTTTTATTTTATTATAGGTATATATTATATGCACATGTAAAAACAACAGAAATTTTATTTGATTCTTTTTTATAGTTTTTTTCGGTAATCCTGCTTGATAGTTAATGCATGACAATGTATTGTTTTCAGTTTATTCATACATACTGTTTATTCACCAATCACTGGGCGAGTGGCTGATCCTTGATCTTGCTCACTTCCCAGTTCTTAATGAATAATGATGAGTTACCAAATAAAACCAAATGGAATTCGTTTTGGAACTGATTTATTATTTAAACTATTGATTTATATACAGTGCTTGCAAATCCAGGTCCGACCGCGTTGGGAAGGATGGTTGTTCAATACCCGCGTGAAAAGAATAAGGATAGAATGCCAAACAGAATTTGATTGGTCAGAGCGTCAGGCGTGCGTATTGTAAGCGCCTTCTGTTTGGCGTTCTATCCTTGTTATTTTCACGCGTCCTTCCCAAACCGGTCGGAATTGGATTTGCAAGCACTGTATATATTTCTAAATTGTGACGTGTTTAGGAATAAAAACAGTGGTACAAAAAATGTTAATTAATTACATGTAAATATAAAAACGATTAATATTAAATATGTTGATATTGTTTTAGACACTCTGGCGGTCGCTTGGTAGTGAAATGCAGCGCAAGGGATCTTCGTTCGATCACCTGTCGCTAGATGCAAACATTGCATTTCCTAAGCAATTCGCCAATTATTGCAATAAACTATAGTATTTAATTTTTTAAATAAAATTAAAAACTAGATTTTATTGAATAATTTTTCTGTTAAATCTGTGATTTAACATATTGGCGACTCCACAAGAGATTGGGATTTGGTGGTCTCTGTTTAATCTTGTGATTAAACATATTGGCGACCAGCAGCAGAGTGTCATTGAGATGCAGTGGTAGCTCTCTTGTTGTTCTTCCGGCGTCTTGGTTGTATCTGCCGCATCGGTGGGAGATGGTCTAAATAGCTGCCGTCTTGCAGCTGCCACTCTTCCTCTTCATTTTCCCATAGGGATACGTCATGTACGGGTGGCTGAGTCATTCTTAATTTATATGCCTGGTGTTCCTCCTTAATTGGAGATGTAGTTGGTTTGGTCCTGGCCTGTGGGTTGGTTTTGGGGCACCTTATCTTATGATATGGCAACCTCTTCGCCAGGACTCTGTGGTTGCTGTCATATGGGTAGCTCACCATTTTTTCGGGGTCGTAAATCCCGGTCGTTTCTTGCTGTTTAGGTGGGTTGGGGATGCTCCGGTTGGTTGAACAGCATAAAGGCGGCTGCTGACTCGGAGGTTTTCCTTGGTTCAGGCACCTTGGTTGATCCATAGGTGACTGGGCGGACTTTAGATCTTTGGACTGTAGGTCCAAGGTTCGCCGGGTGGACTGTAGAATTTTGGACTGTATAATTTCGGACTGTTGATCCATACGTCGCAGGGTGGACTGTAGATCTTTGGACTGTTGATCCCTAAGTGGCAGGCTGGACTGTAGATCTTTGGACTGTTGATCCATAAGTCTCAGGGTGGACTGTAGATCTTTGGACTGTAGATCCATCAGTCGCAGGGTGGACTGTAAATCTTTGGACTGTAGGTCCAAGGTTCGCCGTGTGGACTGTAGATCCTTGGACTGTAACTCTGGGTCGTAAATCCCGGTTGTTTGTGCTGGTTGATCCATGGGTCGCCGGGTGGACTGTAGATCTTTGGACTGTAGGTCCAAGGTTCGCCGTGTGGACTGTAGATCCTTGGACTGTAACTCGGGGTCGTAAATCCCGGTTGTTTGTGCTGGTTAATCCATGGGTCGCAGGGTGGACTGTAGATCTTTGGGCTCGAAGGACCAATGTTTATTGGTCAATTGGTTCAATGTTTGTGGCCGCTTCCTGGACTGTGCTACCAAGGGGGCTGGTGGTTCAAAGGGGTCGTAAATCCCTTTTATGTTGATGGCTGGGTGCCTACGTCGCTTGTTTGGGCGTAGGTCACTTGTTTGATATTCCTGGACTGGAGCTATCAAGGGCTGGTTGTTCGAAGGGGTCGTAAATCCCTTTTATGTTGATGGCTGGGTGCCTACGTCGCTTGTCTGGGCGTAGGTCACTTGTTTGATATTCCTGGACTGGAGCTATCAAGGGCTGGTTGTTCGAAGGACCATGTTTATTGCCGCTTCCTGGACTGTGCTACCAAGGGGCTGGTGGTTCGAAGGGGTCGTAAGTCCCTTTTATGTTGATGGCTGGGTGCCTACGTCGCTTGTTTGGGCGTAGGTCACTTGTTTGATATTCCTGGACTGGAGCTATCAAGGGCTGGTGGTTCGAAGGGGTCGTAAATCCCTGTTGTTCGAAGGACCAATGATTGTTGCCGCTTCCTGGACTGTGCTACCAAGGCTTCAGGAGTTGAAACTGGTCGTGCAAGGGATTCATGGACTCATCTGCGTGATTTACTCTAACTTCCATGTGAAGATTAGATACCATATCCCACTGCTTCCGAATTTCCTGAAGTTGGCAATTGCCGCTTCCTGGACTGTGCTACCAAGGGCTGGTTGCTCGAAGGACAATGTTTATTCACCAATCACTGGGCGAGTACAAGGCTGATCCTTGATCTTGCTCACTTCCCAGTTCTTAATGAATAATGATGAGTTACCAAATAAAACCAAATGGAATTCGTTTTGGAACTGATTTATTATTTAAACTATTGATTTATATATATTTCTAAATTGTGACGTGTTTAGGAATAAAAACAGTGGTACAAAAAATGTTAATTAATTACATGTAAATATAAAAACGATCAATATTAAATATGTTGACACTCTGGCGGTCGCTTGGTAGTGAAATGCAGCGTAAGGGATCTTCGTTCGATCACCTGTCGCTAGATGCAAACATTGCATTTCCTAAGCAATTCGCCAATTATTGCCATAAACTATAGTATTTAATTTTTTAAATAAAATTAAAAACTAGATTTTATTGAATAATTTTTCTGTTAAATCTGTGATTTAACATATTGGCGACTCCACAAGAGATTGGGATTTGGTGGTCTCTGTTTAATCTTGTGATTAAACACATACAAAACTAATTTAAAGTTAAAAATTGATAAACATTGTTTTTAAAAATATCCTTACTAGGGTGATTCATTTCCGCAAAGTTTTTGTTTTTTTTAGGTGCTCAAGCAAAATATTAATCTACCTATAGAAAAAAAAAATTTCACCAAGGTAGAGCTCTTAATATCAATTTTAAGTACTTGCAGTTTAAATTTAAAGTTTTCCCATTTAAAATGCATGTAAAAAAAATGTTTTTTTTTTCAAATTTCTAATGCTTACCCACCTTTGACAATATTGCAAATCGGTTTAATACACCTTATGGGGAATTTCACGCTCTTTAAAATTGCTTTTGAGTTTTTTTTTGTAACTCGCATTGGTTCACCAGTAGGAGTCGTCAAAGGACAGTTTTTGAAAAAAATCGTTTTTTTTTTATTTTTTCGAGAAAATTGCCAAAAGTAGTGAGAAAAAAGGGCTGATTCATAAAAAAAAAGTTATCCAACCAATATTTAATGAATTTACTGCCATTTTTATAACTGAAAACGTAAGAAATTGATAAATACCAACCCATAATGTTATTTAGATTAATTTTTTCTATTTATTATCATTATATTTCCCTACACTAAGAACTTTTTTAAAATTATTATGATTTCTCACTCATAATGAATATGAAAACAACACATAAATTCATAAAAAAAACAACAAAACTTTAATCGGAATATACAGAAGGTTATGTAACATATTTCAAATTTCGCTTAAAAAAATTAAATAATTTTCATTTATACTTTTTTTGCTATTTTTTATGAATTTATCTGTTGTTTTCATATTCATTATAAGTGAGAAATTAATAATTTTAAAAAACTTCTTAGTGTAGGGAAATATAATGATAATAAATAGAAAAAATCAATCTATATAACATTATTAGTTGGTAATTATCAATTTCTTACGTTTTTAGTTATAAAAATGGCTGTAAATTCATTAAATATTGGTTGGATAACTTTTTTTATGATTCAGCCCTTTTTTCTCCCTACTTTTTGCGGTTTGTTAGAAAAAATTAAAAAAAAAACGATTTTTTTCAAAAACTGTCCTTTAACGACTCCTACTGGTGAACCAATGCGAGTTACAAAAAAAAAACTCAAAAGCAATTTTAAAGAGCGTGAAATTCCCCATAAGGTGTATTAAACCGATTTGCAATATTGTCAAAGGTGGGTAAGCATTAGAAATTTGAAAAAAAAAATATATTTTTTACATGCATTTTAAACGGTAAAACTTGAAATTTAAATAGTAAGTACTTAAAATTGATATTAAGAGCTCAAACTTGTTGAGAATTTTTTTTTCTATATGCAGATTAATATTTTGCTTGAGCACCGAAGAAAACAAAAACTTTTCTCCCTACTTTTTGCGGTTTGTTAGAAAAAATTTAAAAAAAAAACGATTTTTTTCAAAAACTGTCCTTTGACGACTCCTACTAGTGAACCAATGCGAGTTACAAAAAAAACTCAAAAGCAATTTTAAAGAGCGTGAAATTCCCCATAAGGTGTATTAAACCGATTTGCAATATTGTCAAAGGTGGGTAAGCATTAGAAATTTGAAAAAAAAACATTTTTTTTACATGCATTTTAAATGGGAAAACTTTAAATTTAAACTGCAAGTACTTAAAATTGATATTAAGAGCTCAAACTTGTTGAGAATTTTTTTTTCTATATGCAGATTAATATTTTGCTTGAGCACCGAAGAAAACAAAAACTTTGCGGAAATGAATCACCCTAATCCTTACATAAATTTATAAAACTTGTCATTTTGTATTAAAATGTCGATTGCAAATATTTGTTGTAATCCGCTCGGTTTGGATAAACATCGCTCTAAACTTGGTGCTTTTTAAATTAATAATAAATGGAATCAGAAATTTCATGTTCTTGAAGGTATGTAAATCTTGTAAAACATTAATGTATCGAAAAAAAGATACATTTCAATTTACTAGGCCTACAATTAAACGTGCTTCCCAAGAAACCAAATATAAAGCAAATAATTGTAAAGATATAAGCGACTGTGAAGCAGAAGATCCATCTTATCAAATACCTGCCGGGAGGGCTGAGAAGTTACGACCCCCTCCTAGCGGGCTCCCGGCGGGCAACGTGTCCGGGTGGCGTGCGTAGGCAGTACGTTTTCCTGGACACGGCTAAGAGTCGTTCAAATCTCGAGGGGTCCTCTGCCCAAAGGCGCCCCTCGCTGCAATTGTACCGTCTCCTCCTTAGCATGAGGTTGCCCTCTTTGTGTCTGGCTTTCTAATGACTTCGCTTTTGTTTACGGTACTCCCTAATTAATTCGCATAAAACTACCGCCCTCCTGGGCATGAGGTTAAACTGCCTATCTGTCAATCTGGCTTTAGGATACTTTGCTTTCATACGGTTCTCTCTATCATACAATATCACATCTGCACTACCGTCCTCCTGGGTATGAGGTTAAACTGCCATTCTGTCAATCTGGCTTCTGGATACTCTGCTTTCATACGGTTCTCTCTGAAATTTTCACTACACTACCACCCTCCTGGGTATGAGGTCAAACTGTCATAGACTTCGGTCTCACCACATTTTTCATGTCCTATGAGACTTCAAAATTTAACAAAATTGGCTGGTATTTTACAGAGGTATTAGGAACTCTGTAGCCCGGTTAGGGCGTCGTTGAAGAGGGGGCCCAGGTAATGACATCGGGCTGTGCCCGTCGTTATTGCTTTCAAGTTGCCCATTATTCCCACTTATGTTTCCCCGGTCCCACCTTTTTTAACCTATAAGGCTTCTCAGGCCTGCATCCCAGGCATTTTTACGCATTACATGACACACATAAATATTGTATTTACAGATAAGTATACTAACATTTAAATATAAGGCAAAATGTATAAATAACCGCTCTCGGGCGTGTGAACCAAATGTAAAAAAACTAACACATGATTGTAATAAGCAAATAAATGAATTGAAAACAGCCATGAGGCAAGGCAGGGAACTGGGGAGACAGAGTGGTAGGCAGGGGCTTGGGGGTTGTGTTGGGGGTATCGCAGCTGGACGGGGACATTGTGCCTCTCCGGCGGCGATGTCCGCAACACCTGGGGCCTTCCCCTCTGTCTCTCTTTTTTATCAAATACCTGGAGGAAGTATTTCGGTAGCGAAAAGATCTATATATACAGGGTGTCTCACCAGCCATGGTACCTTAGACGTTTACGGAGAACGGCTGAGAATATCAATTTGAAATTTTTATAGCAGTTATTGTACAATTTAATCTAGGTACCTTTTAAAATTATTTTAAATAAAATTCCTCTTCCGGTTTAACCGGAAGCGACATCAACTTTTTTATTTCCAATGGAACACCCTGTAAATTTTTTTATTTTTAAATTCCTCATGAAATTCTTAATGAAATTGCTGTACCATTCCCTATACCTAAACTTAATAGTTTTCGAGTTAATAATTTTTTTCGTAAAATTTTGACAGTTGCACCTTCATTAAAAATTACTTATAACTTTTTTGATATTCGGTTTACTGGTATGCTGTAAGGATTTTTGGAATCTTAAAACATTGTTTTAAAGATTTCATGTCTGAAATTTTCATATTTATGATAAAAAAACAGAGAAAAATCGTGGTAAATTTGGTTAACTTCAAACATTAATAACTTGTTTATTTTCAATGATACGGTATGCATGTTTTTACATAATCAAATAGGAAAATAAATTACATTTCGATTGGTATAACCATTCCCTATACCTAAATAGTAGGATTTCGGAAATACAAGCAAATTTCTGTAAAAATCAAATATTTTGACATATTTATCTCAGATACCGATGAAATGTCAACGGAATCTCCTAGGCACCGCATTTTAATGGTCGCCATTTTGAACATTTATTAAAATAGTATTTTGGTTGTTATTTTTTCCATCGCGTTTTTTATAATTTATAATAACTAAATTCTTAAAACTTTGTTTATTTGTTGTTTTCCATTATTTTTAAAATATCTTCTTTAAGAAATGTATCAACTGTCAATCAATGACATAACTAATTTGTTGTGACATTTCATCGGTATCTGAGATAAATATGTCAAAATATTGGATTTTTACAGAAATTTGCTTGTATTTCCGAAACCTTACTATTAAGGTATAGGGAATGGTTATACCAATCGAAATGTAATTCATTTTCCTATTTGATTATGTAAAAACATGCGTACTGTTCCATTGAAAATAAACAAGTTATTAATGTTTAAAGTTAACCAAATTTACCACGATTTTTCTCTGGTTTTTGATCATAAATATAAAAATTTCAGACATGGAATCTTTAAAACAATGTTTTAAGATTTCAAAAATCCTTACAGCATACCAGCAAACCGAATATCAAAAAAGTTATAAGCAATTTTTAATGAAGGCGCAACTGTCAAAATTTTACGAAAAAAATTATTAACTCGAAAACTATTAAGTTTAGGTATAGAGAATCATACAGCAATTTCATTAAGAATTTTATGAGGAATTTAAAAATAAAAAAATTTACAGGGTGTTCCATTGGAAATAAAAAAGTTGATGTCGCTTCCGGTTAAACCGGAAGAGGAATTTTATTTAAAATAATTTTAAAAGGTACCTAGATTAAATTGTACAATAACTGCTATAAAAATTTCAAATTGATATTCTCAGCCGTTCTCCGTAAACGTCTAAGGTACCATCGCTGGTGAGACACCCTGTATATATATAAATATATATATATATATAGTCATGAAAAAGTTGATGTCGCTTCCGGTTAAACCGGAAGAGGAATTTTATTTAAAATAATTTTAAAAGGTAGATTAAATTGTACAATAATTGCTATAAAAATTTCAAATTGATATATATATATAAATATATATATATATATATATATATATATATATATATATATATATATATATATATATATAGATCTTCTTTTGAGCTGTTTTTTACTCAACGGTTTTAGTATCAGTATTTTATTCAGCTGCGTCAGTTGATTTGTATAACAAAAAGTTAATCCAGTACCTAAAAACAAAATTTAGTCACTCTGTTATACATTTTTTTTTATTTTTCTGATGGTTCTGGGTCTTAATATAAAAATAAGTTTAATTTTTCTTATTTATTTTTGAATCACATGAATCGGAATATGGTATTAGCGCGGAATGACATTTTTTCGCAACATCCCATGGAAAAGGCACTTGCGATGGGATTGGTGGATGTGTGAAAAATTCAGCGAGAATTGCTGGAAAAAATAATCAAATAATATCTCTTTATAATTGGGCTGTTGGTTACTTAAAAAATTATTAGTTTTTTTTTGTACAAATGAAGAATACCAAACCAACAAAAAATTGTACTAATCAAAGTATGAAAATTGTAAATCCATAGCGTCAATTGCATGCGTTTATACACGGCGTTCTCCATAGAGAACGCCGTAGTTTATACCACAAGAAACCAATAAATTAACGTGCAAAATTGTTTTGAGTTCAAAAGAAGCAGTAATAACTTAAATCCTAAAATTGTTTTCTGGGGTAAACAAAATTATTTGCAAAATAACTCATTTTTAATGCTGCTAAAAAAATTAATATTGATTTGGGAACCTTCTCAATCCTTTTGAGAAAAGTTCCAAATGATGATTAACCTTTTGAGCCTCATTAAATATGAGTAATTTTACAAACAATTTTACTAAGCCCAGAAAAAGTTTTTGGCGCTTGGTTCCTTTTCGATAAGCGTTATCCATTTATTAAAAAAAAACAAAACAATCAAATTATTGCTAAACTATCGACAATATTTTAATATTGTCGATAGTTTAGCAATAACTTAACCAACTTAAGAAAAGCTTAACATATTTAAAAAAAAGTAACTATTACAATAACAATATTTTAGTTTAATTAGGTATTTTTCTAGGTACTCTACTAGCTCTCGTTAAAAAAAATTAAGAAAACATAGGAAAAAGTAATAATAATTATTAATATTCAATGATTTTACTAATAAATTCTTTGACAAATATTGTTCAGTTCACAGTTTTCAATTAATATTTAACCAGTTAAAGACATAAAATAATATATTATAATATAAAGATTTTTTAGCAAAAATGGTGAAGAAAATAGTTATTATATATATTTCTGCCTTTTTGGGCTGAATTTATTTTTGTTGGCTCAGCGCTGCAGCGGATTGCAGATAAAAATTATGTTAAACCCACAGGTCTGTGGTTAAACCTTATATTTTTTGAAAACTAGCCTTAAAATTGACTTGTATCATATTTCATATTGACAAAACTATGGCAAAATATTAATAAAAATATAGTTATCCAATCTTTCCTTTCTTACTTTTGCAAAAACAATATGAACTAATAAATATATTGTAGAAATTGTTTTTTTAGTGCGATTTTAATATCCGAGACAGAGCAAACGACGACTTTTCATGTCCACCGTCAACGCCATTATTTTGTACCCGCCCAGGGCCCGACAGGGTTGCCAGAAATTAAAATGCTGTAAATAGAAGAATTAACTAGAAAACATAGAAGTGTACAAAATTATTAAAGATTTAGATAAATTATTTATTGCATTAGGTATAATTGCTAATTTATTAAAAATAAATATATAAATTAAAATAAAAAGACTAAAATAGTATTGATTTAACATTATATTTTAAATCCAACGCAATATATACAATAATATAAATTAAATTCTATATTTTACCCTTTAGGAATAAAAAATTAAAGTTGCGTTATTTAGTTTATATTAATGTATTTATTGAGTTGGATTTAAAATATATTGTTAAATCAATACTATTTTAGTATTTTTTTTATTTTATTGCATCCTTAAATTTTGCTTTAATAATTTAGTTTTGTGAGTACAAAATTTCCACCTGCCAAGTAAAAATCTATAAAAACAATGTCAAAAGAAATCCAACAGGAAATCTATGGCGCGCCGTTTTAGCATTTTTTAGATAATAGTTTAAAGATTAAATTTTAGCACTTTATTAATGTTATTTATTTACGAAGTTAAATATTGTTAAACCCAAAACAACTCGTTTTATAAACTTCTTTAGACACTCGTTTTTATTAAACACTCGCTCGGAAACTTCGCTCGTACCTAATAAAACTCGTAAATAAAATGTCGTTTATAAAACTTGATACATAATATACTATTATCTTCTCCTACATTGACGAGCTGTGACTTTATGTCATTTTAGTCACGGGCTGAAGTTACCAACAGTGGCTTTCGGGCATTTTAGTCACCGCCTGAAGTTTTATTATAAATTGCGAAAAGTGAGGTTAAATTCGTCAAATGTCAATATGATGATCGTTTTTTTAAACACTCGCTCGCAAGCTTCGCTCGTTCCTAATAAAACTCGTAAATAAAATGGCGTTTATAAAACTTAATACATTAAATACTATTATAAAATATTTGTTTAAGATTTACAAAATTCTGCCCAAATAAATCTACTTCAGAAATTATTTTTATTAAAAAATGATAAAAAAATTTGCAAAAAGTTATTGGAATTAATATTGTTTGATAGGGAAGTCAACTTTAAATTTATAAATGTAAATCTAAAATTTTAAACCGATAAAATTTTAAATTAAAAATTTATTTAATAAATGTAAAAACGGCGTGCGATAGAAATTCAATAAATTTTCTTACCCGATGAAAAAAGGATATACCTACTTTATATACATTTATAATGTATATAAAATTATATAGAATTATATAATTATATGGAATTTTATAATAGTATATTACACTACAAGGGCAGAAAGTGTGAGATTCCTGCACTGCGCGCCATGATGCCCGAGGCGAAGCCGAGGGCATCATGGCGCGCAGTTCAGGACTCTCACACTTTCTGCCCGTGTAGTGTATACTATTTTTCTTACTACCCTGCAGAAAATACGGGAAAAAATTAAATGTATATAAAAAAATTTGTGTCAAAATTAAAATCTGACGTTTAATTTAATTCTGACGTTTACATTCAAAATCAATCAAACTGTAGCGTTGTCATGGTAATTCAGCGGTGCCAATACAGTAAAAATAAAAGGTTGTATTTTAATTAACAAATTACTACTTTATAACAAATAAAAGTACCATTAAACACTTAAAACAACATAAAAAGTAAAAAAGTAAAAACATAAATTGTTTATTTGTTGTTATAATTGCAAAATTATGGTTTAAAACTGTCATATTTTTGTGTTTCTCATGTTGGCAGTACGAAATTTGAATGTCAAGCACGCGACTAAAAAATTTTTACTCCCGCTATTAGAGTGTGCGCGTATAGCTTGACCAATGCAAGAAACGTAAACTTTCTGCCGTGAAATCGGGGACGAAACAACGTATTTTGAGTCGAGGTAGTAAGAAAAATTATTTGTCTCTTTTAAGGCCCTATATAATTCTAATAAATTTTATATAATTATAAATAATTGTATATAATTATATACAATTTCGGCTGAAGGACTACGGTCAATAGCCTTTGAACTTGGTTTTAGTTCAATAAAGCATTATTATTATATACAATTAGGTAGGTATATATAAGTCTATTGTAAGGCCCTATTATATAACATAGTTCTATAACATTTTATATAATTTCATTTAATTATATATAATTCTACTCTCTAAAAATGAATTAGTCAAAAATGACTAATTTAATAGTTATTAGTGGCTGCTTTTTCACTTGTACCATGGTTAACGGTTAACTTAACCATGGAATACCATGGTATCCCAAAATTTAACAGCCAATTCTTATGTAAAATTGTCCCCTGAATACCGTCAAAAATTATGAAAGTGGAGCAGTTTTTGAGATATAGTCAATTCCATATTAAATGTAGAGAGTATATAGATTATATATAATTATATTCAATACTCTATATTAAACTAAATTAAATACTAAAAAGTATGTAATTATATAGAATTATGTACAACTCTCTCTAAGTCTCTTTTTAGGATTGAAATTTTTTATATAATTACATACTAGTATAATGTCATATGGGGCAAAACACCTCAAGTGTTTCCACCTAAAAATGATGTTGTCTCCGAATTTAACAAAACTTTGCCAAATAATTGTCCTATTGGACTACCTTAATTTTACAAATGGGGGGCAAAAAGGATTAGCGGGTTGCAGAGATACAGGGGCCTGAAAATTATTTTTTTCTCGTGCGCTTAAAAGACGTCGAAATATTCATGTATATAATAATTTTTTTTTTAAATTGATAATCAACATATCCTATAGCATTTTTTCCACGCTTTACGATAAAAATGGTCTCGAAAGCGAGAAAAAATGTTTTGGTTATAAAAAAACGATTTTAAAAATATATTTGTTTTTTTCTCAAAATGCGACCCATTTGATTTTTTTTAAATTAATATGAAAAGAAAGCTTTTTCAATTCCCTAAATTTTGATGTAATATGAAGATGGGATCCCAAGAATAAGTAGAAAAAAATAAGGGTTGAAGCGCGTAGGGACCGTGCGGCGAGCAACTACTATAGTATACCTATTGCAGCGGTGCTCGGTCTACTACTTAGTGGATTAATTTGAGAGGGTCAATACAACTTTTAAAATTATTTTTATATAGAAATAAATGTATTTTTCGTTGGGTTTAAGTCAAAACAGCACAAGCGCCAAATTTTTTTTTTTTTAGAAGAAGGTCGATAGAGAGTTTAACACTTTCAATCTAAAAGTAGAACAGAGGAGACTCAATTATCTATTGTGTAGTTTGTTTTTAATTTAAAACATTACAATTAAAAAAAAACAATTTTAATACCAAAATAGTAAAGTTTATGACTAAAAAATAAACACAATTTATATGAATGCATCCCAAATTACGCAAATCTAATTTCTAATCGACCGATATTACTCCAAAACAATGATCTCTAAATACAGTAACTTATTCCATTATCGCTGAAATAATTCATATCGGGACATATTTGAGACGTTAATTGGTACACAGAGTTTAATCAGAGCAGCTTGTGGACAAACAGAGGCCTCTCACAAACGGCCAGTTACCAGGAGAACAAGAGTAAGAACACAGAGTGCCGGGTCAGTTCTCTAGAGATTTACCATTGTTGCCGGTGTTGCTCTTAGCATTAATTTAATCAAAATTACAATACAACCGACCTTTCGCCAATATCAATTCCAATCAGAATCTTTGATAAAAGGTTTAATCGTTTGGTTATTTTTAAAACAAAATCGTTTAACAATGTTGTCTTCTATAGCAAATGATACATTAAATATTTTTTCTTTTTAAAATATATTTACAACTTTTAGATTAGCATAAAATTTTTAGATTAGTTTAAAATTAATTAATTAGTAATTGAGTCCTAAAGTTGACGAAGTTCGATTAAATAAAAGAGTTGTTTTTGAACTGCAAACGCTTCTGTCTATTTGAAAAGGCTTTGTAATTTATGTTCGATAATATTTCACAAATCATCAAGTATACACAGAGAATCTGTATTTAGAGGTTATGCCCTTTAGCTTACTCATCTCAACTCATCGCTTGAATCATTTATATCGTTATAGGTACCTATTCTTTTTTAATTTTTCTTTATGTCTTCTTTCACTCGTACATTTATATTTGTACCAGTTTACGTCATCATACGTATTTACTTTAGATATTTGTTATTGACTTAATTCATACCATCTTTCCATAGACATAATATTACATTTTCTACGAACATTAAATGTTCAAATTTTGTTTAATTAATAATTTTGTTTTTTCTTCAAATATATCAGGAACTCAATCAATAGATTTCAACATAAACTAAGAAGACTTCGAAATATACCTAATTAATTTAAATACCTTAAAAACGTATTACTTTTCGCATATTCACTGTCTGTGGACGATGGAATTAAATCGGTGAGATTAAAAACAGTAAAAGTCCAAAAAATTTATTTTGACAAATCATTTTCTAAAATCAATTTAAAAGTTTAAAATGCATTTTTGTGAGAAGATATATTTTGTTTTATAAAATTTGATTATTATATTTTATAAAGTAGGTAGTTAAAATATTCTCACAAAAATACATTTTGAACTATAAAACTGATTTTATAAAATTTGTCCAAATTTTAACTTTTGGACAGTTCTTAATCTCAACGATTCAATTATAGTCTGTGGTTCCTGGCGAGGCCTCGGCAGAAATGAATATGGTTTTTAAATTGCAGAAGCGGGCGGTTAGAATTATGTTGAGTTTAAGCAATAATACTAGCTGCAAAAAATTATTATAAAAAATTAAATATTTTTAAGGTACCTAGCATATTTATCTACAACATACTACTTTATGGCAAAGCTAACCTGATAAACTTCGGTAAAATAAACACTAACCACAAGTATGACACCAGAAATACGAATGTGTTCTACCATCCCACAAAACTACAAATTATATATATATATATATTTAGCTATTATATATTTTAACCACTTAACAGACAATTTAAAAAATCTTTGGCCGGCGGAGAAATTCTTTACGAACACTCGGTTCGTCTTGGGGCCTCCGTCTATTAATAATAATAATAATAATAATAATAATAATAAACTTTATTAGCCCAACAGGGTTTCCCCCAATTACAGGACAAAATACATGGTAGGTAAATATTCCAATTTTACATTGTATATATATACAAATTTATACACAAATAAATGACTATTTAAATAGCATGTATTGGAGTTTTTGCATATCACGTTAATTGGAGCTCGATTCATCAAATTTGTTCTTGAAGTTGGAAGTTTAAACGAATTGAATGATCTTAAGTTAATTCTAGGTACGTTGATGTTTAATTTGGACAGAAGATATGGACAGTCGATTTGGTTGCGTAGAAGTTGGTATTCTGTATTTGGCGTCTTGTTTTTAAATCTTTTATGTTTAGATGAAGAGAGAGATCGTCCAAACAAGCACCTCTATCAGGGTATGTTCCATATAATCTAAACGACATATATTTTAGGAATCTGCGTTGTATAAGATCCAATTCAAGAATATGACAAGTATAATAAGGATTCCAAATAAGGCTTGCATATTCTAATTTACTAATTACAAACGTATAACATTTTTATTATACTTAAATCAGTGAACTCCTTGGAGGATCTGAAGTTACAGATTATGTTATTGGCATCAGTACAATTTTCCAAGAAAGGCCAGTATTATAATGATTTATAAAGTTTGCTTTTTTAAATTGGTACGTAGGAATTTTGTTTATAGGAAAGTTGTTTAAAGTAACACCAGTATATGTTATGTTTGCACATAAAGCAGGATGATAATAGTCTTCAGGAACGAATGGAAAATCAGAGTGCTTGACATCAATGTCCTTTTCGAGATTTGATAAAATTAAGTCTAGCAACTTTTGATCATTATTGAATATATTATTGAATTGTATAAGTTGGTGAATATTACATAATAGTTTTACATAAGAAGTTTTTGTGCAGTTTAAGTTGGATGGATGATAAAAGTTTGGTAGGTTAAAGTCACCTATTATTAAGACATTTTCATTCAATAGAAATGGTTCTAGAGCATCGATAAAGGTTTCCATGTCATTTGAAGATATATTGGGAGGTATATACAGTAAACATAGTTTAAATTTAAATGGTTTTTTACATTCACAGATAAGTAAGTCTACTAAGGGAACTAATGAAGATATTTCTGATGTGTCAATTTGGGAGAATTGGATATTATCCGAAAAAGCTGCTAATACACCACCCCCACGGGAGCGGTTGACGGCTGTGAAATTTCTATCCATACGCACAATTGTGTAATTAGGAGAAAATAATTCAGAGCTTAAAACAGAGTTAGTTAACCAAGTTTCAGTGATACAAACAATATCAAACTCTGATGTAGAACAGTTTTTGTAAAAAGTATTTGTTTTGGTGTTTAAACCGCGTGTATTTTGATAATATAGGCATAAGGTTTTTGAAAATCTGTTGGGCAATTCTAGTTTTCCTGTTGAATTATGGACGGGATACCATTTTTATATTTGATTGTTAAGTTGCTCTCACCAGATTCCGCTCTTCTTTTTAATTCATCTTTGACAGATTTGCCCACCCATTTGGGAATATTTCTCAGTTTTGAGGCATTTCGAATGGCTTGTATAACCAAGTTATCGGACTCCATATTAACCTTAATGGGTCTGGCTAAATTGTTATTGGTGGCATCGAATTTACCTAGGCGATAGGTTTTTACTATTGAATTATTTAGACCAAGGTCTTCGAGTAGTGAATTAGCAAAAATTGTATCATCTGAAGTTTGTGTTTCTTTAGAGTTTGTTATGTTCTCTTTAGATCCATAAATTATAAAATTTGTGGAACGTATATTTCTTTCAAGTATTTCCTGAATAATACTTTCAGTTACCACAAGAGGCAACTCCGTAGTTTCAGTAAATATATTACGCTCCTTTCTTAACTCAGATATTTCATCCTGTAACTTAATTATTGCACATTTTAAGGAGTTCAAATCACTACCAAGAGATAAGCATTGCTCGCAGTTCCATGATAAACCTGTCTTGGAGTGAATTTTACGCGCTTCTGCAGTAGATATATCTACACAGGTAATATTATAGGATTTTGAGCATATAGCACAGTTTACTATTCTATGATCATCATATTGTTTTTTACAACAGGCACATATAACTTTAGACATTGTAGTATAAAACTTATAAAGGAGGATTAGGAATAGACTTTTCACACCGACTGGACCGTGAGTGGTGACTAACAGACAGACTGGACGGCCACGGAAGAAAATTTGTATTGAAGTAAAGGAATTTAAGTTTATACTATATTAAATTGTACTAATTATGAGATTTTCTGTAATAAAAGCCATAAATTGATAAAATGTGATTCAAAGTGACTGGAACGCCGCGCGTTCCAAGATAGTTCACTTCACAATTAGTGGTTATGTTTTATAACTTTATATGAACAACATAAAAAGTACAAAATAAAGACTACATAGATACCTTAATACATGTGTGTTGTCCCTACACACATTAGAATAAATAAAACTTAGATAATCTTGATTATTAATAGCACATAGAGAAACAAGACAAGTCACTTAAGTGTTGTTCTTAGAACTTAACTATTGACACACCACTAAAACTCCCCCGTTAGGTGGTCCAAAGCCCTGCACTGCCGTTTGCTTTCGCTATTATTGGGCCCTAAGTGGGAGCAATTTTAAAAGTTCTGGTGTGAGTTTAGACTCTCTCTCTCTCTCTCTCTCTGGGTGTGTTCTTCTTAAGGTGTTTAGTCCCTCACATTGACACATAATGTGAAGAGGTGTTTCCTCTACTTCTTCGCATCCTCTACACAAAGGGTCATCTGTCATCCCCATTATGTGAAGGTGTTTTTTGAATGGAGCATGGCCTGTGAGAAGGCCTAATGCTTTCTTTAGTTGGGTCCTGGTATATGTCCTCATTGGTTTCTGCCCTTCAGCAGATGGATTGTGCAAAAGTGCTTTTAGTCAATTAGTTTTTTCCTGAACGATTCTTGGCTGGTGCCGCATGTGGGTTCCGGCCCCATCAGCATCTTTTCGGCTTCATCAACTGCGAAGTTTGGCTTCCACCTCATCGAACTGTTTCTGCCTTCTTCTTGCACTAAGATAAGAGTTATCTGGTTTTGTGCTTCGGTTGATGCCGTCATATCTCTCAGACATTCTAGTACGGCTTTCGAATTGATTTCAAATGCCTCCAGTGCCTGGATTTAAACCTTTATGACCTGTAAAAGAACATTTGGTAAATCTTGGGGACTGCCACTAGGCATGGTACAATGGGTGTACCCAGCTATGGTCAGAAAGAGTGGTTCTGGCTCGTCGTTGAGCCAGCATATGTTTGATCCATTTGACAACCAGAGGTTCTATGTTGCGATCTCTTACTGATCGATTTATTGAGTCATATGACGTGTTGTCAAACGCTCCTTCGATATCCAGGAATGCCCCAAGGGCCACTTCTTTGTTTTCTAAAGATTACTTAGCCCTTTGGGTTATCTCATGGATGGCGGATTCGCAAGACTTGCCTGTTTGGTAGGCAAATTGATTTCGGTGTAGAGGCCTTCTGTACAGTACTTCTTCCCGTATATGTATCAGTTTTTCCTCTGTTTTCAGAAGAAATGATGTTAGGCAAATTGGTCGGAAGGATTTTGGTTTGTCATAGGAGGCTTTTGCTGGTTTTGGTATAAAAACCACCAGTACCTCCCTCCATCCTTCCGGTATGTGATTGAGAGCTAGGCTGGCTCTGTGCGCAGTCTTGGTAGCAGCAGTTCTTGGCCCTGTTGTAACATGGCTGGTATGATTCCGTCAGTTCCGGCAGATTTAAATGGTTTGAAAGTTTTTATTGCCAATTTAACTTTTTCGTATGTAATTTTTCTCGATAGAATCCAGTTCTCCTTTTTACCGCTCTTGATTTCAAGTGTGGTTTGGTTTTGGATTTCCGAATTCTGGGTCCTCAGCATAAGCCTACGTGTCTAACTTTCAGTAGTCGTGTGTTCTCCTTCTGGTTTTAGGCATGTTCCCGGGGTCTGCTGTGGCCCTTTGGCCATGGCTTTATGCAGTCGGGAGTAGGCATATGGCATAGTTTTTGCGAACCTAGTTTCTTGACCTTTTTGATGGCATTGTTATATTCGGTTAGGTGGTGTCCTCCCTTTTTTTTCGCTGTGTTGAACAGCTTTCTTGTTTTCTTTTTGCGGTTTTCTAGGTCAGAGTTCCACCAAGATGGCCCCTCTTTTTGTTTTGAGAAACGCAGTTGGAATCTGTCAACGAGTCGGTGAGTAATTCAAGATCAAAGGTATCTTTCGCCTCTTTTGGGCAGCTCTTTAAATTACGTTCTAGTACCTCTTTATATAGGTCCCACTTCGTTTTTTTTTGGGTTTCTGTACTCCCGTTGGGTGTTAATTGTCGATTCAAGGTTAAACCTTATGTATCTGTGGTCTGACAGACTAATTTTATTCGATACATGCCACTGTTTTACCAGTTCACTTATGCGTCCCTTTGAAAGTGTTAGATCGATTAGTTCTCTTCTTACCACGGTTACGAAGGTTGGCTCGTTCCCAGTGTTGAGAATATTAATATCTGTGGAGAGACAGTAGTTAAGTAGTGATTCACCACGTTTGTTGATGTCAGTGCTCCCCCACATTGTGTGATGTGCATTGGCATCACATCCTATTATCAGGTTAGCCGATCCAAGTTGTTCCACCCGAGACCTGAGCATGGCGGCTGGTGGTTCCCCTTATTGGTCATAAGGAACGTACGCCGATGTAAGTATTACATCTTGTTGGCTCCCTTCTAATATTAGATTTAATCTTACTGTCGGTTTGTCTTTATCGCAGTAAGTCCACAGTGGCATAGCATCCATGTTACCTCTGACGAGAATACAACCGCTTGGGTTCGTCTCATTGGGGTGTGAAACAAGCCTCCCCATGGGAAAGTATCGTCTAGAATTTTTTTGACGATCTTTTTTTATTGACGATTTTTTAGACGATATCATCAAATATTGATGACATCGCCTATAAAGTCGTTTAAAATAGAAGATCGCCTGTTATTTTTGTTGACGATCGTCAATAAAAATACGCGATCGTCATTGTAAAATTGATGATCATCTAAATAAAATGACGATCGTCTATCTAAATGTTGACGATCGTCATACAAATCAGGCGATCGTGTATTCTAAGCAATCGATCGTCTTCAGAAAATGAAGATGACCTTTTGCAATCGTCTTTAAAAGGAGTAATCGTGAATTTCACAATCTTAAAACTAGGCGATCTTTTTTAATAAACAATGATTTTAATTAATGTATAAATTATAATTATTAATAGAAAGTATACTTACTATAGTAACTTACACTATATATATATATATATATATAAATATATATTATAATTTGTATAATTATTTTATAATTTTTAAATTCTTTTAATTAAAAAATTTAAATGGAAATTTTTAGTAATTTTTAAATCATTAATATACAAGGTGGCCAAAAATTTAAGGGGTGAATTCTTCGGTTATTTTTGGAATATATTGTGCTGTGACGATTTTTGGAAATCCGTTTTGTTTTGAATTAGTTTAATTATGGTACTCTTTAACAAGAAATTTAGGGGTGATTTTTGTGATCATAAGACACAAAACTATATGTTTTTACTTTATTATTTTGGCATCAATATATATTAAATATTAAAATATATATTTTTAATACACAGTTTATTTTATTTATTAATACATACCAATGATACATTCTTTACTGTTCTTTATCAGTCTTTATTAGTGGTTTCAAGTGTCCCCATACCCAAAGATAATACACCCCATAGATTGGAAACTACACTAGCGCTAACGGCAAAAGGCTAAAGTAAATTAACGCCATCTAGGTCTACAATACCCTTAGCAATACCAAAAATTGAAGTAGATTTCTGTAACAAATATTGGCGCCATATTTGAATGTTGATGCTTCGTAGGGTATTGGGCACCTGCTCAAAGTGTTCAAAATCCTTTAAGGAACTTTATGTGTGCGAGGACTGTAAGTCTGCACATTGTACAACATGTAGTGAACTTACGGCCACAGAGCAGAGAGTTATGGAACTTAAGAAGAAAACATTGATTTTTCGATGTGGAGACTGCAGTTTCACTTCTATTGATTTAAATCTTTGCAAAGTTCAAATAGAACATCTTAAAAAAGAAATAATGTTATTAAAAGATCATATATTGGATAAAACTACAATCATAAATGATAAAATGAAAATAATAACATTGCAAGAAGAAAAGTTAGTAAATAAACAACAAGAACACAATAACCAAAAAACAATAACAAAGAAAAAAGAAAAATCATCAAGTCAATCACTTCAAGATCCACTAATAAATGAAAATAGAGAAATACAACCCAATGCAGAAAAACAGCCACCAAATCTTCATATAAAGATATAATTGATGCACAAAAAACAAAAATGAATGAATTAATAAATATAAACAAAGACACTCACAAAGAAAAAAAACTGGCTCAAAAAACATTTGAAATAAAGAAGATCAGCTATGGATCAAATAAGTCAGGAAATAAATTTCAAGGTACACCCAAAAAAGTTTGGCTTTTTATATCAAGGGTCAACAAAGACGTGGTAAAGGAGGACATAACTCAGTTTCTTAACGACAAAGACAACTTAAAAGAAAGAGAGTTTATCATAGAGGAAGTTGAGGTCAATAGGAAAACTACAAAATGTTTTAAAATTGGCGCCGATTATGATCTGTTAGAGGAAATATATAAACCGGACTTTTGGCCAAGTGGTATAGGCTATAGCAGATAATATTTTTCTAGAGAGGACCAAAATAAAGGTAACAATACTACACAAACAAATTTTCAATCTGCACAAACATCAAAAACAAACACTTAAACACAAAAAATAAAACTACATTAGACACTATTTATGTATTTCATCAAAATATACAAAACTTAAAAACGAAAACACTAGACATAAATGTTCTTTTCAACAACTTAAATAAATTTCCTGAGATACTCTGCTTAACTGAACACTGGTGCACAAGGGAAGAACAAAATTATGTAACAATACAAAACTATAAATTAATCTCCAGCTTCTGCAGAACAACACAAATTCGTGGAGGATCTAATATTTATGTTAAAAATAACTCTGAGTACCAGAATGGACCAGAACTTGACCAAATAAATGAATAAGGTATTATGGAGTGTTCAAGTGTATTTAGCAAAAATAAAAAAGTGACTATAATATGCATTTATAGACCATGTTCTGGTTCAAAAGAGGTTTTTTTTCAAAAACTAGAAAAGCTTCTCATTAATCTAACAAAATGGTTTAAAAACTACAAAATTGCCATTTGCGGGGACTTTAATTTAAATCTATTTGACAATAATAAAAATACTAAATTATTTATAGATTTATTGAAATCTTATAATTTTTACCAAACTATATTTAAAGCAACAAGAGAGTATAAGGGATCATCTACATTGATTGATAACATTTTTGTTAATTTTGAGAATTTTGTCCAAGGTGAAGTCATTGTATCGGCGCTCTCTGATCACCATGCTCAGCTACTGGAAATTAAAATTCCTGAAAATAAGAAAAACAATCAAAATCAATACAAAAGACTTTTAACAAGCAGAAAAATGGTATACTTTAAGGAAGAATTGAAATTGCAAAACTGGTCACAAGTTTATAATTGTGATGATTTAAATACTGCTTATGGCTTATTTAATAACATAGTGTCACTGACAATTAATAAAATATTTCCTCAAAAAGTTATAAAAGAAAATAATAAAAAATGGATTACCAAAGGAATTTTGATATCAACTAAGAACAAAAGAAAACTTTATATGCAAAAAATAAATGGTAAAATAGGTCTTGAATTTTATAAAAAATATTGTAAAGTCTTAAAAATAGTAATTCATGCAGCCAAGCTTAGATCTGATGAAAAATATATTGAAATGTCATCAAATAAAGGAAAAGCTATGTGGAACATTATAAAAAATTACTCAACTGCAAATAAAACTAAAAACCAAGAATCTCTAATAGAATGTTTTAAAGAGAAAAATATTAATGATCCAACCTCAACATTAAATGAAATAAATAATTTTTTCATCCATCAATGTGGTCATGAAACTGTTAATAACTTATTAAGACTAAAAACTACAAATTATTCAATATTTTTAAAACCTACCAACTATACTGAAGTCTACAGTGCTTGCAAATCCAAGTCCGACCGCGTTGGGAATGATGGTTGTTCAATACCCGCGTGAAAAGAATAAGGATAGAATGCCAAACAGAATTTGATTGGTCAGAGCGTCAGGCGTGCGTATTGTAAGCGCCTTCTGTTTGGCGTTCTATCCTTGTTATTTTCACGCGTTCTTCCCAAACCGGTCGGACTTGGATTTGCAAGCACTGTATAATTTGATAATGGATCTTAAGAATACTACTGCAGCTGGCTTTGACAACATAACGGTAAAAATACTTAAAAATTCAGCCTTAGAACTGCTAACACCATTAACTCATCTAATAAATATATCTTTAAATTCTGGAATTTTTCCAGATTTACTAAAAACTGCAGAAGTATTGCCAATTTATAAAAAAGGAGACAAAACCAATATTGGAAACTACAGACCAATAGCACTTTTATCAAACATAAGTAAAGTCTTTGAAAAAATTATATATCATAGACTAATATCATATTTTGAACAAAAGCAAATACTATCTAAAACGCAAAACGGATTCAGACAGGGTAAATCAACTATTAGAGCCATATTTCAAAGTATGACATTATTATTAGATGCACTCAATAATTCCGAAAAAACATCACTTGTATTTATTGACTTATCAAAGGCTTTTGATAGTGTGTGTCATAAAACACTACTACAGAAACTGGAATGCTATGGAGTAAGAGGAATAGCCCTAAAACTGATCTCAAGCTATCTTAATAACCGAAAACAATGTGTAATAGGAAAATCAGCTGAAGGCTTAAAATTAAAATCCGATTTCAAAATAATTGATAAAGGTGTACCTCAAGGTTCAATCTTAGGCCCCCTATTATACATTATATATGCAAACGACTTACCTCAGTACATCAATGTTCCTGTTGTATCCTATGCGGATGATACCACACTTATTATAAAGGAAAGCTCAATGGAAAATCTTCAAAATAAAATACTAAGCTCACTTGATGACATGGAAAACTGGTCCACCAACAATAGCCTAAAATTGAATGTAAACAAAACACAAATAATTAATTTTTCTTTTTGGAAAAACTACGAAAAGTTAACACTTACCAGAAATAATAGCATCCTATCAACACAGGAGTCTGCCAAATTCCTAGGAGTATATATTGATCATAGGCTTGACTGGTCAGTACATATACATAACCTAGCAAAATCCTTGGCCAAAGATATCTACGGACTAAGCGTAATTTCAAAACATGTAAACAAAAAAGCTGCAATTACGATGTATAATGCATATGTAGAGTCTAAGCTTAGATATGGAATAATTTTCTGGTACAATTCGACTGATCTATACAGAATTGAAGTTCTTCAAAAAAGATGCTTAAGAAATATACTCAGTCTAACTCAAATGACATCTTTCAAGCCTTATTTTTTAAACAATAATATCCTGACACTTGCTGGCCTATACATATATGAAGCAGTAATGTTCATTAAAAAAAATGAGGACTTGTTTAACAGTCAAGATCATATTTATAGTACAAGATACAAGCAAAACCTAACAACAGATTTAATACGATTTTCCTATCTACAAAAAAATGTTTGTTATAAAAAAGTAAAAATATATAACCACTTACCTGCTATCGTAAGAGAACTTCCACTCAAAAAATTAAAGAATCGTCTGAGACTTGTATTGTCGAAGAAATGTTATTATCACACTGAAGAATTCATGAATGACCGACAAATTCAATCTTTTGATTTATGGAATGTCAAACAAACAATAACACATGTTTTTGTTTAATACAATTTCTTTATTGTTTTTTTTTTGTTGTTATGTATATTTACACTTTATTTTATGAATGATTTTGTATTAATTAATTTCTCTTTTTTTGACATGTTCTACACTATTGTATTATGGTATTTTTTGAACAAATAAACGGTATTATTATTATTATTATTATTATTATTGTATTTACTGCTGTGTTTTAAATAAAACAAGTATGAATATAAGATTTATTTATTGTATTAATAATATAATATAAAATAAAATACATACATCTATATGTACATATTAAATACATAATCGGTATACACGAACATGTTTTTGTTAGTGGAGTGCAAGTTCTAACCAACCGTGAAAAAGTTCTAACCAACCGTGAAAAATCCATTTTGCCAACTATTGGTTTTGAAACAACCATTAAACAAGCAATCCTAAATAATTCATAATTAACAAACAGTATTTTTACGCTAGAGCGGTACTGCCGTGCTTAGCCAAAAAGACGCAACTCCACATTTTTACTTTATAAATTATAGCGCTTTATTATTTTTCTCTAAGATACGTTCAATTTAATTAGACAGTTTTAGGAGCTATAGTACTTAAAAATGTATGTATAGTTAAAATGCGTCTTTTTTTCTAAGAGAATAATTTAATAATAACGAGATGTCTTTTTGGCTTAGGACGGCAGAATAGTCAATACTTACAAATTGGTTACATTTCTTCGCCTAACAACAATACATTTCACAACCAATAACACATTTTATCACTTAAGGCGCAAAAATTATGATCGACATCAATAATTATGATTGACATTGACATTTGCAAATAGCGTTTGTACAGATGTCTGCAATTTACAAATAGATATAGTTCAGGTATTGTAGCTCTAGAGGGCAGTGATGGAAGAGTTTCCAATCTATGGGGTGTATTATCTTTGCCTATACCTACTCATAGCAATTACTCCCGATGATGAATTCATTGAAGGAGTAATTTCTAGTCGTTCCAATTAAGTTAGTAAGCTTACCTAATTCAAGTTATTTTAGCTAAACTATATAAATGCTCACTTTCGCTTAAAATTACACAAATTGGGTACCCACAAAAAAACTTGTGTCAAAATTATATAAATCTGACGTTTAATTTAATTCTGACGTTTACATTCTAAGTCAATCACACTGTAGCGTTGTCATGGTACCGGGAGAGAATGGAACATTTCTTACCTGATTAGCGGGAAGGAATGAAAATATATACAGGGGAAAGAATAACATTAACATATTATTAACAATTGCAAACACAATCGGGGCATTATTAACCACTCGACAACTTCTTCTTCTTTCTAAATTCGGTATTTTCAACCTTGGTGCTTGGAAGCTAGTCCATGTGACCATACGCTTGTATATGGGAACTAAGTTCCTGGATGTTGTATCACAGGATCTCTACACCCCAATATGTCAATTTTCGCAAAAGTTTCTTCCAAAGGCAATGTAGACTTCAAGATAATGTGAAGGAATTGATTTGAGAGGATTAAAATTGACAGGTAAGGAAAGCAGAACAGAAAAATGTAGGAATCTAGAGCACATCATAAATTCAAATTAGATCTTTTAAGAATGAAAAAACTAGCCTATACGTTTCTAAATTAAATGAAGCAAGCAATGGGATGATACACGCTAAAGGTGGTTGATGCCTCAGGGCTAACAATTTGTTATATAAAATACTACAATTATAGAGGTTATTTTGACAATTACCACTCGACAAAAAAAAATATTCTTTATTAATTTACAGCGACGGGGTAAGCGCCTTTATCGGATGGGAGTTTAACTAATACTAAACCATTGACATAACAAAAAGATGAATATTTGTATTAATCTATTGAAATAATAGGTGCGTTCTTTTCGCCTGAGATCTCAGGTCACTTCAGTTAATGTGATATGAGATGTAGTAATGTGAGTAAGCATTAAAAAGAACGACACAATCAATTGAAACGCGCAACCTGACGGCGCATACGTGAATAAGAGGCAACATAACCTATCTATGTGCTGTGTCATATCCTTATTGGTTTAAATTTCGTGGTTTTCTGTTTAAATTTGCGTTGAATTATGGATAATACAAAAATAATACTAAAAGTTTTATTTGATGAAGATGATTTCCCGATCTATAATATTTATTCTTTCCATAATTGGGTGACAAACAAAATCACAACAATTTTTTGCTAAGAAAATTAATTTTATGACATAAAATAAAAATAAAATAAAACTTCACTTTGACATGTTTTGTTTAATTTTATTGTAAAAACTTATTATTTTTATGAAAATTTAAGTTTTTTGCAAAAAATCATTTTTTTGTAAAAATAATAATTTTATGACATAAAATATGGATCGCTGTCATTTTGATAAATTGGTAGTAACGCCCTCTCGTGACGAAAAGCACAAACCAGTTTAAAGTAGGCAAAAAACGTCTTACTTTACCGACCCTTTTCTAGCCATTACGATTTTTTGTGCAATTCGGAAAGCATGCTTCTACGTTGGTTTAACAAATTTCTAAGGTTTTTTCAAAGATTTATTTAAATCTGAGTAAGTATTTTATACTGATACGCTTTTTAGACTTATTTTTAGTATGGGGAAACACAGAAAAAGGAAGGATGAGAAAAAAATAGAGATAGACGCCATCACCGTAGAAGACGGTCTTCGGCGTCATCTAGCTCTTTGTCTGCTTCTCGGAGCCGGTCTCCGAACTACCATTCTCGCAGTCATGGTCAAAACTCACAAAGGTAGGGGTAGATCTGACTACCACTTAAAGATAGACACCGATCTCGTAGTGGAAGGGGAAGTTCAGATCCTAGACGAAGAGGAAGGGACTCTCGAGACCGGATCTCGGCCTGTAGCAGTCCCAGACGTGTCTGGTGGGTGTGGGTGTAAATTGCTCAGATGTAGATTTACCTGAGGAAAACATTGCGTTAGAACCTCTAAATGATAGTGTTCTTAGAGCTCTCGGGGAGCCTAACCTAAAAAATAAAACAAATGATTTCCTTTTACATCCAGTGGTGTCTCAAGGGTGGGGGTCTATTTTAGCTAAAGGAATGTAGGAAGAAGTTAAACAACTCCAAATGGACTATCGCATTCCTTCCAATTTTCCTACACTATCTGGGCCAAAGTTAAATGAGGCGGTTAGCACGGTTGTTCCTTTCTACTTAAAAGCACGAGACGAACACCAAAGAAAAATGCAATCAGACTTAGGATGCGGTCTTACTGCAATTGGCAAAGCAATCAATGAATTACTAAGAGACTCGTGCATAAACAATGTTAAACACAGATAAGAAATTCTTACTCACATAAGTAATGCTGGACGCATGGGCAAATGTTCACCATAATATGTCCGTTTCTCGCAGAGCCGTCATCATGCCTCACCTATCATCCCAGGTAAAAACCGTTTCAAAGGATCAACCAGTAGGAGAGGTCCTTTTTGGGGAGAACCTAGGAGAAAAAGTAAAAGCAGCCAAGGCTTTAGAAAGAAAAAGCATGGTAATAAAAGCATCAACGTCTAGGCCAGACATTTTTTTACCCAAATTCACGTCGAACAAAATTAAACTCCAAAACACCTCTTCAAAAAACTTTAAAACCCCAAAGAACTTCCGGACAGAGAGTCGGTCGTCAAGGGGGCCAACCTCCAGTAGCAAGAATCTGAAGAAGTACAGACAGACGTAGACACCTCGTCGAAAATAAAGGTTAATAACAAAAAGGTAAATTTAGCTGGCAGATTAAGTTTTTTCCTTAATGAGTGGGAGAAAATTACAACCAATAGCACTGTTTTGGGCTACATAAAAGGTAACAAGATTCAAGGATGGTAAAAAATTTTAACCTCTCCTCTCAGGAGAAGTTGGCAACAAACATTGAAATTCAAAAATTAGTTGCCTCAGGTGTAATCTCAGAATGTAAACCTGGTAGAGGACAGTTTTTATCAAACTTTTTTTTCGTTCAAAAGCCAAATGGCGAGTTTAGATTTATTCTTAACCTAAAAAACTTTTGTTCGGTTCATTTCAAAAAGGAGGATTATAGAATCGCAATGCGTTTTTGTGTCGTGTACATATTTTTTGATTATTGCCAATTCCATTTCTCAGTGTAAATTATTTACAAAACTGGTGGTCAAATTTTTGGAAAAATTGGGCTTTATTATTAACCAAAACAAAAGTATTCTAAACCCAAGTCAGAAATGTTTATTTTTGGGTTTCATCTTTAATTCTACTAATATGACCATTGAGCTCACTGAAGAAAAAAGGCGCAATATTCTGAGAGCCATTCAAAAAATTAAATCCCTTAAAAAATGCAAAATTCGTTTTTTTTGCTGAATTTATCGGTCTTCTAATATCAGCTTGTCCTGCATTAAAATACTCAAAAATGTATACAAAAAATTAAGAAAGAGAGAAATGGTTAGCTCTAAATCAAAATAATAATTATAACAGGGTTATGACAATTAGAGATGGGATAATCAACGATATTTTATGGTGGGAAAATAACATTCTTAAAAGCAAGAATGACATCTTTTAGGATAGTTATTACTTTGAATTTTATACTGATAGCAGTTCTTCAGGATGGGGAGGATACTTCAAGGGAGAGGTTTGCTACGGATGGTGGGGAAAAGATGATTGGAATAAACATATAAATTTTTTAGAATTGAAGCCTATTTTCTATGTAATTAAATGTTTTGCCAAGGATACTAAAGACGTATCTATTTTACTTAAAGTTGATAACACCACAGCTATCTCATACATTAATCGTATGGGTAGCGTTCAACATATTGAACTTTTCAGCTTAGCCAAAGATATCTGGCAATGGTGTGAAAAGAGAAACATCTGGTTGCATGCAACGTACATCAATTCTAAAAATAATAAAGCAGAGTCCTTAAACCTGAAACAGAAATGGAATTAACAGAGGAATGCTTTTTAAAGATATGTTCCTTTTTTGGACAGCCGTCTGTTGACCTCTTTGCATCCAAAGAAAATCACAAGTGTTTATCATATGTTTCTTGGATAAGGGATCCAAACTCAGTAGCGGTTGATGCTTTCACCGTCAATTAGTCAAATTTAAATTTTTATGCTTTCCCCCCTTTTAATTTAGTTTTGAGAGTTTTAAATAAAATAATTCTTGATAAAGCAGAAGGTATCGTTGTATATCCTTTATGGCCAACACAGCCATGGTTTCCACTCATTAAGGATCTGACCATATCCGATCCCTTACTTTTTAATTCAGTTACTAACACAATAAATCTTTCTTACAGTACAATATCGACTAAACTGGCTGTCGCCAAGTTATCGGCCAAGCACTTCTAAATAAACGTCTGCCCAAGGAAGCAGTGGAAACTACAATAAGTTCTCTGTCAGAAAGTACTATCAAACAATACAGCAACACTTTTTCACGCTGGTGGGACTTCTGCAAAACGGAGGACCTAGATCCTTACAATGCTAGTATCCACAATGTTATTTGTTTTCTTCAAAATTTTTGAATTCGGAAAAACAGGTGTATGGCACTTTTAACAATCACAGATCCGCGTTAGCCCTGATTTTGCCGGGGGATATTGGGAAAGACCTAATGAAGAGAAAAAGTCTGTAGGCAAGCTTAACTTATCAAAAAATTCTTTACTTCTATCGCTTATAAAGTCCTCAATTTCCTTGTGTTTAATGTCATTAATATCATTTATCATCAACCGTATAATGCCTTCTTCATTTGGTTTTATTTTCTTTAAAGCTTTAACCATAGCTTTTTTTGCAATAATCGAAATTTCGTCATCAAAAAACGATAAGGAAACATTGACTGGATTTAAATACCACAAATGGTTTATTATTTTTTTACTTATTACTTGAGATATTTTTTTGTCAATATTTTTATATTCATCGATTTCTTTACAAAGCTGTAAATCCAGTAATGGTGCTTTGATCGCATATGGCGCTTTAAACCAAGCTTTTACATAAACTTTAACAATAAAAAGGCATATATCTGCAATACCTGTATTTTCTTGTTGCGTTAATTTAAATTGATCTTGAAACAAAAATATTTTAAGACAGTAAATGGCCTTTGACATCCAACGGGCATGATGAAATGCACCTGGACGATAAAAATTAAGATTAGTACCTACCGTAGGTTGTTCTTCAATGAAAAGTTTAGAAAGCAATAAAAATTCTTTATAATCATCGCGTGGTTGTTGAATTGTCAAACATAAATTTATAAAATTTGCAATCTCAAGTTTAACCGGCTCTAAAATTTGTTTAATTTTTTCTACCTGTAATCCAGTCTTTATTTTATTTTGATTTATTTTAGGCCAAAATTCTTCAAAACGTTTAAATAAGGCTACGTTTGGACCAGATGAAGAAGGCATTTTTATATCGAACACACTTTTCAATTTCAAAGATATGGTGCCTACATGGAAAATACAAAATATCACGTTCTAACATTTGTTGCAAAATTATGGCCGCCCCATTTATATAACCCATGTTGGAAGCTGTTGTGTCACAACAGAAAGCTATTACTTTACTTTCCAAATTCCACTTGAAAAGCGCGCCGTACACTGCAGCGGCTTGTTCTTTTCCTGTTGAATTTGGCAAAGCGGGAACTGCAAGCAATTGCTCAATATCTCCACTGGTAATTAAGACAGCAAGCCTATTGACCCTTTCTGCGCCAGTTAAGGAGGGTAAAAGCTTTCCATCCCAATGGACTACTGGTGCCAACAACTCATAATTTCCAAAAGCTGTTTTTAAACTTAAAAATCTCTCTTCGCGCATTTGTTGCCTGCATCGGCGTAATGTGGATCTGCTTATAGACAAATTAGCAACGTTATATCCTAATGCTTCTGCTACGGCTGCCAAAATATGGACTCCGTATCGGTCGCTAATTTTGCAGGCATCAAATGCAGCTACAATTTTTTGAGTAATAATGTTACGTCCTTCATATATATACATTTGTTGTTGTGAGGGACCAGGATCTTCTTGCAAGACTTTTTCTTGGAATTTAAAGGTTTCGTCTTCGCTGCTACCGGGCTCGACTGGACTAACGTCTGACGATGAAGAAGAAAAGGTAACTGTTTCCATTAATCTGAATTGTTCTTGAACACTTGGCTGCAGTCGCTTGGATAATTTTTCAGATATTTCCATATCGGCTTTCTCTTGGGAAGCAAGGTGGTAATCAAACCCATGGATATAGCCAGGACGCCCTTTTTTTCTTTGATTAATTAAAAACTGTTTATTCTCATCTATTTTCATTAACTCCAAAGCATTTGCATGTGATATATCAAATAAGTCATCAAGTCTTTCTACAAAAATTTCTTCTTTTTCTTTTGAACCAGGCCTTTTAGCTGACTTTTGTAGTGCCCTCCACTTTTCATACAGCTTCTCAAGCTTCTCGATACAATGGTAGTTTTTACTTGTCGGAATGCCAGACTTATCCCAAAAAACAGAAACTTCTTTAATAGTCAAAGTGGCACTTTCACGTAAACTAAGCTTTACTTCACGCAGGTTGTAAAATAGCACCAGTAATGCTTGCTTATTGAAGGGTAATTTACTGCCAATAATTTGCGGTGTATGGTGTCCAATTAAATAAACGTAACAATCCTTTCGTAGCCCCTAACTTAATATTAACCCGTACCGCATTGCAGTGAAAGTACTCTCTTAAAATGAATTAGTCAAAAATAACTAATTATAAGTCATATTTGACTAATTGTCATTGTGAAAAAGCAGTCACTAATAATTAGTCAAATTCCACTGAATGAAATAGTCAAATTAGTAAATTTAAATTTAAAAGAAGTTTTGACCCAGCCTGGGATTGAACTCAGGTCTGTCACTTGACAAGTTTGTCAAGCTAACGTCTTAACGCATTCGGCTGTCAGCCACTCTTAAAAAAATTAATTTTATTTGTCAATAAATATGGTTCATAATATTTTAAAGTTTAATATATTATTTGTCTTGCTATTTTGAGCTAAACTTTTTCCATCTTTATTTGTTTTATGGGTCATTTAACCATGGAGAGGTATATGCATTTAATTCAAATAATACTTTGTTGTTGGCCGTAAACGACTAAAGAAATTAGTTACTTTTAACTGTCAGAAATCCCTTACGGAAAAACACTGTTCAACACTACTGACGATTTTAATAATGTGCCAACAGTGTTAACGACTTGTACCATAGTGTTGCACTAGTGTTGTTGTAATGTTGCACAGTGATAAAGAGTGTTGCATAGTGTTCATGGTGTTCCAACAGTGTTAACGACTTGCCCATAGTGTTAAAGTGATTAATGTTGCTGTAATAAGCAGTTTTGTGTAGTGTTCATATAAATATAAGTGTTTATCTGATAAATTTAAGTTTCAACTGAAAATTAGAATTTCCAATTAATTTTAATTAAATAACTAAATTAAAAAATATTTTTGAACCTTATCAATTAAAAAAAATGCTAAAAAAGCACCAAAAAATGCAGAATTCTACTGTTTAAACTTTTTTTTTAATTAATATTAAAAAAAATTAATTTAATAATTAGATAAAAATTTATTGTAAATTTTAATTTACAATTGGAACTTAAATTTACCAGATAAAACATAATTGTGCGAACTTTTCGTAATTAATTTTCAATGTAAACTTAAATTAAATTATAATTTTCAAATTATAATAAAACACTGTCGACTGAAATATTTCATTCCGCAGTGATAAATAGCTTTAGACCTATCCCATGAATTGGATTTTTTGGATAGGGGGTGCGTTAAAAAGGGCGACAGTCTCTTTCTTCATTAGAATTCTAATAAAAAAGACTGCCGCGTTTTTTCACGCACGCGCTATCCAAAAAATCCGATTTATGGGCTAGGTCTATTAACACTGCAACACTAATCACACTATACAACAATAGTCACACTAAACAACACTGGTCACACTAAACAACACTGGCCACACTAAACAACACTGGTCACACTATGTAACACTTTTAACGAAAACATTATTCAAAAGTAGTGTTGCATAATGTTGTGCAGTGTTAACAGTGTTTTTCCGTAAGGGATAGTCAAATATGGTGACTAATCTTAAATTAGTCAAACTTTAACTATTTACATAGTAAAAAATAACTATTTAAAAGTGAAAACGACTATTTTATTAGTAAAAAATGCTTTTACTAATTCAAATAGTAGAATTTTGACTATTTCATTTTTAGAGAGTATCCTATCTTAATAACATGGGTTTTTTAGCATTATTTATTCCGGCCAAAGTAACTGTCAAAAAAAATTGAAACCTGGCAAAATTGAACCTTATAATAGTGGCTATTTCTCAGAATTTTTACAGATTTTAAGCTATTATAATTTTAAAGTTTTAGCTACATGATTTTCTTAAATTTAATAAAAATCATATAGATGAAACTCTAACAATATCATTGCTAAAAATCCGTTAAAATTCTAACGAATAGCTACTATTATAAGGTTAAATTCTGACAAGTTTCAAATTTTTTGAACAGTTACTTTGGCCGGAATAAATAATTAATTATTCAATGCTGAAAACACCATGTTATTTACATAGGAAACATAAACTGCAACGGCACGGGTTAATATTATGTTAGGAACTTGAAACTTGGAAAATATATTTTTTTATTTATTTCGAACCCTTTGAACCCCTGAGAGCAAAAAAAATCAAAATTTCTTAAAAAATGGACCACCCTAATGTCTATGGTATCATATATTTTAAATTCCCAACTTATAAACTGACTATGCGCATAAGGTAAAATGATACGGCAAATCGACAAATTTCCCCTCAAAAAAGGAAACAAGGTCATCTATACAAAATATAGCGAATAAGCGGTATTTGTGGTACTTAATAAGCATATACTTACTATAAGTACTTACTATAAGTATATGTTAATAAGGCCAGTGCCCTCCCTCCTCTCTAAAAATGAACTAGTCAAAAATGACTAATTTAATAGTTATAAGTGGCTGCTTTTTCACTTGTACCATTGTTAACCATGTAATACAATGGTATCCCAAAAACTGCTCCACTTTCATAATTTTTGACGGTATTTTCGGATTCAGGGGACAATTTTACATAAGAATTGGATGTTAAATTTTGGGATACCGTGGTATTCCATGGTTAACCATGGTACAAGTGAAAAAGCAGCCACTTATAATTATTAAATTAGTCATTTTTGACTAATTCATTTTTACAGAGTCTATTGCTCAATAGCGCAACCTATCTTCAAAACAATATTATTACAAAATAAACATGTACCGCAAACCAAAAACTATTGCAAAGTTTCCTAGAATCTCGCCAGATGCCACATATTCCAGACGTCATGCTATATAAGTTATAACTTTAAGGCGAGCTTTAAGGTTAGAACTTGATGTGCTTATACACACGTTTATAGAGTGAATGCAGCGATTTTGATTTTTTTACGAACATTTGGGTGTCAAGAAAGCTACAGAATAAGTACAAAATAACATGTTTACTGGATTTTTAGTTATAGACTATTTTTTATTAATTTAACGTGTTCCTATTAAGGCCATACAAAAAATATGTCAACAAATTTTTAGATTGGTCATGCGCGTCTATGTAAACGAAGCGTGTGTCGGTCCAACTAAGCAAGAGAAGCAGCGGTTCATTTGTCCTTAGACCATTGATTAATAAGTGTACTCCTTCACTCAACGCTTAGACCATTTTGGATCACCATCCCAGGAATTAGAATTATTGTTTTTTATAATGTAACAAAAGTTTTATTTTTTGTATTATCCTTTTATAAAAATTATTTTCCTAAATAATTTTAGTTATTATTTTTTTTAATAATGGCCTTATTATGAACAAACTGATCCAAATAAGGCCAATGGTAACCCTCTTGGTTTTATGCAATTACCACCATTCATAAAAAATAAATAAATTCGGGTTAATATTTAAGTAATAGAAGCACATCTTTAAACACAAGTACGTTACTTTTGTTGGGTTTGGTAAATAATGACAATAAAAAAACGTCTTAACGTGGCCTTCTTTAGGACAGGTACTTGGCAAACTTTTTCTTTAATTATTAGTTGTTAGTTACCATAACTTAACACTAACTAAATGTAAAATGTAAAATCAGCAATGGAATTGGTTTTTAAAGCTATTAAAAGTCATATAAATATTGAATACAGACAAAACAGGTTCTTATTGTATATTTATTGTACATTACCTTATTACCTTAGCTGTATAAAAAACGCCAAACAATAAATTTAAGCCTCGATTTAAGCTTTTTAAAAAATATAAATTACAGTTGAAATTTATTTAGATTAAAGCAAATGTGCAAATCCCGAGAACAACGCTTTATAGAAGGTACATCCTTTGAAATTCCATTATAGTCGCTCGCGCGCAATCCAGCGGTCACTGCAAATCAAGAAGTTCTACTAACTTTGATTGAATGTGAATCGGCCGAAAACCAATCCACTAACATCATATTCTATTATTCAATTATGTTTGAGTGTTCCCATTGTTTTTGTTTCCACGCTTCTTTGGCCGCACTACATCAATGTACGACTACTGCCGGCGATCGAGCTTCTCCATTTGATGGAATTTCTCTAATGTTCTAAATGATGGATGCACGGGAATATTTTCATTGTCAATATTGCATTATTTATTTCATTTTAAATGTAAATTTAATTTTAGCTTGCAATTGTAAACATTTTTAAAATTTCTATAAGGATATATATGTACTATGTAGTTTATTCTTATAAAATTAATAAAATAAAACTTAAAATAAACTATATCAAGTTTATGTATCTATATTATTTATCAGGTTCAAATATTCATTAAATAAAAAATATAACCAAAATATTAAAACTATTATAAAAATAATAATATAAAGAGTAAATAGTAGGTAGGGGAGAGTGAGTAGACATTGGACAATTTTTTAGATTTTTTTGCCTGGGTCTCTTAAAAATGTAATTATTTCTAATTTTAAATTTTTAGGTAATAGTGTTGAACAATTTTTATTCAAAAACCAGTATCTAACCCATGGAGCCTACACAAGGAGCCCGAACTTAATAGGGAAAATTGACAAAACCAGCCCTCCAAGTTGTACAAATTAATTTTCTTTTTTTTACCACCAGTGGCGCTGATTGTCGATGCTAGCGTTTTGGTACAAATTAAACAATTGTTTCAGAATAAACGGAACACCAGCGCCCTCTTATCTTAGGAAGATTCTTGTTTACATGATGTTCGGACTCCTTGTGTAGGCTCCATTATCTAAACCAGCGGTTCTTAACCTTTTTGGCTGGCGACCCACAATTCAAAAATATTAGAAGCTCGCGACCCGATAAAAAATAAAATCATCAATTTTCTACATTTTCTTAGTTTCAATTAAGGATGCAGTGATTACGGCGCGCTTTATCAAAACGACCCAAATTCGGGTCGCGACCCGAGGTTAAGAAACGATGATCTAACCCATGGTACCATGATATAACCCAGGGTGGAACCGTTATAAATTCGAGTCAAATTATTTGACGCTATAACAACATACAATTTCTACAAAAAACACTTTTAACGAACCACACTACTTAAAAACAATTATAATTAGGATAACTATTAGGGTGGGCCGAAAATCCGCTTTTTTAGAATTTCGTTTAGTAATAGCAAAATTTTTGTTCATTATGTTGTAAAAAAAATTTGTGTAAAATATTAAAATTTTCGATCAACATCCTAGGCTCGCCCAACGCAATTAAAGATCAACGTAGGACCGTTTGGGAAGCGCTCCAAAAGAAAAAGTGATTGGGTTCTTTTTTTACGATTTTATTGGTTATAATTTAACCGACCACCAGGGATGGGTAGGTAGAAAATTATACATATTCTACTGTAAATTCTACGCGTAGAATATGTATTTTTTACACCAACCTATTTTCTACACTACAAAATGCATAAAATTAATCATTTACGCGTAGAATATGTATTTTTTACACCAACCTATTTTCTACATTTTCTACACTACAAAATGCATAAACTAATCATTTGTTTAAAATGTATTAATAAATAGGTAATTCTGTTTTTTTAATTTTTTAAATTTCCTTGTTATAATAATTTTACATTCACGACTACTTTCGGTCATTCATTTAAACAATTAAAATTACATATAATATGCAACTCATGATACATCAACATATTTCTAATATGGGGCAAAACACCTCAAGTGTTCCCACCTAAAAATGATATTGTCTCCGATTTTAACAAAACTTTGCCAAATGATTGTCCTATTAGACTACCTTAATTTTCCAAATGGGGGGCAAAAAGGATTAGCGGGTTGCAGAGATACAGGGGCCTGTGTGGATTAATTGGAGAGGGTCAATACAACTTTTAAAATTATTTTTATATAGAAATAAATGTATTTTTCGATGGGTTTAAGTCAAAACAGCACAAGCGCTAAATTTTTTTTTAGAAGAAGGTCGATAGAGAATTTAATTCTCTATCGACCTGCAGGTACATGTACTTCTAACAAATTTAAAATTTTTGGCGCTTGTTTCGTTTTGCCTTAAACTCATCGATTTTATTGCAATAGTTCAAATTAATAGCAATTAAAACCCATGTTTTGGTTTTTGTAGTCGAAAAAGAAAAATGTAGAAAGTAATAAGTTGCTCTTACTCTGAATAAATTACATGTGCACGTAAATGTAAATAAGTTCTACTATTTAATGCAATTGCAAGTGTCTCACAATTATAATAAACATTTTTCATGTAAACTTTTTACAGAAACAGATTTTGGTATTTCAGCCGAGTGGCACTTTAATGCAACAGCACACGGTAAAGGCCTCTGTGATGGCATTGGTGGGAATTTAAACAGACTCAATGCCCGTGCAAGTTTGCAGAAAAATCAAAAAATCCCATTCTAGATGCCAAAGATTTGTATGAACAGGCTCAAAAAAGTTTGAAAGAAACAAAAGTATTTTCATTCTGAAAAATATCATATGAAAACAGCAGAAATTCTTAAAAAGCGATTTGATTCTGCAAAATTAATTCCTGGGACACAGAAATATTACTCATTTGTTCCTAACGGAAAAGGAATTTTGTACTTTTCCCAAAAATAAAAAATAGGTAAAGTGTTCAATAAAAAGTTTACATGAAAAATGTGTATTATTATTGTGAGACACTTGCAATTGCATTAAATAGTGGAACGTATTTACATTTACGTGCACGTGTAATTTATTCAGAGTAAGAGCAACTTATTACTTTCTACATTTTTCTTTTTCGACTACAAAAACCAAAACATGGGTTTTAATTGCTATTAATTTGAACTATTGCCATAAAATCGATGAGTTTAAGGCAAAACGACACAAGCGCCAAAAATTTTAAATTTGTTAGAAGTAGGTACATGCACCTGCAGGTCGATAGAGAATTAAATTAAATTAACCCTTTAACGGGCAAAATTTTCCTAATACTATTTTATATAAAAAATGCTAATTATGCATTCTTCTGGAGACAAGAAAAGATAATATGTAATTAGCAATCAATTTTTCTATATTTTTTTATTTTTTATTAGGCGGTAAACCATTTTACCAGAGACCATTTAGGACTAAATATGTGGGCTGTGTTCTCTGGTACAAACCCTATACCATCTCCTTTAATAACCCAATAATAAAATAATAAAATGAAATCAGAATAAAAAATACAATAGCTTTTAAACAAATTTATAATAAAAACCAAACATACAATAAATAAAGAAAAATAAAACCAAACTCTATAATAAATGAACAGATTTATAACAAAAACCAAACATACAATAAATAAAGAAAAATAAAACCAAACTCTATAATAAATGAACAAACAATCTTACAAAGTTAATAATTGGTATGGTAGAGACCAAAGCATTCACTTCTTCGTCACTATCAGAAGATATTCTATATTGTAAGCGGATTGGAGAATCTGGCGTATAGGTTTTGTCAGCAATTGAATCGTCTGAATCATAATCCGAAAAATTAATTGAAAGGGCGAGTTTTGCCCTTTTTCTTGTTGATCTTTTGGAACTGTCTGATAGACTCGGGGTTACTGAAGAGGAACTATCTGCAGATAAAAAACTTGAGTAGGGTGTATCAGCTGATCCTGTTGTCTGAACGTCAAATTGGTCATCCGCATCAGAATCCCTCCCGATATCCGAATTTTCTGCTTGGTCCTCAGTTATCTCAGCCAGCTGATATAATTCCTCTTCAGTGAGCGGTTTCTTCCAGTACCACTCATCCCTAAATTTTTGTTTATCCATTCTTCTATAAAAAAAACATAACTTGGTATTTTCATACTCATAGATTTTTTTGAACTTCAATTGTATGTTCTAATTATAGCCCTTATGGTCCTAAATACGGCCCTGCATTTTTTCTAATAATCAGATAATGTGAAAATTAAATTGACAAAACCAAAAACTAATTAGAAAAATATTATGAAAACAATTAGTACAATTTATGATTTATTTTTATCGCTATCATACCACAAAACATTATTTTCATTAGTAAAATCGTTTACATTCAAATGGAAATTAGGCAAAATTTTCCTAGCGCAAAAAGAACTGGATGAAAACTTGATGGTTATTTTATTAAGATATGTATATGAAGCATGTATTAAAATATGAATCTTAAACTAGGATTAGAACTTATAGAAAAAAGGATTCAAAATGTTAACAAAATTCTCAAAATTAATTCCAGTTCATAAATATGTATATTTTTTTACTAAAAATCTGAGTACGGCACTAGAAATTTTAAGTTTTAGTTGTTCATTATAAATTTATAGATAATACTTACTTATTTATTTCTTCGAAATTTCTTCTGGTTTATAAATATTAATGAAAATTAAATTGAAAACACTTAAATCTACAAAATTAATGCTTTTGAAATCTCACTGGTATATATGGTGTACCACTTTTTAAAATAGAACCGCACCCGAACAAATCTTAAAATCGACTGATAACATAGAGCAACACATATTAAAGGATGATGTATTTGGGATGCATAATACCCAGATTTCAAGGTAAAAATATTGAACAAATAGGGTGGTACTAGGTTTATACCAAGGAACGCTAAAGGGTTAAGACCTTCTTATAAAAATAAAAAAAATTTGGCGCTTGTGCTGTTTTGACTTAAACCCATAGAAAAATACATTTATTTTTATATAAAAATAATTTTAAAAGTTGTATTGACCCTCTCCAATTAATCCACTAAGTAGTAGACCGAGCACCGCTGCAATAGGTATACTAGTAGCTGCTCGCCGCACGGTCCCTACGCGGTTCAACCCTTATTTTTTTCGACTTATTCTTGGGATCCCATCTTCATATTACATCAAAATTTAGGGAATTGAAAAAGCTTTCTTTTGATATTAATTTTAAAAAAATCAAATTTGTCGCATTTCGAGAAAAAAACAAATATATTTTTAAAATCGTTTTTTTATAACCAAAAAATTTTTTCTCGCTTTCGAGACCATTCTTATCGTAAAGCGTGGAAAAAATGCTATACGATATGTTGATTATCAATTAAAAAAAAAATTATTATATACGAGCCCTAACCACATAATGTTCGGACACTTCATAATTTATACAGAAATTTTTTTCGTGAATACTATCTCAAAATTATTAGAAGTTATGAAAAATTCAGCTTATTTTGGCATATACCCCTCGAAGCGATTTTTATTTTTAAAAAGTTTACCTTTTATTTTTAGCTTTTAAAAAAGGCTAACTTTTTAACTTTTTTTTGCATGAGTAAAAAAAGTTATAAATGGGCCCATTAAAAAGAACATAAAATATTATACAAACCCTGAAAATTTGGTAAAAATTGTATAAATAATAAGAAAGTTATAGCGATATATATATCTGCAAAATCTCCCGTTTCCTAAGAAAATTGCAAAAACTCTTTAAAAATAGCATTTTTAAATTACTTATACTTTTTTATAACTTATTTATTTTTTACCAAATTTTCAGGGTTTGTATAATATTTTATGCTCTTTTTAATGGGTCCATTTATAACTTTTTTTACTCATACAAAAAAAAGTTAAAAAGTTAGCCTTTTTTTAAAAGCTAAAAATAAAAGGTAAACTTTTTAAAAATAAAAATCGCTTCGAGGGGTATATGCCAAAATAAGCTGAATTTTTCATAACTTCTAATAATTTTGAGATAGTATTCACGAAAAAAATTTCTGTATAAATTATGAAGTGTCCGAACATTATGTGGTTAGGGCTCGTACATGAATATTTCGACGTCTTTTAAGCGTACGAGAAAAAAAATGAATTTTCAGGCCCCTGTATCTCTGCAACCCGCTAATCCTTTTTGCCCCCCATTTGGAAAATTAAGGTAGTCCAATAGGGCAATGATTTGGCAAAGTTTTGTTAAATTCGGAGAAAACATCATTTTTAGGTGGGAACACGTGTGTGAACAAGTACTTGAGGTGTTTCGCCCCATATATGTGTTAAATGTAAAAAGCTTTAATTAATATAATATATATTATATTTAAATTATTTATTTTTAACTTAAATTTTAAACAATGATTTTGTAGTACCCTTTTTTAATTCTATTGTTTATTGTCTCAATTTTTTTTTTACTTTTTAAATGTTAGACTAAAAAATGAAATATTATTAACTGCAACTTTGTCTGTAGTTTACCTGATGATGGTCAAGAACGACCGAAACTAGTCGCGAATGGAAAATTATTATAGTAACGTACTGGTTTTGGTTGATTTTGATCACCTTCACACACCTCGTCCAAAAACCCAACTTTTTGGTTTTCTTTTTCCACTAGCCTTGCTACTTTGTCTAATGGAATTTCATTTTCTTCCTCATCCTCACTAGCTTTCACTGTGTCATCTGAATTTGACAAAATTTCACTTAAATTTTCAGCTTTTCTTTTTCTGCAAACATTCCGGTGTCCTCTTAAGTCTTTTCTTAGCAGTATTTTTTAAAATTTTGCTTCAATAATTACATAAACTTGAGTTTCTTTCGTCAGCCTTAACTTGTTGAAAATCATATTTTTTCCAAAAATCGTGTTGAGGTCTTACAGCCATTTTAAAGTAGGTATTTTTGTTAAATTACAATACTTACCGTCTAAATTAAAACAAATAATAAACAGTCAACAAGTTTAGTGACGCGATGCACCATGTTTTTATATTTACGATTCGCTATTCGCGTTGAACTTCCCCGAAAAACTTTAGGAGAAGTCCCGCCGTCGCGCATGCCATCTTATCGCAAACGTTTATAAATAGTCAGAGGATCGTGAAAAGTAGTCGCTAATGATTTATGTCCGATTTTATTTTTATATTTCATTTTCTACGCAATATTTTACATTTTCTACGTAATACTCTAAATTTTCTACGAAATTTTCTAAATTTTCTACGTAATTTTCTACATTCCTGTAGAAAAATAATTTTCTACGTGTCGTAACCCAACCCTGCCGACCACCAACTAAATCAAAAAGTTTAATGAAAAATAACTTTATTTGCTTTATTTATTGGTGTATATTAGGGTGGTCCTTAATAAGGTTATTTTCAAATTTCTTTGCTCCCAGGGGCTCAAATGCTTCCAAATTAATAAAAAAAAATTCCCTGAAAATTTGAGCTCTTAATATTAACTCTAAGATAGTGCGCATTCCAATCTAAGTTTCCTATGGAAATAACATAGGAAAAATTACTTTTGTTGTTTATAATTTTATAACTTGGGAACGAATACATTATAAATTATAAATCATACATATTTTTATAGAGAATTTAACGTTCTACAAAAAAGGTCTCTTATAGTTTTTCCATTAGTCTATTTGTTTAAAAGTTATTCAACGTCAAAATTTAATTTTCATATTATTATTAATATTACCAAGGCTTTTTTATGAGGCGCCGTTTGTGTCAAAATTAAAAGTGCTAAATAAACTTATTTTGTTTTATAAATTATGCTTAACAAATAAATTTTTTATAAAATTATTTTTGTATAATTTTTTTTTTGTAAAAAATTTTATAAAATAATTTTTTATAAAATTGTTTTTTTTTTATTTTTTTTTGTAAAAATTTTTATAAAATAATTTTTTTATAAAATATTTTTTTTTTAAATAATTTTTTATAAAATAATTCTTTTTTATAAAATTATTTTTTTATAAAATAATTTTCTGCTAATCAAAAATTATTTAATAAAAGACAACGGGCGCATTTATAAATTAATTTTTAATGCAGCCATCTCTATTTGTTTGTAGACACTCGAGTAAACCCGAGTAAACCCGAACGCCCCTCCCCAGATACAATTTTATGACGGACTGGGCTTTTGTTTGACGCAATTTGGGGAAACGATTGAAAATAATAATTTATTATTTTTATTCATTAATTCATTAATTTTTTTATCTACATTTATTTTGATTTTTAGTTTTTAACAATAATTCTTTATGTTTAAACGTTTTTTATAAGAAAGCACTTGGTAAAAACTAAAATAAATAAATAAAATAATTCTCTTGAAAACAAATTAAAATAAATAAATCAATTCTCTTAAAACAAAACTAAAAATCAAAAAAAATAATTTTAGAAAAAAATTTTTTAGAAAAAAATTATTTGGTAAAGCATATAATTAATTATTTATAAAACAAAATAAGTTTATTTAGCACTTTTTATTTTGACACAAACGGCGCCTCATAAAAAAGCCTTGATAATATTAATAATAATATGAAAATTAAACTTTGGCGTTGAATAACTTTTAAACCAATAGACTAATGGAAAAATTATAAGAGACCTTTTTTGTAGAGCGTTAAATTCTCTATAAAAATATGTATGATTTATAATTTTTAATTTATTCGTTCCCAAGTTATAAAATTATAAACAACAAAAGTAATTTTTCCTATGTTATTTCCATAGGAAACTTAGATTGGAATGCGCACTATCTTAGAGTTAATATTAAGAGCTCAAATTTTCAGGGAATTTTTTTTTATCAATTTGGAAGTATTTGAGCCCCTGGGAGCAAAGAAATTTGAAAATAACCTTATTAAGGACCACCCTAGTGTATATATATAGTTTATGTATTGGTGTATATATTATATATTAAAAAAGCACTTTAATTTTAAATTAATTTTTGTTTTGTATATACCAATAATAAACAATGCAAATTTGAGCATATTCCATTTGTTTTCCATACCCAAAAAAATTAATAATACATTCATGGCAGTTATACCAAAAACAATATTTCTGTTAAAATTTCATAAAACTTATATATTCGATAACCAATTAAACTGTAAGCAATTAAGAAAAACTTATGTGACTACTCCGATGAAGATAAATTAAACGACCCCAACATCTGTGAAACAAAATTACTGGATAATATTACTGAAATCAAAAGTAACCATCCACGAAGATTGTAACGGCTAAGTAAGAAACCTCATTGTAAAACAACCTTGTCTGCTCAAGTCGATCATGACTATTGGTTGAGTATTTGAAATAATAACACTATTGTAATAACATTCTTTATTAAACATAATTAAACACGCATAAAAAACTGAATTATATGAATCCGGAAATACAGATAAATCCACAATTATTTTAAAAAAGGCCCATACAAATACCATAAAATGTAAAATTGGCAACATTTGAAATATTTTGGTAAATCCCCAAGCTCCAATTTATCCAGCATACCTTGTATTTTTATGTTGTTCCTCGTTGTGTTGAGCCCTTGTGTGTAGTCGACTAGTCCCTGTGTGTAAGGTGTTTTTTTTAACCTTAACTTTTTAACAGGAAACGGTAAGTGGAAAATAAAATATTAAAATTATATTATTAGATTTCAGTTTTTTGTCGCAATATATTTTTAAACTTTAATTGGAAAATTAAATTAAACAGATTCATAAAAAGTAGCATTTTCTATTTTAAACAAGTACCTAGTTGCCTAAATGCCAAATCATTATTTATTTGCAGGTTTTTGCTAAACATCATCAATCAAATCATCATGAATGGTGATAAAGTCGTCGATGCAAGTGATGATGTCCCAAAGTCACAGACATCTACGTCAAGCGGTGCCCCTTCTACACCACCTCGTCCGAAAAAAAAATCGGAAAAGCTGTAAAGTAGACGTGGCACCCAAAAAAATCCCAATTTGTCCTTTATTTCAATAACCGAAAGTTGGCAACCCTAAACACAACCCATATAACCAAATCGAAGAATATGGAGGCTTTGCCCAGAAGCCCGCGAATGGCGAAAGACGCGCGAAATTTGAATTTTATACAATTTACAATCTTTATAAAGTGTTTCATTATAGGTACCTACTAAGTACGTAAGAAATTAATTGAATTAATGAAACAACTTTTTTTAAAAGAATATACATAAATAAAGTATATAGAAAACATGTAAATAACATCCTAACCAAACTTAAGTTTGAAACAATCTGTTTGGTCTATTATTGAGTGGTAATGGCTCATTCGCATCGTCAATTATATTATGCAATAAACAGCCGTACGTGCGTCCGCAACAATCGCCAATGTTTGAGCAACTCAAATTGGACAAAGTTTGACCAAATATAACGCAATCAAATAATTCATTCGCAATGATTGTGCAAAAATGACTCAATCTTTTTTGAATTAAATTGACCCAATAAAATTGACCTAGGATTGAGCCCAATCAAATGTTTGCCGGGAACTTAATAGTTATAACAAAACATAGAGCATATTTCTCGTAAATAAAAACAAAACAAAATACAAAAATAAGTCAAATAACTATTTTAAACTTTTTCTCTCAATATTTGTAGACGTATATTGATACTGTCCACTTCATGGTTGGTTCCTTCAGTTAATTTTTGTTTTTTGTTTTCCAGAACCTTGATTTCCGTTATTAAACAATTTTTCACAATTGAATACGTCAATGCAGAAACTGAATATGTCCTACTAGGTAGTTTTGAGATAACTAAGAAAAACTGAATACATATTCAGTTTCTGTACTATATTAACGCCTTTGTATAATGTAGATGACGTGACATGAAAATTTCTACGCCATTCGATCGGGCACCCTTTACTTATAGTAAATCCATGTTTAACTCAATTTTCCTAAAAGTGGACATATTCAGTTTCTGCATTGACCTATTCAATTACGAGAAAGACTTGTAATATTACTTTGACTTTTGTCAAAGACAAACTGACAGTTACACGATTAGGTAGTTACATTAAAATTGCCCAAGCATTTATATTAAATCATAATGTAGATTGTGTAGGTATTAAGTAAATATTATTTTCTGTTATATTATTATTATTATTTTAAGTATTAGTATTATTTACAGATAATTCCATGACTTTTCGTTTTTTCTTTAAATTCCCTGACTTTTCCATGACTTTTTAGACTCATTTTATATTCCCTGACTTTTCCCGGATTTCCCGGTTGCTACGAACCCTGTTAAAATTTATATATTAACATTATTACATATTTGAATGCAATTCGGACAACCAGTCAAAGAAAACCCCTTTAAATAAAAACATTAAATTATTATTATTATTATTAAATGTTATCAAGGACTGAAAGAATGTCCACATATTTCTCTATTTTCTTTGATAATATTACTATTATTCGTGTATTGGCACGGCAACTACTCATCAAGTGACGTCATGCGCGGCACGAACCAAAACTCGTCCACGGGAGCATTTAGCCCTGATTGCTAGTTGCGAGCTTGCAGGGGCGGTTTTAAAATAGGTACCTACTCGTATTTTGAAAGTTGATAAAATACAACCTAAGGTATGTAAATGATACATACATATTTCTATTGCAAATTTGGTAATAACAAAAAATTGTAACAGATAAAAGTCAGCCTTTTCCTGGGGGGGGCAGCGATGTCTGGGGGGCCCGGCCCCCCTGTACTTACGCCAATGCCGGAGGTGGAAAATTGAGTTTTCCAGTAAGGTAGTAGAAAAAAAATTTATTCCGAAAATTTCCCAGAATTCTTTTGTTTTCAGCTAAAATCCTTATAAGGATAAATCCTAAATCACAGAAAAACAATAAATATCAAATAAATTACGAATACAGCGGGCTTATATTGAAGGCCCTGTAATAGTTATTTACATGTCAAGCTTTGTAAATAAATCTTTACGGGCGAGCTGGAAGTTTCAGTGAGCCTAGTAAAGATTAATTGCCAAGCGTGACACGTACAAACTTTTATTTGTACCTTTATATAACGATTTTAAAATTTAAAATTTCATTTCATAAATTGCTTTTCTACAAGCCTGTAAAACTTTACAGGTCTTTTTTACAAGCCCGAAAAATATTACAAGTCTGTTCCCATAATGTATCTTTTACTTGGATACACAAAGTTTGTGTATCCAAGTAAACGATACATTATGGGAACAGACCTGTAATATTTGTGTCACAAACAACAAAATTAACCTATAAAATGTCATTTACTAAGAAGGTGGAGACTTCTTCTAAGGGTGGAGATAAATATATTATACACTTACAGGCAAAATAATCGATCCACACAAATTTTCGATGAATTTTAATCGCAAATAACTTTTTTATTTGATGTCGGATTTAAACGAGTATTAAAGAATATTGTAGATAAATTGATAGAGCATCGCTTACATTTTAAAAATTTACTACCCTTGCGGCCTTGAGTTTACGGTGAATTCACTGTGAATTCACCGTTTGCGTGAATTCACCGTGAATACACCGTTTATGTGCAGTGAATATACCGTCCATTTGTAACATTTGTAGACGGTAATTAAACGGTGAACTCACGCTGTTTTTGCGATAAATTCACGGTGATTTCACTATTAATTCACGGTGATTTCACGGTAAATTCATGGTGAACTCAATAAATCTCACGGCTGCTTACGCAAGCGAGCTAACTATAAATAGCGTTGGGTTGCAATATTTAGTTGGAAGTGTGCGTCTGTAATGGCATAGCTGAACATTAATCCTCATATGCTCAGTAACGAATAATGGCTAGCTATAGTCGTGTTAAACCTATAGGATATACCTACCCTTGCGGCCTTTTAGTTCACGGTTTATTCACCGTGATTTCACTGTGAATTCACCGTGAATTCACCGTGAATTCGCGGTGAATATACCGCCAAAATACGGTGGATTCACAATTAAAATACTGTAAAAAGTGCGTGAATTCACCGTCTAACTACCGTTTACAAATGTCACAAACAGACGGTTTATTCACGGTGAGTTTACGGTGAATTCACCGTGAATTCACTGTGAATTCACAGTGAATTCACGGTGAATAAACCGTGAACTCAAGGCCGCAAGGGAATAAAATAGACGTACGTTTATAATAGACAGGTTTAAACAAAAATATGTGTTTTACCATAAGACACTCTGTAGAGTGGCAAAACCAACTAAATTAATTTTTAATTATCAAGTCCCATCTATTCTTAACAGTTTTGTTTTTGCTTCACCTCTATATATTTATTTTTGTGGAAAATATGTATTTTTTAAAAAACATTGCAATTTCCAATATTTTTTCTTTACGAAGAACTAAGGTTGCTATGGTTCATCCATAGCCTATGGAGGATGACAGTAACAGTTTTGTTGAATCATCCCATACTTGGACAAAAGCTATCAAATTGTTTTTTGTAAATTAATGTGTTACTTTTGAGGTGTTCTTACTTTTAAAAAGAGATATGTCTCCGACTGATGTTGCCAGAGCCATTGCTTTAATCCAGGATGGACGGTCACAGTATCACGTGGCAAGTGTTTTAAATGCCACAAGAAGTAAAGTACAAAGGGCTGTAAATCGATTTAATCAGCATGGTGAGTACAGCAGAAGAAGTCAACGTGGTAGGAAGAGGTATACGAATGAACAAGATGATCAATTTATTCGACTTAATGTTTTACGTGATTGAAGAGTAACTTCTGTGGAGGTAAAAACAGAATGGAGGACGTACGACAGGTAAGCGAGAGAACGAAAAGAAGAAGGTTATGACTGGATTATACGCAAGAAGATCTGCAACCGCACCCGAGTTGCTAAGAAACCACAAGGTTGAACGCCTTAGATTTGCTAGGGGACATAAAAATTGGGGCATTAATGTGTGGAAAAATATCTTATTAACCAACGAAGCTAGGTTTTGTTTAAAATCACCAGACGGTCGTCAAAGAATCTATAGGAGAACAGGAGAACGTTTTGAGAAAAACCATTTTTCGCCTATGCAGGGCCGTATTTAGCATGGGGCCAGCGGGGCCACGGCCCCAGGGCCCCCACCATTTAGGGGCCCCCACCAATGCAATATGTAGCTTTTTAATGAAAGAAATATAAAAAAAATTGTCGAAAAAACAAAAAAATGGGTCGGTTATACCGCGCGAATCCTGTCATTTTCATTTAATTTTTCGCGGAATTTTTATTGCTTGCAAATCAGAATGTAAATTATCACACTCAAAGTTTGGTCGCGCGAAGACGTTTTTATATAGTCTATAGTCATACGTTATGACTCATAACAATTTTAAGCAGTTGCTCCTTTAGTGCTTGTCGTAACGTTTTTGTAAATACAGGCAAACAGTCAATTACCTACTTATAATCTAATATATTAAAGTTAGTTTTTGTCCCAGATTTTTATTGGTACATTGGAGTGTTGTGGAATATTTTCCGGTGATTCCGAAATAATGTTTCGTGCTTTTCTTTGGCTAAAAGATTGTTTTATTGTTTGATTTTGTATGAAAAACAGACAAATAATACGACTTTTTATGCACTTTTTTTTCAGTTTGCGGTAAGAATTAAAAATACAAACAAAACATAGGTACCTAGATCAATTTATATTTTACTTGAGTAAAATGTATACATATGGGATATGGCATATACATATAAGGTTATATGTCATATACATATAAGGTTATGTTCGTATTATTCAAAATATATAAAATATAAAGTATATAAAAACACGGATAGGTCGTAGACGGCCTTCCTTGAACAGACAATATGGGACTCCCAGCACAAAAATAAGCTGGTAACAGATATACAAAATCTACATCAGATTAGGTAAGTTACAAGAAATTTCCACAACGGATGGTTAAAATATATATGGAAATAAATCTGAACACAGCCATTGGCCATTTGACGCATGATTGAAATGAAGAAAAAAAATGTTATATCGATGAAATAAAATGAAAATCGAAGGAATAGAATTATTGATGAAAGAAGAAATTTATATGGATGTTTGTAAAAGGTATGGTTTGATAATTGTTAATAATGTGAATGGGAAATGGAATAAATGAATAAGTCAAGAACAAATACATAAAACAAGAATAATGGTGAAAATACTTATAGAAACAAGGAAAAGGAAAAATATGGACGATGCAAGAAACTTAAATTTATAAGACGGAAAACGAATAATATTGAAATAAACCATAAACAGTAAGAATATAGATAATAGATAAATGACTCAAGGGATGAGTTGAACTCAGATTCTCTTGATTGAGACCCTTGATCATATTAAATAAATTTTAAAACATAATGAGCTGGCCAAATAGCTTGTAAATAAGCTAAAGGCCATTACCCCTAAACACAGTGCTTCTGTGTTCAGATTGAAGAAGAAGAAGTATATAAAAACACGTTCATTCACAATTCTATTCTACACTCAAAGAAATGGATAATAACAGACGTTTAATAAAAATGTATGTTATCATATCGGACATGGGCGACAACAGTGTCATAAGTCAAAAAAACTAAATTTTGGGGTTTTTAATGCAATAAGTGTAAAATTACTCATAGTTTATGCTGCAAAAGTGGCATAAAAATATTTTTGAAGCTACTCTTCCACTTAACCCATATTACATGTTTGTAAAAATATCTACAATATTATAGTAAAATAAACAATTTCCTAAAGTAATCTCATATTAAATGTTACAAATTGTATTTGTGCAAAAAATGACAATAAAGAATGTAAATAAATAAAAAATATCCACTTAATACCTATAGGTGTACATCAAATTATATCAATTAAATTTCTAAACTAATAATAATAATGAATGCAAAGCCACTACAAAAAGAAACAAAATTTTTTTTTTTTGTTTACTCAAACTGAGTACTCAAATATCTTTGTTTTAGATTCTTTCTGCATGAATTTAAATTTAGATCTTTAAGAATATAATCTTTGAGTATATCATAGTTTTCATTATATAACGTAACAGAATTGTATGTAAATGATTTGCAAAAACAGGCAGTTAAATGTTTAGGCATTGTCAATATGTTAACCCGTCGTATATTTACTTCATGTGCATCACATCTAAAAACTAGTTTTTTTCTAAGCGATACAGGAGATGAATTAGCTAGTACCTTAAGCGTTAAAATGATGTGCGAGATTTTCCATGATTTTCCATATTAACCCAATTTAATTCTTTAAATTTTTTACTTATATGGTCATACTTGCGCAAGCCATAAACAAACCTACAACAACTATTTTGGACCCTTTGTATACGGTTTTTATCTATTTTGTCTAAGAAAGGAAAATATACTGGTAAACAGTAAAGCAAATTAGACAAAACAGATATCCCTGTATTGTTGAGTATAATACTTTATTAAACATATCAGCTGTATAAATTATAAACAAAAGAGGCCCTAAAATTGAGCCTTGGGGCACTCCCAGAGGCACGTTAGCAATATCTGAAATATGATCATCTAATTTGACAAATTGACTTCTATCAAAAAGGTAGCTTCGAAAAAAATTTTGTGATACCTCGTCCAAACCATAATACCTTAGCTTTGAGACCAATAACAAAGGACTAGTATTAAAAGCTTTGGAAAAGTCTAGCATTAAAATAATTGAAACAAGTTTATTGTCCAAATCGCGAGTTAAATTGTCATTTCATTCTAGCAATGCCGTGGCTGTAGGTACTGTGATTTTGCCTAAATTCAAACTGTTTTTCCGGTAAAATTTTATTATTGATGCAAAATGTGTAAAGTTGGAAGTGTACAATTTTTTCTAAAACTTTTGAAAAAATGGGCAAAAGGCTGATTAGTCGAAGGTCCTGATAAGATGTCGGGTTATTAATTTTAGCTAGTGGTTAAACTACTGCAATCTTTCATTGTGAGAGAAAAATCCATGTTCTAAACAACAGTTTGTGATATGCAATAAATATACATTTAAATGGGGCATGCAGTATTTTATCATATCAAATGTAATATTGTCCACTGTGGACAGTCCACACCAGCGGAGTTTGACTTAATAGATGAGATTACATTTTCTACCGTCTTTAAATTGGTTAACTGAAACTGAAAGGATTTATTATTAAAACGGTTAATATTAAAGTACTGTAAAGCATTTTCCGAAATAGGGAGGGATTTTTAAGCTCTATAGGTATATTATTTTTTTTACTAGCACAAACATTCATATTTTTTAAAGCACTCCATAGTTTTGAACTATTTTTTTGTTGGTCTAAGTGTTTTAAATATGCTTGTTTTTCGTTTCTGATAGCGTTTAAAGTAAAGTTTCTTACATTTTTATAAGCTAGCCAGTTTTCAGCTGTCTTCTCCTGTTTGTATTTTGTAAATGCTTTATTTTTTTCTGATATAATGCGCTTTAAATTCTGGGCAGCCATGGTGCGGGAGCTTTTGTGATGCGTCTAGTACATATTGGGGCATGAACGTCAAAGATTTGATTAATAAATTCTGTGAGCAAATTTACCTTTTGATCAATGTTGTCGTAATAAAATAATATGTCATCTAGAGGTAACAACTGAAGATCAGCATAAAATTTCTTGGCATCAAAGTGAGAAAAGTCTCTGTAAGTACGTAAACAAGGTATTCTTTTACGCGTAGGAATGTAAATTTCACAAAAAACCGCCATATGATCAGCTACTGTGTCCGCTAGGAGTGTTCCCGCATTAATAACTTTATGTTTAGTATAAATAAAAATTTGCTCTATTTCACGCGATGAGGTTTCAGTTTAACGTGTTGGTTCATGTATAAGCTTATGCATACCTAGTGAATTTAGACATATATTTACTGAATCATTGGAAACTGAAAAATCAATGTTAAAATCTCCGAAAAGGAAAACGTTATTATATTGAAGAAATAGTTGTGGGCAAACATTTTCAAAATAATTAAATAAGGAGACACGCGTTACTTCCTCGGGGCAATACATTGTACCAACAGCAATATTTTCTTCACCAGTTTTTATACTTACCCACAAGCACTCTAGTTTATTTTGTTCTTCTGTTAGGTCTAACTCAATCTGTTTGCATAAAAAGCTATTTTTAACATATAATGCAACTCCTCCCCCATTTCTAAACCTATCGCGATTCTGTGATGCCTATGAAATCAAACTTTGTTACAAAATGCCTTGTTTCAGAAAAGTGTTTAATTAAAGATCTAACGTTTAAGTGACAGCATTTTAAATTAGGTAAATATTTTATTTTTATTATTCATAAACAATTTTTGATTTTAATAAACTAGTCTGGTATTTTAAAACTGGGCAATTTCTGCCTCTAGATTCATGATCACAAGGTATCTGGGTTTTGTTTTTCTTATTATAGTTAACACAATTAATGCACTTTTTGATAGTTTTGGGACAGTCTTTTAAATCATGGATATCAGCGCAAATCGGACAACACACAGTATCATTTAAGCAATTTTTTGCAATATGCCCTAGTCGAGAACATTTAAAACATCTTGAAATGATTATATTATCTTCACAAAAGCACTTTTGCCATTCAATGTAAACCAAACCATTCTTAATTATGTTATTCCTTGTAGTAATATCAGTTTCTATCACAATATTGTAGTTAAATTTGCCTTGAATACGCCTAATAACCTTCAAGTCCCCTTGTATATTATTGTTAGTACGCAAATCACTTAAGAAATCATCATCCTGAAGTTTAGCCATCCCATTATCGACGGAACGTATTAAGATGCGTGGCTTTAATTTATTAGCATCTGATACAGTTAAATTTCCACCAAAACACTCCTCTAGACTCTTCTTCAATTTTTCTTTGGAACTTTCTCCATCACAGGTAACTATTATGCCACTTTTCGCCACTTTTGTACTGCTTATTTGAATATCCAACGCCGAAGGGTTGATTTTACTACGTAACTCTTTCATAAAATCAGACGATTGCACCTCACTATTTGATTTTATAAACAAACCAGCCGATTGTTTACTTGTTTTTTTGCTTTCTTGCTATAAAGTGAAGGCAAGGTAGTTTTTTCAGGGATGACGGTTAGGTTTTTTGCGGATATGTCTTCTAGACGCATCTCTTGTAATTTATTTACCTTTTCAAGTTCGCAAACTAACTTTTTGTATAAATCTAATTCACGATGAAGAGACTCTGTCTCTGCTGAATTTCCATTTATTTCTTGGACTGGATCGCCTGATGCACCCTCTTTCTCGTGGCACTTAATACACCATATTTTGCCAACACTAAACACTTTGGAAACAAGATCAATACATTTGCTATGTATTGCAAAGCCACAGGATTTGCATGTGATAAAATTTCTAAAATTGAATTGCCGGAATGCACAACCGACGCAGCGCGGGGCCAGTAGGCTACTGCATGAAGACCGTTCAATTTATTACTAAATGTGTTTATATTGAACACTGTTCACTGTACAATATAAAACAGGAATTTTATTTTGAAATAAAATTATTACCTTATCTTTTAACTTTTAGCAACATTTGCTTCCCACAAATTATTATTTTTCGATTTTTTTCGTCCGAACAAATCGGACGAAAAAGATCGAAGAATAATAATTTGTGGAAACCAAATGTTGCTAAAAAGTTAAAAGATTTATTTATTTATTTATTCTTTTACAAACACAATATAATATTAATTAGAACATGTCGATACCCTAAACTTAATCCTACATAGCCTAATACTAAATAACATTACAATTAAAAAATATCTGGATATGCTTTACAGAGGTATTAAAAAAATCAATATCACAGTTATCAATTAGATTATTGCACTGCACCAACATATAATTAAGCTGCGAACAGTCTTTTTTATTAGTATAAAACAGTATTTTATTAGTTATCCTTAAGTTAATCTTTGGCACTGAAAATTAAATATTATTAACAATATATAGATCTTGTTTCAACAAAAAATATAAAGAAAACAGCTTGCATATTTCTTCTTTCGAGTATGAGTATGAGTATGAGTATAAGAGACGTATAACCAGCCCCATTTCCTCTTGACTCTCGAACCCCGTACAGGCCTATGTTTACTTACGCCGATTTTTGTTCTTCCCCAGCAACTGCACGGCTTCACCCGTGTTTGCTGGGTGCGAATGTCCATTGCGTTCCGTACTGTCCCCTATTTGGGGCTCGAGAGCGAGAGGCGAATAGTTTTAATAGCCATTCCCGGGTTCGCCGAGCCTATGCTATACGCTCAGTGGGGTATGGAGGAGGGACGGGAGGGTGTTGGTTTTTGGGGGACAATTACGCCGACTTAAAACTAAGTACGACGCGGAATCCCCCTAGACCAGTCGATTAGTATTACTCCAAACATTTGGGATTACTATTTGGAGTTGGGGAGTTGTTATTACGCTGCAGGGGTGTAGTTTCCTAGTCGAGGTCTTCGTCTTGTTCATTATTGACATTGTCCGTGTCGGATAGTTCCTGAACTTGGTAAAGTGTGTCGGTTGTTTTTTTTTATTTTATTTTTATTGTTGCTTAGTTGCTCCCAACTTGCTCCCAACTTGTTAATTTGTGAGAAGTGCATGTTTTGTGCTAACGTTTCATGAAATGTGAAGCAGGGTCACCCGACTTTTTTGTCTTTAAGATCTAGTTAAAGGGTGGCTTGTAGTATGTTGTTGCGTTGTCTACGAGTGACGTGGGCCCAGTATTTTAATTGGGCTAATTACCGTGGTCGTTTAGGTACGCATTAATTTATCCTGTTTTGTCACTTATGTGTTCATAACGACTGCTTAGTTCATTTATTGCGTCCTCGATGTAGGGTCTGTACGTTCCTAGGTTATTACGTAAGTGGTTGTTTAATTTTGTCTAGTGTCTGCTGTTGTTTCAGTTTCGCGTAGCGAACCTATCACCGTGTTGAACAGCTGGTGCGATAAGGCAGTTCCCAGTGGGGGGTATTTTTTTTACTTTTACTATAAAGTCTAATGTTTACAAATTCCATGGAGTTTGATTAGAGTGCTTTTTTACTTTGTTTATGTTTTCTTAGTTTATGTGTTATTTATGTCTTAGGTGTCAAATTTATTTGGTCTCGGTTTGTTATGCTTGAATTGTTTTGTTGACAGCTTTATTGCCCTGTTCAACTTTGGTGTGTGTCCGCGATCGGCTGTTTGGTTTTTTCTTGGAAAATTGACTTTTTATTTTATTTTGTTGCCGATGATTATTGTTTTTTTGTAGGGATTAGGCAATGTGCCTTGTTTAGTTTATATGCAAATTATGTGTTAGGTCATGCGGATACTTAGCAATTATTTGCAGGTGGCCTGTTCCTCCCTTGTTTGGCCTCTTTTGTTTGGCCAGTTAAAATCGTCCTGTTGGCAGATGGTGCGACCGCTCAGGCACTGACACTTGTCGCTTAACTCTTTCTTGTCACTTAACACTTAACGCTTTTGACCATTTCACTATGTTCGTTTGCACTTGTCACTTCACTCTTCCTTTTCACTTGGCCCTTAACTAATTATTGACCGTAGGGTAGTCTGTACTCACTGTATTTGTTACACTATAATTGTTTGCATTATGAGGGCTTATTTGTTAGTTATGGTTTTAACGTTTTACGTTTACTCTCTGGCTCCGCTACACTACTTACTCGCTCGAGGGCTGGGACGAGACTGGTTGCATATTTCTTCTTTCGAGGATTACAAAATTAAAATAATTTAACATATAGATTTCTTAGATATTTACATGTAACAAATTATAATGTATATCATGTATGTATCTATAGATACATATGATACCAAAAACCGATATAAATTATATTCTTTACATGTAAATATCTAAGAAATCTTTTTTGTACTTTTTGAATGACATTACTATTACTTTCTGCTGTAGGTGACCAGATAATACAAGCATATTCAAGATGAAGCCTCACTAGTGCATACAATATATACAATTTAGTAATGGATGAAATATGTTTAAAATATTCGGAATTTCTAAGTACAAAACCAAGTACCCTAAATGCCTTATTTAGGTACTATTGTATTGTAGGTAGAGTTCAATTTCATATTTAATTGCAATTTTACACCCAGATCTTTACATTAATAAATTCTACTTAAGCTAATGTTATTTAGATTATATGTACCATTAATAAATTTATATTTACGTGTGTGTTATAGTTGCACACTTTTCTACGTTAGGAAACATCTTATTTACTTGAAGCCATTCTGATACATAGTCTAGGTCTTTTTGTAACATTTCGTTATCTTTTTCGTTGTTAATCTGTTTATATATTTAAAAATCAAATCAAACAGTAGCCAAGATGAATATTTAACACTTAGCGGTCAATTATTGATAAAAATAGCAAACAGTAGCGGCCCTAGGTAATCATTTTATTTCAAAATAAAATTCGTGTTTAATATTGTACAGTGTAAAGTGTTCAATGTGAATACATTTAGTAATAATAAGTAATAATAAATGATTTGTTGCAAATTAAGCTTTTAACGTGATAAATCGAGTTTAGTTTCGATTCTTGTGCACTTTGTTGTCTTTACGCCGCCGCAGCGCGCCGCGGGCTTTTATTTATTTGTGTTACGGCTATAATAATTTATCAATAATTGTCAAATTTAGAGAAAAACTTCTTTATTTTACCAAGAAAAAAACCGTATATATATAATTTATAATCTACTAGTTTAAGCATAGTTATGACTTAAATAATATTGATGCATTTATTAATTAATTGTGGTTAAAATTTTGTATTTTAATAGCATCGCTGTACCAATCTAAGTATTCTGTCCAAATTTCATAAAAATCGCACGTTTAGTTAAGGAGTTATCGCGAGTTTAATTTAAAGAATTTTGTTGAAATTGAACGGTCTCCATGCAGTAGCCTACTGGCCACGCGCTGCGTCGGTTGTGCATTCCGGCAATTCAATTATTACCACATATTTCAAACTTTTTCTGTATTTTTTTATTACCGCTCGCGCCGGGATCATCCGGCGGTGGCGCCATCTTAACACCTTTATCGAAGTTGTGACAGTAATTTTATTAGCGTGGGTTAGTAAAGTTAAAGTTGTTAACAATAAAAGAATGAATAAATAAAAAAATGATCGACACATTTATAGCAATACAGACATATCTGCAAAATTCATGCACATATTTTCAGCAACACAGACATATCTCCAAAATTAATGCACACCTTCTTCGGCAACACAGACATATCTACAAATAGGTATTATACAAAAAGAGTATTTTCTAAAATCTAATTTTTAACTGGCTCAGAATCTTAGTGTGGTTCTTCCTATGCAAAGAAAATACTGTAAGTAAATATAATTTTACAAAAATGTGAGAATTTTATTATTCAAAAATCTTTGACGTTCATTATCTCGGAATTAAGGTTTTACTACATATGACACTGTTGTCGCCCATGTGCGATATGATAACATAAATTGTAATGAGACAAATAGTAAATGTTAAAATTTGTATCGTTCGAATGACTATAGCTGTCAATAACTGAAACTATGAATGTATTATAAAAGTCCCGGACAACAATCGGGATTTCCTGGTGAAGTCATGATGATATCACAACGTGATTTTTTTTAGAACGCTGTGATATCCTGGGTGCATACACATGCTTTATCACAGTGATATCATGTAGAACTCACGGTGTGATATTTGCAAAATTTGCGCATGCGTATGAGCCCTGCGAACTGCGAATTTAAAACCCACCCGGACAACATTCGTGATATTCATACGAACATCACGTCGTGATTTTCACAAATTTTATTTATACTGATATCATACGGAAATCACCGCGTAATAAATGAAAATCATACGAACGTCACGTCGTGATTTTCACAAATTTTATTCATACGGACATCATCTGGATGTCACTGCGTGAGAAATGAAAATCATGTCGTGATTTTTTATGCCATCGCTGTTTGCGATTGACCGATGGCACAAAAAATCATGTCGTGATTTTTTATGCCAACGGTGTTTGGATAATCATTTTTGCGCCACGTTCGCACAGTAAGAGAAAAATTATGTTGAATCAACAGTTTTTGCGGTTAAATACATTTAATATTTTCTTGGATTTAAATTAACTATATATAATTAATTTAAATGCAAGAAAATATTGAATGTTAAACTGTTGATTCAATTATTAACATACTTTTTCTTTCAATGTACGAATGTGTCGCAAAAATGAATATCCAAACACCGATGGCATAAAAAATCATGTCGTGAATTTTTATACCATCGGTGTTAGGATATTTATATTTGCGCCACATTTGTACATTGAGAGAAAAAGTATACCTACATATATGTATATTGAATCAACAGTTTTTGTGGTTAAATACATTCAATATTTGTGTCGTGATTTTTTATGCCCAAACACCGACAGCATAAAAAATCATGTCGTGATTTTGTATGCCATCGGTGTTTGGATATTTATTTTTGCGCCACATTCGTACATTGAGAGAAAAAGTATACCTACATACCCGGACAACAACCGGGATTTCCTGGTGAAGTCATGATGATATCACAACGTGATTTTTTTTATCATGCTGTGATATCCTGAGTGCATACACATGCTTCATCACAGTGATATCATGTAGAACTCAAGGTGTGATATTTGCAAAATTTGCGCATGCGTATGAGCCCTGCGAACTGCGAATTTAAAACCTAGTTTGTTATTCACATTACATAGTTATAATTTATAAAACGTTGTTTGAATATTACGAATGTTGTCCGGGTTCAATTAAAATAGATATTCCAATGTTTAACAAAACGTGAACGTTTACATCATGTCGTGATTTTCACGACATAATTTTTTATGCCATCGGTGTTTGGTCATAAAAAATCACGACATGATTTTTTATGCCATCGGTACACCGCGGTGTTTGGATATTCATTTTTGCGACACATTCGTACATTGAAAGAAAAAGTATGTTAACAATTGAATCAACAGTTTAACATTCAATATTTTCTTGGATTTAAATTAACTATATATAGTTCATTTAAATCCAAGAAAAAATTGAATATATTTAACCGCAAAAACTGTTAATTCAACATAAATTTTCTCTTAGTGTACTACCGTAGCGCAAAAATGATTATCCAAACACCGATGGCATAAATAATCACGACATGATTTTTTGTGCCATCGGTCAATCGCAAACAGCGATGGCATAAAAAATCACGACATGATTTTCATTTCTCACGCAGTGTCATCCGGATGATGTCCGTATGAATAAAATTTGTGAATATCACGACGTGACGTTCGTATGATTTTCATTTGTCACGCGGTGACTTCCGTATGATATCAGTATGAATAAAATTTGTGAAAATCACGACATGATGTTCGTATGAAAATCACGAATGTTGTCCGGGTATATATTAAATCAACAGTTTTTGTGGTTTAATACATTCAATATTTTCTTGGATTTAAATTAACTATATATAGTTAATTTAAATCCAAGAAAATATTAAATGTATTTAACCGCAAAAACTGTTGATTCAACATAATTTTTCTTTTACGAACGAACGTGGCGCAAAAATGATTATCCAGTATAAATAAAATTTGTAAAAATCACGACGTGACGTTCATATGATTTTCATTTATCACGCGGTGATTCCGTATGATATCAGTATGAATAAAATTTGTGAAAATCACGACATGATGTTCGTATGAATACGAATGTTGTCCGGGGTTGTTTAGTAGGTACTGTGTACCAAACTTATTTTGGGTTTATCAAAAGAAATAGCAATTTCTACTATACCTATAGTAAGGAATGGCGTCTCATTGTCGTAACTACACATGGAAATAAACCTCACAACGCAGATTGTAACAAATACAAGTCCGTTTTATAATAAAATAATACAGTTACCCTACAAATTGTAAGTACTACTATGTATTTAGTACTTTATGGCATTTATGTGCTTTCGAAATAAATTCTCCTGATGACGACAAAATCATTTTTATACTTCAACGAGATTTTCAGAGTGTACGGACACTTCTCACTCACCGAAGTCAATTGGGACTACATGTTTGCGATTAAATAGCAGTTTTTTCCTTTTCTGTTTTTGTTTATACATATACATATAGCATGGGTATACGTATACCTAGCTCTTTTTTATGAGGCGCCGTTTGTGCCATAATTATAAATAAAAAATTATAGAATATTAGGTAGGGGAGAGTGGGGTACATTCGGCCCTGGGGTACATTCGTCTTTTAATGAGATAGTTGGTATTTTTCAAATTTTCCGCCAAAATTGCAATGAAATGTCATCATGCAAACAGCCATGTTGGTTTGATAAAGTGGGGTTAGTGTAATTGTGCATTTAGATGTTTCATTATAAATATTAGTTTTATTGCTTAAACAAGGTAAGTTTTTGACCTATTTAGAAGTTAAAACTATCATATTTGGAGTGGAATTAAATGCAGATCAATTTTTCTATATATTACAGTAACGCTATTAAAAAGAGATTCCGGTACAGGCTTGCCTCAAATTATACAAGTTTTGTGTGGGTTTCTTGTTAAGTAATACTTATACACATGGGGTACATTCGGCAAATAATAATGGGATAGATTCGGCACCATGACGAATCTACCCCATACTGCCGAATCTACCCCATAATTTAATTTAGACTTCATTTTATTAGCTCTAGGTTTATGACAGTATAATTTAGCTGAAAAATGGATTGATAAGTACTTATATATGTTTGCAGATGCCACGCACATATACAAGAAAAACCGAAAGGGTTAATATTGACGAAAAATCGATGAATTCGGCAATGAAAGAATGTATCGCGAAGAGATTGTCAGTGAATGAAGCAGCCAGGCAGTATGGCATCAAAAGGACTACGTTGCAATCCCGAATTAAAACACTACTAAAAAAAAGTCATTAGAAGAAATTCTCAGGGAAGATTCGGGAAATGAAAGTGAAGAAGATGCCCCCAAATACAATAGCAAGTATACAGCCAAGCAAGTCTTTACAAGAGACCAAGAAGATGAACTTAGTGACTACATAAAAAAATCATCAAACCTACACTATGGATTATCATACAGACAGATTAGAGCTGTGGCATATGAATTTGCAAAATCAATTCCTAATTGTAACATGCCTGAAAATTGGGAAAGGAAAAAAGTGGCCGGTTTGTATTTCGTAAATATATATATTTTTTAATAAAAATAATGTAATTTCATTTGCAGTACTGGACTGGCTATACAAATTCATGAAAAGACATCAAGATTTGTCATTGCGAAGTACCAGTTTAAGCCGTTCAATGGCATTTAATAAACCTGTGGTTGATGAATCTTTTGATAAATATGCTTCTGTCTTGGAAAAGTACAAATTTCGTGCCGATCAAGTGTGGAATTTGGATGAAACAGGAATCACAACTGTTGCCAGGCCTGTAAAAGTTGTCACTACTAAAGGGAAAAAGCAAGTGGGTCAAATTTCTTCAGCAGAGAGGGGATCGTTAGTCACCTTTGTGGGCATCATCAACGGTGTTGGCGCGACGGTTCCTCCTATATTCGTATTTCCCAGGATTCGAAATCCCTCTGAATATTTATCAGAAGGGTCGCCTTTGGGATCCATTGCACTAGGAAATAAGTCTGGTTGGATGACCTCGGAATTATTCCCAGATGTTTTGAAACAAATAGTAAATTATACTCACTGTTCTGAAGACAGCAAAATCTTGCTACTTATAGACAACCATGAATCCCACATCTCGGTGGAAACAATAAAATATTGTAAATCCAATGGAATTGTTCTGCTGTCATTTCCACCCCATACTACTCACAGGCTTCAGCCGTTAGATGTGGGAGTTTATGCCCCATTCAAAGCTTACCTGGCCACAGCATTCAATGATTGGATGTTAGCGCACCCAGGTCGAGCCATAACCATAAGAAATATTGGATATTTGGCAAACAAAGCATATGAAAATGCCTTTTCCATTAAAAATATTACTCACGCTTTCAAGAAAACTGGTTTATGGCCAATCAACCGGATAATATTTTCTGATGAGGATTTTATAGCGAGCAAGGTGACAGATAGACCTTTAACTTAATATGAACCTCAGCTAGGACCACGTGATAATGAAGATAAAGAGAATCGATCACCCAGACCTGAACACAATGGCTCACATTGGAATCTATTAAATGATGCTGCCAATGATAATCCAAATTTTTAGGAAGGTACACCTCCGGACCTTTTATACAGCTCAGCGCAACCTTCAACTTCTGGTCTAAGTTTGGAGAAACTGGTCCCTTATCCCAAAGCTTCCATTTCCAAACCAAGGAGAGGTAAAAAGAAGTCAAAATCAACAATATACACCGACACTCCTGAATTGTTGATAAGGGAGAATATTGAATTGGAAAAAAAGAGAAAGCAAGAAGTATAGAAAAACCGGACGGCGAAGAGAAATATTTTATTCGACAAAAAAGTGGAAAAGCAGAAAATAAAAAAGCATGAGGAAGAATCAAGTGATTCTGATATCTCATTGGATGATGTTATATCCAACAGCAGTGATGACTTTGAAGAACTAGAAACGGCTTCCGAAGGAGATATTGAAGTTGGCGACTACGTTTTAGTTTAATTTCCTACAAAGTCTGGAATATTGATGCATTATGCAGGTCGCATTAAACAAGTTAATTCCCCTATATATACAATAAAGTTCATGAGGAGAAGGGGATTTAGCCAGAAATTTTTTTTCCCTTCAGTGGAAGACATAACTGACACTAATATTTCGGACATTGTTGCCAAACTTTAAACTCCACCTCAAACTGGCACTGCAAGGACATCTATGTATACGTTTTGTTATAATTTCAGTTCTCTTAATGTATATTAAATAAATAACGTCAAGTTTATAGATCTTTTGTTTAAATAATGTACTAACGAATGTACCCCATCCCTAGGCCGAAAGTACCCCACTTATGGGGTAGTTTCATCATTTTTTTACATTTCGAAAAACTGCAAATAAATACATATATATAATATATAATAATAATATAATATATAATATATGTATATAATAGAGGTATACAGCGAGCCAAGCATGTGTCCTAAACTTTCCTAATCTTTGTTAATAGGTATGGTATCTAAGAATTTGTTCTGAATACATACATGTGAATCTGACGATTTTTTTAATAAAAAAGGGCCGAATGTACCCCACTATTCCCTACCTATATACTTATACTTAAAGAAATAAAATTATAAATAATTATTAGTATTTAACATTATAATATGCGTAAATATGTTTTATCAATATAAACACGAAGTTATTTATATTTTAAGCAGTTTATCCATATATATTTCTAGCTTGTCATAATATATTGTTGTTGGTTGCATAGTTACGGGTGCTTACTAATGAAATTAGCATCTTTTCACATTGACGATTGGCAGCACTGGAAAAACAATGATATGACGTTGATTTTTTTAACCATGTTTTCAATTATAAAACAAAAGTGCAACAAGTGTTTTACTTCATTTAGGGCCGGTTTTTCAATTAGGGTTTAAACCTTGGTTCAGGGGAACTTAGATCAGTTAATGAACTCAGTTTACAGTCAAATGAGTTTTTCAATGTCGACTCAACAGCAGTTCTGTTGAACTTAGATCAGCGGTGTCAACGTTAAGTTGGTCCAACCGAATTTAGTATACGCCTACATTAATAATAGTTAAAACTGTCATTTTGACAAAAGGATTTTGTGTTTACTTTTGGAGTTTTGTTTATCTGTGCTGTTTTAAAAAGTTCTAATCTGTGCGAAACGGTGCTTTAAAACAATTTACTATTGTTCAAGAACAATAATTATTATTTATTATGGATAAAAATCGTGCTGCCAACTTTACCTCTTTTAAGAGGGAATTATTTGTATGTATTTCGTTTTATAGTATAAAATAAATTTGTCGTTTTTTGTTACATGTGATGAATTTTACTAAAATCTATTACGTATTCAGTAATTATTTTTATAACTAACATATTGGTCGGATTTGCAATAACTGGTCTAATTAAATCCACTATCTTACGTACAAAAGGTTTCGAAAATTCATCATTAATCCACCTTTTAAAATGATTCGGTCTTACCCGTGGCCTGTGCACACGAAGTTGAATATTATTTAGGAATTCGCCAATTTCCTCATCATCCTCACTAACTACCTTAAACATATCCATTGGTTTATTATTAACAGCAGATTACAAAACAAGAAATAAACAACGTAATACACAATAAAGCAGAGAAAAATTAAGTTATGTCAAGTTGAACTTCGTTTAAACGGCCAACAGTGACGGTTCATCTTTTGATTTAGTTTAAACCAAATTCAAGCTTGAACTTTAATTGAAAAACGACATATTTTGTTTGAACCAAGTTCAAATGCTGAACCAAGTTTAAACTATGATTGGGCCCTTAGGGCCGGTTTTTCAATCAGGGTTTAAACCTTGGTTCAGGGGAACTTAGATCAGTTAATGAACTCAGTTCACAGTCAAATGAGTTTTTCAATGTTGACTTAACAGCAGTTCTGTTGAACTTAGATCAGCGGTGTCAAATTTAAGTTGGTACAACCGAATTTAGTATACGCCTACATTAATAGTACTTAAAACTGTCATTTTGACAAAAGGATTTTGTGTTTACTTTTGGAGTTTTCTTTATCTGTGCTGTTTTAAAAGTTCTAATCTTTGCGAAAGGGTGCTTTAAAACAATTTACTATTTTTAAAGAACAATAATTATTATTTATTATGGATAAAAATCGTGCTGCCAACTTTACCTCTTTTAAGAAGGAATTATCCCAGACCGCAAAATCACATTCCCTGCACATGTCAGGAATATTCCCAGGAATATTCCAATCGTCCCAGAATATTCCCAGGAATATTCCTGGCATAATCAAATGTCCGCTTTTTGAATAACCCAGGCATCATAAAAAGAATATTCCATGTATCTGCCTGCAGAAGACTCGAGGATTATTCTGGGAATATTCCTTGATATAATTTGGGGATTATTCCCAGCCCTTATCCCAGGAACGTTTTGGGAATATTCCTTACGCCGGTTTAAGGAATTTTTACAGGACTTATGCTCCACCACGTGACTTTGATAAAAATAATTAAGGTTAATTTTTTGTCAGAACCTATCAAGCAAATTTCGTCTTATTTTCTAAAAATAATACAATATATGTATTTTTTGTGTTATAAATTAAGACCTTTATACACAAAAAGTTCATATATTGCATTGCATTTAGGAAATAGGATAAAATAAGCTTGACACTGACAGAAAATTAACCTTAATTATTTTTATCAGTCACGTGGTGGAGCATAGTTCCTGTAAAAATTCCTTATACAATTATCAGTCTCATGGTGGGACTTTGATTTGTGGAGTATACTATTAATAATAACAGAGCTGCAAAATTGTGACAAAACCATTTTATTTAAAAAAAACAATATTCTTTCAAAAATATTTTTTATAAAAGACATATTAATAAATAAATAATTTACATAGCGGTATCGAGCCTGCGTTGTGCCTTTGTTAACCAAATTGCCATTTAGTTGTCGCCCTTCTTATATTCTTTTTCTATGCTAAGAAGGTGGAAATAAAATACCTACATTTTATGTGGACCAGACAAGTATACTATAGAAGTCAGCGCGAAGCGAAAAAGTTCGCGCTGACTTCGACTTGTCTGGTCCACCTACAATGTATTTTCCCTATGAATAGCTTACAAATGAAGGTACGGTAGGTATATAACGAAACAAACACAAAAAAGAGCAATAGCAATTAAGGTTAATTAATGCCCAAATATAGAAAAGGTGTTGGTATTATATAAAACACAGTTTTAAACTTAAAAATAAACCTTGCTGTATCAGTAACACAAAAAATATTACATTTTTTGCCCAAAGAAATGTCATAGGGAGTGAAAAGAACCATTTTCATTCATTTGAACTAACCGATGCTAAAACGTGGTTAAAACAAAATCCAAACAACGAATTAATGGCGCTGTCCTTAGGTACATGGAGAACAATAAATACTACTGCAAGTACCAATATGTTGTGTTGCAGTCTTTAACACAACATATTTGTACTAGTCAATACGTAAAAAATGTTTAAAACCAATTAATTACCTTTTTCAATTGTAAAATCGTCGTTCTTACGTTTATCTCTGCTTCATACACAGTGAAAATTCTGAGACTGCGAATTAATGGCGCCGGCCAATAAGAGCATCGGTCGTCTTCGATTCATCTCGGACAGAACCGATAGTTACCGATGAACTCAACGCGCCAGTTTTAATTTTTTCCTTTATTGTAGAGTCTAAAATGTAGACTCTTTATACCGCATCCAGCTCTGAACAAATCTCTGTGGTTTATACCTATAACTAAACACTATAATCTTGTCAGTAGACATAACGTCACCTGAGAATTATAGTGTTCTATCTGCATTTTTTTTTAATCTTAAAGATGCATATTGTCCTATCTATATATAATTGGGGTAGAAATTGTACAGTTTAAGCCTTAACGATAATTCAAATATAAAATATAACCAATTTATTGTTTTTTAAATATAAAAAACATTCACTGGGAATGTTCTTAGATTGTGCCTGGAAGTTTTAGAGGATCATTCTAGGAATATTCCCGAGGAATATTCTCTGGGAATGTTCTTAGATGATGCTTGGAAGTTTTAGAGGATCATTCTAGGAATATTCCCAATGAATATTCCTAGAATGAAGCGGATTATTCCTAGGCGATAGGGAATATTCCTGGAATATTTTCGAACCTTCATTGCAGTCTGGGATTTGTATGTATTTCATTTTATAGTATAAAATGAATTTGTCGTTTTTTGTTACATGTGATTAATTTTACTAAAATGTATATATAGGTATAAAAATAATTACTGAATATATTCAGTAATTATTTTTATAACTAACCTATTGGTCGGATTTGCAATAACTGGTCTAATTAAATCCACTATCCTACGTACAAAAGGTTAGGAAAACCGAAATCTGGCTAAAAATTCATCATTATTCCACCATTCAAAATAATTCGGTCTTACCCGTGGCCTGTGCACACGAAGTTGAATATTATTTAGGAATTCGCCAATTTCCTCATTATCCTCACTAACTACCTCAAAAATATCCATTGGTTTATTATAACAGGAGATCACAAAACAAGAAATAAACAACGTAATTCACAATAAAGCAGAGAAAAATTAAGTTATGTCAAGTTGAACTTCGTTTAAACGGCCAACAGTGACGGTTCATCTTTTGATTTAGTTTAAACCAAATTCAAGCTTGAACTTTGATTGAAAAACGGCATATTTTGTTTGAACCAAGTTCAAATGCTGAACCAAGTTTAAACTATGATTGAAAAACCGGCCCTTAGTGTTCTTGTGCGAGTTTGTAATGTGTTTTTTAACGCATTGGGTTTATATCACAGATTTTATATTACATAATGAAATATACCAATGTTTTGTCACTTCACCATTTTTCCAGTGCTGCCACTTCATTAGGAATTGCCCGCTGCGTATGCAACCAACAATGTATTAGGTATGGCATATGGATAAAGTGTTCGCGATAGTGGGAAAAAATCAATATCGATAGTTTCGATGTTGATAGTTTTAAATATCGAAGCTATCGATAGTTTATCGATAGTCTTTTATATACCTATTCTTATGTTATGTTATGTTATTTTCTTCTGAAATTTATGGCTGTTTTATAGAAATGAAAGGATAGCGATGTTTTTTTTTGCAGTCGTACACAACGAGTGTATTTTCTGCCTGTTTTAAAAGTATGGCCTGAAAAAGGATAAGAAGTGTTTGCTTTGCTCGGTAACGGTGTGCTGCAAGGGAGGAACAAAACATAACTATGACATATCGATAGTCGCAGTGGCAACTATCGATACTTTCGATAGTGCTGTACGATTGTCCAACATCATTACTATCGATAAATTATCGATAATATCAACAACCCTAGGATAAACTGCTAAAAATATAAATGGTAACTGTTGGGGGAATATAAATAACTTTGTGTTTAAATTAATAATATATATTGACGAATATTTTAATGTTATTTGACAATTTATAATAATAATAATAATAATATAAGTCTTTATTGAAAACATGCTACATTTTCAAACGGCGAAGTTCAGCGTGTTTAAAAGAAGAAAACACATGTTCTTCCACTATATAATATAATTTTATTTCTTAAAGAAATGATTTATAATTTTTATTTACATTTATATATTTTTAAAATAATGTTTTTCATTTATATACAGTGTGTCCCGCTTGAGACCTTCCCACCCTTGTAAAATTAGCATTTCTCGTAATTTTTTTTTGTTGGATAGATCTCTGAAAAAGGCTTTAATCCCATATGTCCCTTTTTTGACGACTAAACTCATGGCCAACTGTGATCTCTTTTTGGGTTCGAAATTTCGAAAAATACTATTAGGGATTTTTTCAGAGAAAAAGTGACCACGGATTATTATTCGGGACCACTTATAACCCCACTATACCAATTTTATTGCTCTTAAATACAGGGTGTTCCAGCTGGACGTTTTTTAATTTTTTGATAAAAACCTCGTAAAATTTGCATTTTTTAACTGATTTTCTTTAACTTTCCCTTTAGATCCCTGAAAAAGGCTTAAAATGCATATGTTTTTGGCGACTAAACTCATGGCCAACTGTGATTTATTTTTAATTTATCGAGACACGTAATGAAACACTTTCCGTCTCGTATTGAAATATACTATTAATTAAAATCCGAATGGGAAAATTATCATTTAACCATCTCCTTATGCACAATAAATTCAATTAGTTAAGCAAAGCATGCCATGTAAACAAAAAATTGACAAGTAATCAATAACTACTGTCACTGTCTCTGATTAACTTGCTTTGTAGTGCTAAACATAAGTAATATGGCTTATTCTTTACAAGAAAAAGTGGAAATTGTACGATTAGTAGGCGACCGAATCATTTTTGCGCCACGTTCGTTCGTAAAAGAAAAATTATGTTGAATCAACAGTTTTTGCGGTTAAATACATTTAATATTTTCTTGGATTTAAATTAACTATATATAGTTAATTTAAATCCAAGAAAATATTTAATGTTAAACTGTTGATTCAATTGTTAACATACTTTTTCTTTCAATGTACGAATGTTTTACAAAAATGAATATCCAAACACCGATGGCATAAAAAATCATGTCGTGATTTTTATGCCATCGGTGTTTGGATATATATTTTTGCGCCACATTCGTACGTTGAGAGAAAAAATAAACCTACATATATATTAAATCAACAGTGTTTGTGGTTAAATATGTACATTCAATATTTTCTTGGATTTAAATTTATTTTTTTTTTTTCCAATAATACAATATTACATTGTGTTGGACAAGTCAAAGTCAAAGAATGAATGTATACAAAAAAAAAAATTAATTAATCATTGAAAAAATCACTAACTGAGTAAAATGTTTTAGACAAAAGATATAATTTGATATAATTTGAATGTATTTTCCCTATGAATAGCTTACAAATGAAGGTACGGTAGGTATATAACGAAACAAACACAAAAAAGAGCAATAGCAATTAAGGTTAATTAATGCCCAAATATAGAAAAGGTGTTGGTATTATATAAAACACAGTTTTAAACTTAAAAATAAACCTTGCTGTATCAGTAACACAAAAAATATTACATTTTTTGCCCAAAGAAATGTTATAGGGAGTGAAAAGAACCATTTTCATTCATTTGAACTAACCGATGCTAAAACGTGGTTAAAACAAAATCCAAACAACGAATTAATGGCGCTGTCCTTAGGTACATGGAGAACAATAAATACTACTGCAAGTACCAATATGTTGTGTTGCAGTCTTTAACACAACATATTTGTACTAGTCAATACGTAAAAAATGTTTAAAACCAATTAATTACCTTTTTCAATTGTAAAATCGTCGTTCTTACGTTTATCTCTGCTTCATACACAGTGAAAATTCTGAGACTGCGAATTAATGGCGCCGGCCAATAAGAGCATCGGTCGTCTTCGATTCATCTCGGACAGAACCGATAGTTACCGATGAACTCAACGCGCCAGTTTTAATTTTTTCCTTTATTGTAGAGTCTAAAATGTAGACTCTTTATACCGCATCCAGCTCTGAACAAATCTCTGTGGTTTATACCTATAACTAAACACTATAATCTTGTCAGTAGACATAACGTCACCTGAGAATTATAGTGTTCTATCTGCATTTTTTTTTAATCTTAAAGATGCATATTGTCCTATCTATATATAATTGGGGTAGAAATTGTACAGTTTAAGCCTTAACGATAATTCAAATATAAAATATAACCAATTTATTGTTTTTTAAATATAAAAAACATTCACTGGGAATGTTCTTAGATTGTGCCTGGAAGTTTTAGAGGATCATTCTAGGAATATTCCCGAGGAATATTCTCTGGGAATGTTCTTAGATGATGCTTGGAAGTTTTAGAGGATCATTCTAGGAATATTCCCAATGAATATTCCTAGAATGAAGCGGATTATTCCTAGGCGATAGGGAATATTCCTGGAATATTTTCGAACCTTCATTGCAGTCTGGGATTTGTATGTATTTCATTTTATAGTATAAAATGAATTTGTCGTTTTTTGTTACATGTGATTAATTTTACTAAAATGTATATATAGGTATAAAAATAATTACTGAATATATTCAGTAATTATTTTTATAACTAACCTATTGGTCGGATTTGCAATAACTGGTCTAATTAAATCCACTATCCTACGTACAAAAGGTTAGGAAAACCGAAATCTGGCTAAAAATTCATCATTATTCCACCATTCAAAATAATTCGGTCTTACCCGTGGCCTGTGCACACGAAGTTGAATATTATTTAGGAATTCGCCAATTTCCTCATTATCCTCACTAACTACCTCAAAAATATCCATTGGTTTATTATAACAGGAGATCACAAAACAAGAAATAAACAACGTAATTCACAATAAAGCAGAGAAAAATTAAGTTATGTCAAGTTGAACTTCGTTTAAACGGCCAACAGTGACGGTTCATCTTTTGATTTAGTTTAAACCAAATTCAAGCTTGAACTTTGATTGAAAAACGGCATATTTTGTTTGAACCAAGTTCAAATGCTGAACCAAGTTTAAACTATTATTGAAAAACCGGCCCTTAGTGTTCTTGTGCGAGTTTGTAATGTGTTTTTTAACGCATTGGGTTTATATCACAGATTTTATATTACATAATGAAATATACCAATGTTTTGTCACTTCACCATTTTTCCAGTGCTGCCACTTCATTAGGAATTGCCCGCTGCGTATGCAACCAACAATGTATTAGGTATGGCATATGGATAAAGTGTTCGCGATAGTGGGAAAAAATCAATATCGATAGTTTCGATGTTGATAGTTTTAAATATCGAAGCTATCGATAGTTTATCGATAGTCTTTTATATACCTATTCTTATGTTATGTTATGTTATTTTCTTCTGAAATTTATGGCTGTTTTATAGAAATGAAAGGATAGCGATGTTTTTTTTTGCAGTCGTACACAACGAGTGTATTTTCTGCCTGTTTTAAAAGTATGGCCTGAAAAAGGATAAGAAGTGTTTGCTTTGCTCGGTAACGGTGTGCTGCAAGGGAGGAACAAAACATAACTATGACATATCGATAGTCGCAGTGGCAACTATCGATACTTTCGATAGTGCTGTACGATTGTCCAACATCAATACTATCGATAAATTATCGATAATATCAACAACCCTAGGATAAACTGCTAAAAATATAAATGGTAACTGTTGGGGGAATATAAATAACTTTGTGTTTAAATTAATAATATATATTGACGAATATTTTAATGTTATTTGACAATTTATAATAATAATAATAATAATATAAGTCTTTATTGAAAACATGCTACATTTTCAAACGGCGAAGTTCAGCGTGTTTAAAAGAAGAAAACACATGTTCTTCCACTATATAATATAATTTTATTTCTTAAAGAAATGATTTATAATTTTTATTTACATTTATATATTTTTAAAATAATGTTTTTCATTTATATACAGTGTGTCCCGCTTGAGACCTTCCCACCCTTGTAAAATTAGCATTTCTCGTAATTTTTTTTTGTTGGATAGATCTCTGAAAAAGGCTTTAATCCCATATGTCCCTTTTTTGACGACTAAACTCATGGCCAACTGTGATCTCTTTTTGGGTTCGAAATTTCGAAAAATACTATTAGGGATTTTTTCAGAGAAAAAGTGACCACGGATTATTATTCGGGACCACTTATAACCCCACTATACCAATTTTATTGCTCTTAAATACAGGGTGTTCCAGCTGGACGTTTTTTAATTTTTTGATAAAAACCTCGTAAAATTTGCATTTTTTAACTGATTTTCTTTAACTTTCCCTTTAGATCCCTGAAAAAGGCTTAAAATGCATATGTTTTTGGCGACTAAACTCATGGCCAACTGTGATTTATTTTTAATTTATCGAGACACGTAATGAAACACTTTCCGTCTCGTATTGAAATATACTATTAATTAAAATCCGAATGGGAAAATTATCATTTAACCATCTCCTTATGCACAATAAATTCAATTAGTTAAGCAAAGCATGCCATGTAAACAAAAAATTGACAAGTAATCAATAACTACTGTCACTGTCTCTGATTAACTTGCTTTGTAGTGCTAAACATAAGTAATATGGCTTATTCTTTACAAGAAAAAGTGGAAATTGTACGATTAGTAGGCGACCGAATCATTTTTGCGCCACGTTCGTTCGTAAAAGAAAAATTATGTTGAATCAACAGTTTTTGCGGTTAAATACATTTAATATTTTCTTGGATTTAAATTAACTATATATAGTTAATTTAAATCCAAGAAAATATTTAATGTTAAACTGTTGATTCAATTGTTAACATACTTTTTCTTTCAATGTACGAATGTTTTACAAAAATGAATATCCAAACACCGATGGCATAAAAAATCATGTCGTGATTTTTTATGCCATCGGTGTTTGGATATATATTTTTGCGCCACATTCGTACGTTGAGAGAAAAAATAAACCTACATATATATTAAATCAACAGTGTTTGTGGTTAAATATGTACATTCAATATTTTCTTGGATTTAAATTTATTTTTTTTTTTTCCAATAATACAATATTACATTGTGTTGGACAAGTCAAAGTCAAAGAATGAATGTATACAAAAAAAAAAATTAATTAATCATTGAAAAAATCACTAACTGAGTAAAATGTTTTAGACAAAAGATATAATTTGAGTTGGTATTTAAAAATTCTAACATTTCCTAAATCTTTAAGATTAGTAGGTAACCTATTAAATATTTTTGGCCCTATGAAATCAGGTGCATTTTTGCAAAGGCTAAGCCTGGCATATGGTATATGCAAATCGGAATGTTGCCTAGTATTATGGGTATGATAATCGTTATTTTTGTAAAAATTACTTTTATTTTTAAAAATATAAACGCAGATTTCAAATTAACTATATATAGTTAATTTAAATCAAAGAAAATATTAAATGTATTTAACCGCAAAAACTGTTGATTCAACATAATTTTTCTCTTAGTGTACGAACAAATAATGACGTGATGTTCGTATGAATATCACGAATGTTGTCCGGGTAGGTTTTAAATTCGCAGTTCGCAGGGCTCATACGCATGCGCAAATTTTGCAAATATCACAGCGTGAGTTCTACATGATATCACTGAAGCATGTGTATGCACTCAGGATATTACAGCGTGATAAAAAAAATCACGTTGTGATATCATCATGACTTCAACAGGAAATCCCGATTGTTGTCCGGGCTGTAAACCTGTTTTTCCGGCTTTCAAAATGGCAGTTAGTTGTAAAATTTTTCTGTAAAAATCGAAATTTATCTCTTAAAATGGACTAACTACCAATAAAATCCGACGTATAAGCATTTTTTTTTACAGTGAAAGTGAAGAGGATGTGTTATCGCTATCGTCAAATACAAGTATACCGCGAAATCAAAAGATCATGATATACAGGGTGTTTCATAATATATGCGCAGGACTTCAGGATGTGATAGCTCATCCAAAAAGATGAAAAAAGTCGCTATTAATTTACCCTCTAAAATGCACAATTTTCGAGATACAGGGTGTTGAAATTTTAGAAAAAAAATCGTTTTTTTCGATTATCTCTGGAACCGTTTGTCGTACAAAAAACAGCTTTTGTAAGCATTTTCTACTCATAATAAGCTATGTTTTGTGCCAGAAAAAAATTTTTTTTACTCATAATTGGTGGAGATTTTGAAGGGGTAGCGGGTGTTTTTCTCCTCAACTTCAACTGACCTGAAAAAAGTACGGTTTTAAGAGGCCCATTCGAACCGCCAATGTTTTCTACACAAAAAAGGTACTCTTGGTCATAAGCTCTAAAGTTGACCGTTTTCGAGAAAAATCAACTTTTATGTTTAAAAACATGGTCAATTTTTTGAAAATTTTTTTTTATTACTAATTAAACAAAATTTATTTTAACGTTAGAAAAAATAACAAAACCAAACAATAATTGCAAAATTAAAAAAAAAATTAAAAATGATTTTTTAAACAAATGCTGAAATGTTCGAAATGCGTTACGGTTTGGAGAATTTAGCAAAGACAACTTTTGAATCATTTTTTATTTTGCAATTATAGTTTGGTTTTGTTACTTGTTCTAACGTTAAAATAAATTTTGTTTAATTAGTAAAAAAAAATTTTTTTTTTTTAATTGACCATGTTTTTAAACATAAAAGTTGATTTTTCTCGAAAACGGTCAACTTTAGAGCTTATGACAAAGAGTACCTTTTTTGTGTAGAAAACATTGGCGGTTCGAATAGGCCTCTCAAAACCATACATTTTTTAGGGGCGTAGAAGTTGAGGAGAAAAACACCCGCTACCCCTTCAAAATCTCCACCAATTATGAGGGAAAAAAAATTTTTTCTGGCACAAAACATAGCTTATTTTGAGTAGAAAATGCTTACAAAAGCTGTTTTTTGTACGATAAACGGTTCCGGAGATAATCGAAAAAAAACGAATTTTTTTCTAAAATTTCAACACCCTGTATCTCGAAAATTGTGCATTTTAGAGCGTAAGTTATTAGCGACTTTTTTCATCTTTTTGGATGAGTTATCACATCCTGAAGTCCTGCGCATATATTATGAAACACCCTGTATATGATACATAATAAAAAATTGTAAAACAAAAAATTATTTAAATTTTTATTTTTTTATTAATTAATTACTGAGTTTTTTTTTAATTTTTAATGGAAACTCAATTTTAAATGCAAATATATAAAAAATAAAGGAGAATAAATATTATTAAAAATATTTTATATCTCAATATTATCCCGAAACCACAGACCTAGGTCTGTGCCCGAAACTAAAAATAAATTTATTGTTATTATTATTATTTTTATTGTTTTTTTTTTTAAATATTTTTAAATCGATCCTTGAGTACCCTTCTATCTACGCATGCGCAATCGCTTTTAAAACAACGGAATTGCGTCCTTGTCTGATCATGAGCTAACTTTCCATTTTTTTATCTTTAACAGTTGGCAAGCCCTATTTGCGGACACTTTATTTTAGGCAACCGTCTACCATAGTGTAGGTTGCCAATATGACAGCTGTCAAAATGACAGGTGCCAAAATAACGGCTGTCGAAATGACAGGTGCCAAAATGACGAAGCTCAAAATGACAGGTGGTTAAATTACAGCTGTCAAAATGATGGGTGCGAAAATGACAGGTTCCGAGTTCCCAGCAAACACAACCGTAAAGGTTCTATAATGGCCCTTTATAGAAGTAATTTTAAGGTCATTTGAAAGTCAAAGTGCGAAGAAATGGATACAAATATTGGAAAAAAATCAGGTTCCTATTGGTTTTTCAGGGTCGCCGAAATTAAATAAGGTTAAAACCCTTTTTTTTAAGATCATTTCATTTCAGGTGGTTACTGCATTTGTGCTCTCATGAAAGGTTAAACTACTTTCTTACACTTTGCCATTGAAATAACCCTGAAATGCCTTTGAAAAAATAACATCTGGGCGACCTTTCCAGGTCAATTAAATGCCCGATTCAAATTAAGCGACCACGAAAACCTTTAAATGAAGGTTTTCAAATAGTTTCAATCACTTTTACACACTTTTACCTTGAAATAACCTCTGGATGACCTTGTCGGGTAACAAACGACAGTTTTGGATTCTGCGATCCGAAAAGTTTAATATAGGTACTTAATTTTTTTTTAATAAACCACAGAATACACAATAAACCTTTATAAACACAAACACAGAGCACAAAGCAACTTAAAGAAAATAGACGGCGTCCATCTTCATCGTTGTCAAAGCTTTCTAGAACATTCGAGCAGGGTTGCCAACATAGATAATAAAACCGGTTTTGGTTGCCAGAACGGTCAGCTAAAATTCCCTATCGAATTTAAGAAATCCCTAATATCGTATTAAAAAAATGTTTATTGTCATAATCTTAGTAACAATTATTGTTTTACTAATATTTTCAAAATTACGAAAGATTGTCAGTAACTTTTAATATCTATGTTGGTGTTACTGACGTGGTATAATTAAAAATTGCGCCACAACGTGAACAACAGGAATAAAAATTAAGGTTAACTCGAGTTGTCCAACTTTTATCTTCTTAATCTTAATTTTTATTTCTGTTATGCACGTTGTGGCGCAATTTTTACTTATTTGAGATTCGATAAAAGGCATTTGAAAGACGTCTTTACGACGTCCTTGTTTGTTATCTTTAAGACGTCTTCAAAAAGATGTCTTTAAGACGCCGTTTTTAGATCTTCAGGCGTTTAGGCATAGAAACGACGTAAGTAAGATGTCTTTAAGACGTTGTGTGCTGTTTGGGTTACTTTGTTATTTATAAATTATTTTTTTCAAATAACAAAACTACAGATAATGTAACTATTTTAAAGAAATAGTTTAAGTATCACACATAATATAATAAATAATAATATAATAAAACCAATTTTTTTATAAGAACATTACCCGCGCCTATTACTAATGCAGATCCTTATCGTGGTAAGAATCATTGGATGAGGCCGATAAAATATAAATCGAGTAGAAAATACAAAGCGATGTTGCCAAATTAGTGGAAGCCATACTATACTAAACTCAACAAATATATACACGCAATGTATACGCAAATCACGACTGCAGCGCCAAAATGTATGAACTAAATTATACAATTTTTGTTATTTAACGACATTAGGACCTCACTAATTTTTTAAGATTACGCCCTTATTTAATAAAAAATAATAGATTTCTATAATTTTTCATGTTCAAAACTTCCATTACTATATCATAGATGTCACTTAAGTTAAACATTTTAACCGCAGACAGTAAAAATTGGCAAAAACATTACGGACTCAATATACTGAGGCCGTAGTGAATGGCGGCTGCATGTTAGAAGAGGTCGCATTGTTAGTAGAACAAATATATTTATATATTTATATATATATATATATATATATATACCTATATATATATATATTGATGGTTTTCCGGGATCTGCTCCGAGTTGTCAGTTTTTGGTTCTTAAAAGAACCGTATGTCTGACGACGTTTCGGTACAATCTCATGTACCATCTTCAGGTCTTATCTGCTGGGCTGCTGTTGCTGCTCTGCTGCAAGTTCATACATATAACGCCAATGGAAATCTAAAGCAGCAGAGCAACAACAGCAGCCCAGCAGATAAGAGGGTACATGAAATTGTACCGAAACGTCGTCAGACATACGGTTCTTTTAAGAACCATAAACCGACAACACAGAGCAGATGCCGGAAAACCATCAATACATATAACGCCCGTGAAAACCTAAAGCAGAACATTGATATCGTTAATTTGCGTGGCGTTTTGGTGGTTGTAAGAGCTGGTTTTTATGCAGTTGGTAGTCTCTGTGTATCGTCTCTTGTGCTGAGGTTTCTTGGTCCTGTGTTCGATGCTAGCCAAGACCCTTGCTTTTTCAAAGTCAATTTCATGGGAAGTTTTTCGGACGTGTTCAGCTAAGAAAGATGTTTTAAGACTGCGTTTCGATGTTCTTCACGTCTAACGTTGATACGTCTATTGGTCTGTCCAACGTAGCTTCCGTCACAATTATTACAAGGAGTTTCGTACACCCCTTGTGCCTCTAACTTTATTTTGGTTTGGCGTTTGAAAGTATTTGACCGATCTTTCTTGTGGCGGTAAATGTTATGTTTTTTGAGAACTTTGCCTATTCTCTCGGTTGTCCCTTTCACGTAGGGAAGGAAGGCCTTCGAAGTTGGTTTGTTGTTCTCGTCCTCTGTGGTATTTAACCGGCGTCGTGGTCTAACCCAGAGAGCCATATCAGGTTAAAACATGGCCAAGAATTGCCCATTACCTTTGGAAAAGTTTTGCCAATAAATGTACTATGTAGGACTGTATATTCCTATGGTATTTGTGCAATCGCGATGGCCAACAATAAATGACCAAATTGTGCCCAATAATATGCCAAAGCAGTTTGGATAAATTAGGTAGGTTACCGTTGGTTTAATTTTGGGAATGTTTGGGCATGGAAAAACGATGACAAATTTTTGATGTTTATTTGGGCAATTAGGCTTTTGAAAAATTGACCAAATATTGGTAAATATTTGGACAAATCCAAAGTATTAACAAATATTATTATTATATTTGAAAATTGGGTAAATCAAAAATTTTGTATTTATATTTTTTAATAATAAAAAAATAAAACAGTATGTTTCAATACTGGAACAGAGGTCAAAAATAAAATTAAAAAAAAAACAAATGTATAAATAAAAAATATTTAAAATAATCAAAATTGGAAAAAAATATTGTTTTTTTATGTTGAATCCCAAGCAGTGATTTAATTGTTTTTTTGCAATAAGGCTTTTTTTTTATTTCGGACCCGTTGCTTCGCGTTGTTTAAGGCCACGTCAAAGGACCTCTGGAATTCTAAAGCCCCTGCATGGAGGAGGAAATTTATCATGTTCATGTAAACTCTCGCGTTGTTTAAGGCCACGTCAAAGGACCTCTGGAATTCTAAAGCCCCTCCATGGAGGAGGAAATTTATCATGTTCATGTAAACTCTCTAAAAAATACTTTAAGTAACAAAATTGTCTAGGAAATAATATTAAAATATAAAACATACGGTGAATGGCTTGTACGATTTTTGTTTTGGACACTCCAACACCAGCACGTCCAGTGCGCGTTATTTTGGAAGAAACTTCATCTTGAGAAGGCTTCTTTGACAATTAAATTCACGCTGCCTACGACGTCATCGTCAGCGACAAATTTAAAGTAGCTAACCTATAACATAACAATATAAAAACACAAGTCTTAAAACGTATTTTGGAAGTGAAAACCATTTTTTGATACATGTTTACAAAAAAGTGTTATTTTTCTATGAAGAATGCACTGTTTAAGTTTGGCCTTCTAATTTCAGGACACCCTGTATACCTATCTATAGATTTCTTTAAGTGCAGATGTATATACAAGAATATTCTTGGTTGACTTTTTTTTGTTTGACGGGTCAACACAAATTGTGTTACACAATTTTTTAAATTAAATTACCTATGTTACGTTTCATTACATTACTTTAAATGCTGGCTAAATCCACCTTTATACTTGTTATAATATTATGATCAGTGGCGGATCTAGGGGGGGGCAAGCCGGGGCCCATGCCCCGGGCGCCAAGTTCAGAGGGCGGCCAAATTCACACTTTACAGACGAATGACGAATGGACAACTCATCATTTACTTAACTTTGACTACAGAATAAATAATAGTACAAGTACAGAAATTTCACTCTTGTTTTACTGTGGCCATATCAACTCGACCGATACCCAGGGGTACATCACACGTGAGCTGTACCACGTGACCGGGCGCGGCGAGAGCGCGGAGTGATACGCGCTTCACGAACATTTTTATTCGCGAGGCGCGTAGGCATAGTTCAAAATACGCGCCCGCTCGCCCGCAGGAATCCCAGATCGAGGCAGCACGCGTCTGGTTACCGTGCGTGCGAAAGGGATGAAGCATATATTTATTAGGTTTATAAAGAACTGTCCACGCCTCTCACTTTCATCTATTTCATTCCAAACTGTGGGCTATATTAAAAGCGCTGTTATGCGCAAGGGTCACTAAACAGCAGTGTTTAATTTATTAAAAATTTTACATGTATGTTTTTACTGTAAAAATTTTACACATAAAATATTGATATTTTCTATAAAATAACTTTGTAATTTAATAATTATAAGAACATACAAATTAAATTTTAACTTTCTAAATTCTTCAAGTAATATATTTTTAAAATTATGATAAAAATCTCATATAAACTGCGCACCACTCAATGTGTCGCGACCAAAAAGTTCGTTCTTTTTCAAAACGACATAACTTTTTTGTTTCTTGAACGATTTTATTTTGGTCTGTGATGTCTCCTAGCCCCATCCTCTGGCAATTCATGATATAGATATGAATGGTCAATGTTCTTCAAGTAAATTTCCTACAGGGTGATATGTTAAACATTGAAAAATTTCAATAACTTCATCCAAGCCCCGTTTGTTAAAAAATATTTTTTTTCTCGTTTTTACTTTGAAATAATGAAGTATTATGTCTTACCTTAAATCTTTTTTTAAATTTTTCGAATTGGAATCGTAGCAACGTAAATATGATTTTTTTTTTAAAGAGTACATTTAAGGCTTTTTTGTAGGAAATTTAACAGCCGGGAATTGTTTTCGAATTTTGATTCTTAGTGATTTTGGTTTTATCTGAAACTTAAATTTGACAACTGAATCCCAATCAGGAGGTCAAAAACATGGCACGAACGTAAATATCGGTTCAGGATTGGTTTTCGCAAATTTTCACCAAAATGTCATTTTGAAAAAGTGGTCTTTGCTTAGGCCCCTCTAAAAATAATGGAAGTTTGTTGCTTGTCAGAATTTTTTAAGGAACAATCTTTCACTATCTTATCTCCTTGTTCTTAAAAAGACTGAGTGCATTGCCTACTAAAAAGCCCTAAATGTACTCTTAAAAAAAATCATATTTTCTTTGCTAAGATTCCAATACAAAAAAATTGAAAACCTTTTCAAGGTAAGACATAATACTTTATTATTTCAAAGTAAAAACGAGAAAAAAAATATTTTTTTACAAACGGGGCTTGGATGAAGTTATTGAAATTTTTGACCGTTTTACATATCACCCTGTACGAAATTTACTTGAAGAACCGTGAGCTTCATATCTATAGCATGAATTGCCAGAGGATGGGGCTAGCAGAAATCACAGACAAAAATAAAATCGTTTAAGAAACAAAAAAGTTATGTCGTTTTGAAAAAGGACGAACTTTTTGGTCGCGACACATTGAGTGGTGCGCAGCTTATTTTAAACTTTATGAAAATCTGACCACAACAGCTGATTATAGTACTTGCTATATATATATATATATTTATATATATATACATATATAGCTAAAATTATAAAGATGATAAAGGTAAAAATAAATATAAGTGGGCGGGGGCGGCATTTTTCAGTTTTTGCCCCGCCTAAAAAAAATTGAAGATCCGGGGCTGATTATGATACAAATAGAATTACGATCAGGCTATCAAGAATTATGCTTTATTAAACATTAAGAACTTATTGTAAAATAGTTTGTGATTGGTAACTTTATGTTATGAAGAACTTTAAAAATAAAAAAGAAATAAATTTTTAAATTCAATAAAAAAATTGCAATTACCTTGCTCACTTCTAGCACGATAGATCTTAAAACCCAATAAATCCTCTTTTTCCTTCGTGACATATAGGTAGAAAATTTATTTTTAAATTGTCCTGCTTGTAGTAAAAGCCTAGTACCCATAAACACTATTTACCTAGAAAAAGGCAGTTACTTTTCTTCACTGCAACTTCAAGATGAAAATCTGTAACAATTAACAAAAAATAAGTACATAATATAGAACTAGCAATGTAAATTTATATTACCTACTTTAAAATTAATAAGGGAATAAAATCTTTGAGAAGTAATTAGTAATTACTAATTACTTCTCGAAGATTTTATTCCCTTATTAATTTTGAAGTAGGTAATATAAATTTACATTGCTAGTTCTATATTATGTACTTATTTTTTGTTAATTGTTACAGATTTTCATCTTGAAGTTGCAGTGAAGAAAAATAACTGCCTTTTTCTAGGTAAATAGTGTTTATGGGTACTAGGCTTTTACTTAAGAAATTGTATAATAATTGAATGTTTTATTAAAAACTTTGAAAACAAACCTAACCTTAATTACTTACTCAAAATTTAAAGCCGTTTAAAACTTAACACGTTTAGTTAGTGCACAGATGATTATATTTTTTTGTAATAACTATCACACTGAAAAAAAAGGTGGCCTTAAACCAAAGTAGTGAACTCTCTTGATTTAAAATTATTAGAGGCAAGAAACAATATTTTAGCATAAAAGAGTATTTTTTGCTTGAAGAAAAAAGTTCTTAGCGCAAGAACTATAGTTCTCTTAAAAACAAATACAAAATCTCTTGAATGTTTCTTCTTTCAACCAAGTGCAAAGTGTTTTTGTTCAAAAGCTATGAAAATTATTTATATTTGCGCAATTCATTCAAGATACATCACAATTATCCCAATGGCATGTCAATTTTCTAACAAAATCTGGTAGCTTCTAATACATGGGAGGGGATGCAGAACGCGAACTGTTCGCGGCGCACACGGTTTGCGGCTCACGCGTGTTTAGTACACAGATGTTTGGTATTATTGAACTTGCAATTCGACAATAGGGGTAGTGATATATTATTATCGGTATTTCTAATATACATGTTGTGTTGTGTTGTGGCGTGTTATTATCCTGCAATCATTAAAATGATTGGACCACCCAGACATTACTGGTCAATGAGGTATGAAGGATTTCACAAACTTTTAAAAAGTACAGCTAATAATACAATTTGCTGGTTACTTTAAGTATTAAACAACAATTAAGATTATCTTATAGGTTCTCCAGCAAAAAGGGACTAGAATGTGAAAAAAAGTGTGGACCACGTAGTGTTGTAAATAAAAATCATACAATTATAGTTAAAAATAAAATCAGCGAAAACGCTTTTACCGTGCGTTGGGTAAGCATTAACTTTGTTTTATATAAAAGGGGGTTCTTTCTTAATATTAGTTATGATATTGGTGGTTTAGTTACCTTTGCTAAAATAATAGATATTATTATTGAAGCAGAATCTATATTTTTCTTAGTGTTAAAATATGTTACCATTGGATTTAGCTCTCATTTTCAAGCCTATGAGGTTACGAAAGCAAATCAAAGTACACTTATTATTTGTTCTTTTGAATCTTTAAAAAATAAAAACATTTATAACAATCATGTTTCGGGTAACGACAGTTGCTTTATTTCAATGATTAAATAATAAGTTTTATTTTATGTTATTATTATTGGTATATGTTTTGTGCAATAAGATTGATTTATTTTTTTATTTTAAATATTTTTGTATGTTAAATCATATTTATGTTATTAATATTAGTATAGTATTTGTTGATATCAAACAATAAATGTTTTATTTTATTTAAATAATTTTTTTTTGTAAACCTTATTTTCAGTCAATCTTCTAGTTTTCAACGATGCCAATATTTAGGCTTAAACTCCCCTCACAAGGAAGGTCCTTGATTTTAATTGTTAAATGCATGTTTTATTAATTAAAATCAAAAGCCCTACGTGGTAAGGGGACTTTAAGCTTAAATACTAACAACGCTGGTAGTTTTAGTGAAGATCAGAAGCTTTTGAATAAAGCAATACACTATACTATTGGATCAAGAGGTATTTGCTCTAAAATCAAAATAAAATGTGGTTAGGTCAATAGTATATGCTTTTGTAGCAAGACAAATTTTCTTTCTTAGAAAGTTCCTAAGCTTTTCAATTAAGAGATGCAGTTTTCTTGTTAAAATCCCATGTTTTTGCGCTAAAAAACGTTTTCTTAATTCAAAAGAGAAATATCTTCCGAAGAAATATTTTTGGTTCTTGTACCAAGAAATCGCTTGCTCTTGATTTAAGCTAATATTGTAATATCCTTCAACGAATAGATTAATCTTTTCCCTCTAGTAATTTTAAAAAATTCATGTAAAGATAGTTTCTGACTTAGATTAAGAAACATAGCTCTTGGCCCTATTCAAAAGCGCAAATCTCTTGAATCAAAGTGATTTTCATTTCTTTTAAGAGATTATTTTTTTCAGTGCACACAAGCACTTTTTGACGCCTTTTTGTAGAGAAGGTCTTGAAATATTAACGACATATAACTCGCCATTGCGATTCTTTTTCCATGCTGATCAATTATTTGCCAAGTTTCGATCAATCTGAATTACAAACGCTTTGCCAATTTTCGACCAAACTTCATTACAAACGACGTTGGCCAATAATAACTCTATCTAGGACTGTATATTTGTGTAGTTGTTGTGCTATCGCATTGGAAAATAATTTGGTATAAAACATATGTCAATTTTTGGTCAAACTTTATGAAAATACAATTAATATGTCCAAATAAACCCCAATAAATGTAAAATATCGTAGTCCAAACTTAGTTGGGAAAAAGTTGACTAATTTCTTTCCCAAAGCATGGCTCTCTGGGAAGAGCCTTTTTGATGATGGTTTTGGAGAGTCCGTTTTGCTGTAGCGTCGTTTGGAATTTCAGGTCTTCTTGTTTCTTGTGGTCATCATCCGCCAGCCTTTCGCGTGACAAGTGTCTTAATGATTGACTGCAGTTGTGACGGGTGGTGGTGAGACTGGGCGTGTGCCATTATTTATCTTGATTATGAAGACATCCAGAAAAGGTAATTGGTGTTCTTTCTCGGTTTCCATTGTGAACTTAATCTTTTTGGGAATTCTGGTCCAGGAATTTCTTCAGTTTCTCTTCTCCGTGGGTCCAGATGACAAATGTGTCTTACGTACCATAGCCATAACTTTGATTTTAGTTTTGCCGTTTCGATTGCTCGCACTTCTATGTCTTCCATGAATAACCCATAGAGCACAAAGTCGCCCATATGGTGTCCATAGGACATCCATCTCTGTACAAATGGATATCCATAGTATGTCCAGGAATATTATATGGACGTTCCATGTACGTACTGGCACACTATAGGATGTCCATGTTATCTAATAAATGTACATACAATGTACGTTGGAAGTGGACTTCCATATGATGTCAAAATGAGCCTAGGAACGAAAATTGTAGAAAAATTTTGGTTTACTTGTTTATTCTGAGTTATATATACATTTGTTTATTCTAATCAAATTATAAACATATAGGGTTTAGGATAAAAAAGGTTTAGAAAGTGGCGGCTGGTGGCTTTTGGGTATACAAATATGTCAGTTATTAGACATGAGGCCCATATAAAACAAATATGAGTTTATAATGACATTGAATGGACAATTTCTGCGCAAGCATAATTTAAATTAAAGTTTGCGAAAAAAAGTTAGTTTTTCAGCGCGCCTCACCAGCCCCCTACACCCAATTAAGATTATTCAAGTGGTGCAATTCATAATTGACTAAAGTTTAACAACAAAATAAAAATCCAAAAATTACAGATTTTATACCATTTTTAATTTTTATTATTTTTTTAACTAAAATTTAAAATGGTATAAAATCTGTGAGTTTTGGATTTTTAAAATAAATTTTTAATTTTTACTCAAAGAAATTTATTAAAAAAATTGTTAGTTATTATTGGTTTTATTAAGATTATTAAATTTTTTTAGCAATATTGCTCCTCCTGTCACTTGCTCTTCTAATCCAGGTTTGAATTGCTATTTCTGCTTCCTTGGCGCACTTGCCAAGTCCTGATCTCGTCACTGATTCTAAAAAACCAAATACAACTGAATGTATTTTCCTTTCAAAAATAAAATTAGTTGTTAAATACTTACCTATTGCTAATTGGATAGTATCAGCCACCGGCATCGGTTGTATCAGGATAGTCTTTTATCAATCACCGTACTCACAAATTAAAAAAAAACCTCAGTAATTAATTAATAAAAAAATAAAAAAAATTAAAAAAATAAAAAATTATGTATCATATATATCATGATCTTTTGATTTCGCGTTATACTTGTATTTGACGATAACGATAACACATACTCTTCACTTTCACTGTAAAAAACTGCTTATACGTCGGATTTTATTGGTAGTTAGTCCATTTTAAGAGATAAATTTCGATTTTTACAGAAAAATTTCACAACTGCCATTTTAAAAGCCGGAAAAACAGGTTTACAGCCCGGACAACAATCGGGATTTCCTGGTGAAGTCATGATGATATCACAACCTGATTTTTTTATCACCCTGTGATATCCTGAGTGCATACACATGCTTCAGTGATATCATGTAAAACTCACGCTGTCATATTTGCAAAATTTGCGCATGCGTATGAGCCCTGCGAACTGCGAATTTAAAACCTACCCGGACAACATTCGTGATATTTATACGAACATCACGTCATTTTTTTCACAAATTTTATTTATACTGATATCATACGAAAGTCACCGCGTAATAAATTAAAATCATACGAACGTCACGTCGTGATTTTCGCAAATTTTATTCATACGGACATCATACGGATGTCACTGCGTGAGAAATGAAAATCATGTCGTGATTTTTTATGCCATCGCTGTTTGCGATTGCCGATGGCCTAAAAAATCATGTCCTGATTTTTTATGCCAACGGTGTTTGGATAATCATTTTTGCGCCACGTTCGTACACTAAGAGAAAAATTATGTTGAATGAACAGTTTTTGCGGTTAAATACATTTAATATTTTCTTGGATTTAAATGAACTATATATAGTTAATTTAAATCCAAGAAAATATTGAATGTATTTAACCACAAAAACTGTTGATTTAATATATATGTAGGTATACTTTTTCTCTCAACGTACGAATGTGGCGCAAAAATAAATATCCAAACACCGATGGCATAAAAAATCACGACATGATTTTTATCGGTGTTTGGTCATAAAAAATCACGACATGATTTTTTATGCCATCGGTGTTTGGATATTCATTTTTGCAAAACATTCGTACATTGAAAGAAAAAGTATGTTAAAAATTAAATCAACAGTTTAACATTCAATATTGAATGTATTTAACCACAAAAACTGTTGATTCAACATAATTTTTCTCTTAGTGTACGAACATGGCGCAAAAATGATTATCCAAACACCGTTGGCATAAAAAGTCACGACATGATTTTTTGTGCCATCGGTCAATCGCAAACAGCGATGGCATAAAAAATCACGACATGATTTTCATTTCTCACGCAGTGACATCCGGATGATTTCCGTATGAATAAAATTTGTGAAAATCATGACGTGACGTTCGTATGATTTTCATTTATCACGCGGTGACTTCCGTATGATATCAGTATGAATAAAATTTGTGAAAATCACGACATGATGTTCGTATGAATATCACGAATGTTGTCCGGGTTAATTTACATCCAAGAAAATATTAAATGTATTTAACCGCAAAAACTGTTAATTCAATTGTTAACGTACTTTTTTCTTTTAATGTACGAATGTGGCGCAAAAATAAATATCCGAACATGTCGGTGCAGCGATGGCATAAAAAATCATGTCGTGACTTTTTATGCACAAACACCGACAGCATAAAAAATCATGTCGTGATTTTTTATGCCATCGGTGTTTGGATATTTATTTTTGCGCCACATTCGTACATTGAGAAAAAAAGTATACCCACATATATGGGTATATTTTTTTTATTGGGCCAAAAAGGAAAAAATAAACGAAAAAAGATAAGTTTTTAAAACCTTAAGGCAAACTAAATTTTATGATTTCTTGAATAGTCTAGTACATTGTTTTCATATGGGATTCTAAAAATTTGGTAAAATTTTTTGATAGTGAATAATATTTAATGATAATAATTTATTTCTGTCCTCTCTGCAACACATTCTTTCAATTGAACAAACATACTTATATTTACATTAGTTAGATACACGCATCTAAAAAAAACAAAAATATAAGGTGTTAAAAATATTTAAATAGATTATTTTATAACATGGTTGTAGGTTGTTTAAAAGCTCCGAATCTCTAATATTACAGGTGAACTTATCTATTTGTATAGAATTATTTGTGAAACGGCCGTAAGATATGATAATTTTATAACTATAGCGCCTGTTGAGTAATGAATTAGCAATTTAAAGTAGCTACTTATAGCATTTTATTTTTCTTTAAGGTTCACAAATTTACAAGTTGCAGACGGGGACAATTTGTTGCAGATTGGAATTTTTGAAAATAATAAACAGCTTATTAAAATATATTTATAATTACGTTTAGAAAAGAAACATGTAACTACAAAAATATAATCAATAATCAATACTGATTTGACAGTTTAAACTTGAGTCTCAAAAAGCACATTTATTTCTTCTTCATCAGGAATGAAAAACAAGTCTGGCCTAGATTTTGATACGCTTTTAGGAGGACTTTTAAGGACGCATAAAATATCTTTGCAAGGAAGACTTTGTATATCATGTTTCGTAGGCCAGATGAAGTTTTTGCCTTTTTTAGCCAAGAACTTTACAGTGATCAAATCCTTAACTTTCTCGTGGACAATACCTAAAAAATAAGAGAACCTAGGAAATGTACTATTATTTTGTATACAAAAAAATACCAGGATACCACTGATTTCCATATGTAATCGCCACCCATGTACCAATTGTAACCGTGCTATTACCCAGGCAACACAGGGTCGTAGAAATCACGTAGAATCGTCGACGAATTGGGTCGAATTTGGTCGAAGTTACATTTCAACCATTTTTCGATGTCTCAAAATTCACCAAAACACGACCAATTATTAACTTAGGTCGATGATATAAATAAATGACGCCATTATCACGTGAACAGATGACGAAATTTTTAAGAAAATATGAAAATATAGTGATAATTAATAAGAAACAGTTGGCCCGTTTTAATGGGCCGACAAAAAGTTTTGGAATATTTTTAAAAACAAAAATTATTATTTTTATTAAATTTACGTTATTTCGACGGAGAATCAACGTGCAATATTTTATTAAAATAATTTTAAACATTATTTGGTTTTAAACTAATTAAGATAGATTAATAATTATTGATCAATGGATTTTTTAAAACAAATTCGCAATTTTTAAATCATTTATTATTTTATCACAAAATTAGAAATTAACATGTTACTGCAGTTGACAATCACAATTTTAATTTTAGTAAAATTATTTATCTACAGTGTTGCCAGATGTTTTATAATTTTCTTTTTTAAAATAGTAAAATTTAAATAATAATCGATAATTGTAACATAATTTAATCCGCCGCGTAGTTTTGCTTGTTTTTATACAATTTTTGTTTTGATAATTTTATATAATTTTCTGTAAATTTGATCATTTTGTCAACCCTCTTCGATAATATTAATTTTTACACCTGGCAACCCTGTTTCTCTTTGGCCTTGGGTAAGTTGGCACTACTTACAAAGCGAGGGAACATTTATTCCTAAAAAACAATATGGTTGATTCAACTTTTATAATCCGTGGCATTTATACATAGAACAAACCATTTATACTGATAATACTTTGGCTGTGTCAGGTAGGTCAATTTTTGTTTGTTTATTAATGTTTTAATTACTCAGTATATTCCGTAACGAAGTCATAACACCTAAATAAAGTGCCTACATAAGCTCCTAAAATATTGACCTGTCATCTGTCTTAAAATTTAATGTGTTTGATTTTATAATAAATGTTTTGAGCAACTTAAAACATGTTTTATTAATTATTAAAGCAAAAGCCCTTTATGCACTGGTAAAAATAATTATTTATTCTTATATCCGATATTTTAATGCCAGATATATGCCAGACATATGTATGTGTTTCTGCAAAGATTAACTAACACATTTTTTTTTGATATTCTACTTTTTTACATACATTTATTTTGATTATTAATTATTTACTAAATATATATCTACTATAGTAGTATATATATACTATATATAGTAGGGTTTACCTATTTATTTCTTAAAATTTAAAAGTACAACTAAAAATTTTTTAATTTTGATAAATTCACATTTCGCATTGAAATATCTAATATCAGTATCGGTAATTATTTTTATGTGTATGACCTAATCATATATATATCATATATCATCATATATATATATTATTCAAGAAATATTACGTGATTATTCACGTCAAATTACGTAAATAATTACGTAATATTACGTGATTTTACACGTGAAATCGCTGTGACATATTGTCGTCAATTTTACGACGATAAGACGTGTCTAAGTTGGTGACTTCGACGTCACCGTAGACGTAAATTAAACGTGATATTCACGTCACTGTGTTGCCTGGGGTAAGTGTTAATATAACTAGGTAAGTCTATTTCTACAGTTTCCACCAAGTTATCTACTAAATTTATGTTAAGGACATAATAGTCTAAACATAAGAAAAGAGTTATCTACCTCTACTTGCATTAATGCAACAATTGTTAAAAAGGATACTATTACCATTGTGATATAGCTTCATGCAACTTGTACCAACAGAAAAATGGGTGCACAGGCTTCCAGGTGTACAGAACTTGCAACTTAAAGACCTCGTGTCGTACTTAGCATAGGCTCCATCGACATTCCAGGCAATTTGGTATGCTTGTCCAATCTTGTTAAATTTGCAAAGTAGTTTTGGTATTTCCTCTTTGGCAGCTTGAATTACATCCTTGTCAATAACAAATATACCAATTTTCGTACTCCTCTTTACTATGTCAGCAAACTCTTGGGCAGAAGAAATATCTGAACCATGCAGGATTTTTCTATCTGCGAGTCTCTTGATAGTTCCACCTATACCGTCCATCGGACCTTTTCCATGTCCTGGGGCACTAAAATTCCATTCAATATTTGCATCGAGGAAAAACGTGTTTAAATTTTTTGCTGCCAGATACATATTAAATCGATTTCTGTACTGCGATGTCGGTCCGTCAGAGAATATTTTTACGTGCATAATATTTTTAGATAGTTTTGTTTTTAGATGTCTTAGTACTGGTGTCATGTGACGCCAAATGGCGTGGGCCTGGTGATCAAGGTTGTCAGATAGAGTAGCAAATGAAAAAGTTTCAGTATTTCCGTTATTGATTATATAGGCTACTCCAGTGTGGATGGATATTTGTTTTTTGTTCGCACCAAAGTGCATGGACTGTATTTCGCTGCTTAATTTCGAGACGTAATTTTCTGAAAAGTCTATTTGCATGACAACTTCATTTTCTTGAAGGTTCTCAATGCAATTGCGCAAATAATTTAGTTGGTGCATCATTAAATCTAAGTGAATTTTAAACAAGGGTATTGCGTTTGTTAACTGTTGGGCTATATCTTGTTTAGTTGTGTCTGTTACGACTTTAGATGTTATTCTAATCTTTTTGGTTTCATTTTTTATGATTCTCGTCTCAACACATGTTTTCCACTGCTGTAGCTTAACAATATCATTTTTGTTAGTTGCATTTAATGTAATTTCGAACTCATTGTTTACTAATTTCTGAAAGTCTCTGGTATCAACAATTTTTTCATAAAAACATTTATTTGAAAGAAAAGTAAAGTTGTCATGTTTAATACAGGCACATGTTTCTCTGTCCTTTAACTTTGGGTGGACCACCCAAAAGGGTTTAAGCTTATAGAAGGTTGCAAAAGACATACCAGTTTCAGGAAATTTGTTTTTGAAAGACTTATAACAAGATCTTAGATCATGCAGTAACAATTTCTTTTGTTTCTTTATCTTTTTTTTTGTTATGAACTGTTTTTTTCCCGGGCACTGTCTTGAAATATAATCGCATTCAAAGAAACATCTAACTCTCGTCCTTTTTATCATACTTGCATTTTCTATTTCTCTGAAAACGTGTGCTAAGATTTTCATTAAATTTAGAATTTAACTTATAAGATAGCATATCTTTGATTCTCCCCTGGAGCCGATTTTTTTAAGTATCTTTCCAGAGAGCATTTTTTTAAAACTGTATTTATTTTCCTCACTAAGTTCATTAGATTGAAAATTGATTTGGATTTGCTTTCTGAATGCTTCACCAAATACCAACTCTCTTTTAACATCTTTTGGTACGTGTCTACCTTTTAACATACGTTCGACTTTTGTGTTTGGGGATAAATCTGAGTTCAATATTGTACTATTGTCTAAACTATCTGAACGATTTGGCAATTCCTTGGGTTTTACCCAGATAGCACAAAGGTATACTATGGACGTCCAATGGACGTATGCTCGTGGACGTCTGTATGTACATAGGATGTCCATTTTTTTCTATGGACGTCCCATGGACATCCGTTTAGAGTCCAGATGTCACAACTTTGGACATCCATAAGTCGTCCACCGATGGACGTCTATAAGGTGTTTAAACCATTCCTCCAGCATCCAGGACATGCTTTTTTGCTTACTTTTACTGTTTTTTGCGACTGTATTTTCATTGCGATGTTGCAGAAAATTTTCTACAACATGACTGAAATGCCTTTTGTCTGGCTCAGTAACAATCCCACTAGGAATATAAATATTCTAAAAGTTGTTAAAAGTTACAACATTCAATGTTAAACATTTCAGGAAATCCTTGTATTCGAATATTACATTTGCAATACTACAAGTGTTTAACATTTCATTGATAGCTTAAGTCCTTTATAGCCCGCGCTTGCTTGAATGTCAGTGAGATTGATCATAACTGTTGTTATGCAGCCAACAATACGTTTTAACTACATTTCCGTAATAATAATTATGGACGTAAAATGGACACTATATGGACGTCCATTAAAATCGTACAAAGGATGTAAATATATGGACGTACATAGTACATCCATTTTTAGTCCGTGGACCAATGTACTTAAAATGGATCTTAAACGGACGTCCATTGGACGAATGGTGCTATCTGGGTACTTTCTCCTTTTCTCGTAGCCAACGTTTTTTATACTTCTCTTTCTCCTTTTGTATATGTTTAATTTCTTTTTTTTGGCAATGTACGCGTGTCTTCAGTGTCTGTATTTCTCGGTACAATTTTTTAAGATTTCGGTTTGAGCGTTTCTTTGCAGATGAACTTTTTCTTAATATGTTTTTTGATGGTATTTCGCGATCATCGATAATATTTGGATTTTCTCTGTTATCTGTTTTTACAATTTCCTCGACGTCTGCTCGGTCGTTGGGTAAGTTATGTTCGATATTTACCAGACCTAATACATCTTCACTTTCTGATTCAGGAGGAGTTTCTGATACAATTGCCTTCAGAGTTTTTATCCTTGCTCGATAATTTCTTTTAGTTTCTTTTCCAGAAATCTCTTTGTGCAACGTGTTACTTTTTTGGTAGATCTTTAATTTTTAAAATTTTTCCTTCTGCAAGTAACTTTCGTTTTCTTTCTTTATCTCTTTCTCTTAGCAGGGATTTTTCCTCAGACATCCCAGATAGCACAAGTACGTTCGTAGGACGTTCGTAGGACTTCCACCCAGGACAACCCGAACGTCCTCAGGATGTCCGGGGTCTGCAAAAGTACGTTCGTAGTACGTCCACAGACTTCCGAAATAGACTGTTTCAGATGTCCTCAGGACGTCCGTATTTGACCGTCCACAGACTTCCGAAATAGGATGTCCTCAGGACGTCCGTATTTGACCCCAAGCTGTCCAATTCGGGACATATGAGGACCGAATTAGGACATAGTTTTATTATAATAGGGAAATGTAATACAGTGTTAACAAGTGTTTTGTTAATATATATATATATATATATATATATATATATATATATATATATATATATATATACAGGGTGTCCGGGAAAAGAAGGTCAATCCGTTAACCATATATTCCTTAAGTTAAAACAATAAACCTTTCATAATACTATTTTTATTTATTTCTCCATTGAATTTCACATACCTTCATATCTCTAAATTATTTAAAAATATCAAGTGAAAACTTAAATTTTGTAGGGGTTTTTCCATATAATAAAAGTTGTTTTCACTTATATCATATATTTAAATACACAGAAATTTAACTAAACAGGGAGCTAACTAAAAACAGCACACGCTGTTTTATGAACAATGCCAACATGGCGGATTTCAGACTGCCAACTTAAAGTCACTAAACTGGTTACTTCCAATACCAACTGTTTATTTGGCGGTAAATTTGAAATAAACTCTTACAATTTATTGCATTAAAAATATTATTTAAAAATATCTAGTAAAATTAATTAATTCATTGCATTAAAAATATCATTACAAATTTTAAAAAATTATTTTTAATTATATTATACATATAATATAATTAAAAATAATTTTTTAAAATTTGTAATGATATTTTTAATGCAATGAATTAATTAATTTTACTAGATATTTTTAAATAAGTTAGAGATATGGAAAATTGCAATTGCTAAAAATACTTGACAACTAAAGACACAATTCCACTTAAGTGGATAAGGGGTCTATCTATAGACATATAAGTGAAAAAAAATTGACAACTTTTTTTTAAAATCTTTTATCGTGCTTGATTAAGGAGTATTTTTAATAAAAAACAAGGTGTAATTTTTTTTCACTTAGACCCGGGTCGCGACCAGAAAACCGATGGACGTCCTGAGGCCTAGGCCTATGGACGTCCTAAGGCCTAGGCCGATGGACATCCTGAGTACGTCCATCGGTTTTTTGCCTGCGACAATAGTTGAAGATACAAATTGATATATCACCTTTTATAAAGGCCTTTATAAAGGGTGATATATCAACTTGTATCTTCAACTATTGTCGCAGGCAAAAAACCGATGGACGTACTCAGGATGTCCATCGGCCTAGGCCTTAGGACGTCCATAGGCCTAGGCCTCAGGACGTCCATCGGTTTTCTGGTCGCGACCGTCTGTAAAGGATTTAAACCGGATGTCCTCAGGACATCTTGTGCTATCTGGGATATTCTGTCTACATTTTCTAGATTTTTCGCTAGATGTTAAACCACTTGATTTTTTGCACTTCTTTTTGGTTTCGTTTACTTTAGATGTTTGGTTGAGGTTTGACCTAGAGGTAGACGCAACTGGGTTTTTTGTTGTCACGCCGTCAATTTGAGGTTTACAGATAGTTTCACTTTGTGTTTTATAATTATTTGAATCAGATGGTACTTGATTCATGAGAGAAATAATTTTTATCCCACTCGTATTGACCGATGAGTCATGTCTACGTCCTTGTTTTGTTAAATCCTTGAACGATATAAGTACGTCTTCTTTGGGAGAATTATTTTCACATTGTCTTTTTTTTCTTTGTTTAGCTTGGTTATGCTTATTTTCAATCTTCTCAGCCTGATTTTTTTCAAATGCTGCTTCTTTTTCTCTTTTTAATTTATCAATCAAGATTTTCTTATTTTCTGGATTCATGATAACCCTAAATATCAAAATGTTTCTTTACATACGGTACAAATGGTAAATTAAATAAAAATAAAAAAAGATACAATCGTTTTGATTAGGTAAACATTTTTGGTAAAGTACCCACAAACTAATTCCTGTATAATAAAACTAATTAAACAGGTACCTAGTCAAACCAACGAGAATTTTGCAGCGATCAAACATAACAAGCCAAATTAAATCAACCAACAAGAATGCATATCAAAAATAATATATTTACTGTATTAGTTCATAGATATCTACTTAGGTTTAAGTCATCTTTTTTATTTGCCAATAAAATAGTATCTACTGTTTGATTAACTTTAAATACTAATTTTGGCATTTCAAATTAACGATTTAATAATTGTGTCCGTTCTGCAACAACGATGTCCATTCTGCAGCAGGCATATATTGTTACAGAATGGACGTTGCAGACCGGACAACCTCTGTAATTTCCAATGTTTTGAAAATCCTATTAATGCAATATGGCTAATTTTAAGGTTATGTGTGTTCGGAATCTAGATAAAATAAAAATTCCTAGTTAGAGTTTCATGCCATGCGTTTTAAAACTATAACAGGCGTTGCAGACAAGACCACTAGCTTATTGACATATACTTACTATGACTTTTATTTCAAGTATAACTTTAAAACATAAAATAATTTGACTTACCACTACCCACACAGCACACTACGTCCATTGTACGTCCATTAAAGGTCCAAACTAAGTACATACGTCCATGGACTTTGAACGTACGTCCATGGAGTTTACGCTTTCCCATGTCCTTAGGATGTTCCAGAAGAACGTCCATAGGATATCCATGGATGGACACAAGACAAGAAACAATAAGATGGATGTTTAAAGTCTAATTTAGGACTCCTGCGGTCGATAACGGCTATAGCCGGTATACCATACTAAATACATTTTATAAAAATATCAAACAAAACAATTTTTACAATTAACTACACTTAAAAAATAACAAATGTTTTATTTGTTGTTAATTGTTAAAACTGTTTTGTTTGCAAACCATGACAGTTTGGTTAAATTAATTTACTATATAGTAACTATAATTTTATTTAAAGAAACACCTCAGAAATACCAAGTTACGAATTAAACTTTATTAATAGGTTTGGTTTATATAACAAAACGCCGGTCAGCAATAAAAAATTCGCGCCAAGCCGGCTCGACTCGATCATTTTTTAACAGCTTTATTTGATATATTAAAATTTATAAACATATTCTTATAATTATATTATAACCACAATTATATTCTCCAGTGTACATAAAGTGGATTCTACTTAATGGAGCCAAATATAAATTTGGGGTCCCTAGAATTTGCCAACTAAACCCCCAAATTTTTGACAAATTCCTAAAAAAAGGCAGTCATGATTCAAATCGTATCAAGGTAGTCACTATAGTGACTTATTATTATTAAACCACCAAATGTCGGCTCCGGGGCCTCAAAACTCTTAATCCGGCCCTGCGCCTATGGAAGAGGCTTAATTTACATAATATATTATATTTCGTAGCTTTTGAAAGCCGTATATGAAAAAAAGTTCCTATAAACACGTGTCCTAAAATGCTTCATTATCGAGATACAGGGTGTTTCGTTTAAAAAAAAAAGAGTTTTTTATTTATAACGCTTTGGCCGATTTTATTAAAATTTATATGGTTTATTAAATAATAAATGATTCCAGGATAATAAAAAATCACGTAAAGTTCCTCTAGCTTAAAAATTTACCTTGAGTTTTAATTTCCCAAGTGTCAAAATTTTTAGAAATATTGAGGGCCCCCACCAAATGTCGGCCCCGGGGCCTCAAAACTCTTAATCCGGCCCTGCGCCTATGGAAGAGGCTTAATTTACATAATATATTATATTTCGTTGCTTTTGAAAGCCGTATATGACATGTCCAAGTATGGGATGATTCAACAAAACTGTCACTGTCATCCTCCAATGGAGGACCTCCATAGGCTATGGGTGGCAAGTTGCCACTGGCAACGTACAAAAATATTGTAAAATGCAATGTTTTTTTAAAAAATCCATATTTTCCACAAAAATAAATAAGTAGGTACTATCGCTAACAAAAAAAACTCATACAGCTATATTGTGGCTGTGTGAATAAAACTTTTCCGTCAATGTCAAGCTGACATTGAGCTTTGTCACATTAGGACTTTTTTAACAACATTTTCAACCAAACAATGCAGACTAGATAAAGCAAGACGGCGACTTCCATGCTTTGCCGTTTGCGGGCAGTAATTGACAAAAACAGAGGGATGACGAAATATTATTTTTTTTTCAAACTTCAACCTAACTTTGTATTTAATTATAGACCCAGTGCTGCCAGAGCAGATGGTCGGATAATCCGTATATATTCGTGGAAAGGGTGGGGGGAAGCCTCGAAAAATCCGTAAAAATCCGTTTTTGTCTAAATTTCGAAAAATTTCTTCTATAAGGGGGATTTTCGTGACAAAACATACCTTTCGTCAAAGAAAATCCGAAACATCTCAGAATTTTTCGGGGGAGTTTCAGAAGTTTGAACCTCTTCGTCAGTGATATAATTCTCGTCACTTTCCATTTTTCACAAAATAAAGTATTTTATATACAGATTCGGATATATAATAAACATTGACTTTGAGATCAAAATATTGAGACAATGCAGTTCAATGCACTGAACTGGAGTCAGTATTGGTTAGTCGTTACTATTGGTGGCATTGCGCCGCTTATATATTGGCAGCAATAACAACGTGTTATAAAACCTTAACAAATGATATGAAACTATCGTTCTCTTTGTCACACTCAATGAAAAAGCATATGTTTCGCATATATTCGGCGTTTAAGAACCCTATATTAAGAACACATCCTTTTTCAATCCGCTTTCTTTTTCTGTCTAACGTAGTAAAAAGGAAGAGGAATAGAAGCGTGACAAAGATGATCAAAAAACGGGGCAAAAATGATGTTTTTTTATTTTTTTAGTATGAAGCTATCTTAAAAATCCGTAAAAATCCGTATTTGATGAAAATCCGTTCAAAATCCGTTTCCAATTTCTCTAGACCTGGAAAATCCGTAAAAAACGGATAAATCCGTTCATCTGGCAGCACTCTATAATAGACCTTTCAAATGTGATATATCATGTTAAAAGCCATAATTACGCCAACGAAATGATAGAAAATCAGGAACACTAGATTTTTAAGCTGTATGAGTTTTTTTTGTTAGCGATAGTATATCTAGGTGAACCAAAAACAAAAGTGTTAAGAATAGACGTGACTTGATAAATAAAACTTAATTTAGAACAATATACGGTTTTGCCACTCTACAGAGTGTCTTAAACTTATGGTGAACCAAAAACAAAAGTGTTAAGAATAGACGTGACTTGATAAATAAAACTTAATTTAGAACAATATACGGTTTTGCCACTCTACAGAGTGTCTTAAACTTATGGTAAAAAACATATTTTTGTTTAAAACTGTATATTATAAACGTACGTCTATTTTTTAGTAAATTTTTAAAATGTAAGCGATTCTCCATTAATTTATCTACAATATTCTTCAATATTTGTTTAAATCCGAAATCAACTAAAAAAGTTATTTGCGATTGAAATTCATCGAAAATTTGTGTGGATCGATTATTTTGCCTGTGAGTCAATTTTTAAAATGTAAGCGATTCTCCATTAATTTATCTACAATATTCTTCAATATTTGTTTAAATCCGAAATCAACTAAAAAAGTTATTTGCGATTGAAATTCATCGAAAATTTGTGTGGATCGATTATTTTGCCTGTGAGTCATAGAAATATGATTTAATTTGAACATTTAAAGTCGCTAGCGACATCTCTTGGCAAATAGTAAATCCTTACCAATTTTATTACCAGTTCCTGTAATAAAATCTTTTATCTGTCAAAAAGGTATACATATACCTATAGGTAGATTTCATAGAAAATCTATGGTAGATATCTACATTTTCATTTGAAATGCCATGCAATGCGCAATTATGTGCGCTGTATGAGTTTTTTTTGTTAGCGATAGTATATCTAGGTGAACCAAAAACAAAAGTGTTAAGAATAGACGTGACTTGATAAATAAAACTTAATTTAGAACAATATACGGTTTTGCCACTCTACAGAGTGTCTTAAACTTATGGTGAACCAAAAACAAAAGTGTTAAGAATAGACGTGACTTGATAAATAAAACTTAATTTAGAACAATATACGGTTTTGCCACTCTACAGAGTGTCTTAAACTTATGGTAAAAAACATATTTTTGTTTAAAACTGTATATTATAAACGTACGTCTATTTTTTAGTAAATTTTTAAAATGTAAGCGATTCTCCATTAATTTATCTACAATATTCTTCAATATTTGTTTAAATCCGAAATCAACTAAAAAAGTTATTTGCGATTGAAATTCATCGAAAATTTGTGTGGATCGATTATTTTGCCTGTGAGTCAATTTTTAAAATGTAAGCGATTCTCCATTAATTTATCTACAATATTCTTCAATATTTGTTTAAATCCGAAATCAACTAAAAAAGTTATTTGCGATTGAAATTCATCGAAAATTTGTGTGGATCGATTATTTTGCCTGTGAGTCATAGAAATATGATTTAATTTAAACATTTAAAGTCGCTAGCGACATCTCTTGGCAAATAGTAAATCCTTACCAATTTTATTACCAGTTCCTGTAATAAAATCTTTTATCTGTCAAAAAGGTATACATATACCTATAGGTAGATTTCATAGAAAATCTATGGTAGATATCTACATTTTCATTTGAAATGCCATGCAATGCGCAATTATGTGCGCTGTAAACGAAATTCAAAGTCGAGCTTGTGTTTGGTTGTCGTGTAGTGTATTTTAAACATGTTGGAGAGAAACCGGGTTGTTCTGTGTTATTGAATAAAATAGTAATGAAATATGTCAGATAATAAACGTATAGCTTTAACAACGTTCGAGCCGGAAAAAGTTAGTGATAAACAATGTAAGAAACCAGTAAAAACTATAAGAGTGTCTGTGATTTTGCCAGAATCAAATGAAGATAATTGCCCTGAATATAACTTTAAGGATGAACTAGCAGCTGTAAAGGTACTGTGCAAGTTAAAATGGTCCCGATTTAGACATTATTAATAAAAAAGTGTATTTAGTCAAACCGATAACCGATTTTGATATGGTAAATCATATGTTATGACACTTGACGTGAGCACAGTTTTTTGGTTATGACAGGGTAAATGGGACCACAGTAAGTGCCCCCATTGTTTCTTTATGTATTTTCACCATTCAATGGATATTATAACATTTGCGTCGCCATATTTGACCGTACACTTATAAAAAACAATTGTATACAAGGTGTGTGCACCACATGATAAAAATTTTGCATGGATTTCTCTAAACTTACAGCATTGGGGCAATTTAAGCTGCTTTTGTCATTCCACCTCCCAGGGCTTCAATTTAATCAGATCGATTCCGTTAAATGTCCCATTATTCCCGCAAAATGTGCTTTACATGCATTTTTGATTGCAACTGCCCCATTTAAAGTCGCAAGTGTACAACGTGCGACTAAAATTGTATAAGAAACTAGACATACTTTTTCTTCTTGTGATTCTTTTTAGTGTGCATACAATTACTCGATGTCGTAGAGTTTGTGCCCCTTTTTGCAACGTTGCCAAACACTTGGAGTCTTGGTTAAAACGCGCTCCAAACTTGGCTAGACACGTTTGTTCAGTGTTGTTGAGTTTGTCACAAATCTGTTGGAAAATAGGTGTTGTCTCTGCTTATGAGAAAATTTACACTTAACATTTCTAATTAGATTTTATGATACTTATGCCGTATTAAATTGCTGTCCATATTAACTTATGGTTATTGTTTTAATTTAGGTATAATTGCAATGAAGCAAACAATGCACTTTTGATTTCGAAACATTTTTTCAGTAATATGTATCGTTTCTTTAATTTTGTATGAAATAATTTGTAACGTTTATACCGAACGAAATTGTATTAACTAAGGTTATGGATATTTTTTACGCAACGCCAGTTTATTTCAAGATAAAATAATAACTTGGGGTAAAATCGCCAAATTCGAAATAATTCGGTCACGTGACGGAAAGAGCGAGCCGCGCATTTATAGCAACTTGAAACGTGATGTGTTTTATTAAAATTGAAACGCGCTCTATATTATATAATATTGAGGATAGGCCTATCTTAATTAATTTTATTTTTTTCATTAATTTAGCTGGCAATAAATAAAGAAAATAAGCGTGTTTGCAACAAAAAAATAAACATCGAAGATAGGTTTTAAACGCGCGTAAGTATCAGGAAAGCATAAAGTCGCAGAGGTATGTCGGGAAGAGAAACGCGAGTAAATGTCCACCGCAAGCAATTTTAAGCCTTACGGAAGGTTTGCTTTAGGACTTCATGAAATAATAAGTGTTACGTCATTTATTTGGCTGTAATACAACTACCGCGGGATAAATATTTGTAATGTAACGATATTTTTATAAAAATACAGGTGGTTGTTTAGTTTAAAATTAATTTTAGGAATGTAATTGGATGGGCATTAAAATGTAATGACCGAGGTAATGACCAAATAATATTTTTTTTATTTTTGTGGGTTTATAAACAATCAATTATACCTAATTGATTATTGTTATTGTTATTATTATTTATAATTTTTTTGTTAATAATAATTAAAACAGTTCACATCGTTTTTCTATCCTGTTTTTTATACATATTTAATTTTATTATCTCTTTAAAAACAGCAGTTTTTATTTCTTGGTTAATATATTATAATAGCCCCTATCGAATATTGAAAGTTATCGTCCAGTCTTTTACAAAAATGTATTGGACAACTGCCATTAAACCTTTAAACCTAAATACAAATGCCATATTTTAAATAAAATGTATGAGATTATATTAATAATTTAATATACAGTGGTGACCAGAAGTATGGAAACATTTTATTAAAACTAATTGACAAAAAATATTTTTGGCCATATTTACTTTGACAATATGATATAGGTATACATGCATTAAAATTCATTAAAAAAATTAAAATATGTCATTTTAAATACCCAATTAGGTTAACACCTTTAAACATAAAAAATACCACAAAAATTGAATAAGTAAAGTAAAGCGGTTTTAAAAATTAAATTTTATTTGTATTAACTTCTATTTTAGTTATTTCAATAAAATGATAAAAACTAATTTTTCAATATTTCAAAAATAAAAAAATAAAATTTGTGAATAATAAAAAAAATTAGATTTTTTTTAACAATCTTTTTAAAATTTAAATACATCTGTCAACCATGTTACCTCAGCTGCCTTATTTGATGTGCCGTTCACATATTACGTCACGCTTTAATGGGTGAGACTTATAGAAATTTTAGAATAAAATTTGAATTTGTGACGTAGTTAAGGGTTGCAGGGCTGAGATAAGCTAGATTAACCGGTTAAGCCGCCTATTAGCTAAGCTAATTCAGTTAACCGGTTAAATTAGCTAAGCTGGTCAGTTAGCTAGCTAATTAACTTGGCTAACTTTTTTAGCCGGTTAACCGGTTAAATTGTACCTACATCCCTAGTGATGAGTCATCACTGATGACAATTAATGATTCATGAAGAAGTATACAAAACGAAAAAAAACGTGCTTATGAAATAATATATTATATGGACGAGCCCTAAAGAATCCACTGTTTAATTTTATTTAGGGTTTAAAAATATATCAATGGATTTTATTAGATATTTTAATATTTATTTAATAAATGATTATTTGTTATTATTACTTGCTGTTTATTTTATATATTATATAATATATTCCTATTATGTTTTACTTTAAAAACTATGTTCAAATATTAAAATAAAAATTACGAAATCGACTATGGCTCCAAATTTCCACTAAAAAATAAAACTTAAATAATTAAACAATTACATAATCATAAAATAAAAATTATTGATAATATTTAATTGCATAAAATTAGATTCTACGTGCAAAAATAAGAAAAAAAGTCCATATAAACATAGGACAAGAAATGCCTCTTAAGGGAGCTACAGCCCCCAAAAGGAAAGCCCCTGAAGATGGTTTTTATTTAATATCTCCAAAACCGTTAAAGATAGAAGAGTGAAATTTAGGGAATTAATTAAACTTTTTATGACCAATAAGACGTAACAATAACAATTTAAAAATTTTTATGAGGTTTGGGTCATATTCGAGGAAGTGGGGTTAAAACCACGTTAACTTTTTTGTACGTATCTTGTACCAGAATTTGATGTCAGATTACGAAATTTTGGAGTTTTGCACATAAAAAAGGTCATCTTGTTGAACTTCGTTAACATACACCGTTTTCGCTTAAAATCGTTTTAAAAATTATTTTACATGGCATAAAAATTCACAATCAAATCACAACCATAGAAATGGGCTCGCGTGGTCCTTGGAATACGACTGCCATGTTTAGGAAAAAATAGAATAATTTAAGACAGGTGACAGTTTCATGTAGTAAGTGACAGGGTGTTTCTAATTTTTTATAAATATAAGATAAAAACCATATTCAGGGGCTCCCTTTTCGGGGGCTGTAGCTCCCTTAGGAGGCATTTCTCGACCTATATTTATAGGGACTTTTTTTCTTATTTTTGCACGTGGAATCTGCTGTTAAAGTATGGTGCACTAATTTCGGAACACCCTGTATTATATCTTGATAAAATTTATATAAACCTGGTATCCTGATTTTATCCAAAATTTTATGTTACACCCTGTATAAATATTTTTTTGAAGAAATATAAATATTTACTTTGATGAGTATGCATTTTTATTGGCATTGTTACTACATATGTTCGGTACATTTTTAAATATTAAATTTCAGTGAAATTGTCCATTTACGACCTTACCCACCAAAACATGGAGAAGCAATTTCTTATATAAAGGGTTTGTTATCTAACAAGAAGGGAAGCTACCCTAATTTATGTAGGGTAAATCTCGCTGTCTGTGCCAGAACGACCTGATCATGCTCAGGTCTACACATTGAACCTAATAATATTGAAGTTTTAATATTTTATTCGTTATTTGGTTCTGCAAATTTCAAAGAGATTTGTGACTTACGAAGGTCATAAGAATAATAAAGAATGAAAAAGGAAAATTATTTATTATTAAATTATTTATTTAACGTTTTTCAGTTAATTGTTTGAAATAAAGTTTTTTAATTTGCTTAGGGTTTACCTCGGAGGTTACGTTTATATGAGATAATATCGGATAATATTAAACATTTATTTATTACTTTTATTACTCATTTATTTATTACTTTTATTACTCATACACGGTGGATTTTTAGGGTCAATTTTCGGATCATCAGGCAACCACGGTTTTTTTTCATAAATCGATTATATGCCTGTTATAGACAAAAAATACCAAAAATAAAAAAATCTTTCGGTTTGCTGCAGTTTTAGTGATTTTTTACACTTTTCAAAGCTTTCAAACATACGAATTTTTGAATTAAAAAAAATAATCCTGGTATAGATTTTTGGGAAATTTTATGCTCTACAAGAATCCACGTAAAAAATTTTATCTCAAACGGTTCAAAAGTTATAGTCTTTTTAATGAAATAAGATTTTTTTACGTGTTATTTCAATGGAAAACTTAGAATGCTCACCGACACCTTTTAAAATTGAGCAAAAAATTTTGACTTGCAGGGAAATTTTTTGCTCGGTATGTAGGTTCATTTTAACCCATAAATCCGATAGGTTAGTTTTTTTGGCTCACCCTACTGTACCTGTTTAAACAAATTACTAAAGTTATATAAATTAACTGCCCTCGGATCTTATATTTCTAAAGTTAAAATATTTTTTTCAGAAACGTAGTAAGCTAAAGGACGTAAAAAAGGATTCAAACAACGTTGAAAACGGGCTGGACCCGTTTGGCGAGGATGACGACGATGACGTACGAAGAATTGCAAGACAAATGGAAGAAAAATACGGCACGGCCGTTGGAGGCGCGTGCGGCACTGCCAACAAAAAAAAGAGAAAAGGGCGGAAGGATGACTACGCGGACATAGGTATGATTTAAATGGGAATTCATTTTTCAAATTTGAAGACAGTCTAATTAGTTTTTAGGCATCATAAATAGATTTATGACAATAAATTGTACATGCGTAAACCGTTAAGAAACAGTTTGTAAATCGTTTTTAATTTCTTTTGAGACATCTGATATCTGACTAATCCATAACTCTTTTTAAACAAATTAATTAATTATTTGTATTTTTATAAAAATATCCTAATAATTTAACTTTTAATTATTTTAAATATATATATACCCTATAGGGTGGTCCAAAGGGTACATTTAATATTTTTAGAATCAATAAAAAACGTTACTAATATTAATTTTCTTAATAAACTTATATGGAAAACTCAGAAGGTGTTGAAGAGGCATATATTTTTTTGAAAAAAAAATAATTTCCACCTAACTAAAGATCATTTTATTGAAATTTGGTGAGTATTGTTTTTTATTGGGTACCTACTATAGTTAGGTATTATATTCGTTTTCGTGCTACAAGAAGTGGTGATAATATCTCTTTAGAGAAAAAAAAGGTACGCCAATGATCTACAAAAACGTGTCCACAATGATTTTAATTTAGGTTTCGGTTTTAAAATATTTTTCTGTAGTTTTAATTTTAATTGTAAGTTTCTGTTGTAAAATGTTTTTAGTGTTATTTTTAATATAGTTTGTTACAAAATAAACATTTTTGATTTGGTGCTATAAATTACTAAGAATGAATTCATTAATTAAAATTTTACGTGTTCTTAAACCAACTGTTTATTTTAGAAATGATTAGATCATTGCCTTTCCTTTTATTCTCTACAAAAAACAAACTGGAAGGCATATGAGAAAAATGATGAATTAATTGAAATTGCAATTTTACTGTGAAACGATACATTATACAAATAAACTTCAAGAGGACTTTTTTTTCGTAAACCTCCTGCTTAGTTTAAAATTGTAGACAAATTTTTTTAGATCTTTGGCGTACCCTTTATTATCTCTAAAAAGAAATAAGTTATTATCATCCCCATAGTGATGCCACAACTTGTATTATGAAAACGAATTTAATGCCGAACTATGGTACTAATGGTACCTAATAAAAAAACAATACTCATCAAATTTCAATAAAATATGTTCTTTAGTTTGGAAGACATTATTTTTGTTCAAAATATGCAACTTCAACACCTTGTATTTATGAAACTGTTGAGGTTTCTATATTAGTTTATTATTATTATTAAATTAAAACCACAAATCAACTTGTAATAGCTGTTAACATAGAGTAATCTATACAATAAAGATAGAATAGATTTATAAATTGAATAACAGAATAATAATTATAAATTGTCCTTGATGTACTTTTTCAATGTTTTTATAAATTTTTCATATTTTTCCAAGGATTCAATCGAGTTTGGTAGATCGTTGAAGATTTTAACACCCTGTTGTATTGTTGTTCCAGAAGCCTTTTTGGTCCTGTCTGTTCTGATGTTTTGTCTAGTTTCATAGTTTTGAAAATGATATTATTTTAACGTTTTTTTATGATTCTCAAATTATTAAAGGTTTCTCTTGGAACACCCTGTACATTTAAAATAATTAAAAGCTAAATTATTAGGATAATTCAATAAAAATACAAACAATTAATTAATTTGTTTCATGCGTGTTGTTTACCTAGAACTGTAAAAATGAAAAACATTGATGACGTGCACCCATGTAGATCTGGCCGCGACTATATAGGTATTTTTTTTCTTATTGCACCATTGCTGTTTACAACATAGGTACTCTCAGTGACAGAAAACGCAACAATGGTCTTCTATTGCTTAGGATGTAGTAAATTTTTCAAAAACTTTTAAAATAATAATTATATATTGTTTTATTCAACCCTTTGATAAGGCTAACTCATAGTCAAAAAACCTTTCCTTGTCATGGGTTGACCTAACAGATTGGTGTTTAAGGTATGGGGTATGACGAATCGGATTCATTCATCGATAATACGGATGGATATGACGAAATTATACCTCAAAACGTAACAACTCTTCACGGGGGCTTTTACATTAATTGCGGGGCCCTTGAATTCAAGACTGACGATGAAGCCACATCGGAAATATCATCGGACTCTTCCGAAAGCGATAACGAGGAAACCGTCACCGAAAATAACCAATCAACCAATAGAAAAGTAAGAAATCTCATGTCTCAATATTTTTTCTATGAAATATATTTTAGCGAATTTTGGACACAACCGAGGATGAAGATAGCGATAAAGATGAGGAAGGGCAGTCCAAAAAGGTAACGATATTGTAAAAGACTTTGGTTAATCGATTAATTCATTGATTTTCTATAGAAGCAAAAACTGTCCCCTAAAAATACGATGCAGCAGGCCATTAAGAAAAAACTGTTTAGTCAAAATAAAATTCAGATTAAGAAGAGACGTCCAATTGATCCCCTTAAAAAGACTGTTAAGGAGCTTCTAAGGGAGAAGCGGGTAGACTTAAATATGTCCATTCCTACAGAGTTAGTTGTACAGGGACAACAAGGTATTTAAATGAAAATTAGGTTTTTGTTTAAAATATTAAAAATATGTTTATAGTAGTTTCAGAAGGATCAGAAAAAGAATCTCACAAGGAAAACAAGAAACCTATGAGTATATCTAGTGTTGCAGATGCAATAGAATCGGTTGTTAAAGCAACATTACCACTCGACAATAATGGAAACAACAAAAATTTAGAAATTAGCTCTAGCTTAAGCAAGCCAGGTAACTACCCTAAATTGTAAAAGTGCAAAACATCGTAACCTTCTTTAAGTGTGGTTGGATACGACGTTTTGCACTACAAAAAATACATTTTCAATTAAAAAAAAACATGCCATTAAGATTTTAAAATAGTTTTTAAGAAAAACTAGATTAAATAATTATTTCCAAAATTAGATAGGTACTTAACAGATATTGGTGTGTAAATGTACTTAAGGCTTAAGTCTTAAACTGAAATGTAAATAGCAGTGTTGGAAACATAATTTATCATAAATACTCGATTTACACTCGACGCAGAATTTTTGTTAACAACAAACAATTAAATGGAAGAGCAATATTTAAACAGTTTCTTTTATAAATAATATTATTTATATATTAAATTGACGATGTTGGACGATATAACATTACATAGATGCGCGTCTCCTTTAATATTCCAAGTTTCTTATCAGGAAAAAAATTATAAATTCTGTATTTTTTTCAGATGTTTCTCTTAGTTACGATAGTGAATCTAGTCATGACTCAAAGGTTGAAAAAGTAGAAGTAGTAAAACTACCAGAAAACTTACCGGCCGACATCTTAGAAACCATCAATAGTATTAAGCAGGCTGCCTGTGAACATAAGGACGGCAAAGTTAAGTTTTTCAATGAAGAAAACAACAAAAAACTACTTACGTAAGATATAAACGACTTAGTTTATACATCAATGATAACCATTATTTTTTTGTTCAGTTTGGAAAGAAAATGTAGGTGTCTTGGCAGAAATTCCAAAACGAAGGTGTACGAACATTTGTCGGCGTTTGTGCGCTGTAAAAAGGAGACTTTGACCAAGAGGGCAAAACATTTGGTGTTTGAAGATGATCAGCAGAAACTCAAAAAAATGATTGTTAAACTAAAGGCCGGTATAAACGAAATTATGCCGACACTTTTGGCCAATCATGAAAAAGAAAGTCAAAAAATATTGCAAAAGAAGTGAGTTACTATTAATTATTTTTTTGTTGGGTAAAGTTTTCATTTTAATGTTTTTAAGGTTTTCCCAAGAGAGTGTTAATAATGAAGAGTCAAAATCGTTGAGGATGCCTCATAGGAAATTTCAATGGAATGAAGATCTCAGGTAAGATGTGTATTATAATATTTTAATAAAAAAAAATAAAGTCAATATATAGGGGGTCCGTGAAATACCATAGGTTGTTTGACCTTAATTTAACCCAACCTACCATTTTATTATCAAATAGATAACTTTAAACCGAATAATTAAATTTTTTTAAATAACTGCTTATAATAGTTCTGCGATGGGAGGGGTTATTTCTGCATCGTTTGAAATAATCTACATGAGTAGATTTTTGCTAAATTGAGATAAAAGACTCGAAAATTGATTGGATTTTGAATTTTAAAAATTAAATATACCTACCTAATTCTAATCTGTACTCTATATGTCTTAAAGTCTCAAAGAAATATTTTAATTAAAAGCTTAAATTACTATAGCTAGTTTATAAAACCTGGCGGCGAAAGCTTATTAATTGCCTAGCACACAATCTACTGCCTTGGCTATCGCTTTGGCAGTAAATTATATGCTTGGCTATAATATGTGCTTTCTCTGCCTGGTCTATAATGTGATATTATTTATTTATTTATTATTCTACAAATTTAAGCAGGATGTAACACTTTTTAACTTAATAATCCATTTTTAAATTTTTTGCAACTGCATGCAAAGTGCATTAGATTCATTGTCCAGAGAATCAAGGTATGGGAAAGAAATTTGTCAACTTTTTTCCAACTAAGTTTGGTGTACAATATATCATATTTATTGGGGTTTATTTGGACATATGAATTGTCATTGTCGTCTCGTATGACCAAAAATTAACATATTTCATCATTTCCTAACGCGATAGCTCAAAAACTGCATGAAAATAAAGACTTAAATATACCTAGTTATTTTTGGCCACTTTCGTAATGAAGTTTGGCCGAAAATTGACAAAACTGTGACCAGTTTGCTTATGCGCATTAACAAAATCAATATTTAGGTTAAACAGCTGTTTGACAACACCCTCTGAAGATTATAAAATTTAAGATTTTGTGTAAATTTAAACAATTGGTATTATGTTCTGTGCAAAAAGGCGTGAAAACGTGCTAGTAGTTACCTATTTAAAAAATATATAATCATCTGTGTAGTTAAATATGTGTTAAGTTTTAAACAAAAATTTTTAGTACCAAATACGTACTGTTCTCAAAAATTAAAATATTTCAATATAAACGAGAAAAAGCTTTAACATTTCTTTTTTCTAGTAATTTTCTTTCATATTTAATTAATATTTGTAAATACTCTAGATTTGTTCACATATTTGCCCAAATAAACGTCAACAGCATAAGACTGGTAATCCGTCGCACCGCTTGGAGCGAACCGCTTTTAAGGCACTGCGGCCGGTGAGAGAGATAGATAGAGAGGGCTGGTGGCGGACTGAAATCCATATAACTTTATAGTAAAAAGCTTGATTTGAACGTTTATTAATAATTTTTCTTAAAGAAACATGCACTGCATTAATATTTTTGATAATATCATCCTAAAAACCGTTAAATAGATTTAATAAATTACTTTATGCATAATTAATATCAGTAAAACTCATAAGGGAGAAAAATTTAGTAAAACAATGATTTAATACGAGTTACCTACTTTATGCACAATTACCTATCAATACTAATTTACCAACAAAAGAGGATGGGACAGTGAAACGATAAACATTTCTAATTTTATTTATTAGCATGAGGTAATAAAAATTATAAAAAGCAAATTACATTTAAACTGATAAATAGAGTGATTCAAATATACGTCTTCAAAATTAATTTGGTAATGGCAAAAATAACAATCTTTGAGGTAGAAAAAAAATTTTGCAAACAAACAATTTTAGGACAACTTTTTTATCTCAATGATTATTATTTTTACACAAAATAATTTGAAAAAAAATGTAAGGCAATTCATGACATTTATTTAAAAGGTCGTTAAAAAGACGTTGATGACTTTCAAAAATATTAACATCCATAAAATTCATATGAGCTAGAAAATATATGAAGGAATATATGACTAAGTATTTTCAAAGTTTGCTTTTTCACTTTGGTAGTAACACCAAACTTATTTGTTTAGTCTCACCACAATTTTTGAAAAACAGAAAAAAATAATACTTTTTATTTTTTGTAAAGCTTAAAATTGTCCACGTTTTTTTGCATTTTCATTTTATGAATGTTTTCTTATAATTTAGGTAAAGGACATCGAAAAATGTATTTTTACCAAAATTGTTTTTAGATTGTAAAAAAATAATTTAGATGATACGGTATCATTGATACCCAAGTGAATAAGCCGACTTAAGAAATAACGGATTACTTACATTGATGATTCTCGCTTAGATTTTTATCTATTTTTGGACGCTTTTTTACAACTGAAGGCTGTTTAATAATTATCCTTCGCTTTTTGATCGCTTTATAGAGCTAGGTGCGACATCCTGGGAATGTAGTGGGAGTTACATCGTCAGGCAATCCAGGGAATTTCAAGGGGTACTGAAGTTTTTTAATTTATAATTTTATCATTTTAATTTGCCAAAATATAAAACAGTTTAATTTAAAAATAAATGATGAACTATTATGTTTAAATTAAAATATTTACCTAGTAATATAATAAATATAATATAAATAATATCTGAATCTGAATTTTACAAACAAATTGTAAAAAAGTTTAATTTAATAATAAATATTATGTATTAGGGTGAGCCAAAAAAACTAACCTATCGGATTTATGGGTTAAAATGAACCTACATACCGAGCAAAAAATTTCCCTGCAAGGCAAAATTTTTTGCTCAATTTTAAAAGGTGTCGGTGAGCATTCTAAGTTTTCCATTGAAATAACACGTAAAAAAATCTTTTTTCATTAAAAAGACTATAACTTTTGAACCGTTTGAGATAAAAATTTTTACGTCGCGGATTCTTGTAGAGCATAAAATTTCCCAAAGAATCTATACCAGTATTATTTTTTTTAATTCAAAAATTCGTATGTTTGAAAGCTTTGAAAAGTGTAAAAAATCACTAAAACTGCAGTTAAATTCTCGAATTATAAGTTGTTTATTAAAATATTTTTTAAAAATAAAATCTTTTTTCGAAAGAAGTCTGTCCCTACGCGGTATTTTCTTTTGTCAAAAAATTAATCTGTTCTCTGGAACTTTAAATAGAGACACTTACAACCACCATTACACGTAGGCACAAAACAAGTCTTAACCATTCTGCCATGCTAAGCTAAAATGACGTTTCTGCAATATCTGGTTGTAAAGGACAGAAGAACATTTTAATTCTTAAAAACCATAAAAAATTACGTTTTTTCTTAACTACCAAAAACTGCCGTTCTAAGACAAAACGTCATATCTGCAATATATGGTAGTTAAGCAAAAAAGCCATTTTTTATTATTATTTAAAATTAAAATTTTCTTCTGTCCTTTACTACCAGATATTGCAGATAGGTCCTTTTAGCTAAGCACGGCAGCATTGTAATAATGAAATAGTCTCGGACACTGAATAAATTATTAAAAATTAACGCCGCGGCGTCTCCTTAATTTCGCAGAGAACCAAACGATTCGCATAGCCCTTTCTCGCGTTGTCTCTCTCTCGACCTCTCTGTCGAACAGTGAACCAAGTTTAGATCCACTTTTCAGCCGCTTAATACGGCGCGTTACATTACCAGTCTTATGTACTTCTTCTTAATTCTGAACACAATTCTGTGTTCAGAGGAATGACCTTTAGCTTAATTTAAAAGCTATTTGGCCAGCACATTATATTATTAAAATTTTCTTTATTATGATCAATTTAAAAGAATCTGAGATTAACTCATCCCTTGAATCATTTATATATTCTTAATTATTTATCAATTTTTTATAGAACCATGTCATCTTTTCGCTTTACTATGTACACATGGCTTCATACACAGAGTTTTCCAATTGTCTTTAATCTTCAATCTTCCGATCCATCTCTTAATTATTTCCATATATTTTTACAAATTCTTGATTAATTCCAGTTTGTTTTTACACTGGGAGTCCGATTTTGCCTCTCCTGGGTCGAGAAGTCACTTATTTTTCATATACTCTTTCATAGAGCTACCGACGACACGAGACCCAAAACCGAACTCCAGTCTTATGTAGTATCATGGTTTAATTCCCTTGTTTTATAGCGACGTACGACGTACTTAAAACCCTGCAATACAACATAATATATTGTATTGCAGGGTTTATTATATATCTCGTACAACGCCATATGGCCCAGTAGTACAGCATTGTCCTCGCAATCCTTGTTTTCGTAGAAAACTTAACCTTTTGCTGTCAAATTTTACAAACAAAATTACAATCTGCATTTAAGTACGCATGCGCCGCCTGTACCACTACCTCTACTTTCTGAACTATAAATTGCAGAAATTGATACCTCTACCGTTACCTTAAAACCCAACCGTTTTCGAGAAAAACGCGATTAAAAATGTCTCGCCACAAAATCCATAAATTCTAGTTATTAAACACTAGCCACAATGAATTACAACAATAAAGCAATTTATTTCCAATTTTCAACAATTTTTATTTTAGTAAATGCTCCACTCCTAACGCGTTTTTCATAGATCTTCAATTGTTTTCTAATAATCCAGATTTCTTTCTTATGGAGAACGAGGAGGCCACGGAATTGGCCCTCCTTGTAATATCATGTAAATGTGTCCCTACGTTCGCAGAAAAATGGGGTGGTGCGCCATCATGCATAAAATACATCGATAATCATATATCGTAGGGAAAGTCATCAAGGGGGTTTATAAAAACACTTTCTTTTATTTTTACGTATATAGGTACCCCCCCCAATATATTAACGTTATTTCCGGACACCCTGTATATATAATAGAGTATAAAGATTCTTATTTATTCAATTTTAAACCCTAAAATCTAATTAACCCGGTGAAATGGCGCATCCACCTTATACCACTTTGTAGGGGAGTTACTTTAAGTATAAAAAAATTAAGCATTTAAGTTCAAAAACTAGGCAACGCTGAGTTCTTACTGTGCTAAATATGACATTTAAGACATCTAGTTGCTATTTGAAGTCCTAGACCAAACCAAATAGATGAACATCTGACGGTATAATTTTGATGCAATGAAGCGCCCTTATACGGTTATGGAGGAACTAAAATGCAGCGTTGCCAAAAGCGACCGCGTATATTTAAATTTTAAAAAATTATTTTATTATTTGAGATTGTCAGCGTTACCAAATTCTGTCAAAAAAACGTAGATTTCGAAATAACCTTAACTAAATAACTAAATATTTTACACCATCAACAATAATTAAATATCATAAAACGACAATTTGCATTTTATCATTTTTATAGTTATAATACAATAAATAATATAATCAAACAAATTATACCTTTTTTTACAGAATTGGGCCACATTGGGTCTATATATAAAAATTTAATTTTAAATATACAAATTAAAATAAAAATAGTTAAGGGTATAATTAAAGTAATTTGAATTAGAAATATTTCTTTATTATGTATTACAAAAATATATATAAAATATACCTCTTAAAAAATATTAGTAATAAAAGTACATACAATAAAAGATTATAACATAAAAATAAATTTTCTTTACAATATGTAAAAAAAATATTTTTTAAACCGAGACCAACAATAAAACCATTTTATTAAAGGGGAAAATAAAACAATTTTTTAGATTTATCGAATTCTTCCCCAAACATGGAATTATCAAGGTTTTAACCAAACCTTTAACTTTGACATTTAATTAGTGAGGGATTCATAGGGTTTTGTTCTCCGTTCGCGAGCTCCTTAATTATAAACTTTTTTTTTAATTTAAAAACCTAATATTTCCCCTTAAAATTTAGCAAAAAACTTGTATTAAAAAAAACAAACCTCTACATTTTTTAAAACTAAATTTAATAAAACTTAAAAAATACCTGGTAATAATTTTGTTGGGTAAGCCTGACGATTAAGCCTTCTATTAGCTATAAAGTCTTTCTCAGCAAAATGCTTTGAACACACTCTGCAGTTTTTGAAGACTTTTTCAGGTGTCGTTTCAAAAAGTCGTTTATTTTGACACAACTTAACCCACTGATTAAACAAGTCCATATGCCAAGGACGTGACGTCATTAGACACAGCGACATCTGTAGGACATGGAGAAAGTTTATTTTAAAATAACCCCCCCCCCTATTGAGATATTCGTCTATTTGGTTTGGTCTAGGTTTGAAGTTAAAAAAGTTGACAGATACAGTTTCTGCCAGGAAACTCAGACTTTAAAATGTAATTTAAAAATATTGGACCCCCTATGCCTGTTTACGTAATACTTTAACGCCCCTAACGTTTTAAAATTGGCAAGTAATAATTTAATTTTTATAGAAAACTAGCCAAGGATATAATAGCTACAAAAAAACGGTGCTTCTTGCTGGAGGGAAAACAAAAGGAAAGCATCGACGAACTGATATTGGGCTACTTAAAATCGGACATTCAAACAATTTGGCCGGACGGTTGGATGTCGGTGGCGGCACTAAGGAAAGCTTGCAACCTTGACATCCCCAGCAAAAACGGAACGAACAATCCCCCCATACACAAAAAACCTACCGATAGCAAAACCAACAGTCTAAGCAGCGATTTAAAACATTCCCAAAAGAACTCCTCGTTAACGTTAAGCACCAATTTAAATTTGCAAATAATTCCTGTTGTCGCAAACGTGACGAAAAACACCTCAAGCAAGAGTGAAAGTGTGAGTACTGGTGACTTAACTGTAAGCAAAATCAGCAATAACTCAACAAAAGCTTGTCAGAAACTGCCGGAGAAATCGCTAATTATCACTCCAAGCTTTAATAATGAAGAAGAGCACAAATTTTTCGACTTCAGCAAGACAATTAAACTGCCAGAGGCATCAATTCAGCAAGTGGACAGCTCTGTGATTAAAACGAGTGTGCCGCGAGAGGATAAACAAGAGGAGCATAAGGAAGTTAAGGCTGTGACCATAGAACCCAAACACTGCCAGGTTATTGACCTCACTGAAGCTGTGGTAAAGAAAAAAATCAAGCCCCAAGAACTCTACTCCAAACCCCCACCTTACTCAAAACCCATAGACTATCAAACCCCGATGGACTTTAGCAAAGACTCTATGAAATTAAGCAATAAACATTCGGAACTCAGTATCACTCCAAACTTCCAATCAACCCCCCTCGAAAAAACCGTGGACTTAATAAACGATGGCGGTGACGATATTCAGAAGGTGATGGAAAATTTAAAGGCCCTTCAGCAGCTCTCGTCGCCCAGCAAAAATGCGGAAAGTTCCTTGAGTAGTCCGGTTTCAGTGATCGCATACAATAAGAGTTTTAGCGCGAAAACTTCGCCTTCTAGCAACAACAGAACTGAAACTAAACATGGTGAATTTCCGACTGGGTTTCAAGACGAGTTTCAGAAACAGTTCATGAATTCTCTGACACACATGTCAACTCCAACAACTTCTAAAAATAACTACAATCGATGCAGTTAGTCAAATTGTTTCGTTTTTCTTTTTGTTAACATCGTAATTTTGTGCAAAACAGTTGAGTTGTAGATTTATAGCCTACTCTAATAGACTGTTTTAAACTAAAATTACTCTTTATTTTGTATGCCTTTTCACTCTGCCCTGACCTAAATTTGTCTTGTTTATGCCAAAAATTGTATATATTTTGTGATTATAGAATTCATTATTTATTAATTAGTAACTTATGCAGGGCAGTTGGTGACTCAACTGTAAGAATCACACATTTTTAGGAAATCTACAGTTTCATTTTGTGTATTTTATTGTATATATGAAACCATTACATTCAACTGCCAAATTATTGATTATTATATTAAGTAGTATATTTTCAATTTTATTTTCCATGTAAATTGTGCAGAATGAATTTTATCATTCCTTTGTATTATTTATTTGCTCTGTAAATTAAAAATTATGTTGTAATTTTAAATATATTTTTTATCCAAATTTCTGTTACACTGTTTAAGACAAATATCCTAATTCTAATACGAAGAATGTACAGGGTGATCCCCTATAATGTCGCCCCCCTTTAACTTTTTTATTTTAAGTGTCCCAAAAAAATTAAAAGTGTGGTTATGTAGGAACTAATAAATACTTTTTTTCTACGTATAAAGAAAATTGGAAAATTGATCAGTATATGTACAGGGAAAAACTAAAAGTTATTTTTTTTTCAATGGATCACCCTATATATGAATTTATTTTTCGATTCCTTGTAAAATTCTAAGCATATTTCATATATAATACCATATACCTATATTTATAAATTTATAAATTCAACCGTTTCTGAAATATTTAAATTATTTTTAAGATAATATGTTGAAATAGTTTGTCTTTCTCTGTCTGAGTACGCCATTTTTACTTATTTAACAACACTTATTGACATAATGTCACTATAGTAATTTATTTTCAATAAAAAATTTGGTATACTGAGGCTTCTTGATTTTTAACAGTTTAAAAAAACATTTAATGATGACATTTCGAATGCGAATATTTCAGAAACGGTTGAATTTAGGTATATGGTTTGTATATAAATTATGCTCAGAATTTTACAAGGAATCGAAAAATAAATTGAAATATAGGGTGATCCATTGAAAAAAAATAAACTTTTTGTTTTTCCCTGTATACTGATCAATTTTCCAATTTTCTTTATACGTAGAAAAAAAGTATTTTTTAGTTCCTACATAACCACACTTTTAAATTTTTTGGGACACTTAAAATAAAAAAGTTAAAGGGGGGCGACATTATAGGGGATCACCCTGTACAAAAATTTCAAACTTATTATTTTACTTGATTTGGGCGAAAAAAAAATTGTTTTGTCCTTTATTATAATATTAAGTATACTTAATATTGCAGATACAGGGGTTTAGCTTAGGGGACAGGGGGGGTCTAGCAAAATCTCACCAAATCTCATGGAGGGGGGTCACGTAAAATCTCATGTCAACTTTTGGGTTCAAAGAATATAAGTATTATAACTCAAATTTGTCAAAAAAAAAGTAATCAATTTTGTTTTTGGGTTTATCAATGATAAAGTATCATTTTATCCGCAATGAAAGATAATGGCTAGAATCTCACGTGAGGGATAGGGGGGGTCTACCACATCTCACCAAGGGGGAGGGAGGGGTCTAAATTATCAGAAAAATGCCTCACGTAATTAATGGATGTCCCCTTAGCACGGTAGTATAATTAAAAGCATAGAAATAACAAAAAGTATGGTATAGTGGTTGTAACCTTTTTTTTATAACCTCTTTATAGGGTAGGTAAAAAAGAGTTTACATGTAGTTATAACTAAATCAAATTAATTACTAAACCACAAGTATATGGTATCATTAAAAAGCTCTTGGTGCAATCTACTATTAAAAAAAATACAAATATCCCAGCAAACACAGCCGTAAAGGTTCTATAATGGCCCTTTATAAAGTGCCTTATAAACAGTGTTGTAACGTATCTAGTTACAAGTAACTAGACATAGTATCTAGATACTTTTTATGTATCTGTTTGTGTAACTAGTTACTTATCCCAATCTAGTAACTATATATAACTGTAACTAGTTACAAATTCTAAGTAACTAGCATTGTTAAGATACAAAGATACATTTAAAAAAATTAATATAAAAATAAGTTATTTTAAATTAAATATAAAAAAAATAAAAATAATAAACATGTATATTTTTGTTGTTACTTTAAAATTCCCTTTTATTTCTATTTTAAATTTTTTAAAGCAAAAAATAATTTGTATGTATCTAGATAGATCTACTTTTTGAAGTTAACTGTATCTGTAACTAGTTACTGCAATAAAATATGTATCTGTATCTAGTTACAAATTTTGGTAAGTAACTGTAACTGTAGCTAGATACTGAAAATATTGTAACTGTTACAACGCTTATACACGGTGTGCCTGAACGAAGTTTAAGTCACATAAAAATCCCGCCAAAAACTGATTGCAGTTTCTAATTCGGGACCCTTAAGGGTCCCAAATTAGAAACTGCAAATTTGGTGACTTAAAAATGATATTTACCAAAATCCTACCCTGTTGTAAATGACCGATTAATTCCTGTAGAAACCAATTGAAGTATTGGTTGGTATCAATGGGTCTGAATTGGACTTACTGGATTTAATGGGGCGCGAGATAAAACAGAAATTGGTTTTTACTGGTATTTTCCATGATGGAAAAGTCCAATTAGGATTCTAATGGTTTTTATTGGTTTCGATTGGATAAAGCTACCTATAAGTAATTTCCAATTGAATTCAATTGGGCATTCCCAGTGTAAGATTCGAAAAATCTGCTAATTGGTTATTCCCAATACAATACAAATATCGCAAGAGGGCTCTCGTGTAGCTGCGCAAAATCAACGAGGTTGAGACGCCATCATAAAAAAAAACAAGTCTTTGGACGCCATTTATTAGCGGTTTTTTTATTAGTCGATTTCAGTGTTAAGTGCCTAGTGTTAGTAGTGTACTTATACGAGCCCTAACCACATAATGTTCGGACACTTCATAATTTATACAGAAATTTTTTTCGTGAATACTATCTCAAAATTATTAGAAGTTATGAAAAATTCAGCTTATTTTGGCATATACCCCTCGAAGCGATTTTTATTTTTAAAAAGTTTACCTTTTATTTTTAGCTTTTAAAAAAAGGCTAACTTTTTAACTTTTTTTTGTATGAGTAAAAAAAGTTATAAATGGACCCATTAAAAAGAGCATAAAATATTATACAAACCCTGAAAATTTGGTAAAAAATAAATAAGTTATAAAAAAGTATAAGTAATTTAAAAATGCTATTTTTAAAGAGTTTTTGCAATTTTCTTAGGAAACGGGAGATTTTGCAGATATATATATCGCTATAACTTTCTTATTATTTATACAATTTTTACCAAATTTTCAGGGTTTGTATAATATTTTATGTTCTTTTTAATGGGCCCATTTATAACTTTTTTTACTCATGCAAAAAAAAGTTAAAAAGTTAGCCTTTTTTTAAAAGCTAAAAATAAAAGGTAAACTTTTTAAAAATAAAAATCGCTTCGAGGGGTATATGCCAAAATAAGCTGAATTTTTCATAACTTCTAATAATTTTGAGATAGTATTCACGAAAAAAATTTCTGTATAAATTATGAAGTGTCCGAACATTATGTGGTTAGGGCTCGTATATTAAAAAAATGTTTATATGTGTAAGGTTTAGGGACGATGGCGTAAGAATGTCACAGCGGAGAAAATAAAAAAATTTGACATAAACAATATCTACTTCGACCATGCCTACAAACATCCTGTGCAAAAAAAATGATTATAACCGAGTAATTTTATTTATTTTGTATTACTTTCTTGTGATAGTATACTATACCGAGAAAAATAATTTAAGACCATCTTTAAGATTCTTAATAACCTTATTTAAGATATCGCAGTAAAATAGGGGACATTAAGACCGTTTAAATACCATTAATAGATTCAATTTAATAACTATACTTTGTGACCATCAATAGGCAAACTTAATACAATTATCATAAGACCATCAAAAGTTTTTATATCGGACATTAATATATATCTTATAAGGGTTAATATATTATTTTAGGATCATCTTAATATCACTTAAATATCTTCTTATGACATCTTAATATGATCCTAAATTGGTTCATATATGGCAAATAAATAATCTTATAATGGTAAATATATTATTTTATGATCATTTTAATTCCATCCTAATATCCTCTTATGCTATCTTAATATGATCCTAAATATATTTATTTGCCATAATAATATGCTATAGCTATCATATTAAGATGGCCTATTTACGGCAATAGTTTAATTTTATTATAAATGGAGCTGCACCATGGTATAAATAAACGAAAATAAATCTTAAAAGCATTATTTCTACTAAAAGTAAAGTCTTGAAAATAAAATAAAGCCCCAACGCGAAAAAATGCATTAAACGGTTGGATTTTCATTTTAGTCTTCAAGTACTTGAACATAATTTTGGCATTCATTTTTATTTTATTTAAAAAAATCATTAACACCATTATTTTCATCAATTGGAGCACTCTAACCTAAATGTTTATAAAAAAATCAGAAAAACATATCGCAATTAGCATAAATTAATGCTTTCCTTATTTTTTTAGGAAATAAAATAGAGATAAATACCAAAATTATTTTTACTAGACGACCTTATTAGTGCATTTTCTGCGTTGGGACTTTATTTTCATTTTCAAGACTTTACCCAGGTAGCACACTGACGTTTATATGACGTTGAAATGACTTTGCTAACGTCATTTTAACGTCAGAAGACGTCATATAAACGTCAGCATACGTCAGTGTGCTACCTGGGTACTTTTAGTAGAAATATTAATTAATAATACTTTTAAGGAAAATTTCCATTTAGTTAACTCCATAATTTTCTGAACATTTTTAGCCAGTCTACCCTAAAAAGAAAGATAACAATTGAGCTTTAAAAAAATTAAACTATTTCAGCAGATAGGCCATCTTAAAATTATAACTTTATACATGTATAATTAAATAATAAATTAAGGAATCAAAGCCAATATTCTGACCTATTAAAAATCTTGGTAAATTTTCTCAAGCTGTATTTAGTTATATGGTACAAGTTGTATTTATAAATATGGTACCTAATAATAATAAATTGTTAACATTTTACCAAAAATATATTTCAGATTTTACCAATATCCTATAAAATAAACATTTATAAAAGTATCATCAACATATTAAATACAGGATGAATTTTTTAAATGTTTAATGCAGGGACCCCGGAAACTATATAGAAAGAAATTGAACCTACCTTCAAATCCTTTAACAAAATCACTGAGCCCCCGTTCAAGCAGAGTAACTTTGAAAGACATTACTATGTTCTGTAAAATTACCGCAAAACAATTGTGAAGAAACGCCCTTTTTCTTCTATAAACGATTCAATATTATCCTCAATTTCCCGTAAACAAGTGAGAAATAATTAATGACGCTACCACAGAGGACGCTGTTCTGTGCTGTGGACGCTAGTTAAACGATTGGTCGATTCGAGTATAGTCGGAAAGCCTAATCTGTTAGTTAGGTAGATGAGTTTGTTAAGGCCATTATACAACTTCTTAAGGTCTTTAGATAATTTAAGGTGGTTCACAATTGACTAGTAATGGTTATTAAGACAAGTTTTAATAAGGTCGTCTATTAACCATATTTAGTTATTTATCACTGGCATTAAAATAATTTAAAGAACAGCGACATATTAATCTGAGTTTATGGTGGTATTTAGATATTTTATGATTGTTAAAATATAAATATAGATGATCTATATTTTTTGTTTTGACACTTTATTAAAACGTATACGTAGATAGAATAGATATATCTATTAGTCACCTTAATTCGTCTTCATGTCACAGATAGATAATTTGTACTGGTTATTAGATATATTTTGAACACTATGTAGATAATTTCATTAAGATAATTTAAGATTGAAATTTTCTCAGTATAGGTATAACTTATAAGTTATACAGCCCGTTCAGAGTAAAACCGAATATAGGGAAACGTTTTGGGCGTGGCCTCGCCTCCCTCCAACGCGCGTCACAGTAGCTTGTGTAATAAACGACATGACGAAAGGTCGAGCAGGTAAGACGATCGTCGACCTTAAAAATTAAATGATAATAATGCAAAAAATCTCATTAGCGTGCAGGCTATTTGCTTAGCTACTGTGTCGCGCGTTGGAGGGAGGCGAGGCCACGCCCAAAACGTTTCCCTATATTCGGTTTTACTCTGAACGGGCTGTATGTATCAATACATACATATATCACAAAAAAATAATAAAGAAATAAAATTACTCAGTAATAATAAATTTTTCTCTTCTGTGAAAAACAAATTCTGGTTTTTACCCGGTTATCCTTCTGGGATCTAAAATTATTTTTGAATGAAAAATAAACTGGTTAGTTATTTTCTAATCCAAATTTTAAAAAATTAATTGGTTTTAATTGGTTGGAATGGGTTCCCTGATGGCAAAATTTGATTCTAAGAAGATATGACCCGGAATAATGGAATATTCTTAGAACCTTCCCTTATTGCTAAGAATGTTCTTAGGCACTTTTAAAACATTCAATAGATACCCTTTTAATGATGCAATTATATTCTTAGAAGCTTCTTAAAACCTTCCTAAAAAGCATTCTAAGAACATTTTAAGAATACGTTTTTGGAATGTTCTTAGAAGGTTTCTTATGGAGCTTCTAGGAAGCTTTTGAGAATATTTTCAAATATGTCAGATACCCACGTTCTAATATGTTGGATTCTACATTCGTAAAATTCTTCAGAAGGCGACAAATACGCCTCACTGTCATAATATGACAGTGAAATGTATTTGTCGTCCCCTTAAAAATTTTGCGACATATTAATGTATATTTATTTAAAAATATTAAATAAACAATTTGACCCTTAAACCATAAGTTGTATGACATTATTTTATAAAAAGTAAAATTGGAAAATTCCAAAAGTCAGATATCTAATATTAGATTGAAGTTGAAGATAGTTATAACTATAGGATTATATAATCCTATAGGATTATTGTACATAAAAATGTTAATTCAGAAATAAAAAATCGGTATACAAATTAATAAATATTTATTTTTAACATAAAATAAAATATAAAAAAACAAAATATTTCCTTATAAAATAATTCTTCATAAAAGAAAAAACCAAATAGTTCTTCATAAAAAAACATTTTTCATTGTATTTAAGTTGGATAGAAGATTTTATGTAAAAGCCGGATAATTTAGATACCTACTTATAGTAAAAGTATTTTTGTTATCGAATATTGTTTTAATTTGACTATAAAAAAATATTTTGGGTTGTGTTTTTTACTTAGTATTTAATACTAAGTATAGGTAGATTTATACGTAGATTATGGTATATTTTACTATTATATAGGTACCTAACTGAACTAAATATGCTTAACAGAATGTTCTAGGAATATTCCTAAATGAACTTTCTATAGCAATTATAATTATAAAGTTTAGTGGTAAAAATTATATTAAATTATATTAATCCACTCTAAACATATGCTTAGAATGTTAAGAAAGTATACTTTCTTAACATTCTAAGCATATGTTTAGAGTGGATTAATATAATTTAATATAATTTTTACCACTAAACTTTGAACCTTCTAAGAACCTGCCTATAGGCCAGTGAGAATATTCTTAGGATTATGCTATATTTCTTTTAAGCATGTTCTTTAGAAGAAATATAGCATGATCCCAAGAATATTCTCACTGGAAGGTTTAAAAAACATTCTTAGAACAGGACTAGAAGAAATATAGCATGATCCTAAGAATATTCTCACTGGAAGGTTTAAGAAACATTCTTAGAACATGACTAGAATAAATATAGCATGAATTCATTCCATGTGCATTTCTATTGGATTTAGCCAATAGAGACAAGCATAGGCATGGATTGGTATTTTCCAATTCAAGCCAATGGAATGAATTGGTGATTCATAGCGCCAAAACACATTTCAAACCAATTACTTATTTTTTATTGGATTCTATTGGTCATTTACAATAGGGTAGCTGCTCCTCTTTTCGAATTTTTTTTTAAATTCATGATTTTATTTTTAATTTTTGTTTTCCTTTGACAGAGTACACATTTGACAGAGTACACATTTGTACACCGATTTTTATAAAATTAGAGTGTATTATTGAGGAGACTTAAATAATACCTTTTAATACTTTTCACATCATTTGATATATACAGGGTGAGCCAAAAATCGCTTATTTTTAATAAAGCAAAAGCGTAAATTCATGATTTTGGCATAACACGCAAAAAAGATTTATCCCCATTTTTTAGATATTTCTACGTTTATCAGGTTACAAAATGGCATTCTTATTAACCTTTTATAAAAAAAATAGTTTTTTAATAAAATTAAATAAAATATCGCTTAGAGAATATTTAAAAAGTTGTTTAATTTAGGCTTTTCAGTAGTTTTCAATTTTGAACGAAAAACTGGTTAGTTTTTTGATCGGCACTCTTTGGAGATTTAAAAACGATATTTACCAAAATTCTAACTGCTTTTTTTTAATTTGTTAAAAAATCATATTCATTACACTGTTGTAGTCAAAAAAATATACAAATAAATGGGATTATTTTATTCCGACTAAAAAAAGCTTTCTGAATCCGATGGTGCTCACCAAAAGTCTCCATCACGTCGTGATTTCGAGAAAATCAATTATTTTTGGTTTGGGGTAAATTGCATCATTTTCTGCTTATGAACATGGCGATTTGTGGATATTTTTGCTTTCTTGTAATAAAATTGCTGTTTACAATCGTAACGAAACATACTATATAGATATATCTAATTTAATCGTTGCACTCCTTATATTACTTTTATTTGGCATTTTTGTTACGAATTTTTTTAACTTAAGAATGTATTTTGTTTTATGTTTAAATAGATATTTGAATACGTCAATGCAGAAACTGAATATGTCCTACCTATCTAGTTTTGAGATAAATAAGAAAAACTGAACAGAAAGTGGACATATGTTCTGGACATATTCAGTTTCTCTACTATATTAACGCCTTTGTATATTCTAGATTACCGTGACATGTGAAATTTCTACGCCATTCGATCGGGCTCCCTTTACTTATAGTAAATCCATGTTTAACTCAATAGCCCTAAAAAGTGGACATATTCAGTTTCTGCATTGACCTATTCATTTGTGAATGTATTGAACGTATGTGATATCACATAATATTTTATTCAGTGGAAAACCAAAATGAGTGATTGCCGAAAAAATTTCAATCAGTTTTGCTACATGTGTGGAAAATATACCATCATGACAAATAAGAGAAAAATTACGCCTGAAATCGCAGAAATCTATGAACAATATTTCAATATTAAAGTAATCAAGAATGTTGATTGGGTGCCATCCAGTGCTTGTCGGATAAAGATGTTAAATCGGCCCAAATACCACTTACACATTCAGACGCAGTTCCGATTCCCAAAAAGCTAAGCCCTTCAGAAGAGTACATATCACCATCGTTCGATTCAGCGCCGGAACCGAGTACGTCTCTGTACTAACCGTCCAATATCACGCAACCATGCAATCATATTGAAATATCGCAGCAGCGCTTGGACAAAATCGCACGAAAACTTAAATTGTCACAAGCAAGATCCATCCTCCTTGCTCAACAACTAAAAGCCGTTAACATCTTGGCACCAGGTGTAAAAGTTTTTGGAGCTCGTGGCCGCCAGCGACAGTTTTTACAATTTTTTACTGCTAACCAAAACAATTCGTTCGCGTATTGTCATGACATTAGTGGTTTGATGGCGGCCATGAATTACACGTACAGACCGGAAGAATGGCGCTTGTTTATCGACGGTTCGAAAAGCAGCCTCAAAGCCGTGCTCCTGTTTGTCGACAGCAAATTCTGGATTCTGTGAAGTACAAGGAACATTTTTTGGAAGATTTGCGCTGATTTAAAGGGTGTAGCCCTTCTTTGTGGTCTCCAATTGGGCTACACAAATTTGGTCTCCAATTGGGCTACACAATTCTTAAGAATATGTGCTATTTATGCCTATGGGATTCGAGACATGAAGCGCAGTATCAAAAACGAGACTGGTTACCGCGAACAAAGCGCACAATCGGACAAGCCAATGTTATCCACAGGGAACTGGTCCCGATGGAAAGAGTTCTCCTGCCTCCACTGAGTGGAGTCCACTCCACATTAAGCTTGGCATTGTAAAGAACTTCATAAAATCTTTGGTAGCACGGAACAACGAGCCAGCATATGAACGTTTGCAGTACATTTTCCCTCGTTTGAGTAAAATGAAGATAAAATAAGGTAAATGATAGTATTTTAACTATTATTCAAATACCAACTAATATACAATATTTATATAATATTTTCAAGAATTGAATGACTAAATTTATCGTTTTTAGGCATATTTAACGGGCCGGACATCCGAAAATTGATGAAGGACACGGCGTTCTCTATCCCAGGCGAGAGTGTGGTAGTGGGAGGCGTGACGTCAGGAGGCCGACTGCAATGGCAAATTAATGTATAACCGCAGTAATACAAGACGGTTTCATATAAATTATCTATTGCTTTTCCATTGATATCGCTTGATTTAACGTTAATTTAATTATTGCATTAGTTTGCTGCTTTTATAACATTATAAATAAATAAAAAATACCAAGAAAATGTTGCGTTCCTAACAGGAAAATTAATGTCTTATCGAGGTAATGCAGGTATGAATTACTGATTGTCAAAGCCGGCCTGGGGTTTTTTTGAACAGTTTTGCCGTCCCCTTTTTATTCAGCAGAAAAATTCTTTTGTCGACTATCAATTATTAAAATTATCTCTACTTTTGTAGAAGTATTGCTTGGGTTTCTTTTATTTATTGTACGGCCTAATAAAAGAAGAATATATTTAACAATTGTTTGCCAAAATACTATATTACCTACAATATTTTTTATAAAAACAGTTTTATGATTTGCCCCTTTTACATGCTTCAAATGGCCCTTTGACATTAGCCAAAAAGACTGGTTAATCTTATTATTTATAGCGCAATCTAAATTATTCTATTGCGCTTATAAATTAATCCAATGTTGTATGTTTGTTTTAAATAAATTACTATTTTAAGAGCATACACAAAAAAATAATTATTTACATTAAATAACCAACATTTTTATGGTTATAAGTATATACACAAAAATATTATAGGTAGGTACTCTTAATTCAAATCAAATATAAGTTTACTTTTTTATTTAAATTAAATCTATTATGTTTTGTTGCAAACTTGTTTTTTTAAATGAATACCTATATTAATTTATTTTAAGTAAACTTTAATATTTAAAAGAGTATAATTTCTATATTTAAAATACAAGAAAATTTAATTAGAGTAATTATTCATAATAGTAATAGATCAATTAAACTAATTTTTTTATAAAATTAAACTTAACAAAATTATTATTTCATATTCCATATTATAAAAATTAGACTATACTTATTTTAAATATAAAAATCCAAAAAAATCGTTATTTTAAAATTAAAGAATTATTTTTTGTGTGCAGTTCTGTTTGTTTTAAATAAATTTCTATTTTAATAGCAGTTCTCTGTTTGTTTTTAATAAATTACTTAGTACATATTGTTCTGTTGCTTTGATAAAATATGTACTATGCATTGTCCACTGCTTTGGTAAGAAATACTCCTTAAAAGCAATAATAATCCATAACTTTGGTTGCAAAGCAATGTAATACAATAGGCGGACGTTGATCAGATCGGCCTCCTGACGTCACAGTTTCAATGCAGGAGTGGGGGCTACACTCCCGCCTGGTTAGAGAACGCCGTGGCTATGCCATTACAGACGCACACTTCCAACTAAATATTGCAACCCAACGCTATTTATAGTTAACTCGCTTGCGTAAGCAGCCGTGAGATGTATTGAGTTCACCGTGAATTTACCGTGAAATCACCGTGAATTAACCGTGAAATCACCGTGAATTTATCCCAAAAACAGCGTGAGTTCACCGTTTAATTACCGTCTAAAAATGTCACAAATGGACGGTATATTCACTGCACATAAACAGTGTATTCACGGTGAATTCACGCAAACGGACCTTTAATGGGCATGTAACGGCAGTCAATAAAGACACTTACATTATATTATATTTTTTGATATGGCGCGCTAAAGGATCTGATATGGCAGATTAAAGGTACAAATGTGGCAACCCTTGCGGCCTTGAGTTTACGGTGAATTCACCGTTTGCGTGAATTCACCGTGAATACACCGTTTATGTGCAGTGAATATACCGTCCATTTGTGACATTTGTAGACTGTAATTAAACGGTGAACTCACGCTGTTTTTGCGATAAATTCACGGTGATTTCACGGTTAATTTACGGTGATTTCACGGTAAATTCACGGTGAACTCAAGTTTGCAAAATCACCGCAAATTCACTGTCAAAGTACCGTAAATTTATCGTGAAATCACCGTGAATTCACCGTAAAAGTGCTGTGAGTTTACTGTGAAAACATCGTAAATTACTGTATACGGTAATTTATTTATTTATTTATAAAGTATACTTTATAAATAAATAAATAAATTCATCGTAAATTACTGTATACGGTAATTTATTTATTTATTTATAAAGTATACTTTATAAATAAATAAATAAATTACCGTATACAGTAATTTACGATGTTTTCACAGTAAACTCACAGCACTTTTACGGTGAATTCACGGTGATTTCACGATAAATTTACGGTACTTTGACAGTGAATTTGCGGTGATTTTGCAAACTTGAGTTCACCGTGAATTTACCGTGAAATAACCGTAAATTAACCGTGAAATCACCGTGAATTTATCGCAAAAACAGCGTGGTATACCACGTGGTAATGTAAATAATAAATTATTTTAATTGTTTGTAAATGGTTGTTTACTTTTTAATAAATAGTAATTTTGTTGCTAATAGACGGTATTAATAATTAAATAAAAACTTAATAATAAATATTAAGATTTTTTTATTTATAAACATTATTAAATACTCGTACATAGTTTGTTTATACTTAAATATTGATGAAGTGCATTTATTTTAAAAAAACTAAATTCACAAGTTCAACAGTAAAATTTAAAGGGTTTATAAATTTACCTGCCTACTTAAACATTATATTGTTATTCTGGAAGTTATAAACTACCAGTACATATTTATTAAACGACGACATTGAAAAGCCAAGTCCGTATTGGTTCCATTGGCCTTGAGTTCACGGTTTATTCACGGTGAATTCACGGTGAATAAACCGTCTGTGAAAAGTGCGTGAATTCACCGTCTAACTACCGTTTACAAATGTCACAAACAGACGGTTTATTTACGGTGAATTCATAGTGAATTCACGGTGAATTCACTGTGAATAAACCGTAAACTCAAGGCCGCAAGGGAAACTACATAAAGAATAGTTGTCCTTTGTTTTGAAACCCAGTAAACATTATCTCGTACCAAGTACGGATCAGCAATATCTTAAGTGTTACGTAGGTTGTACCTTTAACGTTGATAACTCGTGAACAATCTTATATCAATGTGCGCAACAAATTACTATAGTTTTACAATATATTGTTAATATGTCACAGGTATGTGACAATGTCTACATGCTGGTGATAACTTTAGAGTACAAGAAATAGAAGTTTCTGTGGGCCTTACCAATTAAGTTCTTATGATATAAGCTGAGTACATCATTCTGTTTCATCCTGGATACATTACGAATTTATATGCATGCTCATAAAATTAATACGTTCTGAAGTGGTTAATTCCATTACTTTTGGGGTAAAATATAAAAAATGCTTCTGCTTCAAAATTACTTTAATTAAATTTAAAAAAATACAAAATACAAATATTATAATACAAAAATTAAAATATTCAACACAAATAAATAATTATTAATATTAATAGCGGGCGGTGTAGTGGGAATAATATGATAAGATGGACTATCTTATTTAATTTTAATCGGGTTTAATGTAAAACTATATGATAAATTTTATTAAGGTCTTTTAGAATATTGACAAATACCAAACAAGAAATATAGCAGTAGTCATTAAAACAGTCGATGTATACATTTATAAATGTAGCTACTATAATTATATATAATAATAATTATATATATAGTAGCTATTATAATATATTATATTATATATATGTACCCTTACGGCCTTGAGTTTACGGTTTATTCACAGTGAATTCACCGTGAATTCACTGTGAATTCACCGTGAATAAACCGTCTGTTTGTGACATTTGTAAACGGTAGTTAGACGGTGAATTCACGCACTTTTCACAGACGCTTTATTCACGGTGAATTCACAGTGAATTCACGGTGAATTCACCGTGAATAAACCGTGAACTCAAGGCCAATGGAACCACTACGGACTTGGCTTTTCAATGTTGTCGTTTATTAAATATGTACTGGTAGGTAGTTTATAACTTCCAGAATAACAATATAACTCAGGTTTGCAAAATCACCGCAAATTCACTGTTAAAGTACCGTAAATTTATCGTGAAATCACCGTGAATTCACCGTAAAAGCGCTGTGAGTTTACTGTGAAAACATCGTAAATTACTGTACAGTACCACGTGGTAATGTAAATAATAAATTATTTTAATTGTTTGTAAATGGTTGTTTACTTTTAAATAAATAGTAATTTTGTTGCTAATAGACGGTATTAATAATTAAATAAAAAATTAATAATAAATATTAAGATTTTTTTATTTAAGTATAAACATTATTAAATAAATAGTTTGTTTATACTTAAATATTGATGAAGCGCATTTATTTTACAAAAACTAAATTCACAAGTTCAACAGTAAAATTTAAAGGGTTTATAAATTTACCTGCATACTTAAACATTATATAATGTTTAAGTATGCAGGTAAATTTATAAACCCTTTAAATTTTACTGTTGAACTTGTGAATTTAGTTTTTGTAAAATAAATGCGCTTCATCAATATTTAAGTATAAACAAACCATTTATTTAATAATGTTTATAAATAAAAAAATCTTAATATTTATTATTAATTTTTTATTTAATTATTAATACCGTCTATTAGCAACAAAATTACTATTTATTTAAAAGTAAACAACCATTTACAAACAATTAAAATAATTTATTATTTACATTACCACGTGGTATACCAGTATACTGTACAGTAATTTACGATGTTTTCACAGTAAACTCACAGCGCTTTTACGGTGAATTCACGGTGATTTCACGATAAATTTACGGTACTTTAACAGTGAATTTGCGGTGATTTTGCAAACCTGAGTTCACCGTGAATTTATCGCAAAAACAGCGTGAGTTCACCGTTTAATTACCGTCTACAAATGTCACAAATGGACGGTATATTCACTGCACATAAACGGTGTACTCACGGTGAATTCACCGTGAACTCAAGGCCGCAAGGGTATATATATTATAACTAGGGATGGGATTTTAGTTATTTTACCTTTTTTCAACCGATGTAACTATTTGAAAACCAATAATGCCAAAATGTGTTTTAAAATATTTTCTTTTATATGAACCTAACTTGTTTTCACCTTTTTTACCTTTTTTGGAGGTTTTTGCTTTAAACTACCTTTTTTATACTTTTGTTACCTATTTTTTTTAACTTGTTTTCACCTTTTTGGAGGTTTTTGCTTTAAACTACCTTTTTATACTTTTGTTACATATTTTTTAATTTGTCAGTTTATTTTCACCTATTTGTTACATATTTTTACGCATTTTTACTTATTTTTTTTTTGTTCTTTTTAAATTTTGCGCCAATATTTCATCCAGGGCGTGCAACTCAACGGTATAGAATTTTTTCTTATGGTCACAGACTGTAACAGTAACTTTCTTTGCAGTTACCTTCTTTGTAGTGAGATTATGTTCTGTCATAGAACTTCTGTGTAGTGAGTGTCACTCAGTGAAACACAGTTTATTGCATAGAAATAGTTTATCCCTGCTTAAAATACCCCATAGAAACCCTGTTCAAACCGATAGATATTTGTATCGGAATGTATGGTGTTTCTATAGGGTGTATCGGTATGTATAGGACCCATAGTTGGGATTTATGATTGTTCTATAGAGATATCCACCCTTGATTTATTTGCTATTGGTTTCAATGGGGAAAATACACATAAATCTAGAAATTAGGTTTTCCCCCATAGGACCCCATAGGTTTTAATAAAATTTTGTCAAATGTTTTATGGTTGTTCTATAGGGATATCCCTGTATATCATTCATTGAGTTATTTGCTATCGGTCTCAATAGGGAAAATGTAAAAGTTATGGTGTGCCTATAGGTAATTTCCTATAAATTTTCTATCGGGCCGTATCTGGAAAAAACCATGGACAAATGCACATATTGAATCCGGTAGCGCCCGATAGATTATTTTATATAGGTCTCTATGGGGTATTTTAAGCAGGGATTGTGGGTATGTTCTGTGTTTGGGTATGCGGCTAAACAAAATTATAAAAAATGCCCAAACCAAAGAAAATCCTCTAAATAAACTCAGCAGTTCCCTTGCGGCCTTGAGTTCATGGTTTATTCACCGTGAATTCACTGTGAATTCACCGTAAATAAACCGTCTGTTTGTGACATTTGTAAACGGTAGTTAGACGGTGAATTCACGCACTTTTCACAGACGGTCTATTCACGGTGAATTCACCGTGAATAAACCGTGAACTCAAGGCCAATGGAACCACTACGGACTTGGCTTTTCAATGTCGTCGTTTATTAAATATGTACTGGTAGTTTATAACTTCCAGAATATCAATATAATGTTTAAGTAGGCAGGTAAATTTATAAACCCTTTAAATTTTACTGTTGAACTTGTTTTTGTAAAATAAATGCGCTTCATCAATATTTAAGTATAAACAAATTATTTATTTAATAATGTTTATAAATAAAAAAATCTTAATATTTATTATTAATTTTTTATTTAATTATTAATACCGTCTATTAGCAACAAAATTACTATTTATTAAAAAGTAAACAACCATTTACAAACAATTAAAATAATTTATTATTTACATTACCACGTGGTACTTGCAACCTTGAGATTACCGTAAATTTGCGGTGTTTTCACAGTCAATTTACGGTGTTTTCACAGTAAACTCACAGCGCTTTTACGGTGAATTCACGGTGATTTCACGATAAATTTACGGTACTTTGACAGTGAATTTGCGGTGATTTTGCAAATTGTTGAATTAACCGTGAAATCACCGTGAATTTATCGCAAAAACAGCGTCAGTTTACCGTTTAATTACCGTCTACAAATGTCGCAAATGGACGGTATATTCACTGCACATAAACGGTGTATTCACGGTGAATTCACGCAAACGGTGAATTTACGGTGAATTCACCGTAAACTCAAGGCCGCAAGGGTTGGATAGAGGGGAAGAATAAGAAATTTTCTATTGACGGAAAAAACTTATTTTGTAGAGTTTGCTGTAAAATTGTAAGGACTTTGAGGTTATGTTAATATCTTTCTTTAATTTATATAAATTTTAGCTATCTGTTTGTTACTCTAGTAGTAAATTTGGTAAATATCAGGTATTCCCTGTTATATTTTCAGTTCCTTATAGCTTTAATTAACTATTGGTCAGTTTATAAAAAAATATTTTATGTTACTTATTTTATAAAAATAAGCGAAACTTGAACTTTTAATGTTTTTTTTTTTACCTAAAATGCTGGTTTTTTTAACATAAAATGCTTTTTTTAGTACCTTTTTATTTACCTATTTTTCAGTTTTTAGTACCTAAATATCCCATCTTTAATTATAACCATAAACATAACACAGAAAATCTTTATAAATTTAAATCTTTATATAATTTTTATAAATCTTAAACTCATTAAAGTAGATGAATAATTATATTAGGTGAATAGTTTAAATAATTTATAATATCAAAAGCACATTAGATCGATAAATGTCAGTACAAATAAAAATTATAATATTATTCGTATTGACACTATTATTGGATCTTAAGTGAGTGCTTTTGATATTATAAATCGATCATCTGCCTGTTGTAATTATTCCTCTACTGTGATGAGTTAAAGATTTATATAAAAACGTTTTTATTAACTTTGATGACAATGAAATCATTTATGGAATGTTATATCGTTATATGGTAGCTACTTTTACATCGACTATTTTAATGAGCACTTCTTTATTTTTTTGCAGGGAACCTGTGAATATTTTGAAAGATATTGATAAAGATGCTTTTATTTCCTACTCAGCCCCAGCTATTGAAATCATTTGGATACAACAACCCAAGGAGCAAAGACTACTTTTTAGTTAAAATAACATGTATTTCACGTCCCATCAAGTCATTTATGTCCGCCCTAAATAACATCACAATATGACATCCCAAAATAACGTGATTCGGATATTAAAATAACGTTATTTTATGATATCCTAAAAATAACGTAACTTTCACAACAAAATAACGTTATTTTAGGATGTCATATTTGTGATGTTATTTAGGGTGGATATGAGACATTCTTTTACAAATCGTACACCTATTTTGACTTCAGGGTTTGGATTCGCATGAAATTTTTTTTACCGCTTCTATTCAGTAAATAAGCAGATACGTGTATCAGGTTTTCTGTAAAAAAATTGTTTTTTCAGAGATATGTTGATATAAAGTTTTTATGAATTGCGATAAAACGATGAATTCTCCTCTACATAAAACCTATTATCTCCGGTTCTACTGATCGGATCGATTTTGTTTTTTTTTTGTTTTAAACCTTATTGAATAGGCTTTTCAAATAAATAAATTAATTTTTTTTTTTTTAAGGTTAGGGAGTTAATAACAGATTAATTTTTTAAACTAGTTTTTCATGTTTGCCCCCTCTATAAAATAAAAGGAAAAAATACTATTTTATGCGCTTTTTCTTTATCTACAAAATACATTTTTCAGAACAGTGGAGACTCTTTTGGATCGGAAGATATTAAACATTTTCGAGCGCGTGACAGGACTGTCAAGCGCGTAATATTCAAACGTATTAGTGCATGTGGCGGGCAGTGTTGCCAGAACTTATTTTCAAATAGTACTAGTTTTCAGTTAAAAAAGTACCAGATTTAAAAAAAAAGTACCATATTTTCAGAACTCAAAAATAAAGTTTTAGGTAAGGAGGGGTGAAATTTTTTTTTTATTCGTTTAGTTTAATAGTAATATATAGTTATTGCATTTAATACTATTACCTCTTCATAATAAATATTCCCCTATAGACCTATCCCATAAAACATACTTTTGGATAGCGCGTGCCTGAAGAAGAGTGGTATCTCTTTCTCTTTTATATAATTAAAAAAAGACGATGTGCCTTTTCACGCACGCGCTATCCAAAAGTCCGTTTTATGGAATAGGTCTATTAATATTATATAATAATTATATACACTTAATAATTATATAGGTACACTTTTTTTAAAACACAGAAAGTTTCTATCAGAATTTTTAATGACAAGTAACAGTCATGCGCAACAACTCTCTTTAGTTGGTTGGTTTAGTAGGTTTCGCCACAAGGTGGGTGTCGCCATCTATTATCATTCCGCCCAATGTTTTTATCGAATGTATTAAAAAAGTACTAGATCTAGTACAATTGTACTAGACTGGCAACACTGGTGGCGGGTGACGTGATATTTTGTATAAGAGTGCCATGATTCGACATCTTTTAATTGGTGACTTATTTGTGCAAATGTCAAGATACATACACCTGTGCACCTGTGCAAATGTCAATTCTGCCAGTTAATAAATTTACTCATTAATTGGAGTTTGTATTATTTAAAATTTAATTTATTTAAAATTATTGAAAACCTTTATAATCAGAATTAATTTACAAAAAGCGCTGGAATTTTTTTAAAACGATCTTGAGTTTACACTATGCTAAATGTGTTAGCGTTTCGAAGATGTCTGATTAGGGGGTGTCCATTAATTACGTAAGTCAATTTTAGCGATTTGTTGACCCCCTCCCCCCTTGCTGAGATGTCGTGAGATTTGGCTCAACCCCCTCCCCCTAATCTCACGTGAGATTTTAAAAAATGCTTATTTTTAATATTTATACGTTAAACTTCTTGATTCTGTTGGATTTATTAAAAAAACATACTTTGTTAAAAATTACGTGATATTTGCCGAGACCCCCCCTCTCCCTTACGTGATAATTGATGAGATTTGGCTTGACCCCCTCCCTCCCCTAAACGCCTCACGTAATTAATGGATGCCCCCTTACGGCTTGTACCGGTCACGCGCTCGAAAATATTTAATATCTTCCGATCCAAAAAAGTCTCCATTTTTCTGAAAAATTCATTTTGTAGAGTATTTTATTTTTTTCATTTTTTTTCATAGAGGGGGCAAACACAAAAAATCTTTTTATACAAAAAAAAAATATTTTTTTCAAATAATAAACAAAACACAAACTTTTTAAATATTTATCTAAAAAGACTATGTAATATGGTTTAAAATAAAAAAAAAATGAAATCGATCCGATCAGTAGAACCGGAGATAATGAATTTTAAGTACAAAAGAATTCAGCATTTCTTCAAATTTTATCAAAAGTTTAAATCAATATATCTTTGGAAAAATAAATTTTCTGCAAAAATTCCGATATAGGGGTCGGCTAAATTTATGAAAAGACGCTGTAAAAAAAAATTAAGTCATTTTAAAAATTTAAAAAAATATGTTTTCTGTAATTCGTACGATATGTAAAAGAATGTCTCATATATAGGATGTGAAATACATGTTATTTTAACTAAAAAGTAGTTTTTGCTTCCTGGGAATCGATTTCTAATTAACATTAATTGATAAATAAATACTTATACCTAGTAATAATAATTCAATTATTGAATCACTGATTTTAGAAACACCCTAAGTCCACTTTTGAAAAATTTTGAGTTACTCTTTGTGACGTAACAACCTGCTAAAACTCCCTCCGGCTATCACATTTCCGACGACCCCCTCCCCCCAAGTGTGTGACATCATTTATGGACGGCCCCTTACTTAATTTTTGGATAAGTTTATTATTATAAAGACGTGAAAATCTGGTAATTTAATGTCAATTGGTCTATATACCCATAAAAAAATAAAAATTAATGACATTGTATAAAATAATTTTTAAAAAGGTTTTTCTTGTCTCCTGAACATTTTCCGAATATGAAGCCGGGTATCTTCTTGCAACGAGCCCCTCAATTTTCCAAACATGTTTATGCATAACCTTATTACAAAAATGACAAATTTAACAATACAAAATGTCATTACTGACAGTAGCCCAAACTAGAGACTTGAGGGTCTCTAGTCCAAACATAATGGTAAGAAGAAAAATGACAAATTTAATAAGGCAAAATATTATCATTGATAGTAGTCCAAATATAACCATAAAAATAAATGTCAGTGATAAACATTTTACATTGTTAAATTTGTCATTCACTATTGATTATGTTTAAAGGCACCATACTGCCCAGGTTCATCAGCATCTTTAGCCTTCCAATAAAAATTAACCCCTACATCCCACCTGTGACCCAGTGCTTTAATTGCCTCCTCTATGGACACACACAAAAAAACTGCAAAGGAAATAAAAATGTCGAAATTGTGCAACACAACATGAGGAAAATATCAATTGCGAAACAATATGCTACCATTGCAAAAATGCTCACAAGTCAACTCACAAAAAATGTCCAGAATTCATAAGACAAAGAGAAATAAAAAAGAAAATGGCAATTGAAAATATATCTTTTTTTGATGCTTCAGAAAAAATAAAAAAAACATACCTACCTAATCCAGAATTTAGACCGCACCCATTGGACTTTCCCCCCTTGAGGCAAAGAGAGTCGCAGCCTGAAAACCCCAACATCGTGCAAAGATTATCACCACCTCCAAATAAAAAGAAAAAAATATACAATTCAGACAACTCCTTCCAATCATGCTTAAATAGTCCAAATGGTAGAAACCCAGCAATATCACCTATCATATCTATCCTAACAAACCCATCCCCCCCAAGATCAATGCATCCAAATACCCCCAGCTCAATACAGGCATCCTCCCCGGAGTCTGAAAACAATCCCAATCACAACCTATTAAAAACTTTTACGAATTTGAATCTTTATACAGGGTGTTATGTAATTAATGTTATATATTAAAATGGGTAGTTCCTTAGGGTCCATAAAGAAGCACCTGAAACTTTTTTTTTCTAAATTCCAAAGACTAAAAATAATTTATAATAACCTTTATCCTACCAAAAAGTACGCCACTGATCGACTAGGAACCGCGAATTAACCTTACCTATTACTTTTTAATGCAGTGTTGCCAAATGTAAAATTAAAAATCAGCACCTTCTTGATTTTTCTGTATATACCAATGGCAAAATTCCAACCGCATTGCATAATCTCCATCCTGAAGAGCTTGAACTTTTTGTAGGTGATAGCCTATCACTGATAGGGGTACAAACTATTTTCGTGAATCGTGCGCCACGTAACAAAGTTGGACATTTGTCCAAGTTGGGCAGTTAATCGTCTTGTACTAATTCTCGGATTTGCTTCCATGGAGTGCACTTCGTCCAAAATTTGCTCTTCAAGGGCCACAAATTCACGTCCCTGAGCCCGACCCCTATCACCAACAAATGCGCTAAATCTTCCGAGGTCCCTTAAATTTTGCACAGCACGTACAAAACTTACTATGCTCTGAGGGCGGTGGATGTCCTTCATTGGCGTTGTAATAATTTTGAATATACCTACAAAATTCTTGCTTGACGAGCATTTTGCATCGCTTCCCCGTAACACAAAACCATATTTGTTAATTGAATATTTGTGAGCGCCCGACCCGCCATAGAATAAAATCACTAATTAGTTATTATTATTACTAATAAAATACAAATTTTCAAACACAAATTGAATGTTTAACGATTAACCTGTGAACTTGTCCTAATTTCATCTGAGTAAACAGAAAGAAAACTAATACTACTTAGGTACTAATTTTTCTTATCATTGCTTAAGTTAATAGCTGGATGAGTAAATAAATACAGAATGGAGCTTTAAGGGCATAAAAATTTTGTATTTATTGAGTTTTTATTTATTTTATGCAAGAAAATTTTTAAGTAACAATTTTTTACAACTGGCAACGCGCAGCTACTTTGTTGGTTTGTATCTATGTACTCACAGAACACAAGTGTGTAACCAGTGGCGTATCACAAAAAATATAAAAAAAATCTAATGCATATATTTTCTTTATCTTTGGGAAAATATCTTTTAAAATATTTTTCCATTAAACCTTATATCAAAAGGTGCTCAGTATTATAATATACAAGGTGTCCCTAAACTTAGTGGCATAAATTTAGGAGCAGATTAAGCAAGTCAAGACGAAAATCTAAATAAATATTTTTCCTAATTACGTATGTTTAAAAGATACAGGGTGAGTATATAAACAAGTAATAAATATAATTAGAGGGTACGCGTAAAAAAAATAAAAATAAGGGACACCCTAATATATGTACATACATAATATGTACTATGTATATGTATTATGTACTTGGCTAAAATCGTTTGTAAAATCGCAAACAAATATAAAATGAAGTTATATATATAGATATATTTTTGCGTAAATAATTTCTTAAAACCATATGGTTAATATTAAAGAAAAATATTAAATATAAAATATTAAATATATTAAAGAATACAGTCTTTGTCTAACAATAATAACATAATACGTATTTAACGTATTATGAACAAATTAAAGTAATGTCATTTAAATGAAAAGTTTCGTCCCTGCGGTGTCACGTCGTGACATAAAAATATCACGTGCATGTCACTGCTTGACATAAAACGACAAACTTAATAACTGTGCCAGCAATTGGATATCAAGTTGTGACATCGGTCAATCACAAATAGCGATGGCATAAAAAATCACGACATGATTTTCATTTCTCACGCAGTGGCGTCCGGATGATGTCCGTATGAATAAAATTTGTGAAAATCACGACGTGACGTTCGTATGATTTTCATTTATTACGCGGTGACTTCCGTATGATATCAGTATGAATAAAATTAATGAAAATCACGGCGTGATGTTTGTATGAATATCACGAATGTTGCCCGGGGTGCAATTAATGTTACTTGTATTGGTATCAACAATTTTCAATCTTGACTTCTTTAATATTTAAGGGCAATCATTAATTTAACCATTTTTCTCGAATCACTGACATGTCATTTTATTAACAAATATTTATTAAGTTTAAGCCAATTTACTAGGTTTAACAAACACTCTCTTCCTCTTCATTTGCTTTCTTGTTACTTCTAATTTATGTAAATGTGATTGAACTTCTGAGAATATTTCAGTTTGCTCTTCTTCTGGGATAGTTTTCCTAAAAGGTCACAAATTATTATGTTAATTATGTTTAATATATTGACTCTTACATGTAATCCTTCATCAAATCATATTTTTCCCAAGGTTTCTCAAGCTCTTTAGCCCTAATATAGAACTTCTCTGGTAAACCAAGATCCTCAACCCCTTGTAAGTTTTGTCTTTCCCATCTTTCAAGCCATGGTTTTGGCTTTAGTTTAACTTTTAAATTATTAACAGGTACTGTTGAGCCCCCTGGAAGTAATTCTGGTTCCATATTGGGATCAAAAGTACTGTACTGAGGAAGAGCATCTCTTAAGTAAAATAGTTTATCATCTAAACGTTTTTCTAATCTTAATACTTCTATTTTGTGTAATGTTGGGTCATACAATTCAAACTTAACTTCAACACCCTATAATTAACAAAATTTGTCTTATTTATCCTTATTTATTTTAATAATAAATTACCTGTTGTTCTATAACATTTCTTAATATAAATGTAGCTCTTAACCCACACCCTTCCCTATCAATACAAATACCAACGAATCTATTATTTTTACCAGGAGTATGTTTGTCAGAGGAAGTAACAGCTAATATAGATCCTACAATTAACAACATTAATATATTTTACATAAATTAGGATAATTATACTCACCAACATAAAATTCTGGTATTTGAATCTGGGTCCTTCTTGCAATCATGTCGCTTCTCTCCAACTTCTCTCGTAAAACATTTCTGAACTCTGGTTTGGGATCAGGCAAAAATTCTGGATAAATATGACGATAATCCACGACATTATTTTTTGAACTCTCATTTGATTGCTTGTTATTTGTTACATTTTCAAAAGCAGCTGCTTTTGTGCATAATTGTCTGATCACTAAAATAAAACACGTAAGTTTATGGCAAAATATTTTTAGTTCAATAGGTACCTTTTGATGAATTTGTCGCTACCGATAATCCATTCCTTATATTAAGAAACATTTTCACCCTAAATACCATATAAAAAGGATACAAAGAACTAAACATAGAAAAAGGATACTAAATATAGGTTAATCTTCTTCCTCTAATTGTCTACTTTGCATGCAGTTTTAAATCATTAGAAATACTATGGTTATGGACCTATAGCTATTTTATAAACTTATGGAATAAATTAATAATTTAAAATTATACCGAATAATAAAATCCTAGGAGGAAGAAGATTAGCCTATAAATATTGATCGTTTAAAAATGAATTTTTTACAAAAATTTACCCCAAAAATTACCAGATTGATAAAATTTCAATATGTTAACCCATTTTCGAGTGGAAGTTTATATGAACCGGATTATTTAGAGGTATATAATATATTAATATATAAACAATAATTGTTCTACAGGGTGTTTCATGAGTACTGACTGTAACTTTAGGACAAAGCTTTAAAGGTATATTTTAAGAAAAAAGTTAATATAAGTACATCGCTTTTTGAGTTACCACACTTTCTGAAGTCTACAATTCTTGAGAACAGGGATATTCTACAATTGAGAACAATCAAAACATCATATACTAGCTTTGCACAAACTTGTATCTTAATTTTTCTGAAACCAGCTTATTTGAGTTGTCCACTATTTTTGCTGGAAGGAAATATGTCCTAAAATACTTTCTTACTAAGATACAGGGTGTCAAAAATTATTTTCAATACCAAAAATATTTCTCTAAAACCATACATTTTAATGACTTTAAACAGGAGTACTTCTTAAAGGATTTTAAACCAATACTCAGTATAAATTTTTTAAATAATAGCTATATAAATTTTTTAAATAACAGCTATAGGCTGATGAATTCAAATACCTTCAGGTATTTGAATTCATCGATATTAAAATAAGTGGTAGAACAAAATATTGTTTAATTTTTGCAATTTATTGGAAATTATTTTAAAAAACTCGTTAAATTTTTGCAACTTATGGTACCTACAGATAAAATAATAATTTTTGACGCCTCATATAGAAAGCATTTTAAACATATCTTTAAATGAACTTTTTTTCTTAAAATATTGTATGGACTTACTACTGTACTTAGAAAGCACCCTGTATATTAATTAAACTTATGAATTTTTAGGGTATGAAATCAAAAGTACCTCTTTACGATACACTCAACATAGAGTTAAGAGGATATGATTACCCAATACTGGAAAGCTACCAAAAATACTTAAACAAATTAATAACAAATATGGATATTACTGTTGAAGATGCCTGGGCTACTCCAGCACAAGATTTACAGCTAACAACTTATAAACCAAATAGTGAACTTGTCAATACACAATACAAGTTAAGAAAATATCACAGGACATTACAAATTACAGATATCTCCTCATTACAGGTAAACATGGATTAGTTTTGATATACCTATAATATAATTTGATTTTATGTTTAGCTTCCAATGTTACTTAGAGTGCTTGAAAGTAGTACACCACCTGGAGTTACTATTAAAGTTTTACCACATGAAGATGATCATGAAGAAGTTCGATATGTTCCAGATAGTGAATTATTACAATTAAAACACGAACTTGATGAACTAGGAGGGCCAAGTAAAAAGAAATAAATAATTATTATGTAGGTTAACTGTATTTTATTAAATAAATAAATACATTTTATTAACCCCTATATTGTTATTTATGAAAAAGGTTTAAAATAAAACCATATTTGCTTCATAACTAGACTATATTTTAACAATTTAGCTTGGCTAATACTCATTAAGCAGGTATTTAATATTAACTGCTATATTGTTATACATTATGTTTGTATATTTTGTATAACAATGTCATAGCTAATTTCTTTACCTTTAATAGTTTTTTTATTCAACAACAAATAGTTTTAAATTTTCCCTTGAGTTAAAAACCTCAATGAGGTATAATATTTAATACATGCACCAATATTAACAAAAACTTATAAAAATAATTTAAAATTTTAACAGATATAACATCTTGACCATATAAGAAATTAAGGAAGAATAATATTTAACATAAATAAAAGTATATCACATAAAACGTGATCAAATTAAAAAATAAAGATAAAATCACAACAGATCTACTTGTGCTATTTCTTGTGCTATTTGCTTTTACTCAACAGTGTTGCTAAGTATGTCATAGCAAGGCTTACAGACTGGCACAGCCTTTTGGGTGACGTGACCTGGAAGAGGGATCTGCTTTATGATGCAGCGCATGCAGAATATGTCCCCACATTTTCTGCAATGACTCTAAAAAACAAATTGATTAAGGAGGCTTAAAATTTAAGGTAGGATATATATATAATAATATAGGTTGATCTTTCAACGGCGCACTATATCTACGAGCCCTGTGTCAGTGAAGTTGGCCCAACCACTCAAAATAAAAAATTTGTAATTTTATGCGATGAAAAGCCAACAATTTTTTATCATATGTAATTCTTGGTCAATCTTCATGTTGTAATTTTTTTTTAAAAATATGTGTATGTATATTATTTAGTTTTAAGCATATACCTATATGGTTTTAAGTTGGATGTTTGGATACAATACAAAAAAATCGACAAAAATGCATTAACTTGGATGGCCAGATTTTTTAATGCAAGTCGGCTGTGCTAAAAGTAAAGATAATATTTGACATTTAAATAATTGTAAGCAAGTCGGTAGTTCTGTGGGGATCGGCAAATTACACTTTGTAGAGGGCATTATGAATGCTGATAAATATATTTACGTCCTAAAAAATACCTTAAAACCGCAAATTGAACAAATGCCCCAGATAGCACCATTCGTCCAATGGACGTCCGTTTAAGATCCATTTTAAGTACATTGGTCCACGGACTAAAAATGGATGTACTATGTACGTCCATATATTTACATCCTTTGTACGATTTTAATGGACGTCCATATAGTGTCCATTTTACGTCCATAATTATTATTACAGAAATGCAAGTTAAAACGTATTGTTGGCTGCATAACAACAGTTATGATCAATCTCACTGACATTCAAGCAAGCGCGTGCTATAAAGGACTTAAGCTATCAATGAAATGTTAAACACTTGTAGTATTGCAAATGTAATGTTCCTGAGTCGAATACAAGGATTTCCTGCAATGTTCAACATTGAATGTTGTAACTTTTAACATATTTATATTTTTATATATTTAGAATATTTATATTCCTATCCCACTATAGTGGGATTGTTACTGAGCCAGACAAAAAGGCATTTCAGTCATGTTGTAGAAAATTTTCTGCAACATCGCAATGAAAATACAGTCGCAAAAAACAGTTAAAGTAAGCAAAAAAGCAGGTCCTGGATGCTGGAGGAATATTCCAGATGTCACAACTTTGGACATCCATAAGTCGTCCACCGATGGACGTCTATAAGATGTTTGAACCATATGGTTCAAACATCTTATAGACGTCCATCGGTGGACGACTTATGGATGTCCAAAGTTGTGACATCTGGACTCTAAACGGATGTCCATGGGACGTACATAGAAAAAAAATGGACATCCTATGTACATACAGACGTCCACGAGCATACGTCCATTGGACGTCCATAGTATACCTTTGTGCTATCTGGGGCGTTTAAATGATATTGAATGCATCTTCCAACAAGATGGTGCAGCGTGTCATACGCAGTGCCGGTTTAACAGGGTTTTTTTGGGGACTATAGCACCGGGCGGTAAATATTTTTGGGGCGGTACCGCGTACCGCCCATAATTTAAAAAAAATACTTAATCGTTAGAATTTAGAAAAAAAATTATTGCGACACTGCGTCGCCGCGGCGGATACAACGGATACAAATAAGAAAAATGTTGTTAGAGTTAAAGCAGCTTCTCCATCAGAAAAACTTGATTTATTGGAAACGGAATAATTTGAACTTTTTGGATAGACATTTTGCAAAGGGTTAATGAAACCAATAAAGCAGTCCAAAAACAAAATATGGATTTAAGCACAAATGCTCATCTTTTGTCATTTTTAGTTGAGAACTTTGATTTTTTACGTGATATCATTTTGATCATTACGAGGAAATTAACAGGAAACGAAAATTATGCTCAGAAGCGGATAATCATAAGAAAATTACAATTTGAAGAAAATAATTCAGAGGCAAGTTTAAGCAAAAAAGAAACAATGCGAACAATATGTTTTATTTTATTAATTGACAATCTATAATCCGAAATCATTTGTCGATATGATAGCTAGAAATCTGGCACAAACAAATTTGAATTTTTGTTTAATCTAAAAGCATAAATCTTCGTGGAGGATTTGGATGAGTTTTTTCCTCAAAAATGTGCCCAACTCAAGAAACTGGTAACTTCCCTTTCGGAAATAAAAATAGAAACTCCATTGGAATTAGTATAAGTTTTATACGAAAATAAATTAATATCTTCATTTCCGAATATTAATAATGGTTTCAAATGCAAGTGATGAGCGATCTTTTTCTGCTCTAAAAAGGGTATACCCTTTATAAAGAACTACCTAAGAAATACAATTCCCCAAGAAAGATTTAACTCCTTAGCAATTCTGTCCATTTATCAAGACCTGCTAGATGAAATAAATGTAAAGTGTTATAAAACAATTTGCTACTAGAGAAAAAGACTTGAAAACAACCTTTTAATTATTAGTATTAGGATTTCTCAATATTTATTTAAACTAAAGAATAATGTTTTATTTATTTATAACTTTTGATTAGTTTTTATAATTTGTTTATAAAGGCTCATTTTATATTTTATAGGATACTAAGTTTACTGTTAGATACCAGCCTAACCAACATAATCTTCCACTTGACGTGAGAAAGTAAGACTTAAAAATTTAAAAATGTTTTTAAAAAAGTAATATTTTAAAGCATTGGGCGTTGTGTTTTTGCCAGAACCGGGCGGCGAACTAACTTAAACCGGCACTGGTCATACGGCTAAAAAAGTGAAAGCTTGGATGATAGAAAATAATATTTCACTTTTAAAATGGACATATAGTAGTCCAGATCTTTGTGGCATATTATGAAAAAGAAGCTCAGAGAACAGCCCGCAAGAACCGTCTTAGAGTTAACAATTGCCTGCTCGCCTGTAAGAAATTTGGAATAATTTTACGCCGGATGATTGTCAAAAATTGGTTGACACCATGCCGAGACGTATACAGGCAGTAATAAGCCATAAAAGAGATGTTATGCAGTGGTAGTTTCCAATTAAAATGTATTTATTTAAAAAAAAATTTTTCTTAATTTTTGGTTTACGGACAATATAAGAGAATTTTAAATATTTTTTTATTAGGTGCTTAAAAATACAATTTAACGGTAGAAAATTTAATAAACGTTATTTATTTAATTAAAACAATGTGTTAAATTTAATTAATTACCGTATAATATTCTAAATATCTTCAAAAAACTATTTTTGTTAGTTGGGCCAACTTCACTGAGACAGGGCTCGTATAACCAGCGATCCTGATTTATGATTTAGGATTTAAATCCGCCCACTGGGAAAGAAACCTTACAAAATATTGCTGCAATGTTCGCCGACTTTACAAATAAAATTTTTCCTGTGCTACTTGCATTAACATAAATGAAATGTTACATTTGAAATATTGCATAATATGCAATATTTCAAATGTAACATTTCATTTATGTTAATGCAAGTAGCACAGGAAAAATTTTATTTTATAATAATTTTCAAGAACTTTAAATTTAAAACATTATTTAAAGATTCACATGGAAAGTTTTTACAATGTTATATTTGTAACATTTAGTATAAAATGTTGCATAAAAGTTTTTAAACATTACAATTATAATATTGCAGACATAACTTTTTTTCAATGTTTCATTTGAAATATTAACACAAGTTTCAAATGAAAAATGTTTGCAACTTTACTTTACATATACAATAGAAACATTTATTTTGGAATGTTTGGGAATATTTTTGAAACATTGCAATTATAATATTACATTGATAAGTTTTGGGCAATGTTTCATCCGAAATATTACATTAAGATGATTTTTGCATGTTACTTTATATAAACAATATAAACATTTAATTTGCAAGATTTTTGGAATATTGCAATTATAATATTACATTGATAAGTTTTGGGCAATGGTTCATCCGAAATATTACATTAAGATGATTTTTGCAATTTTGCTTTATATAAACAATATAAACATTTAATTTGCAAGATTTTTGAAACATTGCAATTATAATATTACATTGATAAGTTTTGGGTAATGTTTCATCCGAAATATTACATTAAGATGATTTTTGCAATGTTACTTTATATAAACAATATAAACTTTTAATTTGCAAAATTTTTGGAATATTGCAATTATAATATTACATTGATAAGTTTTGGGTAATGTTTCATCCGAAATAATACATTAATATGATTTTTGCAATGTTACTTTATATAAACAATATAAACATTTAATTTGCAAGATTTTTTAAACATTGCAATTATAATATTACATTGATAAGTTTTGGGCAATGTTTCATCCTAAATATTACATTAAGATGATTTTTAAAATGTTGCTTTATATAAACAATATAAACATTTAATTTGCAAGATTTTTGGAACATTGTAACTATAAAATTACATTTATACTTTAGTTTAGGACTATTTTTCATCCGAAATATTGCATTAAGATAATTTTTGCAATGTTGTTTGCAGACTGACTTGCCGATGCATCTCGCCGCTGTCTTGGTCATTTTATCTTTATAATTGAACATTGCCGAGCTTGATGGGTGTCTCCCGTCACCGACTGCCTGACACTGATGAGACCAAACAGGTCGAAACAGTCTGTTATTTATATATAATAGGCCTATAGCTTACGGATAAATAATTAATTATTACAATAATAATTCATATTAATTTAATTGCAATGTTCCTGTAATGTTGCAGGAACCTTTCATTAACAAAAATAACATTTAGTAACATTGCAATTAATACATTTAAGCAACATTTTATTTGTAAATGTAATGTTTCTGAACCATAAGGCTTTGTTGCAATGTGCCTGCAACATTGCCACAAGGTTTTTTGTAACATTACACCTAACAAATGTAATGTTGCAGGAACCTTACATTAACAAAAATAAAATTTAGCAACATTGCAATTAATACATTTAAGCAACATTTTATTTGTAAATGTAATGTTCCTGAGCCGGACATAAGGCTTTGTTGCAATGTTCCTGCAACATTGCCATAAGGATTTTTGTAACATTACATCTAACAAATGCAACGTTCAGTAACATTGTAGAAATATTATTTTTCCCAGTGGGCGATTATAAAAAATGATTTAGCATTTATTTACATTTTGGTACAAGATTTACGATTTAGGATCTTAATCATTTCTTATTTCAGATTTAAATCCAAAAATTTAATTAAAAAAAGTCATTCTTTATTTAAACCAGAAAATTGTACAATTAATACGGTTCATCCTCTCAGATTCTTATAAATTACAGCTAAATTTAAGTTTGATTTACTTTATTTCATATAATAATATACTATTATTTGCAATAATAATGTTAGGTATACATTACCCTAACCCTAATTAGGGTGTCCGTTATTTACCAACTTGTTTTTTTGTTCGCAGCGCCCCCTAAATTTTTAGTTTATGACCTAAAAAAATTATAAAAAAAATATTCATATTAAACCGTGCCACAAAGACTATACATTTTCCATTTAAATAACATGTGGTTTCGGCAAGTTTTACATTTTTTTTTATCCCGAGCAAGTTAATATACAGCAATAAGTGATACATATTTTTATAGGAAATTGAACGCTGTACAAAAAAGCTTTCTTATGATTTTTCGATAAATTTACTGGTTTAAAAGTTATTTAAGGTTAAAATTGAACTATAGTAATTTTCTTGATTTTTTTACTTTGACTGCAAAATTATCAATATTTTTATAAAAATAAATTGTTAATTTTTGAAAATTTGTGATTTTATTGTATTATTGAAAAGAGATAAGTGAAAATTTTTGGCAAGAGATTCCGATAAATAAAAAAATATTTATTACATTAAAAGAATCTGGTACAAGTTTTACTAAAATTTAGTAAGATAAGGTTTTTTTACATAATCTTTTTATTTCTGTGAAATTTTACAAAATTTTATACGATTTTATAAAATATTATACAATGAAAAATTTCAGCTGTAGCTAATGACGTAGAAATTCTTTTATCAATTATTTTTACGAAAAAATAAAATTTGTAGGTACGCATGAGCACTAAAGTATGATTTAGTACTTTGACCACAGAAGGCAGAAGTCGCATAAAGATTTCGTGTCGCAAAGTTGAAGTTTAAAGTAGGTCAATCACCCATCGTCTGTGGCATCTTTTATATAATAGTATAGCCTATACTGTATAGGTATTATAATATATATGTATCAAGTTTTATAAACGCCATTTTAGTTCCGAGTTTTACTAGGCACGTGCGTAGCTTATTAAAAACCAGTATCTAGATAAGTTTATAAAACGAGTTGCATACTAAGTATACTTTATCTACTACGAACACAAAAAATAAATTAAAGCCAATTATATTTGTTAAACATTTGACATCTGTCAAATGTCAACGGAATTAACCTCACTTTTCTCTAAGATATAATAAAGCTAATTTCAGCCCGTGACTAAAGCGCCATAAAGTCACAGCTCGTCAATGTAGAAGTAGATAATAGTATATTATGTATCAAGTTTGATAAACGCCATTTTATACACGAATTTAATTTAGGCACGACCGAGCTTGCGAGCGAGTGCTTAAATTAATTAGTGTATAGAAAAGTTTATAAACGAGGTGCATACTATACTTTTTTTACGACAAATACTTATTATTATCTTAAAATTATTTAAATCAAATATTTCTATAGAGCGCCATCTATGAAACAATAGGGGAAACTGTGTGTCACCGTCAAATGTCAAATTTTTATATTTTATAAACACAGATTATAAAGGTAATTAAATAAATAATAAATCGAAAATGGCAGTTTTTCACAGTAAAAGTAAAGACAATTTTTGATGAGCACTTTACAGTGAAGTCCGTGCCCGAATTTAAGTTATAGTTTACTGCCGGCGAAATTAAAAGGTCAGTACAATGTTCATATAAACTTTTCAAATATTGGCGTTGAGAAACTATTTAATACTTTTGTACTTTTGTATTGAGATAATAAAATAATTTTCACATTTAGTATTATTTTACAGGAAAGGCACTTTATTTTAACGATTGTAGGACATTTGACAACTGCCAACTAACTTAAAACTAACTTCAGTCAGTGAGTAAAAACTTGTTGCTAACTTCAGCCCGTGACTAAAACGCCATAAAGCCACAACTTGTCTATGTGTATTTAAAGGTCACTTAGTGTCCTGGAAACATGTACGATAATGGGCGTTTTAAAGGTGGGAGTAGATAAATAGATTTAACTTGAATTTGAAAAGGATAATTGGTGTAGCGAAAATGTCTGCATCTTATACTCAAGACAACGTATGCATAACGAATTTTATTTTGTCGTAAAAATAATTGTTAAAAGAATTTATACGTCATTAGCTGTACTGAAGGAAAACTTTTTATCGTATAATATTTTATAAATTCGTATAAAAATTTGTAGAATTTCACAGAAATAAAAAGAATATGTAAAAAAGTAATCGTACTAAAAGTGTTATAATATGGATAATAGATGCATTCAGTCCTTGATAACATTTAGGGATGTTGTTTAAGAGTTGGTGTTTTAAATAGTCACTGTCCAGAAAATGTTTAGAGGAAACAGAAGCGGTCTTAACGTTAATATTGTCTATTCTTTTTGTTGCATTTAACCACTGTTTGCACAAATCAAAGTTTTTCGGGAATCGGTGAAATTTAATGTTTTTATTTAAAGGGTTTTTCTTGGACTGGTTGTCCGAATTGCATCCAAATATGCCACACCGCATTTTAATAAATGCAAATGGCACGACACAAACTAAAACACAAACAAAACAAGTTGAAACAGAACAGGTTAACTTTAGATTTTTTTATCATTATGATATCATTTACTTTTGCAGTATTTTTAACCGTAACGGTATTCTAAGTCCACAGTAATTCATACCCTCCACACAACGCAATAACAATAATTTTAACACTGAAAAGTAATTCGAACCTTACTGAAAGCAAAAACAACAAGTTAAACTTAAAAATAGAGCAAGAACATCCAACAGCATCACAAAAACATGAATTTTAGCACCAGATAATTAAAACGCACGTTAAAGATTTAAAAATACTCAACAAGTGACGTATCTTGACTTCACCCTGGATTTCAGTCTCGTTCTGCACCTCGTGGTACGAATGCGTCCGTACCACAACAGTGACCGAGAAGGACAAATCATCGAAATTCAAGTCTACTTAATTTGGATAAGTAATTCACCGTGTCCCTGAATAACTTTTAATTGAAAGGTTCAGACGTATCCGATTTTTTTTCATATTTTGATAAAAAATCATTTACAAGACAATTTTTTTTCAGGATAAACTCAATTCGCTTGGCACTTTTTTAGAAAAATCAATTTTTATAAAAACATTTATGATTTTTAATCAATTTTTTGAGATTTTTAATAAGTGAACTCCAAATAATGACTAACAGCTTTTAATGTATTTGGTATACACTTACTTCTTCTAAGGGTATACATAAAATGTGCAATTCATTAGACTAGTGAACTATTGACTAGTGACTATGTCACTTGTCACATGTCGAAATCGTGATTGAAAATACCGTTGCGTTATTTTACGGTTTTTTTTAATTTGTCGCAGATTTATTTATAAATTAGATATAAATAATTATATTTGCATTGATTATAGTATATAGTGCAATGAAGCTATAAAAAACCATGCATGGACTCACTCGGATAATCGCGAGAGAATTTGTTTGTTTTGTCTTAAAAAAAAAGAAAAAATGTCTAAAATATGTGGAAAGATTCTGGAAAAAGTTCAAACCATAGTAGTATATGATATTTTATGTAACAAATACATTAAAAGCTGTTAGTCAGTATTTGGAGTTCACTAATTAAAAATCTCAAAAAATTGATTAAAAATTATTAATGTTTTTATAAAAATTGATTTGCCAAGCAAATTGAGTTTATCCTGAAAAAAAATTGTCTAATAAATGATTTTTTATCAAAATATGAAAAAAAATCGGATACGTCTGAACCTTTCAATTAACAGTTATTCAGGGACACCGTGAATTTATCTAATCGCATGACCTAATAATAATACCTAAATTCTAAACTTTAAACTCTAAACCCAAACGCAAACCTCGCAATGGCAATTACCAAGAATTCCATCTGGTAACAGGTAAACAAACAGTCGCCATCAGTCCCAATAAGAAAGTAACTAACAATCCAACAAACTTATAAATCAACTCATAAACAACATAAATAAAAAAGGGCAAACAAAAAACATTAAGATCATTCCCCAAACAAACACAGACAAAACCATAAATAAACGCCATCCCGCCCTTATAAATCTCAATAAAGCCAAACCAAACCAAACATGAAAATAGACTAGACACTAGACCACTCAGCAGGTATAATTAAAGTACCACCCGAAGAGACTGATTAAAATAAAACGTAATAGCAAAATTGCATTAATAATAAGTACATTAGGGTGATTCATTTCCGCAAAGTTTTTGTTTTTTTTCGGTGCTCAAGCAAAATATTAATCTACATATAGAAAAAAAAATGTTCACCAAGGTAGAGCTCTTAATATCAATTTTAAGTACTTGCAGTTTTCCCATTTAAAATGCATGTAAAAAAAATTGTTTTTTTTTTTCAAATTTCTAATGCTTACCCACCTTTGACAATATTGCAAATCGGTTTAATACACCTTATGGGGAATTTCACGCTCTTTAAAATTGCTTTTGAGTTTTTTTTTGTAACTCGCATTGGTTCACCAGTAGGAGTCGTCAAAGGACAGTTTTTGAAAAAAATCTTTTTTTTTTATTTTTTCGAGCAAATTGCCAAAAGTAGTGAGAAAAAAGGGCTGATTCATAAAAAAAAAGTTATCCAACCAATATTTAATGAATTTACTGCCATTTTTATAACTGAAAACGTAAGAAATTGATAAATACCAACCTATAATGTTATTTAGATTGATTTTTTCTATTTATTATCATTATATTTCCCTACACTAAGAACTTTTTTAAAATTATTATGATTTCTCACTCATAATGAATATAAAAACAACACATAAATTCATAAAAAAAACAACAAAACTTTAATCAGAATATACAGAAGGTTATGTAACATATTTCAAATTTCGCTTAAAAAAATTAAATAATCTTCATTTATATTTTTTTGCTATTTTTTTATGAATTTATCTGTTGTTTTCATATTCATTATAAGTGAGAAATTAATAATTTTAAAAAACTTCTTAGTGTAGGGAAATATAATGATAATAAATAGAAAAAATCAATCTAAATAACATTATGAGTTGGTAATTATCAATTTCTTACGTTTTCAGTTATAAAAATGGCTGTAAATTCATTAAATATTGGTTGGATAACTTTTTTTTATGATTCAGCCCTTTTTTCTCCCTACTTTTTGCGGTTTGTTGGAAAAAATTAAAAAAAAAAACGATTTTTTTCAAAAACTGTCCTTTGACGACTCCTACTGGTGAACTAATGCGAGTTACAAAAAAAAACTCAAAAGCAATTTTAAAGAGCGTGAAATTCCCCATAAGGTGTATTAAACCGATTTGCAATATTGTCAAAGGTGGGTGAGCATTAGAAATTTGAAAAAAAAATATATTTTTTACATGCATTTTAAACGGTAAAACTTTAAATTTAAATAGTAAGTAGGTACTTAAAATTTATATTAAGAGCTCAAACTTGTTGAGATTTTTTTTTTCTATATGCAGATTAATATTTTGCTTTAGCACCGAAGAAAACAAAAACTTTTCTCCGTACTTTTTGCGGTTTGTTAAAAAAAATTAAAAAAAAAAACGATTTTTTTCAAAAACTGTCCTTTGACGACTCCTACTGGTGAACCAATGCGAGTTACAAAAAAAAACTCAAAAGCAATTTTAAAGAGCGTGGAATTCCCCATAAGGTGTATTAAACCGATTTGCAATATTAGGACAATCCTCCCAATGGCCTTCTTTATCAAACATTAAAAATCAATGTTCCAATTCTTGAAAGATTAAAAAATCTTTCAACTAAGTTTGCTGCTAAAGATCACAACATTGAGATACTATCACACCAGAGAAGTCGATGAAAATGCCACAAAATTCCCGGAAAAAACAATATTGGAAATAGTCTTACAATTGTCTAATAATAATTAGGTTTTTTTTGTATCATTTAAAGTAGTTTGTAACAGGCTGAAGGACCCCGGTCGATGGCCTTTTGTATATTTTGTATTATATGTTCTGTGTTTGTACTGAATATGCAATAAAAACTTTATTTATTTATTTATTTATAAAACATAAATTCGTTTATAATTCTTTTTCTCGAAAACTGTTTATTTTATTGACAATAAACATGAGTACCTTTATTTTAGTTTAAGGTTCAAGCTATGCAGATTTAGTTTTTTTAAGTCTTTGTAATACTGGGTGTTCAAAATTTAAGCAATAAGGTGTAAAACTTAGTCCGCCCCTGGTTAACAAAAAAAGCAAAAAATATGTCAAGGACATTTTTTTAAGAGATCCTTACCAGGCTCCATCATATTAAATTTTTATTAAATTATATTCAGTACTTTAAAAGTTATTCAAGGAAAACCAATTTGCAGAAGCGTCCTTTCGGGGCCCATGTCTCCGATTTCCTGGTGAAGTCATGATAATGTCACAACGTGATTTTTTTTATCACGCTGTGATATCCTGAGTGCATGCATACACATGCTTCATCACAGTGATATCATGTAGAACTCACGGTGTGATATTTGCAAAATTTGCGCATGCTTATGAGCCCTGCGAACTACGAATTTACCCAGTAAACATTTGTGATTGCGTATTGAAATCACTCCGAAATCTCGTCGTGACATCGTGATATCACTGGCGCATTCATATGTTTCTACAATACACAATCAATGTGATATCAAGTCGTGACATTCAAGCGCAATACGCACTCAATGGGATATCACTCCGTGACATTGCTAGCGCGCATGCGCGAGCGAAAGTGCAGGGGAATATTTAAAACATGTTGGAGCTGTGATAAACGAAAAAAACAGATTTGTGCATGCGTATGAGCCCTGCGAACTGCAAATTTAAATCCTAGTTTGTTATTCACATTACACCGTTATAATTTATAAAACGTTGTTTGAATATCACGAATGTTGTCGGGGTTCAATTAAAAAAGGTATTCCAATGTTTAACAAAACGTGAACGTTTTGTTAAACATTGGAATATATTTTTAAATTGAATGACAACATTCGTGATATTCATACGAACATCATGTCGTGATTTTCACAAATGTTATTCATACTGATATCATCCCAGACCGCAAAATCACATTCCCTGCACATGTCAGGAATATTCCCAGGAATATTCCAAGCGTCCCAGAATATTCCCAAGAATAATCCTGGCATAATCAAATGTCCGCTTTTTGGTTAACCCAGGCATCATAAAAATAATATTCCTATAATTTGGGGATTATTCCCAGCCCTTATTGCCTCTTATACCAAGGAACTTAACTTAAGTATAGCCATTATTGAGTTACTGAGTAGATCAGTCCCACTCTAATCATTGTTTAGCTGTGCCATCACAGACGCAAATCTCCAACTGATATTATTAACCTATATATTGTATATATAGTTATCAAGCGTGCGTAAGCAACGGTGAGAGGTATTGCAACTAAACTAATGAATATTCACTGGGAATGTTCTTGATGATGCTTGGAAGTTTTAGAAGATCATTCTAGGAATATTCCCAATGAATATTCCTAGAATGAAGCGGATTATTCCTAGGCGATAGGGAATATTCCTGGAATATTTTCGAACCTTCATTGCAGTCTGGGATACGGAAGTCACCGCGTGATAAATGAAAATCATACGAACGTCACGTCGTGATTTTTAATGCCATCGCTGTTTGCGATTGACCGATGACCTAAAAAATCATGTCCTGATTTTTTTATGCCAATGGTGTTTGGATAATCATTTTTCCGCCACGTTCGTACACTGTGAGAAAATGTATGTTAACAATTGAATTAAAAGTTTTTGCGTTTAAATACATTTAATATTTTCTTGGATATAAATTAACTAGGTTTAAATCCAAAAAAATATTGAATGTATTTAACCACAAAAACTGTTGATTCAATATATATGTAGGTATACTTTTTCTCTCAATGTACGAATAGGGTGGGCCGAAAATCCGCTTTTTTAGAATTTCGTTTAGTAATAGCAAAAATTTTGTTCATTATGTTGTAAAAACATTTTGTGTAAAAAATTAAAATTTTCGATCAACCTCCTAGGCTCGCCCAACGCAATTAAAGATCAAAATGTTCACAAACATTTTTTATTAACTTATAAGTTATAAATAAATTTATTAACTTATAAGTTATAAATAAATTTCAATTGGAAATTTTATGCTCTACAAAAAAGGTCCTTACACAAAATTACGTCAGATGGATAGTTTCAGAAATAAACCCGATTTTAGTATCAAAATTGTAATTTTTAGCCATTTGAATATATTTAACATTATAATGTTTATCGATAAAAAACTATTCAGAAACTCTTGGTTGTTTGGAAAATTATATTTCCTACAAAAACATCTCTTGGTAAGATTTTTAGCGATTGATAACTATCAAGATAATTGCGATTTTTTTTCAAAAAGTGGCATTTTCGACAGTAAATAATTTAATAATTCTGATCTTTAATTGCGTTGGGCGAGCCTAGGATGTTGATCGAAAATTTTAATCTTTTACACAAAATTTTTTTACAACATAATGAACAAAATTTTTGCTATTACTAAACGAAATTCTAAAAAAGCGGATTTTCGGCCCACCCTAATGTACGAATGTGGCGCAAAAATAAATATCCAAACACCGATGGCATAAAAAATCACATGATTTTTTATGCCATCGGTGTTTGGATATTCATTTTGGCGACACATTCGTACATTGAAAGAAAAAGTATGTTAACAATTGAATCAACAGTTTAACATTCAATATTTTCTTGGATTTAAATTAACTATATACAAGGTGTCCCTAAACTTAGTGGCATAAATTTAGAAGCAGATTAAGCAAGTCAAACTAAGACGAAAATCTAAATAAATAATTTTCCTAATTACGTATGTTTAAAAGATACAGGGTGATAAAGTGTTACTTATCATATAAGTTTTTTTAATATAACTTCTACTATGGTAGACTTGGAAAGGTGACATTTTGCGAACAGTCACTTCCTACCAAAACACATATTTACACATAATTACAATTGAGGCGTTTCTCGGAAAAACATCATTAGTCCAATATCGTCGAAATTTAGATATTAGCACCAACTGTTTCCTAACCTCCATATATACGTATACAAATAAGTGTTTCTCGTAAAAATGTCATAGGTTCCATAATAATTAAATATGAAATTTAGCTTGTTCTTCTAAAAACATCACAAGTCCACTCCGTTTCGTCTAAGAAAGTCACATGTACACAACATGTGACGTTTTTGGACACTCTAGAAAAGCTTCTACCTCTTTTACATTACCACACCAATAGAAAATTTTATGATAACTTGATAAAAGAGCAGAAGACCATAGCACCTGACAGTCCTGATAACACGGTCGACAACGATGATAACAGCAGTGGATGCGAAGACTGAGTGTGGCAGTAATACAGTTTTTAGTTTTTTCATTTATTTTGTTACTCAGAGTTAGTATTTAGTTTGTAGTGTTTGTAGTAAGGAGAATTGTTTGTTTTTTTTCTTCTAAAAACCTCACATGTTCATGTATTTTTTGTGTTTTTTTCATATTCGTTTGAAAATACAAACATGATGAATTCTGGACAAATTACTTACATTTTTTTACATGTAGTAATTAGGTCAATAAAGTACTTTGGTCAAAAATGGGAATGTCGGAGAGTTTTTTTCATTTTCCCAAATATGTTAATTTTGGACTAATGATGTTTTTCCGAGAAACGCGTCAATTGTTCGAGTAAACACAGTGTCGTAGAAACAGGGGTTGCTTTAGCTTATTGTCCAAATACAAACTTTGAGGTTAGGTTTTTTTACCATTTGATGCAATTTTTCGATTACTCAGTTCGGCTACTATTAAAAAGGTGTAGTTTGGACTAATGATGTTTTTCCGAGAAACGCGTCAATTGTTCGAGTGAACACAGTGTCGTAGAAACAGGGGTTGCTTTAGCTTATTGTCCAAATACAAACTTTGAGGTTAGGTTTTTTTACCATTTGATGCAATTTTTCGATTACTCAGTTCGGCTACTATTAAAAAGGTGTACCTCTCAAACTTCGATAAAATAAACCGTTTCAGAGATATTCGAGATTACAATAATTGTTATATCGCATTAAAGGACTAAAAGGTATATGATAACAAATTTTTTAATTGAAAAACTTCAATTTTTTTTAATGTGATGGTCAGGGCAAAAAGTCCCGAGGCTCATGGAATGCAATTTTTAGTTTATTCAATTAAAAAATAAAATTTGTTATCATATACCTTTTAAACAAAACTTTCTTTCTTGAACTTAAAAAAAACAATAAAAAAAGCTAAGTTAATGTATTATAAGGAACAAATAAATACAGCAGACGGAGATGCCAAGAAAGTATGGAGAATAATAAAAGGATTAAAAAATCAAGAAACCACGACAAAACCTAAAATCAAAAAAATAAAAACCAACAACATTACCACAACTGAACCAAAGGCTATAGCCAATATATTAAATAATTACTATGCCAATGTAGGGACAAACCTAGTAATGCAAATAAAAGGAAAAATGCAAAATAAGGAAGAACAGTTAAAATACAATGTAAAAATGTCAATGTACGTACCTAAGACCCACACACCTAAAAGAAATAATTGGAATAATAGACAACCTGAAATCAAATGCTTCGTCTGGCCATGACAAGATAAAACCTAACTTAATCAAAAAACTTAAACATGTCATTGCCCCAGTATTACTCCAACTAATAAATACGCAAATGAAAAAAGGGGCGTTTCCAGATGAACTCAAAATAGCAAGAATCACACCGATATACAAGTCAGCAGACAAAACTGAACCTGGAAATTATAGACCAATTGCAAATCTAACAGTATTCAGCAAGATTTTTGAAAAAGTACTACATAACCCTTACACTCCTGAGAAATTAAAATTAAAATTTTAAAGCAAAATTAAAGTTTTCTCGACAAAATTGCTTTAACATGACAACAAAAATAAAAAAAAAAATTTTTGAAGAGTCAAAGAATTAACCTTTCCTGAAGACACTTTAAGCATTCTACATTAAATAAAGCCATTTTTGTAATAAAAAGGCAATAACTTACTATTAGACGCCATGATGTAAAGAACTAGCACGCTTAAATTGCCATCCAAAACAAAAACAAGGCAGAAATTGGTGAGCGCATGCTCTTGTCTGCGTAGTAAACACATATCACAATTGTACGATTGAGGAGTGGGAGCTCCACTGTATCATTTTAACCCATAAAGGATATGTACATAAGGAAGTCACAATTGTAGCCACATGGAGCGTAAGGGATAAATGGTTATCAGAATACATACATAATACAGATATTCTAACAGCTAGCCAACTTGGATTTCAAACACATAAAGGAACAACAACAGCAATAAGCAACTTAATGAACTACATTCTAACACAACTTGACAACAAACTAACGGTAACTGGTTTAATACTAGATTACAAAAATGTTGGAATTGGAGGGAAACCGTGGAGCAAAATGATACGCTTTGTCTCAGTATTCAGCACAGACTGACTTGCTTTATTACGTCGTTTAGAAACATCTTAGTTTAACCTACTTACACTACTTGCCAACAGATGGCGCGACCTAATACATTTTGTGTTACTTTTTAACACTCCCACTTAACACAAAATATCCTTACATATTAACATCTACAATTCCTAAATCATTTAAATGTTTGTAATGTTTAATAGAACATAAACTCTTTGTTAAGATGTCAGCTGGCATATTAGCTGTCTCCAAATATTCTAACCTAACAAGATTATTTGCCACACAATCTCTTACAAAATGGTGTCTTATATCAATGTGTTTAGACCTCTTGTTAAATATAGGATTTCCAGACAACTTCTGTGCACTCTGATTATCATTATACAACATTACACATTTTGAAATACCTAATAACTCAAAAATCAGATTTTTATAATAAACAGCCTCCTTTGAAGCTTCTGAAGACGCCATATACTCGGCTTCAGTGCTCGACAGAGCTACAGTCTTCTGTTTTTTACTTTCCCATGATATAGAAGAACCTGACAGTTTAAAACAGAAACCTGTATATGACTTTCTGTCTGTAGTATCGCTTGCCCAATCAGCATCCACGAAACCTACCAAATCTAAATTGTCCTTAAAAAACCTTAAACCGTAACTTTTCGTTCTCTGCAAATACCTTAATATTCGTTTAGCACACTTCCAATGTGATTCATTGTAACAATTATTGAATTGGCTTAGGTAGCTCACTGAAAACGAAATGTCTGGCCTGGTTAAAACTGACAAATACATTAATTTACCAATCAGCTGTTGATATGGAACGTCAACCTTTTTAATACTACCCTTATCAAGTTTAATATTCGCCTCCATAGGCGTACCCACTGGTTTACAATTTGACATGTTAAATTTCTTTAAAATTTGATTTATATACTGCTCTTGGTCTAAAGTAATAACATTATTTTTCTTATCAAAATTAACCCTCATGCCAAGACACTGCTTTATAGGACCTAAATCTTTAATTCTAAAATTTTCACAAAGTTTTTTCTTTAGAACATCAACTTCAATACTATCATTTGAAAACAAAAAGAAGTCATCAACGTATAAAGCGATTATAGTAATAGACTTATCACTTATCTTACTAAATAAACATGGTTCTAACTTACATTTTTTGTAATCTAAATTGTTTAGAAATATGTCCACCCTTTCGTACCAAGCCCTAGAGGCTTGTTTGAGGCCATAAATTGCTCTGTTTAACTGTAAAACCTTATTTTCATTTCTATTTACTTTCATGCCTTCTGGCAACTTCATAAAAACTTTCTCTTTAATATATCCATTTAGAAAAGCGGTAGTCACATCTAAATGGCTAGTCTCTAAATTTAATTTTAGACACAGAGCAATTAATAACCTTAAGGTAGAGAACCTTACCACAGGCGAAAAAGTTTCAAAATAGTCTACTCCAGCTACTTGTGTAAACCCTTTGGCCACTAAGCGGGCTCTGTACCGCACATTATTTTCACTGTCATACTTTCGTTTAAAAACCCACTTGCACTGCACAATGGTCCCACCTTTTGGTACATCCACCAATTTCCAGGCTTCATTTTCTTCAAATGATTTAAGCTCCTTCTCCATTGCTTCTTTCCATTTTTCTCCTTCAATCCCTGTCAAAGCCTCTTCAACAGTTGCAGGATCATCGTGAACATCTGAATCAGAACACAGGTAAGTAACATAATCTGGAAAACTTTTAGGCTTTCTTTGTCTCTGAGGTCTTTCCTGCATATCAACATTTACATCTTCTCCAGGAATAAAATCCTCATCACTACTTTCTAAATCTCTTTGATCACTTAGCCCTTCAGCTTCAGTTTCCAAGGAAATTTCAGGTTCAGGATCAAATTCAAAAGTTGTCTCTTCCAATGAAGTCCTGGAATCATCACCTATGACATTTTTAGGTGTACCACTTACATTGTCCGAAGAAGCTCCCACTTTATCCAGTTCCACGATGACCTTTACTTCCTGACCTTCTTCCATAATTATCACATCCCTGCTTGTAGTAACTATACATTTCTCTGGGTTAAAAACCCTATATCCTTTTGTTTGTTCACCAAATCCAACCAAAATCATTTTCTGCGACTTCTTGTCCCATTTGGCTCTGTTGGCTTTAGGAATATGAACCATAGCAGTACTACCAAATATTCGAATATGATCAACCTTGGGTTTTACCTCATACCAAATCTCGTAAGGTGTTTTATCTCCCAATCCTGCTGCAATCGATCTATTTTTTAAGTAAACTGCCGTGTTTACAGCCTCTGCCCAGAACTTTTTCTCAAGACCAGCATCAAACAATAAACATTTGGCCTTTTCGACTATTGATCGGTTCATCCTCTCTACAAGGCCATTCTGCTCCGGTGTATGTGGATTAGTTTTATGATGAACAATACCATTCTGTTTAAGAAATTTCTCCATCTCTTTACTACAGAACTCTCCACCATTATCTGTTCTCAATATTTTCACCTTTCGACTCTTTTGGTTCTCTACTAGTGCTTTAAAATTCTTAAAGCACTCAAAGGATTCTGATTTATTTTTTAAAAAATAAACAAACACCATCCTACTGTAGTCATCCACAAAAAGCAGGAAATATTTGGAACCTCCCAATGATTTGTTTTCCATAGGCCCACAAACGTCTACATGCACCATTTCTAAAACAGAACTTGCCCTTGTACCTTTATTTTTAAATGGAAGTCTTGCCTGTTTTCCTTCACAACAAGTCACACATTCTTTTCTGGCCTCTCGATTGGTTTTAAAAATCATACCTTCTACGATACCATTCTGCATTCTGCCCAGATCCTTGAAATTGATATGGCCAAATCTCCTATGCCAAATTTCACTGCTGGCAGTTGCTGCCAATGATAAAAAGCATTGTGACTCACCTTTAATTCGCAATTTATAAACGCTGTTTACCAAATCTGCTACAGCTACTAAATTATCTTTACTGTTGTAAATTTTACAGCCATTTTCGTCAAAAACAACTCGGTTACCACTGCGAATCAATTGCCCAACAGACAAAAGGTTAGTTGTCAAACTTGGGACACACATGGCTTTAAAAACTGTGATGTTATAAGAGTTCTCGCCAACTGCAGTTTTTAACTTAATATCACCAACACACGTTACTGGAAGTCTGTCATTGTTGGCCACTACAATGTCTTTGCACTCAATGTCTGTGGAAACATTTTCCAACCACTCGCGATATACAGTTAAGTGTACACTAGCACCAGAGTCTATATACCAGTCTGTTTTGCTGTATTCACCGTTAAGAAATACAGCATTAAATGCATTTTCTGTCCTATCCTGCTTAACATTATTAAACAAAGGACATTTATTTCGGTAATGCCCTGTTTTTTTGCATTTGAAACACCTAACCTCTTTTTTAACGCTTCTGTCATTGTTGCCATTGTTACCAACAAAACTTTTATTTCCTTTGACATATAACGCGCAACCTTCTTTACCGACATCTTGTTCCATGTCTAGAAGTTTCGATTTAATGGAGTCCGTTGTAATGGCTATACCTGAGTGTTCGATAGCCATAATCATTGGCATATATTTCTCAGGTAATCCTGCAAGCAACAACGATCCTGTCCATTCATCGTCGATTTTGAAACCCGTACCTCGAAGCCTCTGACTTGTTTCTACAATTTGATTTACGTACGATACCATCGAGTCACAATTTTCCAATCGCGTCGAGATTAAATTGCGAAGCAAACTTATTCGCCGTGTAAAGCCCGAATCATCAAACATGGATTTTAATTTTGTCCATAATGACTTCGTAGTTGTCGCTTCCTTCACGTGCACGAATAGCGATGGGTCTATCGTTAAAATCAATTTCGCCTTGGTTTTCTTATCTTCTTCGACTTTAGCTTCTTCGCTAATATTTGGTTCAGTATCTGTGTATTTCTTCAAACCTTCCAGAACCAGAAAATTTTCGGCAGCAAACGCCCAGTCATCGTAATTTTCCCGCCCTTTTAGTTTTGGGACGCTTACTAAATAATTTGATGACATCGTCTTCAATGCACTTAAAACAATTTCTGCGTAACACTTAAACAGCCCAAAGAACCGCGTTATGGACTGGGACCATAACCTGTTGGAATTGGAGGGAAACCGTGGAGCAAAATGATACGCTTTGTCTCAGTATTCAGCACAGACTGACTTGCTTTATTACGTCGTTTAGAAACATCTTAGTTTAACCTACTTACACTACTTGCCAACAGATGGCGCGACCTAATACATTTTGTGTTACTTTTTAACAAAAAAGGCATTTGACACAGTGAACCTTGACTTATTAATTTCAAAAATGAAAAATATGGGAGTAACTGGAAATTCTCTAAACATGTTCCAATCATATCTAACAAATCGACGCCAGTTTACAGTGGTAGGGGACCAATGCAGCACAATAGAGGAAATCAAATATGGTGTTCCTCAGGGGTCAATTCTGGGACCCTACATGTACTTACTTTACATTAATGATCTTAGCCTATATAAAATACATGGTAAAATGCTCATGTATGCAGATGACTTGGCAATTTTTTTACAAGAACGAAAACAACAAAGACACAGAAAGTAAAATTAAACAAGACTTAGATACACTAAAAAAATGGACCAATTCTAATCAACTAACCCTAAATCATAAAAAATGTCACTTTATAAACTTTGAATCCAGAACAAGAGAACATCAAATTAACATCAAAATCAAGGAGCCACTAAAGGAAGTTAAAACAATCAAATACCTGGGACTACACATTGACAATAAACTAAACTGGAAGCAACACATATATAAACTAAATGAATCTCTCTCTTCATACATATACCTAATGAACAAAATAGCAAACACACTTCCTCTTAACAAAGAATCTTAGTCTATGATTCCTATATTAAGAGTCAATTGGCATACCTCATACCTTTTTGGGCAACAGCAAACGAAACCGCTAAAAAATCGTTGCAGCGAAATCAAAATAAAATATTAAAGATTTTGCACAAAATGGACAAATACATGCCTACTGAACAACTTTATAAGATCACCAAACAGCTAAATATCAAAGAGCTTAGACAACTAGAAACCCATAAATTAGTGCACAAGATTATAACAAATAAGATACTGGATGAAGAAGTAACATTTAGAAAAAGAGCGGACACACATGAACATAATACAAGAGGACGTGAACAAATAGACATAGAAAGAGCCAAAACAAAATAGGGAGAAATGAAAATAAAACATCAAGGGTACAAACTATACAACAAATTACCAGAGAATATAAAAAACCTACCCGAGACGACTTTCAAAACCAACTTGAAAACTTTTATTTTGCACCAAAGAATATCTACTTAATATATTTACTTATTTATTATTTATCATATATATCCAATATTATACATACTTATTTATTATATTATATTTATACTTATCCGATATTATCGCTACTGTGATATTAAGGATGTACTTACTAAAAAAAAAAAATCCTTTTAAATAATGCGATATAACAATTATTGTAATCTCGAATATCTCGGAAACGGTTTATTTTATCGAAGTTTGAGAGGTACACCTTTTTAATGGTAGCCGAACTGTGTAATCGAAAAATTGCATCAAATGTTATAAAAACCTAACCTCAAAGTTTGTATGGGACAATAAGCTTAAATCAACCCCCGTTTCTACGACACTGTGTTCACTCAAACAATTGTAATTATGTGTGAATATGTGTTTTGGTAGTAAGTGACTGTTCGCAAAATATCACCTTTCCAAGACTACCATAGTAGAAGTTATTAAAAAAAAACTGATATGATAAGTAACACTTTATCACCCTGTATCTTGGAAACAAAAGTAATTAGGAAAAATATTTATTTAGGTTTTCGTCTTATTTTGACTTGCTCAATCTTTTCCTAAATGTATGTCAATAAGTTTAGGGACACCTTGTATAGTTAATTTAAATCCAAGAAAATATTAAATGTATTTAACTGCAAAAACTGTTGATTCAACATAATTTTTCTCTTAGTGTACGAACGTGGCCCAAAAATGATTATCCAAACACCGTTGGCATAAAAAATCACGACATGATTTTTTGTGGCATCGGTCAATCGCAAACAGCGATGGCATAAAAAATCACGACATGATTTTCATTTCCCACGCAGTGACATCCGGATGATATTTGTGAAAATCGCGACGTGACGTTCATATGATTTTCATTTATTACGCGGTGACTTCCGTATGATATCAGTATGAATAAAATTTGTGAAAATCACGACGTGATGTTCGTATGAATATCACGAATGTTGTCCGGGATGAAACATGAATCCTTCATATGAAAAACCATTTTCAAACGAGGGGGCTTTGGCATTATATTTGGATCTAAATTTGTCCAAATCACAATACAAAAAGTTGCGTGCTGCTTTAGCACACAATTCCAAATTTTTTCCTGCGTATGATCACATCCAAAAAACTATGTTATCCCGATAATATAGATGAACTGGGTGCATCGGTAGGCCTACAAGAATTATAATTATATAATATATAATATATAATATATATATAATATATTATATATATATATATATATAATAATTATTAAACCATACAGCAAGCCGTATTTTGACTGCTAGAAAGTGTAAAATTGTTCTACTGAAAATTTGTAATTAGTAGGAAAATGGGGATGTGATGGATCATCTGGCCAGTCTGAACATAAGCAACGAATTTCGGAAGGTTTTACATATGCGAATATGTTTATGTGTTGATATGTAACATTACAGCTAAAAGACGATAACGAAAAGGTCATTTGGGAAAATGATCACCCTTCTTCAATTAAATACTGTATGCCAATCATGTTTCAATATCCGAAAGAAGATGCCCAGAAGACTAGGATGGTGTAAATGACCTAATGAGCGAAATTTCTAATTTATAACCACTATTAATTTCAGTTGGAGAAAGGAAATTGAGTGTAAATTATCTTTTATTTACCACCATGGTCAATGGAAAGGTAGTACAAGCCATCACCGAAACGGCATCTTCCGCAACTGTTATTTATGGTGCCAACCCTACAGAAATGAATAAATTATAGCATATAGGAAAGAAACATGTTAACCCAAGATGTGTAGGGTTAACCCAATATGCACTTTAATACGGCTTGTCCAGTCAACATGCCTGGATACGATTCATGGAGGGCATTTTGCATATAGGGTACAATCTTTCCTTCAAAGCTTGGTCAGCTCGCTCTGTAGCCAATAAAAGCGCAAGGATTGGAACGAAAAAAAAAAACATTCAGGAAGAATTCCAAAAAAGGACTGGGCTCATAATAACCGGTTCATCTAATGATGGCAATACTGTCAAAATGTTCTTTTCCCAGCCAGAATTAACAGCTGAAGTAACTGGGAATTAACTCAATAAGGTTTTACATCATACTTTAAGTCTTCGCAAGTGGTTCAGGTATTGAGGTGGATTCTTTTACAACTTATTGCGCAGATAAGGCTAAATTGTTTGTTAAATTATATCCTTGGTATTAAAAAATACTTTTTACTTAAATTAAGACATTTTATTATTATTATTATTATTATTATTTAGGGGCATGCAGAATTGGAAAAACCTGTCGCCAAGTACCTTGGCGTCTTTATAGACAGGCGCCCTAACATTGAACACCAGTTTCTGAGTACGCCCTTGTGAAAATTTTTCTCTGAAAAAGTTTTAAGAAGTAAAAATAAGAGTTTTTAAAGTCTTACTTTCTCTTAAAAAGTCTGAATAAGACTTATTAATTTGGAAAAAGTCAGCAAGAGAGCAGAGAAATGGTAGGAACCTAACTATAGCGATTAAAATAAATATCCGGAATTATTCAGAGAGGTTGTATTTGAATATTATAAAATAAAACAAAAAGAAAAGTATTTATTAACATTTGCCGGGGTGGTAATAATCCAAGTTTATTGCATAATTACCTCTATAATAACATATGTGATGTGTAATAATTATAAGTTATAATTTATAAAAATTATAATTTTTTACATACGATGCGCTTGACTTGCTTTTATTGTTGGCACTGTACGTTTTATTTTAATAGTTTCATTTTATATACGCAAATATTCATCTAACCATTGTTCCAAACAATTTTTAGAAACAATATAATTTAGCTGATCTGTCATGTGATGGCATCTTCCCGCGTTTTCAAGATAGCTCTCTTGTCGCTACTTACCAAGTGTTGCCGTTTGCGGGTATTTTACTCGGAAATCGGGTATTTTCGTCATGTTTGCGGGTAGAATTTTGAAGCGGGTAAAATCGGATATTTTGCAAATTTCGATCAAAATACTAACTGAAGAAACTTTCAGTAAATAATATTGTATGTTTACTAAAAATGCATAATTATTTTATTCTATCCTGTTACATTTTTATTAACTTAACTTAACTTAAAATTTTTAAATAAATTTAATATTTTTTTTTAAACAGGGCGAATGCGCTAGTAAATTTAAAATTTAACTAGTTTTTTTAGTACTTTGTAATTTCTGGTCGGGAACTTTTATGACATTCATCCGGCAACACATGAAGCAATGAAAGCATCTCGAAGATCAACCATATTTGTTTTATGAGTTCGACTGTCGACCTATGCGTTGCGAAGAATTGTTATTGTTATTATACCTTATGTACTTAATCAACAAGGGATCTGTATGTACACAAACTAAACGTATCTCCAAACTGTTTTATTCTGTTCAATTAAAATAAATATTAAATCTTAATAAGTCTTAGTCTATTAGTCTGACTTACTAAGACTTAACTATTCAGACTTTTTCCGACTTAATAAGTCTTATTCACTTTTTAAGAGAAAGTAAGACTTTCAAAACTCTTATTAAAACTTTCTCAGAGAAAAATTTCCACAAGGGCGAGGATAAAATGTATGGCGCACTTAAGGCCATTTTTCCACTGTTAACCCCAGAGAGCGCTCTCACTCCACCAACTAAAGTGCTGCTTTACAAAACAGTGTTGCGTCCGATATTAACATATGCTGCTCCAGTTTGGTGCAGCGTATTAAAAACCCGCCAAAGGCACCTCGAACGACTGCAAACTAAAGTGCATCGCACCATCACGCAAGAACCACGTTTGACCACAATTGGGGCATCAAATCTTCCCCACTGACACGTAATATCACTGCCATTAGGTATGGAGACCCCGACATTATTAAGCACGGACGTATCTACAAAGACCTACCTGTGTATTTTGAAAGAAGATAGTCAATAATCACATGAATAAATATACAGGGGCGCGGAATCGACATTTTTTCGACATCTGACATTATGACATATGACCATATGTACCACCTACGTCATATATATAAGCGCGAAAAATCGGCTGCCGCTTCCTAACGCATACCCTAAAGGTGTAGCACAAATAAAGGTGTAGAGACCCATAAAAATAAAGGTGTGCCGAAGGCGACATTAGTCGCTAGACCTTTATTTCTGCACCAAATAAAGGTGTAGCGACAACAAAATACACTCCCCGGCACAAAATTCCGCCATCCCAAAATTTTGACAAAGTTTGATATTTTATAACTTTTTATTTTTCATCCGATCTTCATGATTTTTTACTAGTTTGAAGATCAATTTATTGTCATTGTTTTTTATCATTTTAATAACTTAAAATTTTTGTTTGGGCCATATATACAGGAGTAAATCAAAATGTTGTTTTTAACTTTATAACACCCTGTGGGAAAATTGAGGCGGTTAATTTATTTAAAAAATTGTTTGATGTAATTTTAGATATATTCCAAACATTTTGTTTTTGATTCATCCCATTATTTCATTTATTGTACGAAGTGAAAGTTTTTAAATGAAACGCCGATTTGAACTTTATTGGTTATTGGAAAAAAATAAACACTTTATAGTAATGACAGCTTGCAATCTTCTTGGCATTGATTGAATAAGGTTACTTATTTTTTCTTGAGGAATACCCAGATATTCTTCTCTCAGCGCCAGACGTAACTCTTGCAAAGTTTGTGGTTGTTATGGGCGACGTCGAACATCCACTATTCATCCCACAAATGTTCGATAGGGTTGAGATCCAGGATAGGGTTGAGATCCGGCCATTCCAATCTTGGAAGTCCAACCTCATCCAGATATTCGCTCACTACCCGTGCAACGTGAGGTCTAGCATTATCATGCATTAATATAAATTCGTTCCCAATGAAAGAATATTCTCAATGTAACGGTGGGCGCTTAAAGTTCCATTATCAACAAATATAAGATCGGTACGTGCTTCGCTAGAAATACCTGCCCAAACCATGACTGAACCGCCATATGATATTCGCTCTGATATGGTGCAGTCGGCATATTTTTCATTTTTGCGTCTATATACCCGCTCACGACCATCCGGCGACCTTAAACAAACCCTGGATTCATCTGTGAATATTACGTTTCCCCACTTTTCTACAGTCCAGTCAGAATGGGTTCTTGCAAATCTCAGTCGCTGTTGTCGATGCCGAGGAAGTAATTATGGACATATTGCTGGCCTCCTTGAATGACGCCCTGCTTCTGCCAATCTTCTACGTACTGGTCTTTCACTACGTACCATTTGCAAATTATTTTTTAGAGATACAGCAGTAGTTTGTCGATCTTTTAAAGAACTAACAACGACGAAGCGATCATCAGCTGTAGTAGTTAATCTCCTTCTTCCAGAGCCTTGCCGCCTAGAAAAGTTTCCCGTCTGTATATACCTATTCCAAGCATCTCGAACTGTAGACCGCGGAATTCTCAGAGTAAGAGCGATATAACTTTTACTTCGGCCATCCTCTATTAAGGCAACAATTCGACCCAAGTCTGCTTTAGTTAATACCATGATGACAACTCAAATTAATAATGTAACTGTCAAACATTCTATCACAACAATCGCCCTCGTCGATTATTTTTTAATATCTGGACCAATACAGTAAAATTTTAAGCGTTTCATTAAAAAACTTGCAGCTCGTACAAGAAATGCAATAATGGAATGAATTAAAAAACAAAATGTTTGGAATACATCTAAGATTATATCAAACAGTTTGTAAAAAAATTAACGGCCTCAATTTTCCCACAGGGTGTTTTAAAATTATGACAAAAAACAACATTTATTTACCCCTGTATAATATCGCATAAACAAAAATTGTTAGTTATTAAAATGATAAAAAAACAATAACAATAAATGTATCTACAAACTGGTAGAAAAATTAAGAAAATCGGATAAAAAATAAAAAAGTTATAAAACATCAAACTTGGCCAAACTTTTAGGGTGGCGGAATTTTATGTGGCAACATCATTCACCCCACCTTTAACTTTAATAAAGGTGCAGCGACAGCGCCTGTCGGCACCAAACCTTTATCTTTAAATAAAGGTGTGGTGACTGCACAAATAAAGGTGTAGCGACTGAAGATAAGTTTGTTCAATACACCTTTATTTTTCAAATAAAGTTATGACGACGGCGATATATATATATATATATATATATATATATTAGACTGGTTCAAAAAAATCGTATATTTTTTTTTCTTCAAAGCCCGCATTAAAATATATTCCTAGTAGTAAAAAAAGAAGCCTGTAAAAATTATAGCTCTTAATATTAATATTTAGAGGTCGCTCATCGTGAATTTCTATTTTACGTTTAAATAACACAGGAATTCTTTTTTCTTAACTTTGAAATTTTATAACTCGTTTTTGAGTGAACGTATTGGAATGAACTCTATATATTTTTAAAGAAAATTGAACGTTCTACAAAAAATGTCTCTTATAATTTTTTCGTAAATTCACTCCTTTAATAGTTATCCAAGGTTGAAATTATTCCAATATGTCCACTCAAAAAAAAAAGTTATAAAATTAAAAGTTAAAAAAAATTCCTGTGTTATTTAAACGTTACATTTATTATATGTCTAATTTCAACCTTGAATAATTATTAAAGGAGTGAATTTACGAAAAAATTATAAGAGACATTTTTTGTAGAACGTTTAATTTTATTCAAAAATATATAGAGTTCATTCCAATATGTTCACTCAAAAACGAGTTATAAAATTTCAAAGTTAAGAAAAAAGAATTCCTGTGTTATTTAAACGTAAAATAGAAATTCACGATGAGCGACCTCTAAATATTAATATTAAGAGCTACAATTTTCAGAGGCTTCTTTTTTCACTACTAGGAAGATATTTCAATGCGGGCTTTGAAGAAAAAAAATATTCGATTTTTTTGAACCAGTCTAATATATATATATATATATAGGGTGTCCCATAATTAACGTGCAACAGCAGATTCTACGTACAAAAATAAGAAAAAAATTCCTATAAACATAGGTCTAGAAATTCTTCCTAAGGAAGCCCCCGAAAGAGGAGCCCCTGAAGATGGTTTTTATTTATTTCTCCAAAACCGTTCAAGATTCAAACGTAAAATTTTGGGAATTGATCAAACTTTGTATGACCAATAAGGAGATAAAAATTGGAGTTGAAGTCAAAACGAAATTCTTGTCAAATTTAACATTGAATAACTTTTGATGGAGTGAATTTAGCCAAAAATGTTAGAAGAATTTTTTTGTAGAGCATTTGATTTCCCATAAGAATTTCATCGGTTTTTTTCTGGGTACTGATTTTTATATGAATTACAAAATTCCAAAGTTAAAAGATCAAAATGTAAAACTATACCAATGTTTAGGGCATGATTTTAAGGAAACGGTTCATCTGACAAAAAATTTCATTTAACTTTTTTTGTACGGAATTTAATTTTCTTAAAAAAATATTTTCAAGTAAATTTTGTTAAACTCAATGGTTTGGGAGTTCTGAGACAAAAACTTGATGAGGGAAAAAAAAAATTAAAATTGCGATGCTAGACCTCTTAATATTAATATTATGGACTCAAACTTTTACAATATTTTTTTTTGTCGCCCTAAACCATATTTTCGATATACTTTTCAAAAAAAAAAAAATAGTTGATTTTTTTGGCCCAGTCTAATATATACAAGGTGTCCCTAAACTTAGTGGCATAAATTTAGGAGCAGATTAAGCAAGTCAAAATAAGACGAAAACCTAAATAAATATTTTTCCTAATTAATTATGTTTCCAAGATACAGGGTGATAAAGTGTTACCTATCATATCAGTTTTTTTAATATAACTTCTACTCTGGTAGTCTTGGAAACGTGATATTTTGCGAACAGTCACTTACTACCAAAACACATATTCACACATAATTTCAATTGTTTGAGTGAACACAGTGTCGTAGAAACGGGGGTTGCTTTAAGCTTATTGTCCCATATAAACTTTGAGGTTAGGTTTTTATAACATTTGATACAATTTTTCGATTACACAGTTCGTCTACCATTAAAAAGGTGTACCTCTCAAACTTCGATAAAATAAACCGTTTCCGAGATATTCGAGATTACAATAATTGTTATATCGCATTATTTAAAAGGATTAAAAGGTATATGATAACAAATTTTATTTTTTAATTGAAAAAACTAAAAAACGGCATTCCATGAGCCTCGAGACTTTTTGCCCTGACCGTCACATTAAAAAAATTGTAGTTTTTTCAATTAAAAATTTGTTATCATATACCTTTTAGTCCTTTAATGCGATATAACAATTATAGTAATCTCGGATATCTCGGAAACGGTTTATTTTATCGAAGTTTGAGAGGTATACCTTTTTAATAGTAGACGAACTGAGTAATCGAAAAAATGCATCAAATGGTATAAAAACCTAACCTCAAAGTTTGTATGGGACAATAAGCTTAAGCAACCCCTGTTTCTACGACACTGCGTTCACTCGAACAATTGTTATTATGTGTGAATATGTATTTTGGTAGTAAGTGACTGTTCTCAAAATATCACCTTTCCACGTCTACCATAGTGGAAGTTATATTAAAAAAACTGATATGATAAGTAAACTTTATCACCCTGTATCTTTTAAACATACCTAATTAGGAAAAATATTTATTTAGATTTTCGTCTTATTTTGACTTGCTTAATCTGCTCCCAAATTTATGCCACTAAGTTTAGGGACACCTTGTATAATAATATATATATATATTGAACCGTCTTATTTTTTGGACATCTATCTATCCTAAAAGTTTGTCGTCTTGCCTTAAAAGAGAGATGCTGCCTTTAAATTGAGAAATTGGGAACATTTGCGCATGTGCCTCACAAATCCATCCAATAAGCATTGAAAACTTGCTTCCAACCTAAGATAAAATATATGCCAGGGGTGTGGTCAGTAATTTATTTATATACGAGCTATACATTTTTTGTCTTTAAACTTTTTGTCCGACCGAGATAAAACGATTTATTTTATCTTTAAAAAGTGTGTAAAGGGCCGGAAATTTAGATTTTTTCGATGTCAGATGCAATCCAATTGTCAAATTGCAAAAGTGTAAATTCCCGAAACTCATTTTCTAATCTTAAATACTAATTGGTTAGCAAAATAAGGCAACAGGATGGTTAACACGTGCCAAATTTGCCAAAATCCTTTTTCAGACTTAAGTAAAACACATTTATGACGGTTACATTGCGGTACAGTTGTATTCATTAAAAAAGCGTACAAGAATTAGAATGAGAGAAAACTGTCAACATTATTGCGTAAAACCGGCTTTCCACTGACTTAAGTCACTATAACTCACAGTAGAAAATAAAAATGCCTCGTCAGTTTAAAAGGCTCAAATAGTATCAAGAATCTAAGAAGAATGGTCAATTCGTACCGTGGTATAATAGAAATAAAAAATCTATATTAAAAATTAATAATTTTGGTAATATTATTTAATTAACCTACGACGCCAATGCTCTTTATAACCTATAGTAATTATTTTAATGACTTATGTCAGTGATAAGCCGGTTTTAAGCAATAATATTATTTTGACAGTTTTCTCTCATTCTAATTCTTGTACGCTTTTTTATTGAATACAACTGTACAACACAGGACTTGTCTTTTTCGCGTGTTCGGTTTGTCTTTAGTCTTATTTTACATAAAAAATAGATAGCACCGAATAAACTAAAAAAATGCACAAATCTTCAAATTCAAAAATTAACTTACCTTTTTACTTAGATGGTCAAATGATGAAGAACAGCTACACTCATGTGTGTTTCTTAGAGGTTTCCAGTCAATAGCAACCGACTCAAATCTCTTGGTTAACTCTTCACTGGAAACTTCTTGGGAGGCGGCACTTTCGCTTTCTTCCTTGTTGGTATTTTGTAGCGGATGATCGTGATCAGCTGATTCTCTTTGGGTTTTTTCGTATAGAAGTTTGTTGTCTAAGTAGACGTTATTGCACAATTGTTCCTTACTAATTTTGTTTTTTTTCTTTTCTTTACTGCCCGTGATAAGCGATTTTACTGAATAAATGTGCTAAAAAATAGGTGTTATAATGTTGGTATTAAGTTAAACTTGTGTATGTGCATACCTTTGTTAAATATTTTATATGATCGTCTAGGGAAAAGCTGTGGTCTCTGGTTGCTAGTAAAAGATCAGCTTGCGGCTCTCTAGGGTGAACCCCACTTTCAAATCTACAGTACATTCCCCTCCAAAATCTATTCAAAGAAAATTTATATATTTCTTAACCATCAACACCAGAGATATAAAATAATGGAAATTTCTGAACATAACTTAAAAAAACAGATTTTTATGAACATATTATGTCCTAAAATGCTTCCTTATTGATATACATGGTGTTTAGGTTAAATTAAAAAAAATGCCCGAATATAATTTTGCCTTGCACATTAATTATTTTTACATTCTGTATTTATAAAGAAACATACTTTTTCATAAATTGGTTTAGAAATTGCTTCTGGAAAACTTACTTAATATTTTGCGGACTTAAATTTGGTATTAATATTTTGTCTTTGGAATCCTCTTCATACAATGGGTTAATATATTCACTTAAATGCTTAGCCATGTAGCCCCACAAAGAAAACGTTCTATCATTCAATCTAAAACATTTTTTTTGTAAAAATATTAAATAAAAAATAATGTCCGGATTCTTACCTTAAATCTAATCTATCTTTTTCACAGTTGCCAATAAATGTGCCAAATTGGCAGGAATGCAGATGATCGTGTAATGTTAACAAAAACGACTCATTAAACTGAAATGAGCATGGAAATTGTTGCATCAGTTGCCAAGTCGCGTCCAGAAGTTGCGTAAAAATTGGAGATATCTCCTTGCTGTCCGTTTGAATGTGGCCACAACGCTCTGAGAATTTGTGACCAAATGCCAACCAATCTTTTTCAACTAATGACTAAAAAATAAAATTATAAAACAAATTAGTGTTTCCGAAAAATGTACCCAAACAAGTGATTGGGTCAATTTCTGAGTCAATTTAATTGACCCAATACATTTGGCAGAAGATTGCCCCATTATGGCACAATAGTGTGATATCATTATTGACAGATTGATTAATTCAATTAATTGTATAATTATTGCTCAAACTTTGGGTGTTTTCCTTTAAACAAACATTGACCATTGGCCATTGTTTGCACAATTTAATTGTCCAATTACCAGGCAAGTGTGGAGCAATTTTATTGAGTACCCATAGGTATAGGGTATAGGTAAGTATATACTTAATTAATTATAAATTTATTTTATCGTATTTATATAATATAAACGTAAGGCATTACATAAGAAACATTATTCTTAAAAGCATCGTTCAGTAGGGGCGTGTAAATTATAATTCAAGGGCAAAATTAATTAAAAATTTTGAAAAATCACACAGCTATTGTCATTCACAGATTATAAAGGTTGGCATTAATATCAACATGCAGTGACAGCGACAGTTTATTACACCGCGATCCCAAAAATTCCGGGATAAAAGTCCCAATCCCGGGATCTTTGTAATAAGTTACAAAGAATAAAATATACCTTATTATGGAATAATTATTTTATTATTTCCCGAATATTGCCGCAGGTGAAAATGGAAAGGCTGAACGCAAAAATTAAACATCAATTGGAAAAACTTCTTAGATAGAATTAAAAAAATAGCGATGACGAGGAGGTTTCGATGGCGGACATTACACAAGGAGAGGGAGAAATCTTCCGAAGTTTTACAGCCTCCAATGAAACTCATCATTGATTAAAGAAATTGAATTACTTGTTAATGAGGGTAAACGTGGGTACAATCTACAACTTGACTACAAATTCTTGAAAACCATTCCTCAGCCATTCCACGCTACCCGGGAATTTTTGTAGCGTCCGTTACAATCAAAAATTGTGAGTAAAACTACCGTAATTATTATGCTTATAAGTTTAAGCCTAATAGACCAGGGACGATAATTTTTGAAACCAAAAAAAATAACAGTAGGATGAAACCCATTGGAAAAGGAGAAGAATATAATAAAAATGAAAGGAAAAATAAATTACGGGCGATCTGACTTCGGGAAGTGGGAGGGGGGGGGGGTTTAAGGGTAAAAAATGGTTTATCTCGATTTCCGGCAAAACTACAAGTCCTATGGAAAAAAGTTAAATGGCAAAGTTGTAGGTAATAAAAGGATCTACAACTTTTGTAATTACAATTTTTTTACATAACCTCAAAATTTATGTGAAAAATTCAAAAAACCAAGTTTTTGGTTTTTTATTTTTATCTTTTTAAAAAAAAAAATTTTTTCCACGAAATTTGGTGAAAACTTATCTTTTTATGTCCCAAATACACTGTAATTTATTTGATTTGAAATATTTATTATTTCGCCTTATTTTGACTTAATATCAAAAAAGCACCCTAATTTTCAATCGAACATTCTCGCGTCAAAATATCAGCTTTTTTCAAAAAGTCGGTGTGCTTTTTGTTCGTTGAAATCTCTACTTTCTGATGGTGTAAATATACATTACTATGGTAAATGTTCTCAGAAAATGCAAAAAATATTATAATAGATCTTTTTATTACCTACAACTTTGACATTTAACTTTTTTCCATAGGACTTGTAGTTTTGCCGGAAATCGAGATAAACCATTTTTTACCCTTAAACCCCCCCCTCCCACTTCCCGAAGTCAGATCGCCCGTAATTTATTTTTCCTTTAATTTTTATTATATTCCCCTCCTTTTCCAATGGGTTTCATCCTACTGTTATTTTTTTTCTCTTTTTACCATTTTTAAAGGCTTCTGCACTGGTCTATAATTATTACAAGCATAATAAAAATGTTTGCAATATTAACTATTGTAACAGTATTTCATTTAATTACGGTAGCTTTTAATCAAAATTTTTAATTGTAACGGACGCTACAAAAATTCCCGAGTAGAGTGGAATGGCTGTCCTACAACTAGTGTAAAGTCCGAAAGATCGTTAATTTTAAATTATATTTTGTAAAACTGTTAAGATTTATATGTTTGTTCGTTTATTTTAAATTTAAAATTAAAGATTTATATTTTTATCGGGACTGATCCCGGGATTTTTATTATTTATTTAATAAACCCAAAAAGAATACAGGATTCCATAATAGGTACATATCACAGAAAATATGAGTATAAAATATAAATATAGAATATAAATTATTAACATAGAATATAAAAAAATTATAAAATATACAATACAAAAATAGCGTGCAAATAATATGATCATGTTCTTATATTAATATAATACTGTTTAACACATGAAGAAAAAGCTTTCAGAGTGTGCTGTGTTTTTATGTTCTGGAAGATCATTAAACCATTTTAAGTTTAAGGTTACTCTTGTTATTCCAGTTCTTGTAGACATATTTTTTAAATGGTATTGTGAGTTGTTTCTTGTAAAATATTCGGATATCACAGTTTCTTGTTAATTCTACATTCGTACTAATTAAATTATTTTTAATTTTGTATATTATTTTGACACTATTCATTTTAATTAACTCACTTATATTTAAAATGTTTAGTTCATTATACAGGTCATTTATACATATTCTAGGTGGTTTGTTGAATAACAGCTCTAAAATTTTATTTTGAGTGGTTTGTAGAGTTTTTATATCCTTTTGTCTTGCGAGTTTATGTACGCATTATATACAAGATATTTTGTTTAATAACTTGAAGTTCCTACGAAGATAATTGCTTATTGTTGATATTTTGGTTTTTAGTTTGTTCACATGGTCACTAAAATTTAGAGAGCTGTCTAGGGTTAGGCCAAGATACTTTGCTTTTTGTACTTTTTCGAGTTCTGCGTTATTTAAAACTAGGGTATAATTATCACATTTTGCTTTTTGTTTGAAGACTAGATATTTACATTTGTCTTCGTTGAGTTTTATATTACTATCTTTGGTCCACTCACTAATGGTAAATAGGTCACTTTGTGCTTTTTCGAAAATTTCTTGTTCATTTCCCGAATAGAAAAGACCCGTGTCATTAGCAAAGAGTACCATATTACCCTTTATATCACATTCAGTCAGATCATTTATATAAATTAGAAAAAGTAATGGTCCCAGTACTGACCCTTGCGGGACTCCAAATCGGATTTTTTCCAAGTCACTTTTCTTGTCTCCAATAGTTGTATACTGCCCACGTTTAGTGAAATAGCTAGTGAATATTTTAAGTGCTCTATCATCTATTCCAAGGGTCTCGAGTTTTTTCATCAGAATATCCGGATCCACAACGTCAAAGGCCTTGCATAAGTCTAGAAGCACAGCCATTACTACCTTTTCCTATCTAGGTTTTTATATATAAATTCAGTTAGGTTGATGATTGCGGTTTGAGTGCTTCTTTTCTTTTGACAGCCATTCTGTTGAGTACTCAGAAATTTAATTTTTTCCAGGAAATTTAGTAGTCTCTTGTGCAATACTATCTCAAAAAATTTTCGAGAAGACTTCCTTTTTTGTGAGCTGGGATCACACGAGCAATTTTTAACATGTCGTGGAATGTTCCTTGTTTGAGGTGTGTATTTATCATTATTGTAATTACTGGTGCCAGAGTGTTCACTAATTTTTTAACAACAATAGATTTTATTCCATCATGCCCTGGACTAGAATTCGTTTTTAGGTTTTTTACTATTGATGTTATTTCAGTCTCTGTTGTGTCTTGCAGATAAATCGATTGGTCAGAGTTATATTTAAGTGTGCATTTTTTATTTTTTGCAGGTTTAATGATGGATATAAAGTATTTACGTGCTTCATTAGCTATTTGTTCTTGATCAGTAATCTCTTGATTATTAACTATTATTTTTGAGCAATCTGTTCTAATATTATTTTCTCCTACTAAATCCTTAATTAGAGTTCACTGTTTTTTGGGTATCCCATTAGAGTTATCCAACCCTCTCAGTGTGTCTTATAAGTTTTTTTAAATCTTGTTGTAATTTTTTGAATTCTCTTGCATAATCTACGTTCCTTGGAAATAACTTGGTTTTTATATACATTTTATCCCTTTCTTTTACCTTTTCTTTTACTTTATCTGTGTACCAGCTTTCTTTTGTAGATTTAGTAAAAGTTCTTATTTTAGATGTGGTATTCTCCTGTATTTTGTTATTGAGCACCTTAATAAGTTCTTCAAAATTATATATTCCTACAGTCTGAATGTAGTTAGACAAACTTTTATCTAATTTTTGATAGTTTACTATTTTGGATTTATACGTTTATTTTTCTTTCACTGGCCAGATAATTTTTGCATCAAAATCAAATGATATCATTTTATGATCTGAATAATGTTGATTAAGTAATTTAAGAGGCCCTGATAGGGGTAAGTCTGTAATAACATGATCGATTACTGTTTTTGTTCCTTTTACTATATCTATTCCGGGCATTTTTTTCAGATAATTTATGAGTATGAGTGAGTATGAGTATGGGAACGTATGGCAGGCCCCAGATATATTGTCATCCTCTAATCTCCCGGGGCTATTTTACCCCCTTTCCGTTCTCCTGCATATCCCGCCAAATCACAACATTACCTGTGTTTGTTGGATCCGAAGTTTTACGCCGGCTGGTAGTTCCACCCTAGGAGGTCGTGGATGACAGTGTCAAAGGTTAAGGCCGCTCCCGGATTTTTGTCAGCCGGGTCGGGCCATACGTCCAGTTTAGGAAGGGTTTTTGGAGGAAATTGAACTGACCCAAAACTAAAGGCGTATTCATGCTCACTTAAAATAAGAATAAGAAATAAGAATAAGAATAAGAAATAAGAAATAAGGAATAAGAAATAAGATCGCGATTGATCGTTCATGCTGATAACATAAGAAATAAAAAATGTTGTCACACAATAATATTCTATTATAATGGATTATATTGGCTATAAACGTAAACAATCGACAGCGACACTCAACGCGATTTCCAACACTATGGCTCCATGGCCAGCACATAAAACCCATCAAAATAATTCACAGACCCATTTTGGTCCTTTGCGCAGTTTTATACGCAAGAATAAGAACCAAAGTTAAAATTTGTTAATCTTTATTCTTATTTCTTATTCCTTATTTTCATGAGCATGAACGCAACCATTACTTTACACAGTTTTAACTTTTTATCTTATTTCTTATTTCTTATTTTAGTGAGCATGAATGCGTACAATCCGGAATCCTCCTCAACCTAGGCCTAAGTAAACCCATTCAATTGGTATTCGTGAATGGGGGTGGGTATGTTAGTTCTTTGCTTACTCCGGCTACCAACCTTGTATACTCTTTATTTATTTTATTGCTAAATTCGTGTTTATACCGTTTTCATTTAATTTATATCTTTGCATTCTTACTTTTTTAAATTGAATTTAAAAATATAAATATTAATATACAAAATCGATAAAGCCGGCCCTGTAGTGTATGTGGTGGAATGCCACCATATGGTCTGCATTGGCTATTGGTCGTTCTTCTTTCTTCTGTGCTGTTCTTGTATTTTTGAGCCGGGGTGTTAGTACGCTGCTAGAACCTGTCCTGGTTGGTGAACTATTTATTTTGTTGTTAAATTGGTGTTTATACCGTTTATTATTATTTAATTTGTGTCTTTGCGTTCTTACTTTTTTTTCCAAATTTAATTTAAAACTAAATTAATACAAAATAAATAAATCCTGTGGTGCATCGCATTAAAATCTGAAATACGGCCCCAGTGTCAGGCGTGTAACGTATGCTTCAATAGATGGTTTATTTACGTTATTTGCGTGGGCGCTTTGTTTATTTACCTTCGCCATCCTTCAAGCTTTGCCTTGTGGCTGAGCTGCAAGTTGCGTATATTATACAATATATATAATACAATAATATAATATTGCGACGTTCCTGCTTGATCCCCTTTTCACACACGTACGCTGTTTTCGGCAATGGTTAATTGTTGCCAGGTTTTTTTTTACAGATTTGCGTATTAGGTCATGCAATAATACTTATCAGAGTCTGCTGGTGATGGTGATGATCCCTTTCGCTCTTTGTTAAACTTTTTTTTTTCTTTAAATAGGTGATTCCTTGACCTGTCCCCTGTCACTTTATTACTTCGTATCCGCACGAACCTCACTCCTATGTTCACCGTTGAGAGATTGCCTTTTGAGGAATTATTTAATGTTTCTATTAACCCCTCGGAGAACAGGTACCCTGATTTCACTTTACTCGACTACACTGTATATAATAGTTGTTTCTTTAAGAATTTTATTGTGGATCGGCACTGAGCGCTCGAACTACACATCCACTCGCTTCGCCGGTATCGATAGTACTGCATTTTTTTCAGATAATTTATTTAGAATTTTAATTCCATTCTCACGAAGTAATTGCATATATAGTATTTTATCTTTATACCGATAAGAGTTTGATTTTTTTGCAGTAGATTTATATTAAAGTCACCCATCATGAGGAGATTTTTATTTTCATTAAATGTTTTGTCCAGCTGTTTTAGAAAATTTTCAGTTTTCGATTTGTGTCTTTTATAAACAGCTCCTATCATGAGGAGATTTTTATTTTCATTAAATGTTTTGTCCAGCTGTTTTCAGTTTTCGATTTGTGTCTTTTATAAACAGCTCCTATTTTAAGATTAAGGTTATTAATTTTATCTACAAGGATGTTATTTTCTTTGCACTCATTATGGACAAGATCTATATCTATCTATATATATTAGGCCTCATCCTCATAGAGCCATGTTTCTGATAGAAATAAGAAGTCTGGTTTATGTTGTTGAAGTTGAAGAATATTAAGATAGATTACTGATTAGTTTACTTTGCCCCGAAAGTCCCGGGATTGGAAATATGGCTCGGTATTGACACCCCTATTCTGGATGTATGAAAATATCGAGTTAATCTATAAAAGATCTATAAAATTTAAGCAATAAATATAATTTTGGTAATGTTCAAGAATTTTACTGTTTTTATTTGCCAAAATACATAATTTGATTATAAAAATATTGAAATTCATACAAACTGCCCAAAGATTGGCCAATTATTGGATGGTTATGTTGCTCAATTAAATTGCGTCAACATTGGCCAATTCTTTCACAATTTTTGTGTGCTGGGTAGAACTTAATTATTTTGAGAAAACTGGTCTTGATTTATACAGTTTTTAGTAACAATAGGCCACCATGCTTCGCTCAAAATGTCGATTTAACAACAATAAAAAGTGGATTTGTTTTAAATAAATTTCTTACCTGATATCCTGTAAGAGTTCTATAAAACGGGTCAACTAATAAAGAAGACAATGAGCACACTTGAGCGGTTCTGTCCCAACCATCTGAGCAATGCACAACCACACTAATCCCTTCTTCCAAAGCCTCAGCTATAAATTGGGAAGTGTCCAAAATGGATTTTATGTGTCTTAACCAACTACTGGACTCTAAGCCACTTAAAAAGCTGTTCATTGTCGGATTTCTTTGTTCGCAAGCTGCAAATATCATGGAATTTTATATTATAGATCAGGCGGACAAAGCTAATATTATAAAAAGAAGTTCATTTTCGGATTTATTTATTCGCAAGCTGCAAATATCATGAAAATGTACATTATAGAACAGGCGAAGAAAGCTAATATTATTGCCAATCATACATTTCACTGTAGATTGTTTGCGAGGAAATTAATAAGCTTTCGCCGCCGGGTTTTATTTACTTTTTTTTCAAGCATTCAATTTATCCCTGTGTGTGTGTGTGTATCCCGATGCGGGACTTAAGTTCGATCCCGATTAATTTTACAATTTCATTTAATTGTTACAATAAAACTAAAAAAACACCCAACAACACTTTTTGACAAAATACTATTATAGTCCTTTTAATTAAATACATTTAATTAAATAATATATTATATTACGATAATACCGTAGCAAAATGATTATGAGGAAGGGTATATGTTGGGTTTTGGCAATTAAATCTTATTTTTTATTTTATAAATATCAAGTAGTACTTATTTTTATTGTCATAGTAAAAAAATAACAAATAAAAACAGTTTGTTAATTTGCTGTAATTAAAACTTTTAATAATAAAAGTTGGAATCGGATATATAAAAGTATTATTTCAAGTTCCACGTTCCAACTAAAGTCTTCAGTATATAATCTAAAATATTAATGCAAGTGTCGAACCCGGTACCTTTTGCATGCATTGCGAGCGGCATAATACCAATGTTATAAGGCTATAACCGATTCACTGTAAGTCCCGCCTCGGGACACAACGTTAATTATATTTCTTTAAGATTCTGTCACATCATGCAACGAAGACTATTGTAACTCAGTTTTGATTGTAGACTAGAGTAACTCAACGTAATATAGTTTTTTCCTGTAGGAATGTGGATTATTACACTTACTATACAGGGAAGTTGTTCACTGGTTGCCTATCGTTTCATGTCTGAGTTACTGTAATCTTCCACCAAATAGAGCTTGAAAAAATCTGTTGATGCCATATAGTAAGTCAAAACCCACGTTTTTTGAGTTACTATAGTCTTCGTTGCATGGGTCGATATTTAGGCTAGGGCATAGTGAAATAAACACTCTATGAGTTAGATTCAACTGAGATGATATGTTAGCTTCATTTTTCATATTGACTCTCATAAGCCTATATAAAAAGACTTTAATACTGGTTTTTTTTATTATAAAACTCGGTACAAAAATGAAAATATTTCCTCGTAAGTTCATCAAGATCGGAGCACTAGAACTAAAGTTACGGCAACTTTTCAAAAAGTATTTTTATTTATTGATATTTACACGATTTTGAGCCTTGCAATAGAGAGTGGCAACTGATATCGGCCGATATCGGCTGCCGATAATCGGCAAAGGATATCGGGCCGCAACGAAAAGCGTTGCGTATTGCGGCCCGATATTCTTTGGCGATATCAGCTGAATTGCGGCCGATTTTTTTGAACGGGTACCTTTGATATACCATGATACCATAATTGTACCGTAATATGGTCATCTTTCTCAATTCTACTGAAAATAACAGATACCTTACCTCAATTTTAAGTGTTAAAAAATTTAAAAAGAAGGGAGTGATGGGAATGAGAAAAAAGGGCTACTTCCCAGAGCTGTCAGAAAAAAGTATCTTAGTTACTTTAGAGTAACTTAGTTACTTTAAAGTATCTAAGTTACTGTATCTTAGTTCCTTTATTTTTTTAACAAAAAGTATCTAGTATCTTAGATACTTTTTAAAAGGAACTGTATCTTGTAACTTAAAAAAGTATCTTAGATACCGAAAAGTATCTTAGATACCGAAAAGTATCTTATTACATAATATACAAAGTAACTAAAAAAGTATCTTATTAAGTATCTTAAAAAGTAACTTAAGATAAGTATTTAAGTTCCTTTTTTTAAAGAGTAACTAGATACCCAAAGTAACTTCGGATACTTTTTCAAAAAGTAACTTATCTTGTATCTAGATACTTTTTAAAAGTATCTTTGACAGCTCTGCTACTTCCTAACTTTCTTACTTCCGAGGAAGAGGATACCCTTCTCGTATTTATTACTATTTGGTGTCAAAATCAAATCAGAGTATTGTTATGTTTACAATTTTTTTTTCTTAGTATGCACATTAGTAGCATTTATAGTGGTTAAAACGTGTTGGCCACTTAAACTTGGAACTGTAAAGTGTATGGCCAAAAACGGTTCTATTACGTGGAAGTGAATAATATGGGGAAAACTTTTTTAGTGTCAGTTAAGTTCCAACAATGTTCTTGAATTTCATAGACACGTTTATACCACGTTGTGATTACGTATTGTACCTCCACGTTATAGTAACGTAATCACAACGTGGTATAATAGTGGCCAAAACTTAATTGTAACTTTACTACTCTTTACATTCTATCCCTGTCTTTTTCTAGCATATTATTTATCTTATTATCTTTGCTTTATCTGACTGGATATTAAACACTGAATAATAAAATTATAATATTGTAAGAATACAACTTGCAAATAACAACTAAAATTAAAATAATCCAAAGACATAAAATTACCATGAATTAAATTTTACTGTCAAACATGGGTTTTATAGCTTGAATTATAAGCACGCTCCGATGAAATATGTGGTAATAAAAAAGAATATAAAAATCTATAAACTCACCTGAAACCAATAAATATGTATTAACGTGTTAAATTTGGTGCGGTAATAACCAGAATTATTTGTTTAAAACAACACATTTATTTTTCTACAATATATATTATTTGTAAACATATCTGCTTTTGAGGAAGGGAACTTTAAAGTGGTAATCATATAAGAAACGTGAAAATCACTTAAGCAAATAGCAAGAACGTGGCAATCACCACAATTATATAATCAAGTTTTGCCACATTCAAGGTTTGGGAAAAGTTCCGAAAATGTTGCCAAAACTAATATACCCACTTAACTACTACTACCACTTCAAAGTAATACTTAAGTGATGTGATTTGGTTGCCGTTACTATTCATAATCCACTTTAAAGTTTAGACAACTTTTACGTACGTGGTTGCAAAAGTGGCCATAACGTTTCAGATACCAGACTAATACACTAAAAAGTTATAAAACTATGAAGTATAATCTGCTGGTGCAAATCACATGATTACAACTATGCTAATATAATATGGAGATATTTCAATTGTATCATGGCAGATTTAGTTATTTTAACGTTATTGCCACTCATTTGAAGTGGCGATATCAGTTTTCGTTACTATAATGCTACTTGGGGTATGTAAAAAATTTAAATAAATAAGTATAATTTGTCTTAAAGTACCTATTTGAATTGCAAATAAACAAGTGTACTACAATTTTTAATTTGAGGTTGGTTCGTTTAAATAAAATTATGATTAGATACTTTAAAATAACAATTCCAAGCTACAATTTTAGCCCCTTAAGTTAAACACAGGTAAACATTTTTTATTTTTTAGTTTTAAAAATCTAGACAGTTTTTCCTATTTATTTTCATATTAATGGCAAAAGTGAATTATTTTATTATTTTTAATATACTTACTTTCTGTTACTTTAGAAAGGCTGTTCCTCATAGCATGGATATTTTCGACGCCAAGAAAATGAAATTTGATATTCTCATAAAATGCCTCATTTTCATAGCCCTTTCCGGCGGCTCTATTAGCCATTGCATTAATCTTAAATTAATTTTAATTAATAATTAAATCCAAATAATTAAACAACCGTCTATACCTTTGGTCTTGTATCAACCACATACATAAACGTTGCGTTCGGATTAGTTTTTAATACGTGATTCAACATTTTCTCGTCTTCCAAGCAACGTGCGCTGAATCCTGATAACGGTTGGCTGCATCTGCTAATGCTGGCTTTGTTGTAGTGCAAATATGACAATACTGGCAGGCGGCCTTTCGATCTAAAGCGAGAACTGCCGATTAGAGTCGATGTGCTTGCCGAAGCCGGCACGTATAGATGCCTGGGATACGTGTCGCACAACTGAAAAACGTTTTAATTTAAAACATAATAATATTATAATATGGGATTACTGCAAAAACTGGATTTAAATGCATTAATCTTAACCCTGGATTGCTACACTTATTTTCCAAACTTAATCTGCTACATGGGGTACAGTTGTACCCCAAATAAAAAATAAGATAATACCTTATTTTTTATTTGGGGTACAACTGTATTATATATGGCTTTAAAAAATACATGTTTACATAACACAACAACAATATTAAATATGGTTTTAAATGTTTATTTTCTTTACAAAAATATTTTATTTTATTACTCGGCACAAGTTGGACATATTTTCTTTTGGTGCCATTTCTTGCGTGTCCTTGAAAAATATTTTTTTTAAAAACAACATAATTTATGAAACTATAATAATAATTTTAATAATTTTGAAGAAATGTATACTTACAAGAAAAAACAAGTTTTATTTATTTATTATTTTATGCTGCACTGGGTTACACCCGTACATCTTATATCAAATATCTCAAAAATGAAAAATACACCGCAAGTTATCAATATCACACATGAACTGCCATAACCTAGGATGAAACTACTCAGGAGGCCACGACCGCAGCTCCATCTATTTCCGATTGGCGGGATTTTTAAATAAGGCTGGGGTACAACTGTACCCCAAGTAGAATTCCAGGGTTACTAGTTTCGATTCGAAAAATATTATTTGGTCACTTTTTACTATAAAAAAGTTACAGGCATTTGATTTGGTTAAAAAATTCAAGAACAATATTATTAAAAAGCAAAATATATTAACTCAAAAAACATTTTACAAGAGCAAAAAACAATTAAATCAGATAGTTCATTACTTTAAAAAATTCCGGTTTCTGATATTCTGACGCGGTTGTTTTTTTTTATGACTGGTAGCCTGCTGAAAAACATGAACGAAATGTATGTACAGCCGAACCAATTAGAAGGTTGCATTTTTGGTCTCGTGTGGGTTAACCCGAGATCTGGCGAAACCAAACGAATAACCTGCCGACAAGGTCGGCTGATTTTATTGCGTTGAACCATGGACAATGCCTATGCGCTGAACTTCATTATTTAACTTAATTATAATCCAGTCCCAAAAAATAGGTAAAATAGAAAACTCACTCTTTTTTATCTAACCATATATTTGTCTACCCATCCAAAAATTTCATCCGCGGATGTAGCCGACATCCGCGGATGTAAGCCTGTTTTGTCCGGACGGAAACAGGCAATTGTGGATAAAACCGAAGCAATGTAGACGAAATATAACTACAGTCAGGCATAATCATATTATTGTGGATGATTGACGGTAATGCAATAATCGGATGAAAAATAGGTAAAACGGGACGTTCGCGGATATAGCAAAGCGGGCATAACTCAGGTATAGGAAGATTTTTATCTGCTTTCGTCCGGTTTTAAATCTGTCAATTGGCCGCTCATGCCTGTTGTTTTCAGCAGGGTAATATTAAATTAAATTTTAATGTCAATATTATTAACTTTGTTATGATATTTTCGAGAATATTTTAAATAAACTTATTAAAAAAATATAATTTTTTTTTGTATATACTAAAGATGAAACAGATATACAGTAACTATCAGGTATCCGGCCTATCCGACCTTATCACGACTGCCTTTTATAAAAATTAATATTTTTGCTAAAACATGCCTGTAAAGGCCCAGTACAAGGAAAGTTTGGCTAAAAGTGCCATTATTAAGCCATGAAACTATGTAAGGGCCCATTACATAATCAGACTATGTGTTTGCTGGGAATCTACAAATTTTAATGGAAATATTTTAAATTTTTTATAAACAAATACATTTTGTATTAAGAATTTAAAATTTATTTCTTTCTTATTAGAAATAAAGGAGAATTGACAAAACATAAACTATGTTCAATTCGTAAAAATTTTTTTAACGGCTTGAAACAATTGTGTTTACGAATAGAACATGGTTTAAACTAAACATATGTTATGTGGATTGTGGTTTAAACTAAACTAAAATTATGTAAAACAGTGTGTCCGAAAAGGTTTTTACGTTTATGTTAATAAAAACATTTTTAACTATAAAATGAACTACAAACTGTGGTCCGTCGAGGTTTTCAGTTTTTTTTACCGTTTTTTACATTTTATGATTTTTTTTCAAACAGTATCATATACTTTCTTTTATTAATCCAATCAAGCAAACAATTAGATTTATTTAATAAAAATATATAGCTAACTTTCTTGAATATTTAAACCTCTTTAGATTTGAATTTGTACAAAAAACTTAAAACATCTGGATGAGGATTTTTCTGTTAAAACTAATATTTTGTTTTACTGTAACCCATGTATGTGATGTGATGTAGAAGTTTTACAGTACTGTGATTACTGTGAGTAATGTGATTTTTTATATCAGTGATTTTAAAACGTGACGTGATCACAACTTTCGTTTTGCTTTATACCGTTATAACGACCATCTGTCGCTAGAAGCAAGTGCCTTTAATTAATTTTACGATAACATGGTCGAATCTGAAAAGTAAGGACTTTGTAAAATCACTGTTATTTGTATAAGTTGGTCACAGTTGTTTCCTGTTGGTATCAGTAAAAAAATCAAAGTTTGTGAAATATCGCTCTTCACAATATCCATGATAATGTGTTTGTGATGTATTTTAATTCAGTACTCGGCCATTTCAAGCGGATGGACGGGACAAATCACAAAACTGTTTAAAAAAAAAATTGTAGCTAATTTATTATATATTATTTTTGCATCAAAATTGTCAAAAAAATTCTTCTATTATTAGGGTATACATTAAATAAAAAAAATCGCAAGAAATATTTTATAAAAGTAGAGATAATTTCAATAATTGACAGGGATGGACGGGTGAAGAGAAATCTTTTTTTGTCCCGTCCACACCTTTCAATTATTAAAATTATATCTACTTTCATAAAATATTTCTTGAGTTTTTTTTATTTAATGTATAACATAATAAAAGAAGAATATTTTTGCCAATTTTGATGCCAAAATATTATATAATAAATAATCTACAATTTTTTTTATAAAAACAGTTTTGTAATTCAAGCGTTTCGCGCGCTTGAAATGGCCGTACAGCTAATATAAAATATACATATAATCCATTGGGGGATGATAGTTCACGCCAAAGTAAGCAAGTTTTTTCTTAATCACTTTTGCATTAGTGCTACTGTTTTTGAATAAAAAAAATGAGAAAAATTCAGTACTGCTAATATAAAATATACAGGGTGTTATATAATCCATTGGGGGATGATAGTTCACGCCAAAGTAAGCAAGTTTTTTCTTAATGACTTTTGCATTAGTGCTACTGTTTTTGAATAAAAAAAAATGAGAAAAATTAACCTACTGCTAGGTGTATGCGTTTAGGGTCGACAGACTAATTAAATTCTGCCAGTTGTTTAACTGTGGTTCTTATCAGTCTGCTGTGGATAATTTTAAAGGGCCGACTATACTTCGTTTGACTATAGCTGATGCTAATGCAACAAAACCAAAATCAAATGCTTTTTGTTAATTTTAATTTAAGAAAAAACTTACTTTGACGTGTATTATCATTTCCCCAAGGGATGACAATTAATTAGGTGACCCCCTGTATATAAATAATAATAAATTATTTAAATTATGACTATGTAGTAGCAGTGTCCCTATGTAAACGAATGTGATTTATTTTCTGGGATGAATAAAGGCTTTTTTTATTTGATATAGAAAATATTTTCTTATGATGAAACTAAAAAATAATAAGAAATAATTTTTTTTAGTTTCAATTACAATTTTCAATTATGGAAAATTAAATATATTTTATAAAATATATTTAATTTTCCATAATTGAAAATTGTAATTATAATATAATATATATATTTCACTTAATTGTGCAATTATAATTATAAATATAGGTTCACTAGTGAAAGAGTTTTTTTAAATTTCATATTGGATGCTGTTTCAAAAGTGATTGATATCACACCCCTTCTTAAAATACTCCATTTTCTCACAATATACTTTATTATGAATAATTATTACTATAGCAGTTTTAAAAAAAATTAAATGTTTTTTATATCCCTACCCTTAAGATTAGTTAGCGCGCAGCGACAAAGTTTTGTGGAATTGCGAGAAGTTCGTAACAAATTCTTTGCTTCAAACTAGCTAACATATGGGTGTAAATCATTGATGGAAAGCCCAAAAAAACATTTGTTTCATGCCTCATCACGGAACAGGATGTTAAAAAGTGCAATATTTGAGCAATTTCAACACAAATTGTATATTTTTATTGTTTAATGCTTGGACCATTAAATTTTTAAAAAAAGTTTAAGACTATTTTCGCTTATACAGGGGGGTTGAAGGTATAAAGTCATTACAAGTTTGCTTATGTAATACACTGAGAAAAAAGTTTATTGCTCCCAAATAAAAAAATATTTAAATATGGGACAAGGGTACAGTTTATTTATCCTAAATATATTTTTATTCCCGACACATAAAGTTTTACTAAAGTATATTTATCGTTATTATTTCGACTATTTAGAGGTAATAAACAATATATTCACTATTAATAAAAGTATTAGCTACACAGTTTATTTGTCCCATTTTTTTTCTCAGTGTACCTAAACGCCCCCAGGTATACCTTTTACTTAGTAAATTATATAAATTTTATTTTAAAATTCATAAAGATATATTTCAAAGTTTATCTAATTATGTCTTTCCTGCCGAAAATGCCCCTTTAAGAACAATAGAAACCAATGGGAATTTATGTTGTAATGTATTGGGTTTATAGCTTTAAATCTGGTGAATTGGTATCAATTGAAGAAAATAATTGACTTGAATTGGTTTGATTGGGTAATTCCCATTTAGCCTTAAAATCATTTGGAAAATATAAAACCCAATAAAAAGCAGTAGGTACCAATACACATATTGAATCCAATACACTCTCTTATTAGTTACTATGGGGTCGTTTTTGGCAGGTTTATCTTATATCCTTATTTATACTCAAAAACGGGAAATTTTGTTTGCAGATCACAGTCGTGTTAAATTTAAAAGTTTTTCATAAAGTATGTTAAACATTTTTTGAAAATTTTAGACACCCTTCTCCCCCCTGTTACATATTGTCACAAAGTCTCAACCCCCAAGATCACACTAATACCTATGTATTTTACTTGTTTTACAGACCTATAAAAATATTAAAAATTATCAATAAATAAAAATATTTTTAATATTGTTAGTGTAAAAATGGGTGCCCTCAGGTGACTTTAAACTTTTTATGAAAAATCTCTTTGCGCTCGATTAACATTTATATATAAACAAATTATATATAATATATATTATTATATAATTTGTTGCTCTAAACTGTTAGTTGAGCAATTGTAGTTTATATTAACGAAAAATTAGTTTCAAAGTAATAAATGGGAGTTATAACACTTTTGAATTGTTTATATTGCATTGGTGCGCGTTAAAAATGATATAAGTCGCTGCTAACATGTGTCAAATAAAAAAAAATATTTTACCAAATTTATTCGGAAAATACGCTGTGAGACAAAGTTACCTGAAAACTTTGCATTATAATATTATAACATAATAGTACCTAGTTATTATGAAAAAACAACTTAAGACTCAAATTTTGCTATATAATATTTAATGTTTATAATTGTTAAATCCACACAAATTTTAAGCAAAAGTTTGAAAGTGATATCTACAGCCACATATGTTTACTGAAGGAATTTGTTTTGTGTGACATAACACAATCCAGACTCCCCCTAAGTTACTTCTTCACAAATGGTAAACGCCTCCCTCCTAAACATATAGTCCAGGAGGCAGTGAAGATTTTTATCTTCTTATTTTCCCAGTTTGTGAATGTCATTAAGTTTGTTCAAATGGTGACACAAAACGACAATTTGTGTGTCTGGCTAAAATTTTCGGATGGGTTCACTAGATGAGCCAAAAAGTCAAGTCCACTTATTTTCCCAGTCATAAATATTTCACATTAATTAAAGTGAGTCATTTTATTAATGGAAATAACAGTCTGGCACATCCCAAGTGAAGGAAAGTCAGTCTGGCTGAAAATTTGCGGAAGCAAAAATTTGACCGGTTTTTGAAATACGTAGCCCTTATTTTCCCATGCTTAAAATTTAACCCATTATTTGGTACTGTCATAAACTATAATCAAAATTAAGTCTGGCTGATTTATGAAATTGGCAAATTGTTCTGGCGGCATCTTGAAAATCGTAAGAATTACAAAAATGTTGCTCTTATTTTCCCGGATTTGAAAATTTGTCACATGATAAATAATACTATAATTTCGTAGAAAATACACGTCTGGCTGTTATTTACAATCACGAAAGCCCCGCCAGACTCACAAGTTATCAAAACCATTAGTTTCAAAGTTATTCGCGAATAAAGTTTTTTGGTGGCGGACGGACTGACATTTTTTTTTAGCCATATTTAAATTTTGCTTTACACAAATTATTTTCTTATCATACATTGTGAAAAGTAAACACATGTAGAGATGACAACAATCGCCTGTATAATTAAACATGCCGAATTTAGCGCGCCTGTGGAGGGTTGGACGAGTCTGGCAAGGCTTTCGGAGTGTTCCACATTAGCCAGACTATATTTGCAGCTGTAATTATAATATAAACTATCATCTCACAAAATTTTTAGGACTGCGAAAATGCAATGGTTTTGATAATTTTTCCACCTCCCAGACATATTACCCATACTCACAGATTAGCCAGACTATTTTTTTTCTTAAGTTCACTATATCTCTCACTAATGAAATTATTTTTATCACTGAAAAAAAAAGTGCAATATATTTGTACTTTATAACGCATTTTCCGCCTTAACTCATCGGAAAACCCCCCCCTAAATATATATAAATTTTGCTCAGAATAACAAACCCAATAATTGTATCGGTGTTTGCCGACTGGGAAAATAAGTACCGAAAATCGTCACTGCCTCCCGGACAATATCACTTTATGAATTACCTAATAGAAAGAAAAAATTTAAATAAATACATATATATATATATACTAGTGTTACCTCATATTCCTTATTTAATGTAGACAAGACCCATTGATCATTTGGAACTCCCATTCTGTGGTACTCATTTTGAAAGTCAAAATAGTTCCATCCAGAAGTTTTGTTTTGTAATTCATCTGCTGGAGGTTTGTAGTTAAAACAATACAATTCTTGAACATTACCAGGGCGTGACAATTGCTGCAATGTTAAATAAACATCATGACAATCCCTTTCTCTTGGTATAACAAATGTTACAGATTGAAAAGTCTTTGTTCTTATATGAAGAGGGGAACCAGTGGTAGTGAGGGGTAGCTTTTCAACAGAAGCTATGTGCATATGCAAGATCTACAATAATTATAATTAGTCTCGTAATAAGTATATTCTAAGTATAATTTAAAGTCCTATAGTATTTACCCATGTTTCTTTTTTAGCATCAGGGTCTACAAAAATTAAATGGGTTGCTGTATTGTATAAAGTACCTTGTGAGGGTACTTTGGAGTATCTATCCAACATACGAACATTTTCGACCTGAAACATTAAAAATACGATCAATTAACTTTTACGCACACAAATTGTTGCATGAAATTATCTTATCTTTACAATTAAACGTAAACATTTATAATTAATTTAAATAATCTTAACAGTTTAGAAATAACATAATAAAACTTACTTTGGGGGTTTTGATTAATTCCATCTTATTTTTAATCCCTAAAGGTTTATTGTTTAATTTCTAACAAATTAAAACATAATTTACAAGAAATAAATCAATCAAATGTAAAATTTGACGTTTATTTGACAAATAAACTTATATCTTTTTTCTTTTTATAAATTTTATAAAATAAAACTTTTAGCCAATGAAAAAGTATGAAATGTCATTTTACAAGAAGAAGAAGAATTTTGAGAATATTTTAACCTCAAAAAATGTCAGGGTTAATAAAGCAATTATTTACAAAATGCAATCGATTTTCAAAATATAACGTACAATACATTTTAAAAACCAACGTTCTACCATCAATATCATATGTGGCTTCTAAACAATATTCAAATTCATCAACTCCCTATGAAATAGTTGATGAAAAAGCAGGGGAAAAATTAAATAATGGTGAGTATTTTAATAGTTTATAATAATTTTTTACATCAAGGTTTTTTTCAGAAATAATTAATTACGTTAATCAACAAGTCAAGGATTTTAAGCAAGGAAGACTATTTGCAGTGGTTCACGTTGCTGGAAAACAGTTTAAAATAACTGAAGGGGATGTTATTGTAGTAGAAGGATATTGGCACCCCAATGTTGGTGACAAAATTAACTTAAATAAGGCACATATGCATAACTAGAAAAATATTTATTTAAGTTGAATTATTATTTTAGGTTATGTTAGTTGGTGGGGCCGATTTTACATTAATAGGAACACCAGTTGTTCAATCTGACTTGGTTCAAGTTAAGGCTACAGTTATTGAAAAGAGTCTCTCACATACCAAAACCCATTTTATAAAGAAGAGGAGAAAGCAATACACCAACATTAATTGTAAGTATTAAAATTGTTTTACACAGATAGGGCGAATGTACTTCACAATTTCTTTTCTTCCCCTTGACACACATCCTCAAAGCCTGTCAGCCTTTAATTATTGATAGTTTTGTATTGGTTACATATCAGAAAGTACAAAAAAATCATCTCAAAGTTGAAATTGTGGTTGCGCAACAGGTGTGGACGTGGACATTTTGTTCAAATATTTTGCAAATAAATAATAATAATAATAATAATAATAATATTTTATTTAATCCAAGAGATCTTTTACAGATATAGGATAGGTCAAAAATCATTTAACACAATAAAACAAAACAAACAAAACAATGAAAGAGCTCAAATTAACCAACACAATCCAAAAAATTAAAGGCTTAAAACTCATTTACGGAGTAAAAAGCCTTACTTAAAAGTAAAGTTTTTAATTTGCAGAAAAACTTGTTTCTTTCAAAGTTTTTAAATTGTGCAGGTAATTTATTGTATAAAATTGCTCCAATATAATATGGGTTAGATTCATACAATGTCATAGAATGATTGCAATATTGTAAATTGTTGCCATGTCTGGTTGGATAATTATGATAACAATTTTGTAAATTAAATTTGGTTATAAAAACTTAATATTGTGGTTGTGTTAAGCAAAGATATATTTTATTACAAATTAATCTCGATTTATTAAAAAGTAAATATAAATGTATAAAGAAATATCATTTGCCTCTTTAAATGCCAAAGACAGTGATTTTGGCCAATTAAAAAAAATATCACCATAACCTTATTAAGAGTCTTAATTTAAGACTTATAGTAGTAGTAGGTAATATTTAAATTAGAAGTTTTGTAGGTAATACAGTTATAAAAAAGTCTTTATTGGTTTATCCAAAGGGCTATTGACCTAGGTCCTTCTGCGCGTTTACAACTTAAATAATATGTATCCATACAATATTTTGGTATAAAAAAATAATGATTTGTATCGCTTTGTATGTATATAAAAAAAGTAATAAATTATATAATTATACACATATTTTTAAACAAATAAAAAGGAGAGAATTATTCCTTTAATATTTCGCACAAGGTGATGCTTGGGTTCTTGCTTTTTTCTTGTTCATTTCCCAGTTTGACACACAGTATTTAAATTAATAATGCAGACATATTGTGACATATTTATTTCCCTCCTTTATATATATTTCAAATATGCATTTTAGCTTCAGAAATTGTTCTCTAGTGTAAATCTATATTTATTTAACATTGACATTAAATGCATCACATTCTTTTTCTACTCCTAATAGAGTCAATCTAAATGAAAACACCAAAAAATTTTTATTTTAATGAAAAAATTTGAGGATGATCTTTTATTTTCATATATGAAAAACCGTTGAAGTTTTAATTTTTAGTTGCTTTATTTTTAATCGGCACCCTTTAGAAACCTCAACCTCATTTTCTTACTCTCTTATAAGAGGCTAAAATTTTTTTTCTGTGGCAATTATTGAAATGATTGTAATTTTATTTTACTGCCTAGTAAGTATGTTTTAATATTAATTATTATTATCCAATTAGTTCATCTCATAAAAGAATGGTAAACCACTAAAGATTTGTAATAATTTGCCAGTTTTTGTGATTTTTGTCTGGCTCCTGTGCCTATTCTGCTAAATCTAGAAAGTTGATTTTTTTCAGGTATCAAGTACTTAGACAATAGAAAACGTAACTATTATTTTAAGTTTCTAGACTATCATTTTCTTTATTAAAAAAATTATTGAAAATTGATAATTTTCAAAATTAGCCAATTTTTCCCTCAGAAATCATTATGTTGAGGAAAAAATAAAAATCTGAAACTTTCAGGAAATGTAGTCCCCACCTTCATCTTTTCAGTCTAGTTAGTCTTGTTTTGTTATTTTTATCCATGTAAAAGATATAATATTTTTTTTAATGCAGTTAAGAAGCGATATTGTTAGTTTTATTTATAATTTAAAATTTAGATGGCTTTGACTTATTCAATTCATATTTGGTAGAGAAATGTCAGAACTGTCAAAAATATTTCATAATAGTATATTACACTACAAGGGCAGAAAGTGTGAGATTCCTGCCCTGCGCGCCATGATGCCCTCGGCTTCGCCTCGGGCATCATAGCGCGCAGTTCAGGGCTCTCACACTTTCTGCCCGTGTAGTGTATACTATTTTTCCTACTACCCGGCCGAAAATACAACCCAACCCAACACGGCCGAAAATACGGGAAAAAATTAAATGTGTATATCGAAACATATTGATGTATGCCCCGACATTTGCGGTACGAGCGAAGCCTTCGTAGCCCTTGTAGTGTAATATACTCGAAAATACGTTGTTTCGTCCCCGATTCCAATGCATCAAACGTAAATTTGACCAATGCATCAAACGTAAACTTTCTGCCGTGGAATCGGGGACGAAACAACGTATTTTCGGCCGAGGTAGTAAGAAAATATTATTTGTGGTATTTAAATTGTGATTTCAAAAAGTTTGCAAGTTTGCAAGTGTAATAAATGACGGAGTGTTCGAGACATGAATTTAATTGCAATTAAAAATGCAAGAACATATCATAATTTTGTACCTCTTTCTCATAGAAAATTTTCAAGTTCTGAGAAGTTTTAAATTGTTAAAAATAAGCAAAAACCAAAAAATATTCTAAATAAAACCCTTTATTATAACATGTTTTATTTTAACCAGTTACCTAAAAACTAAAATTTAAAGAAGTATTTACAGATTGTGTACATTTTTTACCAACACCAACATTTAAAATACATACATATAACTTTTAACTATTTAGTGCCTTACTAAAGGGATTAAAATAATAGAACAAGACTAACTTGGTTTAAATTGTGAAAGAAACCGACAAAAAACTGCTTAACGCATTTTTTATACGTTTAAATTAACTCTTTATTAATTTCACTTATTATACTTTACGATATAAACCATAAGGATCTTGAATATATTTTTTACATTCTTCTTCTTTAAACACCAATTAAATACTTCATTATAATGTATATAAGATACATATATCATATATTATATCACGAGAACTATAAATTTAATCGGTTAAACTAGGCTCAGTAGTTTTTTGTTTGGTTTTTGTTGTAAAATGTTGAATGCAAAATAATTTAATAAAATCACGAGACCGCATAGCGGTCGAGGGGTTTTATTTTTAATTTTTTTTTCATGAAACTATTTTCCAAAAAGAAAAATCAAATAAAAAACTTACTCAGCATAGTTTGACAGATTAAATTTATAGGTTGAGTGATATACGTCTAGATTAGAAGAAAAATCAAATAAAAAACTTACTCAGCATAGTTTGACAGATTAAATTTATAGGTTGAGTGATATACGTCTAGATTATTCCTCGAATTAAAGGAAACTATTTGACACTTCATAAAATCTGATATATGTGTCAAAATTTATAAATATTTTTTTTAAGAAAATTCCATTAATTTAAGGTATGTAATAAGTAATAATTGATATTTCGTAAACTAGATAACATATTTTTTATTGTTTTTTAAAAAATGTTTGTTAAAACTTGTAAATAACACCATAAAATCGTAAACAAAAATCCAATATGGAGGCTAAAATTTAATCGCTGTTAAATAGTTCTAGTGATTTAATCGCTTATTTAAACGAAATTTATTCGATAATTCAAGGCTTTTGATTGGTTCATATTATAATGAGGGAAATTATATATATATATATATATATATATATATACAGGATTATACAGGATTATACAATACATAAAATATAACAAGTACCAAATATATCAGAACTGTCAAAAATATTTCATAATTATTATTTGTGGTATTCCTTTGGTGATTTTAAAAAGTTTTGTAAATAACATAATATGACATATTATGTTATATAAAAAATTTACCAAAGAAATACTCACAAATATTATTTATGAAATATTTTTGACAGTTCTGACACTTCTGTACCACACATGAAAGCCATCTAAATTTTAAATTATAAATAAAACTAACAATATCGCTACTAAACGGGCATTAAAAAAAATAATATATCTTTTAAAGGAATAAAAATAACAAAACAAGACTAAGTGGACTGAAAAGATGAAGGTGGGGACTACATTTCCTGAAAGTTTCAGATTTTTATTTTTTCCTCAACATAATGATTTCTGAGGGCAAAATTGACTAATTTTAAGAATTATCAAATTTCAATAATTTTTTTAATAAAGAAAATGATAGTTTAGAAACTTAAAATATTAGTTCCGTTTTCTATTGTATAAGTACTTGATACCTGAAAAGAAGCAACTTTCTAGATTTAGCAGAATAGGCACAGGAGCCAGATAAAAATCACAAAAATTGGCAAATTATCATGAATCTTTTAAATTAGTGGTTTACCATTTTTTTATGAGATTAACTAATTGGATAATAATAATTTTTATCGAAAACACACTTACTAAACAGTAAAACAACATTAAAATCAATTCAATATTTGTTACAGAAAAAAGTTCTGGCCCACAATAAGAGTAAGAAATTGACACGATTTCAGATTTCTAAAGGGTGCCGATTAAAAGTAAAGAATCCAAAAATTAAAACGGCAACGGATTTTCATATTTGATACCTAAAAGATCATCCTCAATTTTTTTATCAAAATAAAAAATCAAGCAGCGCACCCAATTTTGTGTTTTTATTTGGAATGACTCAATAGGGAATTTGACCCTTCTAATATCACTTTTATCTATGGAATGACATATATTCCGTAAAGTGTTACAGAATGAAATATTCAATCATCTGATGACAGAATAAACACTCGTGGCGACATCTCTGTTTTTAATATCTAACAAATTTTAGAACGATCCAACCTCACTTTCTTCCAATTAAATTATTTTTCTATGGTATTTTTTGGAAACGTAGAAAAAGTATAGTCTGAAACACGTTTGGAATTGCATATTCCGCTCTCGTGAAACCGTCAAACTCGCCTTCGGCTCGTGTGACAAACTCTTCACTCGAGCGGAATATGCTGTATTCCAAACTTGTTACAGAATATACTATTCTTTGGGTGATTTTTAGGACAGAATCTTCAGCCTTCTATACTTTCTAAAAGACAATCTGTTTTTTTGGAAACCTACTGTGTTACTCACCTGGGTCAACAATAATAAAGCATCGATGTATGAAGCAAGGTCAACTGTTACGGCGCCTGCTAGCATTCGTGCTGACTAAGACTTATCTGGTCCAGTTACAATGTATTTTCCCTATGGTTAGCTTGCAAATGAAGGTACGGTATATATATATATATATAAACTGCGCAGTTCGTCCTTTTTCAAAACGACATAACTTTTTTGTTTCTTGAACGATTTTATATTGGTGTGTGATGTCTGCTAACCCCATCCTCTGGCAATTCATGCTATAGATATTAAGCCCACCTTCAAGTAAATTTCAATAACTTCATCCAAGCCCCGTTAGTAAAAAAAATATTTTTTTTTTCGTTTTTACTTTGAAATAATGAAGGATTATGTGTTACCTTGAAACGCTTTTCAAATTTTTCGAATTGGAATCTTAACAACGAAAATATGATTTTTTTCCAAAAGAGTACATTTAAAGCTTTTTGGTAGGCAATACCATCAGTCTTTTTAAGAACAAGAAAATAAGATGTTGAAAGAATATTCCTTGAATAAATCTGAACAAGCGAAAAGCAACAAACTTCCATTATTTTCAGAGGGGCCTAAGCAAAGACCACTTTTTCAAAATGATATTTTGGTGAAAATTTGCGAAAACTAAACCTGAACCGATATTTACGTTCGTGACATGTTTTCTTTATAATTTTGACCTCCTGATTGTGATTCAGTTGTCAAATTTAAGTTTCAGATATAGCCAAAATCACCAAGAATCAAAATTCGAAAAGAATTCCCTGCTTAATAAAATCCGATTGATGGCGTGTTTCTTTCATATTTATGATGAAAATGCCATATGGGGATTCATTTTTTGGGCGAAATTACTGCAATTTGTTTGAGTGGTTAGGATAATGTTACATACACATACACATTTACATTGCGCAGTAGTGATAACATCATTGATAAGTACCTACCTAATTGGTTAAATAAAAATATTTTTGTTCATTTTTGAAAATTTTATGCGTAGATATAATCATAATCAAAACTTCTACACAGAGAAAAAGGATTGTTTGATGCAAAGAAATTGTTGTTTGGATACGGGAAATAAACAAATGTTTTTTAATTGAAATGAATGAATGTTTGAATAAAATAAATATTCTGTAGTTATGAAATTTTTAAATTAAATTAAAAAAAACATTAATTTAAATTAAAAAAACAATTAATTATATTAAAAAAACATTTGTTTCCCCGTATCCAAACAAAAATTTCTTTGCATCAAACAATCCTTTTTCTCTGTGTACATTCAACAGAAAAATGTAACAAACAATAACAATAATAACTTTCAATATTTCGTTGGCCCTCCCCTAAGCCGTAAAAATTCGTTAACCCCCCTGGGCATTCCCTCGACCAAGTTCCTTAGAAATTCCTGGGGTACCCCATTCTTCCTGAATAGCATTAACCAATTCATCCAAATTTTCCATGCGTCTTTCCCTCTCTTTCAAATTCAATTTCATCCTGCTCCACACTTGCTCAATAGGATTCATATCCGGAGAAAAAGGTGGCCAATTCATTCTCTTAATTTGGCGGGCATTGTCGTCCACCAACACCAATTATTGGCAACATTTTGAGCATAAGGGACCACGATATCAATAACAATCAAATCTCTAAATCTCTCAGCATTCACTCTTTCCATTCATCGACATTCCTTCCCAAACAGTCACTTCTCCACTTCCAAAAGACACCCTTGCCTCCCATTTCGTGCAATCTTCTCCGAACCGTTGATTTGGAGATGTTAATTCCCGTAGCTGCAGCAAAGTCTGGCATTGGCATTTTAATCATTTAAAGGAAGAATAAAAGTAACCTGGGTAAGATAGGGAAAGGTATGTAAGTATGTAGGTATAACTTATGCAAAAAAACTTCGAAATTTGGAAAAACACAAGCAAACTGAAAAAATCAAGAATATCCCTCATAATGCGTTTTGAATGTTTTTCAAGAACTAATTTTCTTCATTTGATCCTCGATTTGATCATTCAGCGACATGATAATAACGTACTAAAGATGCAAAACACAGTAAAAAACAGTAAAAACCAGCAATCGGATTTTATTGAGACATTTAACAGCCGGGAATTGTTTTCGAATCTTGATTTTGGTTTTATCTGAAACTTAAATTTGACAACTGAATCACAATCAGGAGGTTAAAATTATGAAGAAAACAAATTACGAAAGTAAATATCGGTTTAGGTTTAGTTTTTGCAAACTTTCACAAAAATGTCATTTTAAAAAAGTGGTCTTAGCTTAGGCCCCTTTAAAAATAATGGAAGTTTGTTGCTTGCCGCTTGTTCAGAATTATTTAAGGAACAATCTTTTACCATCTTATCTTCTTGTTCTTAAAAAGACCGAGTGTATTGGCTACAAAAAAGCCTTAAATGTACTCTTTTGGGGAAAAAATCATATTTTCGTTGCTAAGATTCCAATTCGAAAAATTTGAAAAACGTTTGAAGGTAACACATAATACTTCATTATTTCAAAGTAAAAACGAAAAAATAATAATTTTTTTTTTAAAACGGGGCTTGGATGAAGTTATTGAAATTTTTCACCGGTTAACATATCACCCTGTAGGAAATTTACTTGACGAACCGTGAGCTTCATATCTATAGCATGAATTGCCAGAGGATGAGGCTAGCAGACATTACAGACCAAAATAAAATCGTTCAAAAAGTAATAAAGTTATGTCGTTTTGAAAAAGAACGAACTTTTTAGTCGCGACACATTGAGTGGTGCGCAGTTTATATATATATATATATATATTAAGGCAGAAAAGGTGTGTTTTTTGAGTTTTGATGCTTTTGTGTAGCGCGAGAGAGATCTTTTAGATTATTAATACAATTGTGGACCTGAACTTTCCGAAGAAAACAACACGCAATACCAATAAAAAAGTTTATTTCACTTCTTCTTCTTCTTCTTCTTCTTCCTTGGTGGCCAAAGGCCTTAATGGTCTCGGTTTCAATGTACCACTTTGACCAGAAGCAAGTTTTAACGTCTCTGCGTTTCACAAAGCCATCCACCCATAGACACGTGAATTTTCCAATCTTGGAACATCCACTAAATATTTTGTACAAATCACAAAATACCTCGCTAAAAGGTCAAAGCCTGCGATATTGTTCAAAAATACAGGTATATTTCTATACCCGGAATCCAATTTTGTCCATCCTGGGTCAAAGTCAGCTATGTTTCATACTTTTTCATCGATCGATGGCCCAGAACTGCGATTTCGATGCATTACACACGAAAGACAAAAGGGAACTCCCAGTTTCGCGTTTCACTTCCAGTAATCCAAACATCATACCATGTGTTTACAAATGACCTATTATGAGTCATAGTCATAATTTATGACCCGACTTTAATTGTATTAAATTTCCCATTGAGGGTCGAGGGATGGCTCTTTTTTTATAATTAACATGTCTTCATAGCTTAATGTGTGAAATTTACGCTTTATTAAAAAATATACCATATCTGAATTATTACTAATTACTTCCTTGATATTAATTTCCATTTTTCTTCTCGAGCCGAACAAAACTAACCTTAAAAACACAAACAAACCACCACCACAGATCACAGACAACCCACCACAAGGCACAGAGACAGCAATAATAAGTTTTTATATCCATCCATCAATTTTCGACATACGTATAGCGTACGTAAAGTCATGTGACCTGACCTTAAAGTTTTTTTGTTCACTTTAGTAAGTGATAAGCACAGGTTACAAAATATAAGTTCTTTTTCAAATAAACACAAATTCCACACTTAAAAACAAGAATATATATATATATATATATATATATATATATATATATATATATATATATATATTTATAGACAGAGCTCGATTTTAAACGGCTTCCCGGTACCATTCTTTACAATAAAATATTACGAAAATAAAATTTTAAATTAAATAAAATAAAAATGTTTGTATAACTGAACCTTCCGGGGGAGAATACAGTTCCAGCACCTAAATTTTTAGAAATCGAGCACTAGATATATGTTTTTCTAATATTTAAAAGACAAATATCAACTATATCTCGGACTATATTTATACCTAATATGTAAAAATTTCCTATTTCTTAGTTTTCTTTTAGAAAATATGTAAAGAAACGCTATGCGCATGCTGTAGTTGATCTGCTAATCCTGGTTGTGAGCAGGGTTAGCAGATTACTTACTCAATCCCTCACCCCAGTAAGTTTACGAACAAGATATTGTTTGTAAACTTACTTGACTCGAGTCAAGCCTAACCTCCCAGGACTTGATAAAAGGTGATCTACAGGTATATACAAATTGTACTCTTTTACATTAACCCTTCGACTGTGTGGTGGGGTATACTATACCCAGATACAAAAATATACCTGCATTTATATTTTAATATAATTTAATTTGTTTTATAAGGTTATGTTGTTATAAAGCAAAAAAAAACATATATTACAATATGAATGATCTATAAAAAAATCGAGAGTCAAATCTTTGGAAATCCTTTTCTTTTTATTAAAAAACTACAATATAAAAATACAATTGACAAAATAAAAAAAGATACAACCTAAAAGAATAATAATAAACGCCGTGTCTAGAGTCCCGTCAGACGGTTCCCTATTGCGCTCCCGTTAACAGAGTGACGTCATCCAATGACGCAATCTTAGGACGGGAAGCAGATCTTTTTTCCTTAACTAACGTCCCGAGTCCGCCCGCTTCGAAACCAACCCAAACCCAACAACCCAACCCAACCGACTCCGCCCCATTGCCCCCCCCCGCCCCATTGGTCAAATGGTCAAAAATGAGAAAAAACAACCCAAACTCAACAACACAACCCAACCGACCCCGCCCCATTACCCCCCCCCCCCGCCCCATTCCGTAAAAAAATTTCAACGAAGGAATATTCATTTAATTACATTTTATATTATATAACTGTAGCAAAATGATTATGAGGAAAGGTAAATAAATTAAAATATTAATGTAAAATTAAATATAAATACTTTTAAGGCCACATTGTATTATTTCGGTATATAAATTCTTAAAAAAAAAAATTAAAAAAAGTTGTAGAGGCGCCAAGTATCGAACCCCGTACCTATCGCATGCAAAGCAGGCGCCCTTCCATCGAGCTACCGAGCTTGTTGTAATAATCCTATGGCTCGAAAAATAATACTGATTTACAGTGTGTGACGTCATAAAATGTTAACGGGAGCGCAATAGAGAACCGTCTGACGGGACTCTAGACATTATGAATAATAAAATATCGCAAGACAAAAAAGTTGTTCCATACAAATTGCCTTGCTACAAACTTAACATGCATAAAAAGTCTTTCTGTCTTTTGCTATGTCACAAAAGTCGCATCTCTTTGAGGTACCTACGCATTCGTTTGGATGGTGTTTCAGGAGTTGTCATCTTGAAATGGCAATTCAGGTTCATCCTCAGTTTCGGCCTAAATGCGTAAAAGATTTTCTTGCACTTTTTCTTAAAGCCGGGTCTACAATCGTCGCAGGCAGCGTTGCCACACGCTTTTATTTTTTCGTGGTAGATTTGTAAGTGAAAGCGGGGTAGAACTAGGTCGGTCCGGGGTAGAATGTTTTTTAACATCTTTTGGTTAACTTATTTTTTTCATTGGTAAAATATTAATTTAAAATTGCCTAACACACTATCGACTGGCAACACTGTCGTAGAAACGTAAAGTCGGTTTCATATAAATGCGAAATCTTATATAGAGTAGACTATTTGTAAGTTAAGATTTAAATGTAAAATTTGGACATTTAAAAACAAAATGTTTACCATTAAATAGTTTTAAATCATGAACTTGGTACCACTTTTTGTTTTGCTTCATCTTTGTATTCTTTGTATAATGAGAGACACCGATCGCGAACTTAAGACACAAGAGCATATTATTATTTACCATACAGTGCACCATAGAGAAGATAAAGAAGAGAATGACAGATATTATATTATCCTTATATTTAATTCACCTAATTGGCCGATATCCATAAGTCCCGTGGCTAATAGTCCGGGAGGCAGTGAAGATTTTCGGTACTTATTTTCCCAGTCGGAAAACACCGATACAATTATTGGGTTTGTTATTTTGAGCAAAATTTATATATATTTAGGGGGGTTTTCCGATGGGTTAAGGCGGAAAATGCGTTATAAAGTACAAATATATTGCACTTTTTTTCCAGTGATAAAAATAATTCCATTAGTGAGAGATATAGTGAACTTAAGAAAAAAAATAGTCTGGCTAATCTGTGAGTATGGGTAATATGTCTGGCAGGTGGAAAAATTATCAAAACCATTGCCCTTATTTTCGCAGTCCTAAAAATTTTGTGAGATGATAGTTTATATTATAATTACAGCTGCAAATATAGTCTGGCTAATGTGGAACACTCCGAAAGCCTTGCCAGGCTCGTCCAATTGGGTTAACCCTCCACAGGCGCGCTAAATTCGGCATGTTCAATTATACAGGCGATTGTTGTCATCTCTACATGTTTTTACTTTTCATAATGTATGATAAGAAAATAATTTGTGTAAAGCAAAATTTAAATATGGCTAAAAAAAATGTCACCCGTCGCTTCCTCTCCTCATTTAACTATCTAACTTGTGAGTCTGGCGGGGCTTTCGTGATTTCGTGTTTGTAAATAACAACCAGACGTGTATTTTTTACGAAATTATAGTATTATTTATCATGTGACAAATTTTCAAATCCGGGAAAATAAGAGCAAAATTTTTGTAATTCTTACGATTTTCAAAATGCCGCCAGAACAATTTGCCAATTTCATAAATCAGCCAGACTTAATTTTGATTATAGTTTATGACAGTACCAAATTATGGGGAAAATAAGGGCTACGTATTTCAAAAACCGGTCAAATTTTTGCTTCCGCAAATTTTCAGCCAGACTGACTTTCCTTCACTTGGGATGTGCCAGACTGTTATTTCCATTAATAAAATGACTCACTTTAATTAATGTGAAATATTTATGACTGGGAAAATAAGTGGACTTGACTTTTTGGCTCATCTAGTGAACCCATCCGAAAATTTTAGCCAGACACACAAATTGTCGTTTTGTGTCACCATTTGAACAAAGTTAATGACATTCACAAACTGGGAAAATAAGAAGATAAAAATCTTCACTGCCTCCCGGACTATAACGTTAACGATTGATGTTAGTGAATTGGCCTGATTATAAGCGAAATAAAAGTGTTATATGTTTTTAACCAGATGTTCTTGTTAAAAACTCACGAAGGCTTTTTGTAAGAAGTTCTTAACAATAACTTTTTATTTAATATTTTATTTAGTTCTTGGTTCTTGTTTTTAGTTTATTTTCTGTGGTTTTTAAGCTAAAAAGCACATTGTTAATTTTAAAGTTTCCTAATTTATACTATTTCATTCGGAGAGCATTATTATAAATAGTGTTATTGAAAACCTGAGAAGAGCCCCTATAAAATTTAGTGTGAACAATATAATAATGAAAAAATATTGTTACAGAGACCTTCTCTGAGACAAGTTGTCTCTGGAATCGTAAATAAATCTTATTTTAAACATGTGCGATTGGTTACACATTTTTAGTAACGATTCGTTAAGCCGGGTCTACAATTGTCGCAGAACGCAGATCGCAGAACGTAAGCATGCGCAAAGCACCCAGCGACGTTGCGATGGAGCAAGGTCACACGTCGTTGTTATGTGAGCTGTCTACAATTGTCGCGCGATGTGCTTTTATTGACCAATCAGAGCAATTGTTTTCTTTATAACCACAGTGTGGCCAACGTAGAAGTGTTTCCCCTAAATTTAGTGAAAAAAAACAGAGATATGGATGGATCCCTATCTCTAAAAAACTGCTTGGGGTTTATTTTTAGGTAAAAAATGTTTAAGAGTTTATATATAATTATATTTGTATATTATATATATATAATATAAATGAAAAAATGCAAATTTTTAGGGAATAAAAAGTAAAGTGTTGGTGACACTGGGTTGAGTATTTCACACCAACCTTTATAATCTGTGTTTACCTGATAAAATAAATTAATTTTAAAACAAAAATTACCTTGATTATCATATGATATTATTATTATTTAAAATTTTAAATAATTATTTTGATCAAAATTTGAAAATTCTAAATGATTTTCGATATTTCCTAAAAACTACCTATTTAAATCAATATAGGTATGAATATTCAATAGTAATAAGAATATACATACCTACATTTATTTAAATGGTCTTTAGAAAATATTGAAAATTATTTTAAATTTGGACAATTACGTTTTTCGAATAATTTCTGAGAATTACACCAAAAATTTAAAAATAACCGCGAAATAGGAAAAGGAACTAAATAAAAGTATTGATTATTGAAAGAAAGAGAGCACAGAGACAGATAGATTCTAGCGCTCTATGATTGGCTAACATAAAAGCCTGCGAAAGACGTTATTGAAGATGAATTAACTTTCTGCGACGTGTGACCTTGCTCCATCGCAACGTCGCTGGGTGCTTTGCGCATGCTTACGTTCTGCGATCTGCGTTCTGCGACAATTGTAGACCCGGCTTTACACATAGAACACCTGCGTTATATTAGGAAGCCATTTGTTTACACAGATTTCATAAATTACTTCTTGTCTAAGCTCCTATTTTTCGCAATGGAATTTCAAGAATTATTCTTATTATATGAGAAATTCTCATATGCCTGAAATCATATACTTACCTGTGTGGTAAGTATGTGCCCGAAATTCCATGCACTGCCATCTACCAACTAAATAACGTACTTATGGTACCTATACAGTTTATATGATATAAATGACGAATTCTATAAATGCATTTTTCCGAATTTTCCTGGAATTTTAAAAATAACTTTTTAAAAGCGGGGTAGATTTGCTTAAGGGGAGCAAGAGAGTGAAATAATGTTAAAAAGGGGTAGAAATACCCCGTTCGGGGTTGCTGTGGCAACGCTGGTCTCAGGTCGCAGATCGCAGAACATAAGCTTGCCCAAAGCACCCAGCGACGCACTATGATCAAAAAGCCAGCGTTTTGCCCCAAAACTTTTGCGGAAAAAATTCAATATCTTTTTTATTACAAATAAATATTAATTTTTTCTTTTTTTTTTAAATTTGTTAATAATAATAAATATAATAAATTATACTTTGATAAAAAAATTAAAAGGATTTTATTTTTTAAATTCGTTTTTAGATTATAATAAAGTAGGTACCTATTGTTTTACAGAAATAATTCACAAACTTTTTTATTAAAAATAAATACCAATTTTTTTCTTTTTTACTATTGTATATAAGGATTATTACGTATAATTAACTAAATTTTAATCCAAAAACATAAAGGCTTTTAATTTTTAAATGCGTATTTAGAAGTTCATAGAGCGTCAATTGCAGATGTAACCCAATAATTTTTTTATTGCAAAAAAATGTTATTTTTTTTTGTTTTTTACTTTGTTAAATAATACTTATTACTCATAATTAACAATATTTTAATCGAAATACATAACGGTTTTTATTTTTTAAATGGGTTTTAGATGGTCCTAGAGCATCAATTGAGGAAATAGTCAAAAAACTTTTTTATTGCAAAGAAATATTTATTTTTTTTATTTTTTATTGTGTTAAATAATACTTAATAGGTATAATTTACTATATTTTAATAAATAAAATAAGAATCTTTATTTTTTAAATGCCTTTTTAAGATGTTCGCGAAAATAATTCAATAACTTTTTTATTGTAAATAAATACATATTTTTTTAACTATCTTAATCAAGCACACTTTAAGAAATGAATAAACATAATTTGAATTTTACATGTTGAAAAATTTATAATAATTATTAAATTCAACTAAAAGTTATGAGCATAGATCTGTGGGTACGAAAATCTTAGACAATGCCTTAGTTAGGTACGAGCGCTCGCGATTTAGCCATTCAGCGCGATAAATAAAAGTTCATAACTTTTCCATATGTACCTATGTATATGCAGCTAATTTTGTGTGGACTTATAAAGTAAAGTTTACTGAACAACCTCATCTACAACCTCAAATCGGAGGCAATCGTAATTAAATGCCTATATGAATTTGTTCTCTCTTAATTTTACCAATATGTCTTTAATTTTTATTTTTTTATTCAAATAGGAATTTTTATAAATGTAGATTAAGGTGTACTTTAAACTTCTTTTAACAAAAATATACATTTTCTTGGTCGATTAAATGATATAGTTTATTAAATGTGTGCGTATAATTATAATTTTAAGACAATTTTACTTTTTTAAAAACATTCTAGAACATACATACCCTTCCCGGAATTGCGCTGGGCCGGACTATACGCTTAGAGGGCTAGGAGCTGGGAACTAGGAGGGTAGACCTTTTGGTTTTCAGGGGACAATAACTCCAACTTAACCCTAGGGCCGGGGTGTTTAGTAGTACCCCAAGCATTTGGGGGTCATGCTTGAGGCTAGATGTTGTTATTTCGCTGTGTTGGTGTCTAACGTTTTGTTTTTTTTTGTGTGTACTGCTTCTTGATATTTTGTGTCCGTCTCTCGGATATTCCGGTATTTGATAGCTGGCTTCAAGAAAGGTTCGACCAGTCTTTGTTTACTAAACTGAGCAGTTAGGAAGCTGATATGCGCAAATTATCTACCCCAGTGTGCGAAACCTTTACTTGTCTTCAGTACCAAAGTCCATGTCGAGTTATTCAAAATATATTAATAATATCAGCCCTATTCAGTCGGCCGATATTATACTAACCTGAAAATGTAGGAAACATATATTTATACACAAACAATTTTACCCCATTGTGCGAAGATCATTAATGTGTCGTTGAGTCTTTTAGTCTGTTTACATGACTTTGAACAACACGAGGCGACTGTTTGTTTTTTATGTCGCATCTATGTGTATATTATACTGCCTTGATGCATTTTCTGTTCTATTCCCAATTTAATAAATTCACATACTATGTTTTGGTTGCATCTCCCTTCAGCACCGACTTATGTTTTTTCCGCTTATCAGTAAATATTGCGTTTTCAAGCTCTTGTTTGGGTCCTTTAAAAGCCGGCGCAATGTTTTTTTCTGCAAATGTGGCACTTAGCACTTTCACACAGCACTTTTGGCTTTCTTTGATTATTCTTTTAATGATATATTTAAGCGCTCTTGTAAAACGTCAGACCGATTCGAGCGTTGATGTTAAAATAAAATAATAATTTAAATATCAATTTTGGTTCTTATTTGTTTCCACTAAAAAAATCGGATTGTATGGTGTTTCTATAGGTGTGTCGGTATGAATAGGACCCATAGTTCGGATTTATGGTTGTTCTATAGCAGGGTTCGTAGTGACCGGGAAAACCGGGAAAAGTCAGGGAATATAAAATGAGTCTAAAAAGTCATGGAAAAGTCAGGGAATTTAAAGAAATGACGAAAAGTCAGGGAAAAGTCAGGGAATTATCTGTAAATAATACTATTTTTTTATTACTTTCTAAGTGTCTGTAATGTGAATCAATAGTCTTTGAAAATTCATCAAATCTTCGCAAAATTCAAATTTTGCGCCGTCACGCCGCCATTTTTGAGGAATTTTTAATGGACCAATAGGATTTTGGCTTCAGTTGGCCAGACTCTTCTCTAATTCCAGACTCTAATTGAAATATTTAAGTACAAAACTTGAAATAAATAAAATATTTAAGATTACTTAAAATTAAAAATAACATACCCCCAAAATATTGTTTTAAGAAAGGAAGGTAGTTAGAGTAAAATAACATAGTACAAAATTACATAATTATATGTACACTAAAAAAAAGTAAACTTAAATTTTAATTTATTTACATAATTTTAAACTTAACCTAGTTTTACATAATGTTAAAAATAAAACAAAAATAAATATTACAAAAATATTTATAAAAATATTTATAAAAGTAAAAATAAATTAATATTTTAAAAATACTTACAAACTAAATTAAAAATTAAAACTTACTCTAAATACTTACCAAAATAAAATAGAATCATTTAATTTTGATTAAGAAAGGGAGGTGTGATATATTTAATTTAAATATATGCATACAGGAAATAACTGAGTCCATTTCCTGTATATCAAATAAGCGCACATGCGCAGAAGGCAAAAAGCCTTCTTCTCTGCGACTCGACACGCTATACCTCGATGTAATTATGATCTGTGATAAAAATGTTAAAATATACGTATAAACAATGTATTATGTGTATTTAGTGAACTTGAAGATACCACACTAATGATTAGTCTAATCCTAAACCAGGTTTGGTACTCTTTCTATGTGAAGCAAATTCACGTTGTCAAGACCTACTAATAATGGCTGCTCGGCCGTAATTAAATAATAATAATAATTTTGCTGTGATCGTGGTGATAACATAAGTATATATTTAAGGTAAGTCATTGCGATGTTGTAATTTTTATCGTATGTTTTTTGTTAAATTACAGCATGCTTAAAATTTTGCGAATATGTTTGTGCGCTTATTTCTTTTTACTAATAATAATAATTTTTTGTTATACAGATGTCAAAAAAGACTGTATTTAATAAGGACTGGATTAATCCTCAAATGAATCCAAAATGGGCAAATGTGTTTGCCAAAGTTGAAGGGGATGTGTTTTCTGTGTTATGTAAAATTTGCAGTAAGAGAGTTGCTCTCAGCAACATGGGCAAACAAGCTCTTACTAGTCATGAAAAATGTACTTCACACACAAAGAGATTGAAGACTTTGTCCACCACAACAAATTTGTTAACCTGTTAAAGAATAAAAATGATGCAATTTCTACCCCTACTATGAAAGTGCCTAGTCAACTGCAGGAAGTCCCTCACAATTTAAGAAATGACAATTTAATTGTTAGCATGGAAAAAGTTTTGGAGGCAGAAATATTATGGGCACTACACACAGTTGAATCTCATTCCTCAAATAATTCAGTAAATGAATCATTGCCAGTTCTAAAAAAATGTTTAGTGATAGTCCAACAGCTCAAAAAATTAAACTAAGTTAATCAAAGTTGGGATACTATATAACATTTGGTCTGGGCCCCTACTTCAGTGAAAAACTGGAAAATGATTTGTTTAAATGTGACCTTTCGTTGCTTGTTTTGACGAATCTTTGAACAAAGTGTCTCAGAGAGGCCAGATGGATATTGTGATAAGATTTTGGGACAGCGTAAAGAATTCTGTTGAAACAAGGTATAACACTGTTTTTTATTTCAAAACGGAATAAATTAAAGGCGTATTTGTGCTCACTAATAATAAATAATAAAAATAAGTAATAAGAAATGCGCCAATCAATTGATCAAAACACATGAAATTTTAAATGCGTTCGGTTGGCTTGGTGCATTTCTTATTACTTATCATATTAATTATTATTAATCATAAATACGCATTAAATGTTCGGTATTTTATTTAAATGTTAAGTAAATATGTTCAGTAAAAAAATGTTCAGTTAAAATAATAAATTATCAGTAAAATAATAAATGTTAAAATAATAATCGCAAAATAAGAATAATAAATGTTCCGTAAAATTAATAAAAGTTAAGTAAATTTAATATTTGTTCAGTAAAATGAGTTTAGGTTTTTTGTCAATAAGAAATTTACCGATATAATAATGATTATTAAATAATCAGGTGGTTTTGCTTTAATAGGGTGGTTAGGCTGTTTGCTGTTTTTTTTTATTTATTCGCGCAAAACATATTTTTTGCCAATAAGATCTTCATTGATGGAATAATCATCTTCAATAGGGTGGTTAGGCTGCATGGTTGGATGCTTGGGTTGGTTTGATTTTTAATTTTCGTTCAAATTTTTGTACGCAAAACTCATAAAAAAAACGGGTTCGAGACGGCATTAGTCGCTCCAGTCATTTTAACTGAACTTTTATTATTTTTACTTAAAGGATTGGAATAGGTACAATACTCTTCATTTTATATTTTTTACCGAGCACTTAATACTTTTTAACCAAATTTTTATTATTTATACTGAACATTTATAATTTTTATTTGCAGAATTTGACTTTTTTACACTTACCTTACAAATAATAATTAAAATACTGAACATGAATGGCTAGTAGCTAGAGATGCGACTTGAAAAAAAACGGTCCGTTTTTTTTGTTTTTTTTCAGGTTTTTTTTCATTGTTTTTTTTCAAATGGTTTTTTTTTCACATTTTAGGTTTTTTTTCAAGATTAGTCCCAATTGCCTAATTTTTAAGTTTCCAGTTCAGTTCATGGACTAAAATTAGTCACTAAGTGACAATTAGTAAATGTAAATACAGTCTCGCGCTATGCACGCGCCACCACCACCGAATTGACCATTAAGGACCGCGCTTGTTTTGATTTAGTCCTAAAAAAAGTAACTACATATAATATTTTTGATTCAGCACTTGATTTTTCAAAAAGCTGCCAAAAGCACTTTTTTCATGATTTTTCAAATTCATGTAGAGTATGGAATTTTTTTTTTCAAAAAAGCAATAGCAAATTCTTGTAGAACATTTGTGTTGTGGTTAAGTCAGAACATTCCGTGGGCCAGAAAGCCAAAAAAAATCGTTTTTTTTATTACTGTATTCGTTAGGATTGAGCGTTGCACATTTTTTATCTAAAAATCTCAAAACTAGAAACTTCAAGCTTCAAATTGCTTTTTTTACGGCTCCAATATGACCGAAGAATCGCAAAATTTTTTTTTATCCTTTAATTTTTTGTATTAGTATTACTATATATATATTTGTATTACATTGCCATTGTTTTCTAATGTGGAAACTACCAAATAATAAGAAATCAGATTTTTTAGTCTCAGTCAAAATTTTCAATAATGAAAAATGTAATATATTCACAGACCTGTGAATATTTCACTTTATTAATACACATTTTACTCAAAATTTTCAATAATGAAAAATGTAATATATTCACAGACCTGTGAATATATTCTATATTTCACTTTATTAATACACATTTTACTCAAAATTTTATTTTGAAAAAAAACAAAAAAAACCGTTTTTTTCTAGGTTTTTTTTCATGTTTTTTTTCACATCTGAAAAAAAACCGTTTTTTTACATCTCTACTAGTAGCCATTTGTATTTTTTAATTGCAAAATTTTTAATTTTACTTAACATTTTTATTTACTTAATTTTATTTACTTTGCAAAGTTATATTTTTTTACTGAACAAAACTAAATTACTATTAACATGTTATTACTATCAATTTAAAAATAGAGTGTTAATATTGATGTTTCATTTACTTCTAGATACTTAGTCAGTTTTTATGAATGGTGCAACATCACAAGATATTTTAAAACATTTTAAAGAAGGGATTAAGCCCCTGCACTTAAACAAATTGTTACAAATATCCATGGATGGTCCTAATGTCAACTGGAAATTTGTCAAGCTACTATGTGAAGAAGAAGAAATAACTCTCTTAGAAATAGGCTCTTGTGGATTACATGTTGTACATGGGGCCTTTCAGACTGGACATAACAGTGTAAAATGGATGGTTATTGATGCTCTTAGTTCATTTTATTTCCTTTTTAAAGACTCACCAGCATGAAGGGCTGCTTTTACAAAATTAACAAATCAGACTGTCTTTCCATTAAAATATTGTAGGATCAGATGGGTTGAAAGTGGTGCAGCTGCTAGTAGAGCTTTACAGTTATTTGACCAAATAAAGTTGTATGTGTGTGATAAAAACACGAAGTTACCTGAAACCACAACTGTCAAAACATTACGAACTGTTTTTGCTGACCTTCTATCAAAAACTAAAATTGCCTTTTTTGCGACCATAGCTTCATCTCTGGAACCCTTTCTAAGAATGTTTCAATCACCAGATCCTATGGCACCATTTTTACACCGAGAGCTAGATCTTTGATAAGGGGACTTCTTGGTAGAATTTAAAAAAAGGACGTGTTAAAGAAATCAACTTTTGAGTTGATGAAAATAAGTTTTGATAACAATGAAATTTTTTTATCCTATGCAAATGTAGACATAAGATTTTTAACAAACAAACATTTAAAGGAAAGTAAAGCAAATAAAAGAGAAAAACTTGAATTCTTTAAAGAATGTAAAACCTTTGTACAAAATTTGATAAAGAAGATTTTTCAACGTTGTTGTTTGAAGTATCCGCTTACAAAGTGGCTATCTTGTTTAAACCCAAATTCTATTTTTAATGATGAAGATTCTTCAGAAAATGAAATGAAGCATTTACTTCAACACTTGTCAGACAAGAATATTTTAAGTATTGAAATCGCCGAAAATGCTATGGTTCAATATAGGAGACTAATAGCAGATACTTCTTTCAAACAGAAGTGTGAAAGTTATTCATTGAAAAAAGAGAGGCTTGATGTATTTTATAATTTAATTTTATTGAACAGTAATCTGTATAAGGACCTATACTATGTAGTTAAAATGATATTGATACTGTCACATGGAAAGCATCAGTAGAAAGCGGCTTTAGTATTAACAAGCAAATGCTTGTTGAAAACATGAAAGAACGGTCACTAATAGCAAGAAGGCAGACATATGATGCCATTTTAAATGTGGGAGGAGCTAAAAATATTGAAATAGATAAACCTATGAAATTATTTTGCCGTAATGCTCATATGAAATATATAGCTTTGGAGCAGCAATCCAAGGAACAATCGGGAGAGAAAGCAGTTTTAGAAGAAAGAAAGCGCGCAATGACGGAAATCAAGGTTTTGGAAAAGAAAAAACAAAAATTAACTGAAGGAACCAACTATGAAGTGGACAGTATCAATAGAGGTCTACAAATATTAAGAGAAAAAGTTTAAAATAGTTATCTTTTTATTTTTATTTACGAGAAATATGCTCTATATTTTGTTAAGTTAAATTTTAAAAGATTTAAAAAAAGTTTTGTTTTTGAAATACATATAATATGAATTTTGCTATATGTATTTATTTTTGTTTTTATGGTATGTTATTAAAGCTGCAAAGTATAAATTCTATTTTTTATTTCTTTTTGACACCTTCCACAGTCTATGGAAAAAGCTTGAGAGAGTTCTGGAAAACCTGGAAAAGTCAGGGAATTTTATACGAATTCAATAGTATGAACCCTGTATAGGGATATCCTTCCTTGATTTATTTGCTATCGGTCTCAATAGGGAAAATAGACATAAATGTAGAAATTAGTTTTTCTCCCATAGGACCCCATAGGTTTTAACAAAATTTTGTCAAATGTTTTATGGTTGCTCTATAGGGATATCCCTATATATCCTTCCTTGAGTTATTTGCTATTGGTCTTAATAGGGGAAACGTAGAAGTTATTGTGAACCTATAGGTAATTTCCTTTAAATTTTCTATCTGGCCGTATCCAGAAAAAGCATGGACAAAAGCAAATATTGATTCAGAATGTGCCGCGAACGCCTAACAATTGTGATTAACATTTGGTCCCCCACTAATCGCTCAAAATTCAGCGTTGCCAAGCAGGTAAATTTAGGAAAAAATGGGTGGAAATAAGAAAAAAATTATTTTTAAACAAACATAAAACAATCCTGTATATAAACATAAAATAAAAAAATATTCAAAAATATAAAAACTGTTTTAAATGACAAATTTCAAATACGCATGCGTAGGATTTTATATCCATGCTTATGTCCTAAGATCTATCGGACGTGTTCCGAACTATTACATAACTTTAGCACCGCGAAAGCCAAATTTGAAAATGCACTTTGAACGTCGTTTGTTTTATTCCGAACTATTAGATAACTCTATAACCGCGATCGCCAAATTTTAAAGTGCGCATTCCCAGGATGTCAAAACTAAATCGGGATTCGCAACGCGAAAACAGTTATTATTAATAAATGTCAAATTTTGCCACAAAGTCTTAACCTCTCTCCTAAACGTGTGACGTATTTTATGAACAACCCCTTATTTTGAAAAATGAATGAATTACTTAGTGATGTTTGGTTTTATTTTTTTTATTTTACTAGTTATGTATCTAATTTTTATTTTATTTTTCAGTTTATAGAATACCGCAAACTATGCTTAGGATAAACAAAGTACAAATAATTGGAGAAGTTAATAACCCACCAGAAGTAAGAGGTTTAGATACAGCCATTTTTTAAATAAGGATATTTGTTTAAAGTTGTAATTAAATAAAAGCCTATTAATTTAATACATTTTATTTTCTTAATTACATATATAATTCTTACAATAAGAAAACTGAATATGCTATTATTAGGTATCTGTAATCATCAAAAGTGCTAAATATAAATGTAAAAAAATTGTATAAATTTATAGGTTATTCAGATTCTTAAATACAGTTGTATAATTATTTTAGATTTACCTTGGTTATTGGAATGACATACAATGATAATAATTAAATTTAAATTACTTTAGGTAATTCGAATTACTTTCTAACTACTTAACCATTACCTATCACAATAACAGTTTTCAACAGATTTTTTGGGTAAACTGCTTCCTAAAAATGTAATTACATTCAATTCACAAAATATCAATACCCTAGCAACAGTCAAAATAAAGCAACTTCCGAGGCAACTTCATAAATTATATATTTAAGATTAATACACTATTTTGGAAAAAATAACTTTAGCTACATCACATACAAACTGGCTTGAATACATTTTTACACTATTTTATGTCTCTAGTTCATCGCAAAATTTATCTGAAAATTTGGATTTTAAATATTAAGATGCCAGCATCTTTAAAACATAAAATTTTGCGATATACCAAACTATTTCCTCACTAAAACAAATATCACAAAATATACAGAAATTCTCAATTCTAAAATCCTTTTTGGTCAGCAGTATTAACGTTTTAACTTAAATTGAAAAACACAATCAAATCCACTACGATCAGTAAAAGTCGACTATTTTCATTGGGTCAAAAACGAAATTTTAGGCATGCAAAAATTTAAAATATGTTGAAATATAGAACAGTGACCATTACATTATCATTGAATATTGCTTATTATTATAATAATTATAGATTATAAATTATAACACATAATAAATTTTAAAAGTATTATTTTTACTATAGTACGAAAAATCCTGGAAAAATCAATGGAATCATAAAAATATAAAGTTGGAGCGGGGTCGGTTGGGTTGGGTTTGGGTTGGTTTCGAAGCTTCGCAATTTTTCTGTACCTAGACGTTAGTCACTGAGTCCGCAAGCGCGAGATGACTCGGTAAAGCAGCGAGACTCGGCAAGCGGGCGGAATCGGGACGTTGGTTAAGGAAAAAATATCTGCTTCCCGTCCTAAGATTGCGTCCTTGGATGACGTCACTCTGTTAACGGGAGCGCAATAACCGTTTGACGGCGTTTAATTATTAAATGACATTTAATTCATTTTAGCTCCGCCGTATTTGTCTTTTAAACAGCGTACAATTATGAAGTCTTTCCATATAGGCTTATGAGTTTTATAATACAAAAATTGTCAAACGCTTGAAATAAAACATATTATTATATATTTTTATTCAACACCCGCAAGGAATCTGTAATTTTGTGGCCCTTCTGAGAGTGAGCGAAATAATAAATTCTCTGACTGTAAATTTCCCCACTATCACCCCTTGGGCGAAGGCAATTATTCAACATCATTTCTAAACTTTAAGCGGTGGACGAAATTTTACTTCGCCCACAGGCTGAAGTTGGCTTTAAGTAAAAATTGAAACAATGTGAGGTTAAACATGCTTTACAGTTGTCAGATTAAATATCAAATAAAATTGGCTTTCAAATTCCTTGCGCTAGTTGAATAAAATATTGTGTGCGACTATTGGTCAAAAGAGGAGATTCCACTCGCGAGTTACCGTACTCGCTACACTTCCACGCTCGAGGAATCTCCTGTTTCTCCCACGAGTCGTATAATATACTATTAATTATTTAGTTAAATTAAATTATGACGCCCTTAACACATATGTTTACTACCGCTAGCTATTATAAGAGCCAACGTTATGGGCGCCAGTGGCTCTTAAAAGAGACCCCCCCCAGCATTAAATTTAAAAAAACGACCAAAAATGTGTGGCATTTAACGTGTTAAATAGAAAGAGGAGAATAATATAAAATATAATTTTAAATAGCAAAAATAAGTTTTTATTTATTTTATAATTAAAAAATATGATATTTTGTTTGCCCATAAGGTTCCATTTAGGAAACTTCATATCTTAATAACTAAAACTGAATTTTGTATATTACTATATGTAATATATAAAAAGTGAAATATAGCATTATTTGTAATTTACAAAACTCAAAATATAAATAACTTATCCATTTTAGTTGGGAGATAATTTGGTTTCATTTATGCACTACACAACTTTGTGATGTTTATGTAATACAGTATGTCCATGGATAGAGGGCCCAAGAGGACAAAATTTAATAGACTAACATTTTTATTTTTCGACCAATAGTATATTACACTACAAGGGCAGAAAGTGTGAGATTCCTGCATTCTAGCCAAAATAACAAATTAAAAATTAAAATTAAAAATTAAAATAAACGTCCAATTCCAGACGAATTTATAACGGGCACGAATCTAGATTTTCCCGAAATCTGGAAAGGTATTGGCGCCGAAAGAAGATCTGGATAAGGCAGGTACAGAAAACTCTCAAGAGGGCAAAGTATTGGATTCTCAAGGTATCATCATACCAATCGACAAAAAAACAACACCAGATTTAGACGAAATCCATCTGGAACCACAGGAAGAAATTCAAGAAGCTTCTATTCCAGACTGCAGTGTCAAGAATTTAAATGATAGTGCGATATCTTCGCAATTATGGAGAGACTATTACAAAAATAAGGAAGATGCTAAAAAAAAGGAAAATTGAAGAATCACAAAAAAAGCAAAAAAAAAAGAAAAGGAAGCCAAAAATTAAAAAATATAAGGGTGCAGCCACAAAAAAAAACAAAATGATGACAAATTACAATGTGGTACATGTGAGGAGGAGCTCATTAGTGATTCTGAAGATGAAGATAGTAGAAATATTGGGTGTGACAATTTCATATGAAATGCACTGAATTCTATGGAATTTCTTATGAAGAAGCGTCGCTTAAAGATTATGTTTATTTTATGTATTGTTTAGGAGTAGACTGTCACTGGGAAATTTTTTGTCTTACATACATACATACATCATACATACATAGGCAGGGGCGGCTAGTGCATAAGGGCTGCAGAGCTGCAGAACTCCCAAAATTTTCTTATTACTTGACTAATTTTTTAATTATTTAATATTTAAGTGCGAATATAAGCATGAATATTTCAAACGCATGGCTGCATAAAAAGTTTTTATTATAAACATTCGCCGTACTTGGCCACTACAGTCATCCAAACGACCGGTAAAGGTCTCTAACGCTTAACGCTTACAACACAACAAAGCTGGGCCACATTCGAGTTCTGGCTCCCATTTCAATACCGTAATTTTGCTCCGCGCCTCTCTTGGTCCTGGGTTGAGATAGCGTAATTTAAGCCAAACCGGAGCTGCACCAACATACAGTTCCTAATTCCCGGTCGTTTGTTTTTCGCTTCGCGTTCACGTTTGTTATTTTAACTAGAAGACTGTTAATTCGGTGTATTTTTGTGTTTGTTGTTGTATTCTTTTGTAAGAATGAATGTGGTGTATGATTTAATTATGATTTAATTAATTAACTGTAGGTACCATTTAATTAAATGGTACTGCGCCACATTTTTTTAAACCCCACTGGCAGAACTCACAAATTTTACTGCCACGAGCCGCCACTGTACATAGGTAGGGTTTAGTGTAAATTTACTTTTATTATAAAAATGACAATCAAGTAACGTCAAATTGACAATTAGCATTGTATCATTTAAGAAGATTATATTCAAAAGCTTCAACTCCACATAAGAATAGATAGAAAACGCGTCGCTTGGCAGCGGGATAAAGGAGGGGAAGTGTACAATGCGCACAAATATTTATTATTCAACCACGCATAGACTGTCAACTTACATGATTGACTGCACGTGCACGCATTGGTTGGAAAATTGACAACAGCTAAAGCAAATTTGGCTTTATTTAAATTTCAAAATTATTATTTGAGAAAATCACTATGGGATAGTTTATGCTGTGTTAAAAATTGTTTTAATTTGTCAAGGGATAACAAACCTGCACATCATTATTTAAAATACCATCAGTAAGTTTATAACGAAACATTACAGTGTAATGATTACACCAAATAACTTGCAATCAACCGATTTAACATTGCAAAATTCAGTCATTTTATACGTGAAAATGCATTACTGATGACCAAATTAACATCATTACAGTCAACGTGTTCTGCTCCAATGACAGTTATACTGATTAGTTCATAAATTTACTCACTGTCTTACTGTTTACTACTAAGAAAATTTTATTAAAACATTATTACATTATAATTAGGGATGCCAGATTCTGTCCAAAAAATAAAGGACATTTTGTAACAATTTATCTTAATTACAAAAATGACAATCAACAATAATTAGGTAACGTCAAATTCAAAATTTGCATTCTTTTACTGTATTATTTTTGTAATTAAGGTAAATTCTTCCAAAATGTACTTTATTTTTTTGACAGAATCTGGCAACCCTAATTATAATCTTATATACAACATTGGTTTGACGCTTGACAGATGCACAAAATAAAAGAGGTTAAAAAGATACCTTCTTTATTTTTGCAAAGGATATGAGGGAAGATGCGCAGAACTCAATTTTGCGTTCTCCGTCATTGTACACGTGCAACATTCTTAACAAGCATAACTTTGTATGAAGAATGACTTTTGGTCTAAAAATTAAAATTTTAGTCGATTTGTCCTCTTGGGCCCTCTATCTGTGGACATACTGTATATTTAAATTAAATAATAAATAAGTGATCTTAAGTTCCGGGAAATTCCGCATCTTTCGTACTCTATTTTTTTGTAAATACTGGATTAAAGTTTTAAAACTTAAAAATTAATTAACAAATTTTGGATTAAGTATAAAAATCAAAATATTTAAAATCGTTTAACATTTAGCCATCTGACATAAACGATTTTACCAATTTCGGTCCAGAAGAAAAGTTAAATACTTTTGAATCATTCCTAAATCCAATACCATCTAAAAATATATTTTTTTAATTTACATATCCAATACCTACACATACTCACTATCTAGTTTCTGCCTTTTATTTATTATTTTCAAATGACTAACACATAGTATTGTTGTTTAAAATAAAGTTACAAAAACAATTTAAACTACATTATGATTCAGTCAGTATCAGACTATGTATTTTCATTGCTAACATTACTGAATTAAATTGGAAATGAGAACTAGAAGATAAAATATATAAAGTAAATAATGCTCATTTTAATTTATTTTAATAGGGCATGTTATTTTAACTTGGTCTGCCGATATTATTTTTGGTAGATTTTTATTAAAATGAGCATTTTATTCTACCACTGAAATATCAATACTAGGCGTATCTAAATATTAGATTTTGATTGATTTTCTAGTACCCGCGACCCGATGCCATACAAATTTCCATCAAGAACACTTCTTATTGTAGGTGCAAAATAATTATGTTTTTAAACAATTTTTCAATATTACATTTACAATTTAATAATGTGTTCTGTCAAATAAAGGTAATAAAAACTATTTGTCATTGAAACTTGGCTGCTGTTTTAAAGACGTTTTTGCAGATAACTTTGCAATTCATATTTTTTTGGAATTTGATATTAAAAATTTGTTTGTTTAGTTAAAAAATATTAAAGTTATTAAACTTATAATAATTACACTTTTGTTTGCCACAGTGGAGCCAACAACTTCTCTAGGGTTACTTGGATGCGCTGATTCCAAAAATGACCATCACTTTGCTTAATTAGCCTTTATTTTAGACATATTGTGAAAAAACTTTTTTCGATATGCAAACATTCAAATTAGTATATATATATATACAGTGTGATTTTAACCGGATTTGTAAATACAGTTTATCCAGATCTACACTTTAAAACAAATCCGGTTAAAATCGCACAATAAAAGATTTTAACGAAATAAAATTGCTTTTTTGGCAAAAATTCAAATTCAAAGTGCTGTAACGCGAGCAATGTTTCTCCGATTTCAATGAAATTTAGAAAATTGTCAGCTTTATTTATTAACTTTATTGTATTAAAACGGAAATAAATGAAAATTGGCAAAATTGCACTCAAACAATCGCGCGTGTATAAACTTATATTTAAGATGAAATAAGTTTAAAAATAAATATATTAAAAAGAAAATAACCGACTAAAAACTAATACACCAAAATGTAGGGATTTAAAAGGCCTTTAAAACAAGGTATTACTCCACCCCTTTACCCTTTAAAAAATGTAGGGGTAACCATTACTCCCGCTTAGGGGTTGGTGTGGGGTTGAAAATATAAAAATAAATTGCCCCATAAAATTAAAAGTAGATGTGTGCGAGCGTTTTTTTTACGTAAGACCTAAGAAAATATGTAACTTAAACTCATTTTAATTAGGTACTTTTAAATAGGTACATAATTTGCATTACTTGCTCTAAGTTGAACTCCCTCTATCTTAAACAGTTCAACATATCAGATGACTAATAAACTTGGAGCAATTGAATGTTATCTCAAAAATGAACTGTTACATGCAAAAATGACTGTAAATATAAATTTTGATACGCGTTGTTGTTTTGAGTGCCATTTTTTTTTGACTGCGTTAATGTTAACACAATAAAGTAGATAAATGAAGCTATAAAATGTTGTAAATTTTATTAAAATCAGACAAAAATTGGCTGCGAAAAAGCACTTTGAACTTTAAAAATTGTCGAATTTTTACTAAAAAAACGACTTTACTTCGTTAAAAATAGGGGTTTAAACGTTATAATAAGTGAGTAATAAACGTGTAAAATTTATTTATTTTTAGTTTATTTAGTGTTTGCATATTAAAAAAACGGGTTTTAACAAAAATAACGAAAAATAACGAAAATAAAGGCTCTGATCAAAATTATGGTTAATTTTTGTATCAACACACTCAAATTATCCTAAAAAAGTTGCTGGCCACCATGTGGCAAAATGGCAGTTGACCAGACCAGTGTAATAATTATTGGCTTATTGATTTAAAAAAAGACTTATTAAAAATATAAGCACATGAAGTATACGTCAGGGTTTTTATATTTTTTAAAAATTATTTAAAAATAATAAACAATGTGTTCCACAATCCCCGGAAAATATTTATAAATAATAGATACTAATTTTAAGAAGATGGCTAATATTTTTCAAAATTTACAAAATTAATTAATCTGGTTAGTTTAAAGTTAAAATAATTTTTAACATGAAAAATAGTACATTATCTAACAGGCGGAGAAAGCGCTTATTTAAAGGCGAGATCAGTGTTCGCTGCCGGAACCTTGGCCTAGACTGCAGATCTGAGCGAGGCAGTTAATATACTTTATCTGCCGTGGTGTATATACAATTTTTTTTAAGCATTTAAGAATTCTGTATTTACTTAAATTAAAATTATCGAATTTTTGACATTTTGTAAGGTTTGACATATGTTATATTATAGGTTATGTACATGAAATTCTACAGTGACCTGTAAGTTTACATTTTCGTTGCTGATATCAAGATAAACGCGATAGATGGAACAACTATTTGTATGTAATTTCAATGAATTTTTATTATTGTACGGCGATGTATAATAATTTAAGTTTTGAACTGGGTACAAATATGACGTCTTTCTATATAGGCTTTGAGTGTTATAATATGAAAATTGTTAAACGCTTGAAAAAAAAAAGTGTACAATTATTGACCTTATTTTTCATGTTCAGTCCTAATTTTGGAAACTTTAATTTCAAATTGAAAAAGCGTTATCTAGCAAGCTTGCTTAATTTATATTTTTTAGAATTATTAGACAATATCTTAAAATTAGTAAATTAATTTGTATTATAAATATTTTCAGGTGACTGTAGAACACCCTGTACAATTTATTTTTAAATAGTTTCTAATAGATATAAAAACTATCACGTATAACTTCATTCCATGAAAATTGTTAAAAAACCTAATTATATTGAAAGCCTGTGAAGAGCCCTTTAACATTCATTTAAACATTACGATTTAGAATATTGTAAACATTGTTTACCCTACAAGTAATAAGTTGACTGCTTACTTCTCATAACAGTCGCTAGTTCGTTTGGTCTTCCTGGCTTCGCGACATAGCGTGCGACAAATACCCATCCACGCCTGGTCGTAGTTGCTGCACAGGTCGCAGGTCGACGTTGACGACGATGAACTGCGCGACACCGTTTCGCAGACCAGCTGGGCCAGTCAGTCGACCAGGATGCGCTGCGATATGGTCAGCAATTGGTCCTTTAGCACCCTAAATGAAGGCCGGTTTTCGGGCAAGTGGCTCCAACATTTGCGCATCACCTTTAACAAAAAAAAGTTCCCAGCGGTAATTTTAGAGGAAAAAAGAAGGAACAGGCTAGCGCGCTATTAGACACAATGTTACACAGACAATAAAATACTGCACTGGACAAAAAAGTGTAGCTAACAGCTAAGGTTGCTACTCTTTGCACAGTAATCCGTTCGGTCTCCGAAAGCGAACGAGAAACCGTAAACATTACTGTGCGGACAGCGATCTTTGGGGTTTATGGCGGGTTTACGAGTCACTCGCGTGCGTTTGAGGTTTGCGTGCGTTTCCTGGGCCTTCGCGTCAACGCGTTCTTCCTGACGCGACCCCATTTACGAGTTTCAAAGGCGCGCGTTTGCTGTCTGATGTCTCATACTTTGGGAAAATGGACCCATTTTTAATTCGCCGAACCGCAATATTAATGAATTTAGCTCGTCTGCTAATTTTACGGCTGATGCCATTGGCTGGCCATGTCACGTGATATCGGCTTCAACGCGCGCGATATTTTTACGGCGTAAAGTTTTTTCCCCGGATAAAAACCAAGACGCGTCAAACTGGCTGAGATTTGGCGCACGCGTCCTTTTAACGCACGCGAGGTCACTTATAAACGATCCCATTGCCACCATGAGTTAAATCAGTCGCGCGCGTTGGCTAGCTCGCGTAAACGCGACCTCCAAACGCACGCGAGTGACTCGTAAACCCGCCATTAGAACTGCGGTGATCGCTGTTATGACAGATCGCATTACCGTTGACAGAAATTAGCACGCGGTAATTCCACGTAAAATTACTACGTGGATTTTTTTCACTGGGTCCTACGAATAATTACGACATTCCAATAACAATGACTTTGTCTTATGATTTTAATATATCGTTAACGTGTAATGCAAATTTTCTAAAATAAATATTTTTATTACTTAAAAGGAATTTGTCATTAATATAGATAATTTTCATGAAGCTCGTATTACAGCCTGCATTTTTTCTGGCATGCAAATTTCATTTGCGGACTTTAATACACTTTGCAATTGCAACTTGCATGGACCAAAGAAAATAAAAATTTTTATAAAATGAAATTTCATTGCGGACTTTAATCAGAGATATAGAGGGGGGAGAATGAGCTTTAACGTGCGCAAATGGGGACACACTCATAGCCGCCATTTTGAACCACGTATACGAGGCGCGGTCAAAAATGTTGGTGTTTCTGCACGTTTTAACAGCCCAAGATATTTTATATTATATAAATTACATAAATTCTCACAATATAAAAACACAACCAAATTACAAGTATACAAAAATTCAACTAAACCAAAGATATCGGTGTAGAAATCAGATAGAACTTATTATTCACAGATCAGGTGGTTCTTTTTAGACCTTTAAACCTCTAAAAACAATGTGGTTATGTACTTATAAACAGTGTTGTCATGAATGTTCACGACCAAAAATTAAAAAATACCCTATTATACTCACAAGAGTAAAAAAATAGTTATAGTTATAAATTTTTAGCGCATTGGCCCTATTTTGACAAATAAATTTAATTTTGTATTAATCAAGAAGAATGGTAACAGAATAGAATAATAATAATTATGTAATTCGATTCTCGGGTAAAATAACCGCGAACGGCAACACTGCTTATAAAACTAATAACAAGCGACAGTGGCGTCATCTGTTTATTTTTTATTAAGCTTGCCAATCAAAGATAGAGAAGTCTATATTATCGACATCTAGTTCAAAATGTCAGCCATGAGCCTGTCGCCATAAAATTGGATGCGCAATGGTCCAAGCTCCTTCTCCCCCCTCTATGTCTCTGACTTTAATACACTTTGCAATTGCAACTTGCATGAACCAAAGAAAAATATAAAATTTTATAAAATGAAATAAAGTGGAAATTGAACTTGCCACACCAAAATATAATACAACATATTATTAGAGATGGGAATCGGAAAGTTTTCATTTCAGGGAAAGTTTTTCATTTTGAAAGTTTCTTTTAAAGTTACCGGAAACATCCCTGGAAACTTTCCTTGAAATCTTTCTCTGTTTTTGTATGTGAATGTAAATTGTTTAACAGCTGATTTGCGAAGTTAAGGCCAAAAAAAATGAATAAGAAGTTAATTTGTATTAATTTAAAGAAGAAGATTAAGTATAGTATTATTTGTGTTCTTTGATTAGTTTGTTGAAAATCTCATCATCACAATTCATAAATCATTTGCAAGAAACCCTTTGATAAAAGCCTTTTAAAAGGTAAACAAAATAAAAACAATAAACAAAGTTAAAATCATTCTATCGTTTTAGTTGTTTATTTATAGGTAATTTAATTTTAACTTTAAAAGTACAATGCTAAAAGAAGAATCTCGAGGGTTACCCCTTTTTTAATAATTAAAAATCGCTTACGAATTAACGAACGCGTCGCTAAGCACTGATTAAGCAAGTTTTCCTTATTCATAACGACTGATAAGGAAAAAAATCACAACACAACGTCCACTAACATTGAACGTTGGTCTCTAAGATTTTAAAGTAGTTTACCCCTCGAAAAATCTTATATTTGGAATTATTAAAAAATAGTGCAAAAAAAAGTTCATGCTCAATGCAAGTTCTGTAAAAAATATATGTCGTTAATGCAATCAAAATGGTCAAACATATAAAAAAGTGTCTTCAGGTCCCAAAATATAATATCTTATATTATAAGATTATCTATGCAAAATTGTAAGTCTACTGAAAGTCAAGGAGATAGTCCACCAGGTAGCAATACCAGTAGTGGAAACATAAAAGAATTTGTTGATAACATGTCTCTTAACGAACAGAATAAATCGGAATAACTATTTGCTTGAGCAATTTAGTCTAGTTCTTGCCCGTTTAGTTTAGTTGAAAACCCTGATGTACTATTTTTTAACAAACTAGATAACTCTGAATATGCTAGAATCCAAAAAGAAGTTAAAGATGGTTGGACAGATGTCAATGGTGTGGCACTAATAAATATAATTGTAGCAACTTCAGAGCCTGTATTTTTAAAAACGATAGACTCAAAAATGTTGATTTTATTTTGCCTGTAGTTTTTTTTTTCATATTTTATTGGTCAGAACTGCAATACTATTTTTAGTATCTTTTACTTTTTAATATTCCTATATAGGTAGCCAATATTATTTATTTTTGCAATCCTCCTGGCACAAAAAATTATTTTCGATGAAAATTTTCCGGGAATTTTCCCATTTCTACATATTATTATGTAATAGAATTTAGAAAAAAACAACACACATATAACTTTAAAGTGTGGATTGGTATTGGTGCATATTGCAAGTGGAATTGCAGGCTAATATGGGCTCTATACAATAATAATTATGCAGGTATAAAGACAGAAAAATAGATGAAAGTGAGTAAAATTCACTGCTACGTTCATTTAAACATTTTCTGGGGTAACTTTCAAGAAACAAAGTTTTCCGCAAATTTATAATTAAAAGTCAGATAATTGAAAGCATTTCATTTACGGTTCTTTACAGCCTAAAATACTAGACGTCGAGACGCGTCAGTGCAATAATTGCGGTTCACATTAATAAAGCGAACTGTACCGCAATTGTCGCTGTGGGCACAGTAACTGTTATGCTTACCTACGGTTTATCAATCGCTATTTGAGACCGTACGGATTACTGTGCTAACCCGAATCTTTACTGCATGTATAGCAACCTTACCATCCCTGCTTAAAATACCCCATAGAGACCTATACAAAATAATCTATCAGGCGCTACCGGATTCAATATGTGCATTTGTCCATGGTTTTTTCCGGATACAGCCCGATAGAAAATGTATAGGAAATTACCTATAGACACACCATAACTTTTACATTTTCCCTATTGAGACCGATAGAAAATAACTCAATGAAGGATATATAGGGATATCCCTATAGAGCAACCATAAAACATTTGACAAAATTTTATTAAAACCTATGGGGTCCTATAGGGAAAAAACTAATTTCTACATTTATGTGTATTTTCCCCATTGAAACCGATAGCAAATAAATCAATGGTGGATATCCCTATAGAACAACCATAAATCTCAACTATGGGTCCTATACAAACCGATACACCCTATAGAAACACCATACATCCCGATACAAATATCTATCGGTTTGAACAGGGTCTCTATGGGGTATATTAAGCAGGGATACGACTAAATTGAGAAGCAAACTATAAATGTTGTCAGAACAGAGATGACTACTGTTCCAAGAGCGACCGTGTGCCGAGAATGTTAAACGCGTTGTTATGTGCAAAATATTCAACAAAAATTATTTCTGATTTCAGATTATTAAAGAGCGAGCTTAAATTAATTTATGAAAAAATATGCAGTTTATTATTTATAATATTAAAATGATTATGAATAGGAACCTTATTTTTAATACTAACATACCTATTTATCAATACTTACATCATAAACCTCTTTATAACAAGCCTTTGGTTGTTCCAAAATCAAACCCTTTTGAACCCTTTCAACGACTTCGGTGTTCTTAAGCCTTCCATAGGGCATTTTGCCACAAGAGAACACTTCCCACATCAAAACACCTAAAATAACCTAAATTACAACCAAAAAATCAACTTAATATATTATAAGCTCACCATACGCCCAAATGTCGGATTTTGAGGAGAACCTGGTATAGTTAAGCACTTCGGGGGGAGCCCACTTTATGGGGAATTTAGATCCCCCAGACGATGTGTACTGATCGTCCAAAACGTAGCGCGCCAATCCAAAATCGGCAACTTTGACTATGTTTTCCGTGCCAACCAAACAGTTCCTTGCGGCCAGATCTCGATGAATGTAGTTGTGCCTTTCCAGATAAGCCATTCCTTTACAAACCTAAATAAATTAGTATATTATGAAAAATTTGTTAGTTACACTGTACTACATTAATTCTCAACTTTGATTTTGAAAAAAAATTATGTAAAATATAAAATAAACATATAAAATAAACACCTGTTATTCTCATTTTGTCCACTTTGACAACTTTTTTTGTAATAGTTTAAACTGTTACAGAATTCTTATAAACAAAACGAAAATAAAAGTCAGTCTTTTTTTGGTGATAAAATTTTATAATTTTTTCATTCAAAAAGTATGTTTCATTTTTATTGTAGCAACATGTTATTTTTTTAAGAAAACTGTTTTAAAAAAATGTTTGACACAATTTGTTGTACCTATTAAAATATAAAATTTAAATAAGTTTTTTGGAAGGAAGATATGTATATAATTATTTGGAAAGAAATGAGCTAGAAAGAGGAGTGAACTACACTGTATTAGCTAAACTATAGCCTTTGATTGTATTTATTATAATCAATAGACATTTATTAATAATATTGTTTATATTTTTTCTGACTTACTTGTATGCACATATCAAGCAATAGTCCTCTATTATTGCATAATGTTGTTTCATATCTCCTCAAATGGTTAAGAAGAGACCCATATTTCATGTATTCAGTTACAATAAAAATTGGTCTTTTTTTACTACACACTCCATACAACTGAACTAGATTTGTATGTTGCAATTTTCTGAAAAATTAAATAAATTTATATACCTACATGAAATTTAAAGGGGTAATTGCGCATAATAATAAAATGGGTAAATTCACGATACACAAACATGTGTGTCGTGAATGAATTTGGAGTTTTTACTGATGTACTACTCCAGTGCAATTAATAATTGATCTAAAAATTATACTATTACCACGGTACCATATTATTACATTGTCAAAGTTACATCGGTATGCCAAACGTTAACTTAATCGGATGCAAGCAAGTGCTTAATTTGGGTTACAGAGAGACTTAAAACTAGGGTAATAAACAGCGCAATATCGAGCGTGGATTGGCTGGCAAAAAATCAACCAATCAAAATCATTGTTTTAAATACTGGAAATTATGTCTAGTTCTAGTTCAGATGCCCTGAAAAATAACTACGCGCAGAGTACTTTCAACTTTGGGACGCTAAAAACTTTTTCCAGTACATTGGAGGGTTTAAATTATAATAAACCCAATTAAAAAGTAAACCGTGACGAATGTAACTATCATGATACGTTTGCTGTGCGACAAATAGAACGCAAGATGCGATTGATTAAAAAAAACTAATTTAAGATCGCAGCGGAAGGGGTAATTTGGACAGTGTGTAAATTCAGGGTTAAGGAATGCATTGAAACCCCTTTTGAATGAGCAACAAAGTAAAAATGTACAGGAAATTTTTGGACCACACCTAAAAAATTACGTAAATGCCCAGTTCATTATTTAAAGAATCATAAGATAAACTCCTCAAAATTTTACCTTCGACGAATATATGTCAAAGTTTATCCCAGTGGAATTTAAATTAGGAAAATTATCAAAATTTACAAAAAAATATCATTATTTTACGATTAGTATGATGCCTTATTGAAACACCCTATATATGAAACATATACATTATTATGTATATGTTTCATATATTTACATTTAACATTTAAATTTAAAATTTTTTACTAAACAATATTGCTAGTTAGTTTTATAAAAACTATTTTAATTACTTCTTAAAGTGTATAAAACTCACGTCATAACTTTGGCTTCCTCTATAAAATCATCCTCAGACATAGTTCCCTCCTTCATCATTTTCACAGCTACTTCAATGGACCCTCTCCATTTCCCTTTTCTTACAACACCAAACTGGCCAGACCCCAATTCTTCATTTAACATGAGCTCATTGTGATCTATCTCCCATTTATCTACAAAAAAAACAAATTATAAAAAAACGATATTTTTATTTAAAGTTTGCATTATCATACCGTGGCTAAGGCCAGCTGTTGCAGGAGCAGCTCTATCACAGGGTGTTGTTTTCAGTCTGGAGGCCAGTCCTCCACTATTGTGCTTATGGTAATTTATTAGGTCTGGAATGGAGATACAACAATGTTTTTCAGAGAGGAAAAATTCTCCTCTTGAATTTTGTTTGATGTGATAGTGTTTCACATGTGGCTGTTGACTGAAACATAAGGAGGTGTCCCCATTAGATAAAAATAAGATGTTTATGATAAATGACTTACACTTTTGTGTACAATGAAAGAGTGTATAATCCCTTTGTGGAAGAATTTCTGACAACAAAGCACCCTTCCTTATCTTCTTGCTTGAGCAGAGATTCTGATCTTTGCCTCGACATATCATTAACATACCATCTTGAAAAGAATGGAAATAAAATAAAGAAACCAAAAAGAAGAAGATTACAACTTACTCATACTGCTGTAATCCTAATAACTCTTTTTCTTTTACGTAATTGCTCGGAATATAACCAGTGTTCCTGAAACAACCATGAAAATAAATATTAAAAATAAGAAGCAATTATTTGGATTCAACGATATAATCTTAAAATTACGGGCAATGAAATATTTATAAAAATTACAACAATTTTAGTTCCATCCGTTAAAGTTTTTTTACCTATTAAGCCATTAATAAAAAACTATAATAATAGTGTGTAAAAGTTTCATTCTGTGAGAATCTCATAACAATTACCAATGATTTAAATGATAATATACCGGATATAGATCTAATTATAATACCTGTTTATACGTAATAATTAGCTTTAACATAGTTATTAAAATGAATTTAAATTCAAATTATTTAATTGTTTAACTAAATGCGACTGCTTTTAAATTTAATTGATAAAGGACATGCGATATAATGCCTGCTTTGTTTTTTAATAATGGAAAAATTTTCATTTTTAAAATTAAACATAAATATTAATTTAGTTTTAGCAAAGAATATAATTAAATATTTTTTTATTATACAGTGTCCCACGACAACTTTTTATTTCTTTGTTGAGAAGAAATAAACGTTTGCTTCTCTAAAAACTACATTTTGAAATAACAGAGTACGATTGCTTAATATGGTTGAATGACGGGTTTACACATGCATGGATTTACTGGCGCCTATGACCACGCCAGTTCTACAGTTGCATACTACTGCAACTAGATCGAGTCATGCAGAACGGTTCTTCTTCAGGTGTGTGTTTTCTTACTTATTCAATTGTCTTGTCTTTATTTTTAAGTTTTCTAAGGGATTTTCTTCATTTCTTTTTCTTCTATCTTTACTTATATTTCTTTGCTATTTCCATTATCTTTATTTTGTAGTCTTGATATATATATATATATATATATATATATATATATATATATATATATACATATATACATATATATATACATATATATATATATATATATATATATATATATACAGGGTGTATCACGGTCGATGGTAGGTTAGACGTTTATGGAGAACGACAAAAGATATGAAATTGAAATTTTTATAGCAATTATAATATCATTTAAACTATTTTTCTAAATTATTTTGAACAAAATTCCTTTTCCGGTTTTAACGGAAGCGATATCAACTTTGTTATTTTAAATGGATCACCACATTTTTTTTTTACAATTTCAAAATCTTACCATCATTCCTTATAAAATGGCTATATCATGTCCTATACCTAAACTTAATACTTTTTGAGTTATTAATTTTTCTTGTAAAATTTGGTCAGTTTCACCCACAACAAAAAAAGCTTATAACTTTTTTAATATAAGGTTTGTTGATATTCGGTTGGATTTATTGAAATCCTAAAGCACTGTTTTAAAGATTCCATGTAAATTATTGTAATATTTCTAAAAAGATACTTGTAAAAAAACAATGTGAATGTAGCTAACTTAAAACAGCAATAACTTTTTTATTCTCAATGGAACGCCCTGTATATTTTTACATAATTAAATATGAAATTATAATACCTTTTCATTGATATAACTATTCCCTATACCTAAAGTTAATATTAAGAAAGATATTTTACAATACACAACAAAAATGTTGCTTATGTGTATTAATTTGGTATGAATTACAAAACTTTCCCGATATTTATTATTATCAGAGCTGTCAGACAGCAGAAAGCTTAAGTCTTTTTTTAACTTAAGTCATTTTTGTGACTTAAGTCATTTGATTTAAGTCTCTTTTTCTTTGGACGACTTGAGACTTAAGACTTAAGTCATTTTCAAAATGATTTGTATTATTAAGCTTTTTCTACATTTGCGTAAGGACTTAAGTCTTTTTAAAATGACTTAAAACAAAAAAATTACTTAAGTCTTTTTAAAATGACTTAAGTCTAAAAATGATTTAAATCTTTTTAAAATGACTTAAGTCTAAAAATGATTTAAATCTTTTTAAAATGACTTAAGTCAAAATAATGATTTAATATATAATATGTTTTCACTAAAAAATCGTTTTATCCACCAAAAATAAGTAATTCATTTAAAAATAGCATATACTTTAATGATAATTAAAAAAATATTTAATATTAATATTTGAAAAAGTACCTTTTTTACTGGTTACTTGAAATGGAAAAAATCACTTCAAGAAAGTTCAAATTTGACCTTCTCTACTAAATCAGTTATGAAACTTAAGAAATTTGTTATATGTTTAAAACATATAACAAATTTCTTAAGTTTCATAACTGGTTAAAAACATAATGTTTTTAACATACCTTTATTAGTTTACTAATGAAAAAAAATTAAATTTACTCAAATATATTAATGTAGATTTTATAGGTTTTGGCCAGCTTTTTGGGCATTTTCAACACTGTGTGCCAGTACATTATTATATACAATACAATAATTGACTAATTAAGTGATCAACTTTTTGTTATGCACCTATTTTAAAAATAAATTTCATTAAAAGTCTTGTCAAAGAGTATCTATTAGATATATACTCTTTGATCTTGTTTTGAATCTCTCAAAATGAGTAAGGTATTTGTTTTCTTTTACTTAAATCTTTTTTTTTTTCGACTTAAATCTTTGATCTTGTTTTGAATCTCTCAAAATGAGTAAGGTATTTGTTTTCTTTTACTTAAATCTTTTTTTTTTTTTCGACTTAAATCTTTTTTTTTCGACTTAAACCGATAAAACGACTTAAATCTAAAAACGACTTAAGTATTTTTAGGGACTTAAGTCCCTAAAAATGACTTAAGTCTTTTTCTAGATTTAAGTCGTTATATATTTGATTTAAGTCATTTTTAATAAGACTTAAGGCTTAAAAAAAAGACTTAAGTCTTTTTGAAAGGCTTAAGACTTAAATCTTTTCTGTTTTATGGAAAAAATGACTTAAGACTTAAGTCATTTTTATTTCAAAAAAGACTTACGACTTATGACTTAAGTCTTTTTAGAAGTGACTTGTGACAGCTCTGATTATTATTAAAATAAAGGAAAATAACTACTCAAAAGAAGTTGAAAATATTTATGCTTAATGGATAACCAAATTAAAGGTACAACATACAAAAAGTTTCTGCATTTTCTATCAATAAGTTTGTCATATTGAGTCAAACCACGTCAAGTGGGACCAGAAAATTTCACGAAATCACCGATTTTGAAAATAATCACATTATTGTGTAGTAGGCATGACTCATATATCACAGTAAAAAAATTGTTTTAAAATTCGTTTTTTTGGTAATGTTATTAAGGTTGACAATTTTGTCAAACTTTAGAGCACGGTAAAATTGAAAAAATAGAATCTCTGGGACCACTATGTATAATTGAATTAAATTTTACACACTATTGTAGAAATGTTTAGACTATATAATGATCATTTAATTAAGGTTAATTTGTTTAAATAAAATAATTTTGCATACATTTATTATAAACAATTGAAATTTTGTATGTGTTCTTCACGCTGAAAAAAAATTAATCTTGTGTCATAATATGCGGCAAACGTTCCCGTTTAATAAAATGTACTCAAAAATTTGTCCTTCATATGTCATTTTGAAGATATTAAATTTTTTGTCCCGCTGTGCGCTTGATCAGTACGCGACGCGCTTCGCTGCTAGCTCGTCAGGACACGGTGTGCCTGAACGAAGTTTAAGTCGCATAAAAATTCCGCAGTTTCTTGTTCGGGACTCTTTGGTGACTTAAAAATAATATTTACCAAAATCCTAGCTGCTCCCCTTTTCGAAACATTTTGAAAAATCTTTTTTATGCATTATGCGTTTTACTATATAAAAAAGTGATTTTTGTCTAACCCTGTATAAATCTAATGATGTGCTCAGTATAAAAACCGTTTCTCTCGTTTACAATATCGGTGTACAAATGTGTACTCTGGCAAAGGTAGACTTTGCGATAAACAAATAATTAAAAAAAATGAATTTTTTACAAATTTAAACAAAAAACAGTTAGAATTTTGGTAAATATCTTTTTTAAATCACCAAAGAGTGCCGATCAAAAAACTTCAACCAATTTTTTTTCAAAATTGAAAACTACTTAAAAGCCTAAATTAAACAACATTTTAAATACTCTCTAAGCGTTATTTTATTAAATTTTATTACAAATCTATTTTTCTTGTAAAATGTTAATAAAAATGCAATTTTGTAACCTGATAGACGTAGAAATATCTAAAAAAAAATTGGGGATAAATATTTTTCGCGTGTTATGCTATAAGTAATCATGAATTTACGCTTTTGCATTATTAAAAATAAGTGATTTTTTGCTAACCCTGAATATATCAAATGATGTGAACAATATTAAAAAGTATTCTCTAAGTCTCCTAAATAATTTACTCTAATTTTATAAAAATCGGTGTGCAAATGTGTACTCTGTCAAAGAGATAAACAAAAATTTAAAAAAAAAAATCATGAATTTTCGAACAATTTTGAAAAGAGTAGCAGCTAGAACTTTGGTAAATATCATTTTTAAGTCACCAAAGGGTCCCGAACAAGAAACTACAATCAGTTTTTGGCACACCGTTAAAACGTTAGAACAGACGAGCTAGAAACGAAGCGCGCCGCGTACTGATCAAGCGCATAGCGGGACAAAAAAATTAATATCTCCGGATTGACATAGGAAAGACAAATTTTTGAGTACATCTTATTAAACGGAAACGTTTGCCGCATATTATGACACAAGATTAATTTTTTTTCAGCGTGAAGAACACATACAAAATTTCAATTGTTTATAATAAATGTATGCAAAATTATTTTATTTAAACAAATTAACCTTAATTAAATGATCATTATATAGTCTAAACATTTCTACAATAGTGCGTAAAATTTAATTCAATTATACATAGTGGTTCCAGATATTCTATTTTTTCAATTTTACCGTGCTCTAGTTTTTGACAAAATTGTCAACCTTAATAACATTACCAAAAAAACGAATTTTAAAACAATTTTTTTACTGTGACATATGAGTCATGCCTACTACACAATAATGTGATTATTTTCAAAATCGGTGATTTCGTGAAATTTTCTGGTCCCACTTGACGTGGTTTGACTCATTGTCAATGAAGAATAAACAAGTTCATAAAAACTTCATTTGTATAGTGATTTTCCCCCATTTTAACTATTTTATTAAAAATTTTTGTTAATTTAAAACATTACTTTTATTTAATTAATGTATTTCTAACCTTATTAGTAAATAATAATATATCTTTTAATGAAGGTTCTATATCTAAAAACTGTTCTACTTTTTTAACGAGAAAAAGTCATTTAGTAGTGTTGTGGCAAACAAAAATAAGCAGGAGTTAATAATTTTAAAACCTGTTGATGAAGAACAAACCAATAATATAACTAGAAATGATTTGAAAGAAAAGGTAGACCCCACAAAGTTTGCTATTGGTGTGGATAATATTAAAAATGTAAAAAAAGGTGGAATTGAAATATGTTGTTCAAATATTCAATCCAAAGAGTTAATAAAAGAAAAAATTAATCAAAATATGGGAGAAAAATATAAAATAGAAGAAGTTACACTAAAAAAAACAAAAATTATTGTTACAGGAATTGAATTAGAAGTTTTTAACAAAGAAGATAATGATATCAAAAAAAGTATGATAAATCAAAATGAACCCATTCTTTTGGAAGAAGACTTTATAATAATTACAAAATATACAAAGAAAAATAAAAATTATGGAAATATTATAATTGAAGTTCAACCTTCAAGTTATAATAAAATAATTAATATGAGTAAAATAAATTTGGGATGGAAAAAGTGTAATATATTTGATCATTTAGGAGTATATAAATGCTACAATTGTGCTGGTTTTAATCATATGGCTGAAAATTGTAAGAAAGTAAATGCATGTTTTAAGTGTGCAGGTCAGCATAAAACTAAAGATTGTGTAGAAGCAGAAATAAAGTGTATTAATTGTATTACAGCTACAGAAAAATTTAAAATAAAAATTGATAGTAACCATACAGCTTATGATGAACAATGTCCCTGTTTTAAACGAGCAGTTGAAAATGCAGGTAAAAGAATTAACTACAGTATCTAGCAATTAATACCAAATGTAAATAATAACAAAGTTTTTGCTTTTAATTGTCAGGGCTTACTAAATAATATTGAACATATAGGTATGTTAGCCAAAACCTGGAAACCTCTGTTATTGTGTCTTTTTGAAACACATTTAGGTGATGAAATTTATGATAAGGAAATACAAATTGATAACTATAAAATAATAAAATGCACCTCAAAAAACCCAAGAACAGGTGGAGTTGTAATTTATGTTAGAAAAAAACTTAAATATAAAGTAGTATTAATAAAGTTATTGATGATTATTTATGGATACTGGCTATAGAAACATATATAAGAAATAATAAATATTTAATTGTAAGTTTATATCATTCCCCCCAAAAAAAAGATAATCTTTTTTTGGAATTTATTAACGAATACTTGGAAAATATGGATTTTAATGGAAAAATAATAATAAGTGGTGACTTCAACATTAATTTTTCTAAAGAAGGGTTTTACAGTAAAAAAATCAAAGAAATAATTTACAAAAATGGATTTTATCAAATAGTTCAAGATTTTACTAGAATAACACAAAATAGTTCGACTTTAATTGATTATATCATAACAAATGAAAAAAATATAAAACATAAAGTTCTTACAACACCAAGGATAAGCGATCATAATTTATTGTTAATATATATTGAGGATGATATGTATGAACGGGATAATAAATATGTAAATATTAAAAAAAAGAATCTGTCAAACTACAATATAGACACATTTCAAGAAGAATTGAGTAAAACTGCATGGAATAACAATTCAACAAATGTAAATGTACTATCTGTACAATTAGAACTTAATATAAGAGAAACAATTGACAAAATTTGTAAAATAAAAGAATTTAAGATATTAAAGTGTCATGAAGCAAAAAAATGGATAAATAAAGAAACTATTGATTTAATGAAGGAAAGAGACAACCTTTATAAAAGGGCATTGTTCACAAAATCTGAAGAAGACTGGCAATTTTATAAATATAAGAGAAACCAGGTAACAATAAAAATAAGGACAAATAAAGAAATGTATTATAAAAATAAAATTAAGGGGAGTAAAAATAATATGGACCTATGAAAAGAATTAAAAAAATTATTGCCAAATAAAACAAATACAATTCATGACACAATAAAATTTATAGACATGGAAATTTCGGATCCGCAGCTAATTGCATTAAAATTTAATAATTATTTTTTAATAAGCATCACTGACATAGTAAAAACAATTAAAACAAAAAATAGATATGGAGTAATACTGGACAAAATAGAGAAAAAAGATGAATTAACAACATTTGAAAATATATTAATGTATAAATTAAGAAAAATAATAATGAAATTAAAAAACACAACGAATACTGAAGACTTAGTAAATACAAGAATGATTAAAGATTCGTTTCAAATCATTGGTAACCGTTTTATTGATGTCGTAAACCGGTCTTTACAAACTGGTGTTTTTCCTGATAACTGGAAGATCTCAACTGTCATCCCTGTTCCCAAAGTTCCCAACACCATACTAGTAGAAGAACATAGGCCAATTAATACTGTTCCTATTTATGAAAAAATCCTGGAAGTTGAAGTTAAAGATGAACTGGTAAAGTTTTGTGATACTAACTCTGTGATAATAGAAAACCAGTCTGGATTTAGAAAATCACATTCATGTGAATCTGTGATATTAAATGTCTGTGATGAGTGGTATAAATGCCTGGAAAATAATGAGTTTGTGATAGCTGTGTTTTTAGATTTTAAACGTGTAGATAGGGATCTATTGTTGTGTAAGTTGGAAAGGATGGGATTGGGAGGCAGTGTTCTGGGTTGGTTCAATTCCTATTTAAGTAATAGATATCAAAAAGTCAAATATAAAAATTCCCTATCTGAACAATTAAAAACTAAATATGGGGTGCCACAGGGCACTGTACTTGGTCCTATTCTTTTTAACTTATATATTAATGATATAAGTCATTATGTAAGGGATTGTAAATTGCATATGTTTGCAGATGATACAATGATCTATGTGACAGGTACTAATTTGGATTATATGTTTGAGTGTATTAATAATGATCTTAAGTCATTGTATTCTTGGCTCTGTGATAATAATTTATGTTTAAATTTTGGTAAATCCAAATATATGTTAATGGGTAAAAAATATGCTATTTCAAAACTTGGAAATGTTTTACATGGTGTTGAAATAGACAATGTTTCAAATGAAAAAGTTAATGAAATTAAATATCTTGGAGTAAACATAGATCATAACCTAAGTTTTAAAAGTCATTCTTTGTTTATAATGAACAAAATGTCTAAAAAAATCAATTTTATGAGAAGAGTAGGTAACTACCTTAGTATGTCAACAAAAATTTTGTTATATAAGTATATTATAGCACCACACTTGGACTATTGTTCCTCTATATTATTTCTTTTAAATAAAAATGAAAAAGATCAATTCCAAGTTTTGCAAAACAAAGCTATGAGAACTATATTGCAGTGTAATAGATATACCCCTATTAATATTATGTTGAATGTTCTAAATTTTATGAATGTAAACCAAAGAATTGTTTACGTACTCTTGAATTAATTTATAAAATAAAAAATAATATGACGCCATCATATTTATATAAAAAAATTAAATTTGTAAATAATATTCATGAACACAATACAAGAGCTGGAAATGATTTCTATATAAATACTGCAAACAGTTCCTTACTACATAAGACACTTTTTTATAATGGTCTTATATTATTTAATACCTGTGATAATAAAAAATTCCTCTAATTATGATAAATTTAAAAGTTCTTTGTCTCATTATGTTTATACAATCGTTTAATTTTAATTTATTTGTACACATTGTAGAAAGTTATAGCTTTTGCTAATAAACGAATTATTTATTTATTTATTATTTACAAGATAGAAGAAAAAGAAATGAAGAAAGTCCCTTAGAAAACTTAAAAATAAAGACAAGACAATTGAATAAATAAGAAAACACACACCTGAAGAAGAACCTTTCTGCATGACTCGATCTAGTTGCAGTAGTATGCAACTGTAGAACTGGCGTGGTCATAGGCGCCAGTAAATCCATGCATGTTTATTTTCGGTGCAAAAACATGCAAATTATAATACTTAAATTATTTAAAAACAATATTGTAAAAAAAGAAATTATGGTACAAATACCATAATTATGGTACGGTTGGCAACACTGGTGACTATACTTAAAGTTAATACATCCCATAGATTGAAAACTGCACTAGCGCTAGCGGCAAAAGTAAAGTAACGCCATCTAGGTCTACAATATATAATCAATGCCAAAAATTTAAGTAGATTTCTGTAACATATGTTGGCGCTATATTTGAATGTTGATGCTTCGTGGGGTGCCTTTATATATTGTATTTACTGCTGTATTTTAAATAAAACAAGTATGAATATAAGATTTATTTATTGTAGTAATAATACAATAAAAAAATAATGTGCAGTATCGTACATGTGGCAGAAGTGAAACTTCTTATAAACTAGGGAATGTGAGAAATGTTAGTTGTGTGTGTGTGTGTTTGTGTGTGTGTGAGAGAGAGAAAGAGAGACTATTTCCCGGGCCCTAAAATCATTCCAGCACGCGCCTGATCATGTACTGCAGGTTTATTACAATTATTTTAATAATAATATTTCATAAATACCTTAAAACATAAGGCAAAATTTATCGAATACAGACACTGCTTAGCTAATATAACTAGTAGTTATTAACTACTGATTAATTTCATCTGAAATAAATTTAGGTATATCCTTGGCATAAAAACAGAAGCGAATTTGCTTTCGGCACGCCCCCATTATTTCTAAAATTAAGTATTTTCGAGAGAAAAAAAATAATAAAAAAGGATTTTTCCACCGAGAATTGAACCGGACCTGCTGCGTGGGAGGCCGGTAACCCAAACACCTGACCAATCCGTGTCTAACAATTTATAAGCAAATTAAATAATTAATGTAAAGAACGTACTTGGAAATTAGATAATAATTAATGTTTTTTGTTTATGTTATTGTTTTTAACAATTAAAATAATGTCTTGTCCTTTATTACTCTTATTTTACACACTTTTATTGCAGCAACGCAGTGTGATCCTCGAAGTACGGTTCTTTACTTTAAAAAAATCATAACTCCAAAACGAAAAAAGATAGACTAGTGCCGTTTTCACCAAATTATTTGCCACCAAGAAATCATTTTTTCAAGTTATATACTTTGTGTCGCTAAAATTGCGTTTTCCGCCTTGAAATGGTAACAATTGTTTTAAACCTTTGGATAACGTTTGTTATTGTTCTAATTGACGGAATAGAACTATCCGGATATTTAACTGAGAAAAGGTCACTTGTTTGACGTACAGAATTGCCCACTAAAGACCAGCTTATTATGTCAATTTTCTCTTGCAATGTGTAAGAGATTATAACTTATAATTTTAAATAAAATTAATTTAAAACAAAACTGAATCTGGGAAGGGGCATCTGGGGAGGGGCGATCGGATTCACTCGGGTTCACTCGTATAGCTTTCTTTCTCCTTCTCTCTACTTTATTTTTTTTTCTCCCTCGTGTAACGAAATCTCGGAACGTTACATTTTTTCCAATTCACTCTCCATTCTTGTCAAATATCAGAACGCCACCAAAGAAGTTTCACTTCAATAAAATACATACATCTATTTGTATATATTATATTTGTTGGTTATGAAAATTATTTAATTGGAGTAGTAAAAACATAGATTTTCACTCTGGATAATGCGCAATATTAACTCTGATGATTTACGCCCACCTCATCCTCGTAAATTAATTACATCTTGCATTATCTCTCATAACATATTATAATAATATAATATACTATTTATTTTTAAAAAGTAAGTAATCAAACATTGAGAAGCGAGTCTTTTTGTGCTGAGCTACAATTGAGCGAATCACAAAAATGCTCTTCTCAGCATACAACATATTATCTTCAAGGCACAATTTGATTGGTTTAACTATACATAAAACGTACAATTATAATAATAATTATTAAAAGTAGAAAGGGAAGTTAGGTAGATCTGACAGAATTCAATTTTTTATATTGGTTCAGGCGATAATAATAGTGGTGATAGAGACAATTATAAACTTTGAATTACATTGTACATAAATTTTAATTTTTTTTTAAACACATTTAAAAACGCCGGGATACTTAAACCTAATGTTTGGGCGTAGAATTCAGTGGAGTAATCAGTTTTTTTAAGTTTTCGTTTTTTTCAAGAAATTTAATATTAAAGTTTTTGTTTTACTATTTTGCTACATTTTTTTTTTAAAAGATACCAGAACCCCTTTTAAAATGTCTGTATTTATTTTTAATTCATGAATATTCTTCTCTTAAATTAACTTTCGTGTTTAAGCCGATATAATCTATAGTTTCTTAATTTTATTTGATTTTTCGCATATTTTTTATTTTATGTAATTAAATTTGTTAAATTTATTGTTTGGTATTAGTCGGAAATATTCGAATTTAATAAAATTCTTACAACTTGTTATTTAAGTACCCTTTTTTATTCTTTTAAATATAAATTAATAACGATTAAAAAAGATACAAACACAAAATAAGAAATATCTTGAGACCAAACTTAAAAAACGTATTACACCATTAAGCTGAATTCTACACCCAAAAATTAAGTTTACATGTCTTTTTGGTACTTCTAAAAATATAAAAAAAATAATAAATCAAAAAATGAGATATCTTAAGAAAACGAGATAACTTAAAAAAACAGATTACACCAGTAAATTCTACGCCCAAAAATTAAGTTTACGTGGACCAGTTTTTTTATGTTACTACTGTGCTTAAAAATAATATCCTATATTAAGTAGTATTTTGCTAGTGCGACATTTTCTGGTCACCCTGTATGAAAGATGTTTTAGACTACACCTAGATAGATGGAAAACATAAAATGAGTGCAGTAGGACAACTAAATTTAAAAAAATATATAATGGGATAAGAAAAGCAATACAAAATTATCTAAAATTCTTTTGAAAATAAATAGGTACCTACAAAGTTTAATCAGAAGAATTTTATCAATTTTAATATTGTATGATCCCGATGTTGTCGTTTATTTGAGCATTATCTAATGAGCCGAGTCTAGTCTTGTTCAGTCTAATCATACCCAGCTGGGTCTAGTCTGACCCCGTGTAGCATAATCTGATCTTGCCCGACGCACTGTGTGCCCAAGTGCCTGTTTTACTGACCAGAAGTCGAATTTTTATATCTCAATCTTAGTATTAAAAATGATACTTTTTGATTAAACATTGTTTTGCCATAATCAAAAAATATATATGAAATTTGTCAATGTAATAAAAAAATAATCAACATTTTTACAAGCTATGTTGAAAATTAAAGATATGAGGAAATTTAATTTTGCAAGCCTTTTAAAAACAAGTTTGTTTAATAATTGTTATATATAATTTTTTTTAATAAAATTAATGAACTACCTAACGTTTTTGGTATAAACAAGCAAAATATGGTATAATTATTAAAACCGTTTTGTTGCTTGAACGAAATGTTTGCTTGAATATGTGTCAATTATATACATATATTTTATCTTATTTTAAATAAAAAACAAATTGCCAACTTTAATAAAATTGTATTTTATTTCTTTTTTACAAAAACAAAATTGGCAAATCAACAAAAAAGTTTGATAAGGAACTGTAAACATTAAAAAAAAATAGCATTTAATTTTTTTTTTAAATTTTGTACTTGATATGTGTCAAATGGTATAGTTTATTATGTTATAAACAATAAAAAATTATAAGGAATTGCCCACATTAAAAAATAGCATTTAATAACTTCTTTTAGGATTTTTTTGAAAGTAAATCGATGCAAATAAAAAAATTATTGTTTCCCTTTGGATGCGTGAAAGAAATTTTGTATTAAATATTATAGTTTATCTTAATATGAACAAGAAAGTTTTTTTGGCGGAAATAAAATCTACAACAAATATTTTGTTCCTTTGGATGCGTGAACAAAATTTTTATTTAATATGTGTCAAGTTTATTATGTTATGAAAGATTTTTTGTTACCGAAAACAAAAATTTACAAAAGTTATTGTGGTCTTTTGGTTGGGTGAACGAAATTTTTTTATTAAAACATAGTGGCTTTGTATTTTGGACGGCTGTCAATTTATTGACATTGTCAAAAAATATCTAGGCCTTCTAGATTTTGAGCAACGATACTCAACTTTTCTTATGGCTTACAGCATTTTAGATATGTAAGACTTAGATTGTAAGTATTTTAATCTAATTATGCCGAAAATGGAAAATTTGTGTAGAAAGTTCATAAAATCGCATAGGCTGTAAAAAACTATAAAAAGATTGAGAAATAACAGATTGTATCGATAGTTGGTAGGTAATTGTGATGACAGATTGATATTATTATCAAGTACAATTTGTTATAACATTACAGCAACAATTTATTAAACAAACGAAAAAAGGTAATTTCATATAAAAATGGCGATAGTCATTTGAATTGTTCAAAATGTCCGAAATTATTATTTATACATAAATGTGTCCTTGGATCCATGGAATCGACAGCTCGTTGAATGAAATCAAAAGCACCTTAAATTTTGAAGCAAAGGTGTTAAACATCATTAGTAGGGGTTGCGTAAACTGCATCTTTTACAGTACCTCATAAAAATAGTCCATGGGTGTAAGACAAGATGAACCCTGGCCAACGTACCGGTGCCGATCCATGAATTTGGAAAGCGCCCATCCAAAAATTATCTTATAATTGAATTATAATAATTCGGATGTTCCTTTTAAAACCAAACTTGATTTAAATGAGGTCGAGAAAAAATTCTTCCAGTGCTTGTTTTAATTTCGTGAAATCTTGGCGGAAACTGTACAAATTTCTGTAGTTTCTTATGTAAACGTTGAATATATATATATATATATATATACAGGGTGGTCCAGGATTAATCTGAAAAATTTTAATGATCGATAGAGCCTGAAAAAACAATAAAAACAAACCCAAAAACATTTTTCAAAAATGCATACTAACGGAGATATAGTCCTTCAAAATAATTTTTAAACCATTAAACCGATTCTTCTCAAATTTTGCGTAGGTTAAGCTTTCGTCGATAATGTAATGAAAATTTCCTACAAAAGGCCCAGTGGCGGAGATTTTGGGAGGGGTTTCCCCTTTTTACCCTCATATTTTCGACGCCACTGGATTTTATTAGAAAATCATCAGATTTATTTTTATCCTTTTTCAATCTAAAAGCAAAACTTTTATGTTTATTTTTTATCACATCAATGGTTTCGGAGATATTTCAGTTTAAAATTTCAAAAACACTGTGTACACGTAACTTTTGTTATTATTTTAGTAATAAAAAAATATTTTTTTTCTGAACGATTGTATTGGGCAAATAAAAATTTACCAATGAAATAATGGAATAATCGCTTTTAATAGGGTGGTTTTTGGGTTGGTTTGATTTTGTATTATAATACAATTAAAGTATTAATTACAGACTTTAATTGTAATCCTCAATCAACCTTACAATAAAACAACCTAAAGATATGACGGGATCAGTAACAACTGCACGATGACTCCTGGACGCTAGTTTATTTTTATAATATTTTATAAACTGATAACGTGGCATAATTGTTACCAAGTTACCGATTTAAAATAAAATATGATAAAATTCCGTGTAGGTACTCGGTGTTTTTGAAATTTTAAAGTCTCCGAAACCACTGATCTTATGAAAATTTAACATAAAAGTTTTGCTTCTAAATTGAATAAAAAATCTGATGATTTTCCAATAAAATCCAGTGGTGTCGAAATATGGGGGTTAAAAGGGGAAACCTCCCAAAATCTCCGCCGCTGGGCTTTTTGTAAGAAATTTTACCTACACAAAATTTGAGCAGAATTTATTAAAAAAAAAACGTTTTTTTTGCCTTTGAAGGGCTATTAGTGTGTTGGTGTGTATTTTTAAAAAATATTTTTGGGTTTGTTTTTATTGTTTATTCAGGCTCTATCGATCATTAAAATTTTTCAGATTAATCCTGGACCACCCTGTATATATATATATATATATATATATATATATATATATATATATATATATATATATATATATTTATATATCACCTATTTTAAAAGTTTTGGAACCAAAGAACCTAATTATTATTATATTTAATAATATTTCATTACTTAAAGGGTATAAAATTTAATATAAAAAATGATTATGGTGCGGACAACATGTAAAAAAATAATTTTTTAAACAAATTTTGATTATAATACATATTTTTTAATCTCAAAAGTTGACGTGAGATTTTAAATGACCCCCTCCCTCCCTTAAATGAGATTTGGTGAGATTTTGCTGGACCCCTCCCCCATTTTTGCCTCACGTAATTAATGGATATCCCCTTACCCAGTAATTATTTTTACAAAATTTATTTATTGAAAATTGTCTTTATTGTAGAAAGCTGTACAAAAAAAAATTGTATTTAAATTATTTAATATGTTTAAAAATTATTTGACATTGTTGCTATCTATCTCTAAATATACAGAATATACAAATAATAGGTTCAGCACCTTTTATAATGTAAAAGTAATTTGCTCTACTATTTTCAAAAAAAAATAATTTTTAACATTAATATTCCCATCTGGGCACATAGTGCGACGGTTCGTAAAGAGGAAAATTGCGATTTTTTTTATAAATTTGCTTATAACCCCCCTGAATACACCATTACAAAACACCATACCCTTACACCATTACAAAACATTCAGAATTATGTCAATTTAATTTGTCATTGGTTTATAAATTGTTCTTTTTCTATGATAAAAACTAGAATCTTATATGTGATAAAATATATTTCAGATTTTTTCTGGCAACCGAAACTTACTTAATAGGTAGTTGAATTATTCCCAATATTGAATTAAAGTTTTTTGCTTACCCTTTAGAATCCTTAACTTTCCACCAGTGTTCCTGTGAATCATCGATAACTTCGTACTCCTGGTTCTTGTCGAGCGACAGGTCGCCACTCTCGGAGGCTTTGTACTTAAAGAGGGCCACAACTACTTTCGTTTTTGGTTTGGTGGATGAAGGGGTTCCGGGTGCAGCACCACCAGGCATTATGGGGGATACTTGTTGCTGCTGCTGAGTTTGACTACTACCTGTAAAATAAAATAGCACTTTTAGTACAAAATTTTTTAATAGTATCATGTACCAAGTTTGATAAACGCCATTTTAGACACGGATTTAATTTAGGCACGATCGAGTGCTTAAATTAATGAGTGTCTAGAAAAGTTTATAAACGAGTTGCATACTATACTGTTTCTACGACAAATACTTATTATTTTCTAAAAATAATATAAATGAAATATTTGTATAGAGCGGATCTATAAAACAATAGGGGAATATGTGTTAGGTACCGTCAAATGTCAAATTTTTATGTGTTATAAATCGAAAACTATGTAAATGGATTAACAACAGTTATTCAGTGAATAATAATCACTGTGAGAGTGTTTTGGAGTCCAAGCCCGAATTTAAGTTATATCTAGTATACTGACGGCGAAATTAAAAGGGCAGTACAATGTTCATATCATAGATCATATAAACTTTTCAAATATTGGCGTTGAGAAATTATTTAGGTAATAATGCTTTTGTATTTTTGTTTTGAGAGAAAAAATTAATGTTCACATTTAGTATTATTTTACAAGAAGGGTACTTTATTTTAACGATTGTATGACATTTGACAACTGTCAAGTAACTTAAAGCTAACTTCAGCCCTTGACTAAAACTCCAGAAAGACACAACTTGTCAATGTGTATTTTTAAAAGGTCACTTAGTGTGATGGAAACATGTACTACGATAATGGGCGTTTTAAGAGTGGGAGTGGAAAATTTTTTTTATGGACATTTAAAAAAAAATAATAACAGGTCTGTTAAGATGCTTTTATACGAACGATTTTGTATAAAGCCAGATAAATTTTTAGTTTACAATCATTTTTATTATAGGTCAGAATAATATGTAATATGTTACATAATATTATATTGATTTTGTTTTTAACATTTAACATAGGATTTACTTTTTATAATTTAAATCATGGTAGGTAATGGGAGAAAAAACATTGAAAATACACAGCGAATCCCGAAAATAGCGCAGTAACCAACAGAAGGGAATTTTTTGCCTAAACAAATTACAACAAAACGGTCATTTCAGGCGCGCGAAACGCACGAATTATAAAACTGTTTGTATAAAAAAAATTGTAGATAATTTATTATATAATATTTTGGCATCAAAATTGTTAAAAATATTCTTCTTTTATTAGGCTATAGATTAAATAAGAAAAAGGCAAGAAATATTTTTATAAAAGTTGAGATAATTTTAATAATTGAAAGTTGTGGACAGGACAAAAAAAAAGATTTATCCACACCTGTCTATTATTAAAATTATCTCTACTTTTATAAAATATTTCTTGCGTTTTTTTATTTAATGTATATCCTAATAAAATAAGAATATTTTTGACAATTTTAATGGCAAAATATATTATTATATAATTACCTACAATTTTCTTTATAAAAACAGTTTTGTGATTTGTCCCGTCCGCATGCCTGAAATGGCCCAAAATGCTTAAATATTTTTTTTGCAAAAACAAATTTTATAGATTTTTTTAACGAAATAATATACATATATATACAGTGCTTGCAAATCCAAGTCCGACCGCACTGGAAAGGACGGCTGTTCAATACCCGCGTGAAAAAAACAAGGATAGAACGCCAAATAGAATTTGATTGGCCAGAGCCGGCAGGCTACGACAACGCATACCCATCGCGCACCTTGCAGCGTGCTTGCCTCGAGTCGAGGATATCAGAACGAGAACTGCAGTGGTGCCAGCAAGAGGTAGTAATTTTAGTAAAAAAGATTATTTAATTAAAAAATGTACACGTTGGAACAAAAAGTTCAGATTTTAATCTGGCACTTTGCTGGTAATTCTAAACGAGAAATTCAAAGATTATTTGCGGGAATGTTCGAGGCCAGACCAAACAATTCGACGAAACGTTAAAAATTTTCTCACGCACGGTTGTGTAGTTCCGATGCAGTTCCGACGGGAATTTTTATAATAGGTTATGCTATTGTTTGGCTGCCTATGGGGGCTTGTTCGAACATTTAATTTAATTTTTGAGTTTATTTATTTTTATTATTTATTTTTAGAGTTTTATTTTTATTTAGAGTTTTATTTTTATTTATAGTTATTTTTATTCAGAATTATTTTTTATTTGAGAAATCTTTTTTATTAAGAATACTATTTTTGTTGTTGCCCTAGTTCTCAAGGAAAAAAATCAAACAATTTTATTTTTAGGATTCGGGTATAAAATATTTAAAATTAAAATGTGCATCTACACTCTAACGCAGTTTGCTTAACACTAAATCATTTAGTCTAAATGCAGCCAGAGTCACAAGCGTCTACGTATACGGCCCTCATATCAATTGCAGAGCTTCGCGTCGGCGCAATCAACAATAATTCTGTCATTTAACGAGTTTTCAGCACTGGAGTGAAGAGAAAGTCTTTTTTTCGTTGCATCATGTATTGGAAGTCAATGAAATCTCGAAATTTTTGTTTTAAAATTATTATATTAACGTAACGTCTTTGTAAATACTAAAAAAGGTGCCAAAAATAAACTGCGTAGGAAAATAGTCAAATGAAAGTATGTTTAGATTATTGGAATTATGTATTGACCTTATTTTGGGTTTTACTTCCTGTTTCACTTAGTTTTTGTAGTATTGTGTCTCCCAATATTTCTACATTCATTATTTTAAGCTTCTTCTAATATTTTTAATAAAATACTCACCCAAAATTACATTTTTAGTAGGTTTTCTTATAAATATCAGATATGGAACATGCGAACATGCCAGAAATAAAAAACTTAAAACTATTTTAATTTTATTTATTACCTTATATATTCTTCCAGTTATAGGGGAGAGTGGGGCAAAGCGGAACATTTAATTTTTTTTTAAATTGTAGACATAGTACTTATTTGAAAATAAGGCACTTGTGTTGTTAATTAAATGTTATATTTATGTTGTCAAAAAATGACAAAAACTTGAAAACTCTGGAATCATGGTTTTTCCAAATACCATTGTTTTTTTTTTAATTTTATTTTGTTCCACTTTGACCCTTTCATGGGGCAAAGTGGAATATATCGTGGGGTAAAGTGAAATATATTTTTATTTGATATGAAGAATATAAAAAAATATCTAAACAATTTTTCATCAGACATACAATCATATGCGGTACATATGCTCTCACAACATCCACCATATCGTCTTCATCCCAATGCAATAAAGTGCTAATAGAGCACATGTTTTAACCAAGCTCAGTGTAAAGCAATGTTGCCATATCACAAATTTCACTTTGCCCCACCCTCCCCTATATTATTTTTCAAAATGAAATATTACAATAATTTAGGACTTACTTTTAACTAATACTACTAACTAATACTACAGAGAATGACCATCTTAAGTTTGATTATTTAATAATTGGAGAGCCAAAATGTCCCCTTCGTCAGTTGTGGGTGCTGATAGAACTCTCTTCTTTTGCTTTTTTTTGGTTTTCCTAAATAATAGTCGTCTTTGGGGCTCAATTTTTTTGTTACCGGGGAAGTTTTGTACAGTGTTTAAGTTTAATAAATGGTTTGACCTATTATTTCTTATTGCTTTCAAAGTATGGTTAATGGGGGCTATAATGTTTTTTATTTTTTCAATTTCCTCTAAGGAACGAGTGCTAAGAACCTGTTGTTGGAAGGTTGCTAAAAGTTTTTGCTGTTCTTCATGAAGAATTTGATTTTCATTTCTAATGCAACTAACCGATTTTGTCAAGTTTGTTGATTCTTCCATCTTGTTATTGGTAGTTGTGTCAATGACCAAGTTATCTAAAAGAAGTAGAGTTATGAAATGCTGCCATTCTAAAAAACCTTAAAAGATTTTAGAAAATAATTATAAAACCACTAAACTGACTAAACCACGCCAAAATAAATCCACCACCCGGAAAATATAAAGTTATCATTACCTTTTACTCATAAAAAAATTAATCTGAAGATGACCTGAGTGAGATAGGTACTCATTTTTGTTGTGGTTCCTATACACTTAAATTGAAGACAAAAATCACATAACATAATATAAAACACACCCAAAATATAAGACCAAAATTATTACCTGAAAAAACTTCTTCTGGTGCTATACTTGTATGATTTTGTTTTAAAAATCTAGCTACTAGGTGAACATGTTTGCACATGTTCCATTTGATGCTATTGTCCAGACAGGAGCAAGTAAATCGATGAATGCACACAGAACATTGACTACACACTAATTTACAAAGACATTCAGTCTGTAATTCTTCAATGAGGTAAAGTTCTTTTCCTGATGTGGAAGGTACCATCCAACCTGATTCAGTTTGAACAACTTTGTTTATGTCTAGACTTTCACTGTTTTTATGCCTTTGCCTTAGGTCTGAAAGTTTGGTACATACTTTTCCTTTATGTAGCACAATTAGTCGTTCAAATGTTTTGTCACGAACAAATTTTAATATGGCGCTTATAGCTTTATCCAACCTTTTAGTAAATTTCCCATTTAAATATAAATATTTGATTGTACGGTGCATTCTCTCCAGGTGCATATTCGTATTAAGTCTGCTGTGGATTCTGAAGCAGTACGCCCATAGTTCTGGTTTATTTGCATACAATTCAAAATATTTTCCAAATTCTATTAATTCAGGATTGTCTTGGCAATATGTTAAAAATTTTTGCAGCAAAATCTTGAAACTATATATATCCCTTTCCTGAAGCAACGTACGTATCATTTTGTATACCAAACCCTAAAAAATATATGTTATTAATTTAATGTACTAAAATAAGTAAACAATTAAACCTACTTTATTTTCTTTGTTAGGAATTTTATTTAAGTTCTTCCTCCACGCCTGATCTACGTGCCATGTGCAATATAATCTGAAATAATATAACATAGTTAAACTCTATAAGAAAAAACCACTTGATAATACATGGTTGAGGCTATAAAAACAACAAGGGTGCCGTTTTAACAAGGCAACAAAAGAACCTTTCTTAAAAAAGAACTTACCTAAACTTGGCAGGATTCATAATTTGCAGCCATGCATTATAGTATGCCTCTGCCATATCTGACATAAATACTTTGGGGGCAATTTGTTTTTCAATTTGATCTCGAATGCAGGCAAAGAAGATTTTCATAATTTCTGTATCACTTCGATTTGAAATCAAAAATGCACATGGGTATCCTTCCCGCAGGTCATCTAATACTAGGATTGTATGAAGTTCAAACCCATACCCGTTTAACCCATGGGTACCATCTACACAGATACTATCATCTCCAAACCTTAAAAAAGAATAGTTTATAAACTACCTAAATGAAAAATATATATATTATATTATATATATATATATATTATATTATATAATTTATATATCTAATATATATGTATATATTATATATCCAATTATAAAGTTTGGTTTTCTATTATTAGCCAAAGATGTATTTGTTACTTAATTTACCTTGGCTGAAGGACTTAGGTCAATGGCATTTTGATTGTTAAATTTTTTTGTAATTTATTTATGATAATCAATTATTATTATTATTATTAGTAGTTAAGACAGCGGGGTCCTAAGCCACACTGGATGGCATGTGTTACAATTCAGGATTTTTCAGGCGTTTTTCAGCACTTCTTCAGTATTTCAGGACTTCTTTGGCTGAAATACTGAATTGCTGAAAAATCCTGAATGGTAACACATGCCATCCAGTTTGGCTCAGGACCCCGCTGTCTTAACTACTATTATTATATATTAGCTAAATAAACAGTTTGCTACCTTAATAACAAATCCTTTTGTGCTTCAGTCATAATACCAAGAAAAAAATCCTCTTCCTTCAATATAGGATAATCGGTAGATACACTACCCTGTGGCTTATAGAATAGAACTGAACCACTTGCAGTGAGTTCATTCACCCATGCATCCACACTCACAGCATCATTTTTATGGCGCATAGATGTTTTATTTAGGTTGTAACTGTTTTCGATATTATAGAGATCTTTTTTGGTCAGTAGGTGAATCCGCTCTAAATGACAGTTGGACACGGAGTCCCTTATTTCATCTAGAATGGTCTGAAATGGAATCTTCGCAGCTATTTTTGCAGCTACTTGTTGTCGGTTTGACTCTGCCAAAAAAAGATGTCCTATGTCCTCTTCTTGCCTATGCCCAACATGTGTTTTGCAAAAAGTTATAAAGCATTTGGATTCTTGTACTATAACATTTATATGAGCAGGGCAGTAGGCATTAATCTTATTGCTGCCTTGGGTTTTTAATAAGCGAATATTAGAGCCCCTTTTCTTAATATCACCAGATCTATGACACGCATACATTATTTTTTTAATGTTTGGATTTTTTCCTGACCCATGCAAATTTATATAAGATGAAAAGGTGTCTTTCTCAACTTCGGCCTTCCATGCAAGAAAATCATTGAAGGAAGATAATTCTAAGGTTACTGTTTCTATTTGTAATAAATGGTCTTCATTGTAATGTTGAATTATGTTTTCTTTTGAAGTATATCCTTGCTGACATAAAGGACATTTTAGTATTTTAACAACTGCATGAACTCTCTTGTGAACTATACGTTTTTTAAGTGTATCAAAGTCCAAGTCACAGAAGTTGCATTTAAACACCTTACTTTTAATAGGTGCTAGTTCCTCCAATTGCTCTAAAAAGTTAAAAAAAGTATAGATGCGAGTATAGATGTTTTAATGATTACAATATGTAACACACATGTTACCCCTAGATGTAATGTAACTTACCTGGATGTTTTCGTTTTATATGCACCCTTAAATTTCCAAAATTTGAAAATGTGTCATTGCATTTTTTGCAAATATGGTCCCCAACCTTTTTTACAACTTTTGGAGCCAAAGTATGAATTTTTTCTAAAAAATAATTATTTTAATAAGGTGTTCATAAATGTAATCCTGCTATTCCATTAATTTTCTTTTGTTATGTATAACTACTTAAGAAATAATAAAATATACCCACCAGGATGCTTTCTCTTTACATGAGACCTTAAATTTGCCATTTTCGAGAATTGTAATTTACATTCTCCACAATTCGCCATTGTTCTAAGTCCAAAAATCACTTGGGTATTATTTAAAACACAGTTTTATTAGAGTCCAGACACAAATTGTCTCACACAATACCTATTTTACTATTTATATGATATAATTTATAATTAAAATCAACAGAAAAATGCACCGACAGAAAACAAACTACCACACGTCTAACACACAGATCATAAAACAATTTATAAAAAAACAAAACAAATAGTCGAAAGACTTTTAAAAACAAGCCTTAACTGCAAACACAGCAAACAGCTGATGCTGCAATGGCGCCAATCCGGGCCCGCGGCGTCAATAGAAAGTAGGAATCTCCGCAATCGATAACCAGAACCGTACACGTAGACCCTAGTGCCAGAGTCTGGCTGCCAGACTGAAAGTTGACCTCGCTTACAATTCGCACGCATCCGGGGCTCTGGCCAATCAAATTCTATTTGGCGTTCTATCCTTGTTCTTTTCACGCGGGTATTGAACAGCCGTCCTTTCCAGTGCGGTCGGACTTAGATTTGCAAGCACTGTACATATATATATATATATATATATATATATTTATTTTTGCAAAAAGAAATTAAGACAAAAAACAGAAAATAACCTAAAAACCCGTTTTAAATTTAAAGGGTTTGGTGTCTAGAGTTACATTTAAAAATAATATGGGTTCGGTTACGGTTCCGGTCCACAAATAAATACCGGTTCCAGTCCGGTTTTCTGTCCAAAAACGGTCCGGTCCGGGTCCCTCATTAAAATATGTATGTATTTTCATGACTAAAATTACGTAGGTAATTCTAATTTTTATTTAAAACACGTTATTTATTTTAAGATTATTTATCTCTTATTTCGTGATCTGCGTTAAAAGGTTGTGGTGAAAGTTTTTGAATAAAAATATTTTAAAGAAACGTAATCTAAAATGATACGACAATGCTTAAAAAAATGATAAATATTTATTGCCTATGGCAGGGCCGGCGAAAGACCATGGTAGTATAGGTACTACTACCCACTCGAAAAATTCCTGAGTAGGTATATACCCATTTGGAAAATAAATGTTACATGAACATTGTTCCTGAATTTATGCGATTTCTTCAATTAATAATTACAATTCCAGGATCTTTGTGTTCCAACGAAAGAAGTTTTGCGTCGTTAAAAAAATTATTTAAGATCAACAATGGCACAAAATCGACTAAATCACGTAGCAATCTTGCGTTCTTACTCTGATTTAGTGGATAAACTCAATTTGGATACTCTAATAAATGAGTTTATTGTTCGCAATAAAAAAAGAACGGCTGTTTTTGCTATTTAAGATAACAAATAAAAATTGTTATCCTACAAAAATGCATTGTTATTTATGACTTTCTATTGTTACCTTTTAAAGCTCCTTTTAATATTTTTTTATAATATTGATTTTTCAAAATGTTAATTGCTCGAAATTAAAGCTGAGTGGGGGACTACCCACTCGGGCTAAATGTGTTCTGCCGGCCCTGGCCTATGGTACATTTGTTCTGATTAATGTATCACAAAGAAAAATCTAAATATAAAAATTGCACAAAGCTGTTCAACCTGCCATGGAGCATAATTTTCTATAAATATGCTACGTTATCCAAGGTAGTTGGATTGGTTTTTTCTAATTATATTGTTTAGGTCAATATTCTATAACTTGTTGGAAACCGTAAGATTTTATATTTAACCATTTGCACAATATTGTCAAGAAAAGAGTTGAAATCTGTTGTTAAAAATATTTCAAAAATAATTGTTACTCTTTTGTACAATTTTTTAAATAGTTTGTATAAATATAGTATAACTTTTAGTTAGACTATACATTTTACAATATTGGATATTTGTTTGGAGTAACCTTCACCATAATACCATCTAATAAAACCAATAAAATGATTTCCCTCTTGAAATAAGAGGCCGCGGCGCGCCGGCCGGTCGCATATTGTGAGGTTGGTATCACATTTTTGCTGAGTAATCATTAAATATTAATTTTCTGAATAGGTAGGTAGGTACTTGCAAAATTATTTGGGTACTGGGATAAATCTATAATTATGCCCTTGTGATCAAAATTTGATGATCATCAAATAAGGATGAATAGTGTTTCTATGTTCCTACTGTCCTACATTAGTTATCAGCTTACTACAGACGCACTTCATGTTGAATTATATATCAATATTATTAGAATTAGCTATACGAATTTTATTTTTCAGTTGGTAGTTGTGTTTTGTTATGTTTATTTTATTAAATATTAAATTTATTCTATTTTTCATATTTTTTGTATGAATACAAGATTAATAATTTATTTTATTTTTCTTTTAAACGCCTTTGCATCCCAAAAATGATTAAACAAATTGGAGAAATTATTATTAAACAATGTTGTTATCATGTGAAAAAATTTATGCAATATTACCACAAAATATTTACCTAGGTATTAAGAGTTTACATACATATGAGCTCGTAAAAGTTAACGGGTTTTGGTGATTTTTTTTTGGTATATAATAATAATTATATCAAAACATAAAATAGAGTATGTTTCAAAGTATTTGTAAAAAAAATTGTATGCGAAAATATGCAAAATTGTGGAAAATACGGCCCTTGTCCCGAAACGCCTTTTTTTTAAGCGTTTGCGGTAAGCATATGAAATATCGAAAACCGCTTAATAGATTTTAATGGAAAAAAAAACCATATTAGTACATAGTATCACCCCCTTCGTGAACGAAGGGTTTTGCAAACAAAAAATGTTCACGCAAATGGCGGTGACTTTCCCAAAAAAATTGATTTTTGAGGGAACAGAAATTGAGTTTTTCGGCCGATTAAAATAGAAATTTTCGTCCAAATGAAAATCGGTAAATTGGTTTTCAAGAAATCGTGCTCACGGCAACGGCACTTTTCAAAAAATACTATTCCGAGATAAACGCGTTTAAAGTTTTAAGTTCATTCAATTTGCCTAGTGCTCCGATGTTGATGAAATTTTGAGTACATATTCTTTAAAGTATATGTAAGAATATTAAATAAAAAATAAATCGAATTTTTGACCCAGCACAAATGTATGTATCCCCTTAAAAAAGTCTCTAAAACACACATTTATTAACACAAATGAGTATGAGTATGAGTATGGGAACGTATGGCAGGCCCCAGATATATTGTCATCCACTAATCCCCCGGGGTTATTTTACCCCCTTTCCGTTCTCCTGCGTATCCTGCCAAATCACAGCATTACCTGTGTTTGTTGGATCCGAAGTTTTTACGCCGGCTGGTAGTTCCACCCTAGGAGGTCGTGGATGACAGTGTTAAAGGTTAAGGCCGCTCCCGGATTTTTGTCAGCCGGGTCGGGCCATACGTCCAGTTTAGGAAGGGTTTTTGGAGGACATTGAACTGACCCAAAACTAAGTACAATCCGGAATCCTCCTCAACCTAGGCCTTAGTAGTAACCCCATTCAATTGGTATTCGTGAATGGGGGTGGGTATGTTAGTTCTTTGCTTACTCCGGCTACCAACCTTGCATATTCTTTATTTATTTTATTGCTAAATTGGTGTTTATAACCGTTTTCATTTAATTTATATCTTTGCATTCTTACTTTTTTTTTTCCAAATTTAATTTAAAAATAAATATTAATATACAAAATAGATAAAGCCGGCCCTGTAGTGTATGTGGTGGAATTCCACCATATGGTCTGCATTGACTATTGATCGTTCTTCTTATCTTCTGCGCTGTTCTTGTATTTTTGAGCCGGGGTGTTAGTACGCTGCTAGAACCTGTCCTTGTTGGTGAACTATTTATTTTGTTGTTAAATTAGTGTTTATACCGTTTATTATTATTTATTTTGTATCTTTTCATTTTTACTTTAATTCACGTTCTTGTGTTACAAATTAATTATAAAATCAGATAGAAAATTGATTGTTTTTTAATAAAATGTAATAAACTGTAATAAAACGACAAAGAAAATTTTGTTTTTGCAAGTTGGTACCTACCTATCGCTATTTATGCATTATAATGTATAAAAGTTCGATTTTGTCTTTCGTGTGTAGTGCATCGCTCGATGAAAAGTATGAAACATAGCTGACTTTGACCCAGGAGAGACAAAATTGGACTCCCAGCGTAGAAACACACTGGTTTTATTTAAGAATATATAAAAATATATGGAAATAATCAATAGATGGTTCTGATGTTTAAATATTGAAGACACTTGGAAAATTCTGTGCATGAAGCCATGTGTGCATAGTGATGAAAAGATGACATGGTTCTATAAAAGTGAATAAATAAGTAAGAATATATAACTGATTCAAGGGATGAGATAATCTCAGACTCTCTTAAATGAGACCCTTGATCATTTTAAAGAAAATTAAAAATATAATGTGCTGGCCAAATAGCGTTTAATTACGCTAAAGGCCAATAAATTTGAAGAAGAAGAATGTATAAAAGCAACTTCCCTTACCCCTTTCCCCGCAATGTTCTGCCCGAACCACCTTAAAGCCCTTTTTAATGATATTGGAATCCTTTGAAGCAATTTTGATTATTAAGCTTTTTCCATAATGTGAACACATTTATAAAAATAACCTTTGTAAATATAAATTACCCTTTATGGATGCTTATCATATATGTATTGAAATTAAACTAATTTGCCTTCACATTTCGTTTTATTGCACATATTGCAACTTTGCAAGTTTTAACTGTCAACAAATTTGGCTGTTGGTATTTTAATTTTTGCATATAATATATTTGGTACAAATTTAGGTACCGACTATAAGTTATGGAAGAAAATAGATATGTATGCCAAATCAACATGCTCGATGTGAATAAAATTAGTCATTTTAAATGACGGGTGCGTTTGATAATCAAACTTTGATTGACCAGATTTTAGATAGCAAACGAAAATTGGACTCGCTTTGCGGATTCGGCGCTTTTCGAAATTGTTCATTAATGCATCGGAACCGTTTTGCGGGTATCCCTACTTTTTAATTGCAATTTACCTATATTATTTTTGAACACACGTGCTGCGCAACTAGAAAAAAAATACAAAATATTTTACGCGTAATATTTAGGCCAAGTAAAAAAATTAAAAATTCATTACATAAATATAACAATTATTGTAGAGCAAAGACTGTCAAATTTAATAACGAAACTAACTTGACAAGGCATGCAAATGTAAATCTGTTATTTAATATTATTTTTGTAACCATATATGGTTATAAAAATAATATTAAATATAATATTGAATATAGATGAATTTATAAAAATAGAATCAATTAAATTTTTACAGGCGAGTAAAAACGTTTATGTAATTCAATCGTTTTTGTACAGACATCGCGAATGATAAAAATGTGTTATTGTTCCAATTAAACAAAACACACATTTATTAACACAAATTATATTATTATTATATTAGCCGACCAGGTACTCTCTTAAAATGAAATAGTTAAAAATGACTAATTTTTTATTTTGAAAAAGCCGCCACTAATAACTCTAGTCGACAACAAATTGTATCTCGGACAGTCAATTTCTATGTAAAATTGTCAAAAGTTATAAAAGTAAAATAATTTTTGAGATATAGTTAATTTTCGATATAATATGGAATTGACCAAATCTTAAAAGCTGCTGTACTTTTATAACTTTTGACGGTATTTTCGGGTTCAGCGGACAATTTTTCATAGGAATTGACTGTTAAATGTCCTGGACACGAATTGATGTAGGCTACACTTATTAGTGGCTGCTTTTTAGCTATGTGACATAGCCTATGTCATTTTTGACATTCATTTTAAGAGAGTAAGTTTTTAATATAATAAGTTTTCTACAATTATTTGCTGCAATTTTGCACAAATCACTTTTTAGCACCAATTTGTAGAACAAATTCATACAATTATGAAACTAAATCCAACAAATTTGTCTATCTTTTATACTGGTGTAAAAATAAAAACTTGCTTTAATACTTGTTATTTTAAGACTTATTCTTTATTAGTTATATTTTTTTATAACCAAATTAAAAAATTAACGGACCATGTATACCTACAACCACAATTTTAATATTGCCAATAATCAATTTTTAAGAAAATGTATTAAAAGTTATAATAATTATTAAAAAAAATATTGATTACCATACTGTAAAATAATGTTTAATTTACACAAGTAATAGTGTACTTGTGTTTATTTTAATTAACACATTTCTGTTTACGTTAAAACTTGAAACAACTATATTTACTTGCTCAAAATACCTTTTTATAAAGATATCTTTAATAATTATTATTATTAATAATTATTAATATTATTATTTAATAAATTATAATTTATTAATTAAATTCCCCAATTCACATATTTTTGTAAAAGCTTTTGTTTAAAACAAACATATGCGTTTACATTAAAACTTTAAACATTTTTTTATTTTTAAATTAACAGCGGCAAATAAATCAAAGATGGTGGCCATTAAACTGTTCACGTGGTGCGCATAACAGTCCTGATTTTCGTTCGCATTTTATCGAGGAAGAACAGACCTTGTTGTGTGGATTGTGCCTACAACGAACTACTTTAGTATACAGTTATAAATTGGTCAAAAGATGCATTTGAAATACTACATGGAATAATTTTTGTTTTAGTAATAGGTTCATCATTATATCAACTAGTTTGTCAATAAAACATGATTATAATTTGCAATCTTAATAATATTGTTCATTTAATTGTAAAATATGTAATTAAGTTAATTTACATTTACACATAAAAACATAGGATAAAAATATAAATAGTATATTCTGTAACAAGTTTGGAATATTCCGCTCGAGTGAAAATTTTCTATACAGGGTGTCCCAGAACTCGCGCCACAGAGAAAAAGGGAACGTACCGAAAGTAATTTGAAACACATATTTAAAAATTCAAATTGTCCAACGCAAAGGATAAGGGAGATAAGAATAAAAAACGATAGCCAATCCCAATAGATCACCACAGGGAATTCTTTAAATTGCTAGGATACTTAGGTTGCATTGTTGATAATAAAAAATATGTAAAATATTTGGTCCACTGGAATCCAATTCATTGTAACACTGCTGTCAATCTTTACTCCTGTCATTAATATTATATTAGGTTATAAATTAAGTTATTATTGACAATGCTGTCAATCTTTACTTTTGTCATTAATATTGTATTAGGTAATAAATTAAGTTATTATAAATAATGTTTTCCTTGATGATTATACCGAAATGATAACTATTCATGGGGAGCGTGGGCGCAAAAAAGCTAAATAAAGTACAACTGGTTTGATTTTTTACTTTAAAACATTGGCGTTCTGAAGTATCAGTCATAGATTAATAACCTCATTTTTTGAAAGCTTTTGACAACTTAGTAAATACAGTTGGCCAAAAGATTTTTAAATGTTTTTAAGACAACAATGTTCTATCGTCTCCTAGCAATTTTTAAAGCTCCTACGTTTAACCTAGGCGAGATCTCTCGGTATTGGCTGCCGCTTTTTTGCTCTCATTCGATTACACTATTACCTAGAAATTTTTTATTTTTAAATTTGGCATCTTCATTGGCACGCCCCCTTTTTCTCTGTGGCGCGAGTTCTGGGACACCCTGTATAAGTCGTAAAATAAATTTGTTTAATTCAAAAACATATTTCCAAAAAATACGAATTTCAATAACGACAATTCTTTAGAAGCCAATAACTTGACAATTAAAAATCATACAAAAAAAATATTGTGTGTCCACATTCATACCTACTAGAAGTACTGTTCGCGCCAAGTGACATTAACTGTGTCGCCACCTGTTATGCGGTGAAATTTATTTGTTATTTTGGTTTGTAACTTTTGTATGTAGACTGCTGTGATTGAGAAATTTCTAGACAGATACGTCATTATTAATATATTAAAAAAAATATACAAAAGGAAAAATGGTTTGGTTTTAATAAAAAAAGAAGGTTTAAAATACAGTCCAGAGTTAAAACATGGTCCATTCGAGTCAACGGATATTTGGATGTTGAAGAAAAAGCCGTAAAAGACCAGAAAGCCGTAAAAGTCCAGAAAGAAGCGAAGAAGTACTTGGGTTGAGGCGGTTTCAATTTCTTTACCTTTTTCTTGATTTTGACCAAATTCAGGTAATCTTTTTTAACTAGCCGAGTTTTAAAAATAGTCATTTGCACAAGTTTAATCAAGAATTGCAAAATAAAATGGCAGAGTCGTTAGTTAGAAAGCGAGGTTCTTTAAAATGCTCCCTCACAAACTTTGTAAAGTATGTAGAAAGTAAGCAAGGCCAAGACAATTTAAGCGAACCTGACTTTCTTCAGTTAGAGGAAAGAGTTAACAGAGTTAAAATAGTTTTTGATGAGTTTAACGAGCTCCAAAACCAGATAGAATTAGCTGCCTCCGATGATAGTCTCAACAGTGAATATGAGGTTAGAGGTGCCTTCGAAGACACTTATTATAGTTTTAGGTCTATTGCCATGTCCCTATTGGCAACTAGAGAAGTAAATGAGCCTAGCAGTCAGCTACACTCAACAGTGTCGGAGCCAGGTATTTCTAGCATAGGTTTGCAAGGAGTTAAGTTGCCAGTTATTGCCCTCCCCAAATACCAAGGCAATTACGATAATTGGTTAGAGTTTAGAGAGACGTTTGAGTCTCTAGTGCACAACAATGAGTCTTTAAGCTCTATTCAGAAGTATCACTACCTCAGAGCCTCGTTGGAGGGTAGCGCAGCCTTGGTGATTAAAGCGGTTGAGTTTACTAGTACAGGTTATGACGTAGCCTGGCAAGTATTAAAGGACAGGTACAATAATACCAAACTTTTAGTTCACAACCACATTAAGTTAATTTTCGGTTTAGAGGCTATTGCTAGAGAGTGCTCTAATAAACTGCGAAAATTGGTGGACGATTTGTCCAAGCATCTTCGATCCCTTGAGCAATTGGAACAAGATATAAAAAATTGGGATCCTCTTTTAATTTTCCTCGTTGCGGGAAAGTTAGATGAAAAAACGTTGGGTGAGTGGGAGAAGCATTCTGTTAGCTTGAGTTCTCCCACACTAGAAGACTTAAAAATATTTTTGCGCAACCGTGCAGATTTGTTAGAAACCCTAGAGTACAAATCGAGTTCAAATAATCCAAACCACGAAAATAACAAGCAAAATAAAAGGGATTTTAGGCAAGGTTCAAAATCTTTGGTTTCTACTGATTCTGTGAAGGGGTTTTCTTGTTTTTATTGTAAAAACAATCATTCGATTTACAAATGCGGGGATTTTTTGGGTTTGCCATTAGCAAAAAAGATAAATTTTGTTGAAAAAGCTAAGTTATGCACAATTTGCCTCTTGAGTAATCATACGAGTAAAAAATGTAGGGCTGGCCCCTGCAGAAAATGCAAGGCCTGGCATAACACGCTTTTGCATCCGGAGAGCGATCCATCTAGTACTGTGGTAATATCTAAACCAGATCAGATAAATTTAAATAATGTTAATGTTTTAGCCAGTGGCGTAGACAATCCAGGTTTTTACAAGGTTTTATTGTCTACGGTAAAAATTATACTTCTTGACAAGTTTGGTCAACCAGTAGCGGTACGTGCACTGCTTGACTCCGGATCGCAGTCAAGTTTTATTACCGAAAAGTTATCAAATCGCTTGGGACTTGAAACAAGTGGTACAAATTTAAATATTTTGGGCATATCAAGTAATGTTTCTAGAATAAAGCAAAAATGCGTTGTTAGTATAAATTCTCGGTACAATGATTTTAAAGCCAGCCTTACGTGTTTCGTGCTGTCTAACATCACTAGTATGACTCCGTCTTGGGGGGTCGATGTTAGTTCTTTAAATATTCCTGATAATTTGCAGTTAGCAGATCCTGAATTTAACATACCCGCTCCCATTGACATGTTAATAGGAGCAGAACTGTTTTGGATTATAATTAAGCCTAATAAGATTTTTTGTGGTAAAAACAAGCCGGTTTTACAGGAAACTGTACTGGGTTGGATCGTTTCCGGGCGTGTCAGCGATAATGATACTGTCAACAACACATCGTGCAACTTGAGTGTAAATCAGGAGTTATGCAAGATGTTGTCAAAGTTTTGGGAAACTGAAGAGTGCGGTGTTGCCAAACCTTTGTCTCGCGAGGAGCTCGAATGTGAGCGCATTTTTGAACAAACAATTACGAGAGATTCTCACGGGCGATTTATAGTAACTCTTCCGTTAAAACAAGATCCTAGTTGTTTGGGCGATTCGCGTTTGCAAGCGCAGAAGATGTTTTATAGTACAGAGCGCAGACTAAGTAAAAACGAAACATTGAGAAGTCTGTATAACGAATTTCTTTCCGAGTACCTAAGTTTAAATCATATGAGTTTAGCGGATAATCAGGTGAGCGATGCTAGCTATGAGTATTTTATGCCTCATCATGGAGTCTTGCGTGAGTGCAGCAAGACCACGCGTTTGCGAGTAGTTTTTAATGCATCCTTTCCTACCAGTAATGGTATCTCGCTCAACAGCATTCAACACGTCGGTCCCATCTTGCAAGAAGACTTGTTATCAATCATTCTGCGATTTCGACAACACAAATACGTAATATCAGCTGATTGTGCCAAGATGTATCGGCAAGTGCTTGTTAATCCTAAGCAAAGAAATTTACAAAAAATATTATGGCGTGCTTGTACTGATAATCCACTAAATGCATATACGCTTAATACTGTAACCTACGGCCACGCCTGCGCAAGTTACCTAGCTATTCGATGCCTTTTTGAATTAGCGACTGAATGTCAAGATTATAAGCCGGACATTGCGGAAATAATCCGCAAAGACTTTTACGTAGATGACTTGCTAACCGGAGCGGATACCATCGCGCATGCGCAGAATATTTGTTGCGAGGTTTCGGCAGTATTACGAAGCGGGTGTTTTGAATTGCGAAAATGGTACTCTAACGAACCGAAAGTCTTGGCTCATATCGAGAATAAGGATTCCCCTTTTGGAATTATCGAGTTTGGTCCCGGGGAAAATGCTAAAACGCTGGGTTTGATTTGGTCTTGTCAGAGTGACAAGTTGCTTTACTCTTTGGAAGACATTAATATTACTAAAAAATGTACCAAGAGGCTTATTTTATCAGTAAATGCTAGAATATTTGATCCATTAGGTTTGGTCAGCCCGGTAATAATTATTACTAAAATTTTAATGCAGAGTTTATGGTTTGAAAAACTAGGTTGGGATGATGCTTTGCCCAAGCATTTATCCGACCGGTGGTTTAGATTTTTGGGAGATTTGCCAGATTTGATGAATCTGTCTGTAACCAGAAGAGTAGTGTGCGACAATGCGCAACGAATTGAATTACACGGTTACTGTGACGCAAGCGAGCGCGCGTTCGGAGCATGCGCGTACGTCAGAAGTACTGATATCGAGGGAAAAGTACATGTTCACTTGTTAGCTGCAAAAAGTAAAGTGGCCCCTATTAAAACAATAAGTATACCGTGTCTTGAATTATGCGGCGCGCTGGTTCTCTCACGTTTAATGGACAAGATTCGAAAATCGATGAATCTTAAGTTCGATAAATGTTTTTCGTGGTGTGATTCACAAATAACTCTTGCTTGGATAAACACTAGTCCAAATTTATTAAAGGTTTTTGTGGCAAATAGAGTTTCGGAAATTCAAAATTTGTCCAACGAGAGTGAATGGCGCTATGTGCCCACGAAAGACAACCCAGCCGATTTAGTTACGAAAGGGCTCTATCCTAGTGAGTTGTCAAAGACACTAATTTGGTGGCATGGGCCTTCTTGGTTAGTTTTAGACAAACACGAGTGGCCAATTTTAAAATGCAAACTAAGTGATTTACCAGAGTTGAAACAACAGACATGCGTTGCGGTGCAGGCATGTCCAGAGGATATTTTTCCTTTCGAAAAATTTTCTAGTTATAAGCGTTTATTAGGATCCGTTGCGTATATGTTGCGATTTATAGAAAATTGTAAAGGTATGAAAATTGATCGTGTTACTGAGTTTTTATCTAGACAAGAATTGGATCGGGCGCGAAAGGTTTTAATAAGAATGTCGCAGGAACAATCTTTTTCTAAGGAAATTTCAAATTTATTACAGAATTACAGATTAGATAGCAAAAGCAAGTTGCTAAATTTAACACCTTTCTTAGATACCGAGAATGTACTGCGCGTTGGCGGCCGATTAGAGTATTCGGATCTCAGTTTTGGTAGAAAGCACCCTGTGGTGTTGGATTCGGTTCATCATTTTACCAAGTTATTGTTTGCTTATGAGCATCTTCGTCACTTGCATGTAGGTCCTCAAAATCTATTAGCTTTTATAAGAGAAGAATTTTGGCCTGTCGGTGGACGTAACTTAGCGCGTTCTACTGTAAAAAGTTGTGTCAAATGTGCCAGGTTTCGCGGCAATACTGTGCAGCCCTTAATGGGTAACCTTCCGCGCGAAAGAATAGTTCCCTCCCCTCCATTTAGCTGCGTTGGGATTGATTATGCTGGTCCTTTTACAGTGCGTCACGGCTTAAGTAAAGGTCGCGGCGGAAAATTTGAAAAATGTTACATTAGTTTATTCATATGCTTTTCCACGAAGGCTGTGCACCTTGAGTTAGTATCGAGTCTTTCCACTGAGTCTTTCTTACAGGCGTTAAGACGATTTGTGTCCAGACGTGGAAAGCCGATCAAGATTGTATCGGATAATGGCAAAAATTTTGTTGGTGCCTTTCGTGAATTGGGTAGGTTCTTAAGTGTAAATACAAAAAACATTAAATCGTTAAGTGCTGGAGAGGGCATAGACTGGCAATTTATCCCTCCATATTCTCCACACATGGGTGGTTTGTGGGAGTCTAATGTAAAATGTGTAAAGTCCCATTTAAAACATGTCTTGGCCAATGCTTACCTTACTTTCGAAGAGTTCAGTACCGTACTCTGCCAGATCGAGGCTATTTTAAATTCTCGGCCCCTTGTCCCACTCTCATCCGACCCTAGCGACCTTAGTGCCCTCACCCCGAGTCACTTCCTCATCGGCAGAACATTGATATCGGCGCCAGATGAAAACCTTATGGATGTCAAGTTGAATCGTCTTACAAGATTTCAGTTGATGCAGAGGATCTGCCAACACTTTTGGAAACGTTGGGAACGTAATTACATCGTTGAACTCCAAATACGTCAGAAATGGAAGGCTAGTCATGGCGAACTTTTCGAAAACCAATTAGTTTTGATTAAAGATGACCTATCCTTACCCACTGAATGGCGTCTTGGACGAATAGTCAGTTTACATAAGGGTCAAGATGGTACAGCTCGCGTCGCCTCAATAAGAACCAGTGTGGGAGTCGTCAAAAGAAACTTTCAGAAGATTTGTCCTCTCCCAGTTGAAGTTTGAAAGCTTTAGCTTTCCAAAGAGGGCGGCATGTTCGCGCCAAGTGACATTAACTGTGTCGCCACCTGTTATGCGGTGAAATTTATTTGTTATTTTGGTTTGTAACTTTTGTATGTAGACTGCTGTGATTGAGAAATTTCTAGACAGATACGTCATTATTAATATATTAAAAAAAATATACAAAAGGAAAAATGGTTTGGTTTTAATAAAAAAAGAAGGTTTAAAATACAGTCCAGAGTTAAAACAAGTACAATTAAGTTAAATATGAACAAATTTCAGAACGTCACTTTTTTTTCGCTGTCCACTTCACGTTAAATGCCCCAATACCTAAACCATCATCAAAAATGTCAAAATCTGGGACAAAGCCAAAAAAAATCCGCCAAAAGCGGAAAAGTCCGCGGCACTCGCATTTTGTCGATACAAAGGCGAAAATATTTCTGTGGAAAAGGGGGAAATGGGAGGGGAAGGTCCAGAAAATCGTTTACATCATCATTCAAATAATATAATATGCACTTCATTCCAAAATGCATAATTTTATATATGAAAATATATATTTGAAAATTACTCGTTTTTTATAAATATACAACTTTAATATAACGTACAGGGTGGTCCACGTAAGGTGACCCATATACTTATCTCAGAAACTACTGGAGTCACAAAAAATTTGTAAGAAACAAATATTCACGAAGTAAAAAATATTTTTAAAATATTATATTTTCATTTATACAGGGTGTTCGGTTTTCCTTGGGACGATACCAACTTTCTTATTTTCAATGGAACACCCTGTATTTTTTTGCATTTTTGGATTCTACCCACTCTTTTAGGTATACTTTGTAAATATATTTATTAAGAAAATGTTAATACTTTTTGAGTAAAATTAAGATTTATTAAAATTTCTCTAAATGTAGACACTCGCTAAAAGTTAAAAATAATCAACTAAAAGTTATTATTTTTTATATTATGTAGTATCCATCTCTTTAATAATAAGTAAGCTATAAGTTAATTATTATATTTTTTGGAAAATATCATACAGGGTGTTTTCTATGTCCCGTTGAAAATAGCGATTTTAAAAGTTTAAAATCTTGTTTTTCTTCAATGGAACACCCTATATATTTTTGCATAATTGGATAGAATAAGTAATTACCTTTTATTTTATATATATATGTCCTATACCTAAACCTAACAGAAAAAAAAATATTCGCATTTTTCACAATTAGTAGCTTTTTTCCAATTACCTTAGTTAAATTTTCATTATTCAAATAAATAAATTTCAATAACAACAAATAAAAATGCTTTTATATATAAATATATATTACTATAATAATTACCATACGCGCAAAGCTACTAATTTTGTAAAATGCGAATATTTTTTTTAGGTGATCCACGTAAGGTGACCTCTCAGAAACTACTGGAGTCACAAAAAATTTTTAAGAAACAAATATTCACGAAGTAAAAAATATTTTTAAAATATTATATTTTCATTTATACAGGGTGTTGGGTTTTCCTTGGGACGATACCAACTTTCATATTTTCAATGGAACACCCTATATTTTTTTGCATTTTTGGATTCTACACACTCTTTTAGGTATACTTTGTAAATATATTAATTAAGAAAATGTTAATACTTTTTGAGTAAAATGAGGATTTATTAAAATTTCTCTAAATGTAGACATTCGCTAAAAGTTAAAAATAATCAACTAAAAGTTATTATTTTTTATATTATGTAGCATTCATCTCTTTAATAATAAGTAAGCTATAAGTTAATTAATTTATTTTTTGGAAAATATTATACAGGGTGTTTTCTTTGAATAATGAAAATTTAACTAAGGTAATTGGAAAAAAGCTACTAATTGTGAAAAATGCGAATATTTTTTTTTCTGTTAGGTTTAGGTATAGGACATATATATATAAAATGAAAGGTAATTACTTATTCTATCCAATTATGCAAAAATATATAGGGTGTTCCATTGAAGAAAAACAAGATTTTAAACTTTTAAAATCGCTATTTTCAACGGGACATAGAAAACACCCTGTATGATATTTTCCAAAAAATATAATAATTAACTTATAGCTTACTTATTATTAAAGAGATGGATACTACATAATATAAAAAATAATAACTTTTAGTTGGTTATTTTTAACTTTTAGCGAGTGTCTACATTTAGAGAAATTTTAATAAATCTTAATTTTACTCAAAAAGTATTAACATTTTCTTATTTAATATATTTACAAAGTATACCTAAAAGACTGGGAAGAATCCAAAAATGCAAAAAAATACAGGGTGTTCCATTGAAAATAAGAAAGTTGGTATCGTCCCAAGGAAAACCGAACACCCTGTATAAATGAAAATATAATATTTTAAAAATATTTTTTACTTCGTGAATATTTGTTCCTTACAAATTTTTTGTGACTCCAGTAGTTTCTGAGATAAGTATATGGGTCACCTTACGTGGACCACCCTGTACAAATACTTTTCTGTCGACTGAATTTTCCGCAGAAGGTTATTATTATAATAATAATTATTCTTTACAGAATTAGGTATAAAATTCTTCACAAGAAATTATATTTATTTATTCCAGAAAATACCCGTTCGGTGGGAGCATTAGTGGTAGGTACAAGCATAATTCTATAATTGTTTTAATTTTATGAAAGGGAACATTTTGGACGCGAAAATATTAAAAAATCTCAACCCATCTTTAGTCAATGAAAACATTATTTTCATTGAGTCAATTTTTTTGAAGTATTATTTACTCGTGAGCGGCCGAAACTGTTTTTATTTTATTTTGTAAACAATTATAAGTTTTACAAATTTGTAAATCTATTTTATTTTTTGTCAGATTTATTATTTTGTGTAAGAAATTATGATTTCTCGTAAAACGCAAAATCCGGGACGTTTACTCTTGCGGGAAAAAATCCGGGACTGTCTCGCAAAATCCGGGACGAATGGTCACTTCACATATACCTAATATTACATTAATGTTTTAACGGAAATTGTACTAACCTCACTTTTTTTAACTTTAGTTTTAAACATGCCTTGGACATAAGAAAAATTTGTATCATCATTTGAAGATATAAGACTAAAGTGCCGATATATTTAAAAATACAATCGTATTAAGTACAATAACCTGTTGTCTTTAAAAACTTTGGTGTCAAAAGATGCTTCCAAAATTCTTATGTAATTTATAAAAGGCCCTTTATATAATTATTGAAGGAGAAAAGTTGTCCCCAATTGCAAGATTATTTTGGAATATATGGAACGTAATGGAAGAAGTTATAATTTAATAAAACAGAACCCAGAATAAAAAGAAAGTTGGATTATGAAAATCGATTTTTTCCCAGATCTGGGAAAAAATGCCGTATGGAATATATCGAGTAATAGTAATAATTATTATATACATTAAGATGTTTTACCCTATATATTTCATCTGAACTTAGTAATTATTATTGTAAGAATAAAAACATCTTAATAATTATAATAATTGTGCTATAACGTTAATAATTTAAATTGTTTTACTTATGTGTTATATAATTTAGTGTTATTTTATAAAGTTTATTTTGCAAAATGTTTTTTATTTATACTTAATAAGATACTTAATTCAAATATGGAAAGGGATCTAAATAAAAACTTCAGTAAAACATAAACTAATGTTTTTTTATTATGGTAGGCTAAAATAGTTATTTATGTCATTAGGTTAAGAAGTAAGGCTTTTTGTGCTAAGCTCAAAGTTTGAGCGAAGCACAAAAAGACACTTCTTGGCCGAATGGCATACAACATTTTATCTTCAAAGCACTTTATATAGGTCAATTTAATTCAACATGAAAGCGGCCTAACCTCACTTTTTTAGAATCTCATTTATTTATTAGCTAAAGATTACATTAAATGTACAATAATTATTATTCCTTTTAGAAGCAGTAATAGTTTGACAATACCTAGCTACATGATTTAAGTAAAAATGGATTTTGGTAAGAAAATGATTTACTTACCCTCTTGCTATTACATTGAATTCAATTAATTGTTTAATAAATAGGTATCTAATTTCAATTTGTTTGCATTTTTATTAAAAAAATAGGTAGTTTGGAATGTTTACGCTGTGTTTAACATTTAATTTCACTGAAAACTTAAAGCAAATTAAAACTTAAAGATAATTTAAATCGTAGAAAAAGAAAACACAACTGTGAAATCCACAGAAACGTCAAATTGCAATGTCCTAACCTCACTTTTTGTTTTATTATTCATATTTAATTTTACACTGTGTTGTCAATAACCTCACTTTATACTTTTAGTAATTGTACGATTTATTTCTCTTTTAATTGAGCATTTAATAAATAAAATTGTGTTATGAAAATAAAATGGTTATGCCATTCCGCCAAGAAGGGTTTTTGTGCTTTGCTCATCAAAAAAGACTTTATATTAGTTACCTAACCTCAATTGTATACCTTTATAGACAGCTTTACCAAAGATAATACAATACAATAGGGGTATTATCGTTGTGCTTTACCTTTAAACATTAATTTATAATTACAATTATAGATGACAGCACTTACGTAATACTTAGTAATGGGACGTAATACAACGTATTATTAAGTAATAAAACGTTATATTAAGTAATACTTGAGGTAATACCAAATGTTATTACGTAATACGAGGTAATACGCGTAATACTTGGAAGTATTACGCGTTTTGCCTAATAGGCGTACAAATTTGGCCCGGTTGTTTACCCCTCGGTATTTGATAATGATGTTTATCTACTCCTATTGCATAATATTGTTTTTTTCTTGAATAATGATTTACATTATAAATTCCCTGTACAACAACGGTGATTGTACATCATCAGTGATTGGGCATATTTCAATATTCACTGTGATTTGAACCAATCAGGTTTTAACTTGGGAGAAGGCGACTATAATAAACATTTAAAAAGTGGGGATAACCATTTGAAAGATGTCAGATTTTATTTATTTATTTTTGAAAATCAGTTAATTATCTACTTATTGAAGTAGATAAAGTATACTATTACACTCGAGATTATGCGCATTAGGTATTAACTCGGATGAATTCTCGTGAATGCATTATCTGTCGTATAATAATATACTATTATTTCCAGGATGTTCATGTACTTTAACCTAAATTCATTATTATTCAAATGTACATACACAGATACCTCAAACATGTATAATCTGTGGGGATAACCATTTGAAAGATGTCAGATTTTATTTATTTATTTTTGAAAATCAGTTAATTATCTACTTATTGAAGTAGATAAAGTATACTATTACACTCGAGATTATGCGCATTAGGTATTAACTCGGATGAATTCTCGTGAATGCATTATCTGTCGTATAATAATATACTATTATTTCCAGGATGTTCATGTACTTTAACCTAAATTCATTATTATTCAAATGTACATACACAGATACCTCAAACATGAAAAGAGAAGAAAAAGTTAATATGATATATTGTTTGTCTGCATGAATAGGTTGATTTGACACTACTCGGCTGTTATCATCGTAACAAAAGTACAACTTTTGATAATCAGCTGTCAAACGCGTGTGTTACAAACGAGTGTTTTTGAGAATAAAACCGGAAAATGTTAAAAAATATCGAAAAAAAAAACGTGGCACGATTTGTTGTGTTGTTGGGTGTATTTGGAGAGAAAATCCTGGGTTGAGTTTTTATCGGTTTTCCAATAAATAGTGTTAATCCGAATGAAGAAATAAATTTCATACAGTCCCTGTAAATATAAATTGTACCTATATATAAGATACAATACATAGTATTTATTAAATCCACATTTTAGTAATGATTAACGTGAAAAGTTTAAACATTTCAATTCACTAAAAATCATCAAACAATGAGTCGTCTAAATTTAAACACCATTTAGCATTATTAAAAGAGTTGATTATTAATCAACAATCAGATTAAGATTTCTTTAAAGTCTTCACTCAACGGTCAAATACCATTATATTATGTATTATATATAATATTATGTTTCCATAAATTTGTAGGTAAATTTTGTTGTTTAAAATGCAGATGTTGGCGTTTTTTAGAGAACTCAAATATAAAAATGGTTGATTTTAAGGTTATGTTTGTGCAAAAATTATTTTTTACTAATTTCTTAAAAATGTCCAAACTTAAATATAAATTATATTAGGTAAAGTTATCATTAGTTAATTCTGCATCAACAAATGTACCTACTTGAATTGGATCCTTTGGCAAAACATGAAAATGCAACGATTTAGTTCTTGAATTTTATTTACAATTAAAAACACAATAATTCACCATGATCCCTTAGATAAAATACATACACTAACGTAACTATGTATACATATATATATATATAAGCATTATATATATATATATATATAAGCATTTCAGAGTTTCCTAATCAATGATATAAAGAATAATCAATCTAAATCGAGTACTAAACCAGTTTTTTAGTTTTTTCCTTGCAACGTAAAACACAAATACCTAACGTGCGCGGTTTAGCTGTGCAATTGAACAAAATTTGTCAAGTAAGACTTCTGCCTTCCTCTATTTTGTGAAAAAACTACCTATTTATTTAAAAATGATTTGCAATTCACGAAAAAAGTATTGCGTGAATTTAAGAATTGTCAACAATACATTTAAAGCATACGAGTATTATTGACAATTCTTAAATTCACGCAATGTTTTTTGAAGTCCACCAGATGGCGCGCGCGTAGCGAAAACCCGATACTTCTTTAGCGTATTAATACACTTTGCGAGTTCGTAGACCTCCCCCAAAAGCATATGCCATAACGCAACCTCGAGTCTACTTGCGCGTATTAGAGAATAACTAATTGATGTGGATTTAATAAGTCCTTTAATGATCTAAACATGTATGATATTGAATTTAACAATACCAAATAATGTTTTTTATCATACCAGTCAATGACTGGCAGTCATTAAGCTTCTCAATAAATTATCATTTTCCACAGATATTTTTAATAATGTATCATCAGCATGCAATGTGTGATTTTTTCAACATCAATATTATAAATTAAAAATATGACAGGACCCAATATAGAGTCCTGTGGTACCTACACATATAATATTATTAAAAAAAAATTAATTTACTTTGCCAGAAATATTATTGATAGGTAGTACTAGGTACGCTTACATATTGTTGACACGGCCACCTACTAATCTTGGTAGATAGCTTCTAAGCTACTAATAGACAACAAAAGTCGGCATGTTTGGATCCCGTTTCAAGAATCTCTCCTTTTAGGTTTTTCTTATTCCTTGTGGTCGGGAGTACTTCTCCTTTATTTAGTCGTCTTAATTGAAAAACTAGTTGACATGTTCAATACAATGTAAATATTATATTTTGCGACTAGTGGTAGAAAGATTAATATGTTATTCAACTACCGCAAGCATTTTGTCTAATTTTTTTGGGACATTTGATTTAAAAAAAAAAATCAGATATAAAATGCAAATAAAACTTTTAATCGCATTTAATTCAAATATAGTTTTACGAAGTATAATTATCATTGAAAAAATCATGTTATCAACATAAGCAATAATAATAATAAATAATGAGTTTTTATCAAATTAAAAAAAAATGGATAATAATAAAACATCTGGAAAATTTTGCATAAAATCTATACAAATATACACATTTTTACGACCCAATTTTAGTCGTATAGATAATAAAACCAAGGAAAATAAAGAGTTCTAGGGCGTATGCTTATTGTGCTTCAAGTGTTGACGACAATAAAATTTAATTTATAGACCGCTTGCTTAAATTTGAATGACCAAGGCCATATATTTCCTAAAATATTAATTTTAAAGATTTAACTAATATGTATACAAAAGTAAATTTTTATCAAAAATTGTATATACTTTTTTTTACGCTAACCGTTTACAAGTAAACAGCAAAAAAACATCAATTTTATAGGAAATTTGACTTCCGTATTTGAAGAATAATCGGTACACAAACATGTACGCGTTTATACGGATAAAAATACTTTTTCTACAACCAAACGAAAAGTACAAATTTGCGCTTTGTCGCTCGCTTAGTTACCATAGAAACCATAATAAAGAACGTTTAGTGTATTTGCGACTTTTGACACAGCGAGATAGCCGCGCTCCGCTACGCGTCGTGCTCAGAGTGGCAATGTATCACTTTGCGCTCTTAATACACAAATAGCTATCATTTGAAATACACTGCATGTTTAAAATATTGATAAGCATTAAAAAAGCCACTAATATTAATTAGGATTTCAATTGTTAAGGTAACCACGCTGTTGTAATTAACAAACATTGACAAGTCGAGTTGAGAGAAAACAAGGTTTTGAAAGTTAACAAAACAGAAGATCCATTTGTTAAAAACATTTCACCTTTACTTGACACAAATTGCAATAAAAAAATTAATCAATTCTTTATTTGTTACATGATATTTTTCTTAATTGAAATTATGAAAGTACTAGACTAAATCATTCATGTAATTAAAGGCACTCACAAAAACCAATGTTTGATTGTAAAGGCGTAAAATTTCAAATGTCGAATGTGTAATATTTATTGTTCTTTTTCATTTAGACGTCTTTAAATGTTAGTGCGGTATCATCACATCTATGTAATTTCAATTGCTAAACCATTCACTTTTACATTTCAATCCCAAGGCGACTATAAAAACTAAACAGGTGTATCGGATTTTGAAATCATCCCCGTGAGTTTACCTGTGGCGCTCCGGAATACGTTAACCAGCATGTCGAACTGCATGTTTGGGCACAAATCGGCAAGCGAAAATCCCGAGCTGAAGAAAAAAGGCCGAACCACAAACTGGGCACTTGGGTACGTCAAACAAACATGGCGGACGGTTCGAGACTGAGAACCAAGGTAAAACGGACTGTCGACGTACCGTTACCTCTGCAAGACAGGTTTGCACCGAGCAGCCGTACCTACTCGTGATTTCTTTTGCGATGATACGCGCACCTGTACTGCCTTGAAGATGTCCATCGCAAGCACCAGCTTAATACAACACTATTGAGGGGGCAATTCTTCTTTGAAATGATATTCTTCCGTCCAATATTTAAGAGTATTGAGATTAATTCATGAAAAAAAAAATGATAATAAGTTTATTGAACCAAACAAAACTCTTATTTGCATTGCAACCACCCTGGTAACGTGGTCTTACCGAATGATCATAAATTTTATCGTTGTTGAGCAAATATACCTTTACTCAGTGGCGGACTAAACCCGTCGGGGGCCCGGGGCGTAAAATATAATGGGGCCTCTACTAGGCCCTCTAGTCTGCTTATGAAATAATGTTATTGTTTTGTAAATATTAATGTTTTGTTAATTTAAATTTGTTAGTATATCCTCCTAGCAAGTCCTTTGCAACACTCTTAATGTAATTAGGGATATGAAAATTGATTACAAGCTTTTTCCAGCGAACTTATAAGTATACTTATATTTGAACTTGTTAATAATTTAAATTTTATAAATCAATGGGCTCACTTATGGCAATCTAATTGTTCTGTAAATGGATTTTATATCTGTTAGACAATAAACGTTATTATTATTATTATTATTAACCATTATTTAATGGTTCTAATTCCTGATGGATTGCAGCTAGGCGCTCCCGAGACCAAAATATTAAAAATCTGTTTAGTTTCGACTTTATATTTTGTTTTTTTTCTTAGCATATTATTTGTTAGAAACTTTAAATCTACGGGGTATTTTTTTTTTAAATCTGTTTATATTTTATGGTAAAGCTGGGTCCTGAAATATTTATACCTATACTAGGGTCTTGAAGTGTCGAAAAAAAAACGAAAAAATTGGGAAAAAACCAGGCCCTAAAAAAATTTATTTTTTGGGAAAAATTTAATTAAAAAAAAAAAATATAGATATATATTTGAAAAAAGTAGCAATCAACAACTTAACATTAATTTAAATAATAAAAAAACATTGAATTAAATTAAATTGATTTAAGAAAATGATATTATGATTATTTACATTCAGCGTCGGAAATTAATTTTTTTCTCGATATCAGTGTACGGATGGTACCTACATATCTGTAAAAATTTGTAAATTTTTAGAAAATTGACTTTTGCATTTTTTCTTATTACTCTTTGAATAAAATGAGAAAAATTCAACTCAATTTTTCTCAAAATTTCCCAATTTTTTTTCCGAAAAACCCGTTATTTTCCGTCGGCTCAATTTTTCCGGAAGTTTTAAAACCCTAAATTTTAGATAGTTTGTTGGACTGAGAAAGACTACTTAAGATTTGGGGGCCCTTCTACTTATCTCTGTTATTGACTGAAAACTTGATCATATGATATCATAAATACATCACAGAAATTTTTTGAAACTCGCTGTCTCCTGAAATTATATTATAGATAAGATGCCTCTTCGATAGGAATATTACTCTTGATATTGTTTTTTTTAGTAATTTCTTAATAAAGGAAAGTAATAATAAAAAAAAATAACATTTAATAAACCTGTTATAAAATTGCAATTAAATGCAAAGTATTAAAAAATATAATTTTTACAGAAGGGTCTGGACAAACTTTTTAAAAACATGAATTGTTTTTTTTTTTAATAATTTATTTGAGTCCTGGTTTTGTAAGGTATAATAATATAGGAAGTTGAAAAATATGATGCATGATACAAAAGGTCAAAAAACATGAATTTGTCATTATATCTAACAAAAATATTAAAATTAAAATTTTACTATACCTAATATAACTCAACTCAATGGTTTGGGAGTTCTGAGACAAAAACTTGATGAGGGAAAAAAATTAAAATTGCGATGATAGACCCCTTAATATTAATATTATGGACTCAAAATTTCACAATATTTTTTTTGTCGCCCCAAACCATATTTTGGCTTAAGTGCGCAACATTACCAAACTCTGCCTTACATAGACCAATACATTTTAGTCCAGTATATTTAAATTTTAGAATTTAATTCATTCGGTAAGTAATTTTTTGCGATCGTTACCATCATTGCAGCTTTTTATTTTTATATCATTGATTTATATGATTATAAGCTTATATAGTTACGTTAGTGTGTGTATTTTATTCAAAGAATGATGGTGAATTATTGTGTTTTTAATTGTAAATGTAATTCAAGAACTTAATCGTTGCATTTTCTTGTTTTGCCAAAGGATCCAATTTGGTACGTATATTTGTTGGTGCAGAATTAACTAATGATAACTTTACCTAATATAATTTATATTTAAGTTTGGACATTTTTAAGAAATCTAACAAAAAATAATAGTTTTACAAACATAACCTTAAAATGAGTCCTGTAAAAAAACGACGAGAACTACATTTTAAAATAATAAACGACAAAATATATCTATGAATTCATGGCAACATAATATTATATATAATACATAATATAATACCCGTTTTTTAGCGTTGAGTGCAAAATGCTGTTTGTATTTGCACCACTTATTTGTTATGATTTTTACTGAATCATTACAAAAATGTGTATTTATTGTAACTAATAGTTACAGTTTATACGAGGGTTGCCTTTTATATTTCGGGAATAGAGAAAACAAACAACAATTAATCATCGTACATGGCTTTATTGTTTTTAAAAATATTCTCCATGAAGATCGACACACTTTGCATGCACTTAAACCAATTTTCGAAGCATTTTTTTCACTCCGATTGAGGCACCTCCAAAACATGCATTTTGAACGCATCAACCGCTTCTAAAGACCCACACAGTCGACTGCTGTTTAGTTTCAGGTTCATACGCATAGATCCTTGATTCGTCACCTGTTACAATATCATGAACATGTTTTGAAACACCGCCATCGTATTTTTTAAGCATTTCTTTTGACCACTAGACACGAGCCTTTTTTTGATCGATTTTCAAATTATGTGGGATCCAACGGTAACAATTGTTTCTGACGGCCAAATGTTCATTTAATATTGTAATGAATGTATGCTGGTCCCACTAATGCCCAAGGATGACCCAATCTCACGATATGTCACATGACGATCTTGCAGTACCAGTTCACGCACAGCATCAATGTTTTTTGCGAGAACGACTGATTTTGGACGACCTTCGCGAAATTCGTCGGTGAGTGAACCACGGCCACGATTGAATTCGGAACACCACCGATATTCACTTGTTTTTTATGGCACTTTGTCGCCAAAAGTCAAATTAAGTTCATCGATGCATTATTGTTGGGATAATCCACGTTTAAAGTTGTAAAAATTATAGCACGAAAATTTTCATGGGTGAATTCCATTTTTTTGGCCGACATTAATTTTTCAAGTGACTGTTAATGATACCTACTAATTGCGCCCGCACGTCAAAACGTATTAAGTAAGAACACCGTTGGCATCAGCAGGTTCGGCCATTCCCGAAATATAAAAGGCAACCCTCGTATTTACAGGGACTTTATGCAATTTATTTGTTCATTCGAATTTCCACTGTTTATTGGGAAACCGTTAAAAACTCAACCCAGGATTTTCTATCGAAAAAGACGGTGTTTTTTAGCGTATTGTTAAAAAGTCGGCTTTTTGGTTGAGTTAAGTAGGTCATTTTTGACAGTGCAAAATTGTTTTCTTACTACCTCGACTCAAAATACGTTGTTTCGTCCCCGATTTCACGGCAGAAAGTTTACGTTTCTTGCATTGGTCAAGCTATACGCGCACACTCTAATAGCGGAAGTTAGGGATGCGCATCGAATATTCGATGTTCGTCAAACATCGATTTTAATGAAGTGAACATCGATTTTTTAACATCGATCTTGTATTTTCGATGTTTTAATGACATCGATGTTAGACTTTGCGATGTTACTGTTGTCTAAATAACTGTTTCTACAGTTCTAGAACTTGGATAGGCAAAATTGGGATTTAACTTAACTTTTTTTGATCGTTATTTTAGGTTTATTTTGTTTTTAAATTAAAAAAAGAGAATTTAAGTTTATTTTGTTTATTTTTTTATGTGTATTTTTTTATAAGTTGGAAATAAATATATTTTATACATGTTTTTCTTAGACTTGTGTTTTAGTTTGAAACATCGATTTTTTGGAAAAATCGATGTTTTCTACCCGATATATCGATGACATCGATATTCAACCTTCGATGTCAACATCGATGCCAACATCGATGTTTTTGTATTCGATGCGCATCCCTAGCGGAAGTAAAAATTTTTTAGTCATGTGCTTAACATTCAAATTTCGTACTGCCAACATGAGAAACACAAAAATATGACAGTTTTAAACCATAATTTTGCAATTATAACAACAAATAAACAATTTATGTTTTTACTTTTTTACTTTTTATGTTGTTTTAAGTGTTTAATGGTACTTTTATTTGTTATAAAGTAGTAATTTGTTAATTAAAATACAACCTTTTATTTTTACTGTATTGGCACCGCTGAATTACCATGACAACGCTACAGTTTGATTGATTTTGAATGTAAACGTCAGAATTAAATTAAACGTCAGATTTTAATTTTGACACAACTTTTTTTATATGACAGTTTTAAACCATAATTTTGCAATTATAACAACAAATAAACAATTTATGTTTTTACTTTTTTACTTTTTATGTTGTTTTAAGTGTTTAATGGTACTTTTATTTGTTATAAAGTAGTAATTTGTTAATTAAAATACAACCTTTTATTTTTACTGTATTGGCACCGCTGAATTACCATGACAACGCTACAGTTTGATTGATTTTGAATGTAAACGTCAGAATTAAATTAAACGTCAGATTTTAATTTTGACACAAGTTTTTTTATATACATTTAATTTTTTCCCGTATTTTCTGCGGGGTAGCAAGAAAAATAGTATACACTACACGGGCAGAAAGTGTGAGAGCACTGAACTGCGCGCCATGGCGCGCAGTGCAGGAATCTCACACTTTCTGCCCTTGTAGTGTAATATACTATTTTCTTGACTAGGACAAAACAAACACTTTTTGGCAGTGGTGCACACAATTTTTTTAGGCGAGCGTCTTTATGGTCATTTTATTTATGATTTATTGACATAATTATCAATAAATATTAAAGACAATATTGAAAGCAGCTGAAAAAGTGTAATCATTTAGTCGCTTTTAAAGTAACTTATCAGCCGCTTATTAAAAGCTTTTGATTATCATCGACAGATGGCGCCACTTTAAAACGGTCAAAAAAATGTTATTTTTCTGCCGCTTTTGAGTACTAAAAATCCATTTTTTTTGTTAAGGTGAACTAAAAAGTATTTTTCTACTCTCACGTCCGTTATCCTACATGTTTTCATGACATTAACTGACCTTTTAAACACACATTGACAAGTTGTTGTTTTATAGCGTTTTAGTCACGGGCTGAAGTTAGCTTTATGTTGGTTGACAGTTGTCAAATAGCATACAATCGTTAAAATAGTGCCCTTTTTGTAAAATAATACCAAATGTGAAATTTATTTTATTATCCTAATACAAAAATACAAAAGTATTAAATATTTTCTTAACAATATTTGAAAAGTTTATTTGAACATTGTACTGACCTTTTAGTTTCGCCGGCAGTAAACTAGATTTAATTTTAAAAATTTCTGGTGGGGACTCCACAGTGGAGCGCCCATAAAACATTTTCTACACGTTCACTGTGAAAAACTGCTTCTATATCGGATTTAAACCATAGAGTATATAGATTTAAACGGTAGTTAGTCCATTTTCAAGGGATACATTTCGATTTACACATAAAAATTTTACAGATTCCAAAAATGGTTACTCTATTGTTGTATAGATAAGTATTTGTAGTAAAAAAAGTATAGTATGCAACTCGTTTATAAACTGTTTTCTACTCAAACCTTAAAAACGGCCTTTATCGTACATGTTTACATGACACCAAGTGACCTTTTAAATACACATTGACACGTTGTGGCTTTATAGCGTTTTAGTCACGGGCTGAAGTTAGCAACAGGTTTTTAGTCACGGGCTGAAGTTAGTTGACGGTTGTCAAATGTCATACAGTCGTTAAAATAAAGTGCCCTTTTTGTAAAATAATATAAAATGTAAAAATTATTTTATTATCTCAACACAAAAATAGAAAAGTATTAAATAGTTTCTCAGCGCCAATATTTGAAAAGTTTATATGAACAATTTACTAACCTTTTAATTTCGCCGGCAGTAAACTACATTAACTTCATTTCGGGTAAACTCCACTGTGGAGTACAATAAAACATTTTCTTTACTTTCACTGTAAAAAACTCTTTCTATATCCGATTAAACGGTTTATTTTCAGGCGATACATTTTGAATTACACAAAAAAATTTGAAATTTGACTTAAAGCACATTTTCAAGTTATTAATTATATTGTTTCATAGATGTCGCTCTCTACAAAAATTCAATTTAAATCATTTTTAGTTAATAAGTGTTTCTCGTAGAAAAAGTATAGTATGCAACTCGTTTATAAACCTTTTAAGGTACTCATTTAATTAGGCACTCGCTCGCAGGCTCCCTCGTGCCTAAATTAAATTCGTGTCTAAAATGTCGTTTATCAAACTTGATACATAATATACTATTCTAGACACTCATTTAATTAAACAAACGCTTGAAAGCTCGCTCGTGCCCAATTAAAATTCCTTAATAAAATACCTTTTATCAAACATGATACATAATGTACCATACTTTATTTTATTATTAATATTAATAAAAAACATTACAATTTATTCGGCGAAAATAAATTTAAAAAAGTTTATAGAATTGTAAATGTCAACATTTTTTACCACATTTTTAATAATTATTTATGAAATCAAATTGATGCCCTAAATATCCTTACCTATCCCTTTACGGAAGACAATGAGTCCTGATACACCCTGTATGTATGATCTTTTATCTAAACTTTATAGAAGTAAATCACACCACTTTTAATTTTGAGTTAATTAGGAAAGAAAAAATTGTTCAAAAAATAAAAACCAAATACCCATTATTTTATTAAATAAAGTTATTTTTGGCTATACAAGGGGCCCCTACACTAAAAATATTGAGAAACGATGCCCCACAGAATCATGTCACTATTTTTTAAGACGTTAAGCGTTAAACTGAGATAAATAACCTCAATTATTTGTATTCAAATGTCAAGGTGGGACTTTTTGATTTGAAGCATATTAGACCTGCACAATGTACCTTGTAGGTACATATTGAAATCGGTACGGTACGGTACCACGAAAACAAAATAAAAACTAATAAATCAGCTAAGCTCTACGGATTTTAAAAGTTTATACCTACAAGAATATTAGCAGTGACTTGTTAATTAAATTACAAAATATTGGTATTCCTTAAATAATAATGTGTGAAGTGGAATAAGAAAATCGAAAACCTGCAGACCATTTTTAGCAATATTATTATTATTATTAGCAAATTAAATTTGTGTTTTTGGTCCAATTAACTTACAATTAAGTCATAGGGGTGACTAAAAGTATCCGAACACACAGATACGGAGCTCGGAGTTGTAGTTTCTGAATTTTGTTTTAGTTTTGTCTTAGTTTTATTTGATAGGATATAACTTCTTTTTATCGGAAACAATAAAACCTCGGGAAATGATTTTCTCATTCCCTATTAAAAGGGTATCTAAATAGGGCGCACTAACGCGATAGGGGAATCTATTTTAAGTAAAAAATACATTTTTTTGAAAAGTTGTTTTGGGTTGCCAAGCATTTAAGTTTAAAAACTTGACTAGGCTTTGGATTTTCTAAACCGAAATATCAAAAACGGTGGTTAAGAAAACAAAATAAATAAGGCATAAGCAACAGTTTGTCAAAAAATAAAAAGTTTGAAGTCATGATAAATTTGTAGAACTAATTTTTCTTGAGAAAAATCGCGAATTCACCCCTAAATCCAATATGGAAAAAAAGCTGCAATGAAAGTAACGATCGCAAAAAATTACTTACCGAATGAATTAAAATACTAAAATCTAAATACAGGGTGTTTCAATAAAAACTCCCAGGCCAATTATTTCGAAAACTAAAAGTGACATTTAAATTCTGTAAACGCCAGTTTTTAGTCTCTATGATTGGCTTCACAACTGTGTAAAAAAATTGTTTGAATAATACAAGATGTAGGTGGCGCCACTGTGCAAAGAATTTTTTCGATGGCAGGAACTTTTAAATTAATTTTTGATCAAATTATGTCCCATACAAATTTTTGATAAATCCAACATGAAAGGAGATATTTGGGGTTAAGTTTTTTTTTTAATAATTTTAACGAGTATTTTAATTATAAATATTTTTAATATGCTTTAGCAGATGATCATTTAATTCTGGTAATCATAATTATAGTGATAAAACGCTCGTGTAGCGTTAACTAGATTAAAATTATAACGTCCAGTGACGCCTCAGGGGGCCCCTTAACAAATAATATTGGCAAAAAATAATACGCCACTGAGTTTTTGGTAATTTTTATATTTTTTTCGGATTAACCAACTAAAAATATCCTTTTTTTGTCTGTTAAATTGTTTTCATATCTTGCTTCGTTTTCGAGAAATACAAATAAAACCATTTGAAAAACAAAAATCATTAAGAAACAAAACCATAAATTATTAATACCCTATATTTTTTGCTGTTTAAAAACAAAGGTGAAACATTAAAACATAATAAAATAAAATTAAAGGATGTTTTAAATTTTATGAAAAAGTGGTAAGAAATTATAAAAGATTATTAAAGAAAATTAGAACAATACCAAAAACTAACCAATAAGGTCGAATGAGGTGTTCAAAATTATTGCCGATTTTATACACACATATCAAATCGATATAATAATTCGGTTCTGCAAACTTTCAATAGTGTATTTTGATTAATAGCGGCTATAGTAAAGGATGTTTTAAATTTTATGAAAAAGTGGTAAGAAATTATAAAAAGTTATTAAAGAAAATTAGAACAATACCAAAAACTAACTAATAAGGTCGAATGAGGTGTAACTAACTAATAAGGTCAGCCATGTCTTCTATTGGTTCCTTGTAGACTTCATTTTGTAAGCCGCCCCATAAATAAAAGTCAGGGGACCTTGCTGGCTATCTAAGATCCTCATTTGTGCTGATCACTTTTCTTGTCATTTAGATGATTCATAACGATATTGCTATTGTGTGCTGGGGCACCGTCTTGATGAAACCACATAGTATTAACGTCAATTTCCAAATTTTGTAACAGCAAATTAGATCGTTTTGCAGAAATTGTAAATAACGAACTGAAGTTAAATGTTCATGGTACAAATAGGGCCCGAATATGTAACCATTTACAATACCGCACGAAACATTTACCCCAAATCGTGTTTAAAATTTAGTCTGTCGTATGCAGTTAGGATTTTCCTGGGACCAATAGCGACAATTATGATTATTAATTACTCCATTATTGTAAAACCGGGATTCGTCACTCCACATAATTTGGTTTAATAAATTTGGATTTTCTTCCAAAAGAATATAAAAATGTGTCAAAAAGTTTAATCTGCGCTGGTTATCTCCTTATTGTAGATGATGCTCTAGATGAACTTTGTATGGAAAAAACATATTTCCTTTTAGGAACTTACTGAAATATTGGTTTCATCTTTTAATATTAGAATATTAGTTTCATCTTTTAATTTTCGTAATGACGATTGTGGGTTATTTTTTACTGATTGGAGGACTAAACCTACATTTTCGTCAGTCGTATCCCTCTTCCTTCTTGGAACCGTTTCCTTTTTAAAGCTACCATATGAAGCTAAATTGGTACACAAAGCTACAAAAGATTTGCGATTTGGCGTTGGTCTCGATAGCAGCGCACAGCTTCTGAAGCATTTTGATGTCATTCTCCATAAACTAAAACCATGTAGGTATGTTCAATTTGTCTTGATTTGTATGGTGAACCATTTTTATTTTAGAAATGTAGAAATTGCAAATTCTTACACTGACACTAAGTAAAGAAAAATTTACTTGATGTTTCTAAAATTCATTTGTTTTTATTTAATGATTATTGTTTTCCAGAGATATGCAGTGAAATGGTTTTATTTTTATTTCTCGAAAACGAAGCAAGATATGAAAACAATTTAACAGACAAAAAAAGGATATTTTTAGTTGGTTAATCCGAAAAAAATATAAAAATTACCAAAAACTCAGTGGCGTATTATTTTTTGCCAATATTATTTGTTAAGGGCCCCCCTGAGGCGTCACTGGACGTTATAATTTTAATCTAGTTAACGCTACACGAGCGTTTTATCACTATAATTATGATTACCAGAATTAAATGATCATCTGCTAAAGCATATTAAAAATATTTATAATTAAAATACTCGTTAAAATTATTAAAAAAAAAACTTAACCCCAAATATCTCCTTTCATGTTGGATTTATCAAAAATTTGTATGGGACATAATTTGATCAAAAATTAATTTAAAAGTTCCTGCCATCGAAAAAATTCTTTGCACAGTGGCGCCACCTACATCTTGTATTATTCAAAAACATTTTTCACGCAGTTGTGAAGCCAATCATAGAGACTAAAAACTGGCGTTTACAGAATTTAAATGTCACTTTTAGTTTTCGAAATAATTGGCCTGGGAGTTTTTATTGAAACACCCTGTATACTGGACTTAACTGTATTGGTCTATGTAAGGGAGAGTTGGGTAATGGTGCGCACTTAAGCCAAAACTGAGTTTGTGGCAAGACTATGATAGATTTCTTTATTAAAAAAATGCTATAAGATTTGGTACTCGTACTTATTCTACTTTTACTGTGTTAAATAATATTTGAAGAAATATAAATATAAAGTAGTAACATCGCAAACAACTTTTTACTTACCGAATGAATTGTAATACCAAAATCTAAATATACTGGACTAAACGGTAAGGGAGAGTTGGGTAATGGTGCGCACTTAAGCCAAAACTGAGTTTGTTGGAAGACTATGATTTCTTAATTTCAAAAATGCTTTAAGAAGTGGTACTTATAATACTTTTATTATGTTAAATAATATTTAAAGAAAATATAACATTGTAAAAAGTGAACAATTGCATTTGCGCACAATTACTAACTCCGGAGGGCGCAATAAGTCTAAAATAAAAAAGACAATCATAATAAATACAGTGCTGTATTTATTATGATTGTCTTTTTTATTTTATGCTCATATATTTTGTTGACTTAAGTAGGATTTTTCGAAAAAGGTGGTATTAAACTGATTTCAGTATTGTCTAACCCGTCATCGTCGCATATGTCGGACAAATCCTCCTCTAATGAGCGTTGGATGTCTAAGGTGTTCCTTTTCATGTGCGCATTTATGCGCACGATTCCCCCGCTGTTTTTTTATATAATTTATGTCACGACAAGACAACAAACTTGTTGTGTTATCAATAAAAATTTGCTAAAATATTCACTAAACACTATATTTTAAAAAGATGACCCATTCAAAACGATTGGATAAAAATTGTGGAATTACCACCTTCTTTTCTGTCGCCCTATAAATATAAATTGTACCTATTAGATACAATAAATACACATTTTAGTAATGATTTAAGTGAAAATTATAAACATTTTAATTCAGTAAAAATCATAAAACAAATAAGTCGTCTAAATTCAAACAGCATTTAGCATTATTAAAAGCGTTGATTAAGAAAGTCTCCACTCAACATTAAAATACCAAGAACCGGTATTATATTATATATATATAATATTATGTTGCCATGCATTCGTAGGTATATTTTGTAGTTTCTTTAGGGAACTCAAATATAAAAATATTCGATTAGTACAACAATTATTTTTTGTTAGATTTCTTAAAAATGTCCAAACTTAAATATAAATTATATTAGGTAAAGTTGTCATTAGTTAATTCTGCACCAACAAATATACGTACCGAATTGGATCTTATTTACAATTAAAACACAATAGTTCACCATGATCACTTAGATAAAACACACACAATGACGTAACTATATAAGCGTTAAGATTCCTAATCAATGATGTAAGGAATAATAAATCGAGTACTAAACCAAAGTTTTTTGGTTTTACTTGCAACGCGAAACAAAAAAAACGTCCGTGCTCTTTTGTGAAAAAACTACTTATATATTTAAAAATGATATGCAGTTCGTATGCTTTAAATGTATTGTTGACAATTCTTGAATTCACACAACGCTATCGAACACCACCAGATGGCGCGCGCGTTGCGAAAACCTGATGCTTCTTTAGCGTATTTCGAAAAAAAAATCGATAATTATTTTTTGACAAAACTTTGATGTTATTTTTTTAAGATATGATGTACAGCATAAAAATATGATTTAAAATAATGTTTGTTTTTTAAAATTGGTTAATATTTGTGGATATAAGATAATTACTAAACCACTGTTAACCCTGACCGGCCACTTTAAGGTAGTTGTCGTGGTACAATATTGTCAAAAAATTTTAGATTATACGCACCGTAAAAGTATACGAGCTTGTAGCTAAGTGATTCATAATTTTTTCGCAAGACTGTACCCTGGAGACGTAACCTTTACGTAATACTTTCAAATATTTTCATAAGTTTTAATCCGGCAACGTCGCTTATGCTCAACCAATAGATATATTGGAGACTAAATCAGTTTGTTTGAATTTACTGCGGAAATAATATCTATACTCGCGTACAGCGTTGCCAAGTTGTTTTATCTGACACTAGTGATGTATACTTTATACAAATTGTTGAACTTTAAACGGTTATTTAAAAACAATTGGACGGTCAAAAATTTTTAATTATTTTTTTTAAACTCAGCAAAAATGCATTAAAAGACTGTTAGTTTTTTGAAAGCTTCTGACAGTTAGTTTATACAATCCATGTTAATTATCCAATTTTTAATTGAATTTATCTCGGGTTATAGACGGTCAATCGACTTCAAATTTTAAGGATAATTGTATTGTCATGTCCTTAATAAGTATACAAAAATTTAAAATTTTCTGATGGTATGCTTACAGCACGACAACTACCTTAACGCTCTGTTTATAGGTACGAAACGCGAAAATTTTAATTTTAATAGAAAATATTAAAGATTTTTATATTTGAACACTGGTAAATTTATAAAGATTTATCTTTGAAAAATTTTTTAAAAAATAGTATTGATGATTGCATTTTAACATAAGTTAAACCAAATTGTTAACTCCTATAGGAGTTAACAATTTGGTTTAACTTATATATATATACCACAAAAATAACTTTAAGAAATTATATTACCTTTTCTAAATAAAATGCAGTGGGGATGGTATTGAAATCAATTTTTTAGACATTCTAAACAAAGTTACAACTTCTTTTAATTAAATATACAATTATTGTAGTATTATAGTATATTATCGGATGATCCGAGTGAATAATTCGCATTATACTCCAATTAAGTAATTTTTATTAATAATAAAAAATTTCTTTCTATCGTTTTTAAAAATCATTATAGTCGCCCCTCTTATATATAAAAAAATCTGATTTTTGTTCAATTTCAAACTCAATTTTTTGAAATTTAAAATCCGATTGGTTTAAATCGGAGTGATCATTGAAATCGACCCATCACTAATGTCTAACAACCTGAATAATGAGTTTATTATTCCCGGGGTGCACCAAGTATCATTCTATGTATGTGTATCTTTTTTATTTAAAGAGCTACAAGGTCGGTTAGACAAAAGTTGCGTTATTACAAATCTATTATAATGGCATTTAAAAATTTGAACAAAAATTAGCGGTTCCCAAAAATCGGTATAACTTCGTTATTCCTGGGAATTTTAACAAGAATAATGTTTCCATGTAAACATACACATTTATCTACTTTTTCCTCCAACTGGATTTTGAGTTACCACCACCATATTTTGTTTTTCCTATGGCCGCCATATTGAAATTTTACATGGTTAGATAAAAAAAAACCAAGGAATCCAACGTATGTATCAAATTACATGTTTTGGGGGCCCATTATAAAAAAAAACAAAATACAGTAGCGAAGAAATTTGATGAAAATGTGGATTAATGGGTATGTCTACGACTAAAAGTTACTTTGTTTCAAAATTCCTACGATTTTTGGTTTTGAAAGGTTTTTAGTTTTTTTCAAATACCGCTGGCTTTTTTCAACTTTAATGGGCTTTTCTCTAATTTAACCGACCTTGTAGCTCTTCAAATAAAAAAGTACCAATAGAGCATACACATAAAAGGTTTCTTGGTAAACCATGTAAACGAAAAAACACAAAAAAAATCAATAATATGCCCAAAAAAAATCAATAATATGCAATAGAAGTAGAAAAACATACATTTTAACCATGTCTCCCTTATTTGGTTTGTTTCCATAACAACCGCCATGAGTGTGGAACTTATTTACTTAATAATTTAAAACACACAAAACGTAATATTTTTATACTTACAATAACTTACCCTTTCGAATGGTATGGCGTTAAAGTGACAATTTTGGGTAATAGCGTATTAATAAATAAAATATGTTTAGTGCGAGAGTAAAATAAACTCATATTTATCGGTACACTCTTAGAAAAGACCTGGTGTTTGTAACTAACTTATTATAGTTGGGGTAAAACTGTTGCAGAAAATAAAATTTTTTGTTTTTTGTAATCAGTACCTTTATATGTGTAACTGCTTGCATCATTACCTGAAAAGATTTAGTTTTGTTGTTGAGTATTATTTACTGCAAATAGGCGATTAAGTTATTTTAACTGAAACTTTGTGTTGGCTAGAAGTATTGACAACATTATCTCAAAAAAATCATTTCGGCGGTAAAATGTTTTTGTTGGACCAAATATTTAAGTAACATTGTCAATTGACTGAAATTAGTCCGTGGAACTAACGGTTCGGTTGTATAAACTATGCGTCACTTTTCACACAGCTAAGACACCAGCAGTGTGAAACAAAGTGTCAGTTGGGGATGTTGTCTCTGTAGGTTAATGCAACTGCAAACTTTGTGCATTTCGCGCGCGATTTGCCCAGCCCGGCGCGTGCTTTACTTTTAACCTGTAAACAAACGGTGTTGCACGCCGCGGCGTCCAGACTTCGGTGGGGTTTTTCTTTTGTATTTGTGTATCAGCTCGTGTGTAGTGTATATTTTAGGTAAGAAACTAGTTTATTACAATTAGTCATTTGCCCCTGTAAATTCAGTGGCGACATACTTTTTAACTATTCATATATATAAGAATATATTCTTATGTGTTGGTTTTATATTATAGATATCTCGAACAAATAATATGGATGAGCGGACTGAAGTAGCAGATTTATTAGGAACATGGGGTTTACCTGAATTGGTTCCAGTTTTTAAAGGTTAGGTATTATTATTGCACTCCTTTAATTAAACTATTGTAGTTTTGGGGTCCGAAAAAAAATCCAAAAATGTGAAAATGCCATTCCGACTGAAAATGGCCTCCTGAATCCAATGGTGCCCACCAAAAGTCTCCATCACGTCGGAATTTCGAGAATTTTTTTGTTTTGTTTTGTTACAGCTCAAGTCGCATTTTTGGTATAGGGCCTATACTATAGGCACTCACACTCAAAATTTATCGAATGCTTACCCCTGTAATCATGCAAGTATGTTACGTTGTACCTAAGAATCATTGTTAAGTTTTTAAACAAAGGCTTGCACTTCACGTAAACATCACGGTTTACTGAAGAAGTATAGTCAACTTTCATCATAATGTACATAATCTATGTATATTTACCAAAGAATCGTTTTTGTTTTATTGTTAAAATATTTATAAATGTTTTCTTAGAGTAATTATTAATTTTTGTTATAATGTTTAAACCAAAATTTGGTGTTTTCAGTTATATTGTTATTTTTTAATTTATAATAAATATTTATAAAACGAACGGGCATAAATTTCCTTTCTCTATTTTTTATAATATTCACACAAAAAGTGTTATATTTACTAAGCAGGTATGTACTGTGGAATAATACCAATTTGTTGTTGCTACTAATGCAAGCATTTAATATTAAATATAACTTAGTTACAGTACAAAACAAATTTATATTATATCAACTATTAAATTCTTTAAATGTACTGTTTTTCATGTAATTTCAATTAAAAAATAAATTACTGCATGATACAATGTTTGTTGCGATAAATAGCAAGTGCAGTTGTTACAACTTAGACGCTGCTAAAATGACAGACTAATGTGATTGCATTAAATATCAATTATTTGTATGAAAAAAAAAACTAATTTCGATGCACTTAAACTTGTTGGTTGGAGCTACCAATATTGGCTGTTCCGACAACAAACTGTAAAAACAAATTTGTATTAGTTCCCACAACATATTTTTTTGTTGTGCCTATTTTCACTAATAAAATTGGTTCTGGGAACTAAATTTTCATTGCAAATACCAGGTCTTTTCTAAGAGTGTAGGTATACAGAGTTTGTAAATGTTACCAAAAACCCCACCTTTTTGTTTTTTTAGTCCCACCCTGTATGTTTCGTATATATTAGCGATGTGCAGGAGCGTTGAAAATCAATACCTTGTAAAATATATGTTTATTACCCTTTAACTCGTGCAACTTTCAAGCTGATTTTTAGCTGACAATAGACTAAAAATATTCCTTTTTCAATAAATGAATTTTATAATTTTGCTGTTCTCAAGGGAAGATTATAACAAAATTTGTTATATTTTAATAGTAAACCACACCTTACATGGAATATTGTGTATCAGTATAATAAATATTATGTACCGGTCACCAATAAAGAGCAATGTTTTATTAATTAGTATAACTTTCCATTTCCTTTATTGATAATTTATTCAGATGTGATTCGCAAAATATATTAATATTCCAGTCCAATGTTAAATAATAAATGAGGCTGTAAAGTTACTTTACCGACGTATTGTCAAGTATCCATTGTCTATGCCATTGTCTGGCAAAGCTGTAGGAAGATCTCACTACAATGAAACCTGATAAATCTTAAAGGAATAACAAAATATATTATTACGAACAGTGCATGTCCTGTGAACGTGTTTTTGTGACCCAGGATGTATTTAAGAAAATGAACGTAGGGATCGTTCTCGAATTTAAAAAATTCCAAAAATAGTGAAAATTAATTCTTTTTAAAAATTTATTTTCCTGCTCCCTACAATACATTTTTTGACACGAAAAAGTTTCCCAAAGTTTAATCAAAATATTAATTTTTAAAGGTCGTTCATAACTTTTTTAAATTCGTTTCTTTTGATGTTTTCGGGCAACCTTTAAATATTAATATTAATATTAAAACTTAATTTTTATTTTACTTTTATTTCATATCATAATGAACTAAAATACACAACGAGATAAAAATGGCTTGAAAACATCAAAATTAATGAAATTAATAAATTAAATACTATGGTTGCTGATAATTACTTTTTAATATCTACTTAAAAAAAGTTGTCGTCTTTAATTTGGGACATAATGAATCATTATTAATGATTTATGTTTGTACCGATTTACGTAAAATAAACTTACTTATAAAGTTTTATCGCTAAATATAATATTTCAAAAGAATTGTATTTAAAATTAGTTTCTGTTTAATTGCCTTTCTGAATTTTATGCTAATCGGAATTAAAACATAGGCTATAGTATAATTTATCGAAACAAAAACTATTAAACCAATCTACGTCAAAATATGCTAAACCCAATAAAAATTAATAATTTAAAACAATCGATAAATAGGAAATGCCATTTACGTACCTACAAACAACCATTGTTAAAATGTTACAAAATAATAAAAATGCAATTAAAAAACGGTTTGTGTAAATAATAATGGTTTAAATTATTTTGTTTTTATTACACGAAACGGTAGGAAACATTAAAAATGCAATTATAAACTTTTCAATAAAAAATGTTACAATAAAAATATTATGGAAATTTAAAGTTGTTTAAATAATTGCGATGGCAGATGTAATAATTATTGTTAGTATAGTTTGTCTTGTTATTTAAATCAACTCTTTCTAATAAAACAGATAAATCTAAATGCGAGTTGTATTGTCATCAATTTACATACAAACATCGTTGTAAATCGTTTACAATTATGACCTTCCTTAACAATTAAATCAATAATTATAATAGATATTTAATAACTTTATTTTACACTGGGTGGTGGTATATGATTTATGTTTTTAATCATATACAATTTGTGAACACTACTCACGAAATTGATTTGATTAAAAAAATTTATTCAAACGATTTTGCGATTATTGTATTAAAGAAGGTTGTTTATTAATACAAAGACTGTATATTTTTTAGTTATTGTAGGTATTACTTCACTGTTTCTTGACTTCTTTAAACAATAAAAAAGAATAGAAATTTTGAAGAGTTTTCCAATGACTTATTACAAAGGGGATGTTGCCACTTAAAAAAATTCAGGTGGGGTGGCTACAGCCCCAGGGATTGCTTAGTGCAGGTCATTTTTGAGGTCATACTGATTTCACCACATATTCTAGAAACGGTTTTATGAAATGTTTTTTAGGTCCAGACTTATAGAACAGTGCTCGTTTTTAAACATACATATGCATTTCATAAGGTTTTCGTATTATTTTAAAATAATATGCCTTTTTCAAAAATGGCGAATTCACAGGGAATATAGAGAAATTTTGCTTTTATTACAATTTATGTTATGTAACTTTATTTTTATAGTTTTTATATGTTATAACCATTCTAAATTAATTTTACCCAATTATATCTACCGTTTTGTATAAAATAATCTTAATTTAATTAAAAATACTATATAGTAAAGTTATTTAACTGATTTATTTTAGGTTTGTGATTGTAAAAACAACAAACTCCATATTTAGATCCATGCAATTACATATAACCAACTAAAAATTTTAGTTATTAAAGTTCTCAAACCTTTTTAACTTTCCTAATTACCAAATGTATACAAACTTGTATGATTATAACCACGAGATTAATTTTGTTTAATTATTCAATTTAATTAGCAAATTTTTTTATGTTTTATAGGTTTCTAGCCCATCTCATTTTATTTCATAATACAGTCAAGATTCGTGAAATGTATAGACAGACTATATAGTCTTCGATTTAAATATATGTTAATACAAAAACATTTGAATAGAGACAAGAAACAAACACCAAATTTTACTTATTGACTTAAACATTTGTTGGTAATTTTTTATTTAAACATTTTTTTGGATCTCATATATCCAATTTAATAAAATTTTAATAGTAGTCAATTTCAGTGATACATTTTACGAATTCTGAGTAATAAATTTTATGTTTTTGGTATTCGTAATTTTTAGCATATTTAGCTAATTGGTCATTTTCTTACTATTTGTTTCTTAAAATATTTATCCTAGGTATACTTTAATAATATTGGGTGGTCCATGATGATTATTGCGAAAATACTATAAATCTTATCGATTTCCTATAAATTATTTTAGTGTTTATGATAATAAGGGAAAATATTTTTATACAAATAATATTTTTTAGATGTAAACCACACGAAAATATCACTTGTACCAGTCAGACGTATATATGTTCGCTCCACAAATGATACAAAAATCTAACTATGGTGAAAAAAAAAAATTTAAATTTAAAAACCAAAAAAACTAGGGATGTATATGGAGTATCAGTAGAATTCCTCCAATTATAAACAAAATTGCTCTGCCATTAAGCAATATTATAAACATATGTTTTAAAGATGGAACCTTTCCAAACCATCTGAAGTTGGCAAAAGTTGAACCAATATTCAAAAAAAAAAATATCCATATAAATGTGAAAACTACCGGCCAGTATCAAGTATTCCTGCCTTTTAAAAAATTTTTGAGTGGTTATTAAAAGTTAGGATTGTGAAATTTATTGAAAAAAAGAAAATCATAGTATCGACAGTATCTGCTATGATAGAAGTCATTCAAACAATTATAGACAATTTTGAAGATAAACAGGATACAGAAGTAGCATGCTTGGATTTAAGTAAAGCATTTGATCGTGTTAATAACCAACTATTGCTCGACAAACTATATTTCTATGAAATCAGAGGTCAAGCACACGATATACTTTCATCTTACCTAAGAAACCGAAGACAAGTAGTTGAGTGGAAAGATATACAAACCAAAGAAGAATTACCACAAGGTAAACCAAAGAAGAATTACCACAAGGATCTATCTATCTTAGGACCAATTTTGTTTATCCTATATACAAACGATCTGACAGAACATGTAAATACCTCAAAATCATGCATTTATGCTGATGATACCACTTTTATAAATAGTTCCGACAATACAAAAAGGCTAAAACAAAAGTCCATTGAAGCAATCAACAATGCACAAGATAGGTTTGAGACAAGCGGATTAAAACTAAATAAAGAAAAAACTCAATTTTTTTTTTCACTAAAAAACCTACACTACCTGGAAATATTCATTTGCTAGGGTTTTATATGGATAGTACAATGACATGGATTCAACATATAGATCACCTTTAAAAGAAACTATCAGCCATTTATTTATTCAATTAGAAGAATAAGTTTTATCGTGAACAAAAATGCCGTAATACTATTTTGCACATTTTCATAGCATCTCTACATATGGTATTATGTTCTGTTCATGTTCATGTTCGGAATCATCCAGAATATTTCTACTACAAAAAAGGGCTATTAGACCAATCGAAGCACCGCCAACAACAAGCTGTAGAGAACTATTTAAAATCTTTAAAATACTTACAATTCCAAGCTGCTACATACTTACCTGTGTACTACATACACCAAAATCAGACCATCTACTTAACACACGCACAAATTCACAATTATGAAACAATAAATAGAGACAAAATGGTTCTACCTAAATGTCGTTTGCAGAAGTCTCAGAACAATTTTTAAATTTGGGAATGCAACTATTAAATAAGCTTCCAGAAGAGATTAGAAAGATGGACAAAACACTTTTTAAAAAGACTGTAAAAAAATTCCAAATCCAAAATGTTTTTTATTCAATAGCTGAATTTTTAAATTTCTAGTGTATGTATTGTTTAACAGGGTTCCCTCTTTTAAAACCATTTAAAATTCCCTGACTTTTCCAGGTTTTCCCTGACCAAAGTCCCTATAATTCCAGATAAATAAAAGAAAGACATAAAGACAATTATCTCCCAAAATAGTGTCCCATAAGAATTATGTTAAGTCAAAAATAGCGTTTATTTTTGTTAATATTTATTTAAAAATTAAATATTATAATAAAAATTAAAATAAAATTTTAATAAAAACAGTTTAACATAAAATAGATTCTTTGATACAATTTGTATCATACAAACATAAATAAGAGATCGTTACAAGCATAGTTTTGGAAAATTAGTTCAGAAAGTATACACCAAACAATTGCCTGAATACCTATTCAACACCTTTATTCAAAGATCCAATGTACACAACCTTGATTTAAGACACAACCTTTTTCAAATACCTAGTCATAAAACTACAAAATTTAAGGATTCGTTTATGTACCTGGCTATAAAACTTTTGAACGATAAAACATTTTTTAAAATAATATTTAAAAACCCGAACACATTTAATTTAGAGTACAAAAATTTGATATTAACTGGTGATAATATGTGATTTATAAAATTTATGTCAACTCCAACATGTTTAATTTAGAATACAAAAACTAGTTAGTAACTGTGATAATGTGTGATATGTAAAACTTAAGTAAATTGTATGAAATGATAGGACTTAATGTAATTGATATGTGATATGCAAAATAAGATAGTTAAGAGTTAATTTCTTAGTACAGGTGGTGTGGAAGAACGTCCTTACGAACGCTGCCTTTTGTGTAAATAATTGTTTTTTTTTTTTTTTACACAATAAAGCATTTTTATTATTATTATTATTATTATAAAAAACATTCTTTGGTATACATTTATACAAATATACCATATTCATCAAAGCAATGCACAACAAACTTTAACAATTTAAAATTAATTATGACAATTGTTTTAATTATTGTTAATTGTTAGTTTGTTTATCAGGTGCATTGCTTTGCGATTTTTTAGTGTGTACATTTTTTTTGTGTAAAATCCTTGATAATTACCGCCGTTACGGCGGCGCCGTACGAAAACAATTGTTTACGATACCAGTGTTGCCAATACGGCGACTTTCAACGAAAAAGGGTCAGAAAACAAGCCGTTTTATAAATTTCCCTGACTTTTACCATAATATTAACAAATTCCCTGACTTTTGCGCTGACTTTCAAAATTCCCTGACTTTTCCCTGATTTTATTGGACTTAAACGGATTCCCTGACTATTCCAGGTTTTCAAGGATTTCCAGGTGAGAGGGAACCCTGTGTTACCTTATTTATATACATTTTTCTTGTACATTTTATATTATTATATTTTAATTATGTTTATATATACTGTTTTATTGACACGCCTTGTAAATTTTGAAGGTAAATAAATATATCTATCTATATCTATCTATCTATCTAAATCTATCTATAAACAGTGCATTTTAAATCCAGAATACCTAAAAGGTAATTGTTCTATAAGGTTTTGGTCAACAGTGTATAGCTCCGCGAATCCCAATGTGCATAAATACCTCACTGCATATATGCACTTTAGTGCCACCCCTGCCAACCACCTGAAGGTGGGATTGTGGCGAAACCTGAATCAATCACGAGGGAACAAGGCAAAATATGGATAAGTATTTTAATAATATTTTCATGACGCTATTCGCAATAATAAAAACTCGTAATTCCGAGATTCACCAAGTCTACACCCGGTGCACAACAGCCCGGTAACGTGAACGGGAAACTAAACGGTAAAGGTGGGAGAGATTCAGCGAACCCTATCTATCAACCGTGGTTTTGTAGTCTCTCCCACCTTTATTGTTAGGATTCCTGTTCCCGTTCCCGGGAAAAATACAAAAAAAAACATTAAAAGAGGTGAACAGGGAATAATAAACCAACGTGACTTTAAAAATACTAATAAACCCCTAAATCTTAAGTAGGTTCACGCTCTAAATTAGTTTCTGATCTTTGCCTAACATAAACATAATAAACCACTCGACATCTCCAACTATCAGGCATTGAACAAAACTAATAGCTTTTTACGAGCCTTATAGAGTTAAAAAGTTTAAGAGCTATTATATTTAATAAAATAATATAAATGCAACTTCTTAATTGTTAGAAAAGAATAATAGAAAAAGTAAAATCCAATTTCTACCACAAAACGTAGTTAAATTGCCGACCTCTAGACTGAAGAAATGGTTTCGCACAGTGGAGAAAACAATTTGCGTACAGCAATTTCCGAATTTTTAGCAGACGAACAGAAAGTACTACAAGACCAGCATGGATAGGTCCTAGCAGCGTACTAAGTAACCAAGCCCCATTTATGAACCCCAATTCAATGGAGTAAAAAAATCATTCTTTTTTGAAAAAAAAAATTATATATATATATAAAAATTAATTCAATGTACAGAGTGTTCAGAAATTAAGAAAACATGAAAATGCTTCCTACCTACCCTGCCTTTTACGAAATATGTTCTGACCCTGTACATTTGATTTTTTTATCCGAAGCCACACTGTAGAAACAAATACAGAAGTGTAGGGCTTAAGTTCAGATTCAGTTTCAGCGGGGAAAATACATAGGAATACATGTGTCTCGATAAAAGTTCTTGACCTTTTTTTTGTGTAGTGTGTAATTTATGTTCTGTCGTACGAAATTGTTTAATAAACTAAAAAATGCACTAATAGTATTACATTACTGTCTATTTAAATCCACTTTTAGACATAAATACTATATAAACAAAATATTAACATAATCCATAATATTCAAGGGGGCATTATTTTGTTTGTTAAACATATTCGTACAAGAAAATAATGTATATTACCATTTTACCTAAAGGGGACATCCATTAATTACGTGAGGTATTTTTCTGATAATTTGGACCCCCTTCCCCTTGATGAGGTTTGGTGAGATGTGGTAGACCCCCCTATTCCTCACGTGAGATTCTAGCCATGAAACTTTCTTTGCGTACCACATGATAAACCCCAAAAAATTTAAAAAAAAATTGATAATTTTTTTTAACAAAATTGAAATATAATACATATTCTTTAAACTCAAAAGTTAACGTGAGATTTTCAGTTCCCCCTTCCCTTAACATAAGATTTGGTGAGATTTTTATCTCACGTAACTAATGGATCGGCCCTTATTTATTATTTTCAATTTAAAATTTGCTTTTAAAAGAGCCATTAGAAGATGAACATTATGGCATTGTTAATGTAAATTATTATATATATAACTTGGATGTTTTTATTTCATCATTTTGAAAATATGACACTCATGCATTTTTATGTTTAAAAAAATATGCCTTATTTATAATATTATTAATGTTTAGTAAACAAACATTGTAAAATATAGTTAACTACTAGCTTAATAATAATATTCTGGGCACCGTATTTTATTAATTCCTTGTTTTATTCTTTAAAACTAGAATATCTCTCTAAGATATTTTTTGTACCTGATGGTTGGTTTCCTGGGTTCCAGAAGCCCCATTTGCAACCGCCGAAAACCTTCATGGTACGAAATCCGTTCACCAAATTGATTTTCATCACTACACAGCATTTCACTTCCACTGTATGCCCGAATGTCTCCAGAACGGCAGCTTCGAGTGCCGGAAATGACACACGTTGATTTTTCCGGCTATCGTTTGCTAGAACTACAGGCACACTGACTCACACGGACGGCACGTTTGATTTGAAAACGTACAGTTTGGTTATCAATTGTTTGGCCGGACCGATGCAACTAATGGTCTGTGTTGGGTTGAATAGGATGCCTTGCCTACGCATACAATTCTAATTGTTTAACAATCATTATCGTGGGAGTGTTTCTTTACAATCAAATGAATTAAAATGTACGATTTAAACATGTCAATGGTAATATTACGAGTATTAACTTATATTCGAACTATGTATGATTCTATAGGTACCTGTGCAGGAAAACTTAATAAGATATAAACGTAATTTTGACATTTGGAGGTCAACCGTGGTAATTATTTTTTAAATAGGTACCTATCTACTTTAATCTCGCGTAAAAGCTTAACTTATATTGGTAGTATTAATTTTATATTAATTGGGGCTTATTATACAAATTTATAGTTTTATCTGAATCTGCTAAAATTCAAGTTTTGTGTGGTTTTGAGGTACACCTAGGTGTTTTAGTTACATAGTTTCCATGTAGTACAATCGCGTCAATCTGTATTTTGATCAAAAAAAAATTTCGAACCGGCTTTTGAATATGGTATTCCTAGTGGCCTAATAGGTACAATTTTAAATTCCAGTGTGGTGCTTTCCCTCCTTTTTGAAAGAAAAAATTAAACCGTTTTATCTTGTTTCCTATCTTGTTTTCAAAATAGGTATGACAATATAAAAGTGTCAGGAAAAAATGTATAACGTGAAATTTCGAAAATGTTTCCAGGCAAAACTTTCTGTATTTAGTTGTTAAAAATAAACATTTTTTATATTTTGACCCTCTAAGATTCATTAAAACTAAAAATTCCAACTATAAAAGTTGTAGATCTTAAAAATATCTACACAAAATATATAAAGTGTTAATATCATTTTATCAACCGTTTCCGAGTAACAGCGGCTCAAAGTTAGGTGCGTTTTTTAAATCGTTCTCCGATTAGCGTCTCTCGCTAAAAATGTAGTGCAAATGGTTTCATTGTTGCAAACTTGAAATTACTTAAACATTTTACTGAACCCATATCGACTGTCGGTGTTTAATGATCGTCACCACATTTCTCAAAGAACGATTTTAAGAGCGTACCCAATTTTTAAATGCTGTAAATACGTTTTAGAGTGTCGAAAAGAAAAACGGAAATCAAACAATTCTATTTTAAATATTAAAACTTATCAGCACGAAAAGCAGTCTTTTTTGTAATTTTTTATAAATCTGATATAAAAAATCCACCAAAACATAAGTACACATTCCATTGAGGATTTAAATTGTCCAATAATGCCAATATGTTTTGGGACAAAAATTTCAAAATAATAAAAGACTACTTAAAAATAGATTCATGGTAATTATTTTCTGAATTTAATTTAAAAAGCTAAAATTTAAAGTGTTTTGATTATTGTTGAACAATTTGTTTATTTATGCTTTTTGGCTACAGCCCCAGGGGTTGCTTAGTGAAGGTCATTTTTCTGGTCACGCTGATTCCCCCCACATATCATAGAAACGGTTTTGAGAACCTTTTGATATCTTTTTTAGGTCCAGACTTATTGAGCATTGTTGGTTTTTGAATATAATATAAGTTGATTTCTTTAAATAACTTTAAAAAAAATTTACCTTTATTCGCTTTCTGAGGGACTACTATATCCGAGGCTTAGGCTAACTTTTTTTAAAGGTGGTTTCTATTCTTGTGTTACAGTATAACAGGTTACCAACTTTATTGCAGGCTGTGATACAAGGTAGAAACTTTAACTTAAACAATACTTGGTAAACTTATACACTCTGGGAATACTTGGAGGTGTGAAGTATAAATATTGCATTTCTAGGTGTTCCTTGGGTGTATAAGGTTCTAAGATATATTATTATATAAATGCGAATTGGTTGTCTTATTCAATATTTTTTATGTATGTATTTTTCGTAGTACTATTGTAATTTCGAGGTTTTATAAACATGGTTGACTTTTTCTGTATTTTTAAATTAAATTAAAATTATTTTTATTATTTATACAATCGTATTATATTTAGGTATAATATTATTTTCACGTTTCGTACAACACTTAAGCTTACCACCTGCATTTGGTTTTAATATATGTATTGGGGGACGACGCACTATGGAAAATTTATGTAGGTCTGTCTCGAATCAAAAATCCATAACTTTTTTTTTGAAAATATACATAGACATAAATAGACTAGATTTCAAATAGATTAAATGGATTATTTTTATTTGAATTTATTTTTATACATTTTAATTAAAAAAAAAGTTGGACAACTGGCTTTTGACAGTTACCGATGCTTTAAATGTAATGTTAATTTGTAGCCTAGGTATTCATCTGAAACATTTATAAAAATTAGCTGTTAGTTTTTGCTAATTCCGAAGTTCTTCGAAAAATATTGTGTCAAAGCCTTGGCTTACTTCAAGCGGACAACAAAAATATAAAAGTTTGCCGATTTTTTTTTAAATGTGTTATACCTTTAATGGACCTGAGCATAGATCTCATTTTTTTGGATTTGGAAGCACAAGGGCCGCGCTATGAGCTTTAGTATGTAGAATATAAACTCCTGGACAAAATTAACGCAACATCATAAATTTGTCACATTTTTTATGCTATTTATTTTTTTAATTTAGGATCCGATTTTAATGATTTTTTTTGCATTGTAGGTTGGTGCCTTGACAATGTTATAATTTTCGCTGTTTATGATAAAAAGTTAATTTTCGATTTATACTGGGTGTAATAAAAATGTAATGTTTTTTTCCGAAAATTCGTATCCCCTGTGAAGTATACTAGCAACCGAAACCTATAGCGAAAACTGCTTATTAAACGTTCGTTTCGTATTTTAATCTTGAAAAATGAATCGTCTAAAAAATTTTTCGACAGAAGAAGCAGTAAGAGACTTAAGTTTGATGGATGAGGGCTATTCGATGTCATGTTGCTAATGTGATAGAAAGACATCGTTCGACTATAAGTCGTATGGTTAAACGATTTAACGAGACAGGATCTTACTCTTCAAGGTCAGTACAAGGGCGAAAACGATGTACCGATCCAAGGGATGAGCGTTTTATTAGGCAAACTGCTCTAGAAACAGGAAGATTACTAGTACTAGGCTAAAAAGTGAGCTTAGAACTGCTCGCCATAATACAATATCGTCTCGAACAATCATGATTGTGATCCTGCAGGAGACGTTTGAATGAGGCAGGTTTAAGCAAGAGAAGACCGGCAAAGAAACAATTACTTACCAGAGAGCACATAGTTTCAAGATTGCGTTTTGCCAGAAATTATCAACATTGGACTGTTAATGATTGGAAGAAGGTTTTATTTTCTGATGAAACGAGAGTTAGTCTCAATTCTCCTGATGGTGTGAACGTGTTTGGCGAAGGTCAGGAGGGAGATTTGCAAGTGGCAATATCTCTCCTAAAATCCCATTTGGAAGGCTCTGTAATGTTTTGGGGAGGAATATGCTTCAACGGACGCACAGAGTTAGTCCCTATAAGTGTAAGATCAATGAACGCCGATTATTATCTAGAAAATATTGTAATTGAACATGTAATGCCATTTGTTCCTTTTTTGGGACCGAATAGTTTATTTATGCAGGATTATGCATTTATCAAAGCGAGCAGAAATTATACAATTATACAGATAACAAATAATCTAAACATCTCTTGAAATGTCAGAAAAGGTCCATAGCCTACTTGAAAACATTTAACAATGATTGTTTTGAATAATAAAGTCTATAAAAACATGTTACGGTATAAAACGGCGTATCTCCTTTAATAACAGAGATAATGAAGTAAACCAAAAAAGAAAATGTTGGCGAAAGATGAACCTACCGTCAACTGTTATATGTTTCGGTTGCTAGTATACTCCACAGGGTGATACGAATTTTCGGAAAAAAACATTACATTTTTATTACAACCGGTATAAATCGAAAATGAACTTTTTATCATAAACAGCGAAAATTATGACATTTTCAAGGAACCAACCTACAATGCAAAAAAAAATCATTCAAATCGGAACATAAATTCAACAAAAAAATAGCATAAAAAATGTGGGAAATTTTTTGATGTTGCGTTAATTTTGTCCAGGAGTTTATATAGGTATGTAACCTACCTGGTATATAAAAAATAAAAAAATAGAACATGATTTTTGTAGCTAATTTTATGCTCTTTTACGTCATAAAACCAAATTTATATATATATATATATATAATAGGGTGATTCAAAAAAAGCCTTTTTTTAAAAATGAACCCGCACTGGCCTAAATTATAAAGATTACATTAAAACTAAAAGATTAATACCAAAAAATCCAAATTCAATGAATATTTAGAGGTCGCTCAAATCGATTTTCGTATTTTTGCACATTCGAGCCGCGAAATTATTACTGCGCAAAATAGTAAATAACTCCGTTAGTTTTTATTCGATATTATTAAAAATTTAAGGGTTACCTAGTTTTTTAATACCCTCTGAGACAGTGAATTAAACTTTACGGAAAAAAAATTTTTTTCATGAAAAAAAAAATTATTTGTTAATAAAAACGTATCATCTTATAAAATAAGCAACAATTGGAATCGCACTATGATGGTACCGTAAAAAAACTAAGAAAATAACACTTAAATTATTTAGCATACATAAAACCTGCCGAAAGAAATATTTTATTTGATTTATATAAAACATAACCTAATAATAACTAAGTTATTCAAATATTTCCCATTTTCATACGATTTTATAAATAATTTATATCCGTTTTATTAATTATGACGTATTTTTATAAAATTTCTTTATTTTTGATACCATATTTAATTAATTACACTAAGTAGTTATTAGTTTATGTCCTTTTTATAATTAAAATAAAAATAAATCCACTGCTCTACATTTTTTTCTTTGCAATGATTGTTTCTAATGTTAATTTTTTCAACCATTTTTTCTTTTGTTTCAGTAGGTACTCTTTTATCAAAAAATGCCAAACAAATTAGCTCTTCTATTTGCAAATCTATATTTTTGTAAACATGAAGTTCATGAAGTGTTTTCAAATCATTTTTGTGCGCGCAAGTTGCATTTAAAGCTTGGAACCAGGCAAATATGTAAACGAAATAATAAAAATACAAATTCTACGCAATGACTTATTTTCATTGTTAGTGAGTTTAAATTGATCCCGAAATAAGAAAATCTTTAGAGAGTATATAGCTTTGTTCATCCATCTGGTACTTAGACGCTTTGACCTCGAATAACTCTAGAAGAAATCAATTTATCGAAAAATAATAAGAGACCTTTTTTGTAGAGCGTTAAATTTTATATAGGAAACTGCAATGATCATTGCCATAAGTTACTTTGATACAGAGGTATAAAATTCCAAACATAAATTAATTTTTTCCCATGTTAATTCAATGGGAAACTAAAATAAAAACAGCGACCTCTTAGAGTTGAGCTGGAACGCCCATATTTGGTGAGGATTTTCTTTATATTAAATAAAAACATTTGAGAGGGTAAGAGCGAAAAAAAAATTTTTTTGAAGCACCCTAATGTATATATTTATATAATTTATCAACTACCTGGTAGTAGGTCCTACTATCAAAATTTAAGAATAATAATTATTATTGTGGTATGTCAATTTAGCAACATCTAGACAGAATCAAATAATTTTGGTATCAAAATTTGAGAATTGTTGTATGTCAATAATTTTAATAAAATTTAAATTTCTGCTTAAGCCATATCAATGCAGTGAATAATTTTGTAGTTAACGTTATTTTATGTTTGTTGTAAAAAGGACCTAATTTAATACCTAGTGTAATTAATTAAATATGGTATCAAAAATAAAGAAATATTATAAAAATACGTCATAATTAATAAAACGGATATAAATTATTTATAAAATCGTTTGAAAATGGGAAAAATCTAAATTAATTAATTATTTTTAGGTTATATTTTATATAAATCAAATAAAATATTTCTTTCGGCAGGTTTTCTGTATTTTAAATAATTTAAGTGTTATTTTCTTAGTTTTTTTACGGTACCATCATAGTGCGATTCCAATTGTTGCTTATTTTATAAGATGATACGTTTTTATTAACAAATTATTTTTTTTCATGAAAAAAAATTTTTTTTTTAAAAAAATATTTTAAAAATTTAATTTGGGATATTGACTACATTTTTTAGATTTCAAAGCACAGTAAAGCGCTACGAGCTTATAACGTGCACGTTACAAAATTTTAAAGTGAATCGCGTTTTCTGTAAAAATTGGGTGAATGCTTGTTTTAGTTAGACTTAAGTACCCAAATTTAAACAAAATCTGACAAATTTTATGCTTGTGTTGCCCGCTTGGAATGAAATGCCCTATTTATTATGAATTAAAAAAATCATTCTTAGTGTCACACCTCAATATTAATATTAAGAAGTCAAAGTATGAATTATTTTTTTAAACATATATCCGCTACATTTCCAAAACACTCCAATTAGGGACCACCCTAATTTGACATGTAATTACAAAATCTTTTTATTTTTTAGGTTGACAAAGTCAAAATTTTAGAAAACTAAAAATCCTCATGATTATTATATATAATCTGAGGATTATTATTTAGGAAGAAAGAAATTACAATTACAAAATAAAACGAACTAATTAATGTTAAATAGCAATCAACCTCCAGGAGTGAGACTTGATCCAATCGGAGCACCAAACAATGAAATTTTAGATGATAAACCTAACCAATTATGCTGCGACCATGCACATGTTCCTTTAGAAAAACTGACCAATTTGCAGGAAGAAAATGAATTGCTTAATTCTTCACTATTTGCTCTTACTACGCATTTTGCACAAGTACAGTTCCGATTAAGACAGGTTGTAAGTTCTTCTGATGGTGATGAGAATGTTTTAAAGGCGTTAGAGGATTTTGCTTCTACTGGAATACCAGATGTGGGTTTAATAAAAGAAAGAGAAAATGAAAATACTTTGAGCGAGGAAGTAAGAAAGAAAAGAGCTCATCAAAGAAAACTTTTACAAGATCTTAAACAAGAGTTTTGTGGGTTAAAACAAGATGCTCTTAAAAAAAAGGAAGAATTTCCGGATGAGTTATACGATAAATTCCAAGGGCATTTAAATTTATCCAGGTCTAATTACAAGAGAACTCCGAAAGACTTTAGTAAAATTGTTGACAAAGCGTGGAAAAAGCTAGAAAAATCCTCAAAGACAAAAGATTATTTAATAAGTGAACTAAAAGTGCAGCTTGAGGACTTGGAAAGATTTATTAAATACCTACAAGAAAACAAATTACAAATAAAACAAAACGAAAAAACTTTGCAAACTAAAAAAGTTTCGGAAAGTCTAAGCTTATTTCAAACTTCTAAATCAATAATAAGAATGGTTTTTGCTGTATACGGCTACGACAGGAATAAATATTTCAATGGGTTTAAACTAAATAAAAGAAATAACGTAAGCTGGATAGACCTAAGAATAAAATTGGAAGAATCCATAATAAAAATAAAGGAAGTATACGATTTCGAATCAGAAAAAGAATACGATTATGTAAGTGATGAAGAACATTGCACAGTGAAGTGTAATGTAGCTCTACTTACTGCGATAAGGCAAGAATTAATACCAAGCATCAGAGATTTAATAGAGCATGGATCTGCCAATCTTGAGTCTACTATGGTGCCAATTATCGGTTGTATACCTTGGTTACCTTATAAATCTAATACGATGCATGCTTGGGACATAATATTAAAATACTACAAAATAAAGAATGGAGAGCAATACAATTTGAAACCATCAAGAAAGCTTTCCAATAGTTTTAATCTGAATATCGAGAAGACGTTAACAGAAACTGAACGAATTTTAAAAACTATTGGTAAAATTATTGATATGCACGCTCCTTATAAGAGAAAGCCCAATATGTATTTTAAGTCTTTTATTTCTGAAGCTTTAAACAACAATAAACTTAGTTTATGGATGAATATAATATTTCAAAATGGCAAGCTGATTAAATCATGCTATTTAGCTTGGAGTTACGTTAGCCAAACTAGATTTCAAGATGTTTTAGGAAATTTCGATAATTTAAAAAAATTTAATTTTAATTTACCCATTAATTTAGCCGTAAAACAATTCGAGGAAATTGAAGATGTGATATGATAAACATTTTTGTAATTGTAAATATAGCATTGTACCTGAAATATTAATTAGGTACCTATATTAAAATGTATGATAAATAGTTCTAATTATTTACTACTACTTATTTCCAAAATCTAAAAAATGTAAAAATTTTTATAATAAATACGTGGTGGGTATGTCATTTTCTGAAAATGTGACAACTCCAAAGTTGTGTAAATTAGTAGGTATATAGATTACGAATATTTAATAAAATTTCGTTAGTGTGAAGATTACAATTACAAAATAAAACGAACGACTATAATTTATGTTAAATAGCAATTAACTTTCAGGAGTAAGGCTTGATCAAATTGGAGTAGGTACCAAGCAATGAAATTTCATATGACAAACCAGATCAATTATGCTGCGACCATGTATATATTCCTCTAGAAAACTAAACAAATTGCAAAAATAAAACTCTTTACTGTTTACTCTTACAATGCATATTGAAAGTAAGACTGGTTGTATATTCTTCTGATGAAGATGAAGAAGGCGTTAGAGGATGTTGCTTCTACTGGAATACCAATTGTGGGTGTTTATAAAAAAATAAAAAATTTGAGAAAAATAAACAAATGAGCAAGAAAGTAAAAAAAATCATCAAAGAAAACTGTATTAAAATTGTATTAGACAAGATGCTCTAAACAATTTTTTCTGAATGAGGGGTTATATTATATGGTAATTTAATAATATATATAGTTATATGATTTATCCTTGAAAAACTATTAAATCCAAAGTATAAAAAAGGTTGTATGATTTGATTGAAATTAAACCACACTAAAAAAAACAATTTTTAAACTCTTCAGAAATCTTTTTATTAAGTTTATTATTAAGAATACAAAAACTTTTTTTTACTAATTATAGTTTTAACTTTTAGATTATTAAGTTTTGATGGTTAAAATATGCAATTTTTAAATTTTAATTTAGTTATCAAAATATTTAATATAAATTAAGATGTAATAGAATCAGAGTCGTTACCTACTAGTACAAGAAGTACTCGAGTAAAAGTTCAAGTATACTTACTATACACCTATAGGTGTTTGAGTATCCAGTACAGAGTACTTCTACAAAAAATTGCAATAATTACAAGTACAAGTACTGGTACCAGTGGCGGCTTTTAGTCAGTGGGGTAAGGAGGCTAAAGTACAAGTAAATTTTTTAGGCATTTGCCATTCTTACTAGTCTGTTTGTGTTCCCATAAAAAAGATTTTTTAACAGAAAATTAACACAAAACGAAGAATACAACAAAAAATAGTTTAATTATGACAATTATTTACTGATTAATTCCTAGACTTTTTAAATGTGTGCATAGGTATGTTATTAGGCCAAGTAGTAAGTCCTTTGTGCTGATCTAAAAGTTTAAACAATTGAGCGAAGCCTAAAAGACTCTTCTTGGCCCTCAAAATTTTATCTTTAAGGCAAAATTTTATTTGTTAAACGATATCGTACACATAAAACAATTTATTTAAAGTATACTTTGGGTCAGTTCAATGTCCTCCAAAAACCAACATTTACCCTCCTTGTCCCGCTCTCCACTAGCCTAAACTGGGCGTATGGCCCGACCCGGCGACAAAAATCCGGGAGTGGCATCGACACTGTCATCCACGACCTCCTAGGGTAGATCTACCAACGGGCGTAAAAACATCGGATCCAACAAACACAGGTAATGCTGTGCAGTGGCGGGATACGTAGGAGAACGGAAAGGGGGTAAAATTACGAAGGCGTAGAAGGGCCAACAAAAATTTTACAAATTTTAGCCAAAACTAACTTTGATTTTTGCAATTTCTATTCTATAATTGTAACTTGAACCTACAATTGTAACTTGAACCTACAATTGTAACTTGAACTTACAATTGTAACTTGAACCTACAATTGTAACTTGAACTTACAATTGTAACTTGAACCTACAATTGTAACTTAAACCTACAATTGTAACTTGAACTTACAATTGTAACTTGAACCTACAATTGTAACTTGAACTTACAATTGTAACTTGAACCTACAATTGTAACTTGAACCTACAATTGTAACTTGAACCTACAATTGTAACTTGAACCTACAATTGTAACTTGAACTTACAATTTTATCTTGAACCTTAGACTGGGCCAAAAAAATCAACTATTTTTTTTTAAGTATGGTAGGTATATTAAGAGGTCTATCATCGCAATTTTAATTTTTTTTTCCTCAGCAAGTTTTTGTCTCAGAACTCCCAAACCATTGAGTTTAACAAAATTGGCTCGAAAATATTATTTTAAGAAAATTAAATGCTCTAAATTATAGTAGATAATAAATTGCACCACTTTAATTTGAATTATCTTAAATAGGGGGGCCTGGAGGCGGGTGAGGCGACAGGAAAAACTAACTTTTTTTCTCAAACTTCAATTTAAATTCTGTTTGAGCCGAACTTGTCTATTTATAAACTATTATAAATTTGGTGTGGGTCCCATGTCTAATAACTGAAATATTGGTATACCCAAAATCCACCAGCCGCCACTGCAATATTCCAAAGTTAAAAGAAATTGTAAAACTAAACCAATTTTTAAGGCATGATTGTAAGAAAACGGTTCATCTGACGGGAAATTCCAATAAAACCTTTTTTGTAGAACATTCAATTTTCTTCAAAAAATATTCTTAAGTCAATTTTGTTAAACTCAATGATTTGGGAGTTCTGAGACAAAAACTCTCTCAGGAAAAAAAAATCTTAATATTAATATTATGGACTCAAACTTTCACAATATTTTTTTTTGTCACCCCAAACCATATTTTCAAAAAAAAATAGTTGATTTTTTTGGCCCAGTCTATTGAACCTACAATTGTAACTTGAACTTACAATTGTAACTTGAACTTACAATTGTAACTTGAACTTACAATTGTAACTTGAACTTACAATTGTAGGTTCAAGTTACAATTGTAGGTTCAAGTTACAATTGTAGGTTCAAGTTACAATTGTAAGTTCAAGTTACAATTGTAAGTTCAAGTTACAATTGTAGTTTCAAGTTACAATTGTAGGTTCAAGTTACAATTGTAGGTTCAAGTTACAATTATAGAATAGAAATTGCAAAAATCAAAGTTAGTTTTGGCTAAAATTTGTAAAATTTTTGTTGGCCCTTCTACGCCTTCGTATAAAATAACCCTGGGAGATTAGTGTAAGGTAATGTCGATGGGGCCTGCCATACGTCCCCATACTCATACTCATCTAACTAAAACGATGATCTTTATATAAATGCAACACACATTGAAGGTGTACATTTTTTGTTTGTTTATTAAATATCAAAACTAATCAATGCATCGCCTACCCGTAATTATCCGGTGGAAAATCTAGAATCTCTCATCTGACTGAGGATAGCCTCCCATATCGTATAAAATCGAAAATAGGTTAAGTGCGTCGCGCCGTTAGGCCCAGAGATAAAAAAGGTTAGGCCGGGCCTAATAGGCCCACGGACTTCTCTATACCAGGCGGGAGTGTAGGAGGCCGATCTGATCAACGTGCGCCTATTGTATTAAATTGCTTTGCAACCAAAGTTATGAATTATTATTGCTTTTAAGGAGTATTTTTTACTAAAGCAGTGGACAATGCATGACTACATATTCTATCAAAATCAGCAGAACAATATATACAAGTAATTTATTGAAAACAAACAGAAACAGCTATTAAAATAGTAATTTATTTAAAACAAACACAAAAAATAATTCTTTAATTTTAAAATAACAATTGTTTTGGCTTTGTATATTTGAAATAAGTAAAGTCTAATTTTTATAATATGGAATATTAAATAATAATTTTTTTAAGTTTAATTTTATAAAAAAAATTAGTTTAATTTATCTATTACTATTAAATATAGAAATTATACTCTTTTTAATATTAAAGTTTACTTAAAATAAAAAAAAGTTTTCAACAAAAAATAGCAGATTTAATTTAAATAAACACAAGTAAACTTATATTTGATTTGAATTAAGACTATAATATTTTTGCGTATATAACCATAAAAATGTTAAATGTTAATGTAAATGATTATTTTTGTGTGAATGCTCTTAAAATAGTAATTTATTTAAAACAAACATAGAACTGCTAATAAAATAGTATTTATTTAAAACATCAAATTGTTATTAAAATAAACAATACGACGGTAAGCTACTGCAAAGTTTTTAGTTTCCAAATTTTTAACATCTAAGGGGATCTGGTCATACCTTGCCGATTCTATCCCCATCAGACTTTAGGCCCGAATTTTTCTTTCCGATTTTATTATCTGCATAACTCTTTGTCTTTTGGAAATTGAAACACTGGCACGTACACTTTTTCTGTTGAATTATTTGCCGAAGCATAATTGAGGAGGTGCATTCCAAAACTCGGCTTATCCATATTAGTTGTTTTCGAGCAAAATGTCAAAAACCTTACACGTGAGTACTAACGCATATCAGGCAAACACAATACTTTAAACAAAATATAAAGGCATAAGTAAAACATTTATATACCTTGATTAAAAAGGTATAGCTCCAGTTTAAAATAATTTAAAATTACATACGTATATGCCGAGTTCTGCATGATATAACCAATAGATAAGATAAGTTTTGGAACGATAGTCAATTTGTAAATAAATTTTAAATGGAATAACGTTAGTTTTAGAATATTATAAACTTTTTAGGGTAAAGGGGGATACATATTAAATGTACAGACACCACTAACTCATTTTTGTTAAAAGTTTTGGAATGTACCTCCTCAATTGCTATTGCAATTGGGAACATTTTCTTGTCATGTTTAGTTACCTATGCATAACATGTATACAGGGCCGAGCCTAGGGTATCTGCCGCCCGGGTGCAAGAATTAAATTTGCCGCCCCCATTAATGTAAAAAATTAGGTTGTCGGTAGGGAAGGAGTTCATAATTTATCATTCTCAATAAACATATAACAAATTTTATAGTAAAATAACAAAGTATTTATTAACAAATACATAAAAGAATAAAATAAAAATACATTCAGGAAAAAAAAAACAACAATAATTAAACTAAACTAAAAAACTAAAATCTACTTTTCTCGCTTTTTTAATAGCAAATTCCCTAATCAAGTCGCCTACATCCAAGTTGTTAAAAATATCTTCTTCAATACTTATAATTGCTAAATTTGAAAGCCTGAATTGACTCATATTGGATCTTAAATAAGTCTTAATTAGTTTTAATTTTGAAAATGACCGCTCTCCATGGGCAACAGTAACTGGCATCGTCAAAAATATTCTTAAAGCTACAAATAAAATCGGAAAGATGCCTTTTAAATCATTAACTAGTTTTTAACTTAAACGCATTAAAAGACAAAAGAAAGTAAAAATTGCTGAAATACGCAGCCGTCAAATCGGAAGAAATTATGCTTTAACTTAACAGTAAGCCCGCTTCCGTAAAACATGAAACTTGACGAACTCGAAGCGGACGGACAGAAAGCGAAGCGGGCGGGCGGCAATCTATAAACCGGGCTTTAAGAAAATTGTCATCATCATTTTTTGTGGCTATCGCGCGTTCGGTTATGTCTTTTTCATCATTGCCGCCTGACAGCACAATTTTGGCATTGTTTTTATGTGTAGAATAAAAACGATGATTCCTTGAAACGCCGATATCAATAAAACGCAAGTGATTTTTAGAAAGTTTTTGCATATTGCAAGGTGGCTTTTTTATTCTTGATAATATGATACAATTTTTTTGATGATATTTTGCCGCCCTGTGTTAGTGCCGCCCGGGTGCCATGCACCCCTTGCACCCCCGGCACGGCTCGGCCCTGCATGTATATTATAAAAGCAGTAAACTAATACAACATTTAAATCAAAGTTAAATCGAGCGATATCAATAAAAAGCACTAATCCGATCATAGAAACAACACACATAAACGGAAGAAAATAATGAAATAATAATTAATTTCAATAAACGTATTATAATTGATTGTGCGAAAGTATAGTTTAATAATATATGCAATAATTATATAATATCGTTAAGTGAATGATAATTTATTATATTAGGGTAAGATTTCAGCGTGCATTAGTGTTAGTACTTTGAGCATTGGATTAATTAATATACGCATTAGAATAATTTAAATTGCTCTATAAATAATCGGATTAACCCAGTCTCTTTGGCTAATGTCAAAGGGCCATTTGAAGCATGCAAACGGGAAAAATCATAAAACTGTTTTTATAAAAAATATTGTAGGTAATTTATTATATATATTTAGTATTTTGACATCAAAATTGTTAAATATATTCTTCTTTTATTAGGCTATACATAAAATAAATGAAACATAAGCAATATTTCTATAAAAGTAGAGATAATTTTAATAATTGACAGTTGGGGACGGGAAAAGAGAATTTTTTTTCTGCTGAATAAAAAAGGGGACCGCAAAACTGTTCTTTGCCCAAAGAGGCAAAAAACCTCAGGACGGCTCTGAAAATCGATACATTTACATTACTGCGATAATACATTAATTTTCCTGTTGCTTGTTAGGAACGCAAAATTTTCTTGGTATTTTTGATTTATTTATATTGTTATAAAAGCAGAAAACTAATGCATTATTTAAATCAACCTTAAATCAAGCGATATAAATAAAAAAGCAATAGATAATTTATATAAAACTGCCTTATATTACCGCGATTATACATTAATTTGCTATTGCAGTCGGCCTCCTGACGTCATGCCTCCCACTACCATACTCCCAGTCCGCCTGATATAGAGAACGCCGTGTTAGGCCGCCATCGTAAGGCTATTTATGAATGTATTTTGGATTACAATAAAACCTTCGAAATCGCATCATCTGACAGAGGATCCCTGTGAGTTCAACTGCGAAGCGGTTCAGTATTTTTATTTAATATTAATAATATTATTGTAATTTAAATTATGATTGTAAATTTGATTACAATTTTCTATTTTATTATTGGGTTAAAACATTTTGAGGAAACTAAGCCTCCCTTGCCTCCAATGACCAGCCGCCACTGAAAAGTGCTTTTCTTAAAAAAGCAAACCGAAATGATGTCTACGTTATTATAAACAAAAAAATTGATATTTTTCTAAAATTAATGGGTAGGTATTTTATTTCGTGTATTATCTAAATAATAACAAATCTAGTTTTACTTAAAATTTTGTTTAAATTTACATATTTTGTTCTAAAATATGCATAAGCCATAAAAAAGCAACCATATTATATTGGATATGGCAAAACTACGATGATTTTACTATCCTTTATTATAACCTCACTTTTCCCGATTTTAAAGATCATTATAGGCGCTCCTCGTATATATAAACAAATCTGACATCTGTTAACCTTACTTTTTCCCAATTTAAAACCACAACGTGAATATTGAACTCAATATTCACGTTGTTAGGCCGGGCGGTTATATTGGTTTCCATTATTTACGAAAAAAACAAAATAATGTCAATAATAGGAGTAGAAAAACATTATTATTTAAATACCAAATTAATAAATGTAGATAGGTACTTTGTAACACTGGTCAAAGTGTTAAAAAAACGGCGTTTGAATTTGGACGAATAAATAAGGAAAATTATGTAAACAAATTCTAAACTGAGTAAAAATGAAGAAAAGTGCAGCCTAACATATTATCTTTTTGGAAATAATTTATCGAATATTAAATTTCACCAAAGATAGTAGGTATCACAAATTTATTGTAATAAAATAATATTTATATATACCATTGATTTTTGAACAGAGGTTAATAATTAAGCAATTGACTTTAATTTTACTTCTTTACTTACTTGCCAGTAGTTCTGTATTAAACCTTTTACATTAATCTAAAAATATTTTGTATAAAATATTTTAATTAGATTTTTCACACAAAAAAAGCAATGAAAATAAAATAAAACTAAGACATCAGGAAAACTAACTATAATTAATAGCCGGAAAAAATTCAAGAAAATTGGTAATTTAAGATAATTTTCCTCAGTGTATAAATATACTATATTTACCTTTTTTACTAATTAAAACATCGAACCAAACTAAACTAAACAAAATTTTTCTCGGCGCTTTTGTCTGATTCTTGTTCGACTTTCCAAATGAAGAAGTCAGAACATTATTTCAAATAATAAAGAAACACCACCAGCTTGAAAAATAAAGGCATTATTGAAGCAGATCAAATCAATATCATTTTTTAAAGAAATTAAATGCCGCATTAGGTAATTTTTCGACATGGTTTGGAACCCGCGTTTAACCTGTTTTTATGGTCGCCATCGTCAACAAAAGCACTACACGCGTTCAGGTATAGTCGAACGAACGGGCAGAGTTCAAAACCAAACTAAACAAACGGCATGGGAGTAGAGACCCCGGCTACTACACCAGGACAGGACAAGATTAATTTTAAATACCTACAGGTCTTTTAGAACAAAAGAACTATGATTTCGTTTTTATTCCTTTGATTATTGTGTTGCTGATTTATTCAGATTGTTTTGGTATTCAAGTAGCAATTATGTAGCAATATGCGTTATGAATCCTATAATAAAAAAAATCAAGGTATACGTATGTATACGTATATTTTTGAATACCTATTCATTAATAGTTAAAAAAAAGAAAGACTCAAAATTTTTAAAATGTAATAAAATAACCTCCATCTTAGGGAAACACTATAGACGAAAAATTTACAAAAAATTCTGATAAACAGTTCACTCAACAATCTAAGTTGTGTATGTGTGCCAAGCCGATATATATGTACGTATCTAAAAATGGTTGTTATGCAACGAAACTTATATTTAAATCTGACAGCATTGTTTTTTATTTGTTTCAAGAACAGCAACACTCATAGCTAATTTAAATTCACAATTCACAAGTTTATAAAGCCAACTTGTTTTTATTACAATTAAATTAATTAATTGAATTAATTGTGACAATAAGATTGTATTTAATTTGGTTACCTTTAAATATATAAATTATTTATAATTGTTTATTAAAGTAAACTTTCCATAACGAAACTTATTATCAAAGGACTGTGTTTTCTTTCGTTAGAAAGGCTTTGCGTTATACGGAGATTTCAAAAAAAGACAGCACAAATTTTTTTTTTTAATTTTATAACTCTCCCTAACGAAACTCATCATAAAGGGACCGTGTTTTCTTTCGTTGCAAAGAGTTATCGTTATGTAGAGATTTAAAAAAAAAAGACAGTGTAAGGCGGAAATAACATATAACACAATTTTTTTGGAATCAGGTAACATTTTGAGGAAAATTAATAATATGAAACACTTTAATTAAAACATAATGGATGCTTTTGCTTTTTGTTGATTTGCAATGTTCTTCGTCATTGGTCAGTAAATTTTTGTATTTTGAAATATATTTATGAGACTGATCGGTAGTATCATATGATAATATTATCTCTAAAAATGAATTAGTCAAAATTGACTAATTTAATAGTTATTAGCAGGGACCCGGACCGAAATGAAATATCGGTTCCGGTACGGTTTTGGTTCACCCTATTTTCGTTTTAATGGTTCCGATTCCGGTTTCGGTTTCGTGGAGTTATAACGGTTCGGTTTTAAGCGGTTCCAGTGAGGTTATTGGTTTTACGTAATTTTAATCTATAACCTAATATGTTATATAATGTTATTAGAATGAAAGCAAATAAAGGTTTCGGTTCCGGTCCAACAGATTTTATCAAAAGCGAAAACGGTTCCGGTTCGGGTTTCGGTTCGGAAAAAAAAAACCGGTTCCGTTCCGGTTTTCGGTTTTTTTCGGTTTCGGTCCGGGTTCCTGGTTATTAGTGACTGTTTTTTCACTTGTACCATGTTTAAGCATAAAATACCATGGTATCCCAAAATTTAACAGCGCATTCTTGTGTAAAATTTAAAAGTTAAAAAAGTAGAACAGTTTTTGAGATATAGTTAATTTTCCATTTAATATGGAATTGACTATATCTCACAAACTGCTCCACTTTCATAATTTTTGATATGATAATATTATCTCTAAAAATGAATAAAATACCATGGTATCCCAAAATTTAACAGCGCATTCTTGTGTAAAATTTAAAAGTTAAAAAAGTAGAACAGTTTTTGAGATATAGTTAATTTTCCACTTAATATGGAATTGACTATATCTCACAAACTGCTCCACTTTCATAATTTTTGACGGTATTTTCGGATACAGGGGACAATTTTACATAGTAATTGGCTGTTAAATTTTGGGATACCATGGTATTCCACGGTACCAGTGAAAAAGCAGCCACTAATAACTATTAAATTAGTCATTTTTGACTAATTCATTTTTAGAGAGTTAACAACTTTCATCTTAAATCACTTTTCTTAGAATTCTGGCCAATTCTGAGGTGGTACTTTTATGATTTTAAAGAAGCTTGTTCTTTCAGTACCAAAATTATCTATAGTAAGATCATTTTCCTTAGTTTAATCAATGCGACGTAAAGAATTTTGGACACTTTACTCTCTAAAAATGAATTAGTCAAAAATGATTAATTTAATAGTTATTAGTGGCTGCTTTTTCACTTGTACCATGGTTAACCATGGAATACCATGGTATTCCAAAATTTAACAGCCAATTCTTATGTCCCCTGAATACGAAAATTTCGTCAAAAGTTAAAAAAGTGAAACAGTTTTTGAGATATAGTCAATTTTCCATTTAATATGGAATTGACTATATCTCAAAAACTGATCCACTTTCATAATTTTTGACTGTATTTTCGGATTCAGGGGACAATTTTACATAAGAATTAGCTGTTAAATTTTGGGATACCATGGTATTCCATGTTACAAGTGAAAAAGCAGCCACTAAAAACTATTAAATTAGTTATTTTTGACTAATTCATTTTTAGGGAGTAGATTTTTTATCATCATTTCTTTAATATTTATATGTCTTCAAAATTTAAGTGCACAATCTTAGCTTAGACTTCTCTTTCAGAGTTTTCAGAAGAAGACGTAGATGGTTGTGAAATTGTCCCCGACATATATTTACTCTCCCTTTTAGCATATTTATTTTTGATCTATTTTTCGTTTTCTTCCCGCTGTCTTTTTCTATTCATCCTTGCTGTAGTTTAAAGTTTTAAAGGAAATCTTTATTATCAACGTTTTTTATTTTAGTCGAGATCATTTTTGAACATATTATCACGCACACGCTTTGACGAGTACGGTTCTTGTTGGGAGCAAAGTATTGTTCACACTTTGGATAGTTTTGGCACGCTCCCAAATAGTCAAAACTGCTTTACACGTCTAGACACGTCTGTTTGTAACTGGCGAAGTCTTGCCCTTTTCTAAATGAAATTAAATCACGAGAAAATCGTGCTGTAAAAAAACCTAAAAGTGGATGCTCTATAAGCCAGTTAGTTGGAGCAGATATCGTAAACATTCTAATACACGACTACTTAATAGGTAAAGTATGAATACATATAACCCTAAACATATACCACAAATTAAATATTTTTTTTCTTTCTACCTAACACGATTTAGTACTTTTCCTGATAAAATGAATAAAAATAAATTAATTTTGAAACAAAAATTGTTACTTATGTTGTTTATTTTAATACTTGCAGGTAAACAAAATCACTCGCTTTGAATTTATATTTTTTTATAATTTTTACAATTTTCATGTCAACTAGGCACCTAAAGATATTGTCCTGGGAAGACAAAATTTTGTAACATAAATAAACTTAAATTAAAGCACAACTTTTTCAAAGATCTATAAAATTTTAATAAAATGGTCTAAAAAGTTATCCTTTGGAGATTTTGCAGACCTTTCTAGTACATTTTTAACGGTTTTTGACGCATATATGCTTATAAGAGGTACCTATGTATTATAAAAAATCTTTAAACTCACTTTTTTGACATGGGGGTAGTATCTCTGAAACTACACCCACGTTGACGAGCTTTGGCAAACTTGTTAAGCAAACTTAAGGCTACAATGTATCCAAAGAAGAACTTTCTAGACTATTTTATTCAAATTTTATGAATCTTTAATAAAGTGGTTGTTTAATTTTACAACAAAAAGAAAACTTTTGGTGACCGTCCATATAAAATTAGAAAAAACTAAAACAAGTTATGGTTTATACAATAAGTGGCATCCTAGAGGTACGAATATTTGTACATAATAAAAAAAATTATCTATGTTAAGGCAAGATTGAACAATATTTTTTTTCCTTTTACAATGGTCGACCATGGTGCACCCTACTATGAATAGGTCAATTTCTAAAATTACTAATTATAAATCATATTATATTATATAATTTATATATAATTGTCATAGCGAAAAAGCAGTCACTAATATTAAGTCCAACTCTACCGAATGGAATAATTAAATTAATAGATTTACATTTAAAAAAGTTTTTAACTCGGGTCTCTCGGTTGTCAAGCTAATGTCTGATCGCTGCGCGCTGGCCCACTGCTTCACTTAAATTAATGATATTTTAAAGTTGAATAACTTTTTGCGTTGCTGTTTTGAGCTAAACTTTTTTCATCTTTGTTTGTTTTATGGATCATTTAACCATGGAGCCTATATGCATTTGAAGCTAACAATAATTTGTTGTTTTAAAAACGATTAAAGAAAATTAGTTACTTTTTACTTTCAGAAACAGTCAAAGATGGTAACTTATCTTTAACTATTTAGCTAGTAAAAAACAACTATTTAAAGGTGAAAACGACTATTTTATTAGTAAACAATGGTGGTACTAATTCAAATAATATAATTTTGACCATTTTTTTTAAAGAGGGTATAGTCCGCTATTTTGGGCCGACGTTTTTTGTCAACTTAATAAATAATTATTGTCATTGACAATAATAATAATTTGTCAATACTTATTATAATAAGTATTGACAAATTAATAATTATTAATGTCTACAGATGCGTGCACTAGTCTATTACAAAACTCGTCCTTCGTTGCTCGTTTTGTTATATGTCCTCGTGCGAATTATACTCTTTTTCTATTTCTCAAAATTTTATAAATAATTCGAATAATAATAGTATATTACACTACAAGGGCAGAAAGTGTGAGATTCCTGCACTGCGCGCCATGATGCCCGAGGCGAAACCGAGGGCATCATGGCGCGCAGTTCAGGGCTCTCACACTTTCTGCCCGTGTAGTGTATACTATTTTTCTTGCTACCCCGCAGAAAATACGGGAAAAAATTAAATGTATATAAAAAAACTTGTGTCAAAATTAAAATCTGACGTTTAATTTAATTCTGACGTTTACATTCAAAATCAATCAAACTGTAGCGTTGTCATGGTAATTCAGCGGTGCCAATACAGTAAAAATAAAAGGTTGTATTTTAATTAACAAATTACTACTTTATAACAAATAAAAGTACCATTAAACACTTAAAACAACATAAAAAGTAAAAAAGTAAAAACATAAATTGTTTATTTGTTGTTATAATTGCAAAATTATGGTTTAAAACTGTCATATTTTTGTGTTTCTCATGTTGGCAGTACGAAATTTGAATGTTAAGCACACGACTAAAAAATTTTTACTCCCGCTATTAGAGTGTGCGCGTATAGCTTGACCAATGCAAGAAACGTAAACTTTCTGCCGTGAAATCGGGGACGAAACAACGTATTTTGAGTCGAGGTAGTAAGAAAATTATATTTGCGTATCGTACTGTTGCCAAGTATCGTACTGTCACCATAGCTACAATACTACACGCAAATGTATCGTACTGTACCTATTCAAATTGAATAATATTTTTTCTACTCTTATTACGGATTATGACCGATCCAACCTCACTTTTTCCCAAATAAATTATTTTTGTATCCATGGAAAAATAATTTATTTGGGAAAAAGTGATGTATTTTTTGGAAACGTAAAAAAAGTATATTTTGAAACACATTTGGAATTGCATATTCCGCTTTCGTGAAATTGTCAAACTCGCCTTTGGCTCGTGTGACAAACTTTTCACTCGAGCGGAATATGCCGTATTCCAAACTTTTTACAAAATATACCATTATGTAGGCGCGTTAAATGTAAAATATCTAGGTAGCTACAAAGAAAAGATTAAGGGCCGTATGCAGAAACGTTGATTTATTCATATCAACTGATTTTCGGATATACACTGATTTCAGTTTGAACCAATTTGGCAACATGGCAAATTTTGACAGTAGGAGATTTGTAGGTTATCTTACGTATACTTAAATATGAGTTTATTACATTATAAGAGTAATACATTTTTAAAATGAATTTAATATACACATAAATACATTTATAATTGAATAAACATTATTATTGACAAAAACTAGGTTTGAAGAAGATTGCAGAAATATAAAACATACACAATTGGGTTATGTTCGTAGTTTGCAATGTGTGGTATAAGTAAATTTGAATTAGAAGGAATAAAAAACGAAAATTACGGCTTAAAGCCTCTGAAAAAAACAAAGAAATTTTGTTGAAGTTGGTGGAAATTCTATTGAAGGGTTGTAAAAGATTAATTAATTATATTATAATTATAATAATTATATTAGTTATAGGAATACTGGACCTGTTTGAAACAGGCTGTTTCTAAAAGGCAATGCTCTTTTACAGGTACCAATAACACCTTTTTAGGCATTTAGGCAAATGTTTAAAAAAATAAATGCAATGCTGCCAAAAACATCGAGAGGGAAAAAAGACATTTAAAATTTGTGACAAGAATATAAAAAAATTAAGAAACAAACTCTAGAGGATAACATATCTTACTTAATGCTTGATATACATAAATTATGGCTTCGTAATAAAGTTTTTTAATCAAAAGGAGGGAGCTATACTCAAAAATTGCCTGTCCAGAAAAATTTTCCTAGAAAATGGTTTACCTTTGCCTGCCCCCCTGAACAAAATTTTGTTTTTGTTCAGGGGGGCAGGCAAAGGTAAACCATTTTCTGGGAAAATTTTTCTGGACAGGCAATTTAATCCTGGGTACACCCTTGCTGGAAATGGGGCAAGAATCCCTGCTTTTCTAAAGGGTTAAATTAAACCCAATGAAAAAAATTATGAATGCCGTATAAACTTTGTTTTTTAAATAATTTATATTTTAATAAAGCAAATTTTAAAATTTAACTGTTGCAGTTCTAGTCCAAATTTTTGTACCCTATGTATTTTATTTTAAACATACAAATATTGTTTCAGAGCATAATTTTAATTATTTGTCAAATAAATATTACAAATGATAAAAACAATTTAAAAATAGTTTTATAGACTGTACCTGTTTTTGCTTTCGAGCAAATACAATTGTATTTACCTACATGGTGTATTTTTTATTTCCTTATAAAATGCCTTTTCAACTTGTATTACTGGCAAAAACTGTTAATAATATTATAGGTAATATATAGTACATATGTTTATTCAATTTGAAATACCTATGTTTTTGTCCCTAAATTTTATTTTCTTATATGTTTAATAGTACCTAACTATATTTCTGAGCCGAAAAATAAATAGAGTGTAAATTTCTTTAGAAAAAAGTCCCCTCTACCTACTGTTTCTATTTGAAGACCAAGTACAAAATTTAAAAATTAAAAAAAAAATAAGTTGAACAAGGTCTAAAATTTAAAATTCTTCGAAAGAATTTAAAAAATAAGACAAAAACACAATTTTGGTTTTATTTTATAATCCTTATTATTTATCAAATAGTATTTTTTTTGAATTATCTGGGTATTATATTCCAAAGTTAACATAATAAAAATCAATAAATATTACCCAAGTTTAATGTTAGGGGAAATTATTTTACAATGAAACCAAATAAAGTAAAAATCAATTGATTTCAAGCATTCAGCTTTTCAATCAGACAAAAAACAGCAAAGATATTTGATATAATTAACATGGTAGTAATTTAATCTTTAAAAAAATGTTATTTTTTAATTATATCTTTGTTATTATAGGTACGTTAACCTTCTAAATTTATTTTTTCATATATATTTACAAACAAAAATACTGTCTATGCGCTAAAGAAGCATCGCTAGTAGCGCCACCACTCGGCTGTTATCATCGTAACAAAAGTACAACTTTTGATAATCAGCTGTTACAAACGAGTGTTTTTGAGAATAAAGTCGGTAAATGTATAAAAAAATATCGGAAAAAACCGTAGAACGATTTGTTATGTTGGGTGTATTTCGAGAGGAAATCCTGGGTTGAGTTTTTACCGGTTTTCCAATAAACACCGTTAATCCGAATTAAGAAATAAATTTCATACAGTCCCTGTAAATATAAATTGTATCTATTAGATAAAATAAATAAATTTTAGTAATGATTAACGTGAAAAGTGCACTGATAAAAGGGATTTCTACGATTTTATTTTTCTTGAATAGAGTAAATTTGATTTGATTTAAGACAAATGTTTAATTTCTTTTAAATGGTAAATATATTTCTTGAAAACAACTCTTGGTTCAAGATTTTTTCTTCATTGAAGAAACGCATTGCGTTTATTCAAGTAAAATGTTTCTTATTTTCTAAAAATTACCCTTTTCTTGTGACAAGAAAATCAGGGCTTGTACATTTTACTTAAATAATATTTAAATTTATTGTTCTTGTATTAAGAAAATCCGATCGTTTGAGTTTTCGTTTCAAGAATAATTATTAAATAATTTCTTGTATTTACGAACTGTCTGTGAAGAGGGGATAAACTCGTACCCCCCTCCACCCTCATTTGAAAAGTAACAATGCTTGTGTTTAAATGTTTCAAAATAAGTAAATTTATCTTTGTGTCAAAAAGTTGAAAATTGCTTACTCCCACTTCTGCTTCTTAAAAATCCCGAATGTAGCATAAATATTAACTATAAAGTATATACTGAAAAAAATTTCAAATACTTGTTAGAAGAAATACTTGCCTTAAATGAAATAAATATTATCTTTAACCAATAATACATTTTATTAACCCAGGTCACAAAAAGGAAAAAATCTTTCTATAGAGAAAAGAACGGTTTCATTGAAGAATTCCTCTGATTAATGCGAAGAATAATGTCTTGAATGAAGAATAATTACTACTCCACCAAAGCTCAATTATTTTTATCTCTTTTTCCTCAAGTAATTTTATTTTTTACTTAAGAATATTTATTCTTGACACAAAATGTGCCAATTTTAATATCAAGAGTTTTTATCCTTTGTTTAAGACTGCTTATATTTTTAAAAAGGAGAAAATATATTCTTTGAGGAAAACATGTAACACAAGACTAATTTTTACTGCTGGCAAGAAAATATTGTTTCCAAGAGATAGGAATCATTTAGTATCTTGAATGAAGTTAATTTTATCCTTTTTTACAGTGTGTAAACATTTTAATTTAGTAAAAATCAAACAAATAAGTCGTCTAAATTTAAACAGCATTTAGCATTATTAAAAGCGTTGATTAAGAAAGTTTCCACTTAACGGTAAAATACCAATATATAATAATAATTATAATACATAATATTATGTTGCCATGAATTCATAGGTATATTTTGTTGTTTAAAATGCAGATGTCGGCGTTTTTAGAGAACTCAAATATAAAAATGGTTGATTTAAAGGTTATGTTTGTGCAACAACTATTTTTAACTTTAACACGTTCGCTGCCACTGACTCCGCTCGGAGCCGTACGGAGTCGCCTACCTAAGCAAGTAGTTGGCCCCTAAGGCCCAGCACTATCAGAGATGGCAGCGAACGTGTTAATTTCTTAAAAATGTCCAAACTTAAATATAAATTATATTAGGTAAAGTTATCATTAGTTAATTCTGTACCAACAAATGTACTTACCGAATTGGATCCTTTGGCAAAACATGAAAATGCAACGATTTAGTTCCTAAATTTTATTTACAATTAAAAACACAATAATTCACTATAATCCCTTAGATAAAATACACACACTGAGGGCCGGTTTATCAATCTCTGGTTAAGTCCCAGTTAGTCTATCTGACAGTTAAATTCCATATCGATCGTTGTGAGAACAATGGTATCCATGGAAACTATCTACCAGATAACTAACTGCAACTTTAACTGGACATTCATAAACCGGCCCTAACTTAACTATATAAGCATTTAAGCGTTGAGTTTCTTAATCAATGATATAAAGAATAATCAATTGAAATCGAGTACTAAACCCTATACACCCTATAGAAACACCATACATCCCGATACAAATATCTATCGGTTTGAACAGGGTCTCTATGGGGTATTTTAAGCAGGGTAAGCCTTTTGAAACTAAATTAAAAAATACATTCCAAAACTATTCGTTATCTATCTATGTTGTTAAAACCGTATGTGGGTCACTTTTATAAATAAAAAAGTTTTAATTAAACGTTTTGTGAAATTTGAAAAGTACAGAAAACAAGGGTTAAAAACAGAGATGTAAAACAATGAGGAACCCATCAAAAAATTCCACACAATCGTCTATTCACGTAATGGTTACCAAGCGCATTTACCGATGCCTTTTAATAAAGAAGAAACAGAGGTGGATTAAGGGACATAGACAAAAATAAACAGCGTCGAGGTTTCAAAGGCTTTTTATGTGCTTACTTAAACAGTCTTTTCAATATTAAGTGTAATGAAGATATGTGCTCACTTTATATTTTTAAATCATGTTTTTTGGTTTAGCACAGGTTTATTGTACGTTTATTGTAGGTTTATTTCTATCCCCGACATATAACAGTTAATTATGTAAAATTGTCTGCTGAATCCGAAAATGTCAAAAGATATAAAAGTAGAACAGTTTTTAAAAGTGTTATTACTTTTTAAAAATATCACCGATAATAGTTGGGCGATTGCATTTTTTATACGAAATTAAAGGTGAATAAATTCTTTTATATTTTTAACATTTTCCCTTCAGATCAAGTTTTTGCCAATTGCTCAATTATAAGCAAAATTACTTAAATTTTACTATAATTTACAACCAGAATATGTTTTTTGAAGACCCTGATACTTTTAGAATATATCTACACGGTGGAAATGGCCTCTAAAGCCATACCACTAATACCTATAAAAAGGCTAAATAGACAAAGTAAGTAGGTAAAAGGGTTAAACTGCGAAATTTAACGTCCCATTTTAACAACCTAACAAGTATTTTGCATAGAATTCAATCTCTAATAATTATCTTACAATGATGTAAATTTTTGATAACTAAAACTATTAGTTCAAAATATTTTATTACAAAAATTGAAACAATTTAAAAATGTTGGCCATCAATTTGATATTTTTGGCATATTTTTTTAAAATCTTTATATAAAACTATACAGGGTATCCCAGAAGTCGCGCACCACCTTAAAGGTGAATGATTTACAGATCCCCAGAAATCTCATAAAATTGTTAAAAAAATGTCACCTTCATTATTTAAAAAGATATTAGATCATTAACATGGAGTTTAAACCTAAAAATAATAGGTTTACCAACAATGTGGATTGTGGGTTTAGCTTAATTATATTCTTTTAAGTCATATTATATAGATTATATAGATATATATATTAGGGTGGTCCAAAAAAACAAACATCATAATTGTTTTGATCTCACCCTATCGTTGGGTGACAATGTGTATAAAAATACTTTGTGCAAAATTTCAATAAAATTCATTAACATTTAGAGGTCGCGCAAGAGCATTCACTTTGGAAGTATTATAGATGAGGCGTTTAGTAATTGTACTTAATGCTTACAGCGTGGGCAGTCAATAATTAATGGCTATTTTAGTAGGTGTTGTGTTTTGACAGTGACAGTGACAGTAAAATTGTTAAAAAATGATAAAAGCAACTAGAAGTAACACAAAAATATACTTAATTGGGTCCAAGAAAAGTGAAATTTTAGGTAGTAAGCTCCCGTGTAATAGACAAGTGTTAAGTACGTTCTTTTATTATCACAGAACACTAAGAAAGACTATTCGTGATAGTTCCCGTGCGGTTATAAAAAAAGTTGAGACATTTTGGTCAAAAGCCCGTATACCAATAAAAGAAGAGCAACAAGCAATAGCGAAGCTAGAAAAACTTCACGGAAGTTGGAATCTATTAAAAAAGAGCTCTAAAAGAAAAAGTGCAACTCAACGTTTAAAAGAACAAAATTTTATTGATACTTTAGAAGATTTATTTGATATAGCCCATGCGGATGCACACACCCTAATTAAAATTGAAGAAGACCGAAACTTCTTAATAGCGCAGCGAGAAAAAAAGCGGCGTGGCTGCATTATGGGAAGAGACAAAGTTTTACATCTAAAAGAATGTGGACAAGCTCAGGCGAACGCAGTTGCAGAACTCCTGGATAAATGGGGTGTTTCTGACCATATTCGGGGAATGTGTTTTGATACGACAGCAAGCAATACTGGTACAAAATCTGGAGCCTGTCTCATGCTTGAGAAAAAGTTGGGAAGAACTCTTTTGCATTTCGCCTGCAGACACCATATGTTAGAAATTGTATTAGCTGCCGTATTTACAAAATGCACTGGATCTTCTTGTGGACCAGATGTACCTTTATTTAAACGGTTTCAGAAATGTTGGTCAAAAATTGATCATACCAAATATGAGCCTGGTGTACAAAATAATGAAACGTGTGCAGCCATCCAGGATGAAATTCAGGGTGTATTGGAGTTTGCAGAGAAACAACTTGAGGTAAGTTACCTAATGTTTTAATGACTATTTTATTATCTTAATTGCATTAATAAATTATTTTTAAGTAAGTCAACACCTTTCTTTATTCTGCAGGTAATTCAGCCGCGTGAGGATTACAGAGAAATTCTTGAGCTTCTTATAATTTTTCTTGGAGGAACCCCTCCCCGTGGTGTACGATTTCGTTCTCCAGGAGCTCTGCATCACGCTAGATGGATGGCTAAGATCCTATACAGCCTTAAGTTATGGATGTTTCGAGGGCAGTTTAAGCTAACTCTTCAGGAAGAAAAAGCCCTTAAAGACATTTGCATTTTTAATATCCGGATATATTTAAAAAATTGGTTTGGTGCTCCTTTACCTATACAAGCACCAAGAAACGACCTTAAACTTTTAAAGCAACTTAAAGAGTATGAAGAAAAAAATTTAACTGTGTCTCAGATTGCACTTGAAAAAACGACATCTTTGGTATCTTAGCGATCACCTTGTAGCACTTGCTTTTTTTGATATGGGTATTTCACCTGAAGAAAAAGAGAGAATGGTTATTGCTCTACACGAGAATCAGGGAGAGGCCGAACCCTCAAAGAAAGCAAACATAATAAATCTTCAAAAACCCATAAATAGTATGACAATAGCGAACTTCGTGACAACCAACACTGTTTTTTTCTTTAGAAATTTAGGAATTGATATGGAATTCCTTCAAATGAAACCTGAAAAAAGTTATCAGGATGGCCTTGAAATAGTAAAAAATCTCCGTGTGGTAAATGACAATGCGGAGAGGGGTGTAGCCCTCATTGAAGCCTATTCTTCCACAATTACAAAGAATGAAGAACAAAAGCAATGTCTTCTTCAAGTTGTGCAGGAACATCGACAAAGATACCCTGATTGTAATAAAAAAAACCATTGTAAAACCTTTTGATTTCTAATACATAACGCTTGTATGTTTTATTTGAGAACATTTAAATTCGTTTTGCATTCAAATCTAAACCCTAGATTGGAATGCAAGCTATATATATAACATCATACATTTTTTGATATTTACACTACTCTACGTTTAATTTTATTACTTCTGCGCGACCTCTTAATATAATGGGACTGTCTACGTATCCTACTAGTAGGATGTATAGCCAGTTCGCTAAATATCCTACTAATAGGACAAATAGTACCAAAGCTAAATATCCTACCATTCAGCGTATTTCATAAACCATGATATCAAATAAGAAAAAAATTAAGCCAGCTAACTAAGTTTGTGTTAGTTTTACTTAAGGCTCCCTATTCGGAATATAAAACCTGTCTTTGATTATTCACATTGGGTTTTTTACCAAATAATTTGTAATTTAAACATTATTTTAATCATCCTTAATATTATTTAAATAAATGAAAACATTTATATTCTATATGTTCTAACATATTAGAACAGAGGGACAAAATCTTTTATTTAAATATATATTGAATGTAAAATAACACATCCACTCTTAATTTAATTAATAATAAACCATCAATCAGTGGTGATTTAATTCCATTATAGAGATTAGGATTTTAAAGTGTCGAAAAAAAACCGGAAAAATTGGGAAAAAAATTTTATTGCCAAGGTTATGATGATTAGCTGTCATCTTGGTTATGCAGGTACACTACATTATGCCATACCAAACCAACCCAAACTTAACAACCCAACCCAACCGACCCCGCCCCATTGGGCCCTCCCTCCCCATTGAGCAATAGAGGTATAATATATCTAAGGGCAGGGTCAGTTGGGTTAGGTTGTTAAGTTTGGGTTGGTTTGGTATGGCACAATGCAGTGTACCTGCGTAACCACAGTTACATTAAAAAGTAAATAAAAGCACAAAACAGCCCCACACCCATAAAACTAATGAAAAAAACGCAGGGCAACGTCCGCCTCAGACGTGGAAATAGGATTTTTCACGTACAACGTACAAATAATAATTGACAAAGTTTTGATCTTCATACTTCTTTATAAATGTCTGTATCTCGAAAAAGGAATTGAATTTCTCTCCAACGTTGCAATCCATTATAATTTAATTATTGCAGTCAAACAAATGGTGTAAAAACCTAAACTAACCTCACTTTTAAGTGTTGTTTTTGCCGAATTCTGAATAGTAGTAGGATATTTAGCCTTACTACTATTTGTCCTATTATATAAACTATAGTCGGATATTTAGCGAACAGGCTATAAATCCTACTAGTAGGACACGTAGACAGTCCCTAATATAATTCGATATTGCTCAAATTTTGTTAAACTCATTTTTTTTTATATTGTCACCAAATGGAGGGATGAGATCAAATAAAATTAAAAGTTTAATTTTTGCACTATAGTCCTTTGAACCACCCTAATATATATATACAGGGTGGCCGATTTATCTGAAGACATTGAAATATTTCGAAAACTATGCATCGGATCAAAAAAAGTTTTGAATAAAATTTGTTCGCCTGGAAGGGGGACATCCAATGATACCAAAGTCGACCCCTCACCACCACCCCATGGGGTGGGGGTGGGGGCAACTTTAATATTCTAAATAGGAACCCCCATTTTTTATTGCAGATTCGGATTTACTATTAAAAAATAAGTAACTTTTATGGAAAAACTTTTTTTAAATTCCTGATAGATGGCGCTGTAATCGCGATTTTTGGGAATATCTTGAAAAATTGCAGATTCGGATTTCCCATTAAAAAATATAATTAGTGTATACGAGAATTGTAAGGGAATTCAAAATAAATTAAATTAATTAATTCCTTTTGATGTTCCCATGTTCCCATGGCCATGGGGTGGGGGTGGGGGCAACTTTAATATTCTAAATAGGAACCCCCATTTTTTATTGCAGATTCGGATTTACTATTAAAAAATAAGTAACTTTTATGGAAAAACTTTTTTTAAATTCCTGATAGATGGCGCTGTAATCGCAATTTTTGGGAATATCTTGAAAAATTGCAGATTCGGATTTCCCATTCTTGGGTAATTTTAAAAATAGATGTTAACTTATTGATATACGAATAAAATCCAAAAATTAAACAAGTTTTTCTTTTTTTCGATCCGATGTGTAATTTTTTAAGATATTCCCAAAAATCGGGTTTCTTGCGATTACAGCGCCATCTATCAGGAATTTAAAAAAAGTTTTTCCATAAAAGTTACTTATTTTTTAATAGTAAATCCGAATCTGCAATAAAAAATGGGGGTTCCTATTTAGAATATTAAAGTTGCCCCCACCCCCACCCCATGGGGTGGTGGTGAGGGGTCGACTTTGGTATCATTGGATGTCCCCCTTCCAGGCGAACAAATTTTATTCAAAACTTTTTTTGATCCGATGCGTAGTTTTCGAAATATTTCAATGTCTTCAGATAAATCGGCCACCCTGTATATATAATATTATATATATATATTATATATATATATATATATATATATATATATATTATATAGATTAGGTATAATGTACAAAATTAGGAATTAATGAATAATCTAAAAAAAATGCATTTTAAGATTTTTATTTTAACAATACGCATGCGTTTGGCAACAAAATGTGCAACAATTAATTGGTTAATTGATTGTTATCTGTTGACTCTACACAATAGACAATGATTGAAAAAATTAGTTTCTATCATAGCATTTCTGTTAAATATTGATATGAATTTCTTTATTGAGTAGTACTCACTAAGTATGTATGTTATATTTGGAGAATGCTTAAAACATTTAAGTCATTTAGCCTATGTGTGTCAATTTAAGTAAATATATGTTAAGTTTATTTTCATGAATTTATTCTTTGGTTTAATTAGTTCCTAATAGAGACTCCCTTTATTTGCTTCTGTCAAGTCTGACGTAAAATAAATAACATCAAAGTAAAAGTAACGAATTTGATACTTTTTAATATTGCTGTTTGTTATCATGTTGTCATAGATCTCTATGGTCATAATAATAGATCTCTATGGTAATAATGATTAAGAATAAATCTACAGTTCGTTTGTTTTTATTCGGAATTTGACGTCCAAATTTGAGGGTTTGGTTGTCAAATTCTAGGGACCTTAAATTTATAATTGGCTACATTAAAAATAATAAATGTCAATGACGAACGCCAGTCGTCACAAAAACGCGCTATGTCCTTGTTTAACACATGCTGGGTAAGCGCGACATCAAAATCACGTAAGTCTTAGATCCGAGTAATTGTGAACTAACCTAGAGGTTCCTTAAATTACATAAAGAAAACAATGGCCAAATAGCTTTTAACTAAGCTAAAGGCCACCCCCCTGAAGACGGAGACGTTTTTCAGATCGAATAAGGGCCGGTTTATCAATGTCCAGTTAAAGTTGCAGTTAGTTATCTGGCAGATAATCTCCATGGATACCATTGTTCTCACAACGATCTATATGGAATTTAACTGTCAGATAGACTAACTGGAACTAAACCAGATATTGATAAACCGGCCCTAAGAAAAGAAAACAACAAAAATGTAATGTCTGTGCTTGGTTCAAAAATTGATGACGAAATCCTAGACCACACCTTTTGGTGTGGTCTAGGGACGCAATGTAAGACATTCACCGCTTAGACTATAATTTAGTGGAGAATATAATTGTGGTTATGTTATAATTATAAGAATATGTTTATAAATTTTGAAATGTCAAATATAAGTTGTTAAAAAATGCAATTATTTTACCTTTGATGAAATATAGGTGACTTTCGGCCCAAAAGAGACAAAGTTGCATTCCCAGCGTACAAATACAGATGTATGTTTATTACCATTTTGACAGTTAAATGACAAATGTCAAGTATTTAAAATTAAAGGCTTGAAAAAGGGTGCCAATTTTAAATATTAAAAATACAAAAGTATACTAACATACAATACCAAAAAAAACAAACTTTACCAATTTATTAGTATGCAATATTGCCTTTTAAAAAATATATATCCCATGTTTCTTTTAAAATAACGAAGGTAGCACAATCCACATGTGTGGATTGTGAAAGGCAGATTTTCTGGTAATTCTGGGGCTCCGTAGTTCATACACCTTCAAGGTGGTGCTCAACTTCTGGGACATCCTGTCTATTATAATAAATTCCGAGACATATCGTCACCTGAGAAATATAGTGTTCTATCTACATTTTCTTTTTTTTATTCAGGTTAGTCTTGTTTTAAGTCTTAAAGATGATATTGATCTATCTATATATAATTGGGGTAGAAATTGTAAAGTTTAAGGCTTAAACTATACAATTTCTACCCCAATTATATATAGATAGAACAATACGCATCTTTAATACTTAAAACAAGACTAACCTGAATAAAAAAAAAAAATGCAGATAGAACACTATAATTCTCAGGTGACGATATTGTAACCTAAATTAGTTATCATAAATTAATGTATTTTAAAATAAAGTAACACCTCGTCTTGGATTTCAATTAAAACTTGAAGTTTTACTTTACTTTACGATAATTATAATTAACAAGGTTTTGCGCGAGATAACTAATGATTTTTAGGGAAACATTTACGTTCGTCAAGTTAGTGCAGAATAAGACGGTGCTTTCTAGGCAGCCTATTTTCATGAACCTCTCTGTAAATCTCACTTTTTTTTTCGTGATAAACAGAAAATATGGATAGCGTTTATCGAAAAGGAACCAAGCCCCAAAAACTTTTTCTGGAATAAACAAAATTATTTGCAAAAAAACTTATTTTTAATGCTGCTCAAAAAATTAATAATGATTTGGGAACCCTCTCAATTCTTTTGAGAAAAGTTCCAAATGAGTTCCAACCTTTTAAGCATGCTTAAATGCATTATTAAAAATGAGTTATTTTACAAACAATTTTACTAAGCCCAGAAAAACTTTTTGGCGATTGGTTGCTTTTCGATAAGCGTTATCCTTTATGATAATCTGACAACTGATCAATACCTAATAACTGTAAAAAAAAATAATTTGTTTGTCATTTGCTACGCACCCAAAGTTTATTGGACCCAAAGACGAGGGGGCCTACGAAAGAGAGTCCTAAGGGGGTCCCTAGCTAAAAAACTGTAACACTATCACATTCCACATGTCATAAAACCCCTGTATCCCAAATTTAGTAATTCTAGTACAACAGGGTTCTAAAATATAGGAAAAAGACTTTCAGGGGGTGTAACTCCGCCTCCGCTTTTGTCACAATTTGTCAGTGACAAAATTTTGTTGAATTTATTTCGGGACACCCTCTATAGTGTCTTTAAAGGTACTACCGTTGTTGAAGAAGTAGTCAATGGTACTACAGTAAATATACTAGGGTAAAATATATATTTTACACTGATATGAGAAACTCTAAAGAGAAAATGTTAAAAAAATTCTAGGTTGTAGTTAAGAAAAGAAATGGGTGTTGAATAAAAATTAAAATTCAATTTTAAAAATGTTATAACAAAGAAACTATAGTATACTTGTTCCAAACTTTATTATTTATACTTTTCCGGACACCATTTATTCAAAAAACATGTGACGATCTTAGCCATCCTGTATGTTTAATTATAGAAATGGTTACAAATTTTCGAATTCCAAAAAACGGTTTAAAAATGTACATTGTGTGCAAAATAAAATTATTTTTTAACAATACATTGAAAATTTGATGGTATAAAGCAATTTTACACAACGTGTCGTGTTCAGTGTAGGAGTAATAAAATATTGGTATAATTGGTAAAATCTATAGATTTTTGGAATTTTAAAAACAAATCAATAATATAAAAGTTATTTAACTTTAAAATACTCCTACAACTTTTGAGATAAACTGGTTTGATACTGTTGTAGAGTTTATACAAAACTGGCAAAAAAACGTATCTTAAACAATGAAGAAGAACGCAAGACATATGTACGGGGAAGCAAAAGGTAATGCTAAAGATGCAGCTAAAATTTACGCCAATAAATTTCCAAATATCTCAAATCAATCTATATATCAAACAAGTATTGCAAAAGGAGACAGAGGATCCATCACGAAGCACTATAGCCTATAATAGGCGTATTGGCCGGATTTGCATTTTTAGGGGCTCTAAGCAAAAGTAAGAGGAGATGCCTTCAATTTGAGAATAATTTAACCTTATAAGGTTAAATTATTATAATAATAATAAGATTAAATTATTATAATAACCTGCTAAAACTATTTCCCGTTCAGGTTAGGTTTCCCTTAAATGAGAAAAGTAAATTATCATATAAATTTACAAAAATGCGTTATATTCTTCATCTTAAAAATTGTAAATGTCCAGGCCTGTGTAAATTGGGGCCCCCCGTCGAGCCGGGGCCCTAATTAATTGCTTATTTTACTAATAGGTAAATCCGACCTGGTCGTCAGTTACAATTAATAATTGTCAATTATTTAATAGGATAGTATGGAGTACCCTCAAGGAAGACCTGCATCACCCTTATCACCTTCAAAGGGTGCAGGCTTTGAATCATGACGACCCCGAAAGAAGAATCGAGTTTTTTCAGTCGATTTTTTAATAAAATTGAGGCTAATCCCAATTTTGTCAAGGAGATTTTGTTTACTGACGAATGTACTTACGAATTCCTGCTAGGTCTTCATAAACTCCATTGCAAATTTAATAGTTTTTTTGCCTACCTTAAACCAGTTACTCTGGAAAGTTGTATCAAAATTAAGTTAAATGAATTTTTTGTTATTGTTTTCTTTTCAAAATTCCGACAAATCTAGAGGAATGTCGCCTAATTTCGGATACCTTTTCAAAATAAGTAATTACAAATTTTGTAGATAAAATAAACTTTTAATGCTTTATCTATTGGCTAGTATACAAACTTTCATATCAAAACATTTTAATTACAAAACATGTTTACAAAAAAGGTGGTTGTTGCAGTTAGTGCAATTTTTGCCAAATTTAAAATTGGGCTCCCAATTTCGGACACCCTATCCGAAATTTAAAAAAACAGTTTTTTAGTAAGAAAATATTTATTAGTCCTTGCATAAGTTACATTTATAAACATTATATTCGTTAGGCGACTAGAAATGTTAGAATTTTTTAAGTTCATAATTTTGGATAGAGGAAATTGGGAAATGAGAACCACCTACTCGTATAATGCAATGCAATACATTTAATGTTTATTTAAAGAAATAGTATTAATAGGTTGGTAGATATCTGGTACCTTAAGAAATTATTGTGACTTACCGTTTGGAAGGTCGTTCTCCTTATTGCGTGTGGAAATTTCCTTGTTGGTGGGCCTCAGGGACCACACCTCGCACTCTTTGCAACCGTCTGCGTTACGATTTGCGTCGCAACAGGGCCACCGTTTTCCTGACAACGGCACAGGATGATAAAATGGTTTAACGTTCTTATTGTCAGCACATACTGCAACAAAAATGCATTTTAGTTTTTGCCCACCTTGTATAAAAAATATATACTTAAAATGATTTTGATGGGGAATTACTTGCGTCAAATCAAGCGATAAGGAAAGTTTAGTTTTTAGTTAAAGGGTTTTTAAAATAAAATTTTATTTTAGGGCTTTATTTATAAATAAATATAAATACAAAAGGATTTACAAAAATTTTAAATGTTTTTCCTACATATATCAAAATAATGTTTTACATACATATCGAAATAATGTTTTTTAAATACGTATCATAATAGTTTATTATGTATCAAGATTAATAAACGACATTTTAGTCACGAAGCTTGCGAGCGAGTGTTTAATTAAATGAGTGTTTAGAAAAGTTTATAAACAAGTTGCATACTTTTTTCCACGACAAATACTTATTATTAAAAATGATTTAAATTAAATATTTGTATAGAGCGACATCTATAAAAAAATAACTCACATAGGAATTTATAACTTGGGATTTTGTCAATATGTCAAATTTTTATGTTTAAATCAAAATTTATCATTTAAAAATGGACTAACAACCGTTTAAATCTGATATAGAAGCAGTTTTTTACAGTGAAAGTGAAGAAAATGTTTTATAGGCAGTTTACAGTGGAGAATTTTTAAAGTTAAATCTAGTTTACTGCCGGCGAAATGAAACGGTCAGTACAATGTTCATATAAACATTTTAAATATTGGCGCTGAGGAACTTTTTAATACCTTTTATTTTTTTATCAAGCTAATAAAATAATTTCCACATTATTCTTTAACTTTATTTTAAAGATTGTATTACATTTGACAACTAGTTTAAAACTAACTTTAGCCCGTGACCAAAACGCCATAAAGCCAAAACTTGTCAATGTGTATTTAAAAGATCACTTAGGGTCATGTAAACATGTACGATAATAGGCGTTTTAATGGTGGTAAATTGCATTTTTTTTATATTTAATATTTAAAAAATATGTGAAAAAAACTTTGGATGGTTAATTGACCACTAGCTATTTAAGCGGTTAATTTGATTAAAATATATTAATATTTGCAGCATTTTATTTAGGTTGGGCACCGGTAAAGGTAAAGGTAAAGAGTGGATTGTGCTATCTTTTTTTTTTCTAAGACTGATAGATAGCTACGATAATCCAATCTTTACCTTTTAAAATAAACATGGTCATTATATCCTAACCTTTAAAGTCGAGCAAAAGTTAAAAAAAGAATAGACAATATTTGAAACAATTATTGCTTAACTTAACCTGAAAAAAATAATATTGGTCTATGGCATTGTCTTTATTACATAACTTTTTTACAATGTTTCAAATATTTATCTACCCATATAATATATTATATATTATATTTATATAAATACTACAATAATTTTTTCAAACCTTCAGACAAGTTGATTTTGTTTGCGAGACCGACATTTTTTGGCTATATTTAGAGGTAAAATATACATAATTATTTTTTATATGATTCTTTTGCCAACCTAATATCACCCCAACATCTAAAATTCAATACATAATACTATACACATAAATATAATTATGAAATTATTATTACCTACACAATGTGTCATACATTTGGTGGTTAATTCTATTAAATTCCACTAATTTAGCAGCTCTTTCATAATTCCAAACCAAATATTAACTAACACAAGAAACAATCTTTAAAAATGTCGGACACTTTCGTGAGTGGGGGATATTTTTAAGAATAGGCCAGTCGTACAAATAATTACTAATCTTAAAATAAATATAATTAGGTTTATATCCAGTATACTTAGTTGTATATCTTTAAGAACAGAATAGAGGGAATTTTACAAAATTTGGTATAATCGATTGTTAATCTTAAATTAAGAATCATCTTGTTTCAACTGTACTTGATTTTAAGCTAAGAAATAAAATCTTTTTAATTTAAAGATTATTTTAATTAAAAGAAATTTAATGTATTCGTAGCCTAAGCAAATTATACTTAAATCAAGTGAATTTTTTTAAGAATAAAGGTATTCTTACATTTAGAAAACATTTTTTTCTGTGTACTGTGTTTATTATGGTATACAAATAGAAAAATAATTATTTACGTTAGCCAAAGTTTAAAATTATGTAAATGATCAACAAATTTGCTCAATTAAAGGCGTATTCATGCTCACTTAAAATAAGAAATAAGAATAAGAAATAAGAAATAAGGAATAAGAAATAAGAAATAAGACCGCGATTGATCGTTCATGCTGATAACATAAGAAATAAAAAATGTTGTCACACAATTATATTTTATTATAGTGGATTATATTGGCTATAAACGTAAACAATCGACAGCGAGACTCAACGCGATTTCCAACACCATGGCTCCATGGCCAGCAAATAAAACCCATCAAAATAATTCACAGACCCATTTTGGTTCTTTGCGCAGTTTTATACGCAAGAATAGGAACCAAAGTTAAAAATTGTTAATCTTTATTCTTATTTCTTATTTTCATGAGCATGAACGCAACCATTACTTTACACAGTTTTAACTTTTTATCTTATTTCTTATTTCTTATTCTTATTTTAGTGAGCATGAATGCGCCTTAAAGGCTAGAAAAGTAATGTCGTAATTTTTAGTAAAAAAACATTATTGGCTTTTGTTATTGGTTTATGCTTTTAATTTGTGTTTAGATAAATATATTTTAAAAATGAAATGTGTAGGTATTTTGTATTACAAAAAATTATACAAAATATTATACACAATTTTGTTTTTACCCTGGGCGCCTTACTTCCTTACTACAAACTAATTATACCTTTGCATTATATATATATATATATATATATATATATATATATATATATATATATATATATATATATATATATATATATATATATATATATATATATATATATATATATATATATATATATATATATATATAGGCTTTATGTTTACTACTGAAATATAATTAAATTTAAATTAGCTTACCTGTTCTTAACGCGATTATCCAGTCGCTTCTTTCTTTCGGATCGGTGGCGATTAAAAACAAAGTATAGTCCTCATCTCCGTGATAGCCAATCAAAAAGGGTTCGCCTTTAGCATCCTTGACGCCGATAAATTTGTTCGCAACTTCTATTGTGTGCACGTTTTGCAAGTCGATGCGTCCTTTTATTTCACTTTTCTGTAACAAGGAAAAAATCATTTGTGAAAAATTATGTCAATAAAATAGCTAAATCAGGGTTTTTGTTTTAGTAAGTTTAGTAAGAAAGTACATTATTTTTCCTACGACCGTTATGTAAAAGTCACATTTCGTATGGCGTCATTGCTAACAGAATGAATATGTTCATTTGCAAGTCAAAACTCGAATACAAAATTACAATTATGTGTGAAAAGAGGACTTATTTGTGTAAAAAGAAAGTCAGATTGGTAAAAAGTTAAGCTAAAAATCGCTTGACAATTAATTGTCGCTTGGCAATTAATTGCCATTTGTCAAAATGTCAAATAACATTGGCTTTAAATTCTGAAAAAACTTGACTTTGTGTTCGTAATAGAAAAAGCATTGTGTTTTACTTGTGAGCCTCGTGCGCAACTTGCATGACAAAGTAATTTTTCAACACTGGTAAAACAAAAAACTGTTACAGCGTGTCCCGAAAATGGCGCACTAACGGTATGCCAGTGACCAATCTTATTTACTTCGGACAAAATTTCTTAGTAATAATTTTTTCTACTATAGATGGATGCAGATGGATGAACAAAGCTATATACTCTCTAAAGATTTTCTTATTTCGGGATCAATTTAAACTCACTAACAATGAAAATAAGTCATTGCGTAGAATTTGTATTTTTATTATTTTGTTTACATATTTGCCTGGTTCCAAGCTCCAAATGCAACTTGCGCGCCCAAAAATGATTTGAAAACACTTCATGAACTTCATGTTTACAAAAATATAGATTTGCAAATAGAAGAGCTAATTTGTTTGGCATTTTTTAATAAAAGAGTACCTACTGAAACAAAAGAAAAAATGGTTGAAAAAATTAACATTAAAAACAATCATTGCAAAGTAAAAGATGTAGAGCAGTGGATTTTTTTAAATTTAATTATAAAAAGGACATAAATTAATAACTACTTAGTGTAATTAATTAAATATGGTATCAAAAATAAAGAAATTTTATAAAAATACGTCATAATTAATAAAACGGATATAAATTATTTATAAAATCGTATGAAAATGGGAAAAATTTGAATAACTTAATTATTATTAGGTTATGTTTTATATAAATCAAATAAAATATTTCTTTCGGCAGGTTTTATGTATGCTAAATAATTTAAGTGTTATTTTCTTAGTTTTTTTACGGTACCATCATAGTGCGATTCCAATTGTTGCTTATTTTATAAGATGATACGTTTTTATTAACAAATTATTTTTTTTTTCATGAAAAATTTTTTTTTTCCGTAAAGTTTAATTCACTGTCTCAGAGGGTATTAAAAAACTAGGTAACCCTTAAATTTTTAATAATATCGAATAAAAACTAACGGAGTTATTTACTATTTTGCGCAGTAATAATTTCGCGGCTCGAATGTGCAAAAATACGAAAATCGATTTGAGCGACCTCTTCATCGAATTTGGATTTTTTTGTATTAATCTTTTAGTTTTAATGTAATCTTTATAATTTAGGCCAGTGCGGGTTCATTTTTAAAAAAAGGCTTTTTTTGAATCACCCTAGAGCACAGTGCTTGCAAGCACTTTTAAAATACAGTGCTTGGTAATTGGTAATTGAAGCCCTTTATAAAAAGTGCTTGGTAATTGGTAATTGAATTTCGCATTTCAAGCCATTTGAGTGCTTGCAAGCACTTAAAAGGCTTGCAAGCACTTTAAAGAGCTTGCAAGCACTAAAGGGCTTGCAAGCACTATCAGATTTGAGGGCTTGCAAGCATTGAAAGTGCTCCCGAGCACTTTAGACTCTAGAGGGAAATGCCCTTAGTAACAACCCTGTGGTTTCATCATCATCTAATGCGGTGTGCGGTGCAGCATAAGCTTTAATGTGATTGGTTGGTTGAAGGCCGACTTGGCCAGTACCTTTCTCCTTGCAGATAATTTGTACTTATTTTTTGATGATTTCTTCACTTTAATTGTTTTGCGTCATGTTGTGTGGACTAATAAATTAAAAACAAAAAACTTTGGTTTGGTTATTTTAATATAACGATCATCCAAAAATGTTTCTTATTTTTAAAATAAAGATGTTAATTAATTGGGTAGGAAGCAATTGGAAAACTAAAAAGTGCTTGGTAATTGGTAATTTATTTAAGAAAAAAGTGCTTGCAAGCACTTTTTGAGTAATTGGTGCTTGGTAATTGAATTTTTCAATTACTTTTCTCGGTAATTGGTAATTGCAAGCACTTAAAGTTTTCAAAGTGCTTCATGCTTGGTGCTGGCAATTACTTTTCCAGAGGGCTTGGTGCTTGGTGCTCGAAGCACTTTTTTTGAGTGCTTTGCCCAGCTCTGCTTTTAACATGATACGTCACATTTGAAAGGTCTAAAATTAAATACAAAGTTAGGTTGAAGTTTAAAAATATTTCGTCATCCCTCTGTTTTTGTCAATTACTGCCCGCAAACGGCCAAGCATGGAAGTCGCCGTCTTGCTTTATCTTGTTCCAAATGGCTTCAATGGCTTGCCAGAGTTCGTCTGCATTGTTTGGTTGAAAATGTTAAAAAAGTCATAATGGATGTGACAAAGCTCGATGTCAGCTTGACATTGACGGAAAAGTTTTATTCACACAGCCACAATATAGCTGTATGAGTTTTTTTTGTTAGCGATAGTAAATAAATCAACGTTTCTGCATAAGGCCCTTAGTCTTTAGGTAAAGTTAAATAGTAAAGTTAAAAAAGAACCAAAAAAATAAATTAAAATTAAATTTGAATATTTTTAAAAGCCTGAGACGTAAAACGGCATTACACTTGAAGGTAAGGTATTTAAATGTTCGGTTTTATTTCTCATTATAGTCCAAAGCTTCGTTGTTGCATGTTTTTTTCTCTAATAGTTTACCATATTAAAAGTTACCATATTATTATCATATTTTTGTGTAAATAAAAGTCATATTAGGTATTAAAAATGTTTGTAAGAATAAAAATTTAGAAAAAGCATGATAGAATGGATCATTATAAAAAGTAATAAAAAATGATATAGAAATAAGAAACGGTAAAGATAAATTATGGAATAAAAAATTAAAATAGTTTTGCGGTACTGGTAGCAGTTTTAAAAGTGTTTCTTTAAACTATAATAACTATTTTAAACATGTAGGTATTTAATTGATTATGAAATAAATAAATATTACCATGGTGAAATGGTACCATATTATTGCATTGTCTCTGAAGTTACATACTTAGGTATGCCAAATTTTAGCTCAATTCGAGCCAGCAAGTGCTTGAAAAATTGATTACAGAGAGACTTCAAAATCGAAAGGTATCAAAAGTCTAGTTTAAAGAATAATAGGGGTAATTGGGGTCGCAGATGCACTAGAAAAGAGCTATAGCTCGGAGAAAGGAGCTAAAGGAGTTTTGGCAAAGTATTTCAACCTGGAACTCTACTTACTTACGTACAGTACATGGGAGGGTTTAAATTGATATGGACTTAATTGAAGAGTAAACCATAATGGGTGTAACAATCAAGGTCCGTTTTTTGTGCGACGAATATAACGCTAGATATGAGCGATTAAAAAAACATAGCGGGGGAAGGGGTAATTTGGACAGTACGGAAATTCAGGATTAAGATCCCCATCGAATCTCCTTTCGAATAAGGAGCAAAGAAAAAAATGTACCGGAATTTGTTTGTCGATTACATACTAAATGCACTGGAATAATATATAATATATTATAACAGAAGTTGTTAAGATCCACTTTTTGTTGTTGCTAGGATACACGTTTTATGGAGAGTCACTGTTATAACGCTGATGACTAATTACTACAGTTATTAGTGGCTGCTTTTTCACTTATGCCTTGGTTAACCATGGGATACCATGGTATACCAATTCTTATGTAAAATGGTCCTCTGAATCCGAAAATACCGTCAAAAATTATTAAAGTAGAGCAGTTTTTAAGATAAAGTCAATTCCATATTATATGGAAAATTGTCTATATCGTCGCCTTCAGGAGAAAATCACGTAACTCCACATTTTCATTAAAATTGTATTTTAGTGGCATCTGTTAGATAAAACTGTAACTAATTTATATGCAAGTTACAGAAGTCCTAAAATAAACCGTTAATTTTAAATTTAGAAAAAGAAATATACGTATCTCCAATCGTGGAGGAGCGTCCAGGGAATAATGCCTAACTCCAATATACAAATCAGTGCCATTGACAAGTATAAGTTATTGCCTAGTTATTTTTTCTGTATGTAAGTATGAAAGATTGTATAGTGTGTAAAGTTAAGGTACCATGAATAATTTAAGGTTACTTTTATTAACATAAAGTACATATTGGAGATACGTAATTTTCCATTAAACAATTTTTTGGCGGTAATGTGGAGATACACCAATACACCTTTAATATGTTTTTCTTTCCTCCTGTAAAATTTTACAACATGGAGTTAAGCAATTTTCTCCTGAAGGCGACGATATCTCAAAAATTGTTCTACTTTTCTAACTTCTGAAGACATTTTCGGATTCAGGGGATTCAATTGACTGCTAAATGTTCGGGATACAAATTGCTTTTGACGAGAATTATTAGTGGCTGGTTTTTCGCTATGACAATTAGTCATTTTTGACTAATTCATTTTTAGAAAGTACGTAATCAAAAATCAACAAAAAACAAACGTACTTGATTTCTTGCATTTTTTATCAAATTCATTTAAACGATTTTATTATTACAATTTGATTCGAAAGCTTCAGGCACCAACTATTAAGGTGACTATTTTCCAAACCCAAAAGTCCCACTTTGACATTTGAATACAAATAATTGAGGTCATAACCTAAAAGATAAATCTATCTGTCAGTTTAACGCTAATTTTATACACACAAAATACATATACTTATTGTAGGGTTTCCAGATTCTGGAAATAAGGACATTTTGTGAAAATGTACCTTCATTTCAAAAATGACACAATAAAACAATTCGAATTGTAAATTTGACGTTACCTATGTAATGTTAATTGTGTACTTTTTGTAATTAAGGTAAATTCTTACAAAATGTCATATTTTGGTCATAATCTGGCAACACTAACTTATTGTAATGTTTTCAAATGTCAAGGTGGGACTTCGGGTGTGGATCTTATTAGTACATGACAACAAGTTAATAAACATAAAAGTATATCATTAATAATGATACCTATAATTTTATGGTTATTAACTTGTTGTCATGTACTAATGATTATAATCATTATATACATCAAAATGTAATTTGATATTTAAAGGAAAGCACATTTCCCGAAAAAAAACATGCTATGTACCTACATATCTCCTATAGGAGAAATTAAATTCAAATCTATGTATAAAAGAGGCTAATTTATTTCCTTTGATATTTTATAAAATACATTGGTTTTTCAAACTGGGTGTTTAAAATGCTAACAATAATTTTAAAAGATTTTAAAAAATTACAATTTTGTAAACATTACATGCTTACAAAGGGTAAGTAATAAAATAATATTGCACGAGGTTGGATTAATTTAACATTTTGAAAAAATGTAAGTTTTATATGCGCTATTATAACGTGTACTATGTAATAGGTTAATTATTATAGGCATTGAAAGTAAATTTAATTTCATTAATTTAGCAAAAAACTAAGATTTGAATATATAAATAAAATTACCTATACATACTTAAATGTAAGAATTATTTTTTTGTTAACAATTCTTGCGATACACCTAAAAAATATCTTTATATGATACTTTCCAAAGTAATTTTAAAGCATTAAAGAATAATTAATCATGTTTACGAATACTAACATGCAAAAAAGCTATGAAAAGTCAAACACAAAATCAACCAACACAAAGGGCATAAAACCATAAAGTAATAACATTACCAATTGCTACATTAATAATTTAAACACATAAACAAATATAGACCTGTTTTTCATTCACAAAATGTAGAATTTCGATGTTTTTAGCAGGAAAATGAACCCGAGCAAAAGAGCAGGAACGCAGCACTGAGTGTGTCTGGAAGGGAGTCCCACCCTTCGTACTGCGCACGTTCGATAAGGGAAAAGACAATTTCTCGCCCTTTACTTTCATTAAGGCCTTTTCGTCGAAGGGTGACTGCTACATATGTATTTTTGGTTTAATTTTTATACGGTAGGTAATGCGTATTTGTTTGAATAGGATAGATATCGATCTTCGAAGTTTGTCACCCTATTTTAGTTTAGACAAACTTTAGCTGGCGAAGTACACTATGTAGTGCACACAACATAATTCATTCTATTTTATAAGGGATAAAGCGTTAGTTTTATTAAACCCACCTGTTTGCAACCGGTGACAATGTTTTATATTATTTTTTATAGTTTTGAAAAATTGTATGTGCACAATTAATAAATTCAGCAAATCAGGTTATAAGTAAGGCACCCCAAATTTTTATTTAAAGAGATATTATATCCAGATTGCATGGTTTAAAAAAGTAATTTTGTAAAATTAAAATCCGGTAAAAATGTTTTATATTATTTTTTTATAGTTTTAAAGAATTGTATAGTACTAGGGTGGTCCTTATTTTTTTCTGCTGCTCCCAGGGGCTAAAAAGTTCTTTATGACCTACTACTAAGTTTGTACCCTTAGTAGTAGGTAATAAAGAAAAAAATATTAGTTTGCCAGCAATTTAATTAGAAGAGTGTTAACTGATAATTCGGAATGGCAGATTGAATTAATTTTTTTGATAAATCGCATCGAACTATATATGTATGTATAGAAAATCATTTATCAATTTTGGAAAAATATATCGAATTATAGAATTTTTTGTGGTAGTGGTAAAATTGACTACTTTAAGCACTTTAGTAGAATAGCTTTTTTATTTGTGGCTTCATTGTTGATAACAGATTTTATAGGCATGTTGGAAATTTTGGATTCCAATAAATATTGTTTATAAAAATGTTTAATTTTTAAATTTATTTAACACGCCAAAATAATATAATTTATCTTTAAGCGTTCTATAATTTAAACTTTATTATTGTCAACACTGACTATTAAAGTGATTGATTATCGCCTAGGCTGTTAATAGTTATTTACGATATAAGTGGGATAAGAGCTTTATTAACGTACGCATGCGAAATTTGCAAAAGTACGTTAATAAAGCGTTATCACACGTATATTGTACAAATTTTTATCTACGCCTCTAAATGAAAAAATAAACGGTAATTATTTTTGTCTAAGACTTAATTTAGGGTTATTTTGACATTTTGACTTTTTTATTTGATTGGTTAAAAACAGAGAAAAACGCGTGCGTTAATGAACTTCTTATCTCACTCAAAATGAGTGGGATAAGAAATTCTTATCTCACTGGCGTATACGCCCTATAGATAAAATAATTTAGACCATCGGGTTTTTTACCAACTAGTTTGTAAAAAACCGCTTAAACCAATTAATCGACTACTGTCAAATCTATCTATGCATTTTTGTGAGAAGATATAAATTATTTTATATAATAATATGATTATTATATTTTATAAAATGATTCGAAATTATCTCACAAAAATGTATTTTAAACAGTAAAACGGTTTTTATGAAATGATTTGTCAAAATTTTAACTTTTGGACTTTTACTGTTCTTAATCTCACCCATTTAATTGTATGTTTAAAGTGTCGTTCAACAAATAAAACTTTGCCTTGAAGATTGCTCACTAGGGCGGAGCGATAAAAAACTTTTTTGAATTTTTTTATTTTAGGTTATATTTAACTAAACAAAAAATTGGCATTGTGCGATGACACCTTGAGGTTCTTTTTTGAATGTAAAACTTAAAGACTTTAATAAAAAACACAAATTTTTAAACTTTTTAAAATTAACGTTTTTTTCAATTTCGTTTATCCCATATTTAAGTTTTCATTTCAGTTTTGGGTAAGGAAAACTTCAGGTTTCTTGTTTAATTTAAAATTTTAATGAAAAACAAATATTTTAAATTATGTTTAAACTCTAAAACCAAATTTAGATTAAATAAATAACTAAAATATGACTAATACCGCAAGTTTTTCTCGTGTCGAAACAAGTCGTAACTGCTTATTTTGGTGTGGGGGGGAAGGTACGTGTGGGAGGCTTTAGTGCTTTACCGAATTAGTTTGATGTGTTATTAATACGATTTACTTTTATTTGTTTTAAAAAATTAATAATGCCTATAACCCTAGTAAAATATTAGGAACACCAAGGGAACTTTGTGGCAACGTCCTTCCAACGGATTCCGATGTTATAAAGGCGTATATGTGGTATCGTAAAATTTTTAAGGTTTTGGACATTTGTAAAAAAAGTTATTGTTTATATTAAATCTGTTTGGCAAAAAGCTTCCCTTCCTATTATTTCAGACCAAAGAATAATTCAGAAAAAAAGACTACAATGAAAAGTATAAGGTGATTAAGAAAAATAAACTGCTTGAAAAAATTAAAATATTTAAAGAAGATAGTTTAAAACTATTTGATATTTCTCCGTGCAAATGTGTCACTTTTAATTTAAAATCAAAGTTCATATAATGAACGAGAATTTTTAAAAGACCAGAGGGGTGAAAGAAAGATGATGATCGGAAATATCGATATTAAAACTACCAAGAAAATGGCTAAGTTTTTTGAAAGAAAGGAGTTGGAGAAAAAGAGATTTGAATAAAAAATTAGACACAAAATCAGAACATATTGTTCAAAATAAAAGTATAGAAAAATAGGACCAAATGGATGCTATCGATATTACCGAGTCTGATGTCACAAGCATCAGCGTCTTCTAGAGTGCCTTCCAAAAAAAGACTATCTAATACGGACTTATCTAATACGGCTGAAGCATGTGAAAGTGGACTCTCCGATAGAAATGCTTCTCTCCTGGTAAACGCCGTACTTAAAGATTTTAATTTAGTAAGTGACGAGGAGCCTTCTTTAATTATCGAGAGAAGTAAAATAAGAAGAGAAAGGAAACGACTAAGGGAAAATTTGGTTAATATGAAAATTAGTCAACAAAAAGAAGATTCTGAAATCTTCTTTTTACAGAAGAATAGTATATTCTGTAACAAGTTTGGAATACGGCATATTAAAAACGTGTTTCAGACTATACTTTTTCTGCGTTTCCAAAAAGTAATATAGCAAAATAATTTAATTGGGAGAAAGTGAGGTTGGATCGGTCTAAAATTTGTTAGGTATTAATCAAAGAGATGTCGCCACCAGTGTTCATTTCGTCATCCGATGATAGAATAATTCATTCTGTAATACTTTAAGGAATATATGTCATTCCACATAAAAAAGTGTTAATAGATCATATTCCGTAATAGAAGTAGAATAAAGACAAGACACTCGCAGTTGAAGAAATTTGATCTTCTTATCACAGTAAGCAAATTATTGAGGAACACATATTTCTTATTGCATAACCAGGTTCTACGTACTTAGGTCATGTAAACCCTACTGCTGGAAGTGCCAGTAGTATTAAGACAAGCCTATTTAACTTCATTCAAGATTATTTGGGTGAAAATTTAAACAAAATTGCAGCAGTGGGTTGTCACGGCACGGTAGTAAATACAGGCTTCAAAAATGGTGTAGACCCAGTATCAAAAGTATTTGTTGTAAATTGGGAACTTTAAAAAAGAGAATTTGTTATAAGAAATGATGCTTTATTAAACAATTTTCTAAATAAAACATAATTAACACATACCTACATACATGAACACAAAAATAACATACACAAAATTAAATATCACACCATTCTGAAATCATCAGATTATATAGAAATTTGGTACAATATAACTATCAGTACTACTAAAACACTTACTGATGTACTTTAACCCACTTCACTGTATCGTCTAATTTTAATTTGAAACCAGTGTACTGAGCTTAAGTACGTTTCCTTGAAAACTAATCCATGAAAACATTTTCCGTATGCGAATTTTGTTGACTGAATTTTGGTGCAACAGGAACGTTGTTCAATAAACACAACTTAATAAAATTATATGTATTTATTTTAATACAGAGATGATACTCGGTTAAATGCTAATGAATAACTGATTGGAAATAACAAGAGCAGACTGCCACTCTTACAGAGAAAACTGAGTAGTCAGCCCTTTTTAAATATATGACGCAGTTCTCCGTTTCTTGTGTGGTCTTTGAAAGCACCAAGAAATACGTATACGTCGCATTTCCTCTTGGTAACATTTTGTTTATAGTATCTAAATATCGTAAATATTGTTTTATAAAACACATTAAATTGACAGTGCACATGAAAATAAAAACGTATCATTATATAATAAAAATAAGTAAAGGTAAAAATAACGCCGAATTGAACGTGTTCGTTCAACCAGTAATGGCATTATAAACACTCCTGTCACCGTTAAATATTATAAACACCCGTTGACGCTGACACAACTTGTTGATGTGTGTTGTGCTGGGAAATGTTTTGATTGGCTGCCTGAAATCACGTGTTCTTTTTCAACGGAATAATTTGTTAAACATTAACAAAATAATCTTTAACCTTTGAAATTAACAAAATGCTTTTAAAATTGCATATTACCTTTACAAAACTTTCGGTTAATTATTTTCCTTTGTTAAAATAATTTCAAACCCAAGTTGTATACAAAAAATTTTGTAAAAATTTTACAAAATAAAATTAACAAACTACAAACTCATGTTAACAAATCTTATTTTTATAACAGTGTACATAATAAAATCATAAAAATCAACAAAAAAAATTATAAGGTAAAGAAGTAAGCAGCAAACTTTGTGTTATAGCGGAGTTGGAAATAAAATTCGAGCAGATATATTTATACGTTTATAGCGGGGTTTGAATTAAACTATATACATCATTCGAATGGCAGGAAAAAGTGCTATTGAAAACCACAGAAAAGTGAAAATCACTAAAAATGTAAGATAGCGGGTTTTGATTCTAGATGACTCATGTATGTATTCAAATATGTTAAATATGTCAAAAAGTTCTAAATTACACTTTTTAAAGGTCACCCCAGTTCCATGACCTTGATCGCGTGGTAGGGATGGAGTGCGTTGTCTTTAGGTATGCGGTCAACAGTGCTGCGCACAAGTTGTCCAGCGATAGTTCCCGGATCAGCTGCATCCTGTAAAACGTTGCCATTAGGGTGGTCCAAAAAAGTGAAGTTGATTTTACAGATTGTCTCACCCCCCAATTTTTTTACCTCCAACATCAATAAAAAATTCCCAAAATTTTAGGCCCCTAGGTGTATTAGAAGGGAGTGCTCATTAGCTAAGAGATTTCAGTTTTTTTTAATTTATTCAAAAAAACCATTACGCCATCTTTTCACTGCTTAGATAAAATGTTATGCCCTATATATTAATGTTACAATTACCAAAGAATATTATTTACCTAAACATATATTTCTTACACACTAGTTCAATTAGCTAATCCCGCACCTTTCCCTAAGAAACTAAAAACTACACTTTACAGTTTAAATGTCATAAGTGCTTTGGATAGGGAAAATGTCTCAGACCGTGAAGTTCTAAGGCTTATAGTACAGATTGCGATAGCACTGGGAAAAGATCCGCATGAAATGCCGTCTCGCAGCACTATTTGCCGGAGACGAAAACATGAAAGGAAGAAAAGATATGAAAGAAAGTTTTTCTTGTCAAGGTTTAGTTTTTGTTCATTGGGATGGTAAAATTCTTCCTGATTACCACTGCTTAACTAAGGTAGAACGTTTACCAGTAGTAGTTTCAGCAGATGGAATAGAAAAGTTATTAGGAGTACAGCAAATTAAGTCGGAAACGTACTTCGAGAATGGAATCTGGTATATAAAGTATAAGCAATGTGTTTTGACACAACATTTGTAAATACTGGAATGAAGAATGGATGCTGCGTTTTGCTTGAGAAAAAATTGGGAGATATTTACTTTGGTTAGTCTGCAGTCATCATGTTTTGGTAATAATTCTTAGTAAGGTTTTCAAGTTGTGCTGCTTTCCGGATATTCCAATTTTTAATCGATTTAAAATAATTTTGGTACCTATTGATCGTATCTGCTTCAAGTCCTCAGACCTAGAATCGTCGAAGAATTTTGAATTTTACAAAAACTCCACAATCCCCTTGTTGCTAGCTGCATTGAAACAAAAGTCTCAACGTTATGACGACTACTTGGAACTGATAGAGTTGGCTTTGGTCGTTTTGGTGAAATCTGGATTAAGGCACCGTGTGCCACTAAAGCTACTATGTCCGACCTAACTTTTTGGAAAGATTTAGAATGCTATGAGGAGATTGGGAAAAGCGAGGTTGCTAGAGATACTCTGAAACATCATCTTTGGTACTTATCCAATGAACTCGTAATAATATTAATACCAACAATAAAATTAATAATAATCATAATATTAATATGGCCTTTGTCTACGCAATAAATTATTTCTTACTTATATTTTTTCAAGGTCGACTGTGTGTTGTATACTTCGACTTGTAAATGATATAGCAGAAAGATGGGTAAAACTATTTAAAGAGCATAATCAATTATAAAAAATGAGGATGAAAAGCAAGACTTTGTTACAAATCGTAGAAGCGAATCGGAAATCTGTTCCGACAGAAACCACAAAAAAAAGCTGTAATTTATGCTACTAAGAGTTCTGGACCATGATTTTCATGTGGATATATTGTCTTCAGATTCATTCTATCATAGCTGTGAGCACTCTCTTCTAATTAAGCTAGAGGGTTAAAATTTTCTAAAATAACTTTTTTTACTTTATATAAAAAAATTAGAGGGTGAGAATAAGTCTATTTACAACTTCACTTTTTTCATTCGTTTCTGGACCACCCTAGTTGCCATTCATATTAAAATCGTGAACCGCGCGGAGAATTGAAGCATAGTTCAAAAACCGATCACGCACACCTTCAAATTGTAGTCGATACTGGCGTGCAGCTTCCGCAGCATTGTAAGCATATTCCTGAGAAATACGGACCATGTCTGTACGTTTAGCAACGGTATAAGTGCGAGGCATTTAAAATTTTTTTTTTTAACAAAAATGTCATTATTACAAATTTATTCAAATATCTCTAATTAAATAATAATGTTAAAATTAATTATTTTTAATATTTGAAAAAAAGTAAAGTAGGTATATAAAATTAATTATTATTATTATCACAATCCACACAACAAGGCCTGTTCTATCTCGTACTAAAAATACTAAAAATCACTGCAACACAGCACAAACCCAAAGCACAAGAATTGTAAACAACAAAAATGAACGCTGTTAAACTCTGTGCAGTGTTGCAAAAAGAGATGTTTTTTTCCTAAATTCCAAATCCCCACTCACAGGGCAGTTGAGCTTGATAGTCCTAATACTCCTACCTAATAACAGTTAGGTAATCCCTCGGGACATTTTTGAGATTTTATGGATATCTTGGCTAACCACGATTGTACGAAAATTCACGTTATTCTTCATTTTAGTCCAAAAAATCGGCAATAGTTGATTTTTTTACTCTTATGTCTAATTTTGGGAATACAATATTGTGCACATAGCATTATACTACAGGGTGTTAAAAAAAGAGATGTTTTTTTTCCAAAATTCGCAATTTTCGAAAAATTGCTATATAATCGTAGTCAGGGCCGGCTCCAGGGTACGTGCAGCCGTGCCCCAGCACGGGGCGGCAAAAATTAAAGGGCGGCAAAAATTCAAGAGGTGCACAAATCGAATAGCGGCAAAATTCGAAGGGCGTCAAAAATCGAAAGGCGGCAAAAAGTTATCGTACTATTATTTCCCATTTTTAAATAAAAAAGCGGCTTTCTTTATAATAGAGCCGACAAAGGATCAATGGCACGCGCCCCAATGTGCGGTTTCTTTTGATTTATCAGGATTTCGCTTTGTTTTTAGGCAAACTTATAAATTATTTTAGTCGTTATTTGACTTCTTTGTACAATTGTACACTACCTATTTGAAATTTAATAATTTGAAAGAAATAGACATTTTCGAGGACATTTTGTTCCCTGTGGTTGTGGTATTTACATTGTGCTGGGCTTTTTGTGTGTGTTTTAAGGTAGGTATTTATGCACATTTTATACAAAATTAATATAATATCACAGCATGCACCCTTTTAATAAAAAATAATAATTAACAAATAAATAATTCTCATAAATAATGCTACAACTGGATAACTAGAAAATTTACGAATTCAGTTCTACTAAATACTTACATAGGTACCAATTTTAGAATACTTTTATTTATAAATGTGTTTTTCCAGATATCTAATTGTAGTATCAAGGCAGGGGCGTGCTGGCTATATCAGACCGGCCCGGGAAATTCAGAAAAATCGGCCAACTACACACGAAAAATGGGGGGTGAACAAAACCAAGTTAAAAAATTTCAAGCATTTATTAATAATTAATAACATAAGGTATAAATTAAATTCTTGAAGAAAAAAAAAACAGGCAACAAACACAACCAGACAATATTTTACACATTGCTAAAACATAAAGCATTGCACTTAAAATAAAAACTAATACAAATTATCATCGCTCAGGAAACTTATAAACAATATACAATCTCGAAAAAAGAAACAAAGCTGGCAGGCTGGCATGCATGGTATGTGTAAAATAATTATGATATTTATACATAACTCAACTACAAAAGTTTTTAATTGACCACGTGCTGCGGCATGCTGCCTACATAGCCCTCCGGCACACCGGCCCACTTAGCCCTCCGGACCACCGGCCCACCGAGATTTCTCCCGGTTTCCCGGCGGCCCAGCACGCCCCTGTATCAAGGGGACGATATTACACGGTTTAAAATATCTGTGGTGTAAAGGGTAATCTAAAAATGGTGTCTAAATCCAACACAAAGTGGTGTTAATATAAACACCATGAATTATGTTTAAAAAAACGGTGTTTATCTAAAAATATTTTATCCTTTCAAACTACTGAGAAGTACACTTTACACCTAGTATGATTTAATTTGACCAAGAACACATAATATTTAACACTGAAAAGGAGTTCAATTTACACTATTTTAGTATTTGAAATTACACTGGACCAACGAACCATATTTAACACCATTTTGGTTTGTATCGATATAGACCATGTATGGTGTTAATTTGGTGTTAAAATGGTCAGGAAAATTTTGAACAGTGTATCTAATTGTAGCATCAAGGGGACGATATTATTTAGGTATACTATAGTTATAGGTAGTTTTTTTAGAAATTATACCTTATTAATGGGCACTAAAAAGTAGGTAACTATGAGGGGCGGCAAACAGTTTTTGCACGGGGTACCGCAATGTCTGGAGCCGGGCCTGATCGTAGTTAGCCAAGATATCCACAAAATCTCGAAAACGTCCAGAGGGATTACCCAACTGTTATTAGGCCGATTTTTCTGAATTTCCCGGGCCGGTCTGATATAGCCAGCACGCCCCTGCCTTGATACTACAATTAGATATCTGGAAAAACACATTTATAAATAAAAGTATTCTAAAATTGGTACCTATGTAAGTATTTAGTAGAACTGAATTCGTAAATTTTCTAGTTATCCAGTTGTAGCATTATTTATGAGAATTATTTATTTGTTAATTATTATTTTTTATTAAAAGGGTGCATGCTGTGATATTATATTAATTTTGTATAAAATGTGCATAAATACCTACCTTAAAACACACACAAAAAGCCCAGCACAATGTAAATACCACAACCACAGGGAACAAAATGTCCTCGAAAATGTCTATTTCTTTCAAATTATTAAATTTCAAATAGGTAGTGTACAATTGTACAAAGAAGTCAAATAACGACTAAAATAATTTATAAGTTTGCCTAAAAACAAAGCGAAATCCTGATAAATCAAAAGAAACCGCACATTGGGGCGCGTGCCATTGATCCTTTGTCGGCTCTATTATAAAGAAAGCCGCTTTTTTATTTAAAAATGGGAAATAATAGTACGATAACTTTTTGCCGCCTTTCGATTTTTGACGCCCTTCGAATTTTGCCGCTATTCGATTTGTGCACCTCTTGAATTTTTGCCGCCCTTTAATTTTTGCCGCCCTTTAATTTTTGCCGCCCCGTGCTGGGGCACGGCTGCACGTACCCTGGAGCCGGCCCTGACTAGGTACGATTATATAGCAATTTTTCGAAAATTGCGAATTTTGGAAAAAAAACATCTCTTTTTTTAACACCCTGTAGTATAATGCTATGTGCACAATATTGTATTCCCAAAATTAGACATAAGAGTAAAAAAATCAACTATTGCCGATTTTTTGGACTAAAATGAAGAATAACGTGAATTTTCGTACAATCGTGGTTAGCCAAGATATCCATAAAATCTCAAAAATGTCCCGAGGGATTACCTAACTGTTATTAGGTAGGAGTATTAGGACTATCAAGCTCAACTGCCCTGTGAGTGGGGATTTGGAATTTAGGAAAAAAACATCTCTTTTTGCAACACTGCACAGAGTTTAACAGCGGCCATTTTTGTTGTTTACAATTCTTGTGCTTTGGGTTTGTGCTGTGTTGCAGTGATTTTTAGTATTTTTAGTACGAGATAGAACAGGCCCAGTGGCGTAGCGACAGTACCGCGAACGCCCGCCAAGCGGGGGGCCCTAACCTCGTAGGGGGCCCGGCCGATACTTGCCCCAAAACATTAAAATACTTATTTCCATCTTACTTATACTAAAAATTGAATAATAATGAATGATTAATTAAAAATATCATAATTTTCGCGGGGGGGCCCGAAATTTGTCGCTACGCCACTGAACAGGCCTTGTTGTGTGGATTGTGATAATAATAATAATTAATTTTATATACCTACTTTACTTTTTTTCAAATATTAAAAATAATTAATTTTAACATTATTATTTAATTAGAGATATTTGAATAAATTTGTAATAATGACATTTTTGTTAAAAAAAAAAAATTTAAATGCCTCGCACTTATACCGTTGCTAAACGTACAGACATGGTCCGTATTTCTCAGGAATATGCTTACAATGCTGCGGAAGCTGCACGCCAGTATCGACTACAATTTGAAGGTGTGCGTGATCGGTTTTTGAACTATGCTTCAATTCTCCGCGCGGTTCACGATTTTAATATGAATGGCAACGTTTTACAGGATGCAGCTGATCCGGGAACTATCGCTGGACAACTTGTGCGCAGTACTGTGACATCTATAACTTGAAGATTACGAGATGAGAAGAGTTTTACAATCGTATTCTGAATATGCACCGTGAAGACCCTAACTTTCTGAGGCATGTATTGTGGACTGACGAATTACCCTTCACTCGTGAGGGATGTTTTAATCCCCATAATGTGCATCAGTACGCGAATGAAAACACACATTTTGAAAGGTGCAAAGTTTCCAGCACAGGTGGGAAATTAATATGTGCGGCGGTATTATCGGAGACACCGTTCTTTTATATCAGTTACCAAAAACGCAAATTAAAAAAATGATCAATTTATCTTTTCATGAGTTGAACATACAATTTTTTGATTATTTATTAGGGAAACTCGTACTTGGCTTCACCAGGGCCGGGCCTAAGGGGGGTGTAGGGGGGGGAGTCACCCCCCCCCAAAGTCTTGGCAGTTGGTTCCAAATCCAAACACGGTTGGCAAAATCTTTAGTATTTGGGTCGGTTGGTTGGGTACCAACACAATAAATAAAATTAAATATAATTTTTAAACTATACCTACATATTACAAAATTATAATTTTTAATCTATTTAATAACCTCCTATAATCGTTACCGTCAAGAAAATTGTATTGGTCAACCCTATTTTTATTAAAGGACATTATATTCGGTCGGCACCGCCTCGCGGCTTTGTCTTTGGCTTTGGCGGCGTTTGACTCTTTTTACGCACCGCAATTTTCGGCGTCTTATTTTTCTAGATTATTATTTAGTTAAAGCTTATCTATAGATAAGCTTATAAGCTAAGTAAAACTAGTGTCAATAAATAGGAATTGTTTTTTTTTAATGTGGAAAAGAAAGCTAGACCGGGCCGAGTTCTAGTAAAATGCTCATTATGTTGATCTGTGTTTAACAAGGACTAGAAAAAAATGCATGAAAAAAATATTCACGGTGGAAATTTGGTTAAAATTAAAATTGTTGCTGTTCCGGATAATCCATTTACATTGGCAGCAAGTCAAAAAAATAGAGAACGAGAATCAATTCCATCGACTTCGAAAGAGCATGCTTATGGTAGGTAAAGACATTCTTTATCTACACTTTACAGCACTTTACATACATGATAAAACTACTGAATTTTTTTACTATTACTAGGTACTAAAGTATCGATAAAAAAATAAGTTGTTTTTTTTTATCATCTCCACCCCCCCAAAAAAGTGTGCCTCGGTACTGCCCTGGGCTTCACTGTATCTGTGCTCAGTGTGGTTCTGCTCTCAGTTTTAATAATACTTAACATACCAAAACTCCTCTCCATAAACACATTGAAAAATGGCAAAACTAATAAAAAATTAATAACAATTTCTGAATTTACATAAATAGGCAAACCAGCGGCATTGCGAAACTCCAGGACGTGTTTTCAGTATTTCTCTGCTGGTTTTGTGGAGTCTATTCCCATTTTCTTAAAATCCATCTTTTTTAAAATTGAAACTTTTTTAAGAGTCTTTATTTGAGATATCATCTTATGGGATTTTTTTTTTGTATAATCAATACAACCCAAAAATCTCCATTTACAACGACATCTGTTTCGTTCAGTGAATCACATAGGTACTTCCACTTCCTACTTTGGAAGTATGTAAACATTGAAAATAAAGTGTTTTGAAATTTTCGATTCTTTTCTCTATCCGCTCCTTTTCTCCTGTCCTTGACTTTTGAGACACCCTGTATAATATATTCAGGGCCGGATTTAGGCATGGGCCACATGGGCCCGGGCCCAGGGCGGCAAACTTTTAGGGGCGGCAAATTTTGAAGGCCAGTTAAAATTTTGCTAAAAAATCAAGAGTGTTTTATGCAGAATTTTTGTTTTCACTCAGATTTATACACTAATTAAAACTATAAAAAGTTGGAAGAGAAGTTTTTTAATACATTATAACTGCCGCCCTTCTACGCAGTGACGCACTACGCAGAATAATAGTGTAGTGCGTCACTGCGTAGAAGGGCGGCAGTCGATGTAGACGAGGCGAGTGGGGCACGACTCTAGCTTATTCGCTGAGTCATTCGTTATTCGGGGTAATGATGCGTTGGGCCCATGGGCGGCAAATTCGTAAATCCGGCCCTGAATATATTATATAATATAAAAAATTAGGTAAATGTTAATTTTAAATTAATTATATTTATTTTACCCGTTTATACATAAAACTCGCTATTTTTGGGTTCTCAAAATATAGTACTTTTTAAGTAAACTAAATTTAGTATTTGAAAATAAACTCTTGCCCTGACTCATAGGGCATCGCCCCAAATTTTATTTTTCGAGTTACGTTATTGGGTATTTTGGTTCCATTTTCCCGTTTTCATATAATTTTACACAAAAAGGTTTTTCTGTTTGAAAGGTCTAAATCCAACCGTTTTTGGAAAAAAAAGGCTTTAAAATTTTTTTTGTGTGCGTTGTAAAGTTAAGTGCCATCTTCAAGGGGGAATTTTTGACCCCATGTTCTGTTGTGCCTACTTCAGTTCAGTCTGTAAGAGAGTGTACACGCGATTTAAGGTACCCCATAGGAAAAAATTCCGAGTTATCAAATGAGGTGATCTTAGTGGCCACTAAATAAATTAATACTCGTCATGCGAATTTAAGAAATGCAATAACCATGGTTATTCCATTTCTTACTGCAGTAAAAATTTAGGTTTGATAATATATCCATTTGCATTTTACAAAAAATACACTGTTAACCTAGTTAACTGCTAGCTGTTAACTGTTTGGCCAGCCAAGGTTAACAGTGTATTTTTTGTAAAATGCAAATGGATATATTATCAAACCTAAATTTTTACTGCAGTAAGAAATAGAATAACCATGGTTATTGCATTTCTTAAATTCGCATGACGATTATTAATTTATTTTCAACAAAATTATTATAAAAAAGAAATCAGAACATACATCAACATTGAGAGCAAATACTGTCCATTCAGGCTAAGTTGAGCGGTCTAAGGAATGTCACCCCATCCATCATCACTATGTTCTTTAGGGAGGTATTAAGAAACTTTAACTGTAAAGTATTCATGCTGCAGCACCTTGAATTTTCTAAATTGAATTCCTATTTGTACAAAAATTCAAAGACTATGAATGTAAAAACGTATATGTAAGATAGAATGAATAATAATTATCAGCACGAGATTTGAACATACATTAACATTGACTGCAAATACTTCTAAGAGGTATTGTATTGTATTATAAACTTAACCTGTTAAGAAGTATTTACTAAATACTATTTATCACCTTAAATTACCTATATCAGACTTCTATTCACCACAAAATATATTCAATGAATATGAAGGTAAAAACGTCCACAAAGTATAAGAGCACAAAAGTATTCGGACACACAAGCTGCGAATATCAATGGTCAAATCTTGAATAGAACCATATTCAGGTCCATAAAACTTGCCTGCCTATGCCCCTGTTGGTAGCAAAAATTGTTAAAAACAATTTATATTTATACAACTTAAGTAAATACCTACATAATATGTAACATGTTTTTTTATATTATTTTTTCTTTGAATAGGTAACTTTTTTTAAGACCACAATATAAGTCTTGTTGGAATAAGAAAATTAAAATAAAAACGTTTATTTAGCAGAATAGGTACCGAATAGGTACCTAATAGGTAGGTAGGTAACTAGTTACTAATACAAGATTACTTACATTTTCCGGAGTATTATCGGAATAGATAAGATATCGACTAGTTAAAGACAACCACCGTTTCTTGTAGTTCACTGAAGTATAGGGTTTTTTATTCTGTGATCTTTTAACCATAAAACCTTGTTTAATTATATCAGTTTGAACCGAGTGCATTTCAGTAATCCACGATAGCCCCACTGAAAAAAACAATACACTCACGCCTATTTAAGGTTATGTTAAATTGTCAATATTAATAACAATAGTCTGTGAATCCCAAGGTCATTCTTATCACCACAACACTTTGCTTAATCGAACGAGGATGGGTCAACTTGAGATTTTCAAGTTGTTATCTATGAACGAAACAATCACAGAACATAATAGACGGTCTATTATAGACCACGCGTGAGACGAGTTGTTTTTTGTTTTTGTTTCATTCAGGTTAAAGAAAGGCATTCGACTATTCGTATTTGGAAGCACTAAATTCCAAGAAACGCTTTAATAGCTTCTTGGTACTTATAACCCTTTTAACATAATGCACTGACAGATAATGTATGCAACACATGTTTTTATAAAGTTCTTTAAACCGATTAAACATTTTTTAATCTTTGATAACTTTTTATAAGCTTATAGGTATTGAAATACAAAATTTTTTAAATTAGGCCATGTACTACACTAGGTACTACACCTTATATTCAGGAACAGGTAAAATCAATTGATTAGGATCAAAACATTTCAAATAACAAATGAAACATTCGTGCAAAACATTTGAATTTGGCAGAAGCAATTTTTGACTTGGCAACTCTGTTTTATAAAGCAACAAGTAAAAAATTTAAGACAATTTCAATTTCTATTGAAAAATATAATATATTATATATAGTATAGTATATTATATATTATAATGAGAATCGTTTAAAAATACAATAATATTTAAAAATAAAAAAATGTGTACTGTCAATTGTCAACTATATAATCGCGCAACGTTGTAAATTATAACCTAAAAAATACATGCGATTTAAAAAGTGTGGATTTATGGTTTAACAAAATAATTTATTTTAAGTTTGTTTATACGGTAAGAATATTACTAGCATGTCTCTTAATGGTTCGACCCCAATGTCTGCTTTTGAAATGTATAAACAAAGGCATGTAGAAAATTTGAACGTAAAGAAAAAAAAACGTAAAACGAAACCCAAAGAAGTTACTGTGACTTCGATAAAGAAGCAAAAACTACCAGAATGCAAAGAATATGTGGAGGAGGAAGAGGAAATTCCACAATTAGTAGAAGTTAAGTCAGAGAAGCATAAAATAACGGAACAAATTAAAACACAATTTATTGTGCCAAGGCCACCTAAAGTAAATCAAGTGAAGAAAATTGATATTAAACAAAAAGCACCAATTAACCAAGATAATAAAGTCATTAGGGAAAGTGATAATGTAAATAAAAAGAGAAAGAAAAAAATTAAACTTAAAGTTAAGGTTAATGGCCATTCAAAAACAAATTCGGAAAGGGATTCTGATAATTCAGTAAGCGAGTGTGCAAAATTATTTAGATGGTTTATAAATCCAATACCACCAGATGTATTTTTTAGTGAATTTTGGGAAAAAGAACCCATTCACATTGAAAGAGATACCCCTAACTATTATTCTCATATTCTTACCACTGAAAGGTTAGATAGAATACTAAGAGACAATCCTTTATATTATACACGTAATGTAGATGTTGTATCATATGAAAATGGCAAAAAGGAAAATTTTAACCAGGAAGGCAGAGCTGTAGCAGCTGCTTTATGGGACTACTACTCCAATGGGTGTAGCATTAGGGTATTGAATCCACAAACTTATGACCAAAAGGTACATGTTTTGATATCCACTTTGCAAGAATATTTTGGGACAATGGTAGGAACAAATATATACTTAACTCCACCAGGAAGTCAAGGTTTTGCTCCTCATTATGATGATATTGAAGCTTTTGTTGTTCAGTTGGAAGGTAGAAAACACTGGAAATTATATAGGCCAAAGTAAGAATCTTCATTATAAATTATGATAGAATGTGACATCTTTGCAATTTTAATTAATTCAATTTCAAGCTTTTTACAAATAGTTTAACTTTGTTTTATTTGATTTTAAATATTTTTATTCATAACAATGTATAATTTAAAAATATAGAAGGTACTTCTAGTTTAGAATGGGGGTTTAGAATTTAGTTGCAAGGTGTAGTACATATTGTTTTAATTTATTATTAAACTTCAATACTTACAATATAATAGTTGTTTATGTCATGAAGCTGAGAATTGAGTCTTTTTGTGCTGGGATCAAAGTTTGAATTGAGCAAAGTACAAAAAGATACTTCTTAGCCAAATCGCATACATTTTTCTTCAAGGCACAGTTTTATTTGTTAAACAATACATAAAACAAACAATTATTAAAAGTATAAAGTAAGGTTTACAGACTGGGATGTAAAAAACATCACCTGATTGGTCTAAATTAATTTTACAGCCTAGGAGATAATTGAATACTTTGTTAGTAAGCGTTGACATTGTCACTTGACAATAATAAAGCTTAAGTAATAGAACGCTTGATGATAACTAAAATTACATAAAATGTTTTAGCTCAAAACAATTCGTCGGAAATTTGTTTTTTTATACCTAAAATAACCCATACATTTAGCGCGGCCTGAGCTACTTATAAATCCTTGAAAAGTTTTGTTCAATATAAAAAATATAATTAAGTACTAATGGTTAGTACACCCATATTTTATCCAGGAGGCTCGGGTTCGTTTCCCGTTATTGGGATACTTTTTTTTCTCAAATACTCCATTTCAAAAAATAGTACATTATAGACCAGGCGGAGGAAGCACATATTATCCCCGAGCGTACCTTTCACAGTAAATTGTGTGCGAGGAAATAAATAAGCTTTTGCCGCCGTGTTTAACTACGGTTTCGCGAAAGGATCGAACGGTCGATTTGCAAGGGTTCAAGAAATCGATTGAAACTGCTTTACCTTATTTCTACATCTAAATGCAGTACTTTAAAAAAAAAATCTCGTCCATTAACAACTTTGTTTTTATTTTTATTTTATTTTTCACTGTGTTTATTTTTTTTAATAATTTTTTTTTTTCAAAACGTATCAATTTGAAATTTGGAAAAAATGTATTTCTTACTAATGACAATTAATCCATGAAAAAATTTTGTTAGATTTTAACGTACGCTGGTGATACTTTGATTTAAAATTTAACAATTTTTAAAGGGTAAATAATCAAAGAAGCAACTTTTTTTTATAAATTTGAGTATAACACGTTAAAATATTGATATTTGACTATTATTTTATATGTTAACTTTTTTATGCAAATGATGTATCTGTGGCCAGGATCAGTTTTGAATTAGCAGTAGCATTATTCATAAATGTTTAGTACATTTTGTCATTTTTATACAAATATTGTTGTACCTATCTTTTATTAATAATTAAGTATAGCATAACACATAAATGACGTTTAATATACAGGGTGTTTCACGTTCGTAGTCCGTTAGAAATTTCTAGGGAATCGCGAAAGACATCGATTTAAAATTTTAATAGCGTAAATTATTCAATTTAGACTTCTTTCCTAAATTATTTTGAACAAAATAATACTTCCTGTTTTACCGGAAATGTTTTTAACATTGTTATTTTAAAGGACACCTCATAAAATTCTGAGTAAAATGGCTCACGTTGGTACATTTGGCGTTTTCAACTTAAAAAATATATAATCTTCCAAACGTTTTTTTTTTAAGTAGTGATAATATTAGCTTTACTTTGCAAGAAAAATTAAAATCGCGTATGTAGCCGTTGTGAAGATATACACTTAAATGTATTTTTTATAAATTAATTTGCAATAGTAAGCTTAGTCTCTGTGTATCACCTCTTGTGTTGAGGTTTTTTGGACATTTTTCTATTTCAATGGCTTCACTGATGGTACATTTGGTTCTGTATTCGATGCTAGCCAAGACCCTTGTTTTTTTAAGTCAATTTTCCAATATAGCCAACTTATTCATGGAAGACATAGTAGTATGAGCAATTGAAACGGCAACACTAAAATCAAAGTTATGGCTACGATACGTAGAAGACACATTTGTCATCTGGACCCACGGAGAAGAGGAACTGAAGAAATTCCTGGACCATCTCAACAGAATTCCAAAATGGTTAAGTTCACAATGGAAACCGAGAAAAAACACCAATTACATTTTCTGGATGTCTTCATAATCAAGAAAAATAATGGCAAACTTGGGCAGAAGCACAGTCACACCACCACCCGTCACAACTGCAGTCAGTCATTAAGACACTTGTCACGAGATCCGAAAGGCTGGCGGATGATGACCACAAGAAACAAGAAGACCTGAAAATCCAAAGGAGGCTACAGCAAAACGTATTCTCCAAAACCATCATCAAAAAGGCTCTTGGACCACGACGCCGGTTAAATACCAAAGAGGCCTAATACAACAAACCAACTTCGTAGACCTTCCTTCCCTACGTGAAAGGGACAACCGAGAGAGTAGGCAAAGTTCTCAAAAAACATAACATTTAGACAACATTTACCGCCCCAAAAAAGATCGGTCAAATACTTCCAAACGCCAAACCAAAAATAGAGTTGGAGGCACAAGGGGTGTACGAAATTCCTTGTAAGAATTGTGACGGAAGCTACGTGGGACAGACCAATAGACGTATCAACGTTAAACTCGAAGAACATCGTAACGCAGTCTTGGCTAGCATCGAACACAGGGCCAAGAAACCTCAACACAAGAGACGATACACAGATACTACCAACTGCATAAAAACCAGCTCTCACAACCACTAAAACGCCACGCAAATTAACGAGATTAATGTTCTGCTTTAGGTTTTCACGGGCGTTATATGTATTGATGGTTTTCCGGGATCTGCTCTGTGTTGTCGGTTTTTGTTTCTTAAAAGAACCGTATATCTGATGACGTTTCGGTACATTCTCATGTACCCTCTTTAGGTCTTATTTACTAGGCTGCTGTTGCGGCTCTGCTGCTTTAGGTTTCCACTGGCGTTATATGTATGAATTCGCAGCAGAGCAGCAACAGCAGCCCAGCACATAAGACCTGAAGATGGTACATAAGATTGTACCGAAACGTCGTCCGACATACGGTTCATTTAAGAACCAAAAACTGACAACACGGAGCAGATCCCGGAAAACCATCAATATTTATATATAGGTATATATATACAGTGTGTCCCGCTTAAGACCTTACCACCCTTGTAAAATTTGCATTTTTCAACCGATTTTCGTAAACTTTTTTTTGTTGGATAGATCTCTGAAAAAGGCTTTAATTACATATGTCACTTGTTTTGACGACTAAACTCATGGCAAACTATGATCTCTTTTTGGGGTCGAAATTTCGAAAAGTACTATTAGGGATTTTTTTAGAGAAAAAGTGACCACGGATTATTGTTCGGGGCCACTTATAACCCCACTATATCAATTTTTACCGTTCTTAAACACAGGGTGTTCCAGATGGACGTTTTTTAATTTTTTGATAAAAACCTCGTAAAATTTGAATTTTTCAACTGATTTTCTTAAACTTTTTTTGTTAAAAAAGGCTTATTCGGAACCACTTAAAACCCCACTACACCAATTTTTATCGCTTTTAGATACAGGGTGTTCCACCTGGACATGTTTTAATTTTTTGATAAAACCCTCGTAAAATTTGCATTTTTCAACGGATTTTCTTTAACTTTTTTTGTTGAAAAAGGCTTATTCGGGACCACATAAAACCCCACTCTACAAATTTTTATCGCTTTAAATGCAAATTTTACGAGGGTTTTATCAAAAAATTAAAACATGTCCAGCTTGAACAACCTGTATCTAAAAGCGATAAAAATTGGTGTAGTGGGGTTTTAAGTGGTCCCGAATAATCCTTTTTCAACAAAAAAAGTTTAAGAAAATCGCAAAATACAAATTTTACGAGGTTTTTATCAAAAAATTAAAAAACATCCATCTGGAACACCCTGTATTTAAGAACGATAAAAATTGGTATAGTGGGGTTATAAGTGGTCCCGAACAATAATCCGTAGTCACTTTTTCTCTGAAAAAATCCCTAATAGTACTTTTCGAAATTTCGACCCCAAAAAGAAATCACAGTTGGCCATGATTTTAGTGGTCAAAACAAGTAACATATGTGATTAAAGCCTTTTTCAGAGATCTATCCAACAAAAAAAAGTTTACGAAGATCGGTTAAAAAATGCAAATTTTACGAGGGTGGTAAGGTCTTAAGCGGGACACAGTGTGTCGACACACTGTATATATTTATATATAGATAGATATATATATATATATACAATGTATATTATACATATATTATACATATATAGCGAATTGCTGTGGTATTTTTCACTAGAACACATGTTAAGCTTACTGTTGCGCATTAATTTATAAAAAAAAATACATTTAAGTGTATATCTCCACAACGGCTACATAAGCGATTTTAATTTTTCTTGCAAAGTAAAGCTAATAATATCACTATTTAAAAAAAAAATGTTTGGAAGATTATATATTTTTTAAGTTGAAAACGCCAAATGTACCAACGTGGGCTATACTATACCATATCTAAAGTCAATATTTTTCGAGTTATTAATTTTTCAATCAAATATTTTAATTAATTTTAAACAATAACAGATTAAGTGGTAACCATGGATACTATCACATTAACCCACATGTAGAATTTCACAGGTTTGTTGATACAAAATAGAGTCATTCCATAAAATTTCACCTAATGACAAAAGCTAGACATCTCAGATTTTACTACAAGTTTTAGGGTTTGAACATAGATTAATAACCACTGCTTGGGATGAACTAAAATCACAATAATATTTTTTTATTTAAACACCCTAAGAAATTAGGCAAGGCCATGTTGACCGGTTTTCATAAAATATTATCAAATCGGTTTCTAAGATATCCTTTTATAACTTTATTATAACTTGTTAATTAATATTTTCAAACTATATAACAATGTTTTAGTTTTATTAGGTATTTTTTTAGGTACCTACTCTTCTAGCTCTCGTTAAAACATTTTAAGAAAACATAGGTTTTTATTTTTACTAAGAAGGAAAAAGTAATAATAATTATTAATATTCTATGATTTTACTAATAAATTCTTTGACAAATATTGGCAGTTCACAGTTTTCATTAATATTTAACCAGTTAAAGACATACAATAATAATATAAAGATTTTTTAGCAAAAATGTTGAAGAAAATAGTTAAAAATTAAACTCAAAATGGAATTTTAAAACAACCATAAATATATTTTCCACCAGTTTAAATTGTTTAAGACAATGTAGCTAACTGCGACGTTTCCTGATTCTTAATAAAAAACGAACCGTAATTTTAAGGTTTACTATCTCCAATAATTAACAAAAAGAAAAAGATGGTGTAATTAGGGACCTCTGGAAAAGAAAGTGATAAACCAAAATTTGGTAAAATCGTTTTCTTAGTTTTCTTAAATAGCCTTGAATTGACCTGAAATTGACCAAATATTATAACTTAAATTTTAAAAGTTAATAAAATTACTTTTACAGTTTAAGTTAATTTATTGGGTAAAGTCGCGACTATGGTATTTTAGACATTTAATTTTTGTAAAATTCCCTTTTTCCCCTCAAAGGCCTTCAACTTTAGCTTTAAATTAAAATAATTCGTCATTTTGTATAATGCCATTAAGACGTGATTTGTTTATTTTTATTTTATCTTAAAGAGCGTCAAAAAATATGTTTATATGGTTTTTTCGAAATTTTTTATCTTTCGGGTTTTAAATAATCGAAAAATAAGAGAAGTGACTTTTTTTTTGTTTATTATGTAAAACCTACAAAATTGCATAAAAGAGGTTAAAATTGTATATTTCTCCATTACTTTAGTTCGTCTATCGACCCTGAAAATTTGAAGCAAATCTCTTGGCCGATTTGGCACGGACTGCCCCATATACTAAAAACTGTAAAAAAATAATATTATTGTGTATTTGCCTTGCTAGGAAGTTACAACGGTTTAAAATGCGACAAATTTTATAGAATATGGCAGTAAATTTATAGTTTATTAATTTTTTATAAATTAATGTTTTGAATTTATAGTACACTCATAAATTGCAACTTATAAACTGAACTGTCAAATTATATTTTATGCTTCCATTGGTAGGTTACCATAGAGAAAAGTCTATGTTGTATACTATGATCAAAATTAGTAAACTTGCAAAAATTTTAAATTTATAAATAAAAGTAATATTAGATCCATCTATAGCGATTTTTTTAAATAAATATGTAAGAATTGTATGTTTACATATAATACATTATCTTATAGACCTAGATAAAAGAATACATACTTTGTAAAACACTTTAGTATTATCCCTGCTTAAAATACCCCATAGAGACCTATACAAAATAATCTATCGGGCACTACCGGATTTAATATGTGCATTTCCATGGTTTTTCCGGAAACGGCCCGATAGAATATTTATAGAAAATCACCATAACTTTTACATTTTCCGTATTGAGACCGAGAGCAAATAACTCATTGAAGGAGATATAGAGATATCCCTATAGAGCAACCATAAAACATTTGACAACATTTTATTAAAACCTATGGGGCCCTATGGGGGGAAAACTAATTTCTACATTTATGTGTATTTTCCCCATTGAAACCAATAGCAAATAAATCAATGGTAGTAAATCCCAACTATGGGTCATATACATACCGATACACCCTATAGAAACACCATACATTCCGATACAAATATCTATCGGTTTGAACAGGGTCTCTATGGGGTATTTTAAGCAGGGATGCCCTTTGAAGGCCTGACTTAAAAATGATGTCTCTCGTAGAAACATAATTTGCACGTAGAATTTTATCAAGTGTTAATTATTAGTACGTTAACGTGATATACTCAAAATTATTCAACAAGGTTGCTTCTTTGACTTTTTAACCCTTAAACAATGGTAAAATTTTAAATTAAATTGTCTCCAGTGCCCCCTGTATGTTAAAATCTAAAAAAAAGGATTTATTGTCCTTAATAAGGTCTACATTTTATCTTAATTTCAAATCGATACGTTTTTAAATAAAAAGCTCGCTCGTACCTAAATTAATGAGTGTATAGAAAAGTTTATAAACGAGGTGCATACTATACTTTTCAACGACAAATACTTATTATTATGATTTTTTATTATGATTTTTACATTTTATAAACACAGATTATAAAGGTTATAAATCGAAATGTATTTCTTGAAAATTGACAGTTTTTAATAATAATAATAATAATAATAATAATGTTTATTAACAGCAAATTGCCACAATATACAATATTATGCAAGTCATAAAAACACTAATAAAAAAACAAGAAGGCAAAACAAATATCACAAAAATAGGTACAAAAATCACATATTAGTGGATAAGCATCAATCTCAATTCCCTTTTAAAAGTCCTAAGTGGTATGTTAAAAAAATTTATGTCCAAGCTATTAGCACTTCTGCACATTCTAGCAAATGGGGAAAAATAGCCATAATTAGTAGAATGTTGCCTTATATGGAATAGCGGAACATGCCTATTCATTCTTAGGGGTATATTAAAATATACTGCTAACAATATCAATACAGTTAATATGATTGTTTAAAATTTTGAATAAATACCTAACATAAATCTATTTCATTTCTTCTTAATTGTAACGATTGTAAATTCATCCTAGACCTAATATCACAATAATGCAAGAATTTATTCTGCACCCGTTCTATACAATGTATATGACAATCACAATAAGGAGACCACACAATAGTATTGTACTCTAAAATTGACCTAACTAAAGAAACAAATACACTTTTAAAACAATTAATATCATGGAAATCTCTCAATTGTCTCTTTACAAACCCCAACATGCGCAACCCTCTGCTGGCCGATAAAGATATGTGATCTCTAAAAGTAAGTTTATTATCAATAGTAATGCCCAAATCCTTTCACAGTGAAAGTAGAGAAAATGAGCACTTTACAGTGGAGTTCGTGCCCGAATTTAAGTTACTGCCGGCGAAATTAAAAGGTCAGTACAATGTTCATATAAACTTTTCAAATATTGGCTTTGAGAAACTATTTAATACTTTTGTTTTTTGTATTGAGATAATAAAATAATTTTCACATTTAGTATTATTTTACAAGAAAGGCACTTTATTTTAACGATTGTATGACATTTGACAACTGTCAACTAGCTTAAAACTAACTTCAACCCGTGACTAAAAACCTGTTGCTAACTTCAGCCCGTGGCCATGAAGCCACAACTTGTCAATGTGTATTTAAAAGGACACTTAGTGTCATGGTAACATCATGTTTCAAACATGTACGATAAAGGTGGGAGTAGAAAAAATACAATTTATTTTGACACTGACACTATGTAATTTTTTGACATTAAAGGATGTCAAGTAGTCTGCTATGATTTTGTCGTTATTAAGACGATGTTTAACCATGGGTGGTACTTACCCTCCGTCGTCAATGGCAACCAGCCTTTCACGTTTAATTCAACTTACCTGCTATAATAGTATATTATTATAAGAAAGAATGCAGGCTATTATTCACGAGGATGAGGTTTGCATCTCGAGTCGTCAGACGAGGGACTCAAATCATCCAAATGAATAATGCGCTTAATCTCGAGTGTAATACTATACTTTATCTACTCCAATAAGTAGATAATTAAATGATTTTAAAAATTAAATAAATAAAATCTGACATCTGTCAAATGGTTAACCTTACTTTTTACCAATTTTAAATGTAATTATAGTCGCCTTCTTCCAATTTAAAACTTGATTGGTTTAAATCAAAGTGAATATTGAAATCGGCCAATCACTGCCTAAAAACGTAAATATTGAGTTTATTATTCACGTTGTTAGGTAGGGAATTTATAATGTTTATCAATATTCATGGAATATAATAATAAATAATATTTATTGTCAAATTAACTTAATACAATGTGGCAATAAAATATGTTCTATTATAAAATGTATCTAATAAAAACTCATTCACTTTCGTGCAGGGCACGTGCTCGGCACAGGCAAGGCACCGACTCGGCAGAATATCTTTGTTATTGATTTTTGCAGGGTTTAATTTACACTATGCGAGCCGCGACAAAATACATATGGAAATACAAAATACATAAGATATTCTGCCGGTGCCTTGCCATTGCTGATCCGGTTCCTTGCACAGATGTTTAGCTGGCACCGCAAAGACAGCACACAAAAAGCTTGATATCGTAACAAATTTGAGAAATGTATCGCTATTTTTTATCAAAGAAAAACATTGATCGCCCAAAATTATTTACAATAACAGCGTGTGGTTTTATTACCAAAACACGTATTTATAACTTTTTCTAATCTTGAAAATTTTTAGGGATATAACGATACCGATATCGATATATATATATCGGTATATCGGCAATTGTTGCCGATTATCGGTATCGTATCGTATCGGCAAAAAAAATGCGCTTTTCACTCTTTTTAGTGCATAAATATAATATAATAAATACTGTAGCGAGTACGGCTCTGGATCTCGGAATGATGACTCATCGCCGATGAGTCATCGCCGGTGACTCAGCGCTCGAGCGATCTGGAGCTGTGTGGAGCTCGCTGGAATATTCGGGAACGTAGGCATTGAATATATAAGGAACGGCGCTACATGGAGCAGTCAGTTAAGTTTTGGTACTCGCGTCGAAATAAATAAATATAAGTGCAAATAAATAGACTCTTGAACAGTAGTGATATATAAATAATTAGTAGTTAAAGGTTTAGTTAGTTTTATAGTGTTTTAAGTGTAGTTAAGTTATTAAATAAATAGTTTAGTTCGTTAATTAACCAGTGCGTGTTTTAATTCACACTACGAACAGTTAAAAACGTTACATCTGGTGTCAGGAGTGCGGTTAGTGTGAAACTTCGCGAAAATGGTTTCGTTAATGGACTTAAGAGTGGCGGACCTTAAGCGGGAGCTAGAAGAAAGGGAATGTGAAACAACTGGAAAAAAGAATGTATTGCAGCAGCGGCTTCGAGAAGCGTTGGAACAGGAAGGTGAAAATCCAGATACGTATTTATTTGAAGGCCCGTGTGATATGCATTTAATGTTGCAAAATTTAAACGATTTAAAACAGAAAGTGCTAGAAAATTCTAAAGAACTGAAAGTCGATTTACAACAAAAGATACTGGAAAATGTCAACGATTTAAAGGATGATTTGCAACAGAAAATGGTAGAAAATTCTAGCGATTTAAAAGTCGATTTACAACAGAAAATGCTGGAAAATTCTAACGAACTGCAGCAGAAAATTCTGAAAAATTCTAAAAATTTAAAGGAATATTGGGAACAGAAGATTCTATATAATGTCAATGAATTAAAAGAGGACGTACGGATGGAATTGAATGACGTAAGGAAGGAATTGATTTCGAGAGAGGAAAAATTGAATGAGAAATTGGAAGATAAAATAAGAGAAATAAATAGTAAACTGACAGCTGTAAATCTACCCATGATGCTGGCGGAACCAGAAACAGTGCCGGAGGGAAGCCGAGTACGGATGAAACCACCTCAGTTCGATGGAAAAACTTCCTGGACCAACTACATCCGTCAGTTCGAGGCAGCAGCAAAAGCAAATGGCTGGCTACCAGAAGAGAAGGCTACAGCATTGACTCTTGCTTTACGCGGAGATGCAACCGACATCTTGCAGACACTTTCTTCCAACGAACAAGAAGATTACGAAGAAACATCTGGAACTTCGATATGGCCAGACACATCTGGAACATGTGTACCATTCCCAACTGAAGAATCGCTGCCAGAAATAAAATGAGACTTTACGTTGCCGAGGAAGCCAGGTGGCGCCGACTACATTTAGAAAAATAAATAGGGCTGAAGAAAAGGATGTTTATATTCGCAGGACTACAATCGTGGATGATAATTGGCAATCCGCTGATGTTCAAGAAGGCCAGGAAAGGGACCCGGATTTGAAGCTCATCATTAATTGGAAGAAAAACGACCACAAACCAACGTGGCAGGAAGTCGCCCAATATTCGCCGAATGTGAAATCGTACTGGGCCCAATGGAATTCCATCATCTTAAGTGACGGGCTTCTAAAGCCCGTTCTGGAGATGCCAGAAGGGGGAAAAGACCGGAATCAAATAATAATCCCCAGAAACAGGATACCAGAAGTGCTGCAGGAAATCCATGATGGAACTTAAAAATAAAAATATAGAATTGGAACAACAAGTAACTAATTTACAAAACAAAATTAGACAAATTGAAAAAAAACAAAAGAAATTTAACATCATTGTTTACGGCCTACCGGGGGAAGAAAAAGAAACTAGACTAAGTGCCAATTTCTTTAAACTTCTAGACGATTGTTTTAGTATTAGCTGTAGCAGTAAAGATATAAGAGATAATAATAATAATGCTTTATTGAACTAAAACCAAGTTCAAAGGCTATTGACCGTAGTCCTTCAGCCGATGAGTTTACAATAAATTTTGATATAAGTATATATATAACATTTAACAGTATAATCATAACATTTATAAAATCAAGGTACTTATTTAACAAAAAAAAAAAATACATCTAGTGTTATGGAGCATTATGGAATTTTATTAATTTCTCCATGGTTCTACTGGATGTTTGTGTGTAGATTTTCGATTTTCTCGTTCTATGCAGTAATTATTAAGTATTTCGAAATTAATGTCTTTTTTGCTGAACTTTTCTGCCAACATGTTAATTCTTTCTTCTATTGGTTAAATTTTTGTTGTTGTATAGAGTAGGATATTTGAGGGGTTAAATAAAGGATTGTTAGGGTGGCGGATTTTTGTGATTGTTCGTAGGGAAGTTGTTTCTGATGTCTTTAGGTTCTGCATAGCTGGTCTTTTGCAATTTAGAAATAGGATAAATCCGTACTCAATGATGGGCCTGCAGATCATTTTGTATATTTTTTTATATATATATATATAGATAAGAGATAAGATAAGAGATATGTATAGAATCGGAAAAAACACTGGCAATCCTCAAAAACCTAGACCAGTTCTAGTAGAGCTCATAAGCTACTCCTTGAAAGTGGAGATCCTAAAGAAGGCAGCTGATAAAATTGAGACTCTCAAAACGAAGCACATCTCATTAACTCCTGACTTTGAGAGTGAAGAATACCAGCAAAGGAAACTTCTTTACAAATACTCGAAAGAAGCTAGGGATAAAGGTCTTTCTGCCAAAATATTAAAAGGAAAAATTATCATCGACAAAAAAGAATATTCTTACGAAGAATTACTTGCAAAAGAAAAAAAAACAAACTCAGCAATAGAGGGACCTAATTTACCGGAAGTTGTAGAGGAACCTAAATTTAATACCACCGGAACTGTGACTCTAAGATCTAGAAACGTTAAAAAATAACTCTACTACTTAATTAAAGTGTATATATAAGTTTATTTGAAATTATAGTTGTTTTGGATTATTTATAGTTTTTAGGTTTTATTTTGTATATTTTGTATATTTTATGAAGAGGTTAAATTTTGCGCATTTAAATGCCAGATCATTGAGTGCACACATATTTCAAGTTAGGAATCTTATTCGTGATAATAAATATGACATCATTGCTGTATCTGAAACGTGGCTAAAAAATTCCATCCTTAATAATGTAATTAATATAGATGGCTACAATCTTTATAGATCTGATAGACAGAGCCGCGGAGGTGGTGTGTTGTTCTATATAACTAACAAATTATGTTGCAACATAATTACGCTTAATGCAAGTGAGGTACAGCAATTATGGTTGGAGGTATATTTAAATAATGTTAAATTTGTCATAGGTGTACTTTATAAACCCCCCAACCAGGACGTTGCTGTTTTCCTTGATACCTTAGAAGAAAATCTAGCAGGTTTGGGTGCTGGTTATGATCAAGTAGTGTGTACCGGTGACTTTAATATTAATTTCTTGCAAATTGACAGCCATACCACTAGGCTTAACAATATATTAGAATGCTTCAATTTAAAACAAATAATTAACCAGCCAACAAGGGTACCCTTCTTGATTACATTATTATTTCTAACAACCTTAATTCCTCTAATATTAAAGTCATCGATATATCCAATATCTCAGATCACAAACTTGTATCTTGCTCTCTAGGTAAAGTTAAACCAAAGTTGGATCCTTTTTTATATACGTTTAGGGACTTTTCTAATCTGGACAGAGACCTTTTGTTGTCTGACTTTGACATTCTGCCATATTGGGATATTCTGTTTTTTCAAAGGTAGCAAGATACATACACCTTAAGATAGGATGGTGCGCATGTTGGGCGGGGCTTAATGACGTCACTTGATGAGTGTTTTTAAATCTTTAACGTGCTTTTTAATTATCTGCTGCTAAAATTCTTGTTTTTGCGATGCTTTTGGATGCTAACTTGTTTTACTTTTTGTTCAACTTGTCGTTTTTGTGTTCGGTAAGGTTCAAATTACTTTTCAGCGTTCAAATTATTGTTATTAAGTTAGGTTAACCAGTCCAAGAAAAACCCTTTAAATAAAAACATTAAATTTAATCGATTCCCGAAAAAGTTTGATTTGTGGAAACAGTGTTTAAATGCCACAAAAATAATAGACAATATTTACGTTAAGACCGCTTCTGTTTCCTATAAACATATTCTGGACAGTGACTATAAGTTTAATTTAAAACACCAACGCTTAAACTACAGCCCTAAATGTTATCAAGGACTGAAAGCATTTATTATCCATATTATAACACTTTCTTCAATATTAAGTTTAATAAAAACGCACTATGTCCAGAAATTTCTCTATTTTCTTTGATAATATTAGTATTATTCGTGTATTCGCACGGCAACTACTCATCAAGTGACGTCATGCGCGGGACGAACCAAAACTCGTACACGGGAGCATCCAGCCCTGAAAGGTAGTGTCTCCCCGACCGTCGGACGGACGTAGAAAAGTGTGTGCTCGACCGTCGGACGGGCGTAGAAATGTGTGTGCTCAACCGTCGCATATTTTAACCTCATTTTCAACTAGAGGCTAAATGTAGCAAAGTATTCCTCAAGGTTATGACGAATAGCTGTCATTTTGGTTATGCAGGTACACTGCATTGTGCCATACCAAACTAACCCAAAACTTAACAACCCAACCCAACCGACCCCGCCCCATTGGGCCCCTCCCGCCCCATTGGGCCCCTCCCGCCCCATTGTCACAATCCAGCCTGCCCTTAGATATATTATACCTCTATTGCTCAATGGGGCGGGAGGGGCTCAATGGGGCGGGGTCGCTTGGGTTGGGTTGTTAAGTTTGGGTTGGTTTGGTATGGCACAATGCAGTGTACCTGCATAACCAAGATGACAGCTATTCGTCATGACCTTGAGGAATACTTTGCTACATTTAGCCTCTATAGTCATTTTCACACGTTTGTACGTCCGTCCGACGTGTCGAGCACAAACATTTCTACGTCCGTCCGACGGTCGAGCACACACTTTTCTACGTCCGTCCGACGGTCGGGGAGACACTACCTTTTTCAAAACATAAATGATAAAGTTAACCTATTTAACTCTTTAACTATTAGTTTGTTCAATATCCATGCTCCAATTAAAACAATTTGTATTAGGAAGAAGAAAGCCCCATGGTTAACTGATACAATTAAACTAATGATAAAAATTCGTAATAAAGCTCTTCTCAAATATAAAAAAATTAAAAGTGAGGCAAGTTATACTTATTACATACAACTCAGGAACGAAGTAAACTCTGCAATTAACCGCGAAAAAAGGGCTTATCTTGATTTTACGATAAATAATAGAAATCACAATAATAACACGTGGAAAAGGCTAAAGGAGCTAAATATGCTTTCTAAAAACAAGCAAAACACTATTCCAGAAGCCTTGGGTAACGTTAATGATTTTAACGATTATTTTATAGAATCTAGTAGGAGCAATCACCCGGTGGATTTTGAATGCATACATAGGTTTTATAATTCAACTCTAGATGGAATAAATAACTTTAGTTTTAAATTGGTTTCTAAAGAAGAAATATTTTCAACACTAACGACAATTAAGTCTAAATCTATAGGTCCTGATAAGATAAGTATTGATTTTTTACTATTATTATGTCCTAAAATTTTAGATTATTTAACGCACATATGTAATTTTTGTTTGGAATATGGTACATTTCCAGATTCCTGGAAAGAGGCTCATATTATCCCTATAGCAAAAGTTACGGATCCTGCAGATCTTAAAGACTTACGCCCAATAAGCATTCTTTCTGTTACATCTAAGATACTTGAAAAAATTGTAAATTCTCAAATACGTGAGCATCTTCAAAATAACCGTAAATCAATCCGGATTTCGGCCAGGTTATAGTTGTACTACAGCCCTATCAAATATTATTGATGATATTGTTAATGCTACTGATTCCAATAAATTATCCCTTATGATTCTTCTTGATTTTAGTAAAGCCTTTGACAAAATTAATCATCTACTTCTACTCTCATTACTACATTATATTGGATTTGATCCAGTATCAAGAAGATTTTTTGATAATTACTTGTCTGGAAGATGTCAAAGTGTTATGATTGATATGAATGGTCAAATTTCTGAGGCGAGAGAAGTCGTTTGCGGTGTACCACAGGGATCGATTTTGGGACCTCTGCTATTTACAATCTATACATCCCAGTTTGAAAAAAAAATTAAACATTGTAGTGCTCACTTTTATGCGGACGATACTCAGCTAGTTTATTCCTTTGGCGAATCTGAGACGGATAGAGCTTGTGCAAATGTAAATACAGATATTATAAATCTCATAACAATTTCTAACAAGTATTGTCTAGACATCAATCCAACTAAATCTAATATTTTGTTATTTGGTAAAATCGGAGCTAAAAACAGAGTCTTACCCCGAATAAATGTAGTGATAGGAAATAGTAAGTGGAGCTGGTCAAATCTTCTAAAAACTTGGGCATTTACATTGACACGGATTTAAATTTTGAAACTCAAGTTAATAGCATTATTAAAAAATCTTTTAGTAATTTAAAGTTACTTTACTCCTATAGACATCTGCTATCCAGGAAAAATAAAACCACATTCTGTGAGGCTCTAGTTTTATCGCATCTCAATTATGGCAATATTCTATACGGTCCTTTTCTTAGACAGCGGGATATCAATAGGCTTCAGCTTATTCAAAATAGCTGTGTTAGACTAGTATTTAGTATTCGCAAATTTGACCCTGTTTCTAGCTATTACAGGGAAATCGGCTGGCTCAACGTAAAAAAAAGAGCTCTACTACATAGTTGCTGCTTTTTTCATAAAGTTATACTTCACAAAACACCACCTTATCTTTATAATAAAATAAGATACAGAAATGATATTCACAATATTAATGTCCGATTTAAAAATATTTTATCAATTCCCAAACACAAATCTGAAGCATACAAATCTTGTTTTTTATACCAATGCTGCTATACCTACAATAAAATTCCGGATTATTTAAAAACTTATAAACCTAATAAATTTAAGTCTGCTGTTAAAACATTAATTCACAATGATCTTATTGTAAATGTATAATTTTTTTCTAATTAATCTAATTTTTCTTAACTACTACGGGAATGTTGTGTTCATGTGTATAATACTAGTTGTTTTATTTTTGGGATATACTTGTTTTTTAGTTAATTTTTATGGTTGAGTGGAAGAGCAGACACTTTAGTCTGAACTCTGCCTTTGACAAACTGTCATCTATTCTTTAGTGTTCATAGAATATTATTTTGTATACCTATGTAATACAGTTTGCCAATAAAAGCATTTATTATTATTATTATTATTATTATTAACTACTGGAGGACATCTTGGGGTGACCAGGACGCTCGGAAGACTTAGGGAACGGTTTTATTGGGTCAACAGTCAACGAGATGTGAAGGAATGGTGCAAGAAGTGCGCAGTTTGCGCGGCAAGCAATGGACCCCAGAAGCGCCCAAAAGCCCCAATGCCACAGTACAATGTGGGCAGCCCATTTAATAGAATTGCAATCGATATGGCGGGTCCATTTCCGGAAACAGAATCTGGAAATAAATACATCATCGTTGTAATGGACTACTTCAGCAAGTGGCGCCTTGCCAAACCAGGAAGCTGCCACAGTGGCCGATGCCCTTATTAAGGAGTGGATTTGTCGTTTTCGTGTCCCAATTCAGACCAAGGCAGGAACTTTGAATCTATATTGTTCCAGAATGTGTGTAAGATTCTTAACATTCGGAAGACGAGGACGACCGCATCACATCTGCAGTCTGATGGAATGGTGGAACGAATGAATCGAACGATAAACAGGTACCTTTCGAAGGTAGTCTCTGATCACCAAAGAGACTGGGACCGCTTCCTCCATCTGTTCCTGTTGGCGTACCGTTCTTCTATCCACGATACAACCGGCCATACACCCGCTAGCATTGTTATGGGACGTGAACTTCGTTTACCTTGTGACCTGAGGTTTGGTTGCCTACCAGGGGAAGATATTGCTGGAGAAGATGACGTTAGTAATTTACGTAGGAAAATGAGTGACATTCACAGCCGAGTTCGTTTAAACATCCATAGTGCCAGTGATAGAATGAAAGAGGCATATGACATCAAGGTGGAAAATGGAAGATTTCAACCTGGAGACCTAGTTTGGTTAAACAACCCTCAGCGCCGTCGTGGTTATTCACCGAAGCTGCAGACTTCTTGGGAGGGACCTTACGAAGTTATGGATCGAATAAATGACATCATCTACAGGATCAGGAAACAACCAAGAGGAAAGCCGAAAGTGATCCATTTCAACCGATTGGCTCCTTACGCTGGAAATAATGCTCAAATAGACGATGCTAGAGTAAGGAGGGTTAATCCGCCGGAAGACGAGTTGCCTTTTGAAGACTTCATGAATTTATATAAACTACTCAAAACGAATTAAGAACCACTTTTTAAAATACATGTATCTTTTTTAACTTTTAAGCAATTCTCGTATATTTTTATAGGCTTGTACTCATATTATGTATAATTTATTTTATGTAAACAAACATTTTTTGTTTTTATAACTTTTTGTAGAAATGCGATTTGTTTAAAAAACAGTGCATTTTAACATTTATTGTAAGTCATTTTAGTCGTTGTTGTGCATTGTGATAAGTTCAATAATTAATTAAAATGAATGTTGATGCTCTAGGAAGGCCTCTTTATCAAAGGAGGCATTTAAATCAGGTTGAAGTAGTGACAGCGGTAACTTTATTTCAAGAAGGACATTCGGTTAGAAGAATTGCCCGAAGACTTCAAACAAGTCATTCGGTAATTTCTAGACTTCTTAACAGACATAGAGAATTTGGTTTTATCACTAGAAGACCTTATCCGGCAAGAGAAAGAGTCACAAACCCACGTGAGGACCGTAATTTGGTAAGGTTAGCCACCCAAAACCGAGCCAGAACAGCAAGAAACATTGCTGATTTACATTTTGACGCCAGCGAAAGGCGAATATCCACTCAGACAGTTAAAAATAGACTTCATGAAGCCCATCTACGTTCCAGAGTCCGAGCTGTTAGGCTCCAGTTAACCCGTGCGCACCGAAGAGCTCGATTAACTTTTTCTCGAAATCATATCAATTGGGATATGGATCAGTGGGGACACATGCTCTTTTCAGATGAGTCTAGATTTCGACTTAGCCACAACGATGCACGTGTACGAGCATGGAGGCGTAGAGGTGAGCGTTATTTAGATTCAACTGTAACAGAAACTGTTCACTTTAGGGGTGGCTCACTTATGGTCTGGGGAGGTATAACTTTAACGGGGCGTACAGGTTTGCATAACTGTAGGGATGGTGTGGTAAATGCTCATAGGTATTTGGAAGATATTGTAGAACCCTATATAGTCCCATTTGCCGCAGAAGAAGGTCCACAGTTTATTCTACAGCATGACAATGAGAGGCCCCACACTGCTCGTATTGACACACAATATCTTGAGGAGAATAATATCGAGGTTTTAGAGTGGCCCGCAAACTCCCCGGATCTAAATCCTATTGAGCATCTCTGGGATGTTCTTCAGAGAAGGATAAGGGATCGTCCGGCACCAGAAAATTTGGAACAGCTTGGAGAAATGCTTCAAGAGGAATGGAACAATATTCCCAGAGAAGTAATCAGAAATTTAGTGGAATCGATGCCTAGACGATGTGAAAAAGTTCGGCTAGCCAGAGGAGGACACACACATTACTAATTTTGTTGAAAATATTATTTATAGTTTATTTAAAAAAAAAACATTTGTGAAAAATTAAAGTTTTATTTTCTAAGCGTTTATTTTTTATTTGATTTATAAAATATATACTCCGTTTAGAACCCTTATGTTTTTCAGAACTAACAGCAGTTACAGAATGTAAAAAAAAGTTTTTGATTAAAAGTTATAAACAAGTTTAAAAGTGGTCCTTAATTCGTTTTGAGTAGTTTACGAGCGGTAAAAAAGCTCGGTATGGTGTCACTCGAGAAGAACAAAAAGATCTGTTCACGGTTTCGGCCGATTACTCCTTGACTCACTGTTGCGAAAGACCTTAGGATGTCCAGGGGAATAGCGGTTGTCTTTAAAAACAAGTTTGGACGGATCGACAAGCTACGAAGGCAGAATCCCAAAGTTGGAGAGGTGCTTGAAATTGTGGATAATGAGCAGATAGGCAACAGAAGTATCTTCTATCTGGTAACGAAGCAGCTCTCCTATCAGAAGCCAAACTACCGTGACGTATGGAATGCCTTAAATAAATTAATTATGAACCTGGCGATACCGAAAATTGCTTGTGGACTTGACGGTTTAGACTGGAGAATAATTAGAAGTATGGTTGAGGTAATCTTCAGATTTAGTGGCCTACACATTCTTGTCTGTTGCCACAACCCTAAAAGAACAACCGGAAGGAAGACCGTAGACTGCTACTTCTATAGGACGTCACAGTGCAAGTTTGGATCTCTATGTAAATATCGCCATGGAGCTGAGGACCATTTTCGGGACGAAAATGTTTTAAGACGGGGGCAATGTAGCGAGTACGGCTCTGGATCTCGGAATGATGACTCATCGCCGGTGACTCAGCGCTCGAGCTGCATGGAGCAGTCAGTTAAGTTTTGGTACTCGCGTCGAAATAAATAAATATAAGTGCTAATAAATAGACTCTTGAACAGTAGTGATATATAAATAATTAGTAGTTAAGGGTTTAGTTAGTTTTATAGTGTTTTAAGTGTAGTTAAGTTATTATATAAATAGTTTAGTTCGTTAATTAACCAGTGCGTGTTTTAATTCACACTACGAACAGTTAAAAACGTTACAATACTTTAATATACAAAATAAAAAAAATATTCTAAAGGTAACATTTTTACTAAAAAAGTAAAACAAATCCTAACACTACTAACAACAAATATACCTTAATTTCTTGATGTTATGATGCAAAAACACCAACATTTCAGCCCTATCTGCATTTAGTGTTTTTCTTTTGGGCTCGTAAATATTACCTAATTAACTAAAAAGTTGTTCACTTGACACACTGCCAGCGGGTGCTGAAAGGTAGACTGAAGCTGCGTTGTACAAACTGGTAATTTTATGTTTTGCTTTTCACCACTCAAAAGAAGATTTATCTTTTAATAAAGTTATAGGTGCCAAATATAATATTATTTCATTTAGATATTACACGATTTTTCGTTTACAGATTTATCTGTCTGCAACTTCTCAAAATGTCTCCAAAAGATACTCATTTTACCTTTGGCGTTACTTTTTTTATTTTCCTCTTCACTACTACCCTGTCCAAAATAATCTGCAAACGTTCTCTTTCTACCAGCGCCCGTGTCCGCTTCCATTCTATTTGAACTCTCCATTTAAATAGAATAATTTTATTTATTATTTATTTTATTTCCTCTAATTAACAGTCAAGTTTAAAACTTCGGGTTTTAAAGCACTACAGAATATAAGGGGCTTCCCCGAAATCCGAAATGTCACTCACTATCAATCACAAACGTTTCCTCGCAACGGAATTATAAAACGGGACTTCCCCGGTTTTTGCTTCGGTCGTGTATAAATAGATGGCGTTATGTTTGCCGATACGATATAATGGTATATCGGTATATCGGCACGTAAATATCGGTATCGGCTGATATATCGGATCGGCAAAAAAAGTGATATCGTTCTATCCCTATTGAAAAACATTTACTTCCCAGGGACTTTCATTGTCATTAAAAGACCATTCAGATTCTTTTGTAAATTTTATTTTGCAGATTGCACTTTTTAACCCCTATATTTGTTATTTTGAATTGAAAGATGCAGTTTAGGAGGTAGGACCAAAGATAACATTGTAGGTAAATTTTTAACTTTTGAAATATCACAGCTAAACGCTCGGACACGTAAACATAATTTTTTGTCGTAGATTCCAAATCCGTGCTCGGTTTAGCTGTATCAGGTCTAAAAAAGTTTTTCCTATTGGAAATCCAATCCGGGGACACACTGTACACTGGTATATTATAATTTGTAAAATAATATAATTCACCTCTTGTGTCAACAGTTTTATGCTTTTTATTTCAGCCTAAAAAAACAATAAAAACAAACCCAAAAACATTTTTCAAAAATGCATACTAACGGAGATATAGTCCTTCAAAATAATTTTTAAACCATTAAACCGATTCTTCTCAAATTTTGTGTAGGTTAAGCTTCCGTCGATAATATAATGAAAATTTTCTACAAAAGGCCCAGTGGCGGAGATTTTGGGTGGGGTTTCCTCTTTTTACCCTCATATTTTCGACGCCACTGGATTTTATTAGAAAATCATCAGATTTATTTTTATCCTTTTTCAATCTAAAAGCAAAACTTTTATGTTTATTTTTTATCAGATCAACGGAGATATTTCAGTTTAAAATTTCAAAAACACTGTGTACACGGAACTTTTGTTATTATTTTAGTAATAAAAAATTATTTTTTTTTTGATCGATTGTATTGGGCCAATAAATTTACCAATGAAATTATGGAATAATCACTTTCAATAGGGTGGTTTTTGGGTTGGTTTGATTTTGTATTATAATACAATTAAATTATTAATTACAGACGTTGATTGTAATCCTCAATCAACGTTACAATAAAACAACCTAAAAATATGACAGGATCAGTAACAACTGCACGATGACTCCTGGACGCTAGTTTATTTTTATAATATTTTATAAACTGATATCGTGGCATAATTGTTACCAAGTTACAGATTTAAAATAAAATATGATAAAATTCCGTGTACTCGGTGTTTTTGAAATTTTAAAGTCTCCGAAACCACTGATCTTATGAAAATTTAACAAACAAGTTTTGCTTCTAAATTGAATAAGAAATCTGATGATTTTCCAATAAAATCCAGTGGTGTCGAAATATGGGAGTAAAAAGTGGAAACACCCACAAAATATCCGCCGCGGGCCTTTTGTAAGAAATTTTACCTATAGGTACACAAAATTTGAGCAGAAGTTATTTAAAAAAAACGTTTTTTTGCCTTTGAAGGGCTATTAGTGTGTTAGTGTGTATTTTTAAAAAATGTTTTTGGGTTTGTTTTTATTGTTTTTTCAGGCTCTATCGATCATTAAAATTTTTCAGATTAATCCTGGACCACCCTGTATATTCAATTATACTCGATAAAAAAAATCAGCATAAAAACATTTCAAATTTCCTAAATTATCTAAGAAAAACCCTTAACCAATTAACTTCAAATTTTGCAAGAATTTGATATTTTTTTAATTTGGAACTGATGTGTGGGTCCCGCCAAATTTAGATTAAAAAAAATGTATAGAGGGTGTTTAAATTTATACAGGTTGTTTCCATTATCTTTGAATTTTGACCTGATACAGCTAAACCAAGTACGGATTTGTAATCTACTACCAAAAATTAAGTTTACGTGTGCGAGCGTTTAGCTGTGATATTTTCACCTCCCTACAGTATAATATGATTAAGACATTTGTATCTTCAATGATTAATAAATTACAACAGCAAAAACCATTTTTTAAGAAAATTAAATAAACTTTAAAGTTTAAACTGATTTAAACGTTTTGCCTATATACAGGGTGTCCCAGAACTCGCGCCACAGAGAAAAAGGGGGCGTGCCGACAGAAATGGAGATGCCAAATTTAAAAATAAAAAATTTCTAGGTAATAGTGTAAGCGAATTAAAGCAAAAAAGTGGCAGCCAATACCGAGAGCTCTTGCCTAGATTAAACGTAGGGGATTTAAAAATTGCTAGGAGACGATAGAACATTGTTGTCTAAAAACTTTTAAAAATCTTTTGGCCGACTGTATTTACTAAGTTGTCAAAAATGACTGATACCTCAGAACGACAATGTTTTAAAGTAAAAAATCAAACAAGTTGTAATTTTTAGGCTTTTTTAGTTAAAATTTTAGAAAAAGTCATAAGTTACAGAAACAAATAAACAAACTTTTAAAAAATTACAAAAACTATAAATTTCCGTAAAAGTAAACAAACAACATTAAGTAAAACTAAATTAAATATTATGAAAATGTGTTAACAACTAAATAAAAAAAATATGCTAATCTGTTTACAATAAGTGCTCAAAGTGTGCACCATTCATTTGTAAACAAATCCGCGCTCTTCTTAAAAGGCTGGATTTTGACTCTATGACCATTTCCGCAAAAGCGTCTTGGATGCGGTTCCTAAGCTGATCCTCTGTTTCGATGGGTACACTATAAATAAAGTTTTTAAGGTGTCCCCAAAGAAAAAAATCCAAGGGATTTAAATCGGGTGAACGAGCAGGCCAATTTTGTGGCCCACCTCGTCCTATCCATCGGCAAGGATACTGCCCGTCCAAGATTCGCCGAACGTCGCGACAAAAATGTGGTGGTGCCCCATCGTGCTGCAACCATTCATTTACTCGATATACCAGTGGCACGTCGCCTAACAAATTCTCTAAATTGTTTTCTAAGAAGTCTGCATAAATTTGGCCTGTTAACCGTGCAGGAAATTCAAAAGGTCCAACCTAGAGAAAAATGGCCAAATTAGAATAAAAAAGAAGACCTAAATAGTTTACATACAACGCGATCTCCTATTATAGCACTCTAAAAATTAATAGAAAATCGATGTTGGAACCCCCCTTGGAATATAGCATGCGGATTTTTATTTGCCCATACATGTAAATTATGGGCATTGAAGCATCCTTGTCTGTCAAAAATTGACTCATCCGAAAACATAATGTTAGAAACAAAATTTGGCTGGAGATTTTCTTGCTCCAGCAACCACAGGCAGAATTCGACTCTAGCGGGATAATCTTCCGGCTGAAGGTGCTGCACTCGGGTAAAATGAAAAGGGTGTTGCCGATCGTTGTTCATAACCCGCTGAACTGTGGAGCGGGAAATATCCAGTTCTCGAGCAACTTCCTTTATGCTCTTCCTACTATTTTCCTCAAACGCATTCAAAACAGCTTCTTCATTTTCCACTGTTCTAATACGTTTGGGAGCACCTCCAATCCCCTTACGAAGCGGAACAACTTGACCGGTCTCTCGGGTTCTTGTGATAGTTCTAAGGATTACTTTACTGTCCAGGGGACGATCAGGAAAGCGCTGGGAAAAAACTCTCGCTGTCTCCCTGGCGTTGCGCCCACACTCCCCATAAATAATTATCATTTCGGTATAATCATCTAACGAAAACATTATTTATAATAACTTAATTTATAACATGACAGAAGTAAAGATTGACAGCAGTGTTACAATGAATTGGATTCCAGTGGACCAAATATTTTACATATTTTTTATTATCAACAATGCAACCTAAGTATCCTAGCAATTTAAAGAATTCCCTGTGGTGATCTATTGGGATTGGCTATCGTTTTTTATTCTTATCTCCCTTATCCTTTGCGTTGGACAATTTGAATTTTTAAATATGTGTTTCAAATTACTTTCGGTACGTTCCCTTTTTCTCTGAGGCGCGAGTTCTGGGACACCCTGTATAAATGAATTCAAAAGTTTGAAGTGGATATTTAAAATAGTGCGTAATATTTTTAATATAAATCCCATTAAAACAATCAAACCGTGGGATTTTTTTTGCTCTTAAATAAATAGAATATTACAAAAAAGTTTCACGTTAAGTCACTTCTCAGAACAACACTATGAAATCTGTGCTGGCTTAACATTCAAGCCAGCCGCAACGCGCGAAACGATTTATACCACCAACTCGTGCCCCACAATTGTTTCAATTGTTTCTTAATTGCTTATAAATAAAAAATAAGATAAGTCGTAGAACTTAAACCCTCGACTTACGTACGTTTATTAATAAAAAAAATAACATAAGTGGACGAACTTAAGGTAGTTGTCGTGGTACAATATTGTCAAAATTTTTTAGATTATAGGCACCGTAAAAGTATACGAGCTTGTAGCTAAGTGATTCATAATTTATTCGCAAGACTGTACCCTGGAGACGTTACCTTTACGTAATACTTTACGTAATACTTTCAAATATTTTCATAAGTTTTAATCCGGCAACGTCGCTTATGCTCAACCAATAGATATATTGGGTATAGATATAGATATATATATATAGATATATATATATATATATATATATATATATATATATATAGATATATATATCGTCACCTGAGAATTGGTTTGTGCTATCTCCATTTTTTACCATTTTGAGGTTTATGCATTTTCGGAAAGTTGAAGTTGGTTTGTTCCATCTCCATAATAGTATTTTCAAATAATAGTGTCAGTTTTTAGTTTAGGTTAGTCTAAATCCGAGTTTAGTATAAAAGGTTTAAAATTGGTTTACTCTATCTCCAAAATTTCGCTTACAGGCTTTCTTTTGCTCTATGTGTTTAAAAAATCTGAAAATAATTAGTATTTGTTTGTGCTATATCCATATGAAAAAAATGTTTTATAACTGTTTTGTGCTATCTCCAAGGAAAGCTTCCTTATAAGTATAAAATTGTTTTGTTCTATATCCACTTTAGCCAGTACACGTTTTTTCACCTATTTACATGTATATGACATTGTATTTTTACAATAATTATAATTATTATTATTAAAGTAAATCATTATTAAATAAAGTGTTTTTTAATTCAGTTTTGTTTTATGTCCTAAAACTTTGTTATATGTCCAACATTTTGTTTCTAAAATCCAAAAATAGCACTTTTTGTTTTATCTCCAAAACGTTTTTTCCAATATTGAGGCATAAATCCAAATTTTAGATAAGAGTTGCTCAATAGAACTAATTAAAGGCCAAACAAGAATATATAATAGTGTTTAATTAAGTTTTCATTAAAAAATAAATAAGATATTTAATGTAAAAGTTTCAAACCCATTTATCTCGATTATAACATATTGGACATAGAACAAATCAATACTCAGGTGACGATATATATATATATAGATATATATATATATATATATATATATATATATATACAGTGTGTCTCAGTATCTTGGAATCATATGGAAAACTTTTTTATTATTAATTTTAGGAAAAAAAGTTATTCCTTATAAAAAGTTCTGCATGGTGTAAAACTTAAAATGCAACTCACAAATATTATTTTTTTTTAGTCGTATACGGGGTATGTCAAAAAATATGAATTTGGCTCAAGAGTAAAGTACCTTTATATTTGACAATATCGAAAATTGTTATAAAGAAAAGTTAATCCGAACTAAAAACTACGTTCAAATATGCAATTACATCCATTTACATTAAAAAAAAATATTTTTTCTTTTTTGTCTACAATATCAATGCAAATTTAACTGTAACATGTAATCTATGATTCACTGATAAACAAATGATTTGTTGATATTCTAAAACTTTTTGGCCTGCTAGATCCCCTAACTTAACTTAAGGTTTTCATGTTTTTTGTAATCATAACAGATAAATGTTCATTTAAAATAGAAAGATTAGTAAAAATTAACAAAACCTAATTTTTTAATGTAAATGTATGAAATTGCATATTTAAACGTAGTTTTTAGTTCTGATTAACTTTTCTTTATAACAATTTTTGATATTGTCAAATATAAAGGTACTTTACTCTTGCGCCAAATTCATATTTTTTGATATACCTCGTATACGACTAAAAAAAATTTATATTTGTGGGTTGAATTTTAAGTTTTACACCATGCAGAACTTTTTATGAAGAATAACTTTTTTTCCTAAAATTAATAATAAAAAAGTTTTCCATATGATTCCAAGATACTGAGACATACTGTATATATATAGATATATATCAGTGTTTGAATTTACTGCGGAAATAATATCTATACTCGCGTACAGCGTTGCCAAGTTGTTCTTATCTGACACTGACACATACTTTTTACAAATTGTTGAACTTTAAACGGTTATTTATAAACAATTGGACGGTCAAAAATTTTTAATTATTTTTTTTTAAACTCAGCAAAAATACATTGAAAGACTGTTAGTTTTTTTAAAGCTTGTGACAGTTAGTTTTTTTTATAACTAAGAAACTGGTACAGAACTACAAAAAGCGTATACAATTCATGTTAATTATCCAATTTTTAATTGAATTTATCTCGGGTTATAGACATTCAATCGACTTCAAATTTTAAGGATAATTGTATTGTCATATCCTTAATAGGTATACAAAAATTTAAAATTTTCTGATGGTATGCTTACAGCACGACAACTACCTTAAACCCTCGGCCTAAGCACGTTCCCTATGAACCTCTCCAACTCCCCTCAATAATTGTAGGGCACGAATTGGTGGAAACGAAAATTGAGAAGATTTGAGTCATCTCGCGCGCTGTTTTAAGCCAGCATTTATCGCTAATTTTATACTAATTGATAAGTGGTTGTAGTGTAGCGTTTCGTGTTGCTATTGCCAGCATCCCGCATTTAGGAACTGAATTTCAAGACATCCATGTTCACAGATTGGAAAAAAAATACATTTTTTTTCAAGCGGCCATGATATACAACCTTATATGCCTGTATAGAGATAGTTGAAGTGCGTCTTTTTCATTAGCGGCAGACAAAAAACTAAAAAAAGCCTAGGGATAGAAGAAAAATCCATAGGTGTCCCAATAGACGTCAAATAATAAAATTAATTTAGCATATTATACAAAGCAATCACGATGTATTTATTATATTAATTATAATCGCACGGAATATTTAGGGATTATTTATTAAATTTTAATTGAACGAAATAAAGAACAACTAGTTTATTAGTATAATATTATGATGATAGACGAGTCGCCAATGTCGGAACTCCAAACAAATGTCAGTACGTCAAAATTAATTCAAGCGCAGCATTTTGACAGAGCAGTGTTTATTTTTAGTTTAGGCTTTGTTATCTATGGTTTAGGATATTTATAGGCATTGTAAGTAAGGGTTATAAGTTTTTTTAGTTTTTATCAATAATTTCTAATGCTTTTAGCCAAAATTTTATACCACATGAGTTAAGAGTAAATAAAATAATTCCATTGCTTATCCTATTTATATTACGCCCTTGAAAAAAAAATTGTATATGTTATTTGGAGTAGAAGCTCTTTTTGTGCTTCGTACAGTTGCCTGCCTCAGCTACGCTTCGGCCGTCAATCTCTGTACTCACCACAAAAAGAGTCGCTTCTACTCCTTATGACATAATCTACTATTCCTTATTATTTTTTAACGTTGGACGGTGTCAAAAAGACATTTTGTCATTAACAATTTATTTAAAAAATGTTGCAGTGCGCTCGTGTGGACAATTCGCATTCCGCACCGAAATTGCCGTTCAGAGGCGAGCAAAAAAACCTAACATTTAAAAAGGATCTCTATCAATTGATTATGATTAGCCTGTGCTGTGTCCAGGGCCGGATTTACGAATTTGCCGCCCAAGGGCCCAACGCATCATTACCCCGAATAACGAATGACTCAGCGAATAAGCTAGAGTCGCGCCCTTCTCGCCTCGTGTACATCGACTGCCGCCCTTCTACGCAGTGACGCACTACGCAGAATAATAGTGTAGTCTGATATAAAATTATCTAATGTATTAAAAAACTTCTTTTCCAACTTTTTATAGTTTTAATTAGTGTATAAATCTGAGTGAAAACAAAAATTCTGCATAAAACGCTCTTGATTTTTTAGCAAAATTTTAACTGGCCTTCAAAATTTGCCGCCCCTAAAAATTTGCCGCCCTGGGCCCGGGCCCATGTGGTCCATGCCTAAATCCGGCCCTGGCTGTGTCCTGTGCTATTTTTACCTGAAGAAGCGAAGTCCTTTGTTTTTAAGATCTAATTGTGCTTGAAAGTTATTTTGTGTTTGAAAAGGGCTTTAATTACCAAGCACTGTATTTTAAAAGTGCATACAAGCACTTTCAAGGCAATTACTGCCCAGCTCTGGAATAAGATATATGTACCGTAAACACGGGTGGCTTTAGCTCACTTTCAAATCTTAACATTTTTGTAGTTTTAACAATCATAAACATTAAAATTTAATTGTATTGTATACTAAAATTTGAGTCTTGAGTTGCTCTTTCATAATAACTATGTTATAATCTTACATAGTTTCAAAAATAAAAATTAAAAACTGGGTGTGCAAAGTTACTCCCTGGTTGCGGGTTACTTTGTCTCACAGTGTATTTTCCGTATAAAATTAACTAAATATTTTATTTTATTTTTATTAGACATAGCAGCGACATATAGCAATTGCAAGGGATTACCGATAAAAATAATAAAAAATCGACCTGTAGTTAACCAAGGATCATCATTCCAAAGAATTGAGCATAATATAGAAATTAAAACGCGTGTATTTTTAAGAGTTTTGCACTAATGCAATATATACAACTTTAAAGTGTAATAAATCCCATTTATTTTTTTAAAACACTATATTTCCTGTAATATAAACTCAATAGAATCGCTCAATTGACAGGTTTAGACCAACAAATTATAAATGTTAATTTTATCGAGCGCGAAATTTTTTTTCATAAAAGGGCTAAAGTCACCCGCGGGGTGCAAGTACATAATATTTATCTATTCATAACTCAAATAAAATTTTTGAAGAATTGTATTTTTATTGTTCTTTTAGGGGACCTGATATTTTAGCCAGAGATTCAAGTCCAAATCTAAGTTATGAAAATATTGGAAAACCATTCATGGAAGTGACTCTAAATGCAGGAGATATACTGTATTTTCCACGCGGTACTATTCACGAGGGTAGGACAGATCCAGACTCTCATTCTTTCCATATTACATTGTCAGTTTACCAACATACTGCCTATGCGGATCTTTTGGAACACGTTTTGCCTGATGCCCTTAAAAGAGCAGCTTTTAATGACATCGAATTTAGGTAAGATTTTTTTACTATACTTTTCTTTAAATAAAAAAACAAATAATGTTCGCTTTTTGTTTAATACACTAATAAAAAAAATAAGCATTGTGGAATGAGTTTTTGCACGATTAATCATCGATGACCGAAAAACTGTTATAAAATATGATTCATAGTGTCGGAAAGCAGGTAGTAAGAAACATGCAAATTACTACACTGTAACAGCTATACTATTATATGTTTTCTTGGAGATCGAATCATAAGGGCGACCAAAGATGTAGTAGTTGTTAAGGTACGGATTCGTTGATGCGACTCGCGGCTGCGGCTTGCGGCTGCGATCGTAGCCGCTCCACTGCTTAGTACAATTTGTTTGTATATGTTTTGGTTGACGCGTTCAGTCGCAGACTGCGACTGAACGCGCCAACCAAAACATATGCACACAAATTGTACTAAGCAGTGGCGCGGCTAAGGTCGCAGCCGCAAGCCGCAGCCGCGAGTCGCATCAACGAAACTGTACCTTTAGGGCAATTTTCTCATTCCTCATCACACATCTTTTGTTTTCTTTGTCCTAAAATTGAAATGTAATTTTGTTGAGCATTGCCATTACTATTATAATAATAGTATAATAATATATTTTTATTTATAGGAAAGGTCTGCCTTTAAACTACCTAAAACATGTGGGTCTTGTAAACAAAGATAAAAAATCTCCACGAAGAGCCGAAATAATGAAAAATGTAAAAAAGTTAATTTCAACACTCACAAACTATATTGATATTGACCATGCAGCTGATCAGCTGGGTAAAAGTTTTATGCATGATGCAATGCCACCAGTTTTATCAAAACCAGAGGTTATGTTAACTTCTAAAGGTGATGGTGACTACATGAAAAATGGAAGAGTGTTTAATAGGTATGTTATAAGTATTTAGTTTTACACATTAAAAGCTGCCTACAAAACACCTCTAAAAACCGAGTTAGGTCAAAGACTAAATATACTTCTGGGAAGGGCATATTTAATCTCTAACCTAAACCAATCAAAAGTCTATTTATAGTAATAGCAAATAACCACTTTAATCCAATTAAACAGGAAAGTAGAAACTTGTTAGATTTGTAAATATTTTTAAATTTAGATGACCAAACTTTTCTTTAAAAAATTGTCCCTGTAAATATACAAAATACCCAAGGCCCTTGATCAAGGGCCTATTTTAATAGTTATATAAATTATAAAAGTTGTGCTTAAAATTTGTTACATACAGGGTTACAGGAATTTTAAGTTAACGCTTTTTTAACAGCGGGTAGAAATCAAATAGACAAACAGCCTTTTACTTAAAGTTTAATTCAACTGACATAGATAACTTAAAATATTTGTAATTAAATTTTAAGGTAGGACTTAATTATTGTTAAGAATGGCTCATAATTGTAACAATAATAATCCAGTGGACATGTTATTAATTTATGAAGTGTCATAAAATGCCGCGGGTGCATCGCGATTCGGAATAGTTTCCCTAACCCGATTAATTCGCGCCCTCGGGCATTTTTTAATCCTGTTCAAAGTGTTGGGGAAACTGGTAGTTTAAGAGATCGGGAGAAAAACATTTTCAGGTTTAAGACAAATTTTTTAAAACTGCAAGAAAATATCTTAAAATCTTCAAAATCGTTTTTCCGTTAATGTTAATTGAACCTAGTATTCTACCAAACCGTTTAAACGTCGGCGACTTATGTTCTGAGCTGCCTCATTTTTTTGCAAGATAGCTTTACCCTGATTTTCGACATCCTGTCCAAACCCCATTATTATAAATATCCTTTAAATGTGTTCATATTATAGAACAAACTGCTTTAAAGAAGCCCAATATCATTAAAAAGTGCTTTAAAAGGGATTCCACAATTTAAAAAAGGTGGTTTGAATAAGTGGAATGCATGCATTTGCAAGGGGGTGTCCGCATTTAGGCACAAAGTATGCATTGCATTTTTTGTGCAAATTTTGCCAAAATATTTACACTAAATTATTTTTTGAATAATATGTACAATAAATCAAGTAAAATAATTAATTTAAAGGTTCATATATTTCGTTATAATATTATAACGAGAAATATATATTTTAATTCATTATAATGATTATAATAATAATTATTATTATAATATAATATATACACATACATATATATATATATTAGGGTGGCCCAAAAAAAAAAGAATATTTTTTTTCTTCTCGTCTCTTGTGAAAATATGTTGGTTTGTCATGTTTTAAGAGCCCTGTCAAAAGATCAGCACCATTAAAAATTTTTTAGGGGTCGCTCAAGATTTTTAAAAATTACCAAAATCGTCAAAAATTGGATTTTTTTTTATTTTATTTTTTTTTCTCGTTCCGATATTATTTTTTAATTTAAAAATAATAAAATAATAATGATTCTGAAAATTTCAAATCAGTTTTTTTGAATTTTAATTTTTTTTCTCGTTCCGATATTATTTTTTAATTTAAAAATAATAATGATTCTGAAAATTTCAAATCAGTTGCGTCTTGACTCTCGAAGTGTAAGGATGCTTAAAGATAGTTACGCAGCAGCGTATACGATACACACGTAGTAAAGTATCAAAGTGAATCTAAGTTTGCGGAAATACCGGTAATCGGTAATAAATAAATAAATAAATAATAATCAAACAAGTGCAACAATTGCGAAAAGTGCGCCGTAAAATAAAATAAAAAAAAAATCAATATCGATTCTACACGTGATAACTGGTTAACGCCGTAAAATAATAAAAAAAACAATATAGATTCTACACGTGATATCCGTCCCAAGTGCAAAAGAGTGCAAATTGTGTGTGGTACCTCCCCCTGGACTGTCCTCAAGTGTTTGACCTGATTAAAAGGTGTGAGAGAGACGATCAGTTCCAATGAAAATTTTCTGGGCTACGACACGTGCGGGCGGCATACGATAAGGATCAATTTTAGCACACTGCCTGGCAATATCCCGAAGTCCAAGTCTGCATAAACTAGATAAGTAGCTACCAAATTGCATGAACATGACCAGTGGTAATTTTACCTGAAGAATTATTGTTAGTTAAAGGTTGCGTATTTCGAATTAACTAGTATTAATATTATTGGGTGGTCATTGACCATCCAATAATATTAATACTAGTTAATTCGAAATACGCAACCTTTAACTAACAATAATTCTCCAGGTAAAATTAATTAGTCGCAAACAATTTAGAAGATTCTCATGCAAATGAAACAGTAAAAAAAACGATAAACACAAGGGCACATAAGAAACCATTAATCACTCAAGTTACGATAAACATTAGGCAAAAGAAACCATCCTAAAGAAATTATTTATTTATGTTTACATCTATAGATTACGAAGACGTAAGGGGTCATAAATTAAGTAAAAACCGTTAAGTAAGCGTACGCACAGTGGGAAAAAATAAATAATTCGAGGGTCGACAATTCCAGTAGGTTAAACGAATTTCCACATAGTCAGAGGGCACTAATTACGGCGGGGTACGGCCGGCAACACTTCGGTTCTGAAGATAAGACTCAACGCACAGGGGGGCAAACAATTCTAAAGCGGCTATCAGGAACCGAAATCCGACTCGGACAGCGACGAACAGGAAGTACACCATCAAGGAAAGGCGCTAGCAGCATACTAATCCACCCACCCCCATTCAGGAATACCAAATGAATGGGGTTATTACTAAAGCCCTGGTTAAGGAGGATTCCGGATTGTACTTAGTTTTGGGTCAGTTCAATGTCCTCCAAAAACCCTTCCTAAACTGGACGTATGGCCCGACCCGGCTGACAAAAATTCCGGGAGCGGCCTTAACCTCTGACACTGTCATCCACGACCTCCTAGGGTGGATCTACCAGCCGGCGTAAAACTTCGGATCCAACAAACACAGGTAATGCTGTGATTTGGCGGGATACGCAGGAGAACGGAAAGGGGGTAAAATAACCCCGGGAGATAGTGGATGATAATATATTTGGGGCCTGCCATACGTTCCCATACTCATACTCATACTCATACTCATAATGATTCTGAAAATTTCAAATCGATATTTTTATTTCTAAAGGTCGCTCAAGATTTTTTTAACTTTCAAAGTAGAGTATTTTGAATGTTTTGGAGCGACCTCTGAATATAAATATCAACGAACTTTTAGCGACCTTTAGAAATCAAAATATTGATTTGAAATTTACAGAATTTTTATTATTTTCAACCTAAAAAATAATATCGAGACGAGAAAAAGAATTAAAATAAAACAAAAATTCAATTTTTAACGATTTTGAAAATTTTTAAAAATCTTGAGCGACCCCTACAAAATTTTTAATCGAGCTGATATTTTGACAGGGCTCTTAAAACATGACAGACCAACATATTTTCACAAGAGACGAGAAGAAAAAAAAAATTCTTTTTTTTTGGGCCCCCCTTAATATATACATATATATATATATATATAATATATATATATATGTATATATTAAGGGGGGCCCAAAAAAAAAAGAATTTTTTTTTCTTCTCGTCTCTTGTGAAAATATGTTGGTCTGTCATGTTTTAAGAGCCCTGTCAAAATATCAGCTCGATTAAAAATTTTGTAGGGGTCGCTCAAGATTTTTAAAAATTTTCAAAATCGTCAAAAATTGAATTTTTATATATACATATATATATATATTAGGGTGTTTCAAAAAAATAAAAAATTTGCCTCAATTCATTTTTTGTTTTTCCATTTAAATAACACAGGAATTTTTATTTTTTTAATTTTGAATTCTTATAACTTTGGAATGGTTTGTTTTCGCAACACCCAAGCGTTATAGAGTTATAGACAAATTCACGCTCTACAAAAAACATCTGAAGGTCAAAGTTCTTCAGATCAACCGTTTCAAAGATATCAGCGATCAAAAATAACACTAATAAAAAATTTCAAATATTTTCAAATAAAATATATTATATATATATATATATATATATATATATATATATATTTTATATTTTATATGTAAAATCACTTTAATGCTGTTGCGGTAGAGATGCCACTGTGGTTCTCGACCACTGTCGTTTTGGCCTCGGCCACGCCTGGAAATGTACTTGGGCACTTTAAGCTCGCCTGAGCTACAGTCGTATGCAAATAAAAAGCGTACAGCCTTAGAATGAGGTACTGCACTTGTCAAATATGGCGAGTTGGGTTATAAAAAATACAGTGCCGTAAATGTAAACCAGCCAACAGTTAACTGACGGCTGGTTTACATCTACGGCACTGTATTTTTTATAACCTAACTCGCCATATTTGACAAGTGCAGTATAGTTGAATTTTTAAGTCATGAGCCCTACGGCAACAATGTCAAGCAACTGAATCAAATCGAGGGCAAAATCAGTGGCGTATATACGTATATACGTATGGTGTATACGTATGGCGTATATATCGTGGAGTTTTATTTGGGGTTCGAAATGTTGTATACGTATGCAGTCCATTATACACGTTTGTGCTTTGGGTTGCGAATCAAAATATGAGAATCGTATTTTGCCTGGCTTAAACTATATTATGATTCGTTTTAACTTAAATCCTTCATTTGAACGTTCAAATTTATTACAACAGTAACTCTTATGTAATTATATTATTAAATATAACGTTGTAATTTATATATATTAAATTATTGTAATTTTAAATTATATAGTTTGCGTTACCCATTCTGCGTGGAGAAAATATACTTTGCAAATTTTCAAAATATGTATGTTAATTAATTTGGAAATATTAATATTTGTATAATGCACAATGGTTAAGATATTATTTTATATAATCATTTAGTTGTGGAGATTGCACACGCCAATAAGCTCAAATGGAGACAAAAATGGGACGTCTAATTTTTGTTTAATAGTAAAATGCAATATACTCTGAAAAATATTGGTTTATTTAATAATTTAATGATAAATGCTCTTAACTGCATTAAAAGGATCTATTTTCATCTATTAATATGTTAATATCTATATATAAGATATCTTAATCGCTATCATCTTCCGATTCATCGTCGTTGACGTTACCAATGTGGATTATCATTTCATGACCATGATCATCGTCCAAGATTCTTTCTTTATTGTACCATTCCTCTATAATTTTTTCAGTGTGTGCTATTTTTGACTTCCATGATTCTGGAGTAACTTTTTGTAATTCCCGTTCCCACATAGTAAGCACTTTATCATTGCCATAGCCATCTTCACCAATATGTTTATTATAATAATCCTTTGCATCGGCCCATACCATGTCAATTGCGTTAAATTGACAATGGTACGGAGGCAATCTTAAAACTTCATGTCCATTTTCTTGTAGCAATTCATCAACCTTATATCGTATTGGTTTTTTATGTTTCTTGGCTAAATTTAAAAGTTCTACTTTGAACATGTCATTATTTAATGGTATTTTATTTTCTTCCAACCATTCCTTAATATTGTTTTTAGTCCATGAAACCGTTGGTTGTTTTTCCATTAAGACGCTATGGTAAGACGCGTTGTCCATTATAATTAGAGAAGGTTCCTGTAAATTTGGGATGAATTGTTCTTGCAACCATTTCAAAAAAATTTCTGAGTTCATATCACCATGATAATCCGCCAGTTTGGACCTCGTGGAGTAAACCAATGCGGCATCGCGAATAAAACCTTTTTCATTACCAGCATGCAACACAATGAAGCGTTTTCCATCATAACCTTCTGGTTTGCGTACACTTTTTGTAGATGAGTCTTGCCAGGATCAAATAAATTAAATTTAAATTTAAATCCATTTTAAGCAGAACCCAGATCTGGGTGAATTACTGTAAAACCGGGTGACTTGGCACACTTTTTTACTATTTTTGTGGAATATACTCTAAGGGTTTTAAGATAACAAACCGATTTTTTGCATTTACCAATATGGTTATCTTACCAACAAGTTATACTGTGAAAAAAAATGTTGACCTTCAAGGATCCCAGGTTTTAAAAAAAAACTTGACTGTCACAAGTATCCTGCTTATAGGATACTTGGGGCAGTCATTTTAAACGCAGTTTAAGCATGTTAAAATATTATTTGGACTTGTGATATAGTGAAGGAGACTTAGCACAATACCTAGATTTAAAAAAAAAAATTAAAAAAATACCAAAAATCCTTATTATTATTCAAAATAAGAACAAAACTCATAGAAAAGGGTTAGGCAATGTAGGAATAGCTACAAATATTTATGTAATAGCACCTCAAAAATATCTAACATTAAAAAAAATAATCTTCTTAAAAAATTAACAAAAAAGCTTTTGAAGCACATGTTAAATACAAATTTTCCTCTCTTATCTGAGGATTTTGGCAATTTCTTATTAGGTAATAGCACCTTAAAAATACCTAACATTAAAAAAATTAACAAAAAACAAATTTTCCTCTTTTACTTGAGGGTTTTGACGACTTCTTAGTGATTTTTTTCCAGTTCGTATAGTGTAATGTAGATAGAGGGGGCAATTAAATTTAAACTAAGTTCCGTTTTTCCCAAGAATCCTGCACTGTCCCAAGCCACCCGGTTTTACGGTACTCAATTACTTACTTTTATTGTACATGTTGTAGATAATATTACAAACTTCTGTTTTAATATTGTCATCTAAATTTTTGGTTTTCAGTGATAACCGTGGCCTTGATTGCCCTGGAGTTTCAAGCGGTTCATTTCTATCAATGCTTTGTTTTATTCGTTTAACCGTACTACTGCTGATATTCAACGCAGCAGCAACACGCTAAAATATTTAATGTTATTTACAAAATTCATATTAACATTACAAATTACCTTTGTAACTGCCTCAAAAGGAATTAAAGGACCTCCATTGGTCTTTTCGGCCATAAAATAATGTAATAATGAGGCAACCATTTCCCTAGATTGGGAATTTAAGACTTTGCCTGGCATTTGGTTTAGTTCTGAAAAGAACTGATTTTTTTCAATAACTTATTAAAATAATAATAAAAACGAACTGAAAACACTAAACACAAACTAAAAACGAACTGAAAACACTAAACACAAACTAAACACTGAAATTGAATTGTTTAAATACGCAAATTATGGAAAATATTTAAAAATTCAAGTACACCAATGATGACAGGCTGTCAAAGTTTTGTAGACATTTGTGCATTTAGCTATCTTTGTCGATCCCATTATTATAAAAATATAAACATAAAGAACGTATGTTGTGGTATTATTAGACATACGTTTATCTATCGCTATATGCTACGTCCCAGTGGTCCTGCGGCGTGGAAATACAATACGATTGTCTGAGCTATATCCTTACATATGTCACGTGAGGGTCATGATTAAAAAACCAAACTATACCTCTTATTCTAAGGGTGCACGCTTTTTATTTGCTTACTTACAAAACCTTAATATAGAGCTATGTTTAAAATAAATAATAATATTATCCCTTTTGGTTTAGTGGTTAAGATAACTGGCTCTCACCCACGAGACAAGGTTCAATTACCGGTTCCAGAATATTTTTTAAATTTTTATTTCGTCTTAAAAATCATTTTTAAAAAATGATACGCGCAGCATAAATTTTACTTTCGCTGTCTTTTTTTTTAATCTTTTTTATATTGCAACTTATCGTGCACTTCTAATAAATTATTTATGGTCGTTGTAATCGGCCCAGTGTGCTTGCTATTCGTCTGTGGAAAGTTTTGAACGGAATCTTCCTTTACAAAATTTTCGCGTACCAGTTCCGGTCGAAGTGACGAGAATATTACTGCCGTTAGGACTGTTTGCTACAACAACATGACGTATCTTAAGGTTGAATTTGGGCTTGCATCCTTACAAAATTGTTATGACGCAAGATTTGAAGCGTTTGGATCATCGGAAACGCCGTGAATTTATGATTTTGTCTCTGAAAAACTTTAAAATTATGCTGATTTTGCGAATAAAACCATCTCCGATGAAGCTCATTTTCATCTTTCTGGATCGGTTAATGAACAAAATTGTCGTCACTGGTCTAATGCCAATCCATAAATTATACACGAGGAAAAGACTTTTCCGTTGTTCTTCAGTATAATTTTCGGAATCTAACAAGTAAGCTTCAGCATAGTCCAATTTCTTATTAATATGTTTATCTTGGTATTGCATTATGTCAAAAAAAACGCTTCCGTGTTATAGTTTTCACTCCTGACGGACCTAAAATTAATTTAAAAAATATACCTTTTAATATACAGCCCATTTCAAAACAAATTTAATATACATGGGGCAAAACACCTCAAGTGTTCCCACCTAAAAATGATGTTTTCTCCGATTTTAACAAAACTTTGCCAAATCATTGTCCTATTGGACTACCTTAATTTTCCAAATGGGGGGCAAAAAGGATTAGCGGGTTGCAGAGATACAGGGGCCTGAAAAATTTTTTTTTCTCGTGCGCTTAAAAGACGTTGAAATATTCATGTATATAATATTTTTTTTTTAAATTGATAATCAACATATCGTATAGCATTTTTTCCACGCTTTACGATAAAAATGGTCTCGAAAGCGAGAAAAAATTTTTTGGTTATAAAAAAACGATTTTAAAAATATATTTGTTTTTTTCTCGAAATGCGACCCATTTGATTTTTTTTAAATTAATATCAAAAGAAAGCTTGTTCAATTCCCTAAATTTTGATGTAATATGAAGATGGGATCCCAAGAATAAGTCTAAAAAAATAAGGGTTGAAGCGCGTAGGGACCGAGCGGCGAGCAGCTACTATAGTATACCTATTGCATGCAGCGGTGCTCGGTCAACTACTTAGTTGATTAATTGGAGGGTCAATACAACTTTTAAAATTATTTTTATATAGAAATAAATGTATTTTTCGATGGGTTAAAGTCAAAACAGCACAAGGGCCAAATTTTATTTTTATTTTTAGATGAAGGTCGATAGAGAATTTACATGTACTTCTAAAAAATTTAAAAATTTTGGCGCCTGTGTCGTTTTGCCTTAAACTCATCGATTTTATTGCAATAGTTCAAATTAATAGCAATTAAAACCCATGTTTTGGTTTTTGTAGTCGAACAAGAAAATTGTAGAAAGTAATAAGTTGCTCTTACTCTGAAAAGATGACACGTGCACGTAAATGTAAATAAGTTCTACTATTTAATGCAATTGGACTGAGAAATACTTTTGTTTCTTGTAAACTTTTTTTAGCCCATTCATACAAATCATTGGCACTTAGAATTGGATTTTTTAATGTTGCCTGCAAATTTGCGGGGGCAGCGAATCTTTTTAAATTCCCACCAATGCCATCACAGGGGCCTTTACCGTGTGCTGTTGCATGAAAGTGCTACTCGGCTGAAATACCAAAATCAGTTTCATGTTGCATAAGGTTTTTAAAGTTATGTATACTTGTTTTTGCAATGTTGAAAGTTACAACTAGGGGTTTTGGTAAACTAACAAAAATAGTTTCATTGGTTGCTTGTAAATTAGGTATGCTATGATTTTTTATTTATGCTGGGCATAGAAATATTATTTGACATATGTCAAAACTGAATAATATTCTGCGGTTTTAGTTCGTTTTTTGCTGTTTTTTCTTAATTCAAGGTATGTTTTTGTGTAAAAACGATATTTTAAAGAGTTTTTTGTTCAGTTTAAAATAATATTCACTTATTTTAATGTTTTATTTCAAAATATGGACTGCTTTGGTGGGTCAATTGAAAGTTTAACTAAGTAGTCTTTTTTATATTTTCTTTAGTTAAAAAATCAATCTTTTCTAATATACGATGGAAAGAAGAAGTTTAGGAGATCGCTGCTTTAATCCATTAAAAAAAACAAACCACAAGATAAAACAAGATCTAAGAAATATTTCATCGGCCCTACAGAAAAATTTTTTGAACGTACCAGCTGATGCAAAAATATGTACAGGGTGGTCCACGTAAGGTGACCCATATACTTATCTCAGAAACTACTGGAGTCACAAAAAATTTGTGAGGAACAAATATTCACGAAGTAAAAAATATTTTTAAAATATTATATTTTCATTTATACAGGGTGTTCGGTTTTCCTTGGGACGATACCAACTTTCTTATTTTCAATGGAACACCCTGTATTTTTTGCATTTTTGGATTCTTCCCACTCTTTTAGGTATACTTTGTAAATATATTAAATAAGAAAATGTTAATACTTTTTGAGTAAAATTAAGATTTATTAAAATTTCTCTAAATGTAGACACTCGCTAAAAGTTAAAAATAACCAACTAAAAGTTATTATTTTTTATATTATGTAGTATCCATCTCTTTAATAATAAGTAAACTATAAGTTAATTATTATATTTTTTGGAAAATATCATACAGGGTGTTTTCTATGTCCCGTTGAAAATAGCGATTTTAAAAGTTTAAAATCTTGTTTTTATTCAATGGAACACCCTATATATTTTTGCATAATTGGATAGAATAAGTAATTACCTTTCATTTTATATATATATGTCCTATACCTAAACCTAACAGAAAAAAAAATATTCGCATTTTTCACAATTAGTAGCTTTTTTCCAAATACCTTAGTTAAATTTTCATTATTCAAAGAAAACACCCTGTATAATATTTTCCAAAAAATAAATTAATTAACTTTTAGCTTACTTATTATTAAAGAGATGAATGCTATATAATATAAAAAATAATAACTTTTAGTTGGTTATTTTTAACTTTTAGCGAATGTCTACATTTAGAGAAATTTTAATAAATCCTCATTTTACTCAAAAAGTATTAACATTTTCTTAATTAATATATTTACAAAGTATACCTAAAAGAGTGTGTAGAATCCAAAAATGCAAAAAAATATAGGGTGTTTCATTGAAAATAAGAAAGTTGGTATCGTCCCAAGGAAAACCGAACACCCTGTGTAAATGAAAATATAATATTTTAAAAATATTTTTTACTTCGTGAATATTTGTTTCTTACAAATTTTTTGTGGCTCCAGTAGTTTCTGAGATAAGTCACCTTACGTGGATCACCTAAAAAAAATATTCGCATTTTACAAAATTAGTAGCTTTGTATGGAACGCCGTTGTATTTTTTAATCAGGAATTTTTGTTGCAACTCCAACTGCTAGTCATATTTTTAATTGTATCGATTATTTTAAACAATATTTATAACTCAACTAATTTTATACTCAAAAATAATGTGGAATTAAAAATATCAAAGTGACACTAAAATTAAAGTCAATTTTTAATTCAAAGTGATATTTGTAATTCATAGGAATTATCGATATCAAAGTGACCAGAAAATTCAAGTTAATTTTTAATTCAAACTGATATTCATAATTCGCATGAATTATAAATATCAACTTGAATTTTTAATTCAACTTATTTTCAACTAAAAAATGATGTAGGATTAAAATATTAAAGGGAAACTAAGAATTATTTGATATTTTTAAATGAAAGACATATTTTTAATTCCCACAGTTTGGACACCCCTGGTAATGTTGACGGTTCAATTTATCTACTACAGTAGGTATATTTGCTTTAATCTCAGTTAAATTATTGTGCGCCACTGTTTGTTTATATAATACCGTTTTTATTAATAATAGGCATAATAATTAATATTTAAAATATTAGGTAATTTAATTAATATTAATTATTATGCCTATTAATAATAAAAACGGTATTATATAAACAAACAGTGGCGCACAGATCGGCATTAGAAGTTTTAAATCAAATTAAGACCAAATTTCAAAATTCTTCAGTTAATTCAGAAAAGGTACAACTCTTGACACTTGCACCGAAGTCGTGGGGTCGTAGAAGACTGGCTCTAGAATTCGGTGCTTCTGAGCGTCAGGCCCGAAAAGCTAAAAATTTAGTCGAAAGATATGGCATTTTGTCCAAACCAGATCCCAAAAAGGGTAGACTATTACCTGAGCAAACAAAAAAATTGGTAATATCTTTTTACACTCATGACGAAAACAGCCGTATGATGCCAGGTATGAAAGATTATGTTTCAATAAGAAAAGACGATGGATCCCGGGAACACGTCCAAAAACGATTGGTTTTGTGCAATCTTGCTGAATTGTATTCTAATTTTCAATTAAAATATCCGAATGTGCGAATAGGCTTGTCAAAATTTTCACAGATCCGACCTCGTAATTGCGTCCTGGCTGGAGCCAGTGGCACAAATACTGTATGTGTATGTGTACACCATGAAAATGTTATTTTAATGTTGGATTCTGTTGGTTTTGACGAATTAACTCGGGAAACTGACTTTCATTTTACTAAGTATCAAGACATTTTCAAAATTATTCAGTGTGATAATCCTAAATCAGAATGCTACCTAAATGAATGTAAAAAGTGTCCTGGTATTAACGAACTTCAAAAGTTTTTGAAATCTCTTTTTGAATACAATTTTATTGAAAAAATTGAGTTTCAATCATGGGAACAAACTGACAGAAGTACTCTACGTACTGAAATATCAGATTCGGATGATTTTGTGGATGATTTATGTGAACGTTTATTGAAATTAAAACCTCACTCTTACGTAGCTAGACAACAGTCTTCTTGGAACACTTGAAAAATAATTTACAAACTGGGGAATTTCTAGTATTGTGCGACTTCGCTGAAAATTATGCATTTGTAGTACAAAATGCGGCTCAGTCATTTCATTGGAATAATGACCAAGTTACGATTTTCACAACCGTCATTTATTACAAGGAAAATGAAAAACTTCATAATTTTAGTGCAGCACTGTCGCAGTTTATGAATTCCAGAAAATTTTGATAAACTATTTAAAACAAAATTTTATACCTAAAAAATGTATTTATTTTACTGATGGCGCCGCACAACATTTCAAAAACAAGTACAATTTTAAAAACCTTATGCAACATGAAACTGATTTTGGTATTTTAGCCGAGTGGCACTTTCATGCAACAGCACACGGTAAAGGCCCCTGTGATGGCATTGGCGGGAATTTAAAAAGACTCGCTGCCCGCGCAAGTTTGCAGGCAACATCAAAAAATCCAATTTTAAGTGCCAATGATTTGTATGAATGGGCTAAAAAAAGTTTGTCAGAAACAAAAGTATTTTTCAGTCCTGAAAAAAATCATATGAAAACAGCAGAAATTCTTAAAAAGCGATTTGATTCTGCAAAATCAATTCCTGGGACACAGAAATATCACTCATTTGTTCCTAACGGAAAAGGAATTTTGTACTTAAAAAAAATATCGTTTGCTAACGAATATGATATTTTTCCCAAAAATAAAAAATAGGTAAAATGTTCAATAAAAAGTTTACATGAAAAATGTTTATTATTATTGTGAGACACTTGCAATTGCATTAAATAGTAGAACATTTACATTTACGTGCACGTGTAATTTATTCAGAGTAAGAGCAACTTATTACTTTCTACATTTTTCTTTTTCGACTACAAAAACCAAAACATGGGTTTTAATTGCTATTAATTTGAACTATTGCAATAAAATCGATGAGTTTAAGGCAAAACGACACAGGCGCCAAAATTTTTAAATTTTTTAGAAGTACATGTAAATTCTCTATCGACCTTCTTCTAAAAAAAAATTAAAATTTGGCGCTTGTGCTGTTTTGACTTTAACCCATCGAAAAATACATTTATTTCTATATAAAAATAATTTTAAAAGTTGTATTGACCCTCCAATTAATCAACTAAGTAGTTGACCGAGCACCGCTGCAATAGGTATACTATAGTAGCTGCTCGCCGCACGGTCCCTACGCGCTTCAACCCTTATTTTTTTATACTTATTCTTGGGATCCCATCTTCATATTACATCAAAATTTAGGGAATTGAACAAGCTTTCTTTTGATATTAATTTTAAAAAAATCAAATGGGTCGCATTTCGAGAAAAAAACAAATATATTTTTAAAATCGTTTTTTTATAACCAAAAAATTTTTTCTCGCTTTCGAGACCATTTTTATCGTAAAGCGTGGAAAAAATGCTATACGATATGTTGATTATCAATTTAAAAAAAATTATTATATACATGAATATTTCGACGTCTTTTAAGCGCACGAGAAAAAAAATAAATTTTCAGGCCCCTGTATCTCTGCAACCCGCTAATCATTTTTGCTCCTCATTTGGAAAATTAAGGTAGTCCAATAGGACAATGATTTGGCAAAGTTTTGTTAAAATCGGAGAAAACATCATTTTTAGGTGGGAACACTTGAGGTGTTTTGCCCCACATATCAAAAAGACCTTAATTATTATATTTATGTATAATACGAATCTACTATAAAATTGGACTTATTTTTTTAAATAATTTAAAAAAGCAAGATGTAACAAAATCTTAGGAGGCAAAATGTAGTAATCAAAAGGGGTCACATGGTATAACATTTAAAAAATTAAATACTATAAATTATCTATTTTCTAAAGATATACTATTCCAAATTTAAGTAATTTATATATTTATAAAATATATTAAATAAAATCTTTTAAAGACTTTTTATTTTTTAACTCGCCATTTTCTACGCATTAAAAAAAAACCCTGTTTAATATTTTGTAAAATAAACTATATAATAGATACGAGGGTTGTCCTTTATATTTCGGGAATAGAGAAAACAAACAACAATTAATCATCGTACAAGGCTTTATTATTTTTCAAAATATTCTCCATGAAGATCGACACAACCAATTTTGGAAGCATTTTTTTCACTCCGATTGAGGCACCTCCAAACCATGCATTTTGAACACATCAGCCGCTACTAAAGACCCACACAGTCGACTGCTGTTTACTTTCAGGTTCATACGCATGGATCCATGATTCGTCACCTGTTACAATGTCATGAACATGTTTTGAAGCACCGCCATCCTATTTTTTAAGCATTTCTTTTGACCACTAGACACGAGCCTTTTTTTGATCGATTTTCAAATTATGTGGGATCCAACGGTAACAATTTTTTCTGACGGCCAAATGTTCATTAAATATTGAATGTATGCTGGTCCCACTAATGCCCAAGGATGACCCAATCACACGATATGTCACATGACGATCTTGCAGTACCAGTTCACGCACAGCATCAATGTTTTTTGCGAGAACGACTGATTTTGGACGACCTTTACGAAATTCGTCGGTGAGCGAACCACGGCCACGATATTCACTTGTTTTTTATGGCACTTTGTCGCCAAAAGTCAAATTAAGTTCATCGATGCATTATTGTTGGGATAATCCACGTTTAAAGTTGTAAAAATTATAGCACGAAAATGTTTAAGGGTCAATTCCATTTTTTTGGCCGACATTATTTTTTCAAGTGACTGTTTATGATACTAATTGCTCCCGCACGTCAAAACGTTTTTAGTGAGAACACCGTCTAAAAGGTCGAACTCACATACTTCCACGTGTGGAAGTATGTGGTCGAACTTAACGATACAGACATCTGTTGTACGATAGCATCAGCAGGTTCGGCCATTTCCGAAATATAAAAGGTAACCCTCGTATTATACAAACTTGTAGATTAGTTCATTATAAAGAGATTGCTACAGAATCAATCCGAAAAGTGACCGTTTGGTGTGGTTTGTGGCAAGGTGGCATCAGCACACCTTATTATTATCTCTTGTTGGGTTATTTAAACTCATTGGTCTGTGCTAATAAACCAGCGATAATTAATGCATTATAATTAAATATTGAATACCAAATCCGACAAATAGGTGACTAAAAATCGGACTCATCGTATTTTGCTATGTAGGAGGAGCAGAGACGGTTTGAATGATGTCCTTTTTAGAACATATTTGCATTGATAACACAAGTCAATATGAATTTTGTCTTTGTATGAAATTATGATAAACTTAGCGACATTCATCCGAAAAAATATATATATTTGATAATGGTATGAAATTATGATAAACTTATCGACATTCATCCGAAAAAAAATATTTATTTCATAAAAAAGTTTACTTTTGTAGCCAGGAGAATGTTTTGAAAATATATGTTTTTAAAAACAATACAAATATAAACTAGTCAAAACGAATTAAGGGCCACTTTCAAAATTGTTTATAACTTTTAATTAAACATATTGTTTTAAATTCTGTAACTGGTGGTAGTTCTGATAAACATTAAGCTTTTAAATTTAGTATATACACTGAGCGTCAAAATTAACACATAACAAATAAAAAAAATCCAACTCTAAAACGCCTTTACCAATCTTTATAAAATTTTGGATAAAAATACTTTAACTTATATCTCAGTTTACGTGTTCAAGGGTTTTTCGAGAAAATATCCTTAAAGTCCTTTTATATAATAATAAAAGACGCTCGAAAAAAAACTTTAATATGAAATTAACACAGTAACAGTGCTTCAAAGTTGTCAAAAATGACCACTTATCAGCAAAATAATCAAAAAGGGGTCATTTTTACCGACTTTAAAGCGCCGTTTGATTTGTACAACATTCTTTACTTTAACATCATATTTTTTATTTACATAAAAAAATTCCTAAAAGTTATTTTTCGGTCTTTAAAATCATTTTCTCGAAAAACCCTCGAACACATAAAAAAAAATTTAATAAAAATTCGTAAGGGGTCGTCCATAAAGGACGTCACGCCCTAGGAGGGGGGGAGTGTCTAGCAAAACGTGACCATTCGTGACAAGGGGGTGGGAAGGGGTTTGTGAGAATGTGACGTCCGAAATTTGTTTTTTTTTTACTTATTATAAGAAGGATTTTCTATATTTATTTTCTCCAAAATTAAATATTTTTCTACATATTTTGTGTTCAGACCAATATATATATAAGTATTACAGGTAAAATTACAGGTAAATTTTCCAAAAATATTTGAAATGGGTAGCGCAGCATGTCAGAACAAGCGATACTAAAATGTGATGATTCTTGTTGCTGTTCGAGCCCCAGAAGCTCAATTTTCAACATTTTATCGGAATGATTTCTGCCCTTTCCCATTCCTATCAAACAGAATATGGATTAAAAGTTCCTTCGCCGACCAAATTAGAGGACAGTTTAATAACTAAACTTCCCATCGCTGTTCATTTCAAAAAGTCTCAATCTACAAAAAATCTGCTGACCCTCTGTTATTCCTTATGATTCATTTTGTTCGTCAGTACAGACAGATTTAGAAGAATTTATAAAACATGCCACCTGTACTTTGCTTCATAAGTAATGCTTCAAAAATACCGAGTTTTACACAAGGAAAAATCGAAGGATGAAAAAATAAAAAAAATAAAGTAGCAGCAAAGCGGCAACAAGAAATGATGGCGATTTTGACAGGCGATCAAGTAGACTAGCTCGAAGAAGATCATCTGGATTTGACTGGAATAATTCTTCCATCTGAAAAGAAAGAAGACAAAGAAAAATTCGATTTTATGCCAATTCATTCTGTAGTTAAATGTTTTGAAAATCCTTTGGAGTAAATTTGAGAAAATGCATTTTTGTTCTCTTGTATTTTTTTTATTTAGAGTTTAATTGTTCAAAAATAAAAATTAATGTGATTATTTTTTTTGACAGTTCTCTGTATTGTTGGGACATTGTTGAGGCATTGTTGTTGAGGGAACCTACAGCGAATTACAGCGATAATTTTTTGAAAATTTTCTCTGGTAGTTGCTATATATAAAAAACAAATTAAATCTTAATTAAATGTTGTTTTATTCATTATGAAATTCTTATTTGTTAACTGTACATGGTGCAATTCTATTGGCCGACATTTGGGACGGAAAAATAATCCCCCGAATACCACACGAGCTTCAAAATTATCTGGCATTTCCCTCAAGGTTCCCTGCAAACAAATAAAGTCGTCAAGTTTTTCAGGAAAAATCACTCGCGCTTCGCGCTCGTGATTTTTTAACCTGAAAAACTTGACTCCTTCATTTGTTTGCAACGAACCTATCGGGAAAAATACCCGATAATTTTGAAGCTCTTGTGGTATTATAAGTGAAAATTCCACACCTGTAATTTTTAACCAATCAAAACGTGTATTTTTGATAGATCACCATGGCAACGGTTGAATTTTAGTGGAAATTTTTTCCTCGTGGGTACCCAACAGCGAATTATACTGGAAATTTTTTTGACGTTTATAATGACAGAATATTTTTTTGACAATCTGGTTTTCATTTGTTTACATGATAATTTTGATACATTTCCATTACAAAGTTTAGATGTTTTCTATATTCGTTGGACACCTCCTTTCTTCTTAATGGCGAAAATGCAGGACTTGAAATAAATTAAATGTCTATGTCTAATGAAATATATATAATATTTAGACACTATTCTATTCACCTTTTTTTCTATTTAGCACTTTGAGTTTTGAATAGTAAATATTCGTGAACAATTCAAAACAAATTTTCTTTCTTCAAGTAGGAGCCACAATCCTCTAATAATGCGGGTAAATAAGTCATTGCACGATGATTGATCATTTAGGTTGGGGTTGACTTAGTTGCCATGGTAACTAAATAATCAAGTCGAGGTCAAGTTAAATCAAAAAATAAATTTTAATTATTTAAACATAATTTGGTGTGGAATTTTCTTACCGAATACCACACGAGGTCAAATTAAATCCGGAAATTTTTTGACCTCTAGTGGTATTACTAGTGACTATAATATACCTAATATTATTAGGTACAGTGTTCCAAATTTAGTGTAGAAGTCCAGTGGCTAATATATATTTATATTTTAGATATATTGTTAAAAAAATTGTTTAGCACAACATCCTTAAATTGTTATGATCATTCAATTATTAGTTTTTTGAATTTGTGAGATGGGGGGGTGGGGGTTCGCGCTGCTGTGACCATTTGTGACAAGGTGGAGGGGGGTCAAAAATTTCCTAAAAAAGCATGACGTCCTTTATGGACGACCCCTAAAGGCGTTTTAGAGTTAGAATTTTTTTACTTATTATGCGTTAATTTTGACGCGCAGTGTATAAATCAAATACAAAATAAAAGCTTGGAATAAAAATTTCTTAAAAAAACACCAAAAATAACATTTCTAAAAAACTAGTAATGTGTGTGTGTCCCTTTGGCTAGCCTAGGTATGCTGAATAGGATTTAGATCCGGGGAATTCGCGGGCCACTCGATATTGTTCTCTTCAAAATATTGTGTAAGAGCAGTGTGGGGTCTGGCATTGTCAGGCTTTAGGACTAACTGCAGCAAATGGGACTATATAGGATTCTACAATATATTCCAAATACCTATGAGCATGTACCACACCATTCCTGCAGATACGCAATCCTATACGCCCCGTTAAAATAATGCCTTCCAAAACTATAACTGAGCCACCTATAAAGTAAACAGTTTATGTTACAGTTGAATCTCAATATCGCTTACCTCTACGTTTTCATGCTTAGTCGGCTAGGTCGAAATCTTGACTCATCTGAAAAGTGTCCCCACTGATCCATATCCCAATTGATATGATTTCAAGCAAAATTTAATCGAGCTCTCCGGTGCACCGGGTGTGCACAGGTTAACTTTGGCCTCACAGTTTTGACTCTAAAACGTAGATGAACTTGAAGTCTATTTCTAACTGTGGATATTCGCGTTCCAGTAGCGTCAAAATGCAAATCAGCAATGTTTATTGCTGCTCTGACTCGGTTTTGGGTAGTCAACCTTAATAAATTACGGTTCTCAGGTGTGGTTGTGACTTGTTCTCTTGCCAAATAAGGTCTTCTAGTGATAAAACAAAATTCTCTATGCCGCTTAAAAAGTCGAGAAATTACTGAATGACTTGTTTGAAGTCTTCGGGCAATACTCCTAACAGACTGTCCTTCTTGAAACAAAGTAATCGCTGTCACTACTTCAACTTGATTTAAATGCCTTCTTTGACGAAGAGGCCTTCCTAGAGCGTCATCATTCATAGTCATTATTTATCACACTGAACAACAGCGACTGAAATTTGTTTTATAATAAATTTTAAAATTTAATTAATCGTATTTCTATAAAAAGTTATATTATTTTTTGTGTATTTTTAAGAAATAAAAATTGTAGAAAATCTATTTATTATTTTTTAAGCTTTTGTTTTTAATTTGACTTTAAAAAGATACCTATACTGCATTTAAAAGCTTAATATTTTTCAAAACTACAGAATTTAAAACAATATGTTTATAAACGGGAACTTTTAATTATAATTAAAAGTTCCCATTTAGCAATTTGTGCCTGAACTTGGACACAACTCTTGTTTTCAAATTGTTTTGAAACAAATCGGAAAACTTATGTCTAATAGGAACTTGTGTCAATTCTTTAAATTTGTGGCTGCTTTGTATCGACACCTTTTAGACCAAGGGTGTCCAATTTATTTTGGAGGTGGGCCATAATTTCAATTCCATGTCAGCTGGTGGGCCACCTGAAGAAAAATACTTGCTTACAGTCTTGATAGATTTAAATATAAATAGATAGTTATTTAAATTAAACAAAGCTTTAAGTTACACATAATAATAATAATAATATGAAACTTAATATTATTCGCAAATAAAGCATTCTGGTGGATAATGGAATAATCTAAAAACAATTGCCGGCCTAGGGACTTTTTTAACAAAACCACACAATCATTGGTTTTTCCTGTCATTACGGGTGCTCCATCGCTATACAGAATAAATTTTTCCCCCTTCACTCATCTTGTCACAATGTTTTTTAAAAGTGAAATACTGTCTTTAGCAAATAACCTGCATTAAATAAAATAAAGTTGCATTACATTAAATTAGGTTTCTAAAAGAATTATGCATGATAAATATTTACTGGACTAGCTCTTGTAAAAATTTAACTATTTTGTTACTTTAATGGGTGTTTTAAGTGTTTTAAACATTAAATATTTCAATAAAAAAATTAGGCAATCATCTTTTCTCATATGAAGAGAAATATTTTAAGATTTTAAGTATTAATCGATATTCTCGAATGCATCGTCACTTTTTTGTCTTCATTATCATCATTACCTTTCTTTCTCACTTCATATACATACATAATATGTAGTGAGAAAGAATATTAAAAAATTGGGCTTTTAACATAGCTATTAAAGTTTTGAGGCTTGTTCTTTTTGGGTTTGTGAGATAACAGGATCTGAAGTTATTAAACAAAAATATACATCCCTTGTGGATTACTCTTGGCTGAGAGACTATATTTTTCCACTAAATACCATCAATGTTGTTTGTATAAGGTTAAGGTCTATTTAAGTTATCAGACCATAATTTTCTTTGAACAGTTAGCATAAAAATCGCCATAATTAAGTATTTTATATTATTATATACATAATTATTATTAAATAAGACATGCGCTTTGTTGCAAGTATCTTATTTGTTTCCAATTAAAAAAGTTTGGGTCCATTTGACACAAAACCGTACTTTGGCAACAATTTGGAACAATTTGGAACAAATGGTGACTATAGTATATATATTTGGTAACCAAAAATTAGAAACACTTTGGGCATAAATCGGTCACACTATCGGGCACATTATTTTAGCAAAAATTCGGGCATTACATACATTATTTTAGACAACATTGGTAAACACAAAAGAACAATCTATTGAATCCAACTATTATTTTGTAATTTTGAACATTTTTTTAAACATTTTACCTCTGTGTTAAATCTTCCTTTTGCTTTAGAACAGCTTGGATTCGCTTCGGCATAGTAAGTATCTACTAACTTTTTACAATCTTTAGCAGTAAACGAGTCCCAAATTTGAGTACGTCTCTTTTAATTTAGGAACTGTTCTAGCAGGTGAAGCACGTAACTTTTTTTTATATTATGCCAAATGTTTTAATTGGCGATAGATCGGGATTATTGCATACCCAATTCAACATCTGAATAATATTTTGCAACATCCATTCCTTTACTATTTTAGCAGTATAATACGCAGCGCCATCTTGTTGGAATATGTAGATACTCATTTTCTCTTGTTTTTAAGGTTTTAATGGATGGCATTAAACTGTCTATACTGATGTTAATATATCTAACAGCATTAACATTCCCTTCTATGATGTACAACATGCATCCCCAAATCATTACAGAAGCCGGAAATTTTACTTTTAGGCGCAAACAATCTGAATGATATGGTTCATTTTTGGTCCTTAATACCCTACTTCGGTAATCTCCAACACATACCTCAAACCTTGTCTCGTCACTTCAAATAACACTATACCATTGCATCTGCGACAAGTTCTGATGATTTTTTGCCCATTTTAGCCTATTCTTTTTCTGTATCACAGTTAACAGAGGTTTTTCTTTAGCATACGCATTAAAAATTTTCCACTATTGCACTCACGAGTCTGTATACAAAAAAAATCTACAAAATAACTTACTTTATAGAAATTATACCCTAATCGTTTGATAACTCTGACAGGTTGTGACCTTGAAAAATGTTTACCCGTTGCCTATTTCACTATTGGCACGACGGTTTTGTTTCAAAATACGCCGTAAGGCTCTCATATTGGTCGGGGTTATTTTTGAAATTCTACCCAAATTTGGCTTTTCTTGAACTGCTGTCGTTTTATAGAATTTGCAATATTTCGCACAGTATAACGTGATAATTGGTTAGCAATTTTAGCGCAAGAATAACCAGCATTGTATGAATTGACAATAACTTTACGTTATACAAAGCATTGCCACGCACCATTTTTTTAAACTACTACGACAATCACAGATTATAATTAACTGCTAATTTGTCACCATAGGCCAAAAATCTATGTTTGTCACTAACAACAATCAACAATGGCAAATTTGTTGCTTTAACTCAAGTCTAATATGATGATAAAAAAGCTATGTTTAAAACATGGGCCAAACAAAAAGATTTATTGTTAAATTGTTTAATTTAGTTTTCTAGACATATCTTTAATTTTGTAATATTAATTTTAATAAAAAATGTAAAAAAAAAATTCTCAAATTACAATAATAATAGCTGGCCATACACAGGCGTTATTTCGCGCGGTTTATCGTGGCGTGTTGGGATGTAGCGGTTAGTATGCACGAAAGAACGGCATGGCAAAAAAAGCGTCATGTTCCATACACTTGATAAAGTATTCAAATGATTTAGCAAGTGATTGCCCGTGGTACATCAGTTTCAAAGGAAAAATCGTATGTGAGTGGGCAAAAAGTGTCATTTATCGAGTCGTTTGAAACTGCATGTGATCATGTACAAATTTTCAACGTGAAATTTTGCCAAGCAAAGGTAAACCGTGACGCGGAATGTGGCGTGTGGACACTCCACACTCCAGAGGAAAGCACGTCTGAAATCCCTTCCCGTTCTATCATTGCGCGCGGCGATACTCACTCACGTACATGATTTTCCATATGTTTTTGCAGATAACACGATAAACCGCGCACAATAACGTCTGTGTATGGCCAGCTAATAGTTGGATTCAATAGATTTTCCTTTTGTGTTTACCAATGTTGTCTAAACTTAAGTTTCTTTTATTGAAAAAATAAATCCTTAGTATCACAGTAACGATAATATTGGATAAATATAACATAAAAAATAAATATAATATAATAATGACTGGCCGAATGATATGATTTTGGGCTCTATTAATTGCAATTGCAAGGTTTGATGCTTAGTGGGTGTATTAGTACCACCACTACATAAGCCAACTTTAAAGAGGATTTAGATATTTTTCCTTCATGTTGGTGCATGATGAATATAAAAATCATAAAATGAACCCAAGAACAACGAAAAGTTTTTGTTTTGTAGAGTTGTCTTGTAGTTCAAAATAAAAAAAGATTGTTGCTCTCACTCTTTTCTATCTTTTTACGCAATAAAGAAAACATCACTCTTATGGAAAACCCCTTAAATGGTTTCAGGTGGTGGACAGTGCTTTCTTGTTACGTAATCCTTTCTTTACAATAGCCCATCGCTAGGAAATCGACCAACCTGTCTCCATATATCCTTGACTAGGACATACCATTTCAATGCATATCTGACTTAAATCTCTTGTAATATTTTCTTGTAGTGTTCACTTGTATTATATTTATGTAACATTTGGTGAAACACATATACTAAATACTAAAAATTTATTTATTTATCCTTGACTACTTAATATTGTGCCTTTTGTCTTATCGGGATAGTGTATGTTTATCTGCTGTTTCAATAAACATATAGTGTGTTTATTAAAACAGCAGATGTGTGCAATGGAGAATATCGTGCTCTGATTGGTTTATTTCTTTCCATTTTCTATAGAAAGTAAAGTCGCAAATTCTAAGAAACACCTCCTTGTAAATTTATAAATTTCATCACCAGTTTAAAAAAGTAGTTTCGAAAAAATAAAAAATGTATGCATGAAATTATTCATATTTAAGAGAAGGTTAATAAGCCATTTTTATCTGATGATAGCCAAGAGACCTGAAGATTTATACCTATATTATAATATTATTATGTACTAAATTTTTAGGCGCCTGAAATGGCTAGGATCAGAAGAATATAAAAATAATATTCAATAGTTAAAATTAATATTGTTTAATGTTTGAACCTTTATAAGAGTATTAATACTCTTATAAAGGTTCAAACATTGCAATATTGCTTTTGTTATTGTTACTATTGATATTTACTATACTGTATTCTAGGCTTTATTGCTTAAATTCAGGGTCTCTTATAGGTATTTACTAATATTTTTTAATATGTTTCTTGAGGTAAATTTTTAGGCAAGTTTTAAAGCAGGTTTAAGTTAAGACAATTTACCCAAAAGTGACATTAACCTTTAATTTTGAAGGAAGATGTCAATTTATTTTATTTATAATAATAATCCGTAATTTAGCCAATTTTTAACTTTTATATTTGGTTTTAAATGATAGAAATTATGAGAATGTAAATATATTTTCTATATAGCATATGGTAAAATTGATACATTGTGCCCTTTTTTCTGTACATTTTTCTGTGTTGATGTTATAACACTAGCATAATTTATTTTAAAGACATAGTTTCTTTAAGTTAATATAATACAATCATTTTTTTTAGAGTTGAAATTGGACTGGATACAAAAATTCGCTTAGTGAGATATTATGGCTTAAGAGTTGTTAAAGAAAACGAACAGGTTTCAAAAATATACTATTCATGCGATAACGACAAAGTTTATCATGGTGAAGAACCTCAATGGCTAGAAATTGACAATGGACTTATCCCGGCAATGGAAAAACTCCAAAGTATTTATCCCGATTTTATTGAAGTCGAGCAGCTTCCCATAAAAGAAGATACTGGTAAAGTGCAATTGGTTGCTGATTTGTGGGAAAAGGGATTATTAATGACCAAAAATCCTTTAACTGCCTTCAGTGGCGAGGAGGATGAAAGCGATTCTGAGACCGATTTTCCTGGAGGTACCATTGAAATAATGGAAATTACGTAAAGCAATTTGTAATTTTTTGAGTATAATAATTATGTTTATGGTGTATTATATTTTATTGCAAGTTTTATTTAAAGGCAGTAGTCAATAAACACTTTTAAACTGTTTTTAGTCTTAAAATAACTTACCTATTTTTTTATTTTTAATAACTTGTATAAACAATGTATATATGGATTGAATAATACTATAAATAATGCTTTAAAAAACTAAAAAAACACGCTAAACGAACTAAAAAATTGTAAATAATGCAATTTACTTTAATTAATTAAAGATTAAATAAATAAAACAAATAATAGTTTTAAAAAAATAACAAACTCGCTTAAAAATTATAAAATAATGTAATTTTTTGTTTTTAATAAATTTGTTACTTGTGCAATGACTATGCCAAAAAGCATGATGCCCTTTTTGGCAGGGTTCCGGATATACAGTGTGTATTAAAACGAATAGATACACTTAAATAAAACAAGTGCCAAACCCCGCCTACTGTGGTAGGGATTGAAAGTTATTTTCGTTATTTTGGAATTATTTTTGTTTGAGAATTTATAGGTTTTATTTTTATCGAATTCGTTTGTTTTGTTTTAATGCATTTCTGCAAATAAAAACTAAGTATTGTTTAAAATCCATTAAATTCCAGTTTATGGCGAAAATGTATTTCTTAAAAACTATACACATTTCCCTACGACAGCGTCGGAGCTACTGAACAAACACAGCATGCCCTTGTATCTGGCTGCATGCCGCGCTGTTGCCATATGCTATTATTGTTTCCTAAAAGGGTTGTTTTTCTTATTTTTTAATATTAAAAGGAAGAAAATTAACTAAATCAAATTATTTTTGACCTATTAATTTTTTTGTTATTTTTAAAGTTTCAAACAGAATGTTTAATGGTTTAAACCACGCCCAATTAAAGTTTGTTTCTTTTTCTCTGATCAGAATATAATTTGTCATCCTTGTCTCCAGCCTTACTTACTTGATTCTATACAGTCTGTATGGGTAGCATGCCATGATTTATATCAGCAATATATTATATTAACCATTTATTTTACAGGGTGCACCAAGTATCCTTCTATAGATCTTTAAGTATGGGTCATTATACTTTTAGCCCCATCTACCTCTAAAAAATAAATATTTCACATTTTTATATCCATTGTGAGTTACAATTTGTGACTATTATTTAGGCAAACTAAAGGTAATTCTAATGTTACTCACAGCAGTAAAGTTTCGCTTAAAGAGTCTTATTTTTAAGTTTTAATGTCACAATAAAAAAATCTATTTTCTACACAATAAATGCATATAAAACATGCATTACTTAAAAGGAAAGAAATTGGTGTACTTTGCATGAAAAAGATAATTAAATACTGTCGAGTAAATGCCGTGACCAAAGATAACCTTCAAAAACACACTCTGCTTGTTTGTAACGTGCAAAATAACAATAGCGATACCATTGCATGCAGCGGCGCCATCTCGTGCCACAGTTATAAACTACATGGGTTACAAAGTTCTTTTAAATGTAATGCTAAACTCCAGTGTATTTTATAAGAAAGCTGATTTAATTTAGGCAGTTTGTCACGAAGTAGACATTAAAATTTTTTTAATAAGGACAAGGTTTGGTAACGTTTAAAAAATTATTCACAGACATTTTATTACATTTTTTATTAGTAGTGAGGAGCCACTTATTTGTTATTTCATTTTAGTTTTAGAATTCTGTTTTATACAAAACCTATGAAATATATCCAAGTTTTTACGATTGCAATATGATGGGGACATGGGGTTATAGAGTGTGATGCTAAATTTCAACCTTAATTAAAACAAAAAAATGTTCTATTAATAATTGTTATTTTAAGTTCTTATTTATAAATCTAGGTCTATATTAGCTGTCTCAATTTATTATTTTTTTAATAAGAAATATTAGGGACCACTGACAAATGTCAGAGAGCCTTAATAGTATAATTACCCGTATACTTTTATAGGCATTTTATTTGAAGAGCTACTTAATCGGTTAAATTATAGAGTAGTAGTTTTACAATGAAATTTATAGATTAGATAGATAGGTAGATTAAAAGATTCTTAAAATATTTGAAAAAGACTACAATACAAACCTTTCAACATCGTTGGATTCCTTGATTTTTTTCTAACCATGTAAAATTTCAATATGGTAGAAAAACAAAAGATAGTAAATTTGTTAAAAATGTAGATATATGTCAATGTTTACCTGTAAAACTTTTAAATTACCAGGAACAACGAAGTTATAACAATTTTTAATTTTGTCAGATTTTCAGTTTTTTTTAATTATTCGAGAACCGAAGATTTTTTTCTCTTATGTAACAGACGCGTCGGACGTAGCTCTTCAAAAAATTTATATTGTATATTATCTTCAAGACTGTGAAAAGCATGCACTAAAACTGTTCATTTATGCTGAAATATGGTAAAATATAAATCAGTTGTGTAGAATCAAATACCACGACAGAGGACATTTCCGCAATCTACAAGCTGATTATGTATGAGACCGGAAATAAAAAAAATACTATCGGCTTTTTATTGGCGGAAAAAATACAAATTTTATATATTACACAGTTCAACACACATAACTGTGGTTCAACACGATTTTCCTCCCATGAAAAAATTTAACAGATTTTAAAAATAAATGTAAATTGTTATAAATCATTTTTTTTCTTTAAATATTGTATGTTTTTACATAACACAAAAATTATACTTAAAGAAAATAATATTTATATTTTTTTTTAAGTAAAACAAATATTTCCGGTTTTAATTTTTGATTTTTTTAATAAAAGAACAGATTTGTATTTATCTTATATTAAATATAATATAATATTATGTTGGAAACAAATCTTGATCTTTTAGTTTGACATTGCTTTAGAATATATAGTGGTATCACAACACCACTTGATATACAGGGTGTTTCACATTCGGGGTCCAATGGAAGTTTCTGAGGAACGAAAAAAAAAAATATCGATTTGAAATTTAAAAGTGTTTATAATCCATTTACGTATATTCTTTAAAAATAAACCTGTGTCTATACCCAAATTGAATAGTTTTCGAGTTATAATTTATTTAGTTAAAACTTCACAAATCTGTGGGTAAAAGGATAAGTCAAAAAAGCAATTTTTCAATAGAGCCTTTAACGTGTTCGCATTAATTCAGGAAATATATTTATGTTTAGCGGGTATACGCTTTTGTTAGCATATGTCATTTGCTAACAAAAGGGTATACACGCTAACCATAAATATATTTCCTGAATTAATGCGAATACGTTTAAGGCTGTACTGAAAAATTGATCATTTTGACTTATCCCCTTATGCCTTTTGCCCACAGAAATGCGCGTCAATCAAAAATAGCCTATAACTTGTTTGCTATTAGGTTTACGGATATTGGGGTAACATTTTTGGAATTTTAAAACATTGTTTAAAATATTTCATGTCAATTCTTTAACATTTTCAACAAATTAGAAAACCCAGGGCAAATCGGGCAAACTTTTTTATTTTAAATGTACACCCGCTATGTTTTTACCTAATTAAATAGCAAATTAAAAAACATTTTGATTAATGTAACTATTCCCTATACCTAAAGTTAATATTTTCAGAGATATTTAACAATTTTAGAAAATTTTAAATATTATTTTGTATAAAGAAACCTGTGACGGGTGAGTTGACGGTATCTGTGGTTACCACGTAATCTGTCATTGTTCAAAATTTAATGTCGTCAATTTTTCAGGTGTTTATAAACAATTTGTTGACTAATTAAGTATTTTGTAAACAAAATTACTGATAAAAAAGCAGGAAGTAAATTTTAAAAATCATTGTCAAGCCAAACGTTTTTAAAATTTAAAAGTAATACAAATAGTATTTGCAAATTTTGAAAAAAAGTCAACAAAGCTGTAGCATGTCAACTAGATGAAGCACTCATTGGAGACAATAAAATATAAAATTTATTATATGAAATATTTTAATAACAAAAAGAATACTTACCTAACTGTAACAATTTAATATACCAACAATATTTTAATTAACAATTTTTATTACTAATTTATTACTAAATGTTCATAGTGTCCTCCATTTACATTTAAGCATTTCTTAATTCTTACTTCTACATTAGACTTTGCTCTCCTGACTATTCTGGGTATAATATTAGAATCTGTTAAATATCTCTATAATTATTAAATTTATAGGAAATAATTACATCAATCGAAATGTTTCTTAATTTTCTATTTGATTATGTAACATATTAATTTCATTTAAACTAAAAAAGTTACAAACGTTTCAAGTTAGCCTCATTTGCCCTCAGTTTTCTTGGGTATTTTGTTAAAAAATGTTTAAAAAATTGACATAGAATCTTTTAAATAATGTTTTAAGATTCCAAAAATTCCACCCCCATTTCCGCAAACCTAATAGCAAAAAAGTTATAGGCTATTTTTGATTGACGCCCATTTGTCAAATTTTAACGAAAAAAATTAATAACTCAAAAACTATTCACTTTAGGTACAGGACATTGGTATAGGACATGATAGAGTAATTTTACTCAGAATTGTATGTAGAATTTAAAAATGTAAAAATATATGAGGTGTTCTATTTAAAATAACAAAGTTTATGTCTCTTCCGGTCAACCCAGAAGTTGCATTTAGTTTAAAATATTTTAGAATAATAGGCTTAATTGGATTATAAACGCTTTAAAAATTTCAAATCGATATCTTTTGCCGTTCCTCAGAAACTTTTAATGGACCACGAACGTGAAACACCCGTATTTCGTAAATGTGTAACACCCTGAATATAATTCAAATAATTTTAAAATAAATAAATAATTTTAATGGCTATCCATTTATTTAGTAAATATATATTTTTTGAATATACAGTCTAGCTGTTATCGAAGCTTTTATATTATGTGCCGAATACCGTGGATAACATTTTATTGGATCGACAAGGGTATCATTTTTGTAAGTCTATTTTTAAAATTTATAGAAATTTTTCATGGGAGGAAAAAAAATCAAATTTTGTCATACTGTGTTATATCACAAGAACTATGAATTTAATCGGCTAAACTAGGCTCAGTAGTTTTTTTAGCGGTCGTGGGTTTTTATTTTTAATTATTCTTCATGAAACTTTTTTTCAAAAAAAAATCAAATAAAAAACTTACTGAGCATAGTTTGACAGATTAAATTTATAGGTTGAGTGATATACGTCCAGATTATTTCTCGAATTAAAGGAAACTATTTGACAATTAATAAAATCTGACGTACTCGTACTATATGTCAAAATTTATGAACAATTTTTTAAACAAAATTCCATTAATTTAAAGGTTTGTAATAATTAATAATTGATATTTCGTAAACTAGATAGCTTATTTTTTATTGTTTAAAAAAATGTATGTTAAAACTTGTAAATAACACCATAAAATCGTAAAACAAAAATCCAATACGCTAAAGAAGTATCGCTAGTAAGCGCCACCACTCGGCTATTATCATCGTAACAAAAGTACAACTTTTGAGAATCAGCTGTCAAACGCGTGTTAGAAACAAAATATCGGAAAAAAACCGTCCTCTGGACGGTAGATGTCGCTGAGAACTCTCGTTCGCTGTGTTTTCACCGCTGTTCTGTGGCAATTCTTGCTATAAGAGTGGCAGGTGCATTTTGTTTCGAGTGTGCTTCGGTCCAACAGGGCTACCCGACACTGATGAGGACCAAAAGTCCGAACAGGCTGTCTGTCGGTGCCTGGTTCGAAGCACATTCGAAATAGAAGCACAGTGAGCGAGGTGATTGGCATTTTCACGATTTGTTGTGTTGTTGGGTGTATTTCGAGAGGAAGTCCTGGTTTGAGTTTTTATCGGTTTTCCAATAAACAGTGAAATAAATTTAATCATACAGTCCCTGTAAATATAAATTGTATCTATTAGATACAATAAATACACATTTTAGTATACTATGTTAATCATTATAATGATTAACATTTCAATTCAGTCAAACAAATAAGTCGTCTAAATTTAAAGAGCTTTTAGCTGAGCTAAAAGCTCTTTAAATTTAGACGACTTATTTGTTTGACTGAATTGAAATGTTAATCATTAAATTAGCTCTTAAATTAGTTTTTCACTTAGTTATTTAAAATGATTTTTTTTATTTAAACCAAGTTTTAGTTCTGGACAACTTGGGAAACTGCCTCAAAGAAAAATTCAGCCTCAAAATAACATTTCTAGAATAAATGTTCCTTTAAAAAGATAGTATTCACCAAAATTTTTACTTGGAATATAACATTTATTTTTACTCTGAAAAAGAGTAGATATTATGAAAATTAAAAAATCCCGCTTCATTTCCCCCGCCGAAAATTCTCCAGTCGAGCAGTCCGGCCGATGTGGTAACCCTACCCCTGCAGCGCGCTGCTTCCCATTGTTGCCAGATGTACGGGCTTCCTATACTCCGTGATACTGTAGAATTTAACGTTTCGGGCTTGGTAATGCAAAAAAGGGGCAGCCAATACCGGGAGCTCTCGCCTAGGTTAAACGTAGGAGCTTCAAAAATCGCTAGAAGACGATAAAACATTGTCTTAAAACATTTAAAAATATTTTGGCCTGTATTTACTAAGTTGTCAAAAGCTTTCAAAAAATGAGTTTTTTTTCAAGCGGCCATGATATACAACCTTATATGCATGTATAGAGATAGTTGAAGTACGTCTTTTTCATTAGCGGCAGACAAAAAACTCAAAAAAGCCTAGGGATAGAAGTAAATCCATAGGTGACTCAATAGACGTCAAATAATAAAATTAATTTAGCATTTCATACAAAGCAATCACGATGTATTAATTATATTAATTATAATCGCACGGAATATTTAGTGATTATTTATTAAATTTTAATTGAAGGAAATAAAGAACAACTAGTTTATTAGTATAATATAATGATGATAGACGAGTCGCCAATGACGGAACTCCAAACAAATGTCAGTACGTCAAAATTAATTCAAGCGCAGCATTTTGGCAGAGCAGTGTTTATTTTTAGTTTAGGATATTTATCGGCATTGTAAGTAAGGGTTATAAGTTTTTTTACTTTTTATTAATAATTTGTAATGCTTTTAGCCAAAATTTTATACCACATGAGTTATAAGTAAATAAAATAATTCTATTGCTTATCCTATTTATATTACGCCCTTGAAAAAAAAATTGTATATGTTATTTGGAGTAGAAGCTCTTTTTGTGCTTTGTACAGTTGCCTACCTCAGCTACGCTTCGGCCGTCAATCTCTGTACTCACCACAAAAAGAGGCACTTCTACTCCTTATGACATAATCTACTATTATTAAGCTATGACGCCAATGTTTTAAAGTAAAAAATCAAACTAGTTGTACTTTAGTTTGCTTTTTTTAATTAAAATTTTAATGAAACAACAAATTGGTGCCACTAAAATAATAACATTAATAATATTTATTAACACCAATACATACCTAGTATGGTTAATAAAAGTCAATACATATTAAAACATAACTTACAAAATTACAAAAACTATAAATTTCCGAAACAGACAACATTAAAACTAAATTAAATGTTATGAAGTTTTTAAAGTGTTTTCTAAGAGGTCTGCATAAATTTGGCCTGTTAACCGTGCAGGAAATTCAAAAAGTCCAGGTCCAGGTTTCTTGGACCTCAACACAAGAGACGATACACAGAGACTACCAACTGCATGGAAACCAGCTCTTACAACCACCAAAACGCCACGCAGATTAACGAGATCAATGGAGCCAAACATTACCACAGGTTCAATCGCAGTCATGGCCCGATAAAAAAAGATTTTATATAGTTGTATATCATTATATAAAATGTATATAGAGTTATATATAATTCACATATAATTATATAAAGTTTATATATAATGATATACAATTATACATAATTCTATATAAAATATATTTTTTAAAATATGGAGTTTATATAATTATATACAATTATATATAATAATTTCCAATTATATATAATTATATATTAGACCCTATTGAAGTGTCTATATAATTATATAGTATCATATACAATTCTATATAATTATATACAATTCTACAAAATTATATATAGGTCTCTTTTAAGGTATTTTAAATTGTTTATAATTTTATATAATTATATACAATTCTATAAAATTATATATAGGTCTCTTTTAAGGTATTTTAAATTGTTTATAATTTTATATAATTATATACAATTCTATAAAATTATATATAGGTCTCTTTTAAGGTATTTTAAATTGTTTATAATTTTATATGATTATATACAATTCTATATAATTATATATAAGTCTCTTTTAAGGTATGTAAAATTTTATATAATTCTATACAATTTTATATAAATATACCTATATAAGTTTTTTTTCAATTGACCTTAAGGTATATAAAATTGTTTATAATTATATACAATTCTATATAATTATATATAATTTAAGAAAATTATCCAGATAATGACGTCATTAAAAAAATTATTTTGATTACCAAAAAAGTAAGGATTATTTAATATTATGTGGGTAAGTGATAATGATTCTTATAAATCGATTTATTTTTGGTGAATATTCGCAAGTAGAATTTTAATTAAAATTTCTGCCCTTGACTAAAACGCCATAAAGTAACACCTTGTCAATGTGTATTTAAAATATTTTGGAAACATGAACGATACTGGGAGTGGAAGTGGGAGTAGAAAAACAAGATTACATTTTGTGTATTTGTTATATGACCACAAAATACAACTGGATAGCAGCCAACTTAATACGCATGCGCAGAAATCACGGCTGGTAATTAATAATTGTTCAAACACCTTAAGCAACGATTGTTTGTGAGGTATTAACATATTTAGAGGTCTCTAAACAATAAATAGGGTAGTAAGCGTCAGTTAACCTTAAAAATTTAATTACAAACGCAATCTGTACTCATTTAATAGTTTGTATTAATTTGCCGCCATACGTTATGGTGGTAACACTGGAGTTTTTGAGAGAAAGCTACGATGGCGTGTTTTGGTGTTCTTTGTCGCCTTTTGTTAGAAGAAATTATTTTTCTGTGGCGTGAATCTAGATATCGTATTCTTCATAAAGTGTGTTTGTTATATTATAGTGTTCTCTTCAAGTTGAAGCTTAAATAAAACTAATTTGCTTGACTGATTGTTATAATTTGGATATTTCAACAACCATTAGAAAGTTCCAGTGCTTATTAATTGTGTATTTTTAAGTTTAGGGTAGTAATGCTATAATAATTTTTTGTTTCATATTAAGTTCGTCACCTGAGTATTGATTTGTTCTATGTCCAATATGTTATAATCGAGATAAACGGGTTTAAAACTTTTACATTAAATATCTTATTTGTTTTTTAATGAAAACTGAATTAAACATTAATAACAATATTCTTGGTTAGCCTTTAATTAGTTCTATTGAGCAACTCTTATCTCAAATTTGGATTTATGCCTCAATATTGGAAAAAACGTTTTGGAGATAAAACAAAAAGTGCTATTTTTGGATTTTAGAAACAAAATGTTGGACATATAACAAAGTTTTAGGACATAGAACAAAACAATGTTATACTTATAAGGAAGCTTTACTTGGAGATAGCACAAAACAGTAATAAAATATTTTTTCCATATGGATATAGCACAAACAAATACTAATTATTTTCAGATTTGTACAAACACATAGAGCAAAAGAAAGCCTGTAAGCGAAATATTGGAGATAGAGTAAACCAATTTTAAACCTTTTATACAAAACTCGGATTTAGACTAACCTAAAATAAAAACTGACAAAATTTTATCAAAATACTATTATGGAGATGGAACAAACCAACTTCAACTTTCCGAAAATGCATAAATCTCAAAATGGTAAAAAATGGAGATAGCACAAACCAATACTCAGGTGACGAGTTGTCTTTTAAAATATGTAAAAATATACAGGGTGTCCCATTAAAAAAATGTTATTTTTGTAATAACTTCAACACGACTTTCAATTGTTTTTCTGTAAAAATACCACTAATTTGCTAATTTAACCGACTTTGTAGCTCCAATAATAATGGTGAGCAGGTTTTGATGATATTATATTTTTATATTTCTGCATAAAGTCACTAACTGTCGTTTTGTGAAAATCTTAAAAAACATAGTTGTGTGGATTGTTGTTTATATATCCAAATAACCATATACCTACTTAATGTATAAGTCATATATGCATATAATGCTTAAAGCATTTACTGACTTTTATACATTAAAGATAAGGTAAATTTGGTTAGTAAATTTAAACTTTAAGATTTTTACAAAATTTCAGTTGGTGACTTTTTGCATTATATATGATTATATATAATTGTATAGAATTCTATATAATTATATCGGGTCGGTTTTCTTATATAATTATATATACTTCTATATAATTGTATTGAATTCTATCCAATTATATCGGGCCATTTTTTTTATATAATTATATATAATTTTATACAATTATATACAATCTTTTTTTATCGGGGTTAAGGGTTAAGCTAGCTTAAAGGGGTTAATACTAAAGTTTTATCAGAACTGTATTGAATCGTGCTTTGTTTTTATATTTTTCGCCTCTATACCTATGCATGACTATATTTTAAGTCAAACTCAATGGTATCTTACAAGATAAATTATTTGTATTTTCTATATTCAACAGAGAGGTAGAAACTCGACCCTGTCGAATGGTGCAGACATTTATGTCTCTAGAAATTATTGAAAAAGGGTTCAGTCCAATGGTGCAGTAACTTTGGATTCCTATTCTCTTCAGAGACAGAAACTCAAGCTTTTTGAATTTTACTGGCAATGATTTCCGTTAATGTCCCCGAGAATTATACAAAAACGGCGCAATCCAATATCGCAACGGTTTCGACTTCTCTTTACTTTACCAAGTTATAGAAACTGGAGTCTATCTAATACTGTTCTAGTCAATATTTCTGAGAGTATAAAAGGAGGGTGTAATTCAATATTGCAAGAAGTTTTTATCTTTTGATGGAAGTTTGAATGTTCTCATTTCTGCATAATTTTGTTGAAAACAGTTCCTTTCTTTGGTTCCGTTGTCTGATTTTTATTTACCGTAACAACTCATACCTGAGAGCACAGCGGATATGATCTAAAGTATATTTATGTATTATATAAAGTACCTATATTTGTATTAAAAATTTCAGAGGTTATGTTGAAAAAATGATCGATATGCTATTAAACTTTAATAATTTAGTAATGAGGTCTGTTGGTAGACGGTGCACATCTCTACTGGTAGTTTTATGTTAGTTCAGCAATATTCAAATCTGGTTGATTAAAAGGTACACACCAGTGCAGGTATTGTAGCATCTACGAACAAATGAATTGATGGCCCATTGGCAATTATTCCTTTAGGAAAAATATTCAACATAGCTTAATTAATTAATAAAATGAAAAAAATCACAATCATGTCGTTTATAGTTTTTTTTTCAAGCATAAAATAATTTTCATATTAATACTAGTTCAAAAGTCAAATTACGACCTCTATACTGTGGAGAGTATACCATATATATATACCTATAACTATAGGTATATGTATATGTTATAGGTATTATACCTAAGGTATATGATTGAAACGCTCGACTGACGAATACAACTCTATACCGTGGCGAGGGTTTAGAAAACTGTATTAAAACTTGGCGTCATCCAATACAGTTCTATATTTTTCCGTTTGCTGTGTATAAACAACGATCAGTGGCAACGGAGCTCACTCCAGGTCTACCGTCTAACATCAGAGCAGCAACAGCAGCCCAGCAGATAAGACCTGAAGATGGTACATGAGATTGTACCGAAACGTCGTCAGACATACGGTTCTTTTAAGAACCAAAAACCGACAACACGGAGCAGATCCACTAATACATATAACGCCCGTGGAAACCTAAAGCAGAACGAATATATATATATATATATATATATATATATATATATATATATATATGTACATATATATATATATTAGGGTGTCCCTTATTTTTATTTTTTTTACGCATACCCTCTAATTATATTTATTACGTGTTTATATACTCCCAGTAAAAATTTCAGCTCATTCTATAAACGGGAACCCGCGCCGACTTGCATCTGAACCCTCCGTTAACCAACGTTAGGCGGTCTTCGATCGTAAGTCATTTTGTGTTTGTTATTATGTGACCCTTATATTATAAATTATTGACAAATGTTAAAATATAATTTTATTTATGTGTATACTTTGATAAAAATGTATATTTTCACAGGAAGTGGCTAGTTATCCGGAAGGGTCTGGCGAATAGGCCGTAAACTCTGAAATTGATAAACTTAATGGGTTTTACTCTAAATAACTAAAAGAGTATATTGTGAGAGATGACTACCGAAAACTTATTGAACTGTCTGAAATATTTTTGAAAGAACATCAAGAAAAGAAATGCTTACAAAAAGCTGAAATTTCATATAACAGTATATTTTAGCAATACTAATTAGTATATTAATATATTTAAGGTATAAAATCAACTAAATTAGTGAAACAAATGATAGAAACAAAAGCAATAATATTAATTAGTAATCATATTTAATAAAATCATTAGAAAAATACAGTCATGAAGTATATCTTCTTTTTAAAGTGTTTCGTGTTACAAAATACCGCGCGCTCCTAACGTTGTCTAACGGAGGGTTCAGATGCAAGTCGGCACGGGTTCCCGTTTATAGAATGAGCTGAAATTTTTACTGGGAGTATATAAACAAGTAATAAATATAATTAGAGGGTATGCGTAAAAAAAAATAAAAATAAGGGACACCCTAATATATATATATACTAGTCCACCGCCGACGGTGGACTAGTGGTTAGTGCTACTGACTACAAGCCGAGAGGTCGTGGGTTCGAATCCCACCAGGGGTATGGCTGTTTATTTGTGTTTGTCCTATTGTATATTAGTCCTTCGGAGGGGACTTTACGCCCGCGGTCCGTTCCTACCCCTGTTCAAAAAACTTGTCTTACAGCATTTAGTTAACCTTGAGCCATACAATATAAATGAATATTTATTGGACGTTTTGTGATTATATTTGTGTTTATTTCCTATATGTAGTTATTTATCATTATTTTCTATATCATATGTCTATGTTAAGTTAACATTGTTAACATATATCAAAGACTATTTTTTTGACCATTTTCATATTTTGTATAATATTTTCTTTGTATTGTACACTTCGTGAATAAATATTATTATTATTATTATTAACCCGCTCAAGCCATTCAGTTGGCTTCTGGGACTCCTTAGGAAGTAAGGGTGGAACTAAAAGAGCACTTTTGTATATAAACTTTTGTATATCGTCACCGTTTTGGCAAAAGTCATTAACTCCATTTTTGTCTAAAAGAAGTTAACTACCTTCGCGATCATAGAACAATTATATTTGTGATCTAGAAAAACTTATTGTTCTATGATCGCGAAGGCCTGCCGGTAGTTAACTACTTTTAGACAAAAATGGAGTTAATGACTTTTGCCAGAACAGTGACGATATATATATTGTAATGGTTCCGTAAAAAATACCCCTTTATAAATTTATTAGAATACATGTTTATAAATATATTTTATCTCCACGCGGTCTATAATTTAAACTTTATTGTTGTCAACATTCGATAAAGAAATAACTTGTTATGGCCTAGGCCGATAAAAATTTTTATGAGGCAAGTAATTAGTTCGATTTTTTCTCGCTAGGGGTATTGTTTTGAAAAATTAATCCTTTTCTAAGAAATTAACGTACTAAACTGGTTTAATTTATTTATAATAAGCACTAATTTGTTTGTTTTACTGTTAATGTTTATTATTTTTCATTAAATTATTGTAAAATTAAATATGAATAATAAAACAAAAAGTAAGGTTAGGACATTACAATTTGACGTTTCTGTGGATTTCACTGATGTGTTTTCTTTTTCTACGATTTAAATTATCTTTAAGTTTTAATTTGCTTTAAGTTTTCAGTGAAATTAAATGTTAAACACAGCGTAAACATTCCAAACTACATATTTTTTTAATAAAAATGCAAACAAATTGAAATTAGATACCTATTTATTAAACAATTAATTGAATTCAATGTAATAGCAAGAGGGTAAGTAAACCATTTTCTTACAAAAATCCATTTCTACTTAAATCATGTAGCTAGGTATTGTCAAACTATTGCTGCTTCTAAAAGGAATAATAATTATTGTACATTTAATGTAATCTTTAGGTAATAAATAAATGACATTCTAAAAAAGTGAGGTTAGACCGCTTTCATGTTGAATTAAATTGACCTATATAAAGTGCTTTGAAGATAAAATGTTGTATGCCATTCGGCCAAGAAGTGTCTTTTTGTGCTTCGCTCAATTGTAGGCCTCCGCTACGCGTCGGCCTTCAAACTTTGAGCTTAGCACAAAAAGCCTTACTTCTTAACCTAATGACATAAATAACTATTATTTTTCTAATTTTAAAATAGGATTAAGCTATAAAACTTTATTTTAAGGCCAGACAATTTTACAAATTTAGGTAGAAAATTTGTCAAGCAAACAAGAGAGGTATGCTCTGAGCTTGAAAAAGAGTACATGTGGCATACACCACAATCCACACAACAAGGTCTGTTCGATCTTCTTAAAATACGAACGAAAATCGATACTGTTATGCGCACATACGGCTACCGCCATATTTGATTTATTTGCCGCCGTTAATTTAAATTACCCAAAATAGTAATTCTGTCTAACAGGCATGGAAGAAGTAAACAAAGTTTTTTTAAGTTTTAAAGAAACTGGAAATGTTTTTTAACATTATAAGATTTGTAAAATGTGAAATCACTATTTCTGCCATTATTCTTGCAAGTTTTTACCATACAGCCACTAAATAAATAAATTTATATATAAATAGAAACATTTTACCATGGTTTTACTTACTGGTTAAACAATATTTTTTGCACAATAAACACAAGTACACTGGTACAGTCAACAAAATCCACAATAATCCAATAAATTAACAGAAGCACACTAACAAAAGAAGAATTTTTAAACACTAACCAAAGTACTTTACACTATAATCCACAATAATAAAGAACAAAACCAAACAACTTTTACAAATCCGCATAAAACATCACAATAATTGCAAACAATGACATTGTAAACAATAAAAATGACGACTAGCGTATGAATGTATACTAGGTTGCCTAATTTTGTGATTTTTAGCATGCGCGAATAAAGATCGAACAGACCTTGTTGTGTGGATTGTGGCATACACATTGGGCGAGGAATTTTCACCAGAGGTAAACGAAGAGGGTTTTTGAAAAGGAAAAATGAGGCAGAAGCGTTTTGAATTTGGTACAGTAGTTCGTTTTCGTTGGTAAAATTGTAAAATCAAGTTATTGTTCTAAAATCATTGTTAAAAGTGTTGTTAGTGTAATCTACAAGGTTAGTTCTAAATATTTAATCTATTTAAATGTGTAGTAAAATTAACTAAACGTAATATTGTGCATTTTTAAATTGTTAATATTATTATTATATGATTATTGCTATTATGAGTATATTTATCCTTTACTATTACGTTTAGCTGTATTTTACGTTATTTTAAACCCTTTTCTTTCAGTTAATACCACCCCTATTTTCGCTTTTACTATTATCACTATAATTTTAATAATTTGCTATGCTCAATGCTTGTACTGCTTAAATGTAACCTTGTATTTTGTTTGAGCTTAACCCATCATTTTGTACCCTTTCTATAACGTGGTTAACCATTGTTTTATGATCAGTCCAAATATATTGATGTATTGCGAAATTACTCGGTCCTTAACCAGGAGTGCTGACCGTTATTGTCCAACTTTGAGTACTCTTTGTTTGTGTGCGTGGGCCTTTGTTGTATGAACTAATATTTTTCTCCCGCGAGGGGAACAGGTTGCCCTAGGTTCTCTAGGGTTGCATCGCTTTTCCCCGACCCCTCAACTAAAATAGGCGGGTTGCCTCCCTTTTGTGGACCCCGTTACATTCTGGGCCTAGCCCGGCTAATATTCTTCAGTTTTAAATCTTTGTTTAAATGCAGTATCGAGCCATATCGCCAATACATTAATTTGCGTAATTTTTAAAGTACAATGCCTGACCGCGTATTCCTTTGCTACTTCATAGCCGACCAGGGTTTTTTCTCAGGCTCTTTTTCCCTGGCCGAACCCTCCTAAGAGCCACCCCTTGCCTGTTTGTAAACGTTAACGTAAATTAAATTGGGGTAAACTAAACCACTGTATTTTATTTCTTATAAACCTAGTACTCCCACGTATCATTCTTAAAGCAATGCATTTAATAAAACAAGTAAGTAAACAGCGTAGAGGTCCAAATTTGGGTAAGACGATTACGAGCCAAAGCCACAAAATATTTAATTTATCAATTTTTCATAAAACTTGTTTTAACGAACCTGGGGGTATATATATATATATATATATATATATATATATATATATATACATATATACACAGAGCTGGGAGTATCTTAAAAAAGTAACTTAGATACTTTTTATATTGGACAGAAAGTATCTTTAACTTAGTTGCTTTGGAAAAGTATCTTGTAACTTGTATCTTAAAAAGTATCTAAGTTACTCGGTAAAGTAACTAAGATCGATACATTCAAGTAACTAAAATACTTTTTAAAATAACTTAGATACTTTCTTAGAGAAAATTGGGGGAATTCCAGAATGATTTAAAGTAATAATTATTAACCTAACCTACAACTTGTTGAATTTTTATAATTATATAGTTTTTATTCAAACTTAAAAGTAACTTAGTTACTCAAAAGTATCTAAGTTACTTAAAAGTATCTTAGTTACTCAAAAGTATCTTAGATACTTTGCTTTTGGTTAATTTCTTTGATATTGGGACGTCCTATCAGCGTTCAAAATTTACAAGGATGTCCCATGGATGTCCCGCAAGCAAACTTTCATCAAAAATAACATGCTATAAAAATATATTAACTTGAAATAAGATTTTTTAAATTTTGAATACATAAGAAAAAATAGTACATTACAGACAAGGCGGAGAAAGCACATATTATCGCCGAGCATACATTTCACGCTTGAATAAAAAGGTCATTATTACATTAAATAATAATAATATACTGTTATTTTGTCGCCCCGGGCCTTTGACGGACTTTGTATGCCACTGCATCTAAGTACTTAAGTTCAAACAGTAACTAAAAACTAATTTAATTAATTGAAATTGGTAAATTAATTGTTTTTGTAAAGTGGGTAAGGGTTCACTAAGTATAGGTAATTAAATAAATGTTATAGTAAGGTTAAGGCTGTTTATTATTATCTCATTACAAGAGTAACAAACAAGTCTATACCATTAGTATAAAAGATTGGTTTATCAATAGTGTAAACTGATTATCAAACCCTGAACTTTTTTTATATTTTAGACTAAGGTCTTCAATGCATTTATGAAACTGTTTTAATTAATTTATATTAAGAAAACAATGATAATTTTGTTTTTTAGTTCCTTAATGAACTATGAACAATTGTTTCAAGGATTTTTTATAAAAACAACAAAAAAATTAAATATAGGTGAATGATGATTTATTTAAATAAGAAATGTATATTAATTTAAACAAATATATCAATTATTACTAATACTCGTATAAAAGTGACGTATATTATGTTTTAGATTAATGAATTTTAAGTCTTAAATATTTTTCCAGAAATATATTGCCAAAATACTTGCAGTTTGAAAAGCAATACATAATATGGAGAGGTGAGCGGGGCTGTTGGATTGCCTCAACACCCAACTATATAGCCGATATCGAAAATACATTAAAAATAGACTACACATAAGACAATCTACAGCGCTCCCTAGAGGCCCTGCAGATTGGACCCTGCAAATTGCCGTGGGAGTGGGCCGCTGTGAATATTTTTATGTAAAATTATCCGGAACGCCACTAAACGTTTATAATATGGAATTTTTTGTCGTTAAATTGTTTTAAAATGTTTGTGTTGCCTGTTTCCGAGACTTCGCTGATATAATATCAGAGATATTAACAGTTAATAGTCTGATACTTGTTATTGTTCTTATTTTTTTATATTGTAGTAAATAAAATAAATCGACAACCCTGCTGAGAATGACAGATGTTTGCTGATGTAAATTCCAAAGGTAAGCTGATGAAAATTACACCTGCTTGTATTTTAGTTTGCCCTCTTTGGTTCATCCGCTAACACCAGGATTGTTTTGTTTTTTATATGGTTAGATCACCCCCGAAATTATCTGCGATCATGATGCATCTGCTTTCGACCGGCTCTACGACGCCAGGTCCTTGGTGGTAGCTACAATAGAGGACGCGGGATAGCGCAGGCTATAGCGAGCGACTCATTATAAGGTGTCCTTAGTTAACGCAAGATGAACCGAGTTCGGTTGGTATAATAATAAATATTAAATAATTACCTAGTTCGGCAAGAAGTTAATTAATAAAATAAAATATAACTTGATCCCCCAGACAGCACACAATACCCAATAGATATCCATTAGATAGCCCTATATTCACTGAATGTGTAGTCCATGAAGGATATACCTTAAACCTTGAACACCAGAAGCAGACGTCAGAAATTTTTATTTTTATTTTAAAAATTCCTTTATGAAATACAAACTACAAATCATTAAATGATTAGTCCCAAAGTAAAGGACGTTTTGTGTACTTCAGAAATCAAGTTTTCTTCATCAATGGCCGCCATATCGTTTTGCAACAATGCATTCTATATCAATAGTGGACCTCCCTGCGCTCAGTCCTTGTAAAAAACAAGGACAGCGGCATATATTCAAAGAAATTTGTTTAAGACGCTTTCGTCCGCTTCCGCTCGCGTCCGCTTTTGTCGCTACCACTAAAGACCTAGCGTTAGTCCATGTATGCATTGGTCCGGTTTTATACGCGACTGCCTGCATCTCGTTCGTTTATTTAATCTACGTTCGCCCATTTCGCTACATCCGCGAACACATGATTTGTATTCTTTTTATACGGTTAGTGCACTACCGCAATTATCTGCTATCATCTGCTTTCGACCGGCTTTTATTTACAAAGTTTAGTTCATGTCTGCATTGGTTCGGTTTTATGCACCATTGCCTGCATTTCGTTTGTCCATTCCAAAGTCCTACAAGAAAATCATGGTCTATTCCATTTGCTTATATCTGTGTTTGCCTTCTTCGCTGCGCATCCACATTAGTCCGGTCTGCTTACATCGGTTTTTAGCCGTGATTGGCCAAATTCTTTCGCCTATTTTTGTCCGGTTTTATCCGCATGTACCCACCTTCATATAAACCTGGTAAGTTTTCAAGAAACAGCGTGTCAAAGTTTCAATAATAAATCAGTATTTAATAATTACTTTTAGCGGATTTTAATAAAACCTGGTATTTTTAATAGCAGTTGCAAGGGAAATCTTTTGATGTAATTACCCAGATAGCATCTGTGATTTTGTTTTCCCTCTGTGATTTCACACTGAAGTCAGTATAAGGTCAGATGTGATTTTCAGTCATTCAAAATCATGTATGATTTAATACTGAGGTCGGTATGAGATCACGCATGATTTTCAATATAAATTCTAAGTTCCAAATCATGCCTGATTTCATACTGGGGTGAGTATGAGATCAGGCATGATTTTCAGTTAAGGGTACCTAATCCATAAGTTCCAAGCTTACAAGCTAATTTTATTTAAGCTTATAAGCTATAGCTTATATATAGTTCTCGTTTAGATGTAATGTAATGTAATCTATAGGGTATAGTTGTTTATTTGTGCTTGTCCCATTGTGTATCGTCGAGGGGACTTTAGGCCAGCGGTCCGTTAATACCCCTTACCCGGGGGTAGGAACGGACTCCCGGCTTAAAGTCCCCTACGAAGGACTATACACAATGGGACAAATACAAATAAACAACCATGGTTATGGGTATGCATACCCACGTGAGTTTCAATCGGGCGCGAATATTAGTTCAAAATCATGTTTGTTCTCATACTGGGGTCTGTATGAGATCACGTATGATTTTCAATATGATTCTAAGTTCCAAAGCACGCCTGATTTCATACTGGAGTCTGTATGATATCACATATGATTTTCAGTATAATTAATTCTAAGTTTCAAAGCACGCCTGATTTCATACTGGAGTCTGTATGAGATCAAATATGATTTTCAGTATAATTTTAAGTTCTAACTCAACGATAGAGGAATGGCGCCAGGTAAATTGCGCCAGATTTAAAAAATCTTTTTTTTTGTAAATACCTAAATTTTTAATCAAAAAATTTTGGTATTTTATTTTAATTTTTTTATAGCAATTTAAGATTTCCTCCTTCACTGGAATTTTTTTTTCAGGAAACAAATGGTTTTATTGCAATAAAATTTAAAAATTAATGTATTTATTTTTAAATTTTATTGGGTATATTAATTAATTATAATTATTAATAATTATTAACTTTTCAGCTATCAAATTTTATTGGCGTATTAATTGCCGTTGGTCTTTACTGTTCCCGTTCAAAAGTTAAACTTGTGATCGTCTACCATATCATTTATACTTTAACGTACGTCAAACTATAAATGACATGGTAGACGATGTTTAACTTCGATTATTGATTATTTAAAATAATCGTTTTTTTCTATTAATCGATTATTTGATTAATCGATTTTTTGATTAATCGATTATTGATTTATCGATTATTTGATTAATCGATTATTTAATTAATCGATTATTGATTAATCGGTTATTTGATTAATTGATTATTTGATTAATCGATTATTTGTTTAATTAATTACTGATTAATTGATTAATTATTAATTGTCTTGCATGCAATATAAGTTTAAAAATTTTATCAGATTTTTTTAAAATCCAGCATAAATCATAAAAATGCGTTTTCTGAAAAATCACTATAGGTTAACCTAGTTGATATATTAGAATTTCTAATTTAGAACCGGTTTTATATTTAGTTTCTTGGTTGAATAAAACAAATTTTTATTTTATAAATCGAATAATCAAATCAAATAATCGATTTATCGAATAATCACTAATCGATTAATCAAATAATCGACTAATTGAATAATCAATTAGTCAATAATCGATTAATAAAATAATCGATTAATCAATAATCGATTAATCAATAATCGATTAATCAATAATCGATTAATCAAATTATCGATAAATCAAATTATCGATTATTACAAAAAAAATCGACGGTTTGATTATCGATTAATCGATTATTTTGCCCACCCCTAATATAAACAGGGTGTTAAAAAATAAGGGTAAAATATTTCTGAAAGAATGTCAGACAACAGTATGATTTCATTCTGACAACAGTATGATTTCAAAGCCAACGTCAGCGGGACCAAAAATCTCGACTGATTTTACTTATTCTTTAAAGTTTTCTTTCTACCGGTTTACCGGTCTCTTTACAAAATCACATCTGATTTCATTCTGACATCAGTATGATTTCAAAGCCAACGTCAGCAGTAACAAAAATCACATCTGATTTCAGTCTGACTTCATATTGCTGACATTCGCGTATGCGCTACTGACGTCAGATTCTCGACAGACGTGACGAACGATTTTCACGTCTGATTTTATTCTGACGTCAATATGAAATCATAAATGCTAGCTGGGTAGATTTATTTAAATAAATAATTCCATTGGAATCACATAGTAAAAATTACTGTACTCCACTGATGGTTTAAGTTTCATATTTTCTTTAGATAAAACAATTAAAATTTATAAGTTTATCTAATAATATTTCACTTGCTATGCTATGTGGCAAGCAAGAAATAAGTTTTTATTTATTTTCGCATGCGTGAGGATGCTTTATATTGTCTTAGAGAGCCTGTTTTTCTTTTAATATTTACTAAGCGAACACAGCGCAGCATCATTTCGGGTGGGGATGATGATTGTATTTTTTTTTTAATGGCTATAGCCGAGCATATATGCTCGCGTTGAAGTAAAGTAAGTATTTGCTGAAACTCTCAGGAAAGTACCAAATTCACTTTTGTACTGTAAAATTGTGGTTTACTCGAGAAAAGCACGGCGGCCCCGGAATAATAATAAAAAATTACCAATGAATATATTTGACATTTTTTTATAATCCAGTGTTAAATAAAGATCAAATAAATCTTTAGCCTGACAAGACCATTATTAAAAATCTTAGAACAGTATGGCCACCGCAGATCTAGCTACCTAATAGTTATCACTACATGTTTTATAATTTACTCCACATCTTAGGTTATATAAAGGAAATTTTATGGATATTTATTACTTTCTATCAGCAGTTAAAAAACAAAAAGTCATTACCTATATAAATTCAGAAGTAACGACTAGGGAATGCAATCTCGGTATACCAAGATCTCGCACTAATTCTGCAAGATTAGTCTTGCATGAAAAATCATGCGCGATCTCGCAAGATTTGCGAGGTAAGAACGCAGCGCATTCCATGTATGGTTTGTGTTTTTTGAGAAGTCATTTTCAAAATAATGTAGTTTTTTCAATGAATAATTTTAGTCGTGTTTATGTTCTTTGGTTCAATAGCTTGATGATTATTCTTATAAGATTAAATAATTTATTTATAAATAAATTATTTAATTTATGTTTTATTTAATTATTTTGCCCTTACGATATAACCTAACAAAGTTGGAAATCAAATAACTATACTAATTTCTTTTTTTATTAATCTTAACCCGTAACTGCAGTTACTCACCATGGTGAGGTCACTTTTTTGTTACATAACTGCACCATGGTGAGGTGGGGTTTGCCAAACCTCAAATGTAAACGGCGATTCTGCGAAAACAAAATAAAATAACGAGTATTTTATTCACTTTTCGGTAACCTTTATTGATTATAATGCGTTTATAGTATGAACTTCATACCTACAAAAAAATTTTAGCAGTAATTTTAATTTCAGTAAGTAATTAAACTAAAAATATAGAATAAAAAATATAGAAAATATCGAAACACGTTTCTAAAATTTGTTAAAAAACATACAAAGGAACAAAGTTTTAAAAAAATCGTATTTCTAGTAAACTAGTGAGGTGGGGTTACGCAAACCCCAATTCGTACAAAAATCGTAATATCGTACACGAAGTAAAATATCGCGCTTCGTTGACACCGATAGAGTGGTACTGACGGACAACTGGCCGGAAGCTACACAGGGGATAGCGAGCATCGCACCATTATTTAATACGTGATAAAGATTCTTACAATTGGTGGGGTTTGAGAAACCCTACCTCACCAGTTACTGGTTAAACCTGCGAGATCTTGCAAAATACCGAGATCTTGCGAGATTAGACCTCTTAAATCTTGCAATACCAAGATTGCACATTTTGCAGCAAGATTGCATTGCCTAGAAACGACCATGTCTTTGTGAATGTTATATAACGTAAGGTGTTGGCGCGTGCGCAGAAAATACTGATGAAAAGATAACCTCAAATTTTTATTATTGTATGTAAAATTTATTTGGGACAATCTCAATAATCGATATATTTGTAGGCGTCTGCAACAATTTCTTGAAATACTTTGGGATAACATTTTCAAAACAATTATTTCCTATAGAAATTACGTGCATTTTTGAGAATTTCAAGATTTTTACTTATTAAGCTATTTAGGAAAATCTGTAAGACATTTTGGTTCATTGTAGACAATTTCCACTTTTCCCTTTAAAGGAAAAATTGGACATTTAAAAACCCTTTTAACTGGACTTAATATGTTCAACAACACATTGATAATAAATATTTGAAAACTTTAGGCATGCCTTTAATAATAGATGTTTAAAAAGAAACGTAATTCCATCTGAAATAGTTTTTCAAAAAAAATGAGTTACATGAAAAATATTTAAATTTAAAAATTGAGTCGTCTAGTTTCAAAAGCGGCCATCTCCAATTTTTTTTTTTAAATATATAATTACACTAATTAAATCGAAATATATTTATATAATATATTAGTTTTAAAACCGGCCATTAATGTTTTAAATACAAAAATGTACTTCTCCCTTTTGAAATATACCGGGTGTATCTGAGAATAGGCGCACCCATGTAACTTTTTTATTTATAAAGATTATTATAAAGATATTTAGCATGGTTAATTAGGATATAAAATGCCACTTATAAGAGTACAAAATCAATTTTTTGAACTTCCGGTTTCGCCGAAAATTATATCAACTTTCGATTTTTAAATGGAAATATATTTTTACATATTTAGAATCCTGAGAAAATTCTGAGCCGGACAACATCCTCAAATTGACCTTTCGACGTTTCGACATCAGAGAATGCATCATTATAAATATCAATCTAGAGTGCTTTGAACTATTTGAGAAAACGAATTTTGACAAGTTTAGACTGCTGGGAATAGGTGAATAACAACTTTCTAAGGCAAGTTCCATTTTTTAGGCATTGTGTGAATCCATTCGAAGAAAATAAGATAGTTCAAAGCACTCTAGATTGATCTTTATGATGATACATTTTCTGATGACGAAACGTCAAAAGGTCAATTTAAGGATGCTGTCTGACTCAGAATTCCATTTAAAAATCGAAAGTTGGTATCATTTCCAGCAAAACCGGAAGTTCAAAAAATTCATTTTGTACTCTTATAAGTGGCATTTTATATCCTACTTAACCATGCAAAATTTCATGTGTCTATCTTTATAAATAAAAAAGTTACAGGGGTGCGCCTATTCTCAGATACACCCGGTATGTTTTTTAATTAAAACTTAAATCTGGTTACCTATTTTGTAAAAAAAATATTTTCAGTTACCATGGTAATGCATATGAACAAGTTTTTCAAAATATATTTATTTTTTACCCATTATAATGGTACTATATATAGGTACTGTTTAGAATGGTTTTTGACGTTTACTTAAAATATTCTTCAAAGGAGATAGCCGCTTTTGAAATTAGACGATTCAATTCCTATACATAGAAAACATTGGTTATGACAAAAGACCTTATTCGTATATTGCCAAAAATTGTTGAGATTTAATAAATTTATTTCTTTTAGATTTTTTTTATTTAAATAATAATATTTTGAGTTGTGCGTGGGTGATTTAATTCTTGAATGACTAAATGTTATTTAAAAAACAAAGCACCCTAAATTTTGTTATTTCGAGTAAATAGGTAAGTAAATTAAATACCTACTAGAATTTGAGCAGGTGATTGAAGTAGGTAAACCAAAAAAACGAGTAAAACAGACTCAAATAAACGCGAATAAAACCAGACGTAAGGGGATAGATAAATAAATTCTTTATTTGCCCAACAGATAAACCATTTATAGACAAAACTAATTAAAATTGCCAATAATAATTAACCAATTCCTTAATACTACTTACAATTATTAATATCATGATATGTGCACATACATTACAGATCTTATTGAAATTATTTTACATAACCTGCACAGAAAATTTTAAATGCACATTAGTCCTGGAGCTAGCGTATCTGAATGTATGTGTACTACAAGAACTTATTCTAGGAACAAAAAAATTAAGCATTGTATATTGTAACTCCGCTGTATCAACTTTATTATTTAATCATTTATTGACTAGAGACAAATCTTCTGTTTGCTTAAGATTGCATATGAAATTTATTTAAAAGTAACGAGTATCTATACCGCTCTCTAAATAATTATTCTTTAATTTAAAATACATGTTTTTAAAAAAATCTTTTCTGCACCAATTTTACTTTATTCACATATACTTATATTGTAACAAGGATACCAAACTATAAAAACTAATTTGGATCGAACCAGAGAGTAACATAAACATTGAATTGAAGGAATACTTTAGAATACTATATTAACCAAGATGTATATATTAACTATATGTTCATTATATAATAATTTTAATTCAAAAGTTATACCCATATCCTTAATAGAGTCAACTCGTACTAATAGAGTATCGTCTAAGACTCTAAGTTATAGTCATGCATTATTTTTTGCAAATTGAGTGTATAGGAAAATATTTTACACTTTTTAACATTTAAATATAATTTATTTTTTACACACCACTCGTAAACAGAATTAAGTTCTCTTTGTAGATTTTCACACTCCTGTATTTCGTATTTGTGCATAAATTTTAAAATCGCAAAAATTAGAGTCTTTCAATTTATATCAGGTAGTAGATCAATTATAAATATATTAAATTAGTGGACCCAAATTAGACCGGGGCTTGTTGTCGCAGGGGTTAGTTGTCGTATTCGCCATATTTCAAAAAGTTGACAAGTTTGGTGCACAAAACCAAAAAATACTGCTTAGGTACAGTTTCCCTATTTATAATATTGAAGCTTGAATTTAAATAGTAGAGATGGCAGCTCCACAGATGGCATTGTTTCAAACGCAACTGCCTTTTTAAAAAGTTTTTTATGATTGTGCTACATTGTGAACTTCAAGGTAGGAAAAATGTAAACATAATTATTGTTTACGATATAGGTCATATGCAAATGCTGTTGTATTATAGTTTTTATCATTTATTTAAAAAATAATTCGACATTTCTAAAAAATAGTCGATTGGGGCAAGTTGTCGTATGCCCCGAACGTTGACATAATATATATTATTATAACCAGAGCCAGATCCAAGTCCTTCTACCTCACAAAATCACAATCAAGTTAACTTATTACTTTATGTATAAATAGCCTCTTCTTCACATCAGCAACCAGAGCCAGACCCAACTCCTTCTACATAATCTGATTTAATATTGCTGGAAGAAATTCGGCCCTTACCAAAAGCTGGAGAAAGAAAGGGAACAAAATGTAGTAGAAGAAAAAGGAAATCCACCATCTTGACTTATACATGTATGTATGTATGGTGCACCAGTCAGACGAATTAGCGGCTTTAAAATCGCCAAAGGCAAAACAAGTTAAAAGAAAAGCAAACACGAGAAAAATTGAACTACAGAAAAAAGAGAAAGATGAAGAAGAAACTTTTTGTCTTATGAGCCATGGCCTGTTACGGTCGAAGAACTGTACAGTACAGTTCTTCGACCGTAGACTGGGTACAGTGCATAAGGTGCGCATTTTGGGCTTATCAAAATCGTACAGATGGCAACCCTTACTCATTATGTGTGTAAAAATTGTGACCCCGATGATGATGTTTATTAATGTTTCTAATATTAATAATATAATATCTTTATTAACGGAAAATCCACTTTACAAATTACAAATTTAACAATTTACCTTATCTTTACAACATCTCTTAAAAACTGCTAATGAGGAATTGAAAAAATCCAAACCAAACTTGTTTGCATTAGCACACATTCTGTTTATTGGCATGAATTTAGCATATTCGGTTCTATGCCTTTTTATACAAAATAATTCAGGATGTCTTGTTCTTCTCATTGGTACGTTAAAACTTATTTGTTGTAACAACTCTGGACAATTAATTAAGTTATTTAATAATTTATATAGAAAAATAAGACTAGACTCTGTCCTTCTATTACTTAACAAATCTAAATGTGTTGCTTTTCTAACTGGATCCAAACTATATTTACATTCAATGTTTAATTTGAATCCACAATAACGCAAAAATTTGTTTTGAACCTTTTCAATTTTACCACTTGAATTAACATATATAGGGGACCAAATTACGCAACAATACTCTAGGATACTACGTACAAAGGACATATAAACACTTTTAACACATTGAATATTATTAAAATCCTTCATACTCCTTTTCACAAATCCTAACATTTTAAAAGTTTTATTTACAATAAAATCAACATGGTAGCCAAATGTCATATTACTTTCAAAGTAAACACCTAAATCCTTAATAACATTAACATTTTCCAACATAATATTATTTAAAGAGTACGGATATACTATATAACTTTTAGTTTTATAAAAACCGATACATTTACATTTATTAATATTTAATTCCATATAGTTTGTATCGCACCACCGTTGAATTTGAGTTAAATCTGACTGAATACGACTACAATCATTAAAAGAATTAACTTCTTTGTATAATTTCAGATCATCTGCAAATAAAAGATACTTACAAAATTTAACTCTACAGCCAATATCGTTTATAAATAATTTAAATAAAAGAGGAGAGATATGTCCCCCTTGTGGTACACCTGAAGTAACCCTATTTTTTTCAGACTTAAATTTATTTTGTAAGAGTACTCTTTGTGTTCTTAGACTTAAGTAGCTTTCCAACCAAAAATAAAAATTTCCAGAAACCCCCAAAGCCCTCATTTTGGCTAGAAGGACCCGATGGTTGACTGTGTCAAATGCCTTGGAGAAGTCAGTATAGATGGAATCCACCTGACTTCGATTCTCCAAAGCATTTAACAAATCTTGTTCATAAAGAAGCAGATTTGTGGATGCAGACTTACCTTTACTAAACCCATGTTGCTCATTAACCAATACATTTTTAAACAATGGTGTTATTTTATCGTTTATAATTTTTTCCATTAATTTGGATATTTGTGATATTTTAGATATCGGACGGTAATTTTTTATATTAGCTCTATCTCCATTTTTAAATAATGGAATAATATAACTTTCCTTCCACAAATTTGGAAACTCACCATTCTTAAGAGACAAATTATAAAGCATTGTTAAAGGTTTAGTCAAGGAAAACCTAAAACTTTTTAAAAGTAAAGGTGAAGCCCCATCAGGTCCAGCGCTTTTATTAACATTTAAATGATACAACTCGTTAAAAACATCATACTCACTAATATTACAGTTGCTTAAGTTTATGGAATTGGTATAATTAAAATCAGGTACATTTATATCACATTTTTTGCTATATACAGAACTAAACAGATCGGCAAAAAAATTGGCTATATCTTTTGGATTTTCAGACTCTGTGTTATTATAAACCATTTTATTAAGTATTGAATTACTGGTCTTTCTACTGTTAATGTAAGTCCAAAAAAAATTTGGGTTGCAGTTAATATTGTACTCTAGTGAGTCGATATAATTTTTGTAGCATTGTTTAGTAAGATTCTTACATTGGTTTCTTAGGTGGCTAAATATTCTAAAATTATTTTGACCAGGAAATTGCTTATATGTTTTATGAGCAATTTTTTTGTCTACAATAAGGTTTTTAAGCTCATTTGTAAACCATATAGGAAATTTGTGGTTGACAAGTTTTTTCTCGGGGACATACAATTTATACATATACTCTAAAACTTCATAAAACGAATTTACACATATATTTACATTTTGACTAGAAAATATTAACTCCCAATTAATTATACCCAAATGATAATTTAAAGAAACAAAATCTGCACCTTTAAAATCGTAATAGTAATGTTCAAATTCCATTTCTTTTTTATCTCTAGAAATATCTTTTTGCAAGCAGATAGCCGGATGGTAATTATCACAAGGCAATAAAAAATAATCAGCTATCTCAGCACTAATGCTTATATCGTTTGAAAAGACAAGGTCTAGCATTTTATTGTAAATATTTTTTACAATATTAATTTGGAAATGGTTACAGTGAGCAAAACAGTCGGAAATAACAGTACAGCTTTCCGTTAAAACACCGGAGGCGCGAACTCCGAGATCCTCATTGATCCACATAATATTTGGCAAATTATAGTCGCCACAAAAAATAGTTGTCACGTCGCTACCAAGTTCATCAACTATACTTTCAATACTAGAGCAATGCGACTCATATACCTCTGAGGAAGCTTGTGGCGGTATGTACACTACACCAATTAAAAACTTTTCGGAATTGATTTTGACGCGCACAAACACTTGTTCCACATTAATTTCTTGAACATTTACACAACTTGACACAAAAGTTTTTTTAACCGCGATAATAACTCCTCCTCCACGTTGGAATTTACTTGTAGACGTGTTTCTATCCGTTCTATATATGTTATATAATGTTAGATTAAGTTCCTCGGTAAGAATGGCACTATTTAACCATGTCTCGGTAAAACAAATAACATCAAAATTTGTAGACGTTTTGTTTAATAATTAATAATAATTATTGTTTAATATTAAGAATTATTAAATCAATTTTTTTTATTTGCGACAACTTACCCCATGCACCACGAGAACTTGCCCCACGGTGGGGCATGTTGTCGCATTTGTCCGAAAACGAAAAAAAAACATAATTCTTAGCACGCTTATGTTTTTATACTTTTGCTTGGTTAATATAGTTCCCAATATACTATGGCATGGAGGGCGAACCTAAGGCAAGCGTGCCATGAGTGGCACGTTTTAAATTTTTTTTTTGGCACGTTTGAGAACAAAATTTGTTCATCTTAAGCTAATTTTTAAGTTTAATAATTTGCGTATTTTATTCCAATTAAACATAACTTATAACTGTCTATGCTAGCCTTGTAAATCATAAGCGACAAATTTTACAATTTTTAATAAAAATCGCTAGAATTTTATCTAGGTGTTAAATATAAACAACGATAAAACTTCTTTGTTTGTAAAGCTTTTAATTTATAATCTTGAATGTTTTATTACAAAGTTTAACGTAAGAATAAGCTAGATTTTGATACTATACAGACTTAAATATCTTGAACAATAATGGTTTTAAAAAGAACCATGAATTTTAAAACAAAATGGGTTATTTTTATAAAACAAAAATGCCATTTTCTTGAAATTTACAACATAGAACCTTTTTAGTAATTTAATGCTCCAAATAAAATAATTCTATTTACAATTTTATGAACATCTATTTTTAAGTATGCATCTAAGTTAGATTTTAATCTTTTATTTCTTCTAAATCGTACGGTACAGATATATATATATATAGGTATAATTATAATTATAATCTAATGAAAAAAAAACGAGACTAAATTTATTCTTAAAATATAACAATAAATAAAAAAAATTCTAAATGATGATTTACTTTTTTTATAATGTTTTTGTATACTTTCATCTTCATAACACTTACAAAAATTTACTTGTGGGCCACAAGTTGTGGCGTTACAATTTTTTTAAAAGTTTTTTGGTACGCACACTAAAAAAGGTTCGCAATCCCTGTACTATGGTATAATACAGTATCCTGTTTTCTATGTAGGTAATGTAAAAAAAACACTTGAAAAATAAATTCAAAGGTATTTTGTGTCAACATGCCCCGGTCTCCCCTACACCCGAGGATGCAACAAATGCAGATGACATAAATCCTTTATAACCAGGGATATAGAGGGGGGAGAACCATCCAATTTTATGGCGACAGGCTCATGGCTGACATTTTAAACTAGATGTCGATAATATGGACTTCTCTATTTCTGATTGGCAAGCTTAATACAAAATAAACAGATGACGCCACTGTCGCTGGTTATTAGTTTTATAAGCAGTGTTGCCGTTTGCGGGTACTATTAGATATAAACTGATAAATAATAAAGAATTGAACCTCCACCTCTCCAAAGTTTTTTCTTTTGAATGCGTTCCACCAACTTCAAATACCGACAGACAGCTGTTTCGACCTATATTGGGTCTCATCAGTGTCGGGCAACTTGGTGTAGTGGAACACATCCAAAACAAAGGACTAAATAATAGTTAAAATTGATACTGCAGACCAGGGGCGGCTAGTGCATAAGGGCTGCAGAGCTGCAGAACTCCCAAAATTGTCTTATTACTTGACTAATTTTTTAATTATTTAATATTTAAGTGCGACAGTGTATAAATAATTCAAACGCATAAAAAGTTGTTATTATAAACATTCGCCGTTTCGCGACATGTCGCCGTAGTTGGCCACTACAGTCATCCAAACGATCGGTAAAGGTCTCTAACGCTTAACGCTTACAATACAACAAAGCTGGGCCACTTTCGAGTTCTGGCTCCCATTTCAATACCGTAATTTTGCTCCGCGCCGCTCTTGGTCCTGGGTTAAGATAGCGAAATTTAAGCCAAACCGGAGCTGCACCAACATACAGTTCCTACTTCCCGGTCGTTTGTTTTTCGCGTTCACGTCTGTTAATTCTGTGTATTTCTGTGTTTGTTGTTGTATTCTTTTGTAAGAATGAATGTGGTTTATGATTTAATTAATGTTAAAAAATTCTCCATTTATACGGATGAAGAAAATTTAAACCTAAAAGAAGATGGACGGCCGTTGCCCGATATTTCAATAGAAAAGTGTGGTTCAAGCCGGGGAAAATCGTATAAAAGGATTTTTACAAGAGACATTTATGCCAGAAACGACTGGATATGCGGATGCAATAAAAATAATTCCCTTTTTTGTTTTTTCCGTGCCTTTTGTTTGGTGGAGAAAAAACTTGGACCATAATTGGTGTAACCGACTAAGTGCACCTAAGCGAAAAAATTAAACGTCATGAAAAATCTAAAAACCACTTAAACAATGTTATGAACCTGGGTTTTATGGGTAATTTTTTTAAACCCCACTGGCAGAACTCACAAATTTTACTGCCACGAGCCGCCACTGCTGCAGACCTACCAGACATAAAACCATGTTGTTTATGTGAGATAAGAGATCTGATTTGTGAATAAATTTTGGTATATATACCAAAATCTCAAAGGCCTTTGCCAAATTATTTAAAATAGATATTGGTATATAATTACTTACATTACTAGACTTTAGTATTGAACATATTTTATTTTTTTCAAACCTCTTAAAAATTTTCCACATGAAAGGATTTTACCAAAAATGGTCTTAAGTGGTTGGGAAAATATTAAAGCACAGTCTTTAATTAAAAATCTGGGAATAAGATGTAGTCCTGATGTTTATTTATTACGTACCCTAACGGCCTTGAGTTCACGGTTTATTCACAGTGAATTCACCGTGAATTCACTGTGAATTCACCCTGAATAAACCGTCTGTTTGTGACATTTGTAAACGGTAGTTAGACGGTGAATTCACGGTGAATAAACCGTGAACTCAAGGCCGCAAGGGAGATTATACTATCCCTCCTTTTTTAAATGGAACCACTACGGACTTGGCTTTTCAATGTCGTCGTTTATTAAATTTGTACTGGTAGTTTATAACTTCCAGAATAACAATATAATGTTTAAGTAGGCAGGTAAATTTATAAACCCTTTAAATTTTACTGTTGAACTTGTGAATTTAGTTTTTGTAAAATAAATGCGCTTCATCAATATTTATTTAAATATAGGAACCGGATTCGGATCTCAGATCTGGATCCGATATCCGGATCTAAGATCCGGATATCGGATCCAGATCTTAGATCCGGATCTGAGATCCGATATCCGAAACTTAGATCCGGATATCGGATACCGGATAAATTATTAACTTTATTTCGCAATTAAGAATTTCCTTATTATGACATCTTAAGTTTGTCTTGGTAAACAATCGACGTAGTTTTTGTTAAAAAAGAAGCGGCCAAATATTTTTGTATGGAGAAAATAGACTTAGAATTAACTAATAAATGATATTATATATATTATAAATTATATTATTATTATTAATTATAAGCATATTGTTGAGAAAAAACTCTTTTAAGCAGTTGTGTATTCGGATTTCGGATCTTTGCTCCGGATCTGATCCGGATTGAAAAAGATCCGGATCTGATCCGGATTGAAGAAGATCCGGATCTGATGTTTAGCACTACAAAGATCCAGTATTCGGATCTCGGATCTTTGATCCATATTTCGGATCTTTGCTCCGAATCTAAAATCGGATTATTATATCCGGATAGATTCGGAACCGGATTATGCACGTTGAAAAATCCGGATCAGATCCGGATCTGATCTGGATTGAAAAAGGATCCGGATCTAATGTTCAGCACTAATATTCAATGCACATAAACGGTGTATTCACGGTGAATTTACGCAAACGGTGAATTCACCGTAAACTCAAGGCCGCAAGGGTGGTCCTTTCAAAAATTTTAATATATCTGATTCACGGATAGGTAGAATATTTAAAGAAGCAAAATTAGAAATATGTTTTCTTTTATAATCCTTTGTTTCTAAAGGGAAGTATACACTACTAAAGTATTTAGAAAACCATTTACTATCTCCTCGTATTGTAAGTTTCGTTATCATTATGCACTTTCCCAGGAATTCTGGAAGATCTTTTTTATTATTAACACATGACCAACATTGTTTAGGTTTAGTATATACATTGTTTTCTGTTTGAGTTATGTAGTTATTGTAGTCTGTATTAGTTTGTTGTTTACACGGAAAAAAATCTATACTGATTCCAAGAAAATTCAACTCTATCCAAGTATAGCTTAGTTTCCCTATTCCGCAAGTAAATTTATACTTGTTTCAAGTATCCTCATATTCTTATAAAATAAAGATAACTTCGGTTTAATCTAAGATTACTACTATACTAAAAATAAGAAACACACTAATTTTGAGTTAAGTATACAAATTTGTCTTCAATGAAGACTACGGTATTCTTGTTGTAACGTTACTATGTACTTTATCAAAGTATAGTTTCTTTGTAAAATCTTTACAGTATTCTTGTTTTAAGAATATACTTTCTTTAAAATTTATTTATTTATACTTATTGTAAGTACACGCTTTACTTGCATAAAATGCTTGTATTCTTACATTTCCTTTTTTTATATTTGATAAAAGTATAGTATATATATATACTATATATTTAAAATAACTTTACACTATTCTTAAAGAAAGTGGTTGATTAGAAAAAAAAATTCCCTCGTCTAGCGAATAATTTTTCCAAAAAAAACATTCGTGATCCTGAAAAATATTTGTATTAATTATGCTACCACTACGGAAAATACAAGTGAAAGTGAAAATATAATCGTTATGACAGTAATTTAACAGTATTTTTGACATATTATTTTAATTATTTTAATGTACTAAAGTACTAATAAGTATAAAAGGCACTGATATCACAATAGGTTTATTACCTAACAGTCTTAGAGGTATTAGAAAAAGTACTGTCAATTTATATAAATTCATTCTTTCACGGTTAATTAACATAGATACTATATTTTACATTTTATTTTTTTAAGTACCTAGGTATCACATTTTTGGTGCTATATGTAAAGGTAAGGTTTTTAATTACAATAGTTATTATTTTTTTAAGTAGGTATTTTTATTGTCAGTAAAATTTATCTCCAGCTAAATAATTTGTAAAATGAGTCTCTAAGAAGGCTACCATTATCATCGTAGATGGTTTCGTGTTAATTCTTCAATTTTTTCTCTACACTTGATCCTCAATCCTATTTTGGGAATTAATTCCTTTAAATTCTCCTCGCTTAGGTTTACCATAATATCGAGATCTATCTCGTTTTCTAAAACAAAAATAATATAGCTGAATTGGAGGCTATAGCCTTCTATTACCTGTCTATGCTATCCATTTTACACTACAGTATACCTATCCATTTTACACTACATTTTTACGATCATGCCTAGTTAATTAATTTAAATTAATGAAATATTATTTACTTACCCAAAAATGTGTCTAGTAAACATTCTAAGCCCCAATTTTTAAGTTTCTTTTCCATTATTTTTTATTAAAAATAACATCCAGACCGAAAAAGGAAAAAAAGAACTGCCGGCGCCGACACGTACACACGCTACCACCATAGAACACAGGACAGAACTGAACACAGAAACTGCGTCTTTTCTTTTAGCGAAGCGGTCTTAGAGGGTGGAGGATATTTACTTAAGCGAAGAATTAGGTATTTGTTTTAATAATAGCTATACTTAAATACAGTATAGTGTATTCTTTGTTCTAGAGGTCTTATACTTAAATTGAAGTATAAGCGTTCTTGTATTAAATATACATATATTTAAATAAAGTATACCGAAATTTCATACAAATATACAGAATACTTAAAATAAGTGGCAATATTCCGCTTTGAGTAAAAAACTAGAGCTCTTTCATCTAAGCATTATTGTATATTTGATTTAAGTATACCAATTTTCTTTAAAATAAAATACCTTTAAACTCAATCCAAGAATACTCATCTCAAATCAAGTAACAGTTTTTCTTAAAAATTAAGTATATCCCATTACTTAGTTTAAATGTACGCTAATCTCATAGAAATAATAAATATACTTAAATCAAGTTCCTAACATGAAGTATAGAACTATTCTTAAAACTAGTAAGGGATTTCATACAAATATACAGAATACTTAAAATAAGTGGCAATATTCCGCTTTGAGTAAAAAACTAGAGCTCTTTCATCTAAGCATTATTGTATATTTGATTTAAGTATACCAATTTTCTTTAAAATAAAATACCTTTAAACTCAATCCAAGAATACTCATCTCAAATCAAGTAACAGTTTTTCTTAAAAATTAAGTATATCCCATTACTTAGTTTAAATGTACGCTAATCTCATAGAAATAATAAATATACTTAAATCAAGTTCCTAACATGAAGTATAGAACTATTCTTAAAACTAGTAAGGGATTTTTTTACTATAGTAAGTTTTCGTAGCCGAGAGAATTCATTATATATTTATGCATTGCCGGTATTTCTAAAACGCGTTTATAATAATAAAATGTAACCATTAGAAAACCATAAGGAGTATAAACACTGCTTACTATATTGGAACATGCAAATCGACAATCGATTGTGATTTTTCACCATTTAGCAGGTCGCCAACTGGCCTCCTGCTAAACTGTGAAAAATCGCACAAACTATTATTAACTTTCATTCATTTCGCAGCTTCATGATTATTCTCGCGTGTAAAGTTGGAACTGCTAAAACATATTTACTATAGTACTATTATATAATATATAATATATGTTTATTAATTTATACTTAATACTTAAGTAACATACATATTATTGATAAATAAATGCAATTCTTAGAAATAGCAGTTTTCGCCAATGGCTGCAATTTTTGATATTAGACAACAGTTGCTAACTGATATTTTTAAGTATAGCATCTATTTTATCACAGCATTATTTTTTTCATCAGTAGTCCACATAGCCCTATTTATCAGGAGTAGAAACAACATGTTAAAGAATATGCCTAAAATAGCATTGGATAAACTGGAGGAGTGGGCCATACGATCGAGAATCAAAATCAATCCCCAAAAACGAAGGTGACCTATCTTAGCCTCAGTATAGACCGCAAGCTGACGTGGAAAGCCTATATTGAAATTTTTATCACCAAGTCGAAACAGCGACTGTTTAGCCTACGTCCTCTAACACATCCAAACAGGCGGCCTTATATTAAAATAGGCGATTCATCTGGACCTCCTTAATTCGGCAAATCCTAACTTATCTGGCCAAGCTAGAAGTGATGTTCTGACACAATAGGAAAGGGTTCAAGTCCTTAGGACCACTTATGACAGCTAATGTACCTAAAACTAAGTACCTACTTAATTTGATGTGTAAAAAATATCTATTTTTTCAAGCAAGATTATGGTAATGGAATAAATATTGATCTGCCAATATCGCGTAATTACCTTATTTACAGATACCTACCCATAATATTTACATTATTTTAGGGGTCAGCGTTGACCACCCAGGACCCCACCTAGTTACGCCAATGCTTACCAAAGTTTTAAACATTCACTATTTATTAATTATATATAATTAATTTAATAATAAATTATTATGATATATCATAGTTATGTTGTGCGTTATTATGTATACATAATAACGCACAACATAACTATGTAAAGTCCATATTATCAGTTATCTTATGGACTCCATAAGATAACTGACGTGTCATGACGGTCCAAAAAGACCGAAATTCTAAGAAATTAAGTATTGATTCGTTATTCGTTTTAAAAATTACATTATAATTTTTTTATAAACCTATATAAATGTCAGTTCGCACTGTAATTTTTACTTAAGATGTTTCAAAACTAAAGTACCTAGTAGTAATTAATATTGTAATAAAAACCAAAAAAACATAATTTTTACAGTTTTCACTATAGTATACTTAATACCCGTTGTTGAAGACAAAAATTTACAGAATAAAAAGTTAATATTTACCAATTTAATTTTGTTAAAATTACTTTTAAAACTGTTAATATGTTATTGCAAGTTTTAAAAAGTTTGGGTTGCGATCACAAGCGCCGGCTGGGGTGGGGCAAGAGGGGGGAGGTTCCAGCCTGTAAAATTAAAATACCAGTATGTGTGTGTATTAGGGCATATTTGTTATATGTATTAGGGTAGTCGTTATGTTGGATACAAAAATTTAACCGGGCCGCCCCTTAAATTGACTCAAAATAGAAAAAATACCCTCGAAATTACCCATGTGAACCACCTTTTCACTTAAAAATTAATTATTTAATTAAAAATTATAAAGTAATTTTTAATTATTGATATTATTATAATTGAGGGAGAAATATTAATCAAATTATGCATACAATACTATACAGGGTGATCCATATTAAGGGCGCACCATTGCTAACTTCGTTATTGTTGATCCTATCATATGATGTCGGTGAAATTAGCAAACAATCAGTATTTTTTCTGCTGATTGCGAAGGTAAAACGATAAATGTATTTGAAAAATTAAAATGGTTTTAATATTGTTTCTAAGTTTGCACCTGCGAAGGATTTACGGTATTCAGAGATGAGCTGAGGAGCACACTGTTTTTGGTTTTCATCTTTCGTTATTAATTGATTAAACTATGTAAATAAATGAACCCCACTTTTCGCAACATCATTTACAATTTTGAGATTTTTACGATTTTTAATGCATTTTGATAACTCTCACTTTTGCTCCAAACGGCTGGATCAATATACGAAAAGTCTTGACTGATTCCGAACCGAACAAAGAAATTTTGTGTTTAAGACATTACAAAATCATCCATTTATTTTTTACAGAAAATAACCCTATCTTTGTATTTTCAATCCTTTTAGGAATCATATTTTCTATACCTTCAGATTGGTTTAATTCCGTTACAATGCATCGTTTTGTATTCAGTGATACAGTTACTGATTCATCGAAAAATGCCATCGCATCTGATTCCGAATTAAGGTACTAGTACTACTGGTGACATATTAAATTGGGGGGGGCAGAAATTTATATACATGCAAAATTGGATAATAAATTCCCGATGTATGTAAGATGTGAGACCCATAAACTAGTTGAAAACCATATATTTACAAAATGTTTTTAGGTAGGTAACAGTTTCTTAAACTAACATTTTTCAAACAAGTACCTATTTTAGTTTATTTGTTTATAGATAAAGTCAATTCGCCTTTCTTTTACGTGCGCAAAGTGCTCAATGACAAGTTCATTAAAATTTTTAGTAGCCAACAATTTTCTTTCAATGGAAGTTGTTATGGAACACATAGCTAAAGCGTTTAATCTATTTTCTTATTATTAACTTATTTAAATTAACACAAGGGCAGTTCTACGGAGCATGGTCGATTTTTGTATGGCAGAGTTTAAAAAAAAAGTGCTTTGAACGCATACAAATCATAAATTTTTGAAATTGACCAAGTCTTTACTTTTCATATCTCACTCGCGCCACCCACTTTTTACCATGAAAAAAGTTACCACAGATTTTTGGTGATAAAACTTACGACCGTCACCCTTATATTTGTATTTTAAAATTGTGCTAGATGTTGTGTACCGCCTACAAAATATTTTTTTCTTATAACTACGCACATATTTTCAAAATATTTTTGACAAATTTATTATAAGTATCCACAAAATATAAGCAAAAATATATTTTTAACCTTATTTTATCAATTTTTTTTATAATCCTTATCATAACTTTTAATTTTAACAATTGGATTAGGCTGCAATTAATCCTGTTTAGTATAAATTTTGCTGCGTATGCTTTATTGGTCCCTTAATAAAATAAAAACCTCCCAAAACATAAGTATTTAAAAAAATAATAAACGAGAAATGGATTAGTACGTGGTGTGACGGTCGGTAGTAGATCGTGATGGTATTGAGTCTAAAGTTAAGATATTGCATTTTGTGTGATGGTTTAGTGATTTGGGACCGCAAGTACAAAATAAATAGGACAAAAAGAAATATTTTTTTATTCATTAACGAAAAAATACATTTGACATAAAAGTTAAAATTTTTAACAACGTAAAAGCGTTAATCAATGGCAGAGCTGCAAGCTCTCAGAAAACTTAAATCGTTTTTTTTGATTTAAATCGTTTTAATGACTTAAGTCATTAGGTAATAAGTCATTTTTCTAAAACTGACTTAAGACTTAAAATTTAAGTAATTTTCAAAATGATTTGTGACTTAAATATTTTTTTCAAAATAGAAAAAACTTAAGTCATTTATAAATCAGTACATACGATTTAAGTCAGATAGAAACGATTTAAGTCAAAAAAAGATTTAAGTCTTTTTGAAAAAGATTTAAGTCTTTTTAGAAAATATTTAAGTCAGATTTTTCATATATTTTTTTATAAATTTTTAACAGCGGCATTTTCTTTTGAACTGCCAGGGGTTCACGCGGCAGCAGATCAAAAACTCCTTTAATTTCCTACCTACAATTGCTACCGCTAGTGGACAAAAAAACCGCCGCGGTAAAGTTAGCATTTTGGAACCGTTTGACGGCTACATTAAAAAATGTCCTGTCTAAAATGAATTAAAAAAAGTGGGAATTTATAATTTTGTTTGCCAACATTCGTCATGTTCGTGCGTAGTTAAGTCTAATTTGTGATTATTAGTGCAAAGTGAAAACAATCTGAGCGGTCGTGAATCGAGAGTTTGGAACTTCCCATCATTACTCCCTTAAGGGAGGAATATTTTTTTTTCTAGATAGATGTTAAACCAGCTAACAAAAGTTAACAAAACAACAAGTTATCAGTTTTTGAAATACAGCGATTTTAAGAAAAATGCTTCGACTTTTATCTATTTTAACAGAGTTTGAATCTATTACCGTTTAGAAGTTTTTTATATACATAAATGGGTATACTCATTTATGTATATAAAAAAGTAGCCTCCCTGTATGTCTACTCTACTAAAAAAGGTGGTTTAAGTTTTTATTTTTATTGTCTAGTATACTCATGGCCGGATTTAGGCATGGGCCACATGGGCCCGGGCCCAGGGCGGCAAATTTTTAGGGGCGGCAAATTTTGAAGGCCAGTTAAAATTTTGCTAAAAAATCAAGAGCGTTTTATGCAGAACTTTTGTTTTCACTCAGATTTATACACTAATTAAAACTATAAAAAGTTGGAAGAGAAGTTTTTTAATACATTAGATAATTTTATATCAGACTACACTATTATTCTGCGTAGTGCGTCACCGCGTAGAAGGGCGGCAGTCGATGTACACGAGGCGAGTGGGGCGCGACTCTAGCTTATTCGCTGAGTCATTCGTTATTCGGGGTAATGATGCGTTGGGCCCATGGGCGGCAAATTCGTAAATCCGGCCCTGAGTATACTCAAAAAATGTGTTTTAGGTTTTTATTTTGTTTGTAAGTGTTCTGAAAATAAATCGTTTTAAATTCTTAATATAGTGGTTTATTATCTGTATAGATCTACAATATCAGTATCATTAATACCATAAAATTATTATTAACATTTAAAAAATCGTTGTATTGTAATTATTTTGATTTAAATCACAATTTTTGATTCAAGTCATTTTATTGACTTAACTCTTAGATCACGATTTAAATAAAAAATATAGACTTAAGTCATAAAAACGACTTACTAAAGGAATTAAGTCATAAGATGACTTAAATCACTTTATATTGATTTAAGAATTTGCGAAAATGACTTGACTTGAAAGAAAATGATTTAATTCAAAGACTTAATACTTAAATAATTTGAACTTTATCTTAGAATTGACTTAAGATTTAAATCATTTTGATTTTAGAATTGACTTAAGACTTAAGATTTAAGTCTTTTTAAAACTGACTTGTTGCAGCTCTGATCAATGGTAAAAGTAAGTTACAAATAATATTATTTGGAAATAAACAACGTTTCATATAAACTATTAAGAAGAATGTGAAACCTACTTACAAGTATTTGACAAAAAAAACAGGACCTAAGAAATTAACTAAAAATGCGAAACCACTTTGGAACATTCCATCCTATAAAAATTAACTACAATCAATGTTTTTAGTATAAACTAACAGTGATTTGGGACCAAAGTTACATATAATATCTTTGTTATTTTATCAATGCATTGTTCATCAATTTCGTCAGCTTTATAAATAGAAAATAAGCGAGACGATTTTTTTAAAGGCGATTTTCCAAGATATATAGCACCCCAGATTTGTTTACAGTTTGCAGATCTTCTTTGGACAGCCACTGAAAATATTCACCGTTAACGGTTGCGTTGCATAAATGTGATTTTCGTTTATTTCTTTTATGCATCTAGTTTCATCATAAATAACAGTTACCAATGAACCAATTTCGATATTATTTAGGGTAATACTCTTACTGTTGTTTATGCTGGGGTCCAAACATTTATTTAGTCAAACGATCTCTTTGCATTGCTAACTCCCTTGAGGAAATTGTAGTTGACGTTGATGGAATTGCCAACTTTTTTCTAAAATCTCACTCATTAAGTTTTCGTTTATCAGTCTCTTCTCCTTCACGCATTATATCTTTTACTTTTGAGTTTGGCGAAGGAGAGCAATTATTTTTTTGTTTTTGAAGCCTTGAAAATTTTTGCTTCCACGAGTTGGCCTGTTTTTTGCATTAATTAATTTTTTCTTGCAGACATAACCTTTATTTTTCTTGTTTTCGACGAAAGCTATTCCTTCAAGTTTTCGGACGGCATGCCGCGGCATTTCGATGTGAACTTCTTACAGCAGCATTTTGCAACTGATTATTATAAATGTCTACAAAAACTAGTGTCTCTGCATCGGAAGCGGGTGGTGTATTTTATTTCGCCACAGCTTTCTCTGTACCCTTTTTTCCCGTTCAGACATACCATCAATCTTTTTAATCTTCCCCATTTCTCTTCTCTTGCTGCTTCTTAGTTTTTCTGCGTTTTTGAACAAATCATATTTATTAATATCGGCTTTAATTCTTTCTTTTTGTTTTCTTTTTCTTTTGGCTGCATCTTTTCTTTTTTGGTCAATAGAAGTTATACTTTTCTTGGTTTAGTTTCAAGTTCCTCGGGAGATCTTTGTCTTTTTCTGTTTTATCTCATCACGTCTTTTAGATTTGTCTTTAGAATTTATAGCAGCAGAAACTGTTTGTATGCTTCCAGAATATCTTATCTTAGATCTAGTTATTATTTTCCGTTTAGTGCTATGCTGAATACTATTTAATGCACTATCATTTTCTATTTTTTTGGTTTGGTTTTCATAAATATCAGTCTCATCTTTTTGGACGGTATCTTTCACATTATCACTTTCCTTAAAACATATTTATACATGCTTTATCTCTTTTTCTACTTTTTTTTATTAGGTATTCTTTTTTAGAATATTTGCCTTATTTTGTTTTTTAATAAATTTGAGATGCGCTTCTTCTCTGATTACTTTTAATTAATTTTTTAGTTTAAGCATGCTAGATTGTTTTTACTTTGTTCCATTGCTATCCTGCTATCTATTTTAAATAACGTCCGTATCTCCATAAAAGAAGGTAGAAATACACTTGAGTATAAGTACAGTAAAATTCTAAGCGGAAACCACCGTCACAAGGTTCCTCAAGACCATCACTCTTAAAGTTTGACGTAGAGTGACGGTCTCGATGGTGACGGTCTTGAGGACCACGATACAAAATTCGCGCCTAGTATTTATTTATTAACCGCAGTGGAAAAGTGGTGTTAGCCAAACAATGAACAACAAGAAGCTTAAAATAAAAAAATATTTTGGTACCTTTTGAAACTTGCATAATAAACTAAACAGTGTCACTGTTAAGAAACATAAAAGTTTACCAAATTTGTACTTACCGCAAAAATAAACACAATTTTATAACTTTAACTCACAGCGCGACACTACTTTTTAGCCATACCATTTACGACTAAAGACATATGATACCAACCCCGTATTGGTGAGTAGTAATCCTTGCGAATAAATTTAGAACTAATAAAAGCAATGTGATGGTCTTGAGTAACAATCCAGTTACAAACGTTTTAGGCGCTGTATTTGAGAAATGGGTTGAGTTATCACAAAAATTTTAATTTGCCATCACATTTGGGACATCTTATTATAATATTATTCGTAGTATAAGCAGGGCCGGATTTACGAATTTGCCGCCCAACGCATCATTACCCCGAATAACGAATGACTCAGCGAATAAGCTAGAGTCGCGCCCCACTCGCCTCGTGTACATCGACTGCCGCCCTTCTACGCAGTGACGCACTACGCAGAATAATAGTGTAGTCTGATATAAAATTATCTAATGTATTAAAAAACTTCTCTTCCAACTTTTTATAGTTTTAATTAGTGTATTTTTTAGCAAAATTTTAACTGGCCTTCAAAATTTGCCGCCCCTAAAAATTTGCCGCCCTGGGCCCGGGCCCATGTGGCCCATGCCTAAATCCGGCCCTAAGTATAAGATAAAAACCCATCTTGATAAGTATAAACTAATGCATCAAAAGGACTAAACCATGTGAAGTTACGCGTGACGGTCTGGAGTTTGAACGATAAAAAACTGCTTCTAAAGAAAATTGTTTTTTAAATTTAAGTTTTTATCAAAGGTTTACTCACAATAGACTAATATGAACAAACCGCCAGGCCCGTTCCTGGGGTGCCTGGCGCCTGCGTGCAGCATTCGTTGGTGCACCCCTTTTATATTTAAATAAATTAATTAAATAATTTAATTAAATATTTGAATTTTAGGCCGTAAAATTTAAAAAATATATATTTTGGGACAAACTGGCAATATTTAATTGAAAATAACATAACGGCATCTATTTTTTCCGAAAAAAATCGAAAAAACACGTTCCTAAGTAACAAAAATCCGAGTCGAAGACGATTTTTTTCACAGGAAAAGTTAGATGCCCTAATGGTATTTGACAAGACTATTTCATATAACATATACTATAGTAACAGTTAACAATTAACATATAATTTTTGGACAACAGCTGTCAAGTTTTGCCGCGGGTAAACTCGAAAAAACTGCTGACAGGTGCTGTCATACAGTTTTTCCACCTAGAAACCATTTGTAGTTCAAAATTGCGCGTTTGTGATTGGTGGAAATTAAGACGAGGGAAATAGTCGTAAGTAATATCATAAGGGCATCTAATTTTTTCGAAAAAAATCGAAAAAACACTTTGCTAAAATATTACTTATTAGTAATATTTTAACAAGAAGCATGAGTGCTGGTGGCAACAAAAATCCGAGTCGAAGAGGAGGATTTTTACACCTGCACGAATGCTTTTTGTTAAAAAATATTACTTAGCATTGTGTTTTTTCGATTTTTTTCACAGGAAAAATTAGATGCCCGAATGGTATTTGACAAGACTATTTCATGAGTAACAGTTAACAATTAAAATATAAATAGCAATTTTTGGTGACAACACCTGTCAAGTTTTGCCGCGGGTAAACTCGAATAAACTGCTGACAGGTGCTGTCACACAGTTTTTTCGTAAGTAATATCATAAGGGCATTTAATTTTTCCGAAAAGAATCGAAAAAACACGTTGCTAAGTAATATTTTAACAAAAAGCATGAGTGCTGGTGGCAACAAAAATCCGAGTCGAAGAGAAGGATTTTTGCACCTGCACGAATGCATTTTGTTAAAAAATATTACTTACTTAGCATTGTGTTTTTTCGATTTTTTTCACAGGAAAAATTAGATGCCCGAATGGTATTTGACAAGACTATTTCATGATTAACAGTTAACAATTAAAATATAAATAGCAATTTTTGGTGACAACACCTGTCAAGTTTTGCCGCGGGTAAACTCGAATAAACTGCTGACAGGTGCTGTCACACAGTTTTTTCGTAAGTAATATCATAAGGGCATTTAATTTTTCCGAAAAGAATCGAAAAAACACGTTGCTAAGTAATATTTTAACAAAAAGCATGAGTGCTGGTGGCAACAAAAATCCGAGTCGAAGAGAAGGATTTTTGCACCTGCACGAATGCATTTTGTTAAAAAATATTACTTAGCATTGTGTTTTTTCGATTTTTTTCACAGGAAAAATTAGATGCCCGAATGGTATTTGACAAGACTATTTCATGATTAACAGTTAACAATTAAAATATAAATTGCAATTTTTGGTGACAACAGCTGTCAAGTTTTGCCGCGGGTAAACTCGAATAAACTGCTGACAGGTGCTGTCACACAGTTTTTTTACCTAGAAACCATTTGTAATTCAAAATTGCGCGTTTGTGATTGGTGGATATTAAGACGAGGGAAATAGTCAGTGATAAAAATACTCTGAAGAAAACAAAAAAAAAACAATCTAAACAATATAATAACTACAACTGGTTTTAAGTGACGTACTCTCTAAAAATGACTAGTTTTCAAAGTAAAAAAGCAGTCACTAATAACTTTAGTCCACAGCAATTTGTATCCCGGGCATTTAACAGCTTATTATTATGTAAAAATTTTAAATTGTCCCCTGAATCCGAAAATACCGTCAAAAATTATAAAAGTGAAGCAGTTTTTAAGATATAATCAATACCATATTATATGGAAAATTTACTAAATCTCAAAAACGTTCTACTTTTATAACTTTTGACGACATTTTCGGATTCAGCGGACAATTTTACATAGGAGTTGACTGCTAAATATCGGGGATAGAAATGGCTATTGACAATAATTATTAGTCGCTGCTTTTTCGCTATTGCAATTAGACTAATTGAATTAGTCATGTTTGACTAATTCTATTTTATAAAATAGAGAGTTACTACTGTTAAACTTTGCTACCGTCATGACGCGTCAACTGCAACTATCAAACAAATACTAAAGATAATATGACCATTTCTCTCCTTTTATTTTAATCCTCATATCAAAACAAAATAAGCAGCCAATATCAAAGCGGCAAAAGGCGCTTTATAGCGACCGAAAAAAAGAGCGGCCGACGCAAAAAAGGCAGAAACCTTTATCCAATGTATGTTTAAGTATCATATGCAAGAAAGATTATCGTTACAAAGTACTGATTGACTCTTTGATTTTGCGCCCCCGAAATGTTGCGCCTGCGTGCGTGCACGCACTGCACGCTCGCCAGGAACGGGCCTGCAAACCGCAACCAAAGAAAAATAGTTTTAAACTAATTTATGATCTCCAGTGGTGAATATCACGAATCGACCATGCTCCGTAGAACTGCCCACAAGTAATTATACAATCTGCGGTATTTATCTCCATTTTAAAAATAACAGAAAACAATAACACGTACCACGACACGACGACCGGCGAGATTTTTGACTTTGACCTTTCTCAAAAGAACGCGCTGACGGGCATCTTACTATTTTGCACGATTATGATGGCTGGCGGCTACTGAAACAGATATATTCCGCCCGCACGCCGCAAATCCCCGCCTTCATCGATACGTCGGATTTAAATCCGCCCGGCTTGTAACTATCCATCCTAAAAAAGTTTACCCGTATTAACCGTCCTAAAGTTAATATTGAGAATTACATTTAAAAAGTTTGTTAGGCTGTAACATTACAAATAAAATAATTAAATATCATGTTTTTGAGTAGCATCGGGGGGACTCAGGAGGGCACTGCCCCGTTGCCCTTCCTGTAGTGTGTATAGTAGTATAGATACAAAAGGTTATTTAAATATTTAAATATAGATACTTGAAAGTGCACGTAATTCTTTTTGCTCTTCCCTGTATTATTTTCTGCAGCGCTACTGTAAATCTTGATGTTTTCTTTCCTTTTTATAGCGACATCAGCAATTTCTGACAATTTTTATGTGTGGATAGATTTAATATACAACAAGAAAATATATTCTAAAAATATAGAATGTTGGATTAAATAATTTTTTTTTATCTTTAAAGCGATTTAAAAAATTGCCATTTTTTACAGGATATATAAATACCCTGTATAATATCTGGAAAAAATATCGTACCCACAGCAAATATACAAAATAAAAAACTTAAGAAAAAACACTTATTTTTCTCTCTAAATCCATTCAAACTTGGAACTTGGAAAAAATTGCTACTGTCCCTAATTTGGCAACCCACTGTAAAAAAATAACAAAAATCAAGCATAGCAATTATGGTTAAATAGCCTCAATTTTTATTATTTTACCACAACCAAGGTCCACATTAACTAAGAATTGAAGCATTAAGTGCGCTCTACTTTTCGGCCGAGTTCAGAAGTCATTTACCCACGAATTGCGTGCTCACTGGTGCACATATCTTTTGTTTATTTATATAAATTAACTCCAGAGCCTACTCAACAGGAAGGGGAATGCGGCTCATCTACAGTAAAATGCACAATGTTTTTAAATTTAGTTGACTAACGAACGACGTAGCGCTATCAACGTAGCCGCCGATAAACGTAAACTTTCGCCGAGCCCGCTGTAAAACTAAAATTTTGCGTTCGGGGAAATTTAAAAAAAATAACAAGTGAAAGTGCGGCGAGATGGAGGGAAATTCGCAAAATAGTGCCAAAAAAACGCTCACGCACATCACTGCTAGGCCGCTGGTTAATTTGGAATTTCAGGATTTAAGTTTTTCAGTTCCTCAAGGCAGAAAAGGTACAAATCTATTAAAACAATTTAATTTAAAAGAATACATTTATAAATAATTACCTATAGTTATAAGTAATATTAAAAAAATATATTAATACAGCATTTTAATATATGGTCTGTATTAAAAGTGTTGATATTTGGGATCGATATTTCTTCTATTACGATACTGTATCGTAGGTATCGATACTTTGTGGTTGCTTTTCGTATCGTTCTTTTTAATGGAACGAAACATCCCTAAATTCAGTCTATAATTTTTTTTATTGTGGCCCGAAAATAGCGCAATAACTCCATGTCTCGCTTTCGCGAGATAGTCGCCCTCCGCGTATACGCGTCGCGCGTCATACTTCTCGCTCATAGCGACAATATATCAGTTGCGCTCTTAATTAAGAGCGCAAGTGATATATCTATTTGTGTATTAATACACAAATAGATATTGCAACGAATGTAAAAGACATACGTTCAGTGGACAAAAACTTGTTATTTTGACACTTAATAATAATAAATATGATGTAAAAGTAACTTTTAATAAGTTTACAGGTATTTACGTTTAAAAAACTGTTAAATAAGGTTGGACAATAGTATATTGTTCAACGATTGAAAAAGATGGTTATTTTCATAAGGATGAAATTTATGCGTAGGCCAGTGGGAGTAATTCATCAGAATGGAAATGGCCATTTCTCAAGAGTTGAACACTATACTTTTTTAAATTTTATTAAATAATTTTGTGTAATTACCATAACCACCGATTTTTAAGAAAATAATAAACTACCGAAAAATCCATACAACAAGGTCTGTTTTATCTCGTTTCGCGCATTCTAAAAATCACTGCAACCCTGCACAGAGTTTAACGGCGGCCATTTTTGTTGTTTACAATACTCGTGCTTTGGATTCGTGCTTTTTATACAGATTAATAATCGTTTTAAACGTTGTGTTTCTTCAGAGGCACTTGAACTCCTCTTTTGTAAAAAAATAAACCTTTTTCTATCAAGGCTGTCATCAAACTGTCAAATGTCAATTGTAAGGTTAATTTATAACCCACAAATTAACCTTCAAATTGACATTTGACAGCGCTGATAGAATAAGGTTTATTTTTTATAAAATAGCAGTAAAATGGTTGTCCTTGGCACTTTAAGGCTTCATTTGCGGCTTACAAGTGCCTTTGTAAAAACACAACGTTTAAAACGATTATTAAACAGCACAAACCAAAAGCACAAGAATTGTAAACAAAAATGGAAGCCGTTGTGTGAAGTGTTAACACTCCAAGTGGAGTGATTTTTAGTATGCGCGAAACGAGATAGAACTACCGTATAATCGTCATTATAAATACTACCTTGGAGAAAATTAAAATCTCGTCGTCTCATTGGACTGTAACCTAGATAGTAGCCGTGGAGAAAGAGATCAATATTTTCACAGTTTAAGACTGAGCCACTTTCTCAATTGAAACGTATAGGAAATGAACGTATTTTTAATATGATTAGAAAAATGTATTTTTTGTTAAAAATAAAAAATGTGTCCATTCTTTAATTATATCTATGGTGTTATCGTTTCCATGCATTGCATTACATTAATTAATTAGATAGGTACATTAAATATGCATTGATTATTTTATATCATATAAAGTTTATTCTACAACATAATTATTTAAATTTGGTGGCATGAGGAGGAAATACATTTATTTAAGGTGGAATAAAATTAAACTTTTATGTATTTATAAACGTTGACATTATAATTTTAAGGAAGCCAGTGTATAATTTTATTTAAAAAAATATAGGTATAAAGTGTAAAAAACAATAATAGCATTCTAAATAAAATTGTGAAAAACAAGTAGTGTTACCTACATATCATTCCATAATAGAGGCTGTCTTAATTGGATTTCATCGTTTCTATAAATATTTCTAAATAATGTTTTAAATAATGACAATAACAATTTTTGTAAAAAAAAACTGATGTTGATAAACCTTATCAATAAAAACAAATAATGTGGGTTTTAAGTTGATAAACATTTAGCATATTTTAGTATCGTATTTTCCACATAAAATTAAAATATACTACCATTTAGCCAACTTCTGTTTTATAATTTTTTTAGGTTAGTAACTTAAAGTAGTTTAAGTTGTGTTGGTGTGTAGGTAGTTATTAACAATGGGAATATTTTATAATTTATGTGCATTATTTAATTAATTTATTTCATTGTTTTCAAAAAGTTTACACCAAAATTGTAATAAGGTTAAACCAAATTAAAATAAAATTTTAATTTAAATATCTAAATCCTGTATAGGTATTAAAAATTAAAACTTATATTTTATTCTACAGTAGGGATGAGAAGAATGATAACGGCGCATTCGCAATTTAATTAAAATTTACCTTCTGAAACGCTAAACTTTTATATGTATAGATACTAAATTTATAAAAGTATGTATATTATACATACATACATTGTATAATATAATATTGTAAAATATCTCCAAAATTGTATGTTAAATTTGTTTGCCTTAAAATATCTCGAGAACAATTTTGTTTAATGCATGGTAAAAACTGATATACCTATGTTAAAAAGATGATATATTTTAAATTAATAAGGTTTAATTATTTATTATAAAAAAATATTAAAATGGGTGTGTACCTATATAAAAAATTAAAAAATAAAAGCTTAGTAATAAGTAAGCAGTAGCGTGCCGTGGGTCTAAGGGCGGAGGGGGCGAACTTTCTTAAAAACAACATTTTTTTATTTGATACAAAATTGTCAACTAATTAGGGCGCCAAATGCGGTCTGTGAAAAGGGCGGGGGGGCCGCCGCCCCCCCTGGCCAACTATACGGCACGCTACTGTAAGTAAGTACCTATAAGTTATAGGCTATAACAGCTCTTACGAATTTATTAATCTTCAATAGATAAGGTTTATCTTGGAATTCTTTATCACTGATAAATTATCAGCATGATAAATTTTGTTTGTTTGTTCGAATGTTTCGAAAATGGCACACTAATGCCATACCACGTTAAGTATAAAAATATTTTTTTTCTGGCGACTGGTTTTTGTTTATTAAGCATTTGAATTACAAAAAAATGGCAACGCTTCAGGTTTTTAAAGCTGATATATTAGTAATATATCAGCTTTATATTATTAGTAATTTTTATGTGTAATAATTTATTACACATAAAAATAATATAATAATATACTATTTCATAAAAACAACAAAATGGTATTTTACAAATGCGTTAATTGAATCGTCTAATTTCAAAAGCGGCCATCTCCTTTGAAGAATATTTTAAGTACTTAGGTAAACGTCAAAAAAAACATTCTAAACAGTAATGGGTAAAAAATAAATATATTTTGAAAAACTTGTTCATATGGTAACTAAAAATATTTTTTCTACAAAATAAGTAACCAGATTTAAGTTTTAATTAAAAAAACATATATTTCAAAAGGGAAATGGACATTTTAAGTACATTTTTGTACTTAAAACATCAATGGAGATGGCCGTTATTAAAACTAACATAAAACTTTAATGAATTATTTTCCTTGCAAATAGGCGTTTTTGTTGGAATATAATTTTGCACTAATATACTACGTAATATTTCGATTTTATTAGTGTAAATAACTTATTTAAAAAAAAATTGGAGATGGCCGCTTTTGAAATTAGACGATTAAATTAAAACATGACAAAAAAAACAATATTTATTAGCCATATTTTTTTCTTAAGAAATATTAAATAGATGCCCAGAACCCACATTTAAAAAATAAATAATTCGCCGGGATTTATTTTATTTTAATGGTGCTTAATTTAAAAAAAACTTGTTTTTCACATTAAATTAGTGGACGCATAAGGTTTTAACATAATTAATTAGCAGCTATTTAATTAAAATTGATACAAACTTAGTTTTTCAAGGTTAGGTAATTATTTATATAATCTAATATAACCAGGGCCGGAGCTTGGGCTTAAGTGACTTGGGGGCAGAGCAAAATGAGGGAGCCCCTCAATAATTTTCAATGTCAATTTGAACTTCAAAGGACATAGCGAGGTGGGATTCCCACCGTGGGAAGTGTTTCATTACTAGGGATGGGTTTTTAGTTATTTTACCTTTTTTTAACCGATGTAACTATTTGAAAACCAATAATGCCAAAATGTGTTTTAAAAGATTTTCTTTTATATGAACCTAACTTGTTTTCACCTTTTTTACCTTTTTTGAAGGTTTTTGCTTTAAACTACCTTTTTATACTTTTGTAACATATTTTATAATTTGTCAGTTTATTTTCACATATTTGTTACCTATTTTTGCGTATTTTTACTTATTTTATTTTTTTTGTTCTTTTTAAAATTTGCGCCAATATTTTATCCAGGACGTGCAACTCAACGGTATAGAATTTTTTCTTATGGTTGCAGACTGTAACAGTAACTTTCTTTACAGTTACCTTCTTTGTAGTGACTCACTACTAGTGAGCTTATGTTCTGTCATAGAACTTCTGTGTAGTGAGTGTCACTCAGTAAAACACAGTTTATTGCATGGAAATAGTTTATTGTGGGTATGTTCTGTGTTTGGGTATGCGGCTAAACAAATTTATAAACGAAACTTAAACTTTTAATGTTTTTTTTTACCTAAAATGCTGTTTTTTTAACCTAAAATGCTTTTTTTAGTACCTTTTTAGTTACCTATATTTCAGTTTTTAGTACCTAAATATCCCATCCCTATTCATTACTGTCGAGAGATTTATATAGTGATTAGAGCGCTGAGGTTGACTAAAAGTTCACTAGACAAGAATGAAATTTTGGTTAGTAGATATAAAATTTTATTAACAACCACAACATTTTGTAAAAGTAATAAAAATTTTGTAAAAGTAATAAAATTTTTATTCACTTTCCACCCACAGCTGTGTACAGGAGGAAACTAAAATTTGCTCCCGTGGAAGGGAACTTTTGAAAAGTTAGAAATGTCAACATTACGTAAATGGTTGTAACTAAAATACTTTTTTAGGAAAAATTATAATAGTGGTGTATTCAGATAGTAACGTAAATTTTCGTTTTTCTTGTGTTGTGCAAATTGATAGCCCTTTCCGATGTTTTAGTTTGTTGTCAGTCAAACATTTTTGGTGCTATCAGCTGTTTTTTATGTAATAAAATCATTGAAAAGCATTTCCTTATAAAAATGGCCGTTAAACTTAATAACCGATGAAAAGTGAATAAAACTAAAACTCGTGTCGCTAAAATTGGTCAAAATTAACCCTACAGATTGTTATTATATACACACATCAACACGGTCTAGGGATATTCTAAAAATACTGTTTAAATTATTCATTTATCTATTTTTAGCATCAAATGTAAATTAGTTTTTTATTTATAAATAAAATGAATCAAATATATTAACTATCACCCAGAGTTATTAAGAAAATATCTATAAAAAATTTAAAAAATATTTTGTGGTTTTTACATGTGTTTTATTTTTGTTGTTTTTGCAAGTGTTTTATTTAAGTTTGGCTAAAAATTGTTCAATACATGTTTAGGTAGTTTAAAATTACAATGGAAAGAAGACATTTGGCCGAAGAACAAATGCTAAGAGCAGTTGGAATGTTAAAAGCTGGTGCAAATCAAAATCATGTATTGAATTTGTTAGACATCAAAGTAGGCTTTGGCAACGGTGTCGTAATACGGGTAGTGTACACGAACGACATTTGGGGCCACAACACAAAATCAAGATAGATTTTTGGTTTTACGTGCCCGACGAAATGTGACAGCAACAGCATCCGAGTTGGTTTCTGAGCTGCAATTCACTTATAATGATATTTTAAGTGCTCAAACTGTTATACGTCGCTTACACGAAGCCAATTTACATGCACGAAGACCTGAGAGTTCCACCACTGAGTCGAGGCAAGACTGGCTTGGGCTCAAGAACATGAAAATTGGACTAAAGAACAATGGGCAACAGTTTTATTTACCGATGAATCTCGTTTCGGATTACATCCTGCAGGATGTCATGACAGTCGAAGAACGAGAGTTTGGTATCGAGGTGGTAATGGTGTGGGGTGGAATTAGTGCTGGTGGAATTATTAGAATTAGTGGAATTAGTGCTGGTGGGAGAATTGATCTCGTTCCGTTACAAAGATTTTTTAAAGCAGTCTCTTATGTTAATCTAATACTCCAACCAATAGTGATTCCTTATGCTGCAGCAATTGGGCAACATTTTTTTTTAATGCAGGAAAATGCCCCTCCGCACGTTAGTAGGATAACTTTAATTTTTTTAGAAAATGAGTCAATTGACGTAATACCATTTCCTGCACAATCCCCAGACCTAAATCCCATTGAACATGTGTGGGACATGTTACAAAGAAAAGTTCTACGTCAACCGGGAAGAACTGATAAACAATCTTCACAAGGAGTGGAATGCTATCAATCAGGACGAAATTAATAATTTAATTTTTAGTATGGACAGAAGATGCAGGGCTGTTATTAATGCCCGGGGTGGTCATACAACTTATTAAGTTACAATTTATTCTATAATTTTCATTTTAGAAAAAAATTTCTTAATGTTCAGTTTATGGGAATTCTTTCATTTCTTTTTTTTCTGTTTATATATAAAATAAAAAAGTTTTTTTTGCTAGAAAAGTAGAGTTTTATTGGGTCCACACAAGATTAAAAAAAATTAGGAACAATAATAATTATTACATAATCTGTAATACTGCATTATTTATAATATCCCTAGACCGTGTTGAGGTATATATATATATATATATATATATACATATATTTATATATATATATATATATATATATATATATATATATATTGTGATTATCACGAATGCAAAATTAAGAGAATAAAATAGTACATTCTGTAACAAGTTTGGAATACAGCATATTCCGCTCGAGGAAAAATTTGACACACGAGCCGAAGGCGAGTGTGACGGTTTTACGAGAGTGGAATATGCTATTCCAGACGTGTTTCAGATATTATTTTCTCTACGACTACGTAAGAATAGTAACGCTTATATAATTTTAAACAGAGAAAAGAAACCAAGCAGTTTTTGACATTTAAGTTTTTTATATGTCAAACCATTTTGTGCCGTCACAATTTTATAATGTAAATTATAATAAATTTAATCAACTGGTATGCCTAAATCTTTATTATAATTAAAAATAGTTATTTACACTTACCAATAAAAAAATAACATTGTAACAAATACAAAACTAATTTTACAAGTAATCTATGTCAACATCTATTCTTTTTCTACATTTTAAAGGTCTTTTTTAAAACTTTTTGAATCTGTCAAAACTTCAAAGCCGGTATAGTAGGTAACTGGTTTATTATTTTAATATCAAATTTATTATAATTGAAAAACAATAAATATAACTATTTTTTTGTGCCTAAACCTTAATTATACAACTGCTATTATTTTTTAATTAATAAATAATACAGTAATATTTAAATATTATTAAATTTTTTACGTTTAGTAAACAGCCAGGAGATGTCGTTACTTGTGACCATTCTTAAACAAGAGTAGGAATATTCTCGCACAGTATTGCAGAAAAACATCCTTTCTATGATTAAAAATTACACTAGAATGTTACTATTCTTAAGTAGTCGTAGAGAAAACAAATTCTTAACAAAATAATGGACCTTGACTTTGTCGACACTCGGAAATAAATTCATTGCCGAGGTAAAGTTTTTATGCTTTGCTAGACAAAAAAACAATATAATATTTTATTAACGTTAATTTGCTACATTAAGATCCAACAAATTAAATAACAACAGGTAAAATAATATTTACCACAAACAGTGGCTTTCTTTTACTGAAAATTTACTCAGTGAAAGTATATTATGCCACCGATAAACATAAAAAAATAAAATTATTAAATACTTTTATTGCAAATTTAAATAACAGCATAACTTATTGGTTTAACTTTATTTTTAAATAATTGGCAATGAATAAGTCAATATTTCCTAATTTAAACAAGTAAAATTTACAATATTCTATTTTAGTTTAATTTCAGCATTTACATTTTAATTTTCCTTTATGAAAGTTGGGAGTTTCTAACAATACAGTTTCTAACAATAACACAGCTAAACGCTCGGACATGTAGGTACACATCATTTTTGGTCGTAGATTCCAATCCAAATCCGTGCTCGGTTTAGCTGTATCAGGTCTAAACAAGTTTTTCCTATTGGCAATCCGATACGGTGACACACTGTATACTGTTATATTATAATTTGTAAAATAATATATTTCACCCCTTGTGCCAAAATTCCTATGTTTTTTATTTCGTTAAATATAATATAATACGGGTATAATATGATATCCTCAATTATTCTCAATAAAAAAAACAGCAAAAAACATTTTGAATTTTCTAAATTATCTAAAAAACCCTCAGGGACAAGTGTTCCTTTTTATCAATTAACCTCAAATTTTGCATTTGTTTTTTTAAATTTATACAGGTGTTTCCTAATGGGATACTTCAAAACGGATTTGTAATCTACGACCAAAAATTAAGTTTACGCTAAATAATTTTATAATTTTTTCTTATACCATGTTTAAAACACTCATTATGTTTCCTTCCATGACGCCAAGTGAAGCTGTGACTTTGTGCGATATGAACTTAGCTACAACGGGTTTCTGGCTTTTTAGTCACGGGCTGAAGTTTATTGTCACTCGTCAATTGTCATACAATCTGTTTTGTCTTCAAAATAAAGTGCCCTTCCTTATGACAAATTTATTTTTGTATTCGTCGTAGAAAAGCTTCGCTCCTGCCTAATTAAAACTCCTGTCTAAAATGCCGTTTATAAAACTTGTTGCGTAATATACTATTATAAATAGAAGGCGTACTATTTATTGGTTATAATTTATGAACTATTAAAAATATTAAAAAATATATAAAAAAGATATTAAAACAAGCAATAACAAATTTTTATAAATTATAAAAATTTGTTATTACTTTTGCAATTTTAATAACTTTTTTATACATTTGTTAATATTTTTAATGGTTTTTATGTTTTTTAACATTTGTTTCCAAGATTAAAAATTGTAATATCGAAATGTTTATTTTTTCTACAAATTGATTCCCTAAAATTCACTAGAAAATATATTTTATATATTTGTATCTAACACTGTTAGGTACAATATATTGTACCTATAGGTTATAACAGTGTTAGGTACAATATTTTTTTACAAGCAGCGTGTCAAGTGTCATCTCCCCACGCGACTGCCGTTGAACGAACGACGCGTAGAACTATTTTCTACAATAATGCGGAAAGTTGCACTTTTTTGCACGTAATTACTTTCCGCACGCTTGCAATGTCATAACAGTGCGGGAAGTAGAAAAAATAAAAATGTAAAATGATGAAGAAAATTGCGAAATTTAGAAAAGTAGCATTTTTCACACTAGTTACATTACATATCCTGCGAAGAAAAGCGAAACCGAATAGTGTGAAGTTTGCTGCACTAGTTATTCGATGAATTTTTGTTTATGCGTAACTTTACTAAAGACTGTGTTATTAATAACTTATTATACGCTTCGCTAGTAGCCACGAAAGTTTAGTAAAGTTGCATACAAAAAATTCAGTAGCACCAACTTAAAAACCACTTCACAGCTTTTCGCTTTCGCCATTAGTGAGTCTTTTTGTGCTAAAACCGAAGGCGGACGCACAAAAAGACAGCAAAATGGCATAGGTACGACATTTTATTTTTAAGGCACACATTTATTTGTTATAATAATATACTATACCTACATACATAAAACGTACAATTATAATAGTTAGGTATTAAACGTAGAAACTAAGGTAGATTTGACAGTAATACATTTTTTTTATTGGTCCTAACAGGTTTTAAAGGTCCAAATTTGTGATTTATTAACGGGGCTGAATACAATATATTTATACATAGATATTTTATAAAATAATTTATAATAATAATAACTTATTTTTTATTTTATAATTTTATTTAAGTATTTTTACAAATAAATTTGAATGTAAGTAGGTAGGTACTATAATATGTTAAAAATAACTAAACTACCGCGTTTAGTGATAAGTTTATTTGACTCGCATATTGTTCGCATCAAACATGTTTTTAACAATAACATTGTATTAAAAACAATCTAAATAATGATGTGTCACTTGACCTATTAATCATTAAAGACGTAAATATTGTAGAAAAACTAAATTGGATATTTTTTAATTATATATGCTACAGCATATGTTTTAACACTCTGTATATTAAATATATAATTTAATGGCTGTAGGTCCTGTAAGCATGAATCATGATGCATCATGAATTATGACTCATAGTGAGTACCTATTTTAAGTACACAGCTTAAAAAATATTTTGTAAAAGTAAAATTTCCAATCTATAAAATAGCAAAATATAATTTTAAAAATAATTGTGTTAAAAGCAAAAAATATAAGAGAAATTTTAAATGATCAAATAATAATAATAACCTTAGAGTTTGGCGTGGTACCTACCTATGTTTAGTATTGGTGTCACGTTGGGAAAGATGATAATTAAAAAAACTTTATATTTTCAGCAATTTTACTTTCCTAAGCAATAATTTTAATTATTAATTATCAAATAGTATTGCCTATAAAAAGGTTATTGCAAATTCCATGTAAGTACTAAATGTCTTAAACATCACTGAAGTAATAATGCAACAAGCAGTTATTAAAATCACCGGCGGAGCTTAACAATTGCACAATTTGCCGTTTCTCAAATTTTCTATAAACTATTGCAATTCACCAGAATAGCAGATTTGTTTATTGCTAGAAACTTTTTATGCTGGGTGTTTTGTAATTTAAAAATATTGGTACCTACTTTACTTTATCAAGAAATTATTTATGATTTCTTATTTTTATTTATTGCATTATATATAATAATAATATATACCTAGTTATCTAAGTTATAAAGGTTTAATTAACCTTATTTAATAATACACGAGTTGAATTCAATCAGGTTAATTTTTCGGGACGATAAAATATAATTTTGTTAAAAGTATATTATGTAGGTATCAAGTTTAATAAACGCCATTTTCGTTACGAGTTTTATTAGGCACGAGCGAAGCTTGCGAGCGAGTGGTTTATATGTATCAAGTTTGATAAACGCCATTTTAGAAACGAATTTAATTTAGGCCTAAGCGAGCTTGCGAGCGAGTGCTTAAATTAATGAGTGTCTAAAAAGATTTAAATCAAATATTTGTATAGAGCGCCATCTATAAAACAAGTACCGTCAAATGTCTAATTTTTATGTGTTATAAACCCAGATTATAAAAGTTATAAATCGAAATGTATTCTTTGAAAATGGATTAACAACAGTCATACTTTACTGGCACAATTAAACGGTCAGTACAATGTTCATAAAAACTTTTCAAATATTCGCGTTGAGAAACTATTTCATACTTTTGAATTTTTGTATTGAGATAATAAAATAATTTTCACATTTAGTATTATTTTACAAGGAAGGCACTTAATTTTAACGATTGTATGACATTTGACAACTGTCAACTAAATTAATACCAACTTCAGCCCGTGACTAAAAACCTGTTGCTGACTAAAACGCCATGAAGCCAACTTTTCAATGTGTACCTTTTTAAAAGGTCAGTTAGTGTCATGGAATTCCATTACATTCCAGTACATACGTTTTAAAGGTGAGACTCTTACCGTGAGAGTAGAAAAAATAAATAGCGACGCGATGCTTCAAAATCGCGCCCTATTGTTGCTCCAGGAAGCGAAAAAATTTTGTCGATTCGCGTTGCTGGCGTGTCGCGTCGCTATTTGGGAATTGTCTCATTTAAATTCATGGAAATCTTTCATCAGCTACATTTTAAAGTGTCGCGTGGCATATCGTAGTGTAGCGTCGCGTCGCTATGTGAGAATCGGCCTTAACACTTGTTTAAGAGATACATTAGAAATAAAAATATATTTATTTTTTTATAATAAATTATATTTTTATTATTATTTAATTTAAAATTAATGAAATTTTACGTAGGTATTTTGTTATTTTTAGTTAATAGATTTGGTACTGAAATGTAATTTCCAACTATAGGTTATTATTAAAAATTTCATTTTGATGCTACTTCTAAGAGTTCTTAGAAACATATTTTTCAGCTTAGAAGAAAAAACAACAGGAAGGAGTATAATTTTCTAGCCGTATTAGGAAGTCGTTATTTGCAAGAACCAAATATGACTCATTTTTGGTGGTATATTATTTATCAATGGCGTACGTCCACGGCCACGTAACAATGCGTAAGACAAGGATAGCAAGTAAATGCTCCTTTCTGTTGTTTTTTTCTAAGGTTTTTAGTGATAAGATAAGATAAGAGCTTCTTAAAAGCATCGAAATTAGGGATTTTTTATTTCAAGCTAGTTAGTAGTTAAAGTTGTACGTAGGTACCTCTTCTTTTATTATTTATGGCGTTTTGATCTTATTAAACAGTTGGCGTTTTGATCTTATTAAACAGTTATATTTATACAGGGTAAAATTGGTCTAAATATACTATTTAATTTTAATACTTCTTCTTTTCAAAATCATCATTTATAAAACGTTAGTACAAGAAAACATGTACGATGATTAGTAGTACCTAGAGTAGTGTGTAAGTAAATCCCTTGCAGGCCGCAAGTTGCGGCCTTGAGTTCACGGTTTATTCACCGTGAATTCACTGTGAATTCACGGTGAATTCACCCTAAACTCACCGTGAATAAACCGTCTGTTTGTGACATTTGTAAACGGTAGTTAGACGGTGAATTCACGCACTTTTCACAGTATTTTAATTGTGAATCCACCGTATTTTGGCGGTATATTCACGGTGAATTCACGGTGAATTCACAGTGAATTCACGGTGAATAAACCGTGAACTAAAAGGCCGCAAGGGTAGGTATATCCTATAGGTTTAACACGACTATAGCTAGCCATTATTCGTTACTGAGCAGATGAGGATTTATGTTCAGCTATGCCATTACAGACGCACACTTCCAACTAAATATTGCAACCCAACGCTATTTATAGTTAGCTCGCTTGCGTAAGCAGCCGTGAGATGTATTGAGTTCACCGTGAATTTACCGTGAAATCACCGTGAATTAATCGTGAAATCACCGTGAATTTATCGCAAAAACAGCTTGAGTTCACCGTTTAATTACCGTCTACAAATGTCACAAATGGACGGTATATTCACTGCACATAAACGGAGTATTCACGGTGAATTCACGCAAACGGTGAATTCACCGTAAACTCAAGGCCGCAAGGGATGTCTCTTTCGACAAAAGTAAATAAAGCTTATGATTTATAAATAAAATAAAAACCACTCTGTTTTTTTACTAGAATACAGTGTGGTTCTCGCTTATGAAATAAAATTCGTATTTCGATGAGAAAAGAATTTTATGAAAAACGCTCGGACATATGAACATTCGTTTTTTATTTAAAATCTTATAATTAATATTTTAAATTTTGTACCCAAGATTGATGGTGTTTTGTGCACATCCACATTGTGGATTCCACAACTCTGAGCTCAATATAATAGAAAGTAGGTACTTTTGATTTGTCTAAAAAACACATGAACTTGTTTAGTGGTATAAGTTTTTTGTTTATTATTATATTCCATATAAAATTGTGTTTCATTTACAAGGTAAGCAATTATGATTTTTTTTTCAATGAAGTTCAAAGTACATATTATTCATCATGCTTTATAAAAAGGTGGATCGTTTTATTTTTTTTATTTGTTGATTAAAACTATTACGAATCTAATAATATAATAATCAATTATTGGGTACCTATTTAATTATAATAAATTAACCATAAGTTTATGTAATAAAATAAACATTTATAAGTGAAATTTATTAATTTACTATTATTATAGTACCTAATTAATAAATTCTATGTGCGAATAAAGGGAGAAAGAGGAAATTCCTCGAACCGCACGAGCGTAGCTTGTGCGGTAACACGCGAGTGGAATCTCCTCTTTTGTCCAATAGTCGCACACAATATTTTATTTAACAACCACAAGGAATTTAAAGCCAATTTTATTTGATATTTCATCTAACATCTGACGGCTATCAAGCTGAAGTTAAGAAAACTTCAGCCCGTGAGCTAAGTAAAATTTTGCCCACCGCGGTGCACCGGTTTAAGTTAAGAAATGAAATAGTTGTTAAATTAAGATTTATTAATTCATATTTTTATCTTCAAGGCATTTATTAAATTTTATTTGTTTAACAATACATAAAACCCACAATTTTAATAATAATTGTTAAAAGTAGAAAGTAAGGTTAGCTAGATCTGACAGTAGTGGAATTATTGGATAGGTCCAAATGGGTTTTTCTCAGACTAGGAAGTTAAAAACTGTAACAGATTGGTTTAAATTTTTTGTTTATCCTTGACGATAATCAATCATTTAATTATGCTATAGTGAGTGTTGACAATAATAAAGCCTAAATTATAAAACGTTAGAGATAAATGCATATTTACGTCATTTTAAAGTAGTAAGAGGTCATGACTTATGCACAAGAATAATCTAGTTAAGTTCTAGTTTGTGACCTTAACCATTAAGGTTTATCTTATAACCTCGATCTAAAGACTTTAAATTGATATAACGCATAAATAGACCTAGGTAATGAATTAATATGCAAACATAATTCAATTTTAATAAAGCTAATTTTTAAGAACTATTTTTATAGACATGTAATTTATAAATTATAATCAATTTGTCATTTGTTAAAAAAACAAAGCGTGTCTTGTTTTCAATTTTTTGGTATATTCGTTAAAATTAAAACTAATTACACAAATTTTGATTTAAACCTACTAAGTATTAATGGTTTGTGTTCTTTGAATTATTCATAAACCATTTATTTTTTTATTTATTTGTACTTAAATATGTAAAAGTAAAAGTATTTTGCATTTATTTAAATAGTATTGGCGTGACATGATTAGTAATCATTGATTACTGCATTTGCAAGTATAGCCAAATCAGAATTATACGTCTTATTTTTGACCTAGAATACAGAGAATCTTGTCGAAATACTTTTAAAATTAAGAACATTTTAACTTTTACTTGCATATATATTTTTAATTTATTAATATATGTTTAAAAAAAACCAACATTTTCCTAGAAATTTTCAAGTAAGTACCTACATAATTACAATACGCGAGAGGATTATAATTTTTGATTCTCTCATGTTTTTTACAAGAAATCACCTATCCTATTGCAAAATATTTTTTTTGTAAATAATGCTGAAGTTAGTATTAATTTGGCTGAAAGTTGTCAAATGTCATACAATCGTTAAAATAAAGTGCCTTTCTTGTAAAACAATACAAAATATGAAAATTATTTTATTATTTAAATACAAAAATACAAAAGTATTAAATAGTTTCTTAACGCCAATATTTAAAAAGTTTAGGTATATGTTAACATTGTACTGACTGTTTAATTTTGCCGGCAGTAAACTATAACTCTTATTTGGGCTCAGACTCCCCTGTGCTCCAAGTGCTCATAAAACATTTTCTTGACTTTTACTGTGTTGTTAATCCATTTTCAATGAAATACATTTCGTGTTTATAACACATACAAATTTGACATTTGAGGGTGACACAGATTCCTCTATTGTTTTATAGATGGCGCTCTATACAAATATTGATTTAAATCATTTTAATATAATAATAGGTATTTGTCACTCATTAATTAAATTCGTGTATAAAATAGCGTTTATCAAACTTGATACATAATATACTACTCCTACATTGACAACCTGTGACTTTATGGCATTTTAGTCACGGGCTAAAGTTAGCTTTATTATAAATTGCGAAAAAGTGAGGTTAAATTCGTCAAATGTCAAATATTTATAAATTAAAATTGGCTTTAAATTCTTATTTCTGTTCGTCGTAGATAAAGTATAGTATTTAACCACTTTTATAAACTTCTCTAGACACTCGTTTTTATTAAACACTCGCTCGCAAGCTTCTCTCGTGCCACGTAACTAAAATGGCGTTTATAAAACTTGATACATAATAATGTTATGATATATTATAATAATAGGTACTATATATACTAAATATATTTGTGTGATTTGTCTACCCAATTTTATTCTGTTGGCTAAAGATAAAATAAATCTATCTTTTTATCTATCTATCAGATAAGGTGATAAGGTGACCAACTGTTCTGATTTAATCAGAACTATACTGTTTTTGAGGTCTTCATTCTGACAGGAAATCGAAGGTAGTAAAGGTTCTGATTTTTCTATTTTGGTTCTGGTCTGTTCTGATTTAGCTTACCATATAAAATAAACTTTCAATTTTTATAAATCCATATTAATTTATTAGGTATACCTAATATCTAAAAATAACTAGGCTAAAAACACAAATTTTATAATAGTTAATTTATAAATGTATATATAGGGAATTTCACGCCAAATCGACCACTTTTGACCCAACCCCTTTCGATTTGACTGAACTTTTTAAATTTTTTTCTACCCCACTAAAAAAGTTTCTCAGAATTTTTCCAATATATTTACCCAACCAAAAAAAAGTTACGAATTTTCAAAAAAATTGTCAATTTTCTTTTAAAATACACATAACTTGGTCAAAATTTGACTAAATGGGGCGGTTTTTTTTTGGTTTTGAATGAACTTTTCAGGGAAAATACAAAAAAATTTGGGAAAAAAGACATTTTTTGAAAAATTTTTAACATGTTTTTGGTCGGGTGAAAAAAACTAAAACATTCTAAGAAAAATTATTAGTGGGGTGAAAAAATATAACATAATTTCAGCCAAATTGAAAGGGTCGGGTTCAAAAGTGGCCGAAAGGGCGTGGAACGACCCATATATAAAACTATTATGAAATTTGTGTTTTTTTAACTCAATTGAGAGTAAATAATAATAACCTAACACAGGTAGTTGCACAAAAAACAGGCAAAAATAGGGCAACACCTTTTTTCTAAAAAAAAATTCGTACCGCTGTTCTGGTTTTCTCCTTTACATAGTTGGCCACAGTTGGTTTTCTCCTTTACACAGTTGGTCACCTTAGATTCTATCTATACAGGGTGTCCCAGAACTCGCGCCACAGAGAAAAAGGGGGCGTGCCGATAGCAATGGAGATGCCAAATTTAAAAATAAAAAATTTCTAGGTAATAGTGTAATCGAATGAGAGCAAAAAAGCGGCAGCCAATACCAAGAGCTCTCGCCTAGGTTAAACGTAAGAGCTTTAAAAATTGCTAGGAGACGATAGAACATTGTTGTATTAAAAACATTTAAAAATCTTTTGGCCAACTGTATTTACTAAGTTGTCAAAAGCTTTCAAAAATGAGGTTATTAATCTATGACTTATACTTCAGAACGCCAATGTTTTAAAATAACGATTAGGAAAGGGCTGGGAAAAAACTCGCGTTGTCTCCCTGGCGTTGCACCCACACTAAATAAATAAATAATTATCATTTCAGTATAATCATCTAAGGAAAACATTATTTATAATAACTTAATTTATAACCTAATATAATATTAATGACAGGAGTTTGACAGCAGTGTCACAATGAATTGGATTCCAGTGGACCAAATATTTTACATATTTTTTATTATCAACAATGCAACCTAAGTATCCTAGCAATTTAAAGAATTCCCTATGGCCATCTATTGGGAATGGCTATCGTTTTTTATTCTTATCTCGCTTATCCTTTGCGTTAGACAATTTTAATTTTCAAATATGTGTTTCACGTTATAACGTTTCGTTTAAAAATTGTTCTTAAAATTTAATTTTTTAAAATTTATAGGGGGGTCAAACCCTTATTGACTACGGCCTTGCGTCCTCATGATGAAAACGATATTGCTGCTTATATGTTAAATAGTCAATCTAAAGTTTAAATGTCTTAATAAAATCCGAAAAAAAATAAGATTTTTGTTGCTAAGATTCCAATTCGAACCGAGGGCTTGAGCCAGAGAATGATGCTAGCAAACATCACATACCAAAATAAAATCGTTCAAGAAACAAAAAAGTTATGTCGGTTTGAAAAAGAACGAACTTTTTGGTCGCGACACATTGAGTGGTGCGCAGTTTATTTTAATATTAATATTATTAATGCCAGTTAAAATGCGTTTTGGTCAGTCCTTAAGTTGTAAAATATTGTATGAAAAAATAGTTTGTTGTTTTATAAATGTTTTAATAGATATACAGGGTGTCCCAGAACTCGCGACACATAGAAAACCGGAACGTGCCGAAAGTATACTTTCGGCACGTTCCGGTTTTCTATGTGTCGCGAGTTCTGGGACACCCTGTATATCTATTAAAACATTTATAAAACAACAAACTATTTTTTCATACAATATTTTACAACTTAAGGACTGACCAAAACGCATTTTAACTGGCATTAATAATATTAATATTAAAATAAACTGCGCACCACTCAATGTGTCGCGACCAAAAAGTTCGTTCTTTTTCAAACCGACATAACTTTTTTGTTTCTTGAACGATTTTATTTTGGTATGTGATGTTTGCTAGCATCATTCTCTGGCTCAAGCCCTCGGTTCGAATTGGAATCTTAGCAACGAAAATCTTATTTTTTTTTCGGATTTTATTAAGACATTTAAACTTTAGATTGACTATTTAACATATAAGCAGCAATATCGTTTTCATCATGAGGACGCAAGGCCGTAGTCAATAAGGGTTTGACCCCCCTATAAATTTTAAAAAATTAAATTTTAAGAACAATTTTTAAACGAAACTTAATATGACATATACATTGTATTGTGTTGCACCCGTTTTTTTACTAACCAATCCCCCCCTGTGAGGAAGTGCTGCTTTTAAAATTTGTCGAAAAGGCAAAAATGGAAAAATTACTTAACACTTAAACTGTAGGTACTTTTTTCAAGCTTATAACAATTTTTCCATTATAACACTAAGCCTATATAGAAAGACTTTATATTTGTACGCAGTTCAAAAGTCAAATTATTATACACCGAAAATACATTGAACTTACATAGGAAGAGTGGTTTCATCTATCGTGTTTAGCTCGAAATCAGCAAGGAAAATGTAAACTTACAGATCACTGTAAATCATGTACATAACCTACAATATAAAATGCCAAACGTCAAACCTGACAAAATGTCGCAAACTCGAAAAAAATATATATACAACACGTATATTAACTGCTTCGCTCACATCTGCAGCCTCGGCTAAGGCCTCGGCAGCGAACACTGAGCTCGACTTTAAATAAGTGCTTTCTCTGCCTGTTAGATAATGTACTATTAAAGGAAAACACTTTTAAGGAGAAAATAGTATATTAAAGAACTAATGTCATAAGACGTCATTTTGTCCAGCGACGAAGGAGCGAGTTTTGTAATGGACGAGTTCGACAAAAGGTCTTATGACATGAGTTCTTTATGCTATTTTATCTATTTTGCAAAAAAATAATTTTATACCGTAAATTTAATTTGGTCTAATTTTACTTTAAATAGTTGGTATCAGTCATTGGTTTGACAGTTAATGTCAAAATGCCGCGGCATGCCGTCCTTAATTTACAATAAGCGGCTGTTAATAACTAAACTAAATCTTTGATAAGTATTTTAACATTGTGTAAAAATATAATTTAATATTTTTCAAGTTCTGTTGTCAAATAAACCAGTTATCCAATTGCCAAACACCTTGTGATCTTGTTTTAAAATGTTTCGTTTAAACTATTGCTAATAAAATGGTTATTTTATATTTACCAAACAAACGTGAAATTATTGGTGTGTGCAAAGTGATAGGAAAAACGAGAGAAACCATATCTCTGCAATGGAATGTATCTAGGTCAATGGGTTGTTAAATAGCCAAGACGTACAATCGTATCTAGTTATAATTTATTACGCAATAGTCATGCAGTACACTGAACCCAGAAATTATTGACTTTAAGTTTAGTTTTTCCCAAAATTGCCATATTTTGTTGTACGTTTTAGCTTTTAGCCCATTAAACGGTTTTAAAATGATTAAAAAAATTAAGTGTGTTTAGCAACCTTATCTAATATAGCAAAACATGCATTGATATTATATTATATTTTATCGTTCTCATAGTTTGTTTATAAATAAATGTTGATTTATACTTTACAGTCTTTTGTTTTTATTTTATAACATGACCTTTATTTATTAATGTTAAAAATTTTATATTTACAAGACTACTTATAACCTATTTTTTTTTCAAAATTGTTGCTATGGAAGATAATAAGTTAATAACTAAGACCTAATTTGTGTATTTTTATTCAAACCCTTTAATATCATACAGAAACTCGAAATTATATTTAAAGGTCCTTTCACAGAATAAATATCTCGTGACGCTAAAAATAGTCAAAATTTATCCCCTCCCCCTTCCTCGTGACAGAATGTGACGAGGTAAAGACCATCCCGCAGTGTCATGTGACAAATTATCAAACTCCCATATCCCCTAAAAATTGTAACAGAATTTTTGTTTCTTACCTTTTGACACCTTTGCTTTCGGAATTCTTATAATTCTCGAGCGCCAGTCTAGACCAGTGCCGAAGCCTTTAAAAATGGTAAAAAGTGAAAAAAAAATTACAGTAGGATGAAACCCATTGGAAAAGGAGGAGAATATAATAAAAAAGAAAGAAAAAATAAATTACGGGCGATCTGACTTCGGGAAGTGGGAGGGGGGGGGGTTTTAAGGGTAAAAAATGGTTTATCTCGATTTCCGGCAAAAATACAAGTCCTATGGAAAAAAGTTAAATGGCAAAGTTGTAGGTAATAAAAAGATCTACAACTTTTCTATTTACAATTTTTTCACATAACCTCAAAATTTATGTGAAAAATTCAAATAACCATGTTTTTGGTTTTTTATTTTTATCTTTTAAAAAAAAAAAATTTTTTCCACGAAATTTGGTGAAAACTTGCCTTTTTATGTCCCAAATACACTGTAATTTATTTGATTTGAAATATTTATTATTTCACCTTATTTTGACTTAATATCAAAAAAACACCCTTATTTTCAATCGAAAATTCTCGCGTCAAAATATCAGCTTTTTTCAAAAAGTCGGTGTGCTTTTTGTTCGTTGAAATCTCTACTTTCTGATGGTGTAAAAAAAAATATACATTACTATGGTAAATGTTCTCAGAAAATGCAAAAAATATTATAATGAAAAACGAAAAAAAACTCGAATTCGAAAATTTATTTTAATTATTATGTACAATTTCATCAAAAAAATGTGATTGTTGCAATTTTTTTTAGTTAAAAAGTTTATTTATTAAATTCTAATAACATTTATGTCAGAAAATCGCATAAAATATAAAAATACATGTAAATCATACTATTGAATTTAGATACTTCATTCTGATACTTTTTTCCATAGGACTTGTATTTTTGCCGGAAATCGAGATAAACCATTTTTTACCCTTAAAGCCCCCCCCCTCCCACTTCCCGAAGTCAGATCGCCCGTAATTTATTTTTTCTTTCTTTTTTATTATATTCTCCTCCTTTTCCAATGGGTTTCATTCTACTGTAATTTTTTTTTGTTTCAAAAATTATCGACCCTGGTCTAGTCTAACTTATTCAATGGTTAAATTTTAAGGTTTAGTGGTTAAGCCTCCACTACCAGGGTTGCCTTTAGACAGTGTAAGATTTAATCCAGGGGTCGGTTAGTAATAAATTAAAATTTGGGGGTTTGATTAATTATAAAAAGAAATCTGAATGTACAAAAATGTACGGGGTAAACGGCAGTGCCGGTACGTGTGCCGTAACGGCACACGGGACGTATTTTAAAGCGAAAGTAAAAAGCAAATCTGCCGGGCGGCAGACAAGCAGTGCTAGCAGTCAAGTCAAGTTTTCTCGAAAAATGGTGGGTTATGGACGTTGCATTTGCTTATGCGCCAATCAGTAGGTAAGCAGTGCTTTCGACTGGGTTTCTAAGCACTGTTTTCGACTGGGTTTTAAATGCCCTTCTTTATTAGAATTCTTTCTTAGAATCGTGATGCCATGTGCTTTGATAAATAGCATTGTTAAGCAGGTCGTTTTGACGGCTTTTAGGAAAGGAACTTTAACTTATAAAGGGCGGGCTTTCACCTTGATGATTTTGTTTGCCAAAAAAAGTAACTTAGTTACAAAATATATTTTTCGATTAATTTTTTCTCATAACTTGATTTAAAATATAACAAATAAGCAATCTCATTCGATATCCTTTGTCACGTGACGTTTAAAAAAATTGATACTTAATGTACCTACTAGGGTGGGTCAAAAAAACCGACTATTTTTTTTTTACTTTGTACTCTGAAAAATCGGTTACTAGACAACTCTAGAGAATTCTCACCAAACATGAGCTCTTAATTTTGATTACAATTTTCCATTTTTTCCTCAGTATTAGAAACAATAATTCATATCTTTTCGACAACTGTTCTTTAAAAAATAACTCTCCTCATATTCTTGTAGGAAATTGAACGCTCTACAAAAAAGGTCTCTTACAATTTTTTCGTAAACTTCACCGTTAAAAAGATACCAAAGGTTAAAGATTAATTATTTTAAGAGAAATTTCTGTTTTGCTTATGAATTTTATAACTTGCTTACAATTTTTTTTTATGAATCGCGCAACTCATAGTTTTGTAGGAAATTAACTGCTCTACAAAAATGGTCTCCTATGATTTGTCGATTAAATTAAGCGTTTAAAAGATATTCATCGTCAAACTTCAATGCATACTAATTTTAACAGTTTTTGATGAATAATTCGAAAAATTTCAATTTAATTTTTGAGTTTTACGAAAATTTATACAAATTCGAGTTTCTATCGTATAAATAACTCTTATAGAAGTTTCCCTTTTGAAAATTTATTTGAGACTTTTTTATTTTAATAATATTTTCATGAAATTTATCTTTATAATAACTTAAAATCATAAGCAATTGAAAGTTGTTAATGATTCGGCAGAGCTGTTGCATTAGTCGATGATTATAACCAATGCTTAACAAAAAATGAAGAGCAATTTCAATATTTATTGCAAGTTATAAATGAACATCGCAAACAATACCCAAATTGTAATAAAGAAAACTTTTTACAGTCAAAGTGTACGATTATATTATAAATGTTAAAATTTTTATTTCAGTTGATAAAATTAAATAAAGAAACTTTTTAATAACAAATAGAACATTTTTTTTCTTCAAGATCAATTCTTTTCATATTAAATTTATGACAAAAACGTTATTTTTTTCAAAATTTAATAAATCATTGACTCTGAGTTACAAATAATGCACTATTTTTTTTTCAATATAACCAAACATATGTAGGACCAAAAAAACGAGAAAAATAGTTTCTCTTTTCATAGAAACTCAAATTTGTATAAATTTTCGTAAAACTCAAAAAATAAATTGAAATTTTTCGAATTATTCATCAAAAACTCTTAAAATTAGTATGCATTGAAGTTTGACGATGAATATCTTTTAAACGCTTAATTTAATCGACAAATCATAAGAGATCATTTTTGTAGAGCAGTTAATTTCCTACAAAACTATGAGATGCGCGATTCATAAAAATTTTTTGTAAGCGAGTTATAAAACTCATAAGCAAAACAGAAATTTCTCTTAAAATAATTAAACTTTAACCTTCGATATCTTTTTAACGGTGAGTTTTACGAAAAAATTGTAAGAGACCTTTTTTGTAGAGCGTTCGATTTCCTACAAGAACATGAGGAGAGTTATTTTTTAACGAACAGTTGTCGAAGAGATATAAATTTTTGTTTCTAATACCTACTGAGGAAAAAATGAAAAATTGTAAAGCGGAGGACCTTGTTATCAAAATTAAGAGCTCATGTTTGGTGAGAATTCTCTAGAGGTGTCTAGTAACCGATTTTTCAGAGTACAAAGTAAAAAAAAAATAGTCGGTTTTTTTGACCCACCCTAGTACCTACTCAAATATATTATTGGGTACCTACTTAATAACACTGTGCGATAAATGATGATCTCAGATGAAATCTGTTTACTGATTATGGAAGACTGCCACCCCAAAAACATATTCCTTGAAGGATTTCGTTCGATTAGTTTGCGTTTTAAAGTAAAGAAAGTAAGTGAAATAGTGCAAGTAGTAAACTTGTGAAATCTAGAACAAAGGTCAACAGCTGTGGAAAATATATTATTTAAAACTAAATTTGTTTCCTTACCTTCTTTTTGTTTAACATCGCTTAATTTCTGTAAGACTTGAAGCATTTCGTCCTTCGCTTGACAATCGCTTTAATGAGATTTTTCACTATTTCCAATTTAACATGCAAAGGAGGCAATAAAACGTTACTCTGAGAAATGAGTGGGCGACGATTTTGGTTATGCCTTGCAATATCACTAGATTGGTTGATCATGTAGTTTCTAGGCTCCCAGTCATGTTTTGCGTATTGGTTTCCTTTGTACCGAGTGTCCCAAAGACAAAGAAAGCACATGTGTTTTGCATATCCTATCTGCATAGTGTTAATACAACTTTAAGGTCGCAGGAATTTTGATCCTTTGTAGTATATTTTATTCTATGAAAAGCCGCCCATGGCGCCACGGCGACCTATTTTGAATTACTTGGACTATGTCCTGTAATTGTAGTAAAAATCAATCAATTAAGTATTATTATTATTACAATTAATTTTAATAATTTACCGGCTGTATGACCAAAAAAATAACTAATATTTTTAAATGGTTAATTTTAGTTAATTATTCCGTGAAAATCAGAGCACCTTATAATATATAAAAAATAACTTAAAATATATAAAAAATACCCAAATTTATATAGTTAAACCAAGAACGTTTAATATTTTTTCTTTAAATAATCTTAAAACAAAAATACAGATTACTTAAGTACTTCATTATAATACAAAATAATAATTATAAATGTTATAATAATAATAATAATAATAATAACAATAATAATGTATTTATTTAGCACCAGTGCTACATACAAATTACAAAATAGGGTCAGAATTTCTCAAACGGGCCACCTGAATTAGGTCAAAATTAGTTTTTGTTTGTAGATACATTTTTTCGATAGTATTTTACATCACTAACACAAATCCTAAAGGATTTTGTAAAAAAAAAATTTTCAATTGACATATTCATGATATTAAAAGTCAAAGTTTTTAATAATTAAAAAATAAAAAAATTCATTATGGCTGAACTAATTATCCGATTCCAACGATATAACTAGCGTTGGAATCTTGTTTTGACATAGATTCTTTGTTATTTTTTTCAATTGTCCTATTTTCATTTAGGTCGATTTTTTTTTGTTTTTTTTATACCAAATTCGGAAATAATTGCCTTCTGCGCCAGCTATCGACTCGAGAAAAAAAACACATATACTCCAATCATTTCTCGAAATTATGTTGCTGAGAAAAAAAATGGCCCGCAGGTTGACAAAAAGTTATTCGTCCTTTTGTGGCCGCGCGCGGTGTCAGCTCACGCTCCGAACCGTGTACGCTGTATGCGCTTGTGACGCGACGTCTTACGGTGGTCTGGAACCTGCGGGCCATTTTTTTTCTCAGCAGCATAATTTCGAAAAATGATTGGAGTATATGTGTTTTTTTTTTTCGAGTCGATAGCTGGCGCAGAAGCCAATTATTTCCGAATTTGTTATAAAAAAAACAAAAAAAAATCGACCTAAATGAAAATTGTACAATTGAAAAAAATAACAAAGAATCTATGTCAAAACAAGATTCCAACGCTAGTTAAATCGTTGGAATCGGATAAATAGTTTAGCCATAATGATTTTTTTTTATTTTTTAATTACTAAAAACTTTTACTTTTAATATCATGAATATGTCAATTGAAAATTTTTTTTTTACAAAATCCTTTAGGATTTGTGTTAGTGATGTAAAATACTATCGAAAAAATGTATCTACAATCAAAAACTAATTTTGACCTAATTCAGGTGGCCCGTTTGAGAAATTCTGACCCAATATTATTGTATATAGAAAAAATTGAAAACTAAAACGAAATATTAAACAAATTTTTTAAAAAGTTTTTTGAACTGGTTTAAATTATCACAGCTTTTAATAGTAGTTTATTAAACTAAATCAAGTATTTGTATAAAACGGACTTTCGCATTTGGTTGGTGTTACATCTATCTAGTAAAATAACAATTTCAAGTATTATAATTTAAAGTATTATAACTATGTACATTTCTTAAAACTTTTAATTTATCAAATATATAATATTAACAGGCAAAATATGAACAAAGATTAAACAGTCAGTCTCATAGCTTTGTTTTGGATTTTTTCCAACTGGCTTATATCATATTGCGGTAAATGAAGTAATATCAACATTATTAATATCTACAGAACTTATTCTTGATTTTTAGCGAGTATGAATATGAGTATAAGAGACGTATAACCGGCCCCATTGCCTCATCGCTCCCGGGCGGCGCATAGGCATCCGATTCCTTGCGCCGATTTTCTTTCGCCACCAGCAACGGCGCGGCTTCACCCGTGTTTGCTGGTTGCGAATGTCCATTGCGTCCCGTACTGTCCCCTAATTAGGGCTCGAGAGCGAAATGCCAATAGCAATATGCAATCTCGAAAAAAGAAACAAAGCTGGCAGGCTGGCATGCATGGTATGTGTAAAATAATTATGATATTTATACATTTATGTTATAACTCAACTAAAAAAGTTTTTAATTGACCACGTGCTGCGGCATGCTGCCTACATAGCCCTCCGGCACACCAGCCCACTTAGCCCTCCGGACCACCGGCCCACTGGGATTTCTCCCGGTGTCCCGGCGCGCCGCGGCGGCCCAGCACGCCCCTGTCTAAGTACGACGCGGTACCCCCTAGACCAGGCAGTTAGTATTACTCCAAACATTTGGGATTACTGTATGGAGTTCGGGAGTTGTTATTTTGTGCAGGAGCCTACGTCTTGGTCTACGATTTTGTCGTTATTGTTTATATCCGTGTCCAAGTAGGATTGTTCCTGCACATGTGTCTAGGTTTAGTAGTTGGATATGTACATAACTTGTAGCTTTTGATGTTTTTTTTAATTGTTTATTGCCGCAGTAGTGCGAAATTTCTAACAATTTTTTAGTTATTGTGTTGCCCAAGCACGTTTTGTGGTAGAATTGTGTTGTCTTTTTTTCTTTATTTCCAAAATTAAGTATTGCAATTTATTAGTTAAACAAATGACAAGCGCAATTATTCTGTTATAATCTAATGTGTTCACAAATCCAATGGAGTTTGATTAGTATGCTGTTTTTACTATGTTTGGGTTTTCATGATTTATTGAGTGTTAGTTTATGTTCTAAGTGTCAAATGTATATTATTGGTCTCGTTTGGGTTAAAAAACGTTGTTTTGTTGGGGACGTTATTTAAGTTACTGGGTTTCATGCCTTACGCATTTGTTGTTTTGTTTTTTTTGTTGTTTGTCTTTTTTCTTCATTATTTTATGTGTAGTGAAAAGCGTCCAATGACAGGTGGTAGGACCACCCAGAAGCTGAAACTTGTCACTTAACTCTTTTTTATCACTTAACACTTCACTCTTTATTGACCGTTACACTATATTAGATTGCACTTTATGAAAATTTTTTGTTGGTTTTTGTCCTCTTTTGTTTTGTTCAGAGAAAAGCGTCCAGGTATGGGGTGATATGACCGCCCAGAAGCTCACTTGTCACTTAACTCTTTCTTATTATTTAACTCTTAACTCATTCTTGACCGTAGGGTAGTCTATACTCACTGTAGTTGTTTCACTATAATTTGTTTGCACTTTTGAGAAATTATTTGCTGGTTTTGACTTTTACGTTTTAAGAGCTCTTGCTGCTTCAATGCGTCTTGCCTTGTCAACTGCTGTAACTTATTCTTAATTTTTAGCGAATATTCAAAATTAAGATTTATCTGCATTTAAACTTAATTTATTATCACAGAGCCACAAATTATTAAGTTCATTGTTCAAATCTTATTGCATTTAATTTTTACCTATTACATAAAGCATTGTGTCATCCGCAAAAAAAAATAGTTTTACATTTTTGAGAACCCTTTCCCATATCATTGATGAACAACAAAAACAATAATAGGCCCAAAACCTGCGGTATACTGTATTTTACACTTACAGATTCAGACACACAATTTTTAAACATTGCACGTTGGACTCTATTACACAAATTAGAACGTTATGCCTAGCTCCTATATGGTCCAATTTTGTTTGCTAAAACTTCCCTATCTACTGTTTTAAATGCTCTTTTAAAGTCTGAAAAAAGGCTAATGCAAGATTATTACAGTCACTAGCTTTGTGAAAATAATCACACATACCAACAAAAACAGACTCAAAAGAACGATTTTCGCGAAAACCTGATTGATTAGGAACTTTTATTTTATTATTTATACAGTAGTCAAGTAGCTGTTCTTTTATACTTGATTCCAGTAGTTTTTCATATATTGGGACTGTATTAATTGGTTGGAACCCATTGTGACACTTTGTATTTTGCAACTTGGGAACAGGAATCACATTTGACAATCTCCAGGAAGACACCACAAGTAATGTATTAATGATGTCCGAAAGACCAACAGCATAATTTAATAAAATGGGAGTATAATTTATGATCTATAAATTATTTTCATAACATATGACCTATTTTATTTTAATGATAAAAAAGAAAAAAAGAAAAAAAGAAATAACAGTAAATAATTAGTTATCACCGAGAACAAAGGTTAAACATTATTTTATGTATTATTATATGCGTAATTTTAAATATGTATCTACATGTATTTTTCGAATTTTGGATTTAGGGTATAATTAGTTTTCTTAGATCTAAATTGAAATTTTGGGAGAACATAAATTTTCAATTAAATCATTGATTATAATCATTATTATAGATTATTAAACATCCAGTATAGTTTTATTGAATGCATTTGTTATTAAAAGCAAATGCACAAAAGAAACAAACATTTTATAAAATGTTTTTTAAATAACATTCTTGTCCAGGAACCAGAAAAATTTTTTATTTTTTTAATTTTTAATTTTTTTAATTTCACGCTAAACGGTTAATTGGTATAATTGTTGCCAATATAAACTTTAAGTGAAGAGTCAAGCAATGATATAGTAAGTAGCATTTTTAACATTAAAGTAGAAATATCTATTACTTTTGTAAACATTTATGTATAAAGTATAAGTAAATAATAATGCAATTGTTTGCATTTATTTTAACAATATATGTACATAAAATAAATAAATAAGTTCAAGGTTTAAATGGTAGAATATTTTATTCGTGAGAAAATCACCACAACAGTTTGACTGATTGCGGTAAAAAAATTTATTCAATCTATTAAAACTACCTATGACAATAATATTTTAAAAATTAAGCTAAGTATTGAAACTTATTTGACAGTTTTAAATTGTTTTTTCTAGCTAAACTGTTTCGGTCGTATGATGATTTTATGTTAAGAAAATTACAATATTTGGATATTTTATTTTAACTTTTACCAAATAATAATAATATATATATATATATATATATATATATATATATAGGCAATAGAATTTAAAATTTATATTTATTGTTAAATATTTTGAAATGTGTTTTTTTTATTTTAAACTACTTTTAAAAACTTTAAGTTTAGGCCGTGTGCATGCGTGCCTCCGCTGCCGGCAACCGTCGCAACAGTGACCGAATGAGCTTGTGTTTGTTATGTAAAAATTAAATTTTTACATAACAAACACAAAAACAAGTGTGTTGTAAGGTACACTATGTATTTTTGTAACCCAATTCTTTAAGTATACTAAAATACTTGTTTTGGCATATTCGTGATCATCTAATTAATTTACTTAATTTATATAAATTGGTCAGATTTAATGAAACACGAGTATTTAATTTGAAACCCCTGATTTAATTTAAGCAAAGACAAAGGGGTGGCCCGTTGAGTCAGAGCACAGGGAAAAGGGACCATAAAAACCCTGGCGACTTAAACAGTTCAAATAAAAATAAAATACAAAACAAAACATAGTCATATGGGTCATAATCACAAGAATACTATATAAATAATAAGTGAATAAAATAACATGAAAAGCAGATAAAAATATTTCATATAATTTACGATTTTATAATTTTACGACGAAGAGTTGTACTATTTTTTATCTTACCATATTTGAACTATTGAACGAGGATATGACACATTTCTGATAAAGAGAATTCAAATGCTTTTAAATGGGGGAAACATGGAAAAATATAATCTAGTGCAGATATTTAACCGTAGCCAATAACCACAATATGGAACAATAGCATACTCTTTAAAGTGATATAACGACAGCTATGGTGGTCCTACTAATATGTTCAAATATTCTTACAAAATCAATGTCCAGAACAAGACAAAAGTATTGCGAAAATATACAAACAAGTCTGCAGTTTATATGGGTAATAACATAAAACACTATTTTTCTTCTAAGGATAAATACTTTTGAAATAATGTAAATATATTACCCATGTTCAAATAGTCATGCATGAGCACTCTCCAAACAAAAACACAAATACAAATACAGACACAAATAAAATCAACAATATGCAATAATGTATTTAATGTATCTTACAGCCTTTTGGGGACAGGCAGGACAAAACGATATAAAAACTCTCCAAACCACTCAAAATAAAATTTTAAAGCTGTTATTCAACAAACCACCTAGAATAATATTCCAAATAAAGCGCTAAGATAACCTGTTTAAATCAAAGTCTTTATCCAGAATCTATCAAAAGGCTAAACAGTACTATTACCTTACCATGATATTACCTAATGGTAATATCAAATTTAATAATAATAATAATAATAGTATTTTTATAAACCTTACCCAAGTAATACCAATATAATAATATAATTGTTTAAAGCTTTAGCCTGAGTACAAATGCAAAGAGTTAAAATAAATAAATACACTGAGTTCTATAAACAATAAAATGCATGTCAGTTAAAGACAAAGTTATAGAAAGTTATACCAAAGGAAAAAACAAAACAAAGTTATTTATACAAAGATCAGTGTAACTCAAAATAAAGACAATACAAAATTTTAAAATTTAAGATAAATGTAATTTAGTGTATATGGTGAACGCGACTGCATAAAGCTTGAGATTGGAATGCGCGTCTCCAAGGTTTTAAACCCAAATAATAAAATAGTGATACAATAAAACTTATAACCAAAAATCACTCGCTATTTACACATATTAAAATGATTAGGACCAAATAAACTAGCAATGATAAACGAAATAGACCAAACTGTGAATTAAATAATAATGTTCAAAATTATAAGCAAAAATATTCTAAGAAAACTCAAAACAGGAAGTTGTTTATCATTACTAGCGAAAATTACAATTTATAAAAGTGTAGGTACATACCCAATTATAGCAGAAAATCGGTTACAATCACCATAATTATACTTATATTATAATACAATTTCACAAACTTTTTAACAGGCGTAGGTATCGTATCACGGTCTACACCTCTCTGCCCTTATTCAATTTTCTAATCTAGCTTTTAACTTCTCGGCCACTTAAGCAAGAAACATAAACAAATCCCAATAACATTTTTATGTTCCAATACAAAAAAATGACATTTTAAAACTCAATAGGTTTTTAAAACATAAAATAACTTAAAACTATAATATTAATTTTAGTAGATTATTTAAATTGCGCTTGGTTAAAATATCGCCAAATTAGAATTTAAAAGTTTATGTACCACAGGACCCTTACAGTGTTGAAGTAATGAAATGTGTATTAATTTATAATAGACCCGTTGATGCACTCAACGACAGATCAACTTTTTTTAGTGCCACATTGTATTCCGGTACCTCTTGCATGCTAAGCCCCTTCTTAATACTGTCCAACGCTTGAGTAATTTATAAAACGCTCGGGCAATTTGTTGCCTGCATCGCAAATAAAATATTGTGTGCGACTATTGCCCTGCTTAAAATACCCCATACGGCCATTCCAAGCCCATGGACAGGACACATCAAAAACATGTCTAAATATATTCTTATTACTTCCTTAAGTTTACTTATTTTTTCTACGAGTATTTATGAGAAGTATTAGCCAAATTTGGCTAATACTTCTCATAAATACTCGTAGAAAAAATAAGTAAACTTAAGGAAGTAACAAGAATATAATTAGACATGTTTCTGATGTGTCCTGTCCAAGGGCTTGGAATGGTCGCATAGAGACCCTGTTCAAAACGATAGATATTTGTATCGGAATGTATGGTGTTTCTATAGGGTGTATCGGTTTGTATAGGACCCATAGTTGGGATTTATGGTTGTTTTATAGGGATATCCACCCTTGATTTATTTGCTATTGGTTTCAATGGGTAAAATACACATAAATGTAGAAATTAGTTTTCCCCCCATAGGACCCCATAAGTTTTAATAAAATTTTGTCAAATGTTTTATGGTTGTTCTATAGGGATATCCCTATATATCCTTCATTGAGTTATTTGCTATCGGTCTCTATAGGGAAAATGTAAAATTTATGGTGTGTCTATAGGTAATTTCCTATAAATTTTCTATCGGGCCGTATCCGGAAAAAACCATGGACAAATGCACATATTGAATCCGGTAGCGCCCGATAGATTATTTTATATAGGTCTCTATGGGGTATTTTAAGCAGGGTGGTCAAAAGAGGAGATTCCACTTGCGTGTTCAAGTGCACGTTCAAGGAAATCCCCTTTCTCCAACTAGTCGCACAATATACTATTATTATTATTATTATTTAGTTTAGCTTTAAGTGAAAATTGTAAAAAAATTTGGTTAAAGTTGCTTGACAGATGTCTGATTTTAGATAAAATATCAAATTAAATTGGCTTTAAATTCCGTGTGGTACTTGAATAAAATATTGTGTGCGACTATTGGTCAAAAGAGAAGATCCTCGAGTGCGGTAGAAAGCGAACAATATAATATGACAATATCATATTAATAACAATATACTAAGTATTAATTTAATGCAAAACAAATAGAAATAATAATTTTTCTAATTAAATATGATTTACGTAAACAAGTTTATGTTTTGATAATAGAATATTTTTCATATTAATAATTTCACCTACACCGTGTAGGCTACACGTGCATTTTAATGAATGTCATATTCTTATTCTCATACACTAGGATGCAACCGGTATTATGAATAGTTAAACAAATATTTTGCTGCTAAAATTTGCATTTAGATATGTAAATATGTTTTTTTTTCTCGCATAATTATAACTCTTAGTTGCGTTAAACACATTAACAGAGCTAGTCTAGCTTATTAAATGCATGAAATACATTATTATAATTTATTTTTCTTTAAGCGTTCTATAATTTAAGGTATATTATTGTTAACACGCACTACTAAAGTGATTCATTATCGCCTAGGCTTTAAAAGTAGTTTGGACCAGTCAAAAAATTCTACTAGGTACTGTCAGATCTCTGTAACCTTACTTTAATTATTATTATAATTATTCGTTTTATGTGTCGTTTAACAAATAAAATTGTGCCTTAAAGATAAAATGATGTATGCCATGCTATGCCACAATGAGAAGTGTGTTTTTGTACCTTGTATGGAATATACGCATACGAGTTTGTTTTAAAAAATCGCAACTCTTGGTTTCTTAATATTAAATATTTCTTTTTTAAAGTGTATCACTTTAAATAAATGTTCTTATTTCCCATACATTGTATTTCTTGCATTGGTTAAGTTTATGAGCAGTGAACTACCAACAGGTGCAGTAGCATTGAGTAAAGAAGTGGGAACATCTTACTCAATGGCAGTAGTGTAGGGTACTAAATACGTATAAATAAAATTAACTATTTAAAATATAAATTAATTACTTTTAATAAAAATAAGCGAACTGCTTAAATAATAGAATAGAATAATTTACATTAGCATAATAAAGCTAAATTTACAAATCTAATCCATACATATTATAAATGCGAAAGTCTGTTAGACTTTGTTCCTCTTTTACGCCTAAACTGCTAAACCGATTTTGATAAAATTTGGTAACGAGATAGTTAATAACACCCGGGGACTTATTTTATTATTTTAATTTATTTATTTTTGTTTATTGTTTTAGTTTTTTTGTCAATATCGCATTTTTATTGCGGGACCTACTTCGCTCAATTGTTCAAACTTTGAGCTCATTTATTTAATATATATATATATATATATATATATATATATATATATATATATACTTCGCGTCAAATTTAACGCACCACTAAAAATTTGCCACAATTTTAAAGTTGATTTTCTCGCGAACCGTCAATCCGAATTTGGTAGTTTTTGTTTTAAATTGTAGGTTTATTCTTTGGTTATAATGCCTTTATTAAAATATTTTTTCAAATTAACGTTTTTTCCTGTAAATTTGAAACACCCTGAGGGTTGTACCAGCTACAACAGCATATGTCTCTTATAATCAAACTATAGCCCCATCTTCTCTTAACATTTTGTTTTTTAATTTACCGCGTTATCTTTATTTTTAAAAGAAATATACCGTTAAATATTAAAGAACTCCAGTTTAATTTAAAAATGTAAAAAGAACGATTGTAACAATAACAATAAAAATATGACCAAAATCAATAAAACCAACATTAAAGAATATCAATATTGCGTATTTCCGCCTCTACTTCTAATTACGGCTTATACTCGAAACCATGGTTCTGCAGATGTCTAATCTCGCCTTGATCAATGACATGCCATATTTGCCATGTTTGCTACGTCATCAAGGGAGGCAGGCAAGGGATCATGATTTCTTAGTCGTCTTCCCATATTATCCCAAAAATGCTCAATGTGGTTGGGTTCCGGACTATTTGCACGCCAGTCTAAAGTTTCAACACCCACCTCATGTAAGTACTCTGGCACTACCTATATGGGCGGTGTGAGGTCTTGCGTAATCCTGCATCAGTAAAAAATTATTACCGATGTACGGGGCGAAAGGGACAACATGCTCAGATAAAATGTCCTCGGTATATCGTACACTATTCATGGTACCTCCACGAACAATGATGAGTTCTGTGCGAGCTGTCAAGGAAATTCCTCTCCAAACCATTACAGAACCTCCAGTTAATAGCGTGGTTTTACGAATGTTACACTGTGAAAATCTCTCATTTGGACGTCGGAGAACCCTTACTCGCCGATCATAGCTGAATAAACAAAACTTGGACTCGTAATAGTACACGCTGCCAATCCTCAATATTCCAGCCAACATGTCTGGCAAATTGCAGTCTTGCTCTACGATGATTTGCATTTAACTTCGGTCCTGTAGCTGGAATTTAAAGCTCAAATTCTGTTCCGCAAGACGTCTTCTTACGGTGGACACACTTGTTTGAAAATTATGAGTAGCATTAAGTCGTACCTAGATTTCTTGCTGTTACAAATCCTTCTCTTAAAGCAAGTAAATAAAGGAAACGATCATGTACGGCTGTTGTCATTCGATGCCTTCCCTGCCCATCACGTCTGTTATGATCGTTGGTTTTTTCAAAATGTCGAATAACACAGGATATTGAGGTAAGATTAATTCCCAATCTCCGAGCTATGGCACGGTAGCTTAATCCTTGCTCGGCCAATGTAATAATTCTTACACATTTATTACGATTCAAGTTTCTCACTTGGTGCTCCATTACAATAACTTTATGCAGACAACTTAAAATAAAAATGACATTTTATGGCCTACCATGACCTACCTATGTTAATTAGAACTTAAGTTCTTTTATTTTATATTAAACTGGAGTTATTTAGTCTTTATTATTAACAGTATATCTCATTTAAAAAAATAGATGTGAATCAAAAAACAAAATATTAAGAAAATATAGGGCTACAGTTTAATTATAAGAGTCATCTGCTGTTAAAGCTGGTACAACCCACAGGATGGATACTCAAAATGTAAATTTGAAAGAATATGTCAATAAACGTATTATTACCGAAGAATAAACCTACAATTTAATAAAAAAATTACCAAATTCGGTTTTACGTTTCGCTAGAAAATCAACTTTGAAATCGTGGAAAATTTTTAGTGGTGCGTTAAATTTGACGCGAAGTGTGTATATATATATATTAGGGTGTTTCATTTAAAACGAAATTTTTTTTTTCTTGCTGACACATGAAAATTTTGTTTTTTAGGTTGAAAAAAAAAATTCCCTGAAAATTTGAGCCCTTAATTTGATTTTAAGTACTTTCTTTTTAATTTTGTAGTTTTTCCATATAAAAAGCATGTATTTTTAATCATTTTTACTTTAAATTTCTATATTTTGGCCGGGTTTTGAATTATAATTTTTATCACCATAATTTTCTGAATAGTATTTACGGTTTTTGAAAGGCCCTGCATCAATTTTGTTTTTGATTTATTTACGTTGATTGTAGTAGCTCCAAAAGTCGTTTTTAGTAAATAAAGGAAACGATCATGTACGGCTGTTGTCATTCGATGCCTTCCCTGCCCATCACGTCTGTTATGATCGTTGGTTTTTTCAAAACGTCGAATAACACAGGATATTGAGGTAAGATTAATTCCCAATCTCCGAGCTATGGCACGGTAGCTTAATCCTTGCTCGGCCAATGTAATAATTCTTACACATTTATTACGATTCAAGTTTCTCACTTGGTGCTCCATTACAATAACTTTATGCAGACAACTTAAAATAAAAATGACATTTTCTGGCCTACCATGACCTACACGGAAAAAAAATGCGTTAGTTATTTTTATTATATGTGTTTAGTTAAAAAAAAATTGTTATATTTATCGAACTTTATAATTAATTTTACAAAACCAAAAGGTTAATTTAATATTAATGTATAAGATTAAAAATACCTTAATGTTTTAATTGAAACATATAAATAGGTTAGTTCTTTTAATCAATTTTACAGTTATTGTAATTACAGAAAATAACAAAAATAATAAATTAAAAACAGCTGTAGTATTTAGTTATAATAACTAAATAGGTTTATAAAAACAACTACCTAGAGTTTGGTTAAATTCTGAAGGTTATTTTTTAGACATCTGCCAGAGGAAAGTTAACGAGTTTTACGTTGTTTGTTTAAAGACATTGCATGTTTGCATTAGTGCGGTCGTGATTTTTGTGATTTTTAGAATAAGTAAGTAAAACAATATATTATCAAACAAGGTCTGTTTGATCTGTTCGATTTTTTATAAGCCTGTTTTCAATTATCGTGCTGTAAGTTTGTGCTTTTTATACAAATTTATAAACTTTATTAGTTATTTTTTATTGGTTTTATTAAGAAAAACCGTAATAATTTTGATAGAAGTAAAATTTTTACTGTTTGCCGCTATCTGTTAAATAACATTATAAATCACAGATCGAGCACATTGTTGTATGAATTGTGTACAACAATGCGCTCTTTCTGTCAGTTATAAAAGTCAGTGTTATTTTGTCACAGATTACATGTCTTTTAAGTTGACGAAAGTAAAGTTAACTAGTTGGGGACTGGTACATCTAGTTGAAAAATTAACAGGTGTAGAATATTTCATTAGGAAAGTAAATATTGGGTTTTAAAAGTAATAATTGTTTTTAGAAGAAGCAGAAGATGATGAGGCTTTTATTAGTCTTACTCCTGCCCTTATTGAGAAATTAGGATTGAAAGTAGGTGATTTAGCCAAGTTTAATAAAAATTTTAATGAATTTACGAATAATACTTTGTTGCTGCCTATTGACGATATCGAATCTTGTTCAAGTAGTTCAGTGGAAAAAGATATCATAGAAAAAGATATTGTAGAAAATACAGTTTTGGGTATTTCATTAATGCAGTTTATTATTTGCTAAAATAACTTTTTATAATTTTTTTAGAGGTCATCCCTACACCCTATAACTCTAATGAAATGCTTATGTAAGCTTTTCATTAGAGTTATAGGGTGTAGGGATGACCTCTAAAAAAATTATACACGTGATTAAATTTGATGATATTATACGAAATGTTACTTTTAATATGATTAAAATAAACGATTTATTTTTTATTAATAAAGCGCCAAATATTTAATTTAGCCCAGTTCGTATTTTTCGACTTCTACAACCATTTGTTGCCGCACTAATTGTTTATTTAGATGTTAGGAAAGATCCTGAGGCTATAGCTATAGTTTAATTTTTTAGTTTAGGGATTTTCAGTTTTTAGGTTTTAAAATACTGCTTTCTTTTATAGAAAAATTTATTTCATTAAACTAAAAAATTAAATATCCTCAGAATTTCCTTTTTATAAACAAATAGTTTTACCAATTTGCATGGTATCTTAAGTTTATGATCTCTTAATATTTAAAAAAATAATTATTTGATTTGTTTAGACATCCTTAGCATAAATAAAAATTATTTTATGAGATAAATATTTCATTTACGATTAAATATATACATGCATACTCTTTACAAAACTTTAAAAAGAGCAACAAAACTGTACTAAGAATAAACAGGTAAGTATAATTAAAACAACTATAATTTTAGATTAAATTATAATTAAGTAAAATGATTAATTTAAATATTTAACATTTATTGTTACTATCATGTTTTCTTAGTTTTTTTTATTAAAAAATAATAATTAAAAGCACTACATTTTTTTACTGAAATAACAAATTATGTGAAATTAAAATAAACAATGATCGTTGAGTTAAAATAACCAAATTTTTCTGGTTAAAAAATAACTAAACTGATTGGTTGAATCAAGAATATAATTTTAACTGAACCCAGTTTAGTAAAAATGATTAAATAGTTCTGTTGGCGCATATATGATTAATTTTTTTAATTAAAATAACTAAACTTTTTTTTCCGTGTACCTATGTTAATTAGAACTTAAGTTCTTTTATTTTATATTAAACTGGAGTTATTTAGTCTTTATTATTAACAGTATATCTCATTTAAAAAAATAGATGTGAATCAAAAAACAAAATATTAAGAAAATATAGGGCCACAGTTTAATTATAAGAGTCATCTGCTGTTAAAGCTGGTACAACCCACAGGATGGATACTCAAAATGTAAATTTGAAAGAATATGTCAATAAACGTATTATTACCGAAGAATAAACCTACAATTTAATAAAAAAATTACCAAATTCGGTTTTACGTTTCGCTAGAAAATCAACTTTGAAATCGTGGAAAATTTTTAGTGGTGCGTTAAATTTGACGCGAAGTGTGTATATATATATTAGGGTGTTTCATTTAAAACGAAATTTTTTTTTTCTTGCTGACACATGAAAATTTTGTTTTTTAGGTTGAAAAAAAAATTCCCTGAAAATTTGAGCCCTTAATTTGATTTTAAGTACTTCCTTTTTAATTTTGTAGTTTTTCCATATAAAAAGCATGTATTTTTAATCATTTTTACTTTAAATTTCTATATTTTGGCCGGGTTTTGAATTATAATTTTTATCACCACACTGAAAAAAATAAGCTGTTGAAACAACAAAAAAAATATTAATTCAACTCTTTATGCACTTTAAATACAAGCAATGGTTTTTGCACGTTTACTTAACCTTCTAAAAATGTCAAATTGTATTGTTTAATTGAACAACAAATAACAGTCAAATGAACAAAATAAGAATATTTGTTCTAATCTGCTAATTTGGTTAATTTAACATTCTTAGAGTGTTAAGGTAAATTTCTTGAAATGTCCAGGTAACCTTTTTAGCATATTCACTTAACACCAATAAAATGTTAAATTAACATTCTGAAAATGTAAAATTCTTTAAAGGTTGGTATCCAAAACAAAATTATGGAAATAATATATTATTATATATAAATAGAAAGAATTGAACCTTCACCTCGCACAGAGTTTTTGTTTTGAGCGTGTTCCACCCATGATTAGTGAAGGGAGAATCGAATGATTTTAAGAATCGAATACTTTGCATTCGAATAGTCTAAAGAATCGAATGATCATTCGAATGCAGAGAATCGAATAGTTTGTTCCGAATCGGAACCGATAATAGCCGAAAACATTTATTGAATGAATGTTTTCGGAACAAACTATTCGATTCTCTGTATTCGAATGGTCATTTTATTTCTTGTTTACAATTCGTTATGGGCTAAGCGGGTTGGAGTCGCACTGGGTGCAATATAAATTCTAAACCGGCTAATATACCTACTAATTGATTTATGACATGCTTTCTTTATTTTTGTCATAAAACATAAACCATATTATTTGTCAGGTTTTGTAAATAGGCGAAAATGTATACATATATGGCCTATTTTAATAAAGTAAAAATGTATGCTCTTTATTTTTAATAAAATAATACCTTTTGATTCAAAATTAAAATCCTTAAGGTAAATAGTCACCAAAATTCAACATTCTTTATTTTTAATTTGGTTGGAACGTCGGTTATATGTTTTATTTTTGTGACATTTAAAAAGTTGTAATAATAATTGTTAGATAATTATTTTTTTGTTATATTTACTAGATTTTAGTACATATTAAAATTAACACAAGCAGTGCTGGTCCAGCTCGATGCAAGCCGATTCTCCATGCGATACAAAAAATCAACTTTGGCGTGAATTCGAATGCAGAGAAATCTCTCGTCTCCCACCTTCCGCTCGATGACACGCAAGCGCTTTCGATTCGATTCGAATAGTTCGAACTATTCGAATACTTTGTTGAGAATCGAATGCATTCGAATGCATGCCAGAATCGAATACTTCGATTATTTGTATTCGAATAGTCCCTTCACTGCCCATGATACATCTTTGTATCATGTGTTCCACCTACTTCAAATACCGACAGACTGTTTCGCCCTGTATTGAGGGTCTTAACAGTGTCGGGCAATATATTGCCACCATATATGGTGTAGTGAAAGTTCTACTGTGGAACACACCTTAAACAAACAGATATCTCATCTTATATACACCTAATCGTAAGGTAACTAAGGCGAGATGTAAGAAAACGTCATTGTCTAATGACGTGGCGTGAGTGTTCGAAGCGCCATTCTCGGCAATTTTATGAATGCAAATTTTACATTTTAAATTTGTTAAATGAACAAATTTAAAGTTTTGGATTAAAGAGCAACTAAACGTTAATTTAATAGTTTTTTTTAGGTAATCCTAAAAATTTCAGTAGTTGATTCAACAAATTCCAGCTATTAAATCAAAGTACGATAAACATTTTAATTCAAAATATTAGTTTATGTTAAATTAATATTTAAACTGTCAAATGAACAAATAAACTTTGACAAACTCTGACTTTTGCTTTAACACCAAAATATAGATTAATCCAATAGGTTTTTTGTTGAAACAACATTTTTAAAAATGACATTTAGGCAAATGTTAACTCAACTACATTATTTTTTTCGGTGCATAATTTTCTGAATAGTATTTACGGTTTTTGAAAGGCCCTGCATCAATTTTGTTTTTGATTTATTTACGTTGATTGTAGTAGCTCCAAAAGTCGTTTTTTCACTCTTTTCACATATTTTTGAGAAAATCGAGCGAATGGCTGGTTTTACCGAAAAAGTTTAAAGAAAAAAGTTGTAGAAAATTTAATTTTTGACAAAAAAGGTTTTAACGTTTATATCACTAAAGTGCTTTGTTTAAGAGATATATGCAATATATAGTTGTTGAATCAAATTTGAATTGCTTATATCTCTTAAACAAAGCACTTTAGTGATATAAACGTAAGAACCTTTTTTGTCAAAAATTAAATTTCCTACAACTTTTTTATTTGAACTTTTTCGGTAAAACCAGTCATTCGCTCGATTTTCTCAAAAATATGTGAGAAAAAGTGAAAAAACCACTTTTGGAGCTACTACAATCAACGTAAATAAATCAAAAACAAAATTTATGCAGGGCCTTTCAAAAACCGTGAATACTATGCAGGAAATTATGATGATAAAAATTATAATTCAAAACCCAGCCAAAATATAGAAATTTAAAGTAAAAATGATTAAAAATACATGCTTTTTATATGGAAAAACTAAAAAATTAAAAAGGAAGTACCTACTTAGAATAAAAGTTAAGGGTTCAAATTTTCAGGGATTTTTTTTTTCAACCTAAAAAACAAAATTTTCATGTGTCAGCAAGAAAAAAAAAATTCGTTTTAAATGAAACACCCTAATATATATATATATATATATATAATATAATATTATAATTAATTTAAAGGTAAAATATAAAAAACTACTAATTACTAACTTAGTAATACTAAGGTTTATGTTACACGGTATATTGACATTGAAATGTAGTTCATTACAATTAATAATGACCCAATAACCTTACGGCCTTGTCTGCAATGGATAACACTTTCAAGAATACAAGTTTGTAATATTTGTATTTTTAGACCAGGCCATAAGTTTACAATGTATAATGATAAAAAAGATCAAAAGCCAAAAATTAATTGTAAATTATAGGTAGGTACTTATTAAGGATATTATAGGATAAGATTTGCAAACTTTAACAAATTAGATTACCATTAGATATAATTTACCAAGAGTATCAGCTCAGCTTTCTAAGGCTTACATAAATATTACTTTATAGTTTGTAATGCATTCTGTTTCATTGAAAATAAGAATAAAAATAAACAAAACTGTGTATAAATAAATGTGAGTGAAATCCATGTGAAAGTTATTAAGGGCAAAATACTCTCGAGTGACTGTGTTTGCTTTTTGCCCGGTTCTGATTCGCAAAACTTTCTAATAATAAAAAATTGCATCGTTCTTTTAATATATTTAATAAATCCTACTAAAAATTGGTTCATCTTTTAAAACTGTACAATGTTAAAATATCAATTTATCTACACACATAAAAATGTTTGTTTTAGCGCAAACAAATTCATATATTTAAAGGAGTATACTAAATGGAAAGGTATTATATTTAAAACAAATCTATAACTATTGATATGAATTTAGTAATTTATTTTAGTATGGAATTTAACTGTCAGTAGACTAACTGGAACTAAAAATATATAATAATTAACATAATTAGAGACTAAAGAATAGAAATAATATTTGTATTTTAAATATATTTTTAAATTATAAATAGTACATTATAGACCAGGCGGAAAAACCACATATAATCGTCGACATTCACTGCCGAGGCGGTAGCGATAGGTTAAATGCCATTTGTGCCTGAAGAAGAAACTTATTTTTTTAGAATGTGTGCTGTAAAAAAATATGAAATTATTTGTAAATGTGTCTGATGTCTCACAAGATCATAATATATATATTATAGTCTTTTTATATAGACGTATGAGTCTTATAACATGAAAATTATTGTACTATTGAAAAAAAAATAGTTATTTGATAAAATTTCGTTGTCATTTTTTTCGCTAATTTTATTTCGTGCATTGTTGGTGCTTTTTATTTTATTATAGTAGATTTTTAAAACATTGGTTGTTTTAGTTTCTTGAATTAACATTTGTATTTGTAAAGGATAAAATATCAAATTTTCTTGGGTTAAACTACATCGTCACAAGTCTTGCCCCCCTGGACATATAACAAAATAATTTAATTAAATTTTTAAAATATGGATTCTATTCTTAATTTAAATACCCAAATAGTATTATAACATATTTTATTTCATACTGTACTTTAATGTGCCATTTCCCGGACTCATTTGAGTCCGGGAAATGATACATTACATCACTAGGCCGGTAAAGTAACTTTACCGGACTCGTATATTTTAACTAACACATGGTTATTTCTGAACGATTATAAGTTTTTGCGCCATTCACAGAATATCTCGTATTCCTTTTGATATCGTCCGGAAGACTTGACCGTCGCTTCAGAACTTTTTTTCAAAATCTCTGCATCCATTTTATTCGAAATTATTCAAAACCACAGATTCAAAACGATGCTGAACTGACAGACAAGACAATCAATAAAAAAAACTCTTTGTTACTGTTAGCAACCGATTTAAAGCATACTAAATTATCACCCTATATTACTGGTGCTACATTTTATAGTTTGTTTAGACAATACTGATACCATCATGTACTGACTACTCGTACTTTAATAAGCCATTGCCCGGCCTTGTAACGTAAATTACTAATGTGATACAGATACTTTTTAATTTAATTTACGAATAATGCCCAAATATGTGATACCTACTTTTAATTTAAAAACAATTTATTAAATAAACAATGTTACGACAAAAATATAACTTAATATTCTGTATTATTTCCACGATTGGATATTGCTCTTCCAAGATAATCTCATAAATTTTCAACTGGATTCATGTCTGGTAAGTTTGCTGGCCAGTTTATTCTTTGGATATTTTCTTTCTTTCCATTTTTGCAGTATGTTTTTTCTTCTTTGTGGCGCTATCGTCTTGAAAATTTATATATTTTTAAATTCATTTAGCGTATTATTGTTAGTGTTTTCTCAATTAAAATAAGAAGGGTACGAAGACCATACATTATACCCCACAAAACATTACTAATTCGTCAATAGGGAACAACTTCTCAGACGAAAGTAAGTCGTTTTTGTGTGCCTGGACCCCTGCATACCCTTTCCCGCCGATTATCATTTTGTAATCTGTTATGTTATTGCGAGAGCTTGGACTGGGTTCTAGATAACACAATGATGATGATATATAAGTATATTTATTCAGTATCAAATACAGACATTGAACTATGAATTAAACGTCTATGACACATATGACAATTAATGACTGTCATCGCCAACCTTTATTAACTGAGCCATTGGACTCAATATCACAACACGCCCCTTCTTAAGATACATTTTTTTATATATAAATATAATAACATTTTAGGGCTAGTTAGCTACGTCATTTTCAGTAAAAGAAAACCTTCTTGGTTTTATAACCTGCCTACCACTTCTGGTGGTATAATTATTATTAACACTTGTTTGCTCAGGGCTTAATTAATTAAGTCAATAGAGTTAGGACTTTGTTCACGTTTCTGAGCAACTGGAGAATTTTTAGGTTTTAGTATGTGCTGACGGTTTCGTCTGTAGTCTACACCCTCTGGTGTACGAACTATAAATGACCTTGAAGAGGTAGAATCTACACATTTTGGTTTTGGCAAATCACATATAGCATTGACTTTTTTTTGATCAGGACACATGCCCTTAGAACTGAAAATGTGACCTAAATACTTTATTTCTGGTAACAAAAAATTACATTTTTTAGCATTAAACCTTAAATTGACTTCCCATGCCCTTTTTAAGACTGACTTTAAAATAGTATTATGACCTTCAAGACTGTCACTATAAATGAGTATATCATCTATATAAATCAATACACCGGGTATATCCTCAAATATTTCTGACATTGTTTTTTGAAATATTTCAGGTGCGCACGAAATACCATAAGGTAAACGCAAAAATCTGAATCGACCAAAAGGCGTTGCGAATGTACACAATTTAGAGCTGTATTCATTAAGTTTTATCATCCAAAAACCTGACTGTGCGTCAAGAGTAAAAAAATACTTTGCGCCTGACAATTTTGAACGCAATTGCTCTACTGTAGGTATTGGATAATGACTACGTTTAATAGCTTTATTAAGGTTCCTTGGATCAAGACAAACGCGTAAAGATTTATCTTTCTTTTCAACTATGACAATTGAGCTCACCCATTCACTAGGTTCACTGACTTTGACTATGACATCTAATTTTAACATTCTTTCTATTTCCTTTTTTAATCGATCTAATATTGAAAAAGGTATTTTACGTGACGGATTTATAATAGGACTTATATTTTTATCAACAGTGATGTTACATTCATCAGGTAAACATCCTAAACCCTTAAAAATTTCATTATAGTCATTTAAAATCGTTTTAAAATTGACTGTACAGACTCTTTTGACTAAGCCCAACTTGTTACATGTCGGTAAACCTATTATGGTTTGACAATTTATTTTTACTATAATAAATTCAATTTTTAACATTTCATTGTTTATTATGCAATCAAGTGTTGTTTTTCCTAGTAGATATTTCATCACCTGAAAATGACGTTAACTTCACATTGGTTTTTAAAATATTATCGCTAACATGCAAATTATTGAAATTTATAAAAGACATGACATTTGCTTCAGCGCCTGTATCAATATTACATTTCTGTGGTAAAAAGGCAAAAGGGGATAAGTCAAAAAACGCAACTTTTCAGTAGAGCCTTAAAACGTATTTGCACTAATTCAGGAAATGGTTTATGGTTAGCAGGTATAAATTTGGAAAAATTGTTAAAAGTAATATTGTTTTGAATTACAGACACAAAGTAATTATAGCAAAAAATGTGAAAAAAAAGCATAAATTATTACTTATCCCAACATACTTAGTTCAAAACTCAATTAAGTGAAAAGCTTAAAGTTTAAGTTGACTTATCCCCTTTTGCTTTATTTTTTATTTTTATTATTTCAATATAATAGGTCAGGCCAAAAGAAGTAAGTATACTTAAGCTTATCTCCACAAACCTGTAATTTAGCGACTTTTTTAAGTATATGAATTACCTATTAAATATTTAAACTACATCGAATTAAAAAATAGAAATGTATTCAAACTGTGAACTATTATAGATTTATTACTAACAATAATATAACGGAAATAACTAAATAGTATTTTTAACACTTAGATAAAATTGTAGTAACACAAGTGATATCTATATTCGGATAATAAAATAAAGTAATAAATTTTAGGTAATGATAATCTTATGTAAAAAAGACTACTATAAATCTTCTCTATCGCTATTAAGGCGGTCCAAATCTGGATCTTCATCCCTCATGACTTTTGTTGGCAAATTTTTGTAATAATCGTGGACATCATTGTCTAACTGAGCTAGGATGGTCAAAATATTATTTTTTTTTATCACTAATCGGCAAAATTTCCTTGTAAGCAGCCGTTAGGATAAATTCTATTTGACCAGTCTTTCTGAAATTTATTGATTTAAACTCGTCGTCTTGAGTTAAAGTAGTTTTGTAGTGAACAAGCCCGAATTTTTTTTCAAATTTAAGCCATCTAAGTTTTCTATAATCAAATTTGTTTCCAATGTCATCGTTTTTTTTCTTTTGCAAAGGAGCTTTTTTGGATGTAAGAAAAGCAAAATCAAAGAAATGTTTCTGTTCCATAATAATCACATTAAATTTATTTTTTTTACCTGCCGTTCTTACCAACTGATACCAGTCCCTGGGATGTTGAATTTTTATCTCACTGGATTTTGCTTTTCTCTCTATGAGTGCATGATCACAGTCACACTCCATGTGAGTGTGACCGGGTATAAGAAACTTATGCTCTAACACCTTTAGTGAAGGATGATCTCGCATCAAGTAAGTCATCATAGAAATCACAATTGAATTTTTATTTTGTCCTCCACATGTATCTGAGTATAAGATAACATGAGATACATGTGGAGGCAGGTTATTCAAAAAACTATATAAACATGAGGAAATTTCGTTAGCACCCCTTTTGGCAACCGTTTCGTTCCACATGAAATGAAAGGAACTTCCGTCTGTGCAGTTGTGTACAGTCAAATTATATGTATTCAATTGTCTTTTGTAAAACATATTTCCACTTGACAATTTAGGCGTTGGCAGGACTTGCTGCAGGTCGAATGTGCAAACTATCATATCATTATTTTCTTTGCTCTTTTCAATATCAATTTTTTTTGCTTCATATGCATAGTCAGCTATCTCTTGATGACTAAATAGCTCTTTTTCATAGTAATTTTTTTCTGCAGGGCCACTATTTTGAATTCTTGTGCTTAATGTGTCGCAGATGGTGCAAGTATCCAACATAGGCTTTTTGAACTTCAAACCGGTCTTTTTAAGTTCTCTGATATAAATCGGTTTAGAAACTGGAGATTGAGTAAATTGACAATATAGATCATACATGATGGTTAAATTTAAACCAGAACCTAAATATTTTCTATTTGTGTGTTTTCTGGTATAATGTGAAACATACGCCGGGAAGGATGCTATATGTTGCCTTACAACTTCAAGTTTGTTTTCCTCAGTTTTATTCCCTGGTTCATGTTTTCCTCGCATATCAGCATTAGTAGCCCCGGAAATAGACTTAACCTTATAATTCATCACAATTTCGATGAATTTGGGGGTTTCGTCCAATGTTTTTAAAAAACAGTTTTTGCAAACGCTCACCTGGCCCCCTTTTACGTTAAATTTGTAAAGGTATGTCCACTCTCTATTTTTGTGGGTTTTGTTAGGCTGCTTCTTCTTTTCGAGACTTTTTGATTTCACATCAATAAGACCAGCTACAAATCCAGCCCTTTTGTCATGACTACTTAATTTCCAGTAGTCTTCAAAAATAGATAGTCTATTTTCTTCCTCCAACCTTTCCCTACACTTCATCCTACAAGCTATTAATGGTCCCAGTTTTCTCTTTTTAATAATTTTACCGCTTTTTGTTGAATACCTCTCGCCTGTATTCCTAGCTATTTTTCTCATATTTTTATTTCCGGCTTTATCGGCCGGTTCATTATAAGGATCATAATTTTCATCCATTGATGCGCCTACCTGAGATGTATGATTTTCTTTCATATTTTCATTCGCAAGTTCTTCATTTGTATAGATTTCATCTTCTGATAGGTAATCTTTCATAATAACATCACCTTCAATATTTGCATTGCCTGCATTTATTTGTAAAATTTGAATGCTATCTTGACTGGTAGGAATCTCATTTGCATTTAAAATTAAATATTCCTCTATAATTATGTTTTTCTGTACAGATGTAACTGTATTACTGGTTGCTTCTGGGACAGGGACCACTCTTGTGTTGCCATTTACCTCTTGAGATAAGAAGGATTGTTTGGTAATATCCTTGCAACAATTGGTCCCTTAAAATTCAATAGGCATAAATTAAAAATGTAACAAAATGTTAGTATGTATTACCTGTATTTTTGTTACAGTTATCTTCTTGCTCATAACATAAATTAATATCAGATTCTGTTAAGTTATCTTTATTTTCACATTTACCTGGAATTATTGAGTTTTTATATTAAGTACAATAGATTTTATTAAAATGTTCTAAGTATTACCTTGCATAAGCTCCCTTCGAAGAATTTGTAACCCACGGAAACTTATATCCATTATTGTATTTTATAAGTAATATATAATTAATAATTTTATCTGCCTTTTCAGATTTTGACAGAACTGTCATAGGTTAAGTTTACTTATACTTTTGTAAATACTCATTTGCACTCTGATGTCATAAAGGCATAAGGGGATAAGTATACATAACCCGTTATGCTCGATGTCATTAACATTTCATATGTGGATATGTATACTTGTCTCTTTTTGCCTGACTCATAAAACGAATATTAAAAAGAATAACTGTTTTTTGACGGATAAGTATACTTATCTTATTTTTTAGCGGGCAATAAAACATTAATTTTTAAACGTAGACCTGTACGCTTTTGCTAGCATATGTGTTATGACATTAAGATAAGATTAATGCAAAAAAACACATTTCGGGATAAGTCGACTTATCCCCTTATGCCTTTTACCCACAGATTTGTTAACTATATTATTTATTTTGACATCTAACAACCAATTTGAATCTTTGTTATCTTTAGAATAATTTTTATTAACAGATCTTATGAAAAACTTTTCTGTGTCACTAGTACTAACATTTTCAAAATTTACCAATTTAACACTTTTATTTTTATTTTGGAAACAACATTTGGCATAATGACCTATTTTTTTACAATTTACACAAATAGCATTTTGAGCTGGACACTTAAATCTATGAATTTGTCCACATTTATTACATTCATCGCTACTGACCTTCTTCTTGAAGTTTTTACCTACTGCAACCTGCGCTTTACTGCCTGACATATAGCTGCTTTTTCCTGCTGCTTTATTGGAATGACTACTCCAACTTTTACCTGGAGCCTTTCTGATCTCGCAGATTGTTGTTTCGTATTTTGAAAGCATTTGTGCTTGACTCTGGGTCATTTCAATGGATTGTGCTATTTGGACTGCTTTATCGATTGTTAATCCATCTTCAAGCAATAACTTTTCTTTTATTACTCGATTTGTTGATTTTAGTCCAACAATAAACATGTCTGCTACAAGACTTTCTCGTAATTCTTTAAATTCACATGAGAGACTCAAATTTTTAATAGCTGTGACAAAATCTTCAATAGATTCTTCCTGTCCTTGCACCCTTGACAAAAATTTATGACGTTAAACTGTTAACTTTGTTTTTGGTTTGCAATGTTCTTCATACTTTGACAAAACTTCATCGTACTTGCATGTATCCATGTTTATGTTAAATGAGTTGAATATTGATAATGCTTTACTGCCTATACAGTGTAAAAAGATTGCCACTTTACGATTATCTTCCTTCGTTTCAAATCCACTTGCCCTCATAAAGATTTTAAAGCTTTGGGATCATTTTTCCCAATTTGTTGATAAACTTCCTTCCATCTCCAATGGTGGAATATTATTTTTAACTTCAGACATTATGTACTTGACTTGACAACTTAAACTTGACTTAACTGTTTTTATATTTTTTACTCTTTGTGCTTCTTACGAACCTGACACCATGTTATGTTATTGCGAGAGCTTGGACTGGGTTCTAGATAACACAATGATTATGATATATAAGTATATTTATTCAGTATCAAATACAGACATTGAACTATGAATTAAACGTCTATGACACATATGACAATTAATGACTGTCATCGCCAACCTTTATTAACCCCTTCAGACCTGGTGTACATTCCGATGTACATTAGCTTTTTAGTAATTTATTTACTATCAATAGGCATTAAATTTCATTTAGAACCTAGTTTTCACCCCCAAGTACATTTGTTTTGGTAATCCAAGGTACATTTTGCGACTTCTCTTACTTAAACTGCCCCTTTTAATTGAAAATTCTCTCATATAATGGAGATGCGCATAATGACAGCAACAACTCGTTGACGACAGTTTGTCTTAGCGGGTCTTTAGATGATTTGTAAAGATATTTTTTAAGTATAAACTGGTGTAGTTTGTTCCTAAAGGTATGTACTAAGACATGTAAAAACTATTTTGGTATTATCCACACCTAAAGCGTATAAAACATTCGATGTACATACATGTGAACATCCTGAAATTATCCTGAAATTTTACAATTAAGATTTTTTAGCATCAAATATGTGTTATTTAGGTCCTAATTCGATAGATTTAAGAGCCATTTATTTATTTTTATCGTCGTAAAATAGTTCAGGTCTGAAGGGGTTAACTGAGCCATTGGACTCAATATCACAACATAATCCAGAAAGGTCGTTGCGCCATTTTGGTAAAAGCCAATTCCTTTACTCTTGAGCCCATTAACGACGTGCAGCTCTATATTGGGGTAAGTCTATGCACTCTTAAATGTCTTCTTGCCCTTGGATTTGATGAATGTAAGCTCCTTCCTATGGTAGGAACTTGTCGAAACTACCCTCCGGTAAAAGAAATGACTTCAAATGTCTGTTACCGTTATTCTTTGGTTTCTTTTGGTAAAATTATTCATTTAATGGTCTTCCCTCTCTTATGTCACTCTGGTCTGTAACCAGTATTCGAGTCAAAATTTAATTGATTCTTTTTTACTCAATGTCAGTTTAAAACTAATGGATGATGACAATTTTTTTGCAATGATATTGTTTTTATTTGTATAATAAGTAAGTAAAAATTGCCACCTTACATTGAACAAGTTAAAAGTAAAGATGTGCGATGTGTGAAGATTATAATAGTCATTAGAAATGTTTATATTAATTTAAGTGAACTACAACCATTTCAGAACATTTTAATAAATTTAAGTAGATTTTACTTCAAATGATCGGCACGGCAATAATTATTGCGCAAATTTAATAATATAATATTGTATTTCATAAACATTTCTTAAAAGTAATAATTTATAATGACATTTAATAATAATGTAAACATTTTATTAAATACTTAGAAATAAGTATGCTGCAATCATAAAATATTAAATTGTTGGTAATCGAAAAATTAAGATTTCTCTACCTCTAATAAATTTAATTTACAACGGGTGCCTGGGGCTGTATTGCCCTCGTGTAAAAATCCATTTTTTTTATGTATATAAATATATATATAGTGTCATAAATTTAGGAGCAGATTAAGCAAGTCAAAATAAGACGAAAATCTAAATAAATATTTTTCCTAATTACCTATGTTTAAAAGATACAGGGTGATAAAGTGTTACTTATCATATCAGTTTTTTTAATACAACTTCTACTGTGGTAGACTTGGAAAGGTGATATTTTGCGAACAGTCACTTACTACCAAAACACATATTCACACATAATTACAATTGTTCAAGTGAACACAGTGTCGTAGAAACAGGGGTTGCTTTGGCTTATTCTCCCATACAAACTTTGAGGTTAGGTTTTTATACCATTTGATGCAATTTTTCGATTAATCAGTTAGGCTACTTAGTAGCCTAACTGATTAATCGAAAAATAGTAGCCGCTACTATTAAAAAGGTGTACCTCTCAAACTTCGATAAAATAAACCGTTTCCGAGATATTCGAAATTACAATAATTGTTATATCGCATTAAAGGACTAGAAGTTATGTTTGTAAATTTTCAATATAAGTGCCTTAAGCGCCTCAAGCGGCATGCGCCACTTAAAGCTCCTCCCCCAAGGGCTTACCGAGGGATGACTTCTTTTAAAATAGTCAGTCAGGCTAGTACAGCCGCTCTAGAAAGGAATATTGTTAAATAATTAAGCTACCATTTAAGTCATTGTATTATTCAGCAGTTAACTGAATAAAGAGTTAAGTTTACATACTTCGTGTTCAATTCCTTTCTACTAAGCATCACAAAACAAACAACTTTACATTGGTCCTTCGAGCCGGATATATACATATCCAAAGCAAACCGGATACATACATATCCAAAGCAAACTTCGCATACATACACAACGAGTTTTAAGTGCAGCGAACATTTATTTCGTATCAAACGTGGAATACATCATACATATCGAGTGCTAAGTGCAGCAAACATTCATTTCGTATCAAACGTGGAATACATCATACATATCGAGTGCTAAGTGCAGCAAACATTCATTTCGTATCAAACGTGGAATACATCATACATATCGAGTGCTAAGTGCAGCGTACATTCATTTCGCATCATACGTGGAATACATCATACATATCGAGTGCTAAGTGCAGCAAACATTAATTTCGTATCAAACGTGGAATACATCATACATATCGAGTGCTAAGTGCAGCAAACATTCATTTCGTATAATACGTAAAATACATCATAAACATCGAGTGCTAAGTGCAGCGTACGTTCATTTCGCATCATACGTGGAATACACATCGAGTGCTAAGTGCAGCACTGCATCTACACATACGCATTGGAATAAAACATCATCGTCGTATAGGATATCCCATACGAGTCAGAAAGTGAGTACCTTCCTTTACATACTATTTTCCTTTACATAAGTCAGTATTGATTCGCAATCAACATGTCAGAGTTAAGTAACTTAACGCGAAAACGCGGTAGTCTCAAAACTAAATTTACGAACTTTTCGAAATATTTAAAATCAGTGGAAGATGAACTGAAAAATAGAATTTCTACTGCTACTGATACAGGTAGCATCGCGTTATCGGAAGGCACTATAGCCGCTGTTAAAGAAACATTAAAGCGCATAACAACGGCATTTTCAGAGTTTGAACAAATTCAGGATGAAATTGAGCAATTAGTAATTGAGGACGATAACCTCCCCGAGCAATATGCGTATCGAGCCGATATCGATAGCACTTACCTTGATTTATATAGCCGATCACAAGAAATCGTTCTCGTACATAGTCCCAAACAAATTTTACCTAGTGATAGCAGTAGCAACGGCGAACCGCCGGGCTCAAACGTATTTGATCTAAGTAGTACGCGGTCAAGTTTCTTAAAATTGCCAACGATTCCATTGCCTATATTCGACGGTACTTTGCTAGACTGGTTAGAGTATCGTGAAACCTTTAACTCATTAATTAATAATAATTCTAAACTAGATCCCATTGAAAAATTCCACTATTTAAAATCATCAGTTTTAAAAACACCTAAGGAAATAATAGAAGGTATAGCGTTTACAGCTGATAATTATACCCTTGCTTGGGATTTAATCTGCGATCGCTTTAATAATAATAGGCGTCTCATTGATTCACACGTAGAAGCTCTTTGTAATTTGCAACCTCCTCAAAATGAATCAGCCTATTTATTAAGAAAGGTTCTTGATGGCATGAATAAAAATCTGCGTGCGTTAAAATTATTAGGTCAGCCTACTGAACACTGGGACACATTAGTGGTCTATCTCATTTCTCGTAAATTCGATGAAAAAACATTTAGGGCTTGGGAAGAATACAAAGCAGAGCGACCTGCAACTACAATTAATGACTTAAAAACATTCTTACTCAACAAGTGCGATTTGCTAGATTCTTTAGGTCATAAATCTACCCCTAATAAAAATAACTTTAAATCCATTAAAACTACCTCTAAGAATTTTTACGTCTCAAATACAACATGTACCATCTGTAAGGGTACTCATCCTACTTACAATTGCAAAGAACTAATACATTTGGCGCCAGCAAATCGCCTGGAGTTTGTCAAAGCTAAGGGGCTTTGTATTAATTGCCTTAAGCCAGGTCATAAATCTATCGATTGTAAATCTAGTAACTGTAGAAAATGTGGTCGCAGGCACAATACTTGTTTACACACAGATCGAACAGGTACACGATATTTACATGACATCAATCCAGAATCAAGTAGTGCCAATCATGAACCTACCTCGAATTTAGTTTCAACAAACACTAGTAATTCATTTCATCAAGCTTTCAATGTTCAAACAAATACGCATGTATTACTTTCTACGATTTTGGTTAAATTACGTGATAGATTTGGTAACACTCATGAATGCAGAGCCTTATTGGACAGCGGCTCTCAGTCTAATTTTATAACCCAAGAATTGTGTAATAAGATGCACCTGTCAAAATCGGAAATTAATCACAGGGTTAGCGGTTTAAATTCGGCCTCTACTCAAATAAATTACCAAACAAAGATTCAATTAATGGCTCGGCATAACAATTTCGCACTAGATCTCTCTTGCCTAGTTATTCCAAAAATATCAGACCAACTTCCTTCTATATCATTAAACAATGTAAATCTTACATTGCCAAATGTGATTTTGGCTGATCCTACGTTTACCCGACCAGGCCCTATCGATATATTAATCGGGGCTGGTAACTTTTTTAACATATTGTCGGTTGGTCAAATCTCATTAGGGGCAGGAAAGCCAATATTACAAAAAACCCTCTTTGGGTGGGTCGTTTCCGGACCTCTACAGCTTCCCAGTCATATAATAAATCAATCTGTCTCTCAATGTAATTTTTCGAACGACTTAGCTCATAACTTGTCCCAATTCTGGGAAATTGAAAATATTTCAATGCCTACATCGGCTACAATGTCCAAGGAAGAAAACTTCTGCGAAAAACATTTTGTAGAACACACAAGACGAGATGCAGATGGTCGATTTATAGTAAACATTCCTTTTAAACGTGATCCTAAAATATTGGGAAATTCTTACGAAAACGCAAGGAAACGCTTTTATGCTCTTGAGCGCAAATTTAATTCAAATGCTGAATTAAAAGAGTCGTATACTTCATTTATAAATGAATATATTGAGTTAAATCACATGAGTTTAGACAATAATCGTACATCCGCTACTCATTCACATTATTTCCTTCCGCATCATGCGGTAATTAAAAATCACAGTCTAAGCTCCAAAACAAGAGTTGTATTTGATGCATCCTCAAAAACCACGACAGGCATATCTCTTAATGATATTCAAGCCATAGGTCCCGTTATCCAACAAGACCTTTTTTCTATTGTATCTCGTTTTCGCAAATACAACGTTGCCGTTACTGCCGATGTAACAAAAATGTACAGGCAAATTCTCGTTTCTCCTGAACACAGATCACTTCAATCCATTTTATGGCGCCAGAATTCTAATGAACCGTTAAAAATATATAATTTAAACACAGTTACTTATGGCACAGCATCTGGTTCTTTTCTTGCGATAAGATCTTTGCAGCAGACAGCCCATGATCATAAATACATCTATCCTCAAGCCTCTCAAGCCATCCTACGGGATTTTTATGTTGATGATTTTTTATCGGGTTGCGATACATTAGACGAGGCGATAGAGTATATAAGACAAATTTCTGAAATTTTATCATCTGGATGTTTCGAGCTTAGAAAGTGGGTTTCAAATGAACCCCAGGCCCTACAATTCATTAAGCGTGATTCAGAATTAAAAATATTACAAATCGGTGAAAATGAAAAAACAAAAACCTTAGGTTTATGGTGGAATCCCAAAGACGACGCGTTTGAATTCTCAATTAGCCTTGATTGTGTTAGTAATTTAACAAAGCGAAAAATACTTTCATGTATAGCACAGATTTTTGATCCATTGGGACTATTGTCACCTGTCGTCATTCAGTTCAAAATTTTTATGCAACAATTATGGCAATCGAAAGCCACTTGGGACGAATCGCTCCCTCAAGCTCTCCAAACGCATTGGTTAAAGCTTTATAATCAATTACCTTATGTAAATAACATTCAAATTCCGCGACGCGTTATTATTTCGAAACCAAAAGTAGTCGAATTGCATTGCTTTTCTGATGCAAGCCAAAATGCTTACGGCGCATGTCTTTACATTAAATCTGTAGATAACGAAGGCAATGTGCAGGTTAAACTGTTATGTTCAAAAACAAAGGTGGCACCTATAAAAATTTTGACCATACCTAGATTAGAACTCAGCGCGGCATTAGTGTCTGCCGAACTCGCAAAAAAGGCAATAGAATCGTTGGATGTAAAGTTAGCAACTGTTCGATATTGGACAGATTCAACTATTGTTTTGGCTTGGCTTCAATTAGAGCCAAATCGCTTAAACACCTTTGTCGCCAATAGAGTAGCGGCTATTCAATCTTTAAGCGATTCAAATTCTTGGGGGCACGTATCAACTGCAGATAACCCCGCGGATCTGCTATCTAGAGGCATAAGTCCGAATCAGTTGCAAGAAGTTTCATTATGGTGGGAAGGCCCACCGTGGCTCCACAAATTAAATATTACCTGGCCAATCGTTAATTGTGACTTGAAAGAAATTCCCGACATAAAAACTACGAGTGTTAGTTTAGCCAGCATTAACGAAGAATCATTTTTTAAGTTTAAAACTTTCTCGTCACTAAACAAATTGAAACGTATAATGGCATATATTTTGCGGTTTTGCTCGCCAAAGCCAAATCGACTTAGCGGCCCTTTGTCGGCAACAGAATTAGACAAGGCATTTAATATACTTTTGCGAGTTGCGCAAAGGGAATCGTTCTCACAAGAATACGCTAAACTATCACAAGGTAAAAGTCTTGGGTACAAAAATAAATTGTCGGCATTAAATCCTATTTTTGATGATAAATTGATCAGGGTGGGGGGCAGATTAAGCAATTCTAATTATACTTATAATAAAAAACATCCGGTTATTTTGGATGCTAAACACCCTCTCGCGACATTATTATTTTCATATGAGCATAAACGTCTACTGCACCCTGGCCCTCAGCTTCTTTTGTCATCAATTCGCGAATACTGCTGGCCAATAGCAGGTAGAAATCTTGCAAGAAATATTACAAGAAATTGCATAACATGTTTTAAGGCAAATCCTAAGAGCAATAATCAAATTATGGGAAATTTACCTGCCGACCGTGTAAATATTAATATTCCATTTAATGTCGTTGGCACTGACTACGCCGGCCCATTCACCCTTAAGGATAGAAAGGGCCGTGGCTGTAAAACTTTAAAGGCATACATCTGTTTATTTGTTTGCTTTGCCACCAAAGCAATTCATATCGAATTGGTTACTGCATTAGATGTCGAGCATTTCTTATCGGCTTTTAAACGTTTTATTGCTCGGAGAGGTCGTCCTTCTCGCATTGTATCAGACAATGGTACCAATTTTGTAGGCGCATCATCTGAATTACGCAATCTATTTAAATTCATTGATGATAATAATGCTTTTATTTCTAACGCAATATCAAATGAAGGAATAAACTGGAGTTTTATTCCTCCAAGGTCTCCACATTTTGGCGGACTTTGGGAGGCAGGTGTAAAAAGCGTCAAACACCATTTAATTCGCGTGACAAAGGGCAGTATATTTACTTTTGAGGAATTTTATACAATTTTAACTGAAATTGAATCAATACTGAACTCCCGTCCAATGACCCCTCTTTCAAATGATCCCCATGACTTGACTCCTTTGACTCCCGGTCACTTTCTAATCGGAAGGTCGATAACGAGTTTACCTGAACCTGACTTGACTCAAATGAAAACTACGCGATTGTCGAGATATCAACACTTAATTCAGATCCGACAACATTTTTGGTCACGTTGGTCCAAGGAATATATTTCCGAACTCCAGGTGAGGTCTAAATGGCATAAGGCGACACCCGGTATACCCATTGGAGCACTGGTCGTGATCAAAGAAGACAACGTTCCTGTAATGCAATGGAAGTTGGGGCGCATTTTAGAAAAACACTACGGTACGGACAACGTGTGTCGTGTAGTGACAGTGAAAACACAAACGGGTGTGTTTAAGAGAGCAATTTCAAAGGTGTGCGCGCTTCCGATCGTAGAGAAAGGTGCCAGTGACTAAAAACATTAAACATTAAACATTGTATATAAAATTTAAAATTACTTGTTAATACTGATGTACTTAGTATTTAGTTATTAATTTTAGCCCTAGTGATTATTGTTTGATTCACTACTGTACTAATGTTCATATTTTATTATTTATGCCCTAATAATTCATTGAAAGGCCTCCTTTCAAGGTGGGCGGTATGTTTGTAAATTTTCAATATAAGTGCCTTAAGCGCCTCAAGCGGCATGCGCCACTTAAAGCTCCTCCCCCAAGGGCTTACCGAGGGATGACTTCTTTTAAAATAGTCAGTCAGGCTAGTACAGCCGCTCTAGAAAGGAATATTGTTAAATAATTAAGCTACCATTTAAGTCATTGTATTATTCAGCAGTTAACTGAATAAAGAGTTAAGTTTACATACTTCGTGTTCAATTCCTTTCTACTAAGCATCACAAAACAAACAACTTTACAAGTTATATGATAACAATTTTTTAATTGAAAAAACAACATTTTTTTTTAATGTGACGGTCAGGGCAAAAAGTCCCGAGGCGCATGAAATGCTCTTTTTAGTTTTTTCAATTAAAAAATAAAATATGTAATCATATACCTTTTAATCCTTTTAAATAATGCGATATAACAATTATTGTAATCTCGAATATCTCGGAAACGGTTTATTTTATCGAAGTTTGAGAGGTACACCCAGTGGCGTGCAGGACGGGCCCCGCAGGGCCCGCGGTGCGGGGGGGCCCCCGACCTTAAGGGGGCCCCGTAGAGAACCACCTTGGGTGGTATAAGTAACAAAGGGGCCCCAGCTCAAAATTTGCGGGGGGGCCCCCGATCACCTTTGCACGCTACTGGGTACACCTTTTTAATGATAGCCGAACTGCGCAATCTAAAAATTGCATAAAATATTATAAAAACCTAACCTCAAAGTTTGTATGGGACAATAAGCTTAAAGGAACCCCCGTTTCTACGACACTGAGTTCACTCAAACAATTATAATTATGTGTGAATATGTGTTTTGGTAGTAAGTAAGTGTTCGCAAAATATCACCTTTCCAAGACTACCATAGTAGAGGATATATTAAAAAAACTGATATAATAAGTAACACTTTATCACCCTGTATCTTGGAAACATAAGTAATTAGAAAAAAATTTTATTTGGGTTTTCGTCTTATTTTGACTTGCTCAATCTTTTCCTAAATTTATGCCAATAAGTTTAGGGACACCTTGTATATAAATATGTTGTGCTTTAGGTTTCCAAGAACGTTATATATATTGATGGTTTTCGGGATCTGCTCCGTGTTGTCGGTTTTTGGTTCTTAAAAGAACCGTATGTCTGACGAAGTTTCGGTACAATCTCATGTACCATCTTCAGGTCTTATCTGGTGGACTCCACGTCTAACTCGCAGCAGTACTTTATCTTTAAAATAACAAGCTGCTTCAGGATGGTTCTTATACCTTGTACAAATAGAAAAAGGTTTTTTTTTCATTTTGTCTACTTTTAGTTTTAAAATTTTCATTGTTTTTCTTTAAGCACACATTTTTTTTCCTAACAATATTTTCATATCTACTGACTTCATTAAAAAGATCAATTGTATCTCTAATCGCTTCTCTATCAATTTTGTTTAGAATGAATTCTGGTAAGCCTGCTGCTACAAGTACTAAAGTACCTGTGTCAAAAGATTTTCTCAGGTCAAGACTTTTTTTTTATTGCATAATCAAGCAATGATCCCTCTTTATATTTAAATATTAAAGCATATGTTACCGGATTCCAACCTTTATTGGCAAATGATTCACAAAATTTATTCCTCCAGGTTGACCATTCTGAGTCCAATGTTAATTTGATGATCATTGAACTATACCAGTCTATGCAGGATTTACCCATGAAAAGTCGTAATATTTCAATTTTATTTTCATCAGATTTTACATTAATATAATACGCTTTAATTAAAGCGTACACATTCCTTTTCAAAATTTTCAATCCATTGATTTGCATTATTATTTTTGATAATAAACTTTTTCAATATAAATTTTTCGGCTATCTTCCTTATATTTTGTTGCCCATTTGCTTAAGACTCTCCTTCTACAAGTTTTTCAAGAATTTTATTTAAAGTATTTTCATTTTCTGGGCTAGCTGCTACTGTTTTAACATCTTCACCCAATAATTCCAAATATTGATCAACAAATTGTAAATTCCCATCATCAATATAAACTGATTTAAGCTGTTTTGATAAAGAAATCCAAATTTTCCTGTATTGATACCTTTTTTATACTATTTTTCACTGTATTGAATGCTGGTTGTTTAATTAATTCTGTATGTAAAGTAGTAATTTCATTGGTAATCCATAAGTTTTATTATCTTCTGTAGGAATCGAAGTTATACTCATCACATTTGCCTTTCCATCACTTGGTGGTAATATTGTAAATTTAAACTGTAACTTTTTAATTTTTTTATTTGTTATGATATTATTTACAGAATACCAAAAACTAGACAAATATTGTCGTTTTATAAGATATTTTATTATATTTAAAAATAAATTGACAAATAAAATAGACTCTGACGTTGCTCTAAAAATAAAGAACTTGTTTTCTAATATTGTAAATTCAAAATGTAACTTTTTCATTTTTTTATTTGTTTTGATATTATTTACAGAATACCAAAAACTAGACAAATATTGCCGTTTTATAAGATATTTTATTATTTTTAAAAATAAATTGACTAATAAAAAAGGCTCTGACGTTGCTCTAAAAATAAAGACAACTTTACATGTATATATATAAATATATATATACAGGGTCGATGGTAGGTTAGACGTTTATGGAGAACGGCAAAAGATACCCAATTAAAATTTTTATAGCAATTATAATATCATTTAAACTATTTTTCTAAATTATTTTGAACAAAATTCCTCTTCGGGTTTTAACAGAAGCGATATCAACTTTGTTATTTTAAATGAATCACCAAATTTTTTTTCATTTTTAAATTCTTACCATCATTCCTTATACAATGGCTATATCCCTATACCTAAACTTAATAGTTTTTGAGTTATTATTTTTGTTGTAAAATTTGGTCAGTTTTACCCTCAACAAAAAAAGCTTATAACTTTTTAATTATTAGGTTTGTTATTTAAATAAGTTTAAAAGTAAAAAATAACAATAATTACTTTTTTTAGTATTTTTTTGAATTATTTTAAAATTGTTTTGTCTGCCTAATTCGCGTCGGGACATCATATAAATACTGTTGTCTATGGTTTAAAAACACATTTATTAATTTATTTTAATAACAATTAACATAATATGTTTTTTAGCCAAAAAGTTAAAATAAACAATATTTAGGTAAATATTAAAAAAAAAGAAATATAAATTAAAAAGTAGCGCATAGAAGGGAATTTATTTAGGCAGGGTAAATTTGTTATGAAGGTTTTTACTTGTAAAATTGTTTTGTAACCGAAATTAATATATTTGGCAATATTTTGTAAAGTAAAGTAGTTATTCAAATAAGTTAATAAATGAAATATAAACTTATTTATTACAAATAATAATAATAATACCATTTTGTACCTACGATTGTTTTTTATGTTCGGCTTTTTTGTTTTTTCTTTGACCAAAACAATACAAAAAGCAAAAACAATTTCTTAAACCTCAAAGCTATCGGAAGCTAACCGGATCTTTTTTTTAAACCTTCCGGAAGATTCCAATTACTATATTTTCAGTCTGTACAAAATAGCACAGTAGTTGCAGGACCCATACAAAGCGAAATCAGCCAATCAGCCAATTCGATATCCTTCATTTATTAAATAAAATAAAATAACAGGCCTGTAAAACAAAAGAAAATCACTAAAATTATCGACCTACATAATATATTATATTCTGATGAATAAAAATTGGACTTTTCTTTTGAGTTTTTGCCGCACTTAAACCACAGGGCGTCGCAGGGAACTTGTTTATTTATTTGCACCAGGGCTATAATTATTTATCAATCATTGTTATATTAAAAAAAACTTTCCGATACTAAAGACATAATCCTACGTACAACAATTTAACAAATATAAAACTTTTTTACGCGAAAGTAACGAGCATGATTAGTAGTGGTGCATATTCATAATTTATTTATTATACATTTTCATTCTAAATAATATATTTTTTATATGGATAACATTATTAAAGCCAAACAAAGTTTGTGTTAAAATTTTATAATATTCGCTAGTTATTTTAAGTTACATATAGCGAGTTAAGTTAATTTTTTTTTTTCAAATGGTTTTTTATTTATTTTTTACCTCTTAAACCAATGAAAATATGCAAAAACAAATACACCACATTATGACGAGTGAAAAAATCTATTATGTAAATTATATTTCGTATTAATTTTTAATTGACAAGTTTTGCGCACTGTAATGCACATTGTGTACTGTCCGAACCAGAGATAAAAAAAAGGTCTGAACGTTAAGCTGGTTATACTTTCTATACTAGGCCCTCAATGAAGTAAAAAAAAACAGATATGTATTTAATCCCGGTGCATGCGCCATTTTTGAACTAAAATACTAATAAAACTGTTATATAAATATGTGTATATATTGTTTCAGGCCCTAAATTAATATTAAGAAATGTAAATGGACAATTCAAATCAAGACAACTCCACGCCATAATTGGACCGTCTGGTGCCGGAAAAACAACTTTATTAAATATATTAGCAGGCTACAAGTGAGTTATTCCGAGTAATTTAAATTAAATTATTATGTTTTACTATGACCCGTCAATTTTAAATACAAAATGGTATATTTAAATAAAAGGGACTATTTTAGTTATAGAGAACTAGTTTAATTGTATTAATTTTTAAAACAGGTAGTAAAAAAATGTAAAAAGGTACCTAAAAACAAAATATTTTAAATACAACAAAAATATGATGTTAAATAAAATTTAATTATAAAAAAGTATATTATTATATAAGAGAAAATGCAGGCTATTATTCACGTCTCGAGTCGCCAGATGAGAAACGCAAATCAACCAAGTCAATAATGCGTATGATCTCGAGTGTAATACTATACTTTTTCTACTCCAATTAGTAAATATTTAAATGATTAAAAAAAATGGTTAACCTCACTTTTTACCAATTTTAAATATTATTATAGTCGCTTTTTCCAAATTTAAAACCCGAACCCGAATAACAACGTAAATAATGAGTTCATTATTCACGTTCCAAGTCGCGTTGGTTGTAATGATTATCATTATATACGAAACAACCTAATAATACAAAGATAAATTTACTAATAATATAAAGTAAATTTATCCCTTTTGTTAATAATTGACTCATACTAATTTTAACTCGAGAATAAGTAATGGAAGCCATAATAAAGAACTGGATTCTAAAATTTAGATTTTCTAAATTTAACAAGCAATTAAGTATTTTTATTTTTGAATAAAAATATCATTTTTAAATCATGTGGCTTATTTTAAATTTTTTAAAGAATATATTCTATATATAGTTATTTTGTTTCTATACTTAAAATTTTTATAAATAAATAAATATCTTTATTGACGGATTAACCATTAGATAAACATTTTATAGTGTCTACTTACTTAAAATTAAGATAAAAAAGTCGAAAGGCAAAAATTGTAAATGGAAACATTTTGGAAATTCATTATATTTTAGGCACATGAAGTGTAAAAATAGGGCTTCTAAAAAGGTTCTAAAATGCAGCAATTAAGGAAGGCCGTTTTAGTCAATATTATTATTTTTTAATTTTTCAAATAAAAATATTTTTTTCATTCCTTTTTTATTTTGTTACAATTAAATTGTTTTTTTAAAAAACTGCGCATTTAAATTAATTAGTGAAATAAAATGTTTCTTTATTTAAATTTTAAGTACCTACCTATTTAAATTTAAATAAGGAATTAAAATTATACACTAACATTTTAATTAATGTAACAATTTAATTTAAACATAATAATGCAACGAATTATTTTGATTGTGGAATTAATGTGTTCATTGAATTAAATTTATAATTTTAATTGTTTTTTTAATAATATATAGTGATTGTTTAATTAAAATGTTTGTTAATAATTTTAATTTGGCGCTGAAGTTTTTGGACAGTTTTGGTACTAAATTTCATGGCGTAGACTCTACGGTTGAAGGTCTATGCCATAGACTATAGCTTTCATAATAAAATATTGTCTATGGTTTATACAGTGTATAATATACACGTGTCGTGTAGCGCAAACGTATTTTGTTTACCTGATGTCTTGGCCATTTGCAATTTCCATAAAACATATAAGACGTCTTTTGACGTAGGTTTTCGCCTTATAGGCATCTTAAATACATCTTAACGACGACGTATGTTACAAAAGGTAACGTCTTTAAGACGTCTTTTTTATTAATATATTAAATAAATCGTTTTTAAAATAAACTCGTGTTTTCTAAGTTCTATAGAATTATATATAGGGGGTCCTGAAATTGGGGCTAAATTTAAACAAAGTAATTTGCATAGGAAAAAACACTAGTGCAGATTACACTGTTCAACTTCAGCCCCCTAATTTCAGAACACCCTGTATCCCGTCGGGTTACTTCAAAAACAAGGTAAGTCCATTTTCATAAATGCAGTTTTGTACCTAAAATATCTGATAGGTACTTATATAATAAACAGAAAACCCTTTTTTGTTAATAGTACTTTTCTTATTTGACTAAGCGTAACTTACCTAGTTTACGTAATTTTAGGGACAAAATTGGACGTTAAGGAGGTTCTGGCACAATGTTAGTCGCTGTGAGAAAATTTTGAAAAATTTTTAAGTTGTAGAAGAGCCTACTTAAAAGACATTTACAAAGTTTTAAACGATTGACCGTCTTGTTTCCAAGTACAAAATTATTAAAGACACAGGATGATTGCTAAACTGTGTAGTGAATGTTGACAAAAATTTATATGCAATTCTACATGTACAGTGCATACGAGAAATCATCGATTTCCTATTGTTATGTTATAAGATATGTGTTGTGAATTGTTGTGACGTTAATTGTTGTGAATTAAACTGGCTTGATGAACCATAAATGAGGTTGTAAATTGAATCCTTGATGGATCACGAATTATTGATGATTGTGCAATTTGATTGAAACACTCACTTAATTAAAATAACACAACTTTATTAACTATGTACAATAAAAAATGTTGCCCAGAGATCTGCTGATCCTGAAGCGAACATGTTAATCTTACGACTGCTTAATATTGACTCTTAAAATATGTGTAAGAAGTGAAAGTTATACTCCCTTAAATCAAGTGGCTGTTGCGCCGTAGGCAAACAGTTATGCCCGCCCTTAGGGTTGACAGCCAATCAAGGATGGACATTATTTGTAACATTGTAATGTCATCCTAGGACTATAAAATAAATAGGTATACAATTGATCATAAAAATAATACTACTTAACTATAATATTAACAGGTATAAAATTGACCATAAACCGGCCACCTTGAAAGCTTTGAGGCTTTCAAATAAGCCCTGTGCACTATGAAATAAAAACATATCTACTTATGAATGAAAGTAAAAAATTAAAACAAACAACTTATTATCTATTGCTACAATTACGGTTATAAATGATCTATTGACTAAATAATTACAGTAAGTACAGTTGTTGTCATTGTCATGACAAAAATAGCGAAATGATTGTTTTGATTTAACTTCACTGAGGTTTGCTATTTTAATTCATTTTCCGTCGGTAATAAGCACACTTTATTGACTGATCTTTTTGTAATAGTGCCGGACGGCATTTTTAAAGATACCACCCGCACTAATCCGTCTTGACCAGGGTGCAGCTCGACAATTCTGCCCATGGGCCATTTTCGCGGTGGCACATTATCCTCTTTAAGGATCACTAAATCACCAATTCGCACATTGTCCTTGATAAACTGCCATTTGTTGCGAACTTGAAGTTGAGATAAATATTCTCGCGACCATCGCTGCCAAAAATGTTGGATTATCTGCTGTTGACGTTGAAATCTGTTCAATCGACTTTCTTTGATATCGGTGACATCTTCCTCAGGTAGTGCTGCCAATGAATCACCAATAAGGAAGTGACCAGGGGTTAATGGCAAAAAGTCGGAAGGATCGTTGGAAATAGCGGTCAAGGGACGGGAATTTAAGCACGCTTCTATTTGGACAAGTACAGTGTAAAGTTCTTCAAACGTTAAAAACACATTGCCAAGAATTTTATTTAACTGATTTTTAACTAATTTAACACTTGATTCCCACAGTCCACCCATATGGGGTGCCTTAGCAGGTATAAAATGCCATTGAATATTGTCTTGTTGTAAATGTGAAATTATTTTCTTTTGATTATTTTGAGTTGCTAAAAGATTAAAAATTGCCTTTAATTTATTATTTGCACCCACAAAATTTGTACCGTTATCCGAAAAAATGTCAGAGGGCTTTCCTCTACGTGCAACAAATCGCTTGAGAGCATTAATAAATGAATCAGTTGACAAATCCTTTACTAATTCGATATGAATCGCCTTTGTTGTAAAACATATAAATAGACAAATATAGGCTTTAAAAATTTTGGGTTTTCTTGCTGCACTGTCTTTGATGCAGAGCGGACCCGCATAATCAATGCCGCACTTTTGAAACGGCCTTGCAATTGTGACACGACTTACAGGTAAATTTCCCATTAATTGACTCATTGGGACCGGCTTAGTGTGATAGCATGTAATGCATTTTCTTAAAATTCTTTTGACAGCTTGTTTGCCCGTGATCGGCCAATATTTTAATCGCATAATTGCTAATAATGATTGTGAACCCAGATGTAAATTGGTTAAATGATAATCTTGAATGAGCATTTCTGTTATTTTGTGTTTTGGTGGAAGTATTACTGGGTGTTTTTGATTAAAGGGAATTACTGCATTTTGAAGTCTACCTCCTACCCTTAGTATTTCAACTTGATCTAAAAATGGTGTTAATTGCAAAAGCTTACTATGGCGCGATAATGGTTTTTTTTGTTTTAATGAACGAATCTCTTCCGCAAATTCTTGCTGTTGTGCAAGCTTTAATAAGGTCGTAGTGGCTTGATTAATTTCTGTTATCGTTTAAAGCACCTGTTCTCCGTTTTGTGTTTATTTTACAATTATTTACAAACCTAAGCATATAGGCGACGACCTTTTTTAATGTAAATAATGACGAGTACCTATCAAAAATACTATAATCGTTTACTAGTGACAAAGAAGTGAAAGTTGATTTTTTTATTTCAGGTATTTCATTGTGAGGTTCGGAGATTTGATAATTAATTGGGTCAAAATCATTGTGTAAAAATTGTGGGCCGTCCCACCATAAACTAAACTTATTTAAAGTCGTGGGGCTTGCGCCACGGGATAAAATATCTGCTGGGTTTAATTTACCATCAATATGGTACCAATCTGTAACCCTAGTTAATTCATTTATTTGAGTAACCCGATTAGCAACGAATGTTTTTAAATAGCATGGTTGAATTTTTAACCATGCCAATACAATTTTTGAATCTGTCCAATAATACTGCCTTGAGATATTTATTGTTAATGCAGATTTTATTTGTTGTACCAATTTGGAAAGTAATAACGCGCCACACAACTCCAATTGTGGAATGGTTATTTTCTTTAGTGGAGCTACCTTTGATTTAGCGCAAATTAATTTAGTTGTGTAATTTGACAGATGATCGTTTATTGAACGTAAATATGCGCAACAACCGTAACCCGTTTCGCTTGCGTCGCAAAACACGTGTAGTTCCACAATTGTTGGGTTATCGCATATAAAGTGACGTGAAATTGCAATATTGGAAATTAGTGGTAGCTGACCAACATAATTTAGCCATGTTGATATCAATTCTAAAGGTAACTTATCATCCCAATCGACCTTGAGCTGCCATAACTTTTGCATAAAAACCTTTGCCTTCATAGTGATTGGGCTTAACAACCCTAACGGATCAAATATCCTTGAGACAATAGATAAAATTTTGCGTTTTGTTAAATTAGTTTGGTATTCTGTGGATTGACAGTTAAAAGAATAATGAATAGTGTCTGAATTCGCGTTCCAAAATAAACCTAATGTTTTTACAGCGGTATCGTTTGCGTAAAATTTTTTAAATAAATCTGTTGGCTCGGTGTCGCTTGACCCTAAGTTTACCTGTGAAATATTACAAGCCCATTTGCATAAGTCAAATCCATAATTTTCTAGCAATAACGTCAAATCGGTTTTTAGTTGCATTGTTTCCTCTAAAGTGTTGGCACCTGTTAAGAGGTCATCAACATAAAAATCGCGTATGATCGTATTACATGCTGCAGGATAATTATTGGCGTTTTGATGGGCAATTTCGTGGAGACACCGTATAGCTAAAAATGGTGCACATGCCGTGCCATACGTGACTGTTTTTAAATTAAAGACTTTAATTGATTCTGCGTTGTTTTCTCGCCATAATATATTTTGATATTTTAGATCCTCTTGATTAATTAAAATCTGCCTGTACATTTTTTTTGATGTCGGCTGCCAGTACATATTTGTGCGATCGAAACCTCAGCACAATATCAAAGAGATTTTCTTGGATCGTAGGCCCGACGCATAGACACTCATTTAATGAAACTCCCTGTTCGGGCTTAGCCGATGCATCAAAAACCACCCGAATTTTTTTGTCTTTATACACCGCGTGATGTGGTAAGAAATATTTTGGCCTTATGGACTTATCGATTCCCATATGGCCGAGGTTAACATATTCGTGTATAAATTCACAATATGCAATTTTTAAATTGTGATTTTGCTGAAAGCGATATTCCAAGGATTTTAAACGTTTTTCGGCGATTGTTTCGGTTTTTCCCAATTTGTGCATGCAATCTTTAAACGGTAGCCGTACGACGAAACGACCTTTGTCATCCCGGATCGTAGTGGCCTTAAAATAATTTTCGCAATATTGCTCTTCTCGCGAAAATCTTTTTTGCGACGGGAGTTCCTCTAACTCCCAAAATTTGGATAATTGATCATTTACACTGATAGCGCAGATATGGTTTTTAGCTTTTGCGATCTTTGGCTGAAATAGCCCTGAAATTATCCATCCGAATTTAGTTTCTTGTAAAATGGGATGCCCTTTGCCGAGGGTCATTGTCTTTGGTTCCAATAAATGGTAAAATATACCTGCTCCTAAAAGAATATCAATAGGTCCCGCCTGATTAAAAGTTGGGTCGGCTAATAAAATATCTCTTTTTATATGCAGATTATCAATTGGAAATGAAACTATTGGAATTTGATTGGTAATATTGGGCAAAATTAAAAATTGTAATTTACTTTTAAAAGTGTTATATCTTGAATTAAGTACCGCTTCTGTACGGTAATTTACTTGTGTCACCCTTTGATTTATACCTGCAATGGATAATTCATATGTTTCCAAGGGCAATTGCAATTTTTTGGCTAAACTTTGTGTTATAAAATTGTTTTGACTACCTGAATCTAATAAAGCTCGACATTTGTGAACGTTTCCAAATCGATCATAAATATTGACAACAGCTGTTGATAATAAGACGATACTCGAATCATTGAAATAATTAGGCGCCACCCGGTCCTGCTTTACCGAGTCCCTCGGTATATGGGTCATGGTTTTCCGGCCACCCTGAGTGATATTAGACACATTGCCTGTAAAAGTTGTCCCTAATGAAGTGGTTAAATGGTTAGAATTAGAGGGATTAGAATGATCTTCCGAGAATTGTGTGAAGGTTCGGTTATCGTTATTGACGCTGCTGATATTTTTCGAGGGAAAATGTAAGAGGGTGTTATGTTTTAAGCCACATTGCTTGCATTGTCCAAAAATGCAAGCGTTCGAATTGTGACCTGCTTTCAGGCAATTAACACATCGATTAGCCCCTTTAATGACTTTATGACGTTCCAAAGGACATAAATTTAAAAAATCTTGACAATGGTAAATGGGATGAATTTGCTTGCTACACAAGAAACATTTTTTTGAATGTTCAGACGCTGTTTCCGCAAAACGAACTTGTTTTCTTTGATCAAAATTTCTTGAATTGACTATTTGATTGTTCTCTGTTTGTAATTTTTTCGATTTAATACATGAATTGTTTAAAACGTTACTGTACTCTAAGAGAAAACCTTTAAGTTCGGAATACGTAGGTACTTCAACCGACTTAAATTCTAATTCAAACGCTTTTCTTGTATCTGTGTCTAATTTAACTAATAAAATATTGAATAACGGAAAATTCCACTCATCTGTAGGAAAGCCTAACAATTTCAATGATTCAACGTTTTCGTCAAACGTATTGATAAGTTGTTTTAAACTACCCGTTGATTCGTTGTATACCTTGGGAAATGCCATTATTTGATCCCAATACGCCGTTGCCAAACGTCGTTTATTATTGTATTCATCCATTAATTTATTTTATGCCATGATATAATGTTCTTCCGCGACTGGAATAGATTTAATAAAAGATTTTGGCTTGACACTAAGCGAGGTCAGCAAATATTGAAATTTTTCCATGTTTGACAGCGAAGTATTGTTGTGAACTAAACTGTGAAATAAATCTCGAAACGATAACCACATTTGAAACGTTCCGTCAAACATAGGAAGCTGTAATTTAGGAAGTTTTACATTGGACTTAGACTCCCGTGTTACGTCATTACTAGACGCTGAACCATTACTGACCGTTTCGACTGCCGTATTGTCTAATCCAAAAATTTTCGCGTAACTAGTTTTAATTGCATAATAATAGTTATCACACTCTACCCTAGCCCTTTCGTGTTCAGCCGCGTCAAATGTTTTAGCCTTAATTTTTTTTGTCATGATTTGTTGCTGAATATGTTGAAATTCATTAAATAAACCTTGAATTTGTTCATATCGAAATTTAAAAGGTATGTGAACAGTGTCATCAGTCTCTGCTTGAAGAGCAATGTCTCGCGTTTCCTTTAAACGATTTTTTGCCGTATCTAATGAAACCTCTAATGCTTGTATTGCTTCCGCCATTGTTTATAGTGCAAATTGTGCAGGTAGCAAACAAAAAAAATAAAAAAAAAATGCTTGTATGGCTGATTTAAATAAATGCGATTTAACCAGTGGTAAAAAAATATTAAGTGTTTCGTACGATTAAAAAACTTTATGGCACAAATAGAGACTTGCAATAAATTATAAGGATTAGTGTTAAGGAATTGGTGGACTCACCGGATTTTATCGGCTGATTGTGAAAGTTTCCAATTCGATGATTGTGGCTGTTGCCACTTTGATGATTGCTGCGTGTAGATTGTGGCTGTTGCCACTTTGATGATTGCTTTTGTGTAGATGTAGACTGTTGCCAATAAATTGCCCACATCCGGCTCGAAGGACCAAAAAATGTTGTGAATTGTTGTGACGTTAATTGTTGTGAATTAAACTGGCTTGATGAACCATAAATGAGGTTGTAAATTGAATCCTTGATGGATCACGAATTATTGATGATTGTGCAATTTGATTGAAACACTCACTTAATTAAAATAACACAACTTTATTAACTATGTACAATAAAAAATGTTGCCCAGAGATCTGCTGATCCTGAAGCGAACATGTTAATCTTACGACTGCTTAATATTGACTCTTAAAATATGTGTAAGAAGTGAAAGTTATACTCCCTTAAATCAAGTGGCTGTTGCGCCGTAGGCAAACAGTTATGCCCGCCCTTAGGGTTGACAGCCAATCAAGGATGGACATTATTTGTAACATTGTAATGTCATCCTAGGACTATAAAATAAATAGGTATACAATTGATCATAAAAATAATACTACTTAACTATAATATTAACAGGTATAAAATTGACCAATATGAGTGAATTAAATACATCTTCTATTTATTCAGTCAATGTATTTAATTAATGCATATCTTCTAACGTAACATTGAAAAATGCACTAATGTCTGAAAAAGTGTCAAATTTCACCGCAACAGTTTTGCAAAAATAAACGATGATGATGACTGTCCAACCAAAGTTATCAATCGGTCATTTTCGTCTAGAAGATCCGGTAACACTGGACTACGAAAACGTGATTATCTAGGGATATTTGGTTTGATTTATTTGGTGACTACCATAATTAAGTTTTTAGAGTAAATTATTTATAAAAACACAATTTTATTGTTATTTATTATAAGTTATTTATTTTTATAAAATAATTAGTTCTACCTTTTATGGTTTTCTTATCTTTGTTTTCTGTTCTTCTAGAGACTTTCGCTGCATTCAACATACTGCATCTTTTCTTTTGCTTTATTTTTGGTTTCTATACCTTTTTTAAATATTTTTTTTATTGTAGTGGTCTTTGTTCGTTTAATAGAACATAATAATTCGTTTTTTACAACTCATTTTAAGATTTTAAATAAAACTGCTTAAAGAAATGTCACTGCAAATGTCAAAAGCAAATAGCGTTACCATAGAAACAACTGCAATATTGTCGATTTTAAATCCTATTTTTTAGGTTTTTTAATTCACGTGTCTGGCAGACACTGTCTGTGTTACAATAAATATGTATATATATATATAGTGCCTTTTGTATTAAAATAAGAATTAATTATAAAATCAGTTAGCAAATTGGCTGTTTTTTAAATCAAATGTAATAAAACGACAAAGTAAATATTGTTTTAGTCCCCTTACCCCTTTTCCCGCAATGTACTGCACGAACCTCCTGAAGTTAATAATTCCCTGCATTATTATGTTTGAATGAAATTGTTTGTTTAATCTTTTATTTTTTTTATTTAAATGATTGCTATTTTTATGTTAGCTAAATTAAATAGTTACATGAATTAAAATGTTACTTTATAATTATAATTCCTTATGTAAAAACATAAATTATGAATTTAAATGGAGATACATTTTATTTCATACATCAATTTAAATGCGTGAGTTTAAAAAAAAATTAATGGTAACAAGATAAATAAGAAATAACAATAACAATTATTTTTAGTTTAAATTTCCAACAAAATATTTTAAAATTAATTTAATTAATTGTCTGTTTATTTTGTTGCAATTACATTGTTTAAAAAACTTTTTAAATTTAAATTGTTTAAAATGTGTCTTTATAATTAAATTAAAAAATGTATAAATTTTAAGTTTTTAAATTTAAAGAAAGAATTAAAATTACAAACATAATAATGCAGCAACAAATTTTTTATGTACCTACCTAATCATTTTATTTATGATTTATTGTTATAAATATTATATTAATAAATAGGGATGGGATTTTAGTTATTTTACCTTTTTTAACCGATGTAACTATTTGAAAACCAATAATGCCAAAATGTGTTTTAAAAGATTTTCTTTTATATGAACCTAAGTTAGGTTACCTATAGGTAACCTAACTTAGGTTCATATAGTTATAACTTGTTTTCACCTTTTTTACCTTTTTTGAGGTTTTTGCTTTTAACTACCTTTTTTATACTTTTGTTACCTATTTTTTAAACTTTTTTTCACCTTTTTTACCTTTTTTGGAGGTTTTTGCTTTAAACTACCTTTTTATACTTTTGTTACATATTTTTTAATTTGTCAGTTTATTTTCATATATTTGATACCTATGTATTTTTACGTATTTTTAATTATTTTATTTTTTTTGTTCTTTTTAAAATTTGCGCCAATATTTTATCCAGGGCGTGCAACTCAACGGTATAGAATATTTTCTTATGGTTACAGACTGTAACAGTAACTTTCTTTACAGTTACCTCCTTTGTAGTGACTCACTACTAGTGAGTTCTGTCATAGAACTTCTGTGTAGTGAGTGTCACTCAGTAAAACACAGTTTATTGCATATAAATAGTTTATTGTGGGTATGTTCTGTGTTTGGGTATGCGGCTAAACAAAATTATAAACAAAACTTAAACTTTTAATTTTTTTTTACCTAAAATGCTGTTTTTTTTAACCTAAAATACTTTTTTATAGTACCTTTTTAGTTACCTATTTTTCAGTTTTTAGTACCTAAATATCCCATCCCTATTAATAAATCATAAAATAATTAAAAATCAAAAATCAAATTCGTCCAAAATAAAACACTTTTTTGGCACAAAAAATTAATAATATTGACTGAAACTAAAAATAAATAGGCAAAAACAAAAAAAATATAAAAAAATACATGTTAAGAACAAAAAATATTAAATTTTCACTTTAAAATTTTAAAAAATTGTTCTTCTTTTGTATAAATCACAAAATTATGAAAACAGCGCTGAAAGGTTGGGGTTGTTATTGATGCTGAATTGATCAACAAGTTCGCCACGTAGGTATTTAATTTAACTGCATAAATGAAACCCTGGCAAACACAAATATTTTTAAATTAAAAATGTTAATAAACGTTGCAGCAGTTTGGACGTCAAGCGTTAACGTTCAAAAACTTTTGTGCGGCATTGCGCTGCGGCCTGGATGGGCCTTTTAAGTACGCTATAAATATCAATATAAAAAATACACAGGTTATAGGTTACATTATTTTTATATTAAAATTAAAAACTATAAAATTCTACACTATCACTTTTTCCTTAATTGCTAATTTATTAGAGGTTAATTGTTATAATACATAAATGGGTTTATTTCTTTTGTATAATTGGTCAATGTCAGATTTTATTGTTATACGGTGACGAATCGTCGACAATAAAGATTGCAGATAACTAACATATTGTGCAATTTAATTATGTTGGTAAGAACCTTGCAGACAAAAAATATGTTTTTTATTTGTTTCTAAGGTTAAGGGCCATTTACGATAAAACCACGAACTTCGTGGCACGAAGACTAGAGACAGGAAACAGAAAACGTCATACTTCATACTTGATTGTGATTGGCCCTAATCCGTTTGTGTTTGTGCGCAATGCAGTACGCACTGCAGTTTTATTTGTTCTGTGTTGTCTTATAAAAATACGCGTCAAACATTTTCTATGTATCCAGGATACATAGGAAAAAAAACTCTAAGAGACATGAGTACAAACATGTTTGTACTCATGTCTCTAAGAGAGTTTTAGATGTTTAAAGCACGTGCTGGTCATATTAAATTAAAATATTAAGACCACCTATTGAAAGGGTCATGATAAATTATTGTTTTTATTGATTTTTTTATCCAGGAAAGAACACACGATCAATTACTAATAAGATGTATATTTATATGTCTTAAAACCTATTTTTAGGAACGCATATGAAACATAATTAAGAAATAATATCAATACTTTTAAATACTACTAATCTAAGAGTGTAGTTTTTTTAAAAAACAGCTGTATAATTATAGCCTATAAAACTAAATAAATAAAAAATGTACATTTAGTGCCGCTATATTTTTATTATACATTTTGGCCCCCTAGACTCAAAAATCGCCAATTAAGTTCCCGGAATGACGCCATATTTTAGACACCAGTGGCGCCATATATATTTTTAAACCTTTCTCTATTATCTTTTAAAATTTAATAACCTTTTGTTGACAAATAACAAAGATATATCATTTTTCTAAACAAGTTTTGATTAATTGTTGAAATTTTATTATGAAACGAATGGTTCTACCTAACTGTATTCCACACAAAACTTGGTAAAAGTGCATCAGAAACACTTGATTGATGGCATACACTATTTATTGTTAATGTAAAAAACACTTATTTTTTAGTAGCATAAACATGTTTTGGAAGGTAAATAATTGTTGGATGATAAACGTTAAGGAAGGCCAATTTCAGCACGGACACCCAAAATTATCGAAAAAGTACGTGATTTTATTAGAGAATGCTTGACTAAAAATGATAAAAGAGGCATTTTTTAAATTAAATTACAGCTTTGTTCCATGTTAAAATTTCAACATAAAATCAAAACTTGTTGTATCTTTGTTATTTGTTAACCAAATGTAAAAATTTTGAAAGATAATAGAGAAAGGTTCAAGCTTTATGCATGTTCGAACACAGATTTTTTAAATATGACGTCATTCCGGATACTTAATTGTACTGTGTATATATTTTTAATATTTTTAATTTTCTAGGCAGCTTTACAATTTGGGTCATATCTTAAATTAGAAACGGCCAATCTGGTTGCAAAAGGTGCCAAATTAAACATTATTCATTGGCCGACAAATATTTAAGTGCAATGGACCCGAATTAATACTTTTTTCTTATTTTTTAAAGTTTGATTGTAAATGTATTGCATTAAACTGCAATCTACCTTATAATAAGGTAAAAGACTGAAAATAAACAAAAAGTTGAATTTTACTAGGTACTTGTATATAAACGGTCGAAACTTTGGTACCTTTTAATAGATTTCTTTCAAAAACACCTTGATTTTTTTCGTAAAAGTGTGGACGTAGATAATTTAAAAATTGGCATATTTATATTAATTTTTGTCGAAAAAATTAATATTGCATTTATATTTGTATCTAAAAATACGACGCGTTATGATTTTTCGCATTTTAACAAATTCTTATCTTTTCAATTTTATTAAGAAGTGGACTATTTTTTGCTATTGGTCTTGCATTTTAAGTGAAATGCTTGTATCTTCTTCATTTTTAACCAATTTTATTCTTAATTAAATCCCCCTTAAGAGAAATGGGCCGTTATAACGCGAAAAATCATTACCATTATTATAATATTATAAGTACCTATATTACTTGCAAGCAGTGTTGCCACTCGTTCATTTTATTTCGTACTAGGTGGCTTCGTAATTTCGTACTAGATTGTACTAAATGCTATATGGGTGAAATTGGCCACAGATAGCAGCACCAATAATTTATATATTTGGTTTTGTGTTACGAATATTTGGATGACTGCACTTTTAATTGAATAAATAACACATATATTTAAGTATCCTAAAAAAATAAACTATAAGAGAGACAACCAATAGTAAATTATTATACGAGAGATAATGCAGGCTATTATTCAAGATGGTGAGGTTTACGTCTCGAGTCGCCAGACGAGAGACCTAAATTATCCGAGTGAATATTGCGCATAATCTCGAGTGTAATACTATACTTTAACTACTCCAATAAGTAGATAATTAAATGATTTTCAAAATTAATTAAATAAACATCTGTCAAATGGTTAACCTCACTATTTACCAATTTTAAATGTTATTATAGTCGCCTTTTCCCAATTTAAAACCCGATCAAATCACAGTGAATATTGAAATCGGCCTATCACTGATGCCTAACAACGTGAATAATGAGTTTATTATTCACGTTGTTAGGCAGGAATTTTATAATGAACATTTAACATTATTTATGGAAAAAACCCAAAATTACGCAATGGGAGTAGATAAAAGCATTTTTTTGGCAGTCCTGCTCGAGAACTTCTAAAAAACTGCAAGTAGCAGACTGCAACGCTGGCTGTAAGATATAAAAAGCCCATAAAAAAGAAGCCTGTGAAAAGAAGGTTGCAGAACACCCAGTGTGATTGCATAATTATTATTATTATTATTTTTTTATTCATGTCACTAACATAAACTCAGGTGTTTGCATTGTTGCCAAAATAATTAAAAATTATTTTGGTTTTAACCACACAATTGTGGTTTCGACCAATTTTGTTGCGAAAATATATTCAACTATAAAAAGTACTAGATTTTGCTAAAGCGTACTAACGTACTAAAAAATCAATTTTAGGACTAGATCTAGTACAAAAGTGCTAAAAGTGGCAACACTGCTTGCAAGTACGTTTGTTTTTTGTAATTTTTTAGTTACCCTTGGATACTGTGGATCTTTATTTAGCGTTATAATAGTGACTGTCCACATGGGTTTATTAGCTACAAATTAAAATAAATAATAGTACACAGCAAACGGAAAATTATAGAAGTGTATAGGATGACGCCACGTTTGAATATGGTTTTCTAAATCTCCCCACGGTATAGATTGGTATTCGTCAGTCGAGCGTTTCAATACTCTCCACAGTATAGAGGTCGTAATTTCACTTTTGAACTAGTATTAATATGAAAACTATTTTAGGCTTAAAAAAAACTATAAACGACATTATTGTGATTTTCATTTTATTAATTAATTAAGCTGTGTTGAATATATTTCTTAAAGGAATAATTGCCAATGGGCCATTAATTCATTTGTTCGTAGATGCTACAATAACCTGCACTGGTGTGTACTTTTTCATCAACCAGATTTAAATATTGCTGTACTAACATATACCAGTGGAGATAGTGCAGGGTCTACCAAGAGACCTCATTACTAAATTATTAAAGTTTAATAGCATATCGATCATTTTTTCAACATAACCTCTGAAATTTTTAATACAAATATAGGTAGGTACTTTATATAATACATAAACATACTTAACATCATATCCTCTGTGCTTTACATACCTGAGTTGTTACGGTAAATAAAAATCAGACAAAGGAACCAAAGAAAGGAACTATTTTCAACAAAATCATATGCAGAAATGAGAAAATTCAAACTACTTGCATCCATCAAAAGATCAAAACTTCTTACAATATTACACCCTCTTTTTATACTCTCAGAAATATTGACTAGAACAGTATTAGAGAGACTCCAGTTTCTATAACTTGATAGAGTTAAGAGAAGTCGAAACCGTTGCTATATTGCATTGCGCTGTTTTTGTATAATTCTCGGGTCATTAACGAAAATCATTGCCAGTAAAATTCGAAAAGCTTGAGTTTCTATGTCTCTGAAGAGAATAGGAATCCGAAGTTGCTGCACCATTGGACTGAACCCTTTTTTAATAAGTTCTAGAGACATAAATGACTGCACCATTCGACAGGGTCGAGTTTCTACCTCTCTGTTAAATATAGAAAATCAAAATAATGTATCTTGTAAGACACCATTGAGTTTGACTTTAAATATAGTCGTGCATAGGTATAGAGCCGAAAAATATAAAAACAAAGCACGATTCAATACAGTTCTGATAAAACTTTAAGATTTAATATTCGAACGCGGAGTCATCCTATATATATATATATATATATATATATACCTATATATGGTATGTTTTGAAGCCCGGAGACGGATGGGTCGCTTCGGAGCCCTGCAGTTGCTAGTGGTTTAGGCGTGTATACTTATTTTCTATCTCATTTAAATCATTACAAACCTATAGAGGGGAAAGACGAGGGGTAAAGATTTCCCTATAGGATTGTCGGTAGAAACATTTTTGTTCTTATAAAGCCCAGGCATATATTATTAATACGTTGAAAAGCCCACTAGTATAAAAATATATACTGATTAATCGCTGTAAAGCCCAGTGGTGTTGCCAATTCTACCCGTAACAAATCTATTTTTAGATTCAAGGTCAAGCTTTAAATATTCGTTATTACTCTGCATTTGTGGTTTCTTAAATTTACGGGCTTGTCATAGTAGTGTTCGTGTATAGTATTTGCTGGAATACTGAAATACTATAATAATTATAATTATCCCTAAAATTTCACAATTTAAAAAAATGTACTTTAGAATTATTAAAAAGTTCTTCAAGAGAACATAAAATCTCAGAATCTTAAAATTATTGATAATTTATCTCAATAAACATGTAATAAATATAATAAACTAAGAATTATAGCTTTTATTATATTATTTAGAATAATTATATTATTAAGTATTATTACTGCAATATAAAAATAATAAATATAAAAAAATCTTCTTATTTATTTCTATACAAATTAATTTATATGATTATAATTGGCTTCACCAGTATTTTTTAACTAGATATTTTTCCTTTTTTAAATCCAGGGTAAAATTATTAACTGTTTACTTATTATTTTTGTCAAAATTTACTTATATTAATATTGCTAATTAGCAAAACATAAATGTAAATATTTTTATTGAAGTTTTTATTATTTTAAATATCTTGAAATCCTATAGAACACTAAGAAAAAATTAATATTGACAGATTTAACGTTTGCAAAATAAATTTTAAGTATAAAATAAACAACAACATAAATTTTTTAAGGCATTTCTTGCAATATATTTTTTTTCTACCATTCGCTTTTAATCTATTCTCAATAAAACCCAAAACTTATGCATTTAACACTTTATTTGTAAAACCAGAACATTTTGTAAAAGTAAACGAACTGTAAAATAACCATTACTAAACATTTTACCATTAATATTTCGTAGGTATTGATTGTTAAAACTTTTAACTTTTTAACTTAAAAGTAATGAATCGTAAATATTAATTATTGATATTTTATTTTATCTACTCCTCTATTGACGACCTGTGGCCTTATGGCATTTTAGTCTCGAGCTGAAGTTAGCAACAGTGCCTTTTAAGTTAGCTATATTATAAATTTAGAAAATGTGAGGTTAAATCCGGGTGGCAGTTGACAGATGTCAAATTTTTAACAAATAAAATTCGCCCTAAATTTTGTTTTGTGTTCGTCGTAGATAGAGTATAGTATGTAACTCGTTTATAAACTTCTTTGGACACTAGTTTTTATTAAACACTCGCTCGCAAGCTTCGCTCTTGCTTAATTAAACTCCTAACTAAAATATCGTTTATAAAACTTGATACATAATATACTATTATAGTAATTACTATAAAATAAAATATTAATAATTAATATTTAACGTGTCATTATTAATAAGTTAATAATTTATTACTTTTTTAATTTAGAATACATTTCAATAATAGATTTATTAAAACTTTTCACAATATATTAATAATTTAATATAATAATAATATAATAATTAATATACTAAAAGTGTGGAAGCAAATTCCCAATATTATTTTTCTATGTAGTCGGCTACAGGTTCGGATTTAGAAATTTGGCGTGTCTATAATATAGAAATAAGACATGAGACAATCTGACTCTATAGCTAAGAGAGAGTGCGTTTAATCGTTCTTCAACAAATTTTTATCTTAAGCAGTTTTTCACTTCATCATCATCTTATTCTTAAACATTCTATATCTTGAAATTTTTTAATTGAAGACACTTGTCATGAAGTGTTTATTCAAACAATGCATGCAAAAATTCTTGGTTATTTTTTATCAAGAACTTTGTATGCTATACTAAATTAGAAAAAATTCTGCCAAATTCATCCAAAGTATTTATATTGAAGTTTTCCCTTCATCTCTAGATTCATCCCATATGAGCTTTTAATATTATTTGTTTTCGAAAATTGCAAGTTGGATCGAGTGTTCCAATATTGACACTACTGTCTAGTTCCTCACAGCTCGACACTACTGTCTAGTTACCCCTAATTTTTTCCGTTCTAGGCAGCTGCCTACGTTGTCAGTTCGGTAAATTCGGCCCTGTCGGCATCTTTTGTATTTTGTTGGTTATCGTTTAATTCGGTTAAATTAATTTTTATTATTTAATTGTGCAAATTTAATGGTAAATTCAAAATAGTTAACTACTATAATTATAGTATAGTTAAACTTAAGTTTAGATCTTCCTTCATTTTGTAATTACTATTTTTCAGTAAAGGCATAGTTGCCAAACAACACTTATGCTAAATATATGAAAATTATTACTAAACACAAAAGCGCTCACTCCTAAAATATTAAAGCTGTCCCCAAATTACTAAATTTTTTAGTAACCATTCCCAAAACTGTTCTCTCCGTACATATGCATAAAATGATACGTAGAATCTATATTATAGATATAATCAAGTTTACCCCTTAAGGGGTTAGGTGTTTTCTATAAATTTGAAAAATATATTTATTGGCCGGCAGTATTTTTTTTAAACTACAATCGAATATTTTTAAAAATGTTCTTGTTTAGAATAATAACCAACAGGAGTTTTGTGAGCGTATAGACTTTCAAAATGTGTCACATTACTGAAAAAAACAATGTTTAGTCTCTTTTCTTTATAACTGCTCCTTCACTCAACGCCTGTATATAAAAAATATGTGTATGATAAAAGTAAATATTATGGTGAAATATTAATATATTTTTAATTCCAAAAATCGCTTAGACTATGTAGGGCAATTTTTTACCTGCCATCTGCCAAAAGTAAACCAAGGGCTCTGAGCTTTATTTGACAATTTTTGGCCTATCAGAGTAATTGTTTAGAAAATTGGACTAGTACAAATTGCAGCGAATATGACACTAGTGCTACCAGGTAAATATTTTTTAATTTATCAATTTTTTAATCATTTGTTCGATAAAATTGTCCTCCAATTACAACTCGCAATTAAAAATATATGTCGAATATTTTAAGGTGTGTGATAGCAAATATTATTTGTAGTTGCAAATAGTACTCGTGGTAATTAATTAGGGGGCATCCATTAATTACTTGAGGCCATTTTAATTTTTTAGTACTAATTACTAAACAGTTCTCTATACATGGTTATTAATTGCTATAAAAGTCAGCCACTTTTTTTGTAAAACCAAAACAACTTTTGTAATACTATACTTACTTTATAACAATCATTACTAACAGTTTGGGAATAATAGTATTAGTAATATATTATGTATATTTTTTATTTTATCCTCTTTTCCACCACTTTGCCCCTAGGGGATTCATGCAAATATATAAATCAGTTATAAATGGAATACACTAAAAATTGTAATTCACGAATAAATAATTGTAATTACTTATTTTAGCTCCTCTGCCAACATCGCAAATTTATTAAAAATAAAATAAATTTATAATTGAATTCAGGAACAAAATAATTATACATATTTACAGGAAACCCAAAAAAAATTAAAAAAGGTGTAGTTCCGCGGTTTTAAAAATTGTAAGTCGCTTTGGTCTGCAACAGCAATTTATAGATCAATAAACTGCTACAATAAAATATTCTCTTACATATAGTGCTTTTATGGTTAATTTCTAAAGCCGCCGTATATTTATAAAAATATATTGTACGCGCGTTGTCGGGCCCAGCAGTGTTGCCAAGTTTAGGGGCTGATAACGATACGTTAATATAAATGTATAAATATATACTCAGAAGCGCCCCCTACAGTGAAATTCTCCAAACTTTTTGTATAAATGAATGCATAAATGGTACTTTTTGAGGCCCATCAAAAATTTTAACAGGAGGGTGCAGAAAGAAAGGCGAATCGAATGGCTACTATATACTCGGGCTCCGTTGTAAAGCCCAAAGCCGGGTTTTATAACGTCGCTTTGGGCTTTAAAACGTACTAAAGTTATCTTGTACGGGCCTGTATAAGAGCGTTTATAAGTCTATATATATATATACAGGGTTTTCATTTTAAAACGAACCACCTTAAATATCTTTTAAATTAAAAGAATTTTAAAAAATCCAAAAAATACGTCGAGTTATAAAAGAAGGGGGAACTTCTATCACATTATTTAATTTAATCTAGTGCTCACCCCCTCGCGCCCACCCACCCCCACTTTAAAATTTCAAATGGCACCTCCCTACAAGTGACACCTCATTTTGAAGAGCATAAAATTCTCTATCCAATGGTGTGAAAAAATAGTAAATCGGATGGCTATTTAAGGATCTGAAAGATAAAATGTGTGCTGATAAGATAAAATAATAAGGTAAAAACAATATTGTTTTTAGGTATCTTTTTGTGCAAAAGGTAATAAAAATGTCCTTAAAAACATTTAAACTGGCACTTTTATCATTAATTCATTTTCTACATTGCTCCTAGTAAGTTTAAAATTAAGACATTAAAATGGGATACACAAGAGTGTAGAAGTATTTCGTCTCAAATTTTAGCCCGTGTCCGCGAAGAATTGCAAGATCGACTTTACTATTGCCTAGCGAAAAACGGCGAACATTTCGAACAATTTATAAAGTAAAAAATGTATTCAATTTAAAAATAAAAATATACAAACCTTTTTACTTTTTTCTATTTTAGCAAACATTTTATCTTCCAGATCCTTAAATAGCCATTCGATTTACTATTTTTTCACACCATTGGATAGAGAATTTTATGCTCTTCAAAATGAGGTGTCACTTGTAGGGAGGTGCCATTTGAAATTTTAAAGTGGGGTTGGGTGGGCGCGAGGGGGTGAGCACTAGATTAAATTAAATAATGTGATAGAAGTTCCCCCTTCTTATATAACTCGACGTATTTTTTGGATTTTTTAAAATTCTTTTAATTTAAAAGATATTTAAGGTGGTTCGTTTTAAAATGAAAACCCTGTATATATATATATATATAACGGAAAAATATAGAACTGTATACAGTTCTATATTTTTCCGTTTGCTGTGTAAACCCATATAGACCAGGGTCGATAATTTTTGAAACCAAAAAAAATAACAGTAGGATGAAACCCATTGGAAAAGGAGGGGAATATAATAGAAATGAAAGGAAAAATAAATGACTTGCGATCTTACTTCGGGAAGTGGCAGGGGGTTGTTTTAAGGGTAAAAAATGGTTTATCTCGATTTTCGGCAAAACTACAAGTCCTATGGAAAAAAGTTAAATGGCAAAGTTGTAGGTAATAAAAGGATCTACAACTTTTGTAATTACAATTTTTTTACATAACCTCAAAATTTATGTGAAAAATTCAAAAAACCAAGTTTTTGGTTTTTTATTTTTATCTTTTTCAAAAAAAAATTTTTTCCCACGAAATTTGGTGAAAACTTACCTTTTTATGTCCCAAATACACTGTAATTTATTTGATTTGAAATATTTATTATTTCGCCTTATTTTGACTTAATATCAAAAAAGCACCAATTTTCAATCGAAAATTCTCGCGTCAAAATATCAGCTTTTTTCAAAAAGTCGGTGTGCTTTTTGTTTGTTGAAATCTCTACTTTCTGATGGTGTAAAAAAAATAACTTCTTAAACCAATAATCTGAAAAATGTTAAATATATTAATGATAGAGAATTTATTTATCTTTTTATCAAACAAATTGCAATCCACTAACTGGTATAAAAACATTTTTTTTCATAGAGGAAAATATGTAAAATTGACTATTTTTTAAATCTGTTCTACTTTCGTAACTTTTGACGCATTTTTTCGGATTGAGCGGACAATTTTACATATAATGTACAGGATCTGACTGTTAAATATTGGAAATACGAAATTTTAGTGTTGGTAATAATCCAAAGCAGAAATGTATCTCATTTAGGTAAACCTAGTTATATTGTTAGGTCAACGGTTAAATTCTGCATGTTTTGCTGAACAATAGAAAAGCATTTTTAAAATCCAGATTATTATTAAAACCATCATAACTAGTTTAATTTATTATTTTTAGATGTACAGAGGCAACAGGTTCAATCTTAGTAAATGGAAAGTTAAGAAATATAAAACAATTTAGAAATATGTCTCGATATATTATGCAAGAGGATTTAATTCAACCAATGCTCTCCGTTAAAGAAGCTATGATGGTGGCTGCGAATCTCAAATTAAATAAAAACATTACCTTCGAACAAAAAGAAAATAGTGTAAGTATAAAATGCATTTTAAATAATAAAATTAAATATTATAACTTAATTAATTGTGCTGTACTAGCAAATATATTTGATATTAAAATAACTTTGGTTTGATAATTTATGGACAAAAAGCACCACTTCTTCAAATTTCTAAAAAGTTCTTATTTGGATATTAAAACAAATGTTACTAAAGAAAACGCGCCAAAGTGGATGCAGTAGTTGGAACTACCCTCATTAAAAAAAAATTAAATTAATTTTTTTTTTAATATTGTATACAAATGCTATAGGTATAGTATATATATATATACCTGGTATACCTGGTATACCTATTCTTACGCTACAGAAACCCTTAGGACCGGCAAAACGATTTCAGCCCAGGTTGGTAGTTCGATGGGAGGGAAGTTTATTATTATTATTTTGCAGTGTTCTATAAATTAAACTTTAGAAATTATTGTCAACACTCACTACTAAAGTGATTTAGTATCGCCTAGGCTGTAAATTAATTTAGACTAATCGGGTAAAGTTTTTCTCGATTTTTATATAAGAATGTCATATTCTCGCACGCAAAATCGTTGAAGAATGAAGCTCATTCTTAAACGATTTTTGGTAACATTTAGTTTTTAAGTATTGGTACCCCCAAAATGTCAAACTGATTAATAACCTCAAATTCATTACTTTTATTGAAAATGAAGCCTTTATTATTGTTTTGTAATATAAAGTTTGCTCTAACAATGCATTTTAATGCAAAATTTTAAGTTTAATGTGTAAAAGTGCAGTTCAGGTTGTACTTGTGCAGGATAACAAATATTGTCATTTTGTGTTGCCAACTGACATTTTGCGAGAAAAATCCCCTAACTAACAACGACCACAAAACAATTAAAAAAACCTAAATAAAAGTTAAAATCGAGAAAATAGTATAAATCACACGTTGCAGAAGGCTATTCTCGCACTCATTCGTTCGTCCACTCGCTCCTTCGTCGCTCGAGGCCAAATTTCGAATTCGTGCGAGAATATGTGGCCTTCTGCAACTTGTACTTTAATATACTATTTTACCCCTAGTCTGTAAAAAAAACAATCAAATTTGAAAATTTCTAATACTCTCAGATTTACCTAACCTCACTTCGTACATTTAATAATTATTTTTATAATTCTATATTTTGTGTACGGTTTAACAAATAAAATTGTGCCTTGAAGATAAAACATTGTACCTGTTCTTGTTGAATTGATTTCTTGGTAACGATAGTTTTTATGAAATCATTTATATAAAGCTAGATATATTCCCATAATATATCATATATATATATATATATATATATATATATATATATCACTATAGTGTACACATTATCAATGATGAAAGTGCAAGTCTAACAAAATTTTAGCGGTGAGAAAAAAATATACCACATTAAAAAACATTTTGTGTAAATTTACCTTAATTACAGAAATTACAATAAAATAAAAATGTTAAATTAAGTCAGTTAGTACAATTTTAACATATTTCAGTAACAGATTCGGCTCGTACAGTACCTATGCCGTTCGGCTGAGAAGTATCTTTTTTTGCTTCGCTCAAACCTTGACCTCAGTATTACTGTCAGTAATTAGTTCTTAGTGGTCAGTGGTTGGCCGATTTTATTTTTCACTTTCTTGCCCCTAGTATCTAATCATAAAATTCGACATCTATCCGACGGTTTTAACCTCACTTTATACTTTTAATAATTGTACGTTTTTTAACAACCTTAATTAGGATATCAAATGACCCTAAAACCAATACGGAGGTCGCCCCAAGATGGCAAATTACCCGACCCAAGATCTTGAATTACCTTTTTCTTTACAACCCCCTTAATGTGGATATAAAATGAAAGAGTTTGGAAACTATTAATAGAGCTCTTGTTTGTTTAACAAAATATTAGATGCCTTTGTCATTTCTTCTGCAGTCAATTTGTAAGTTCTTCCAGTGGCAGTTAAAGAATTTACTTTAGAAATGATAAAGTTATTGGGAACAGATAATATATCCGCTCTTCTTGGGTAAGTAAATGAAGGAGATGGGCCAGGCGGATGGAGAAATGATACGTTCACTTCTTGCTCTGAATCATTTTTGGAGATAACACATGCCAACCACCAATTTTTATCATATACACAAGTTACAAAACCTGCAATTTGATCAAAAGGCACATCTTTAGTTTCAGATCCTACCCGAATCTTATGGACATCATAGCTTTCACTGTCAGAAATAATTTTAGTCTTAACCTTATATTTACTTTGGGGTATGAACGCATGGTATTTTTGTGTACCAGTAACTACAATTGCATCGTTAAATCTTTCTTTCTCCAAATACTCTTGGTTTGTTACATACAAAAATTTCACAGATGAGATATTTTCTCCACCCCTTTCAAAGAATTGGTACGGTGTTAAAATTTGATTTTCCACTGGGTTCTGCAGACTGGCTTTAGCTGCAAGCCTTTTTACTGTACCACCAACACCATCACATACTCCCGTTGCATAGATGTAGAGATGTAAAAAAACGGTTTTTTTTCAGATGTGAAAAAAAACATGAAAAAAAAACCTAGAAAAAAAACCGGTTTTTATTGTTTTTTTTCAAAATGAAATTTTGAGTAAAATGTATATTAATAATAAAGTGAAATGTAGAATATATTACATTTTTCAGTATTGAATTTTTTTTTTATTTGGTAGTTTCCACATTAGAAACCAATAGCAATTTAAAACTTCTACTCTAATACAAAAAATTAAAGGATAAAAAAAATTGTTTGCGATTTTTCGGATAGCTGTATCTTTGTTAAAAATGGTCGTATTGGAGCCGTAAAAAAAAGCAATTTGAAGCTTGAAGTGTATAGTTTTGAGATTTTTAGATGAAAAACGTGCAACGCTCAATCCTAACAAATACCGTAATAAAAAAAAATCGATTTTTTTTGCTTTCTTTTTTGGTCCACGGAATGTTGTGACTGAATAAATGTTCTACAAGAATTTGCTATTGTTTTTTTGAAAAAAAAATTCCATACCTACTCTAGATGAATTTAAAAAATCATGAAAAAAGTACTTTTGGTAGCTTTTTGAAAAATCACGCGCTGAATCAAAAATATTATCTGTAGTTACTTTTTTTAGGACCAAATCAAAACAAGCGCGGCCCTTATTGGTCAAATCGGTGGTTGTGGCGCGTGCATAGCGCGAGACTGTATTTATATTTACTAATTGTCATTTAGTGGCTAATTTTAGTCCATGGAAACATAAAAAATTAGACAAATGGGACTAATCTTGAAAAAAAACCTAAAATGTGAAAAAAAACCATTTGAAAAAAAACAATGAAAAAAAACCTGAAAAAAAACAAAAAAAACGGACCGTTTTTTTTCAAGTCGCATCTCTACATAGATGCCATTCTGCTTGTACTCCATTAAAATCCTCCTCATGATAGCCTAAATTTGAAAAGTTCTTACGGTTCTTGTATTGAGCAGCGGAACCATCGCTGAAGTAATATACTTTTGACAAATTTGGTACAATTTCATCTTTTATATACAAAATTAGCTTTTTTTAAAAATCATGTACCAGTACTGTGTTGTGCATTAGACAGTCGGATATAAACACTTTTGGACCTTGGGACTTCCTGATTTTTGGCCTTAAAATATATAACACATGGATGGACTGTAGCCATGGAGTTATTCCAGTGAAACCCTTGAGCTTCGTCTTGAAGAACAAAAGAATAGTTTTCAGCAAAGTCACACTGAACAACTTCATTTTCTAATAATAAAGATTTCTACTGCGAAAAATAAGGCGACTGCTGTTTGGCAATAAAGTCATGCCTTTTTAGTTTTACTAATTGATTGCAGAAGTCCTGGACAAAGTCATCTGTTGTTTTAATCATCGATTAACGGTAATCCATTGTTTATATGTAATATTATCTACCATTTCTTCTTCTAAGGCTGCTTGTAAAGAATCTCTAAAAGGTGCTTATTTTCGGACAAAAATTACGTTCATTCATAAGACATAATTTGGTAGGTGGGTTGCACATTATTTTAGCAATACAATGTTTGTATGCCTTAAGGGGTTGGTCTGAGCCGGAAAAAATAATTTTGTGCAAGTTTGCCCCAGTCATCATTAATTTTGTATTTTTATGGGTAGTACAAACGCAAACAGAATGAGTACCATTTGCTCCAGCTATGATGCAATTTTTAGGCCTTAACTCGGCAAATTTTAAAAATACAATTTTTACTTCAGGATAAGTAGATTTAAAAAGACTAAAAATTTCTTTTAAATTTCCCAAAATTAGTCTCTTTTGAATATGCAGGGGCTTACCATCACTATTTTTTCCAATTGAAACATAATCGTTTTTTCCGGGCATTTGTCTGCTGGTATCATCACTACAATAGAACTGCTTAACTAGAATAGTACTTTCTTCTGCCAGTGACTTTCCCTGCTTAGCATCTGAAGTAGAAATTATTCCTTTTTCCCCTGGCGAAAATAAAGCGTACATGAAAAGTGTGCAATAAGTGTGTATTTCGAGTGCAAGTCTTTATAACAATGTGCATACACGCTACTTTGTGGTAATTTCACACTTTTTGACATAATTAAGTTTTTTCACTCTTTATGTACATTGACATCACGATTTTTATTTGTCATATGTCACGCTTATATTACATTATATTTTAGCACATTGTTTGCACAGTGTTAGTACATTGTTTAAAGACATTTTGCAAAGCTTCAGTCTATCTTACGCATGTCACATTTTATACACACTGTTAGCACGCTTTAATATTTCTCATTTATGACGCTTATATTACACCTTTTTATAGCACATTGTTTGTACAGTTTTAGCGATCACTCAACAGTTTAAGGACATTTTAGATATATCTCGCTTGAGTTGGGGTACAACATTTATTTAAAAGGTGAGGTAGATTCCATCTTATGTATCGCTTCTCCGCCTATTGCTAAGATCAAAGCAATCCCCTTCGTGGAGTTGACAGTGCAGGTATTTTTCTTAATAAAATACAGTATGTAGTTTTTGAAAAAAATATTTATTTGATTAATATTATTATAAGGATTTTTATATTTCAATTATGTGTAAATTTAAAAGACTTTATAGGTCACCAAAAAGAATCTGTTTTTGTAATAGGCCCACAGGTGGCAAGAAACAGTGTGCAAACAATGTGAAAAATCAAAAGGAGTTCCCTTTAGAACATTGTCCAGTGATTATTCACACTTTTAAATTTTTGGTTTTGCACATTGTTTTATGTTCCATTTCCCACCCTGCACATTGTTGGCACATTGTTCTCAAATAATTTTGCACACTTTTTGCACATTTCATTTTCGCCAGGGTCTTCTGCTAACTTCTTTGCCTTTCTTGCCATGTAATTACTAACATCGAATTCCTGTTCAATTCTTGCACAAGACCAACTTTTGGGTAACGATGTTAAAATAAAAAAAATTTCACTTTTATTGGCTATTACAAATTTTTCTTTAAATTGATCAATGATTTCTTTTAGTCACACTCTTTTGGCCTGGAACATTTCCTCCTTGAAAAAATGTTTCACTTAATTTGCATTTTATCCTGTTAAATTTTTCTTGGCAATACTTTTTTGTGTGACATTTTTTCTTCATCACTGGCGACTCGCCTATAGAACTAAGAGAAGCATTCAGAAGTTGGAAGCCTTCATCAATATTTATAAATCCAGAATCTTCAGTACCCGAACTAGTACCAGGTTTTACAATTTCAGTTTCATTATTTTCATTAGTTTTAGTTTCATTATTTTCATTATTTTCTGATTTCTGTCATAACTGGACTCTACACACCGAATAAATTTTCATGTCTTTTTTTAAGTTGTACTTTAAGTCTATCATCCAACTGGTCACTTTTCTAAGATATCTTTTCTTGACCCAGTGTGATTTTTTCTTAAATGGGTTGCAACAATGGGAGGCCCAATTTTTACCCATTTGTTCTTTAATAAACAGCCGAAAACAATACTAATAGAAATAGAAATAGCTTTATTAGTTCAAAAAAAATATTGTATACACAACAAAGAACACGTCACAATAGTAAAAAATTTAAATCTCTACAAAAACAAAATAAACAGTACATGTGAGTAATATAAATAAAATACAGAGTGTATCATAATATTAAGAATACATTAAAATTGCAAAGAAAGCTTACATTAGAAAATCACCCATACTGTAATCACACCTACTAACCAGATATTTTTTAAGAGCTGGTTTAAATTTTTTAAGATTTAGATTTTTAATGGAATCAGGTAGTTTATTATATACTAATATGGCGAAATTGGAAATACCTTTATATACAGTACTAATTTTTGTTTGTGCCTTGAAACAACATATAATTTTTTTTGTAAAATAAGCAAACTTCAAAGATATAGATATCAGGTAGAGTTAGTAAATTATTTTGTACAAAAATAGGTCTGCACGATTCTGTTCTTTTAGATCAAATATACATCGAATACATTTTTTTTTTGAATACAAAAAGATCCGTTATATGTGCTGAATTTCCCCAAACTATAATGCCATACTTTAAGTTTGAGTATACATATCCAAAATATACACTAAGCATTACATTTTTTGGTACAACAAATTTTAAGTTAAGTAATAAATAATAATATTTGTTTATTTTAGTTAAGACATACTCCGTTTGTTTTTTCCAAGTAAATTTGCTATCTAAGTATACACACAAAAACTTTACTGTTGAATCCAATTCAACCTTAAATCCATTTTTAAGATAGATTGGAAGGGTATTAGAAAAACCATAGTCACCAAACTTGATGTACTGGGTTTTGCTCAAATTAAGTTTCATTCCATTTTTGTTAAAATAATTAAACATGTTTTCTTGAGATGAATTCAATGTCGATGTTAGCATTTCAAAAGTAGTACCTACCTTGGTAGACCCCGGCAGTGTCATCGGCAAACATTATTATTCTTTCATTTACTATATCATTCTTGATTAAATCATTAATGTATAGAACAAAAAGTAAAGGTCCAAGGATTGATCCTTGTGGGACACCTTTATTTAAGTCTACAGAATTGGACAGAAAGTCCAATCCATCCGCTGTTAATTTAACACTTTGCTTCCTCTTAGACATATAAGAGTTAAGCAATTGCAGAGATACTCCTCGTATCCCATATTTTTCCAGTTTGACAGAAAGTAGTTCCTTATCTATGCAGTCAAAGGCCTTAGATAGATCAAAGAAGGCAGCTATTGTCAAAGTTTTACTATTCCATAATTCAAGAACATGGTTTATTAAATTAAATATGGCCAATTCGGTATTACTACCTTTCATAAAGCCATATTGATAATTTGATATTATATTATATTTTTTACAATAATTTATAAGCCGAGAAGATATTGTTAATTCTACTATTTTTGAAAATATTGGTAGCAAAGATATTGGCCTATACGTAATTATTAATATCCTTTTTTTCTCCTTTTTTGTGCAAAACTATAACTACTGCCTTCTTTAACCTATCCGAAAATTGGCCGTTCGAATAACATAAATTTATTATATGGCTAAGAGGAGCAGCTATTACCAGGGGCGTGCTGGGCCGCCGGGACACCGGGAGAAATCCCGGTGGGCCGGTGGTCCGGAGGGCTAAGTGGGCCGGTGTGCCGGAGGGCTATGTAGGCAGCATGCCGCAGCACGTGGTCAATTAAAAACTTTTTTAGTTGAGTTATGTATAAATATCATAATTATTTTACACATACCATGCATGCCAGCCTGCCAGCTTTGTTTCTTTTTTCGAGATTGTATATTGTTTATAAGTTTCCTGAGCGATGATAATTTGTATTAGTTTTTATTTTAAGTGCAATTCTATATGTTTTAGCATTGTGTAAAATATTGTCTGTTTGTGTTTGTTGCCTGTTTTTTTTTCAAGAATTTAATTTATACTTTATGTTATTAATTACACTGGTTTACAGCAAAAAAATAGAAACTTTCTCTTACATTTTTTTAAGGTAATTCGGGTGCGCTTAACACGAAAAGCATATTCTTTTTTTTTTCATTTGGGCCATTCACCTAGGTAACGGTATATTTGTGTTTTTCTATTTATGATTTTACTTGAATCAGCATCTCGAGTAAACGGCAGGCCCGATCGAGATAATTAATATATTGTTAAAAAGGTGATTTCAATGCGGGTCCAACGGTACCCAATTTTTTTTCGATCGGATGAAAAATGGCTGAGTTGCAGTTGATAAAAGTTTAAATTTCATACAATTTTTGACGATTTTTAGCCATTTTTGTCAATTGAGTAATTTTTTACAACAAATAACTCCAATATTTTAAGTTTAACATTTTTAATCAAAAGTTTATTTAATTACAAAAAAATTAAGCCCTAACAGATTAAGAACGCATAAAAAATAAAAATATTATGATAAAAATAAGAAAAAACTAGTTTTTAAATTAACTGCAAATATTTTTAGTTTTTTCTTATTTTTATCATATTTTTAATCCGATCTTGGTCTTCTAGGGCTTGAAATTTTTATAATTATATATAAAATTGATTAGAAATAAAACTTGGGATATTGGAATTATTTGTTGTGGGAAAAAAATTACTCAAATGACGAAAATTGCTGTAAATCGTCAAAAATTGCATGAAGTTTGAAATTTTATAAGCTGTAAATCAGCCATTTTTCATCTGATCAAAACGAATTTGGTACCTTTGTACGCGTAATTTAGTCACCTTTCTAATAATATCTCGACTTATCTGAATTGGGCTTGCCGTTCAATCTGGGCTGCTGCGCGCTGGTTTAAGTAAAGTAATTCATCGAAAAACAAAAATACACCGTTACCTAGGTGAATGGCCCAAATGAGAAAAAAATGAGTATGTTTTTCGTGTTCAGCGCATCTGAATTACCCTAAAAAAATGAAGAAGAAAGTTTCTATCTTTAAAAAATTTAAATTTGTAAACCAGTGTTATTAATATATTAATAAATGTTTGAAATTTTTTAACTTGGTTTTGTTCACCCCCCATTTTTCGTGTGTAGTTGGCCGATTTTTCTGAATTTCCCGGGCCGGTCTGATATAGCCAGCACGCCCCTGGCTATTACATAAGCACACCTTTTAATTATGCTGGTGGGGATTTCGTCCCACCCTGTAGACTTATTGTTTTTTAAATTTAAAATAACAGAGTAAAGTTCATATGGATCTGTGGGATAAAGAAACAAATTTGAGCCAAACTGAGAGATATTACAATTCAAGTTTGGAACAGGTAATTTTAAATTTTGCGCAATATTAGCAAAAAATGAATTGAATGTATTAGCCACATCCTTGGGTTCATCAATGATACCGTTTTCAGACTTTAAAACAATATTAGAGTTTTTTGGCGATAGATTTTTATTTTTATTTATAAGGTTCCACATTTGTTGTTGATTATTTTTTGCGTTATTAATTAATTCTTTATTATAGTAAAATTTAGCTGTACGTATTTTTTTGTTAATAATTTAAATATAGAATTGTAACGGTATTTTACTATTGGATATACATTTGAGTTGCAGTTTATAACATTTTGATGCATTTCACGTTTAATTTTAGAGAGTTCCCTTATTTCATTATTAATCCAATAATTTTTGTTTACGTTATTCTTTTTTTTTAAATTTTTTTTTGGGGAAATAAATATTAAAGCTGTTTTGAAAAGTATCGTGAAATACTTTAAAACATTGGTTTACTTCCAAACAATCATAGACATGCTTCCAATCAAATTGTGATAAATGTTCAATAAAATTTTGAATATTAACTTCGCTATACATTCTTCTAAAGTATGTTTCTTTAGTAGAAGGTTTGATAAAATTATTAAAAACAAATTTGATAGGATAGTGGTCCGATAAATCTGATTCTATAACAAATGAATTAAAATGAGAAAAATTTATATTTGTAAATAAATTATCAATGTGAGTTTTAGATCTATTTGTTACCCTTGTAGGCATACTAATAGTTGCAAATAAATTTAGGCTTTCAAGAAGGGATACAAGTTTATACACTGAAAAAAATAAGCTGTTGAAACAACAAAAAAAATATTAATTCAACTCTTTATGCACTTTAAATACAAGCAATGGTTTTTGCACGTTTACTTAACCATCTAAAAATGTCAAATTGTATTGTTTAATTGAACAACAAATAACAGTCAAATGAACAAAATTAGGATATTTGTTCCAATCTGCTAATTTTGTTAATTTAACATTCTTAGAGTGTTAAGGCAACTTTATGAATGCAAATTTAACATTTTAAATTTTAAAATAACATTTACAATTTGTTAAATGAACAAATTTAATGTTGTGGATTAAACAGCAACTAAACGTTAATCTAATAGTTTTTTTAGGTAATCCCAACAATTTTAGTATTTGATTTAACCAATTCCAGCTATTAAATCAAAATAGGATAAAAACTTTAATTCAAACAATTAGTTCATGTAAGATCAATATTTTAAATTGTCAAATGAACAAATAAACTTTGACAAACTCTGACTATTGCTTTGACACCAAAATATAGATTAATCCAATAGGTTTTTTGTTGAAACAACATTTTCAAAAATGACATTTAGGCAAATGTTAACTCAACGAATATATTTTTTTCGGTGTACACTGAGAAAAAAGTTTACTTGTATATCAAAGGTTTTTTGTTACCTATGATACACAAGTAATTTTACTATTGCAATGTAAAAGTACTTTTTTAATGTATATCATTACAAACAAAATTAAATTTACATTGTAATTTTAAAAATTAAAAGTAAAATTACCTTGTATTTTTACTTTTTATTTTTAATATTACCATGCACTTTTTCGTATAATAGGTATATTTACTTTGTAACTTTCAAAAGGAAGGTAAAATTACTTTGTATATTTCAAATAATATGTATATTTACTTTGTAATTTTCAAAAAAGAAAGTAATATTACTTTGTATATTTCAAATAATATGTATACTTACTTTGTATTATTAACACACTTTAAATATATTGGTAAAATGGAAAAAAGACAAATTGTTTTGAAAATTTTAATACAATATAAAATAAAAAATACACTTAAAAAAACAATGTTTTAAACTTAAAAGAAACATTCCATATCAATATTTAGTTTTGGTTGCTCCTGTTAAATGTACTACAAATAAACATGATATTATATAGTTTTTTATGTTTTAAACAATACCAAGCGATGCAGCAAATTGTTTAAAACATAAAAAACTATATAATATCAACAAAATGTAAGATTTATTTTAAAAAATGTTATGTCCTAAATAATTTTGCAGTTTGCAACTTAGACGGCATTATTTCTTAAATGATAAGGAGCAACTAAAACTATGTATATACATACATATATGTAATATAGTAATATCAGTTATATGTTTAATTTGTACTAATACCCTTTTATTAATTTACATTTTTAAATAAACATTTATAAAACAAACTCATTTATTTTTTTAATTAATGAAATAACCTTTCTCTTAGATGTGGATTTTTTTGAACGGCTTCCCTGATCTGGATGTATTTTCAAAAAATACCGCTGAATCATTTCCATAATCATTGAGATCTCTTTTGGGTACTCCAAATTAAAAATGAAAAAAATTCCAAAGACTCCAGTTATGGCTTCCAAAAATGTATTTAAACTAACAACTAATTCTTTTTGAAAATATATTTGATAAACTGTCTCCTTAGTTGATTCTAAAATGATAGTTGATTCTAAAATGATACTACTAAGTCTTAATATTATGTATAAAATTCGGTATTACCTATCTTTACTATGCATGGATTGTTTGAATTTATATTATTTCCAGCTGAATTGTAATCCTAAAATAAATAAATATTAGTGATACATATTTTATACATGTTGTATAATGAATATTACCTCAGACTTTATTAAAAAGTTGTTTAAAGGTTCCTTAAAATACTGGGACAATATTATTAGAATGCATTCACAACATCCCTCTGAAATCTGTGATTTTTGAATCAATTTTAATTTCAATCCAAACTCTATAATTTTCTCAAGTTTTAATGACATATTTGTTGAGAGATTATTAATATCAGCACCGGTAAGTTTATTAAAATGCCATTTAATAGCATCATACTTAAAAAGAATCGGCCATATATTCTTAACATCTATAACATTTGGAGGTTTTTCAATATTATTTAAAAACAGTCTTTGTTCAGGATATGTTTCCTCCATAAGTTTACAAAAGTCTTCAGTTAAAGTTGTATCAATATTGTTCAATTTTTGTCGTTTTGGTTCAACTTCTGCAGTATTAAGATTATTATCAGGAGACCATGCACTGCATCCTGCCATAATATTAATCTTTGTTTTTCGAAGTTTTGGTGGTACTGACACAATATTAGTATTTTGTGCTTTATGCGGTCTTCTTAAGTAAGCTGCTCTCTCATAAAGTTTACAGTATAATGTCGCAGAACCATCTCCAACTATACAACCATCATCATCTAAATCTGAAAAAACTTTGGGATATCTATGAACTATATCATTTGCTATACGTTTTAACGTATTTGCTGGAATTAATTCTTTAATAGCCCTCAGGTCGTTAATGACTATATGAACAATTTCAGTTATAATTGACTTGGACACTACCCCTTGTTCACACTTTTGTATCATGTCTGTTGGTATTTTATCCCATGGAATCACATAATTTGTCCATTGATATTCCGGATTTTCCACGATGTTTAAAATTTGTATATTATTTATAGGAACATTTTCCAGATTTTCAGTTTGATTTTTAGAGGAATCGTCTAGCCATTCCAAAATTTTGGACGAATTTAAAGTTTCTGTTGATGGTAACGTGTTACTACTACTGCATCCAATTTCTGGAGTCCATTTTTCATTTTGGGTCAATAAAAGAAGAGTTTCATTTTTCATTTCAATTAAAATGTCTTCATCATCTATCACAGTACCGTCTTTATTTAATACTAATGATGAGCCATTTATTTGAAATTTTTCATTAACTAAAATGTATTATATTTTTATTTTTATTGCCAATAAAATTTATTTAATATACAAATCATACCTTTTAAAATTAATTGGCATAAAATATCAGGTTCAGCCACCTTAAATAAGGATTTGAATTTTCTGTCACACGACCAAACTTTAAAAATATGGGACATTCTACAAGAACCTTTATAAGTAAAAATACAATAACATAAGTATAAATTTAACATAATATAATTATATTATAATTTTAACAGTGTAAAAACATAGTTAAACTACAAACTGTACCATTATAGTATATATATAAAAATTATTATTTACCTATAGGTAAATAAGAATTTTTATATGTAGTATAGTATAAAAGGTGAGAGAATATGGAACATATTACAAGAATCTTTATAAGTAAACATACAATAATACAAATACAAATTTAACATATATAATTATATTATAATTTTAAAAAGTCTAAAAACTGTTTTTTGGACTTCCATTGTCATAAAATTGGAAGGCCAAAAAGGTCTTTCTACGGAAAACGCTACTAAAATTCATGAAAAATTCCTAGGAAATTTATTGCAATCGAATTTTCCTGGAAACTTTATGTGGTATATTTTATGGAAAGAATAGTCAAGTTACAAGGTATGTCACGGGTACAGTCAATTTTTAATATACAAAACTTTTAAACTAAAAAAATTGAAATGGTTGTGACTTAAAACCAAAAGCCGGTACACTATTGAATGTATGTTGTAAAACAGTTTCAGGACACAACAAAGATTTTGCATCAATGATTACATCAGAAGATAAATTAATATCAACAAAATCTTTCGACTCATAATATAATCCATCATCTGCATTGTACAAAACATTAAAAGTTTTTCCTATAAAAATAACATTAGTATAATCTTCAGTGATAAAAATATTTTTAATTTTACATAAACAAAAATCTCCAATATTATTAATTTCATGACAAAGCACCATCCCAACTTTATACTCAATACCCCTAAAACTAACAAATTCTGATACATATTTAATATGTCCATTGCTTTTATTATACAGTTGTAATAATTCAGATATTTGTAAAGGATACTTAGTAAAATTAATTTCATCAGGATCATCATGTACAATAACGTTGTAATTAAAAATTGTTGCTTGTGACAATGTTAATGCTTGAGAAAGTTGGCATTTTTCAGAAAGAGAGAATAACAAATTTCTAAAATTTGATGTATGTCTAACTATTTTTTTAAATAATTGATGTTTTTGTTCAAAACGCATTGTCCACATATGTCTTAGGGGGCCAAAATTTTTAATTAACTGGGGATAATGTAATAAAAAGTGGTGTTTGGGCTTTAAGTTTGAGTTGGGAAACAAATATTGTCGCTGCAAAATATAATCACTAATTAAGGTTTTTAAACATGCTACTTGAGATTCTGTTATATTTAGACTAACAATAAACAAAGAAATTATTCTCATTTTTAAAACAAATTTCCATAAAGAACACTCAGCAAGATTTTTTTGTCTTAAAACAAAAGGTAATACAAATATAATCCACATATTTTGATATGCACTTCCTGGCAAATGTGTCATATTCTTTTTTAAAATAGGAAAATATATTTTTTTCTCTAGATCGAACTTTAGTTCCCGCAAACTTTGATTTAATTCATCGACATCAATTATTTTATTTTTAAAAAGCATATTAAGAGATAAGGCCAAGTCCTCTTGCATAACTCCTTCGAATAAATCGTGAGCAATACAGGGGGGGAGACCTGGATTGCACACATGGTAATGCAATAATTTGTTTAAACATGAATTTTGTTTAACACCTTTATATGATTCATTTAATGAACGAGCACAATCAATATCTTGTAAATAAGATTCTTTGGTTCTTTTATCTGACAAATTAAATATTGTATCATCATTTGAACTAACTTTATTAGCATAGCAATATCTACAAAAATATGAAAGCAGTCTAAAACTTTCAACAAACCCTCCAATTTGGTGTGACCCTAAATTGTCCCCAACTACTGCAACAATAGTACCTTTTAAGCAAAAATCAGTATTATTTTTTTCTATGGTAATACCATTTGTTTCTAAAATATTTATGTGGTTTATAAGTGGTTCCAAAACTTTTTGAAAACCAAAAACCTTGACGTCTTTTTCATAAACTAACGCTACCAGCTGAATATGATCAACTTTGCATCTTTGCCAAGGAGGCAGATTGGCTAAAGTCATATATACTCCAATTATTTTGTGTTTAATTTTTGAAGAACCCAAGGGGTTACACACCTCAAACGCATCTTGAAATAAAATAATTTTAATGGCATCGGGATTTGAATTTAAAAAATCATTGTTTCGAACACATAAACCATCGGTGATGTCTGAGAAAATTTTTTTATTAGTTGGGTGTTGAAAATTATTAAAATATTCCCTTTTAAATTGAGCATTTTTAAATAAGATTTTAATTGTATCTATTATTGATACATAATAAAAAAACCTGGTATTACTTAACTTTATTTCAACTGGACTAATGTAATTAAAATATTTTTTATAATATTTATAGCGGCAATATTTGGTCCTTAATAGTCCCTGATTTTGGTTAAGCGCTTTAGTAAATAAGTTATTGCTTACAATATCAGTAATTAAATTAGTGTTTAAATTATTTTTTCCTAATTCTTGTATTATATAGTTTACATTTAAATTACTAATATTTGACACAGCTTCAACCATTGTCTGCAAAGCCTTGTTTGACACAAAATGTTTTGATTCCAGTGTAAGATATAAAGAACTTAATAATTTCAAACTTACATCAAACATATCTTCGGAACTATTTTCCTCGTGACATTCTGCATTTTCAACAGCGAAAACATAATTTAACTCCTCGTTGTTTGTTTCAGCATGTTTAACAAGAGGTTGTTTTTTTATGCAAGTTTTAATAAAATGATTTCTATGAATATGAAGTTTAAAAGTGTTTACACTTTTAAATATGGTTGATATTTTACAATAACTAGCAAATGGACAATGAATATGCGTTCCTCCTCTAAGGTGATTGTTAATATGTTTATAAAATAAATCTATTTTGTGTGTAATGAAGACACAGTTTACTATTTTGCAACTAAATGTACGATTTTCTCCAACATTTGAGTTAAAAATAGTATGTTTTCTTTTTATATGTAATTTAAATAAACTAAACGTTTTACAAATAACAAAACAATTCTTTCTTACGCATGAAAATCGTGCATTTTGAAGATTTTTATGTAATATCATATGTTTTTCATATTGTTTTACTGAAAACAAACTACAATGGCAATAATTACAAGTATACATTGTTGTATACTTACCTGTTAACTACGAAAATAAAAGAACCACTGAAAACAATAATTAAATGCGTCACACTATTTAATAGTGACTATTGGGATTATAAATAGAAGATCTTAGAAAACCCCGAAGCAAAGATCCCAAAGACTAAATGGACGCCGAATGCACACTTGCAAGTGGAGAAGGAAGCGTGTGGGTCACGTGACTTAACAGCCAGTTTTTGATTGGCCAGCGTTTACTTCACATTTGTAATTTTACTAGAACGAAGTAAATTTCCAAAACTTAAGTAATTTTTTACTAAGTACATGTATATTTTTTGCAAAGGTGGTAAATTTACTTGGTAATAAGTAACTCAATCAGTAAAATTACTAATTGCTTGTAAATATTACTACTGTTTAGTAAATAAACTTATTTTGATGCGTAATTTAATATTTACTTGTAAGAGATAGTAAATTTTTACATTATTTTTATAGTAAAATTACAAACTGTTTTCTCAGTGTAGGACTGATGATACAATAAACACCTCGATAAACACTGTTTAAAATAGAACCAAAAAAAGATTGTTGTAGTGTAAGTTTCTAAACTAAATAAACTAGAATAAAAATATCACTAAAATAAGGTACTTTGAAGTAATAGTAAAATTGATTAAATTTGCAGACAATTCAAAACAAATCTGATCTTTAGCACTCTTTAATACATTAATAATTAAAACTGATTTTTTTTTAGAATTATAAAAAAAGTAAACAACAGTCAAGTTAAAAAAACATTCTTTAATTTTTTTATATACCTTAATAATAAATAACCTTTTTATTTTGAGTAAATTCAGTTAATCATGTTTGATTTATCTTCGCTATCTAGAACTTTGGTTATTATTATTATTATTTTAACTTCGCCTAGAATATGTTTAATTTTGAGTTATGACTGTGCTGCTAATAGCAGCCTGCTATGTTAAACTAACTATGTTAAACTATTTATTACAATATACACTATCACCCCATCTTTAAATTTGGTACATATGCTCCCAAAAGGTGTATAATTAAAATATATTTAAAAAAAAATCGATTTTAAGATTTTACAAAAAACGTTTTTAAATTTATTATAAAAATGTTTTAGATTTCTTAGATTTCTTGCATATCATATTAAAGCTTGTGGAATTTGCAAGAGAATGGTATAAATCCTATCTCTATAAGTTTTATAGTTTTTGAGATAGAGCCATTTAAAGATACCAAAATTGCTTGATTTTCAAAACTTTAAAAGACAATAACTTAAAAACGGAATAAAATAAAAAATTAAAATTGTACAACTTTTTATCCTTTTGGCAGATAGAAACAATTTTCCAAAAATTATCTTATTATGAAAAGTAAAGGTTCAGACCATTGGTTGATTTGACATGGACTGACCCTAGGGTCACTAGTGCTTCTACTTTTATTCATCAGTTCATTTAATTTTAAAATTCTTTAACCTTGTTATTGGTTTCACAGAATCCCCAAATACGCCCCTGTGTAGGTAGGTTTAAGTCAGAATTTTTGAACTAAAATTATATAGTAATTAGTAATTTGACCTTTGCGGAAGGCAGGCTAGTAATTTGCCTTGAGTCATTAAATAACTTTATCTATTTATAAATAGGAAGTACATTAATGATAACATCTTTTTCTTGTAACCGCATTTTTTAAATGGTAATAATGAATGTCTTATCACCAATAATAAATGTTGTTGCATCCTTTTTTATGGGGCACAACACGTCAAGTGTACCCGCCTTAAAATCCTGTGCACGATTTTGATAAAACTTGGTGAAGTTCTTATAATAATAGGGTACATTAACCATGTAAAAAGGGGGAAGCAAAAATTAGCACGGGTTGCGAAGATACAGGGTCTGTTACGCAAATTTGCGCTTGTTTTTTCGTATGACTATTTTCATTAATTTATTTCTTGTACTATGTTTTCATTACTTTTTTAAGAAAATAAAATTAATTAATTTATACGTTAGTAGATATCAATTATATTTTTTAAATAATTTTTTGTCAAATTTTGACAGTTTGTATATTCTTTTAATTAATAATAATAATGTTTATTTGAACAAGTTACATAAAATGTTAAAATATTATGTATAGAAAAAAATATATAACACAAAAATTTAAATTCTAAAAGATTAGAAAAATTACATTTAAAAATATTAAAAAATGAGGTAATACACGGTAGCAATAATTTAAAAGAAGTTCACTAAATTTAATTTTGAATTTTTTTGCTTGAAGATTCTTTGTCGTCTGGTAAACGATTACACAATTTACAATTTAAAGTATTTTTTATAGATTTGGTTAATCTGAATTTCGTGGGCCTTAATTTATTAGCATTTCTAGTTCTAGGGAATTAGGTGTATAGCGAGGTAGGTTATTGTGAACCTCCTCTAGTGAGTAGAGAATGTATAAACATGGTCGAGGTAGAATTTTTAATTTTTTGAATGGAGGCTGGCGAAAATTTTTTATGCATCTGAGTTGCCCCATAAAATGACACCATAGCTCAGATGCGAGTCAAATAAAGAAAAATAGCATGTTTTCAGAATCTTGACAGGCACTGTGAATGATAATTGTCGTATGATAGATAGATAGATAGATAGTTAATTCATGCATTAAATTTTTACAAACTTTTGTTTAAAAACTCCTGTTTACTATAAAAAGCATTTTTTAGCAGGTACGTTTTAATAGTTTTAATAAGTTACCTGACAGAATAAAAACTCTGAGTTTAAAATCTTTTAACCCTCCGTTACTCGCGCCAGTTTTCGTAACATCGATACTCGCGTGGCGTCTGAGAGACTCTTGCGTTATAAAATAATTATTAGAAGGTTATTGTATTTTATATTAATGAAATCATCAAGACTATTTCAATCAAACATTTATTTATTACTAAAAATGCAAATAAAAATGTATAAAAAAGTTTAAAAAACAATTTGAAAATGTTAAATCTACCTACTAAATTATTGTTTTTTTTGAGCGCAGATTACTCTACTATCCACTTAAGAAAGGTACATGGCCGGGGAAGTCCCTATTTATCTCGTTTCAAAAGTTACTATAACTAATAGATTCAGTGGCGTCTGATAGACGCCGCGCGAGTAACGGAGGGTTAAAAGATTTTAAACTCAGAGTTTTTATTCTGTCAGGTAACTTATTGTAAAAAGTAGGTACATAGTAACGAGGCAATGTTTAGATAATTATTATGTCTTGTGTTATGGCTGTGAACTTGGCTTCTTGTATAATATGTATACTGATTTACTCTTGCAGAGTAAAGCTAAGAACCCACTTGTCCCATGCCACCCTACACCATGCCACCAGACGTCGAACGACGTTTCGAAAATCAAATTGTTTTGAATTTTGAAAAGACGTGTGGACGCGTGTTGTCCCCCTCCATGCAGCTACACACGGAGTGCGCATGTTCTGTAAACAGTTTTTTAACATGGATGAACAAATTATTTAAAAAGTGCTTTCATATGAGTTCCTGTACAATCAACATTAAAGAAATTTTGTTTTTTATTTATAATAATAGCAACAGCACACTCCTCTAGTTTACATTCCCATTCATCAGATGATGATGATGATGAAGAACTACTTGCACACTCCATTTTCTTTACCAAAATAAACAATACTAATACTAATAAGTATATAAATTTTATTAATATTTCATAATTTCATAAAGCAATTTTATTTTATATGTTTGTCAAAAGACGTGGCGTAGCGTATTACTAGTGTGTACGGTGACTCGGAAACGTGAACCCACGTCAGTCGACATCGAGTAGCATGGCGTAGCGTGGCGTGGGCCAAGTGGGTTCTTAGCTTAATACGCTACGCCACGTCTTATGACAAACATAAAATAAAATTACTTTATGAAATTATGAAATAATAATAAAATTGCTTTATATACTTCTTAGTAAAGGGTGGGCCATGTTTATGTTGAATTATAAAATAGCAATGAGAACAAGAACAACTGATTTTTTTTCAACGAATTTTGCTTTATTTGATACAATGTTTCTTCCGATTAAGCATGGAAAATGATTTTATTTAAGTGGCCACCTCAGCTGGCTCGGCAGTAGCCCATCCTGGAACACCAATTTTCGAGCACTTTGTCAAAAGTTTGCTGCTCTATTTAGGCAATTTGAGCTTGAATGTTTTGTTTTAAATGGTGAATAGGCTTTGTTACGGCGACGTGTGAATTTTCCGTGGCCCAAATCCTACAGTTTTGCTTGTTTACATAACCTTCGAGGTAAAAATGCGCCTCATCCGAAAATAAGATTTTTCTTGCAAAATTAGGGTCATCGTTCAACTGGTTTAAAGCCCACTCAGCAAAGCGAAAACGTTGTGGATGGTCAACTTGCTTTAACTCCTGAACAAGCTGGACTTTGTTACCAAACATACCGAGGTCTTTGTGCAGAATCATCCTCAGAGTGGTACGGGAAAGGCCGAGTTGTTGACATCTGCGCCGAGTTGATGTTGACGCGTTCATGCGTACATTTTCGGCCACAGCAGCGATTGCTTCAGGTGTACGTCTAGGACGAGCATGCGAAACATGTTTTATGTCCACCAGCATTCCATTTCTGCGCAATTTTTTGATCAAATTTGTAATACTTTGACGGCGCCTCATTTCTTCCAAACGCAATTTTCTTGCCGTCTCTGCGATTACAGTCACATTCAAAGTAAGTTTTGAGTATTTCGAAACGTTGATCCAAATTTATTTGGTGTATATTTTGTAATCGAAAGGTTAAAACTAAACCACTGTCAACAATTCATGGCGCTTAAGTTGAAAGCTTCATTAATAGCACGTAGTTTAAAATTCAACTTATAGATGGCCCACCCTTTATTAGTATTGTTCATTTTGGTAAAGAAAATGGAGTGTACAAGTAGTTCTTCATCTGATGAATGGGAATGTGAACTACAGGAGTGTGCTGTTGCTATTATTATAAATAAAAAAAAATTCTTTAATGTTGATTGTACAAAAACTCATATGAACGCACTTTCTCAATAATTTATTCATCCATGTTTGAAAACTGTTTACAGAACTTGCGCACTCCGTGTATAGCTGCGTGGAGGGGGACACAAAATTCAAAACAATTTGATTTTCGAAACACCTTAAAGGTGCGATTTCGTTGCGACGTCCAGCGTTCGCGGCCCGCCGCGGCGTCTGGCAGTGACGGCTAGCCGTTGCGTTCCCATGTTTTAGTGTGGTTTCGTTGCGACGTCCAGCGTTCGCGGGCGTCTGCATTAAAATTATCTAAAATTATAGCAGTCGTTTGTCATATTTTGAAGCGAGTAAAGAAAAATGGATCCGAAAACATTGGCAATATTTTTGCTTGAAGATGAAGAAGATTATGAAATTCCTATGTTATTAACGTCCAGAAGAAAAGAAAATGACGAATTATACACTTCCAAAAGCCAAAAAGGATATTATAAAGTTCCAATAAAAAACCATCCTGATTCAGGATTCCTGAAGCAGATAATGAAAAGTTCTGTGGCTTTTTTTGACTTAATAAAGAGCAATTGGATTTTGTTTTAACTCTTATTTGTAAAGATTTAAAAAAGCAGTCCACAAATAGTGTAAAAATTCCAATTTGCCCGAAGGAAAAACTTGATTTAACACTTATATTAATATTTCGTCATCAACATTAGTACAATTTTTGGACATTTTCACTAATAAATTTACTATTATAACATTTATTTCTGTCTCCATAAATTTAAACTGGAAAAACTTGGTTAGCGTTCGCGTCCCGACTTGTTTTTGAGCAGTCAAGACGTAGCCGTCGACGGCGGGCTGCTGCGTCTTCCAGACGAGCCGCGTTAACGAAATCGCTGCCATTGCAATGCATTAAAGCAGTGCTCGACGGCTGGACGCCGCGGCGGGCCGCGAACGCTGGACGTCGCAACGAAATCGCACCTTTAGACGTCAGGGCATGGTGTAGGGTGACATGGGTACGTACGTATTGTACGTATTGCATTGAAACCTGTGTTAAATTTCTGCATAACAAATAGTCGCGTAGCGTAGGGTGGCGTGGCGTAGGCCAAATGGGTTTCCAGCATAAGTATATTATTGTCTATAACTGCTTGTTTGGCATCGGTTCTGTAAGAAACATTGGCCAAAATCCTAATTGCTCTCCTCTGAAGTCCAAAGATCCTATTTGTATGAGTACTATGCCCCCAACTTAATATTGAATAAGTGCATACTAAGTGTATTAAAGAATAATATGCTGTTTTACACAGTTTTATATTTACATTATTGTATAATATTTTTAAAAGGTTAAAAGGAAAATGTTTTTGCATATTTTAGGGGAAATAAAATTGACGGTCGATTTTTTGGACGTTTAGATTTAAGCAGTTGGCAGTGAACCAACTTAAGTTGGTTCAAAATTTTGGCATTTTGCATATCGATATTTAGACTAGATTTTAGGTCAACTAAGTTCCTTGAAGAAGTTGTTATGGTGGTATCATCTGCATAAAAAATCAGAGCATTTGGTGTGATTGTTGGTATATCGTTTATGTAAATTATAAATAGCAATGGACCTAGTAGTGATCCCTGAGGAACCCCACATTTAATGGCCTTCACCTCAGACACCTCACCCCCATAAAAAGTCAAGTCAAGGTACAAGGTAATTTCAATATATACTCAAATCTAGTAAACATAACGGAGAGTATTTTGTTTTTTCATAAATCTTTATTGTAGAAAGTGAAAAAATAATACACGTTTTCTCATACAGTCAATACAAGTATACGTTGATACCTTAATCTCTAGTTACAAGTTGTAACTTACAACCTTGACCTATTCAGTTTATATGCAATCCCTATTTCATCCTTGATAAGCATAACCCTGACAACCACTGTTTAGTTTTCCTTGAATGGTAACAACAAAGATCCTTATTTATTTATTCAAATACGCTTACAATTAATAATTCCAGCAAAACAAAAAACAGCAAATATTTTTGCAACATCAGGAATTCTGTGAATTATTAGCAAATAATAATTAATAATTTAATTAGGACTTAGGACAGCTTATCACAAAAATGTATAAAGAAATAACGCAAGCCTCATTAATATTAATTAATATAACAGTGCACCTCGATGATTCGGACCTTCAGTAGTCCCGTTTCTTCGGTAATCCGGAATCCGGATTCCGGACAAGCATTTTGATTGTATTACGTATAATCTGGATTTGATAGTACTTACTTGTTATTTCTTATCCGTGTATTAAGTTAAATTGTAGAAGTATACTTCAAAGAAATAAACTAAAATCGCATGGGTTTTTTATACACACAAATGAAAAAGGATTTTAAAAGAAAGCATACTTTGTCAATTAAACAAAAATTCGTTAAAGGTATTAGAAAGACTAAAGCAAGGTGAAAGTAGAATGTGTTGTAAACGGAATACAGGGTGGAAACATCAACAATTTCTGATATTAAGAAAAACAAAGACAAAATTAAAAGATATGGTAAGTTTTAGAAAGAATTTTGTACTTCTACTATACTATACTTCTACTATATCTAAACATTAAGAAAGGCCGAATATCAATAAATGTAAAAATGTTCTTAAGCTTGGTTTTGCATACAACGATTAAGCCACATCATTATTTAATATGAAATTTTATCTGACAAAGCAAAGCAATTGTACCTTAATAGATACATAAACTTATGGAAATGATAAATTTGCAGCTATAGCAGGAAGTGGATTTCTAATTTTAGATAATAACATGGTCTGCGTTTTTTAAAAGTACTTATGTGGAGAAAAATTGTTCAATGATTAAGGTTTTATCGATCCCTTCATAACTGCACTTGTAGGAAAAATTAATGAGTTCAATCTCACGCCTACTTAAATATACCTACTGTATAATGTAGATAAATCTGCCCTGTATTGGAAAACGTTATCTAAGAAAACGTTTGTTCGTTCTCTGGAAAAGACTGCAACAGGTCGAAAAATAAGCAAAGAACGCGTAAAATTTTAAGCATGTTACAATTGTTAGAGATGTATTTTAATTAAACACGGATAGTTGATTAAGTAATTTACTAATTATTATACACGAGTGTTCAACAAGAAACCTGACTACAAACTAAACTCTAATACATTCAGTTCTCACGAAAATATGCCCAAACCCCTTAGTGTGTGGGCCTTTCAAAGAAATATTATATACAAAGACAATTTATGTGACGTTTAACATGGTTCTCTACTTACGAATCGCACCAAGGGTGCTAGTGTTAATTTAAATGTATACTTAATCTAATAATTATCTAACATTCGGCCATCCTGAGTAAGTCAGTCCCTGACCTTCTCTGGCAGGATTGTTTGAGGCTGGTACCCTCTTGGTTGCAGGACACCGCCATTTGGATGCAATTGTACTTCCAATGGACCTACGATGAAAACTCTCTGTTAGCCTTACTTAATAGTCAAAATGGAGGGAGCTGTCGTCACTCCTCCATAAAACATACAACCTATCTTGCTTCGGTTTTGCTTTGGTCTTACTTTGCTTAAACCACTTTGGTCTTACTTTGCTTAAACCATTTTGGTCTTACTTTGCTTAAACCACTTTGGTCTTACTTGGTGCTGGCCACAGACCACTTTGGTCTCACTTGCCTCGGGATCATTTTCCTAAAATAGACCACTTTGGTCATACTCGGTGCTTGCAACGAACCACTTTGGCAAGTGGTAGCTCGCAACCTCGGGAACAAAATATTCACTCTGTTCCCCCTCGTAAGACGCCACTTTGGCCGTGTCCCACATATTTCGTAAGGAAAGACGCGTGCACTGCGTCCCCCCTTCTTCATCATACCACTTTGGTATTTACTTTGATCCTTCAGGATCCTACTTTACTGTGACACTTTGTCAAACCGACCCCTCTGGGTCTTGCTATCTACTTATATGTACTTATACTCATAATATAACATAACATATAACATAGCATAGCATAACATTGCATAACATAGCATAACATAGCATAACATAGCATAACATAGCATAACATAACATAATATAACATATTATGTACTTACATATCGTCGCCTTGGAAACTGATCCACCGCTTAAGGTGACCCGCGGCCACCGCTTTGTCCTTGACTTCATAACGAGGCTTCCACTAGCGGTGGCTTCACTGGTGATGGTGACCATGACGAGATCCCCTACTTCATACTGAACAGCGTCGCGACGACCCTTGTCGTAGCGTTTCTTCTGCCGTCTTTGACCTTCGGTTATGTGCTGCGCAATTTTGGTCTCGAACTGCTGTACCAACCAATAAGCGCCTCCATCGGGGTTGCATTAATTCCTTTATTGTGTGACACTTTGAATTGGTTTAACGTACTTGTCCCACTCGCGAGGATTTTTACCGACCGCCGTCGTAACTAACTCGTTAACAACCGTTTGATTATAACGCTCGCACTGACCGTTGGCTCTCGGAGTAACCTCGGTGCTTATAACATGTTTAATACCATAGTTTTTGCAAAACACGTTAAAACTGGCTGAGGTAAATTCGGTACCCCGATCACTAATTATACGCCTCGGAACGCCAAATAAATGTACATTATCGGTCAGGGATTTTAATGCATGTCGTGTTTTAACATCGCGCACTGGTTCGATTATCACAAACTTTATAAAAACGTCTACCAACTATAAATATGTATTTGTGTTTCCGGTAACTTGTTTCAAACGGTCCGACATGGTCAATGTGCAATGTGTGAAAGGGCACGGGCGTCTTCTCAATGGGGTGTAATTAACTACTTTCTTCTAGCCTTTTATTTGTAGTACCATACTACCCGTCGGCGATTTTCCTTGTCGAATTGTAGTAACATCGCACCCAAGTCCAATTGACCTAACATCTGTTTGCAGTTTCCTTTTTAATTCGGGGTCAAAATGGATAAGATAGCGCCAGTTGTAAGCATCTGTTTTACAGTTGTAAATGCCTTTTGTTGCGGCTCGGCCCATGACCACCAGTTGTCCTTTTTTGTAAGTGGTGCGGAAATTGTCGTAAACTCTTTTATAAATTTTTAGGTAGCTCGATAGGCCTAAAAATTGGCGTACTTGTTTCACAGTGGGAGAGGCAGGCATTTTTATTAGGGCCTCAAACTTCCTTTTTCCCTGTCGAACCCCTTCTGCACATATTTATCTGCCCAGGTACTCTATTCGCGTTTGCAGAAAGGCGCACTTGTTTAATTTAAGAGTAAGGTTGTGTTGTATTTTTTAAATTTTTGTAATACCGTTTCAAGGTTTGCTAGCCCTTCGATGGTTACTGTTCTTGTTGATATCCTTTTTGGGCGTTTTTTAACCCTACTATTTACTTTCTTAGCTGTTTCACCTTGCGTGTCGTTCGAACTGGAACTGGAGCTGGAGTTAGAGCTGGAGCTGGAGCACGTACTAGGCGATCACTCACTCACATACAATTTCGTATAACTTAACGTTGGCGGCGTTAAATTATTTCACTTATGTACACATATTATTGACGTACAATAATATCACTTAGCGTAAACTTAATTCGAACTTGTTATCACTAATTTGGGTCTCTAATCCCACTTCTGACTTGTTAGAGATGTATTTTAATTAAACACGGATAGTTGATTAAGTAATTTACTAATTATTATACACGAGTGTTCAACAAGAAACCTGACTACAAACTAAACTCTAATACATTCAGTTCTCACGAAAATATGCCCAAACCCCTTAGTGTGTGAGCCTCTCAAAGAAATATTATATACAAAGACAATTTATGTGACGTTTAACATGGTTCTCTACTTACGAATCGCACCAAGGGTGCTAGTGTTAATTTAAATGTATACTTAATCTAATAATTATCTAACACAATGGTGATGGTTTTCATACTCTTAGTAATAGGGAAGGCAAAAATCAAAGAGCATTTAAAAATGTTAATGTACAATTCCTGTCAATGCAAGGATGACAACAGCAAATTTTTGTACAGTGGTTTTAAAGTCCATTTGTTTCTCAAGTAAAAGGACATTTCACGGAACTGTAGAAGAGCAGACTAGTGAGGATGGATAATTTACAACAATATATCTACCACCAAACTGTACCTTGTATATCATTGTTCAAAATGTCATGAGACTAACAAAATTAGGCATAAAATTATTGGTCAAGTAGCAAATAATGAAGCAGACACTGAATATAATGCCAAAGACCTAATTCCCCTTAGTCAATATGCATATAAACTAATATAAATAGGATCAAACGAACACGGAAATTTTCTCTTTCGTTCTTTGCCGTTTCTCTGCCTTTCTCTGCCATTTCTCGCTTTTTGTATACATTTACTCTACTGTTTATCTACCAATTGGCAGTGAAATAGCAGTTTTCTCTGCCATTACGTTTTGGCAGAGAAAGAGCAGAAAAACGGCAAAGAAAACTGGGCTTTTTCTCTACCACTACTTTTTGGCTTAGAATGACAGAAATGGCAAAGAACAGCAGAGAAAATTTTTGCACATGTAGTGACGATGAAAATCCAGAGTTATATATACAAAAGACTGTAAACATAATGAGGCAATTAAGTTTTAATCTGTGCATAAAGTGGGCAGAACTAGTTTACAAAAAATATATAAAATTAAGTTTTTAGTTATTTTGTACCTACTTATCCTGTATTACATAATTTTTTGTTAAGAAACTAGTTTGTATAAATATTTATCTTTTTTAATAATAAACTATCCCGCGTACCCAATCCGGATCACCGCGGTTTTAATTAGTCCGGATTATTTGGGTAATATAAATTAAAAATAAATTAACAGGTTTTATAAATTATAATTTATTTAAAATATTATGATTTGGTTTATAACAGTTACTTTGAAATCTACGTACATTTTATGACAATAAGTGATGTTGAATGAGAAAATCGCCCCAATAATCTAAAACTCTCCGAAAGCAAAAAAACCTTCCGACACTTTATAGTTGGGTGTTTTCAAAGCAAAAGGAGTTACAAATCGAGTTACAATGGCAAACGAAGATACCAATAGCAGTAGTACACAAAGTACCTACACTTTTAGGGATACAAAGCTTAATTTAAAAAAAAATTTGTCATAATTTTAATCAATCGGGCATATCTTTAATCAGAATCAATGAAAATCTGTTCTTGTTCGATTTTACAATTTTACAAATTTTATATAAATTACTTTTCATAAAAATATTTATATTTTTTTAATTTTAGATAACGGAGATATTAGACTTACTAGGACTAAATAAAACTGCTGATACATCAACCAGTAAACTATCAGGAGGTGAAAGAAAAAGATTGGCTATAGCCTTGGAACTAATAAACAATCCTCCTTTATTATTTCTAGATGAACCAACATCGTAAGTAGCAAAAATACACAATTCTATTCGTAATAAATAAATTTATCCTTACAGTGGTTTGGATGATCTCTCGTGTTCGCAATGCATATCACTCTTAAAAATGTTAGCCGAAGATGGAAGGACGGTTATATGTTCAATACATTCACCCAGTGCCAAATTGTTTGCACTTTTTGACAACGTGTATGTGGTTGCTTTAGGCCAATGCGTTTACCAAGGATACGGACCTAATGTGGTGCCATTTTTGTCCAGAATTGGACTGGACTGTCCCAAACATTACAATCCAGCTGATTTTAGTAAGAATTTTTAAATTTTATTATTAATCACTTAAATATGTTATGCGTAATACACACATACGTGTATCTAAAAATTCTATTTACGATTCGTATAATACCAAGTAGATACCTAACTGAAAAATATTATATATTATAAATTATAATAAACAACAACATAACCGACCGATTGTTAATTATTTTATTAAATATTGAAAAAACAACTTTTGCATACAATCCACATGCGTGGATTGTACATTTACATATGTTAAGGCTTAAGTGGCGGCTGGTGGATATGACATTTACAATGACACCAAATTAACAAGCTCTGCGCAAGCAGAATTTAAATGGAAGTTTGCGGAAAAAATATAGTTTTTGCTGCAGCTCCCCTGCAGCCTGGCCCCCCTAATAAAGATAATACAAATTTTAGTGGTGCAATTTATAATTTACCATAGTTTATTGACAAATATTAAAATTTCTTTAAAATATCCAAGTATTACAGATTTTATTTTATTTTTTATTATTTTAGGAATAGTAGTACAAATTTAAAACGGTATAAAATCTGTAATACTTGGATTTTTTAAATAAATTTTGACGTTTGTCAATAAAGTATGTATAAATTTGTATTATCTTTATTAGGGAGGGCAGGCTGCATCCCCTGCAGCTGCAGCAAAAACTATCTTTTTTTCGCAAACTTCTATTTAAATTCTGCTTGCGCAGAACTTGTTAATTTAGTGTCATTATAAACTCTTATAAATTTTGTGTGGGTCCCATGTCTAATAACCAAAATATCGGTAAACGCAAAATTCACCAGCCGCCACTAAACAGTTAAGCAATTGATATATATATATATATATATATATATATATATATATATGCATATATATATGTCATCGAAAAAATTCGAAATCAGTAACTTTGCGAAATGCCGAGGCAATCTGCAGACACGTCAAGCTTTGGCACTAGCGACGAAATAAATACGGATAAATAAATAGACTTTTGTACAATAATTATTATTGTATTATAGTGATACATAAATAACACTGTAGGGAGGTGAAAACATCACAGCTAAACTCTCGGACACGTAAACATAATGTTTGGTCGTAGATTACAAATCCGTGCTTGGTTTAGCTGTATCAGGTCAAAATTCAAAGATATTTAATTTTTGGAGCATCCCATTAGGAAACACAAAAAAAATTCAATTGGGCTGGACCTCCACATCAGTCCCAAATTAAAAAAAAAAACAAATTCTTGCAAAATTTGAGATTAATTGATCAAAAGAAATACGTCTCCCTGAGGTTTCTTTTTAGATAGGTAATTTAGGAAATTCAAAATGTTTTTTTGTGATTTATTTTATTGAGTATAATTGAGAATATTATATTATATTAAACGAAATAAAAAGTATAGGAATGTTGGCACAAGAGGTGAAATACAGGGTGTCCGGAAATAAATGCAACAAAATTTGGTGACAGATTCTCGAGACGTATTTTTAGTTTTGCCAATTCGCGAAAAAGGTTTCGGAGATACAGTCCCCTAAAAGTCGACCATAAGAATTGTCTTTTTCTTAGAACCCTGTTCTACGAGAATCACTAAATTTGGTATACAGCGGTTTTTTGTTATGTGGAATCTGATAGTGTTAAGGTTTTTGGCTGGGGACGCCCTTAAGACGCTTTTTCGTAGGCCCCCTTGTCTTTGGAGCCACACAACTTTGGGACATTTTGCCATTTTTCTCAAAAACATTACGTTTTACAAAAAAATTTTAGAAGGCAAAAGTTTCTAAATTGTACTTCCTTACGGGTTAATATTAGAAAAAAATACGCAACCAAAGTTGTGTGGCTCCAAAGACCTTAACACTATCAGATTCCATATATCAAAAAAACCCTGTATAACAAATTTAGTGATTCTCGTACAACAGGGTTCTGAGATATAAGAAAAATACTATTCTTATGAGGTTTTAGGGGGCTGTATCTCCGAAAAAGAGGGCCAATTGGCAAAACTAAAAAATAAGTGTCCCTTAAATTTGTCTCGAGAATCTGGGACCTTGCATTAATTTCCGGACACCCTGTATATTATTTTACAAATTATAATATACAGTAGGCCTACAAAATTTTGTTTTAAAGCGTTCTTGAAGACCATAATAAAACTAAAAATGTTACTTGGGGGGTGGTCCTTATTTTTTAAATTCTGAATTTCAATTATCTCACCCCCTTAATTTTTTACTTTTGATCATATATAAAGCCCTGTCAAATTTTACACTGATCAGATGTTAACCCGTGCCTCATGTAGGTCAAAAAGTTGCCAATAGTTTAATATAATAAACAGTTTTTGTGCTACCGCAAAATAATTTGTAAGTGTAAAATAGTACCTACATACCTACGTACCAAGCATACATTTCACTGCCGAGATGACAGCCCAGGCAGTAGATTGTGTGCGAGGCAATTAATAAGCATCGCCGACGAGTTTTATGCACTGTTTTTAAGCATTTAATTAAATTAAATTTTTTTTCAAGTATTTAATTAAAGAGTTTCTTAAAATTCTGTCAACATTTAAAAGTTAGGTTCAACCGACATGATGGCATTTTTGCTTTATTTCTGTACGGAGTTGGTTAACCAATTGGCGCTGGTTTAAGTTGTCTATATATAGTTGTCTATTTTAGGTATAAATCACCACAGTTTTTTTAGTTGCTTATTTAAAAATAGCTTGCAAGCGTAAATTAAGAACTAATTAATATTTAATAGAAAGCAAAGGCTATATATTGTTTTAAAATATTCCTCTTCAGGAGCCAGTTTAAACTAACGTTGCACGATATTGAAGGTATTAAGGATATTTGTATTTTTATTACAAGCCCTTACATTAAAGCGTGTTGCCCTATAACTGCAAAAGCACCACTGCAGGATTTATTTAAAGATTTGTTTTTTTATAAAAGCACTCACTAAGTTTTATCAAGTAAAGCTATAAAAAAGTTTTGCGGACATCTTTAGTATTTGACAGCAGAGTCAATGGCTTTGGCGCTTTTCGACGAAAGCGTTAACATTGAAACAAAAATTGAGCTTGCAATAGCAATCCGATGAGGGCAATAATGAAGATTCCCAAAATTTAAAACATGTTATACTTGAAGAAAAAGATGTTGTCACTTATATCAACCAGCCGCTAAAATGTACCCAAATTGATCTGAACGATGAAAAGAAACCTCGGAAATTTCAGAGAACATATGACTCTTGATAAGGCGCTCTAAGAGCTTGCCAAGAATAGGTAACAAATTGATAGGTCTTAGACCTTTAAGAGGGTCAGATCGAGAGACAGAGCCCGCCTTTGGGATGAGAATAAGCTTGCCTTCCTTCCAAATTTCTGGAAAATGACTAAAGCGTAAGCAGTCGTTAAAGAGTTTAGCAAGAAACTCAGCAATAGCAGGAGCAACAGTACGAAGAATAACTGGGAAGACGTTATCAGGACCAGGAGCTTTTTTAATGGAGAGACCACAAAGAAGGTCTATAACTTCTTCCTCGGTCACGGTCGGTGGGTCAGCAGTGGGTACACATCTAACCAGTCTATTTGTTGTGTGCCTGAACACTTTTTGAAAAACATCTTTTGTCGGATCATCACAGGCAATAAAATGGTCTAAATATGCAGCAGCAGTATCAGCAAAGCCTTGAGTGATTGTACCGTCAGACAGACGAACATTGATTAGAGGGTGATCGCTGAGTCCTCCAGCCTTGGAGAACCTGTACGGCAGACTCCAAGGGTCGGACTCAAGCTGCTCACCCACACACTGTCCCCACGATCGCAAGCGAGTGCGCTCAATAAGTTTCCTGAAATTTTCAGCATTGTCAAGATAAATGTTTTTAAGAGGAAATAGGTCGTCGAAAGCGTACGCCTTGCCAAACCAAGAAGCTGCCTCAGTAGCCGATGCCCTTATTAAGGAGTGGATGTGTCGTTATGATTTCTCAATGGAGATGCATTCAGACCAAGGCAGGCACTTTGAATCTATATTGTTTCAAAATGTCTGTAGGATGAGTGACATTCACAGCCGAGTTCCTTTAAACATCCAGAGTGCCAGCGATAGAATACGACATCAAGCCAAAAAATTAAGACTTCTTGGGAAGGACTATACGAAGTCATGGATCGCATAAATGACATAATTGGATCAGAAAACAATCAAGATGGAAGCCGAAAGTGATATATTTCACCCGATTACTCCTTACTCTGATAACCAAATAGACGATCTTTAGAGTTAAGTATTTACTAGTAGAGTAAAAACTTAATCCGCCGAGTTGCCTTTTCAAGACTTTATATAAGTAGTTATATTCTAGCGGTAAAAAAACTCGGTATGGTGTTACTCAAGAAGAACAACAAGATCTATTCAAAGTTTCGGCCGATTACTTCTTGGCCCACTGTTTTGCAGAAGATCTTAGAATGTCCAGGGGGATATCGGTTGCCTTTAATAAAAAGTCGACGAACTGCGAAGGCAGAATCCCAAAGTTGGAGAGGCGCTTGAAATAATAAATAAGCAGATAGGAAACAAAAGCATATTTTATCTGGTAACAAAGCAGCTCTTCCATCAGAAGTCAAACAACCGTGACGTATGGAATGCCACTTTACTCGGAAATTTCTGTAGCGTCCGAATAATCAAAAATGGTGAGTAAAAGCTACCGTAATTAAATTAAATACTATCGCAATAGTTACCATTGCAAACAGGTTTATTATGCTTGTAAGAATTAAGCTTAAGCTTATAAGCATAATAATTACAGTAGTTTTTACTAAAATTTTTTTATTATAACGGACGATACAAAAATTGCCGAGAAACGTGGAATGGCTGTATTCTATGCCCTATTAAAAATGCCCTATAGAACCCATATTGATCCAGATAAGGAAACTAATATGGATTTATATGGTTTTATATGTCCTATATGGAACGACCTGGTTTACACTTTGGAATCTATATGGTTTAATATGGAATTTCATTTTAAAATGTACAACCTAGGGATTTTTATATGGATTTATATGGTTTCTGTTTTATGTGTCTTTCCATATAGGTTTCCCTATATGGTTGAATATGGATCTAAACTGCGCACAACTCAATGTGTCGCGACCAAAAAGTTCGTCCTTTTTCAAAACGACATAACTTTTTTGTTTCTTGAACGATTTTATTTTGGTCTGTGATGTCTGCTAGCTCCAGCCTCTGGCAATTCATGCTATAGATATGAAGCTCACGATTCTTCAAGTAAATTTTCTACAGGGTGATATGTTAAATGGTGAAAAATTTCAATAACTTCATCCAAGCCCCGTTTAAAAAAAGAAATATTTTTTCTCGTTTTTACTATGAAATAATGAAGTATTATGTCTTACCTTGAAACGGTTTTTAAATTTTTCTAATTGGAATCTTAGCACTGAAAATTTTATATTTTTTTTCAAAAGAGTGGACTTAAGGCTTTTTGGGTAGACAAAACACTCAGTGTTTTTAAGAACAAGAAGATAAGATGGTGAAAGATTGTTCCTTGAATAATTCTGAACAAGCGTCAAGCAACAAATTTCCATTATTTTCAGAGGGGCCTAAGCAACGACCACTTTTTCAAAATGACATTTTGGTGAAAATTTGCCAAAACTAAACCCAAACCGATATTTACGTTCGTGACATGTTTTCTTCATAATTTTGACCTCCTGATTGTGATTCAGTTGTCAAATTTAGGTTTAAGATAAAACCAAAATCACCAAGAATCAAGATTCGAAAACAATTCCCGGCTGTTAAATGTCTCAATAAAATATGATTGCTGGTTTTTACTGTTTTGAATCTTTAGTAAGTTATTATCACGTTATCGTTATTTTCGCTTGTTCAGAATTATTTAAGGAACAATCTTTCACCATCTTATCTTCTTGTTCCTAAAAAGACTAAGTGTATTGCCTACAAACAAGCCTTACATGTTCTCTTTTGGAAAAAAAATTATATTTATGTTGCTAAGATTCCAATTCGAAAAATTTGAAACATATTTCAAGGTAAGACATAATACTTTATTATTTAAAAGTAAAAACAAGAAAAAAATTATTTTTGTACAAACGGGGCTTGGATGAAGTTATTGCAATTTTTCACCGTTTAACACATCACCCTGTAGGAAATTTACTTCAAAAACCGTGAGCTTCATCTATATATATATATCTATATATATATATATATATATACATATAAACGGTCATTGTGCAGCCCATTCTATATACAAGCTATACTCTGTGTAGCCCGAAATGACTTTGTGTGGCCCACTCCCGGGCTGAACAACGTTTGACGTTATTTTAACGCTAATCGATTAATCACGGTGTTGGGAACCCCAGGTTAAATTTTTGGCAGGGCTTAACAACGACCGGTTTAGCCATAGTTACATACAGAATAGTTCATTGAATTTAACTGTAGGTGGCGCGCTGTAGTAAGTGTATCTAGAATAGGAATCCTAGATATCTTACGGTTCCTGTGTAGCCCTAAATCCGGCAACACTGCAAACACAAATTTTTCGTAGGAAGATATTATTTAATATCAAGCAGTGAGCAGAGTTTTAACGCTGCCGCGCGCTGTAAGTTCGATACCGCGACTTAGTCAGAGATTTATTCGAATACTTTTAATTGTTTTTATTACTTATTGTATTATAGAATGTGCACAATGAGTTTTATTTTTTATTAAAAATTCTTTTTAAAAACATAAAAGGCAAAAAACATTAATTGTAAAAATTATTCAAAAGCTTTTACTGGTAGAACATACATACTTTATTAAGTTGTAATAAGCGGTTTAAATTTAATCACTTAATCAGACTTTATAACTTTTTTAGTTGAATGTTTTAAAAATAGAAATATTAAAATATTTGACTAAAATTGGGCATATTTTTAATTAGAAATAATCCATAGGGTACACACTCTAATAATCCAAAATTTGAAGATAATTTTTTTTATTATGTTGTAATAAGTGGATCAAATTTTAACACAAAGACTTTATATGTTTTTTTAGGAATTTAAAAAATTAGCTAAACGTGTCTAATTTGAAATATCTTTCGGAAAACATTATTTTATTGTGTTTTATTTAATATATTAGGCCTGTTAGAAGCAAATTAATTTGTAAAATAAAAATAAATAAAATTAATAAAATAAAATAAGATTTCATCGTATTTTATTATTTTAATGTGCTTGTTTTAAAAATAGCCAAAATATTGCGATTTGTCCAAAATCGGGCTTTTTTAATCTGAAATATCTCAAAAGGTACTAACTTAAAATCTAACATTTTCAGAAAACATTTTTTTCATTTTGTTTGAATAAGTGATTTAAATTTCAATGAAAATATTTCATCAGTAGCACTTTATTAGTTTTTTCTATTTTCTTATATACAAAATATTAATAAAATATAATAATAACATAACTATTATAATAAAAGCTTTTTGTTTAAAGCCAGTATTATTATTTTTTGAAAAACGCAGATTTTTGACAAAATTAATTAAAAATAATAAAAATTATTCCATCCTATCTTTTAAGTTTAAAACCAAATTTTTTTATATAAAGTTTAATTAAATCATATCAATTTACGATTTTTAACTTTTATATTCCCACTTTAATGGGTGTGAAATTTCACGAGGGAATTTTAAAAACAAAACAGCATAACATAATTAATTTGTGCTGCATAAATCTACTAAATAATTTTGTTTTACTCAATGTAGCCAATTATAAGTTAAGGGTCCCTAGAATTTGCCAACTAAATACCCAAATTCCGAATAAAAAACATTTAATGGCACTAATTAAATAAATAAAGTAAGTTTTCTAGATGTTTGCTATTAGGTTTACAGATATGGGGGTAAAATGTTTATAATCTTAAAACATTATTTAAAAAATTCCATGTCAATTCTTTAACATTTTTTAACAAATTACCCGAGAAACCCCAGGGCAAATTGGGCTAACTTGAAACGTTAATAACTTTTTTATTTTAAACGTAACATTTGACATGGAATCTTTTAAACAATGTTTTAAGATTCCAAAAATTCCACCCCCATTTCTGAAAACCTAATAGCAAGAAAGTTATAGGCTATTTTTGATTGACGCGCATTTGTCATATTTTAACGGAAAAAATTAATAAATCCAAAACTACTTACAGTAATTTTACTTCAAATTTTATGTAGAATTTAAAAATGTAAAAATATATGGGGTGTTCCATTTAAAATAACATAGTTAATGTCACTTTCGGTCAAGCCGGAAGTGGCATTTTGTTTAAAATATTTTAGAAAAATAGGCCTAATTGGATAATAAACGCTTTACAAATTTCAAATCGATATCTTTTGCCGTTCCTCAAAAACTCTCAATGGACCACGAACGTGAAACACTCATTACCGTATTTCGTAAATGTGCAACACCCTGTATATAATTAAAATAATTTTAAAATAAATAAATAATCTTAATGGTTGTGGTGAATAAATTTTTCATAAAAATATACTGTCCAGCTGTTATCGAATCTGTTATTATATATTATGTGCCGAATACATTTTATTGGATCGCACTTAAAAAAATATGACGTGATCTGAAAAAACGCCGAGACACGTGTATCATTTTTTTAAGTCTATTATCAAAATCTATGTATCCAGATTAACATATTAATAAATTAGGGGGTTAATATGAAGCACAGCAAAGTCCAATATGAGTCCAGTTGAAATGATTAAGTAAAAATATCGTTCCTAATATTTTTTAAGGGAATATTTTAATACGGACTCTGCGGGGTGATACATTAGCCCCCTACAATATTTATATTTAGGTTTTTAAATATAAAAAAAATTAATAAATGTTTTATATTTACTTTATCTATAGTGTTCACAAAAAGAATTTTGCTAAATCACAAAATTTTAAAAATGGTAAATTAACACTGGTCGACAAATTAAAACTTTTTGTTTGCCTTTTGACCATAATTTTGTTCCATCAGATTTTGTTTATTGAAATATTGTAAACAGATAATTTTTTTCGAAATTTTAAAAGAAACCTTTAATAATTCTTAAATTATAATTTAAGAATTAATAAAATAATATTAATTTTCCTAATAAACTTGGTAAAAGTCTTTATAATGTTTTTTTGTAAATGTATCGTTTTACAGTAAAATTGCAATTCCAATTAAATGTTATTAAATTCCGTGGCATTCCGTCCTGCTATAAATTACTAAGAATTAATTAATTAATCAAAGTTTTCCTTTTTTTTAATCCATTGTTAATTTCAGAAATGTAAAAAATAAAATTTAAATCTCTAAAAAGAGCATATGGAAAATATGATTAAATTTAATAACAGTAAATTGGTGTTTCAATGTTACTGTGAAACGATACATTTAACAAAAAAATAACTTTTTTAAATTGACTGTTTATTTTAAAACAATTTTTTTTTAAATCATTGGAGTAACTTTTTTTGTTTTAAAAAGATATATTATTACCACTGCTTGTAGTATAAAAACATTTCCCACCAAATTAAAAAATCATACTCATCCATGTGCTGTAAATTAATTTTTTATTCTAAAAAATATATGCAACTTAATCCCTTGGATGTTGAATTTTTAAAATAATATTATTAAGAAAATTAATATTATTTTAACGTTTTTCATTGATTCTTAAATTATTATTGGTTACTTTTGGACCACCGTGTATATTTTTTAAAAATACTCCAACCGATACGAGAAGCATTGGTAATGCAGATATGGGTCCTAATTAAACTGAAAAAAAATTAAATTATACCCATTAATAAAGTCCTGTATTAATAAAGTCCTGTATTAAACAAAATAAAATCGTTCTTTAGTCAAAACTTGACAATTTTTTAAATTTAAAGTGATTTTTTTAGATTTTAATAAAATTTACAAAATTAATAGCTTCATCTATATACTTTATTGTGTTAAAATTTCAACGCAATAAAATAAAAATTGGCAAAATGGCACTTAAAGCGTTTTAAAATTAATATTTACGTCAATTTTGCTCCTGACGCTTGTACGATTTCTTAAAATAAAATATGTAGGCAACAGTAATTAATAAATTTTTGATTACGCAATATTTCTTAAAAAAATACGTTAAAGTAAACTGATAAAAATAATGGTAAATTTAATAATTATTTACTATTAAAAAGTACAGTAAAATTACCATTTTTAGTTTAGAGATTGACAATTATTATATAAGTATATACTAAATCAGGATATTTACATAATTCTTAGTATTTTATTGTAAATGGGATTCACAACGTTGAACGTATGAAGAATAATACGAAAATAGGGATTAAATGCAAATTTAAGTCGCGTGATCGCCGCGTGGCAACAAAACAGGTGGATAGCGCTGTTCTTATTGGACAATTCGTACGCGTTGGCTTGGTGAAAACCGGCAACGTTGCGGGCTAAACAAGAACCGTCTGCTTGGTTTTTACATAAACGAGGGATGAATAACGTACTATATATATCTTATGGGCTTTACAACGTACCATAAATAAAGAGATCATTAAATTAACTTATATATTTACCCCTCTTGGTATTTCCTAAATTAAATTATGTTAAAAAACACTTAGCAAAGATATATACTCGTCTAACCACGTTAGAAATGGTGGGTGGCAGAGCGCCCCAATAGTATCTCGGGCTAAACAACATACCAATTATACGTATATATATATATATATATATATATATATCTATAGCATGAATTTCCAGAGGATGAGGCTAGCAAACATTACAGACCAAAATAAAATCGTTTAAGAAACAAAAAAGTTATGTCGTCTTGAAAAAGAACGAACTTTTTGGTCGCGACACATTGAGTGGTGCGCAGTTTATATGGTAATAATTTTTTCACACCCAAACCATACTGGGCCAGATAGAGCAATATGAACCTATATGGCAATCCATATAGAAATCACTTTTCTATATGGTTTTCCAGGTATGGAATTCTATCTGGTTCAATATATTGCAATGCCTTTTTCAAATTCCTATATTAAACCAGATAGATTTTTATTTTGTGTTTCTATATGGCATTTTTAATAGGGTGGGACGTCACAATGCAAGTTTGTATCCCTATGGAGACGAAAATGTGGCAAGTACCCGTTCGAAATTTCTCTGATGACTTATAGGCGATGAGTCATCGCTTGTTTACGGAGCTAAAACGTGGCCAAAACTCAATTTTGTTCATTTTTTTTACTAGATCTAAGCGTCTTAAAGCAGATAGATTACATGGCTACATCTTGCTACCTGAACTGGCCATCCCAGTCCGCGGTACCAACAGCTAGAACTTAGCGCTCCTTTAAATCGTACGTCTTCGTTCGCGACACTCCACAAAACACACACATTTTCGCCGTGTTGCTTCTTATGTTAAAAGTGATTTTGGTGGAAAAAGTTGATATGGATATCGTCAATCAAGGTATGTACAATATTTTGAACAACATTTTATTTGTCATATCATCAATCTAAATTTTTCTCGTCTTTTAAAACAAACTTTTTTATTTTTAAATATATGCAACACCTCGCAACGGCATCCGACCCACGTTTTATAAACTTCAGGACATCTAGAATAACTATAGCAATCAAAAACATTGACAAGTTTTCAAATCACGGAAAAATTTACCCTTGAAAACAGACACTTTAGTGCGATCTTTTATAGATTTTTGGGTAGATGGATACATTTTTTATTTTTTAAAGAAAACAAAATATTTAATATATGTTTAATTTTAATATTTTTATTGTATTACTGTCATGTAAGTAGCTACTTTGAAATTTTTTTATAAATAAATTTTTGAATATATATATTTTTTATTTCTATTAAAAATACTTATCACTTGTATACCTTTAGAAATATGTTTTGTACCCATTTGATACAGAAAAAGTGCCCAAATATTTTTGGCCAAGTTTTAAATACCTGTCAAAATACATAAATAATTAGTAGTTTTTTAGGGTTTTCATTTTATATGAGTTATATCTTTTTTTAAAAGCATGCGCGGGAAATTTGAAATTATCACTAAACCCGGCATTATGCAGGCGCTATGCGGACAGCGGGAAAATTTGAATGTTTGAAATATATATTTAAAGCATTTAAATTTCCCGCTCTTGTAATGCAATTCTGATTTGCGCATGCGCATTAGCCCCATTTAGGTCGGTTGTCACGTCGTGATTACACAGAGCACAAGAGCATCAGACAGACACAGTGGTGTCACGAAAATCACAACGTGGCATCATATGATGTCACTGGGCTTTCTTGAACGTTTACTGGGAAGTGGTTAATTTTAAGTTACATTTTATTTCTGCCAGGTTTTAAGGGTCCCTGCCTTAGTGTGCGGCAGCCGAATACTCGGCGTGACGAGTTAATAATAGCGGGCGTCACAGTAAGTATTTGTAAGTAATCGACGACCTATAATAATTTAATTTTAATTATTTGTCGTTTGATAACTTTAATTGTTTGTTGGGTGAAAAAAACAATTGCAAAATGTCATCTGTTAAAAAAGGATCACCGACTACGCATTATTTTGAATTTTTTAGTTAAAAATAAGCGGTGTCCATAAATACATAAGCTATTCAATAGCCTATTGTGATCTTTACCTTACAAGTATTTATGTATTGTAGTTTTTGAATATCTGGTAACCGGCCGAATAATGACTTACTAACCGGTATCCGGTCGTATACCATTAGAGATGAAACGTTTCATCTCTAATGTGTACCTGTTATGGAATACTGTATTCTCTTGAGGTTTAAAAAAATTAAAAAACATTTTCTAAAATACACATTTATTTTTAGTAATGGAAGTTTGTTGTCAAGAATATGGAGATTTTCAAGATAAAATGGTGTCCGCTATAGACAATGGCAGATGCATAAATAGAGAATCACACCCCTCCATTGCCGCAATACACAACACTGAAGTTGAAAATATTCAGGAGGTCGAAACGACTGAATTTTTAGACACGATTTATCAACAAGATGACAATGTTCGATGGTTAGATCAATTTAAAATTCTGTTACTTAGGATGTGGCTGCAAATGTGGAGGGACAAAGTAAGTTTATGAACAACTTTATAACAAGGTCGGAAAGTGACTTGTAACATTACGAGTTGAAAATGATCTAACAGAGTATTGTTACAAAACTTTTCGGCCATGTAGGTATCGTTTAACATTTTATTTCACAATGGTATTTTGATTTTTGTTTATTTTTAAAACAAATGAGTATGAGTATAAGGAACGTATGGAAGGCCCCATCGGCAACAGTTTTCCTACGTATCCCGCCACTGCACAGCATTACCTGTGTTTGGTGGATCCGAATGGTAAATCTCGATGGTTAAGGCCACTCCCGGAATTTAGTCGCCGGGCCGGGCCATACGCCCAATTTGGGCTAGAGGAGTACGGGACAAGGAGGGAAAACATTTTGGTTTTTGAGGGACATAAACTGACCCAAAACTAAGCACAATCCGGAGTCACCCTCAACCAGGGATTTAGTAATAAACTTGTTCATTTTTAAATCAAATAAAAGAAATTTTTAAAAATACCTTAACATGTTATATAACTCATTTCCCAGAAATAAAACAAGTGCAGAATAAAACAATTAAAATATTATCATATTCACAATATGCAAATGTGTCATTTTAGTAGATATAATAATTTAACTTATTTTTTTGTTGTAGAATTTTATAATGATGAAATGTGCTCTACATGTTGTCCTAGGATTATTAGTTGGAACTATGTATATTGGAATGGGAAACGATGGGTCAAAAACGATATTTAATTTTGGATTTTATTTTTGCTGTCTCATCTTCTTTATGTATATCCCAATGATGCCTGTACTTTCAAATTGTAAGTAGGTACCTATACATTTTTGGTGTATTAATTGAATGGTGTTATGCAACATGAAATAACCCCTTACTGAGATAATAGCGTCAGAAAATGCATGTGGTTTCTTCATTACTTTAGTGTTAATTGTAGGTTCAACGTTTTATTTCTAAATCGCTAATTTCCTACCAGAGCTGGGCAGTAGCTAGCTACCAAGTAGTTAAGCTATTAACTTAGATACTTTTTTGGCAGCTGTTACCTTAAAAAGTACCTACCTAGTTACTAAAACAAGCTACTCGAGCTACGTTTAGTAGGGTAAGCCAAAGATAATAATATCTTTGGGTTAAGCTAATTTTGTTAGTAGCTGAATTTAGTATGTATTGTTAAAAGTGAACTTTCAGTATTTAATTTTAAATACTACAATGTTATTTGTACTAATAATAATAATAATTTAATTTCTTTATCGAATCATATTATTTGGTCTGTGTTTGGTACAGTTGTATTCATTAAAAAAGCGTACAAGAATTAGAATGAGAGAAAACTGTCAACATTATTGCGTAAAACTGGCTTTCCACTGACTTAAGTCACTATAACTGACAGTAGAAAAGAAAAATGCCTCGTCAGTTATCTCAAGTTAAAAAGGCTCAAATAGTATCAACAATCGAAGAAGAATGGTCAATTCGTGATGTGGCGCAGTTGTATAATAGAAATAAAAAATCTATATTAAAAATTAAGCAACGCTGGGAACAGGAAGATTTACTAAACCAAAAAGTTACTTCAGGTCGTCCCAGAATGTCCACCCCTGAACAGGATGCTGCTTTTTTGGAATATTTAAGAAATAATCCAAATAAATTGGCTCGAGTAATAGAAAAACAGTGATACATGGCTAAATATAAAAAAAAAATTAATGTTTGTTTTTTTTCATTTCTAATAGGTAATAATTTTTGTAATATTATTTAATTAACCTACGACGTCAATGCTCTTTATAACCTATAGTAATTATTTTAATGACTTATGTCAGTGATAAGCTGGTTTTAAGCAATAATATTATTGTGACAGTTTTCTCCATAGGTTTTTCTATGGTTTTCTCTCATTCTAATTCTTGTACGCTTTTTTATTGAATACAACTGTACATGGCAATTATGTGTAAAAGATTATATTGAAAAAATCGAAAAAAGGCTTTGACGGCACAATTCCACTAGATGGTTCAAATTTTTAATATAAATATACGAGGGTGGTTCAAATATAAACCGGAATTTTTTAATAAACGCGCTAAAAATTTAGTATCGTAAAAGTGGCTGCACTGGATGTTAGACTGGTCTGTTACGAAGCGTAGAGAACAGCCGGGACTGCGTAACCTTGCTTTTCAGTGTAGTTATAGCCATGAGCGAGAAGGATGTACCAGTGTCTGTTGCGCAACGCATCATTATTCGTATTTTGGTCAAAGATAATGTAAAATCCGCGGAAATTTATCAAAAATTACTCGAGCAGTTCGGGGATGAGTGCCTCTCCAAGACTCAAGTGTATGAATGGTGTTCCGCTTTGCGAAAAGGCCGAAAAGTGGTGGTAAACTTGCCATATGCGCGGCGCCCCACAACAAGTGTTACAGATGAGAACGTCAGCGCTGTAGAAAAACTCCTTTTGGAAGATTGGAAGACCGACGCAGTACTGTACGCGATATGGCTGAAGAATTGGGCATCAGCGTAGGTAGTATTGAGCAAATAATTCATAAACGGCTCGGTTACCGCAAAATTTCAGCCAGATGGGTGCCAAGACTTCTGAATTTTGATCAGAAATTCACACGCTGGGAAGTTTGATGAAAACATTGAACGAATTGGGTTGGGAAACACTGGAACACCCTTCTTATAGTCCCGATTTGTCGCCATGCGACTAGTATTTGTTCGGTCCATTGAAAGAGGCACTTGGCGGACTGCGATTCGAAAGCAATGCGGAGGTAGAATACTTCGTGCGCGAATGGTTACGTGACAAGCCGAGAGATTTTTACTAACAATTCATTCGAAAGCTTCCGGAGAGGTGGCAAAAATGTGTTACTCTACACTGTAGAGTGTGACGGAGACAATCTAGAAAAATTGTAAAAAATTTCAGCTCTGTAACTTAATAATAAAAAATTTTATAGCAAAATTCCGGTTTATATTTGAACCACCCTCGTATATATATATATATATATATATATATATATATATATATATATAACTGGGCCTCCAGCATACACGTATGGGGGAGGACTTGAACTATCCACAACTCATGCTCGGGACCGTTTAATTGTCCTGACTGCCAGAAGATAATGAACATTTACAGCTTCAAGAATTAACAGTTTCATTAGGCAAGCTAGTAGAAGAATAATTTCTTCTTAAACTGTCAGAAGAAGGTTGCATGCATCTAACTTAAAAGCAGACGAGCTACACATCCTCGGTCAGAGTTAATGTAAAAATAATGCAATCGTCATTTTTATTTTTAATGGTAATGTAGTTTAAACACATTAATCATTAAAAAAATTATGAGAATATTTTAATTGCTCATTAAAAAATTAAATAGTATGTCGAACATTACTCATTAAAAAATAAAAATTGAGTAATAAGAGATAGTATATTACACATTAAAACGAAAGATATTACCCATTACATCAGTGAAAAATATTCAGGGGTGGGGGTTGATGGGCTCCTTAAACTTTTTTAAACATACAAATGATTTACAATGAAAGAAGCTGCAAACAAATATCTAACAAGATTAATAATTTTCATAAAATTTAATCCATTCCTTCAATAAAGGTGACTATTAAAATAAAAAATAAACAATTATTTCTAATGAAATTGATTACTTTTAAATGAAAATTAATTTATTTAACATATATCAGTTAACAGGATAAAATTGTAGTTATTTTTCAAAATATTCTTCAATAGAATAAAAACTTCTTTCTTTTAGATACGAGGATACAGCATTTTTAAATGTATAAAAGTTTTTAAATTTTATATGACTTCTCATAGATATCGGGATATGGTTATAGAACCAATAATTATGCCATTTGCAGGTGCAATAGGCGAAAGATTTATTTGTATCGACCATAATGCCCGCTCTCATCGTGTATGGCTTGTAAACGATCGAATAGAATATCATGTCATTACGAGAATGGAATGGCCAGCATGTTCACCAGACATGAATTGCATTGAACACGTTTGGGCGTGATCATGAGTCTTCTAAATAGGATAACAGCATTAGTCGAGTCAGGGGTGGTCCTACACGATATTAAACTTTTATACAGCTGGTGCGAATAGCAGGATAAAAAAACTTTCGTTTTGTTACTTTTCTTATATTTGTATTTTTTACTATATTAATATTTAGAGAAATAACACAGAAAAAACTTTTTTTAGTTGGTTTTTTTATCTTGGAAAATGTTTAGTTCCCTGAATTAAAATTAATATACAGGGTGTTTCTTTTAACTTGAGACAGCTCAATATCTCGAGAAATACGCATTTTACGGAAAAATGTCTTAAATAAAAGGTTAATGTGACCAAAGGGGACATTATTTGGTGCTACCGCTAGCCACCCCCTACCCCTCCTTAAGGGTGAAACGGGGGGTAACTTTGGAAAGTCAAATGGAATGACCCGATTTTTTTTATAGAGGTTGGTAGTACATAAAAAAATGAATAACTTTTATTTGAAAGTTTTTTTCAATTTATCAACAGATGGCGCTGTAATTCAAAATTTAAGAAAAAGGGTTTCCTTGTAAAATGTATTATTTGAAACGTTTGAAAAACAAAATTAACATTAAATCAACAATAGTCGGCTCTGAAAACAATTTAGGTATAACAAATGTTCGAAATGTCGTACTTCCATTTCGACACCAAGTGGAGCACCAGCGTCCCTGGTCGGTAAACGTTTGGTGCGGTACCTTAAGCGAACGATTAATCGGACCCTTCTTTATTGACGGTGCATTAAATGGCGAAAAGTACCGGAATTTTCTAGAAAACGATCTGACGGACCTTTTGGAGGATGTACCACTAGCACGGCTCCAAAACATGTGGTACCAGCAAGATGGTTGTCCTGCACATTATTCGACAATTGCTCGAGAGGTGTTGGATCGGGAGTTCAATGGCCGGTGCACCGCGGTGGATCGGCAGACGTGGTCCAGTAATTTGGCCTGCTCGATCACCTGATCTTACGCCACCAGACTTCTTCCAGTGGGGTTACTTGAAAGAAAAAGTTTACGCTGCAATTCCTACAACTTGGGAGGAAATGGTGGAGCGGATCAGGAACGCCTGTGCGGCGATACCGCCCGATATGTTGGCGCGTTGTGTGCCAGAATTCATTACCCGCATTCAAAAATGTGTTGAAATGGAATGACGACATTTCGAACATTTGTTATAAATTGTTTTCATAGCCGACTATTGTTGTTAATGTTAATTTTTGTTTTTCAAACGTTTCAAATAATACATTTTACAAGGAAACTCATTTTTCTTAAATTTTGAATTACAGCGCCATCTGTTGATAAATTGAAAAAAGTTTTAAATAAAAGTTATTTATTTTTTTATGTACTACCAAACTCTGTGAAAAAAATCGGGTCATTCCATTTGACTTTCCAAAGTTACCCCCCGTTTCACCCTTAAGGAGGGGTAGGGGGTGGCTAGCGGTAGCACCAAATAATGTCCCCTTTAGTCACATTAACCTTTTATTTAAAACATTTTTCCGTGAAATGCGTATTTCTAGAGATATTGAGCTGTCTCAAGTTAAAAGAAACACCCTGTATTTGTTTTAAAATTTTCACGCTCTACAAGAAAGGCCAAACTAAAAATTTATGATATTAAGACATTGACAATTTTAAAAACATTTAATTTTAAACGAGCAATTCTTATATAAATTTAAATATAAACATATTTTATTTAGATGTTTTTGGGGTCACTGATTACGAATTTGATCCATTTTTTCCAAAAAAAAAATATGAACATTAAAAAAAAAAATATTTAATGATTTAGATCAAATTTTGTATTTTTAAATTATTAAACGCAATAAGATTGCTTTATAACAATTAAATGTTTAATATTATTAACATAAAATTAAATATCTAGAAATATGGTATAGAATATCAATCAGAAGTTTGTAAAAATTGATCATTGATGTTAATTTTAAATGATATTTAGTGAAAACGAAATTATGAAATTTTATCATCTATTTAAATAATTTAATTAATGTTAATGTTAATAATAATTAATAATTAATTATTGTTCTAAAGAATTTTTATCGCGTTTGAGAATATAAAAATACAAAATTTGATCTAAATCATTGGAGAAGTCGGAACATTTTTTGGTAAAATATCCTCCATTTGGATCCGCAATTTTGTTTTTGAAAAAATGGATATCAAATTTGTAATCAGCGGCCTCAAAAACAACATGTTGCCAAATTTGGGCGATTTTTGGAAAAATACCCACCATATCGCATCCGCCATTTTGTTAAAAAATTGGATATAGGTACAAATCTTAATCCGCCACCCTAAAAATATTTAAAGTCGTTTGCAAAACATCAATTATACTTATATTTATACAAGAACTGCTTGTTTAAATGAGAATGATTTGTTTGAGCGTTGAGTCAATGCTTGTCATGTCTTGATATCATTGGAACGACTCAAACTACGCAAATCTTTAATTATACCTTTCTTGTAGAGCATAACATTTTCTTAAAAAATATATTAATTTTACATTTGGACAATATTATCTCTCATACAAATTGCCATGTACCACACAGCAAACGGAAAATTATAGAAGTGTATAGGATGACTCCGCGTTTGAATATCAAATCTTAAAGTTTTATCATAACTGTATTGAATCGTGCTTTGTTTTTATATTTTTCGGCTCTATACCTATGCACGACTATATTTAAAGTCAAACTAAATGGTGATTTTCTATATTCAACAGAGGAGTAGAAACTCGACCCTGTCGAATGGTGCAGTCATTTATGTCTCTAGAAATTATTAAAAAAGTCCAATGGTGCAGCAACTTCGGATTCCTATTCTCCTCAGAGACATAGAAACTCAAGCTTTTCGAATTTTACTGGCAATGATTTTCGTTAATGTCCCCGAGAATTATACAAAAACAGCGCAATGCAATATCGCAACGGTTTCGACTTCTCTTTACTCTACCAAGTTATAGAAATTGGAGTCTCTCTAATACTGTTCTAGTCAATATTTCTGAGAGTATAAAAAGAGGGTGTAATATTGCAAGAAGTTTTGATCTTTTGATGGGTGCAAGTAGTTTGAATTTTCTCCTTTCTGCATATGATTTTGTTGAAAATAGTTCCTTTCTTTGGTTCCTTTGTCTGATTTTTAGTTACCGTAACAACTCAGGTATGTAAAGCACAGATGATATGATGTTAAGTATATTTATGTATTATATAAAGTACCTATATTTGTATTAAAAATTTCAGAGGTTATGTTGAAAAAATGATCGATATGCCATTAAACATTAATAATTTAGTAATTAGGTCTGTTGGTAGACCCTGCACTATCTCCACTGGTATATATTAGTTTTGTAATATTTAAATCTGGTTGATGAAAAAGTACACACCAGTGCAGGTTATTGTAGCATCTACGAACAAATGAATTAATGGCCCATTGGCAAATATTCAACACAGCTTAATTAATTAATAAAATGAAAAAAATCACAATCATGTCGTATATAGTTTTTTTTAAGCATAAAATAATTTTTATATTAATACTAGTTCAAAAGTGAAATTACGACCTCTATACTGTGGAGAGTATTGAAACGCTCGATTGACGAATACAACTCTATACCGTAGGGAGATTTAGAAAACGATATTCAAACGTGGCGTCATCCTATACACCTCTATAATTTTCCCTTTGCTGTGCAAATAACATATTTTAACAAAAAAATCTTTATTTTCAAATGACATTCTTTAATTTAACATCGAACCGTCTTATTGGAACACCTTTTATGTTTAAATATTTAAATAAGCTTTAAATGCGCTTTTGTATAGTTGTAATTTTAAAGGGGGGCAACTGCCCCCTTTTGCCCCCACTCCCCTTCCGGCTAACATGGTAGGAAATTCCTACACAATATATTTTCTTTATTTTTGATAAAATAAGTAAGTTTGTTTGTTGGTTCCTATTGAGTTGGCGCAACCATGCAGCTTGGTTCTTGTTGATTTTGAAATTGTGTATGCAGAGTTCTGTATTATTTTTAATATTTTATTTGAGTACCTATCTTTCGCATTTTTATTCCTTACAAATATTTTTAAAAGGCTCCCATTTCATTAATGGATTTTTAAAATAATTTTGAAGGTTCCCTGTTGCATAACTCCCTTTAAAAACATTAATTAGGTATAAAAACGATATTTATTAAAAGAAAAATACATTTTTTGGCCTGTTTTGTAATTATACCAATAATCAAATATATTTTAGTTCCCACAGAAGTGATGTATTTAAAGAGAGAGCATTTTAACAAGTGGTACAGATTGAGTGCATATTTTAGTGCCTTAACAGTATCAACATTGCCATTGCAATTGCTACTGGGAACTGTGTACCTGGCGATAGTATATTTTTTGTCCGACCAACCCTTAGAGTATACTAGAATGATACGATTTTTCTCTGTTTGTTTACTGACTGGTATTATATCAGAGAGTTTTGGACTTCTTATTTCTTCAACGTTAAATATAGTGGTAAGTATACTTTTATAGCATTAAATAAAAGCTCTGTGGAGCGCAACCCTACCTATATTCTTTGATTACATGTTTCGGGTTGTTGAAAGACATTTAGTTAACAGGATATTAGTAATTTAATGCAAAGGCCTGTGCGAGGTGTTTTCAGAACATATTGCAAATGTTCGTTTTTACATCATTTGTTTACATCAATAAAACCAAAACAAACAAACAAAGTAATTTTCGACTAAAAGTTGACTTAAAAATGTTTTGATCTTTTTTAATTAAAACATATTTAAGGGATCCAGGGATCAGAACCTTTTCGAAAAAATTAAGCCGGCGGAAATAACCCGGTTTTTTTCATTTCAAACGAAAAAACAGAAAATTGGGAATTAAACAAAATTGATTTTAGGTTTGTTCCCGTATTTTCCGTAGTACGAATTGGAAAAAATTTCCAATTCTTCATAAAAATTGACTTTTGCATTTATTATCGTATCCGTACTACGGAAAAAATGTCAATTTTTTCGCAAATTTTCCATTTTTTCGTGTAAAAAGCTAGTAGGGTTTTCAAAGCTCGGAAAAAACGATTTTTTTATGCAAGGTGCGAAAAAAAAAAAGAATTTTGTCGGAAAAATTGGCTCATAAGCAAAAATAAAGCATTTAATCATAAACTATAGTTTATTATAATAATAATAATAATAATAATAACGTTTATTGTCCAACAGATATAAAATCCATTTACAGAACAATTACATACAAGAAATTAAAATAAGTCCTAATATTATTAAAAAAAATATAAATACAAAAAGAGGTATAACAAGAGTAGACTAAAACAGGGTTCATACTATTGAATTCGTATAAAATTCCCTGAATTTTCCAGGTTTTCCAGAACTTTCTCAAGCTTTTTCCATAGACTGTGGAAGGTGTCAAAAATTGATATTGATATTCAGGCAAATAGGAAAAAAATAAAAAATAGAATTTATACTTTGCAGTTTTAATAACAGACCATAAAGTTTATGGCATAAACACAAAAATAAAGACATATAGCATAATTCATATTATAATATATGTAGGTAATTCAAAAACAAAACTTTTTTTAGATCTTTTAAAATTTAACTTAATAGTTATAACAAAACATAGAGCATATTTCTCGTAAATACAAACAAAACAAAATTCAAAAATAAGTCAAATAACTATTTTAAACTTTTTCTCTCAAAATTTGTAGACGTCTATTGGTCGTCCACTTCATGGTTGGTTCCTTCAGTTAATTTTTGTTTTTTGTTTTTCAGAACCTTGATATCCGTCATTAATAGTTATTTGTTTTACAAGTGTTGAAAAGCGAGTTTTTAAGTTGCTCACGAGGCCGTTAGGCCGAGTGTGCATTAACACGAGCTTGAAGAAAGCTTTTCTCACAAGTATAACACAATGTTTTTTCTACGACCCTTTTATTTTTTATTATTTTTAAATATAAAACAAAATAACCTAAAAACGTGTTTGACAGCTGAATGTCAAACGATGCTGTCAATTTCTTTTCACACAGACCTGTCACTTTTCACATAGAAATGTCACTTTACATTCGTGTTTTGCCTTGCCAATGAAAAGATTCATTTTCTAAGCAAAGATGCCATCATGAAAAGTGACTTTTACATAGTGGTCGTAGAAAAACAATTTTTCACAATTACGAGAAAGACTTGTAATGTTACTTTGACTTTTGTCAAAGACAAACTGACAGTTACACGGTTAGGTAGTTTAGATTAAAATTGCCCAAGCATTTCGTTTATATTAAATCATAATGTAGATTGCGTAGGGATTAAGTAAATATTATTTTCTTTTATATTATTATTATTATTTTAAGTATTAGTATTATTTACAGATAATTCCCTGACTTTTCCCTGACTTTTCGTTTTTTCTTTAAATTCCCTGACTTTTCCATGAGTTTTTAGACTAATGCTCTTTTTATGTGTATTTTTAAATTAAAAAAAAAACGACAATTCATTGTAACCAAAATTGTAATAATAAATAATTTACTATACACATAATAATAATTTACATTTGTAACCTAAAATATTGGGAAATTCCCTGTAGAAAATCGTTCGAGACTTCAACCATTGATTAACGCTTCAACTTTAAGATACTTGAATTGTAACTCGCCGTTATATGTACACGTAATTTTTACTGGCCATTTAGCGGACCACTGGTGGTCTCTGGAAGCACCCGAAGTGGTCCGCGAAGCCATCGGCGAAAGTTTCGCTACGAGTGAAGTAACGGACGCAGGGCCGGCTTAAGGCAATTGAGCGCCTTAGGCACTTAAAAATTTGGCGCCTATTATTACATACTACACTTAAGGGGCCCTAGGCAAATAAATATAGTTACGTATTATATCACCTCCAACACTGAGAAAAAAGGTAAATTCGAACAAATGCATTTAATTATAATAAAATTATTATTAGGGTAGGTTCAGTACCTACCCTAATAATAATTTAGCAGAGTCTCTGCTGCAGAGATATAAAATTTAAAAATGCATATTATGCAAGTATAATTTTAGTTTTTACTAAAAACTTTTTAGGGTCCTAAAGTTTTATTAAAGATGTACTAAAATAGTAAGTATTTAAAAAAATGTAAAACAACTTTAATTCCCTAAATTTCTTTGTAAGATGTAGGTTTACTAAATGTTTAATATTAACATTTCATAAATAGGTAGGTACCTACCTTAAAACATATAGCAAATTTACACTATCGAAGACAAACAGCTATCTAACATAACTACCTAACTACTGATTAATTTCATCTGAAATAAATTTGTGTAGGGCATAAAAACAGAAGCGAATTTCTTTCGGAACGCGCTTCAGTGCGGCACACGCTTAAAGAGCGGCACGCCTTTGTCGGCTTGACACCGCGTTATTACAAAGGAAGCCGCATTTTTTAAAAATGATTATTTGGTACTCTACCGTACCTACTCATAATTGTATATTGTTTATTTGTTTCATATTTGTAAAACCATTTTTTAAATTTTTTAAGTTGGTTGGGGACAAGGCGCCTATTTCTTCTTGGCGCCTAAGGCAATTGCCTATACTGCCTAATGGTTAATATGGCCCTGAACGGACGGATCCGTTGCCGGGGTGAGGTCTGCGGACAGTGCAGCTGTCGAAAAAGAAAACTTTTCTGCGTTTGATAAGCTGAATCAAATTATTTGATGTACTGTGTTAAAGGAGAAATACAAAATAACATCACACACCATTTGGTAAACTTAAAAAGTGAATTCATTCGCTATTTTCCTGACTGTGAGGGCAAAGTTTCTGAGGTGCCTAATGTAATTCAAGAAAAAGTGATTGAAATGCAACACGATGGTAACTTGAAAGATACATTCGAGGCAGGAATTAATCTTGAAGATTTTTGGAACTAAACGGCAATTTATTTTCCAAAGATTCAAGAAAATTCTATTCGTTGCCTAACTTTGTTTTCATCGACATATCTATCTAACAAGCACCGAAATCGATTGGATGCTAGTGCCGACATGCACTGAACCAAGGATTCAGAAATAAGTAAAGATAATGCAATCACAAAAATCGCGTTATAATATATAGTCTATACTATCACCCATAATATACTTAACAAGTGGTATGATTATCATCGATGATATTTTTGAATTGAAACCGAGCTGCAGATTTCACGAGTCTGCAGGACGAGTGAAATGTGAGTAAATATCATCGATTATTAATCATACCACGAGTTATATTTAGTGAGAAAATATAATGAATTTTAGGGTTTAAGAAATTGTCATTTTGACATTTAAAATTAAAATGTGCTTTAAAATATAAAAAGACTTTAATAAACCTTTTTTATTAAACTTACCTTAATTATCGTTTACACCAACCCTTCAAACTTTTAAAGTTTATAATTCATTATTTTAATCATATGACAAACACAGGATTTAACAAATCGTCACCTGAGAATTATAGTGTTCTATCTGCATTTTTTTTTACATTGAGGTTAATCTTGTTTTTAGTTTTAAAGATGCATATTGTTCTATCTTTATATAATTGGGGTAGAAATTGTACAGTTTAAGCCTTAAACTGTACAATTTCTACCCCAATTATATATAGATAGAACAATATGCATCTTTAAGACTTATAGACCAGTGCAGAAGCCTTTAAAAATGGTAAAAAGGGAAAAAAAATAACAGTAGGATGAAACCCATTGGAAAAGGAGGGGAATATAATAAAAATTAAAGGAAAAATAAATTACGGGCGATCTGAGTTCGGGAAGTGGGAGGGGGGGGGGGGTTTAAGGGTAAAAAATGGTTTATCTCGATTTCCGGCAAAACTACAAGTCCTATGGAAAAAAGTTAAATGGCAAAGTTGTAGGTAATAAAAGGATCTACAACTTTTGTATTTACAATTTTTTTACATAACCTCAAAATTTATGTGAAAAATTGAAAAAAACCAAGTCAATCAAATAAATTACAGTGTATTTGGGACATAAAAAGGTAAGTTTTCACCAAATTTCGTGGAAAAAATTTTTTTTTGAAAAAGATAAAAATAAAAAACCAAAAACTTGGTTTCTTGGATTTTTCACATAAATTTTGAGGTTATGTAAAAAAATTGTAAATACAAAAGTTGTAGATCCTTTTATTACCTACAACTTTGCCATTTAACTTTTTTCCATAGGACTTGTAGTTTTGCCGGTAATCGAGATAAACCATTTTTTACCCTTAAAACCCCCCCCTCCCACTTCCCGAAGTCAGATCGCCCGTAATTTATTTTTCCTTTTATTTTTATTATATTCTTCTCCTTTTCCAATGGGTTTCATCCTACTGTTATTTTTTTTGGTTTCAAAAATTATCGACCCTGGTCTATTAAGTTAAGTTAAAACAAGACTAACCTCAATTTAAAAAAAAATGCAGATAGAACACTATAATTATCTAATGTTAAATTAAGAAAAGTGTCAAAATCCTTAGTAACGTGTAAACAAGGTGATAAAAAATATTGTCGCTGTGATAAAATGCGCAACTATGGAATACTGGCATTTTATTGGTTCTAATATTAATGAATTGTATTGTCTCTGTAATGTAAAATTTCTGTCAAAAAATTAAAATATTGCAATCTTTGAAATCCTTTATTAATTTTCATACACTGTATTTACCTCCAAACTGTAAAAAAAATTGCTAAAAAATTGTCAAATGGTCCCTCATCACTTAATGGTTAAGAACCACGGATTTAGTGTCTAACATAAGCTTTACGGAAGTATTTTTTTTATTTGCGTACTATACTGAAATCATATTTTTTTATTAACATTGTTAAAATATTCAACAAAAAAACATTGTTTTTAAAAAGCTTATCTTAAGACCAATGTGAATGTCGAAAATCGGTTAATTAGAACTCGAGTAGGTACCTAATTAATTAATATTCTTATTTAGGACCACAAAATCTTTTATAACTTTAACATAAAAAAACTGTTCACAAATCAATACTCTCAGAAATTTATTGCTAGGGACGGTTTTAGACATATACTGAGGGGGGCGAAATAGAAATACTACAGCATTGCATAAACGCGCGGAAAGTTAAAAAAAAGGGGCGTGGCCCTGTTTTTTGTTAAACCATCTATTGCCGATTTGTCGCATTAATTTCCAAATATCGGCGAAGGGCAGAAAAATACGAAAGGCGACAATGCTAAAACGAAAAAGACAAATTAGGTAAATAAAAATATATTTTGAAATAAAAAGTAGAGATACTTAATACAAAATTCTAGGAACAGGTAGTTTGGAACAGGTATAAGCGAATAACAGTCTGTCACAGGTATCGATATCAGAAAATACTAGGTCCACCTAGTATTACTAGTGGGTAGCAGTATTTTTAGGATCATGTGTATTATTAAATACTTTATTAATAAAATTTTAACTGTTATAATGAACTAATAAATCATCTTATTACATTTGATAGACAGTCTATCACAGACTACTCTGGTGGGAAACCAACAACATAAAAACACAAAATACTAGGTATTGTTACTTAATTAACATGTAGTGCTTCATGACTCTAGCTGAAACTAGTTCGCGATGGGGTACTCAGGATTAGTTGTTGCTGATACCGACTAGCAACCAGTAATATTAGAAACAAGCTCCGATACGCTCGGCTGAAAATAATAGGTATTAAATTAACAAGTATTTGGAACAGGTATGGACTTGGACCTGTTATGCGACATACCTGTTTCCAAAAAATACTGATTTGTATCATCTCTAATAAGAAGGTTCACAATAGGTTACAAAATAAAGTCAATATTTCTATTTAGGGAAGCGATCGCCCCTGTCGCCCCCCTAAAAACTTACCCTGCTTATTGCCTTAACATAAAAATATGTAAAAAATATATATTTTTTAAGCGGTCATGATATACAACCTTATATGCCTGTATAGAGATAGTTGAAGTGCGTCTTTTTCATTAGCGGCAGACAAAAAACTGAAAAAAGCCTAGGGATAGAAGTAAATCCATAGGTCACCTATGGATTTACTTCTATCCCTAGGCTTTTTTGAGTGGTGTCTCAATAGACGTCAAATAATAAAGTTAATTTAGCATTTCATACAAAGCAATCACGTTGTATTAATTATATTAATTATAATCGCACGGAATATTTAGTGATTATTTATTAAATTTTAATTGAACGAAATAAAGAATAACTAGTTTATTAGTATAATATTATGATGATAGACGAGTTGCCAATGTCGGAACTCCAAACAAATGTCAGTACGTCAAAATTAATTCAAGCGCAGCATTTTGACAGAGCAGGGTTTATATTTAGTTTAGGATATTTATCGGCATTGTAAGTAAGGGTTATAAGTTTTTTTAGTTTTTATCAATACCCTGCTTAAAATACCCCATAGAGACCTATACAAAATATTCTATAGGGCGCTACCGGTTTCAATATGTGCATTTGTCCAAGGTTTTTTCCGGATACAGCCCTATAGAAAATGTATAGGAAATTACCTATAGGCACACCATAACTTTTACATTTTCCCTATTGAGACCGATAGAAAATAACTCAATGAAGGATTTATAGGGATATCCCTATAGAACAACCATAAAACATTTGACTAAATTTTATTAAAACCTATGGGGTCCTATAGGGAAAAAACTAATTTCTACATTTATGTGTATTTTCCCCATTGAAACCGATAGCAAATAAATCAATGGTGGATATCCCTATAGAACAACCATAAATCTCAACTATGGGTCCTATACAAACCGATACACCCTATAGAAACACCATACATCCCGATACAAATATCTATCGGTTTGAACAGGGTCTCTATGGGGTATTTTAAGCAGGGTAATTTCTAATGCTTTTAGCCAAAATTTTATACCACATGAGTTAAGAGTAAATAAAATAATTCCATTGCTTATCCTATTTATATTACGCCCTTGAAAAAAAAATTGTATATGTTATTTGGAGTAGAAGATCTTTTTGTGCTTCGTACAGTTGCCTGCCTCAGCTACGCTTCGGCCGTCAATCTCTGTACTCACCACAAAAAGAGTCGCTTCTACTCCTTATGACATAAGGGACCGTTCATTAATTACGTGAGACAATTTTGGCGATTTTTCGACCCCCCCCTCCCCTTGATGAGATGTCGTGAGATTTTGCTCGACCCCCCTCCCCCTCCCTTAATCTCACGTGAGATTTTTTAAAATGCATGGTTTTAATGTAAATAAGTTAATCTGTGCTTAATTCCATTAGATTTATTAAAAAACAATTTGCTTATAATTGTTTACTTAATTTAACCCAGTTTTCTAGCAATTTTAAATTTTTTCTTTCGGAAAAAAAATTACGTGATATTTGCCGAGACACCCCCTCCCCCCACGTGAGATTTGGTGAGGTTTGGCTCGACCCCCTCCCCCCCTAAACACCTCACGTAATTAATGAACGGCCCCTAATCTACTATTTTTTCAAGCGGCCATTATATACAACCTTATATGCCTGTATAGAGATAGTTGAAGTGCGTCTTTTTCATTAGCGGCAGACAAAAACTCAAAAAAGCCTAGGGATAGAAGTAAATCCATAGGTGTCTCAATAGACGTCAAATAATAAAATTAATTTAGCATTTCATACAAAGCAATCACGATGTAATAATTATATTAATTATAATCGCACGGAATATTTAGTGATTATTTATTAAATTTTAATTGAATGAAATAAAGAAAAACTAGTTTATTAGTATAATATTATGATGATAGACGAGTCGCCAATGTCGGAACTCTAAACAAATGTCAGTATGTCAAAATTAATTCAAGCTCAGCATTTTGACACAGCAGTGTTTATTTTTAGTTTAGGAAATTTATGGGCATTGTAAGTAAGGGTTATAAGTTTTTTTAGTTTTATCAATAATTTCTAATGCTTTTGCCAAAATTTTATACCACATGAGTTATGAGTAAATAAAATATTTCTATTTCTTATCCTATTTATATTACGCCCTTGAAAAAAAATTGTATGGGTAATTCCATTTATTAGCCACCAATGAGTGCACCTCATATACTCTAATTTTATTTCTTTTTTAACTGTAAATAGACATGGACCCAAGAAGTGAAAAAAACTCCCCTTTTCTTTTCTCCCCCTATCACCTATTTATACAGGGCTACGCAAAAGTTACTATGCAGATCTAACTTAAAAAAATTGTACTTTTTTTGCTAATAAAGCTATCGACATTAAACAAACTGTTAATTGTTAAGAAAATATTTCTCTTTTAAACCATATAGGACACATTTAGTTATTGATGCCCTAAATGGTCTTTGGGAATTGTTTAAAAAATGCAATTTTTTGGCAAAATTGTCTAATTTTATAAATTCATATATTCTTAGAACAACTTGCCAGCAAAATTTTTTTAATGTAGTTTGTTACCATAGATCTTACTCTTTATAAAAGCAATGAAAACATTTTCAAATAATATTGGCTAAGAGTTCAAAAAAATATAATAAAAATCTATGATTTCGAAAAATCACTATTTTCAGCCATTTCATGGTTTAAAAAGGCTATGTTTGAGTGAGTCGATTTAAACCAATTTATGCTTATCATCACATGCACTTATTAGCCTCCAATAACCATTAATAAAATTATTGTATATTTTGCTTTTAACTGGGCTGTGGCTATATGTACAGCCCAGCTATAAGCAAAATACACAATATGCCCACCTGACTTTAAGCCATTTCATGGTTTAAAAAGGCTATGTTTGAGTGAGTCGATTTAAACCAATTTATGCTTATCATCACAGGCACTTATTGGTCTCCAATAATCATGAATAAAATTATTATGTATTTTTCTTTTAGCTGGGCTGTGGATGTATATGTCCACCTGTGACTATATCCATATTATTAACCATAAACTTTAAAATAACTTGACAGCCTTGAATTGACTTCTAATTCATTCTAAATAAAAATATAAAATATAAAAACCACATACAGTGGCGTCGAAAATTAACTACCCATTTATTTATTTTTTAAATTAAGAAAACATAATCAAAATTTGATTATGTACATTTTTTGTACATTTGATTATGTTTTCTTAATTTAAAAAATAAATAAATGGGTAGTTAATTTTCGACGCCACTGTATGTGGTTTTTATATTTTATATTTTTATTTAGAATGAATTAGAAGTCAATTCAAGGCTGTCAAGTTATTTTAAAGATGTAATACGCTTTTTCGAAATATATGGTTAATAATATGGATATAGTCACAGGTGGACATATACATCCACAGCCCAGCTAAAAGAAAAATACATAATAATTTTATTCATGATTATTGGAGACCAATAAGTGCCTGTGATGATAAGCATAAATTGGTTTAAATCGACTCACTCAAACATAGCCTTTTTAAACCATGAAATGGCTGAAAGTCAGGTGGGTATATTGTGTATTTTGCTTATAGCTGGGCTGTACATACAGCCACAGCCCAGTTAAAAGCAAAATACACAATAATTTCATTAATGGTTATTGGAGGCTAATAAGTGCATGTGATGATAAGCATAAATTGGTTTAAATCGACTCACTCAAACATAGCCTTTTTAAGCATGAAATGGCTGAAAATAGTGATTTTTCGAAAACATGGATTTTTATTATATTTTTTTGAACACTTAGCCAATATTATTTGAAAATGATTTCATTGCTTTTATATAGAGTAAGATCTATGGTATCAAACTACATTAAAAAAATTTTGCTGGCAAGTTTTTCTAAGAATATATGAATTTATAAAATTAGACAATTTTGCCAAAAATTTGCATTTTAAAAAAAAACCCAAAGACCATTTAGGGCATCAATAACTAAATGTGTCCTATATGCTTTAAAAGAGAAATATTTTCTTAACAATTAACACTTTGTTTAATGTCGATAGCTTTATTAGCAAAAAAAGTACAATTTTTTTAAGTTAGGTATGCATAGTAACTTTTGCGTAGCCCTGTATAAATAGGTGATAGGGGGAGAAAAGAAAAGGGGAGTTTTTTTCACTTCTTGGGTCCATGTCTATTGACAGTTAAAAAAGAAATAAAATTAGAGTATATGAGGTGCACTCATTGGTGGCTAATAAATGGAATTACCCGTATATGTTATTTGGAGTAGAAGCTCTTTTTGTGCTTCGTACAGTTGTCAGCCTCAGCTACGCTTCGGCCGTCAATCTCTGTACTCACCACAAAAAGAGTCACTTCTACTCCTTATGACATAATCTACTATTTTAAGGGAAAACAATTTTCATCGTTTTTGTGATCCACTTATATGATGAATTTTCGCGCGATGAATTGACGGAACACCGACACAACCACGAATAGTAAATATCTATTATTGACGCTTTATCTTTTCACTCTTTTAATAATTTAGTATACATTAAACTTCTCTCGACTTAATAGCAAGTCTTCGCAAACAGTAGTGATTGGCAGAATTCTGAATTCCTGAACCTTAACTTTTAATCTATTTTTCTAGTAAAACAATATAAGTATTTTTTTGTATTCCACACTGCCCTGTTAATATATATTTTTTGTTTTTAGAATAGTATGTTTGTTGGACCTGTAGCGGTTGTGCCATTGATGTTGCTGGCAGTATATGGTTTTGGATCGGGTTATAATAGCATACCAAGCCTGATAAGAGTGGCAATGTACTTCAGTTACCTCAGATACTCATTAGAAGCCCTTATAGATTCCATGCTTAAAGACAGACCCAAGTTGGAGTGCCCGGAAACAGAAGATCACTGCATATTCAATGATTTAAATTACTTTATTAGAGAAATGGGCATGGAAAATACAATATTTTGGGTGGATATTGCCACTTTAGTATTTACCCTTTTATTATTTAGAGGAGTAGGATTTTATTTGTTAAGGCAAAGATTAACACCAAACAAAACTTTTGTTTCTTTACAACATATTGGACGTTTCGTAAAATCACAACTGGAAGGTTCAAGATAAAAATATAAATTATTATAAATCTTGCCAATAACAATAAATTGTGATTTTTATTTAGCTTGTATCAAAAAGTGATATTTTCATAATACAAAATAAAAATAACTTAATTAACTTCAATTTAAGGTCCAAAGACTTAAACACATGTTTTATAAGAAAAAGAGTATTTATATAGTATACAACCAAATGCCCTAATTTTGTTACCACACAAAACTTTACTTAAACCGAATTTTGTGATATAACATTTATAATATTTAGTACTAACTATAGTCCAGTCAGGTGTAAATTTTAATAAAGTATATAAGAAAAATAGTTATAAGCAAAATTCTTATTTTCACTATAATAAATATCTTTTATATTAAATAGAAATAAGTTTGCAATGAAAAAAATAAGCCCTTGGAAATATAAAACTGTGTTATAAAGGGTGTCCTGAAAATGGCAAACCACGCCAGCAAACACAACTGTAAAGGTTCTGTAATGGCCCTTTAAACGCGTGCCTTTAATAAACTAAAGGCCCTACAAAGGCTGACTTTAATGGACCTCTACATATTATGTCGCGTTCACCTTTTATGGGCATGTGACGGCAGTCGATAAAGACACTTACAAGAGCCGGTAAAGGTTCCGATATGGCAGGTTAAAGGTACAAATGTGGCAAGCTAAAGGTTCTTATATGGGGTGTTAAAGATTCTATAGTGGTTAGTTAAATATTATTTAATGGATAAGTAAAGTACCTATTATGTCGGATTAAATGTGGTACCTATATATTTACTAGGTACGGATATTCCATGATAATTGAAATATTTTATCCCGACCGATTTTTGACGGTAGGGATAAAAATTCCCGATTATCGTGTAATATCCGACCTAATAAATATATACCTACCAAATTTAATCCACCATAATAGATAGGTACTTTACTATATTGCAAAAATTTCGTTATCATGGAATTCCATTAATGTCCCTAAAACTTTCAAAAAATTAAAAAATACAATGTGTTATAAAATACATGTAATTTAAACATAATTATAACATATTTAAATAAAAAAAAACTTAACAAATATTATAAAATAAAATCAAATTTCAACAGTTTCTATTTCTAAGGAATCGAATGAATTAAATTGAACACCAAAACAAATTAAGTAGATAAATCTAGTCTCTAGTACAGTCTTTAGCACAATGGATATATGGCTAAATCACATGCATAAGAGATCTCTATTCTATTGCTAAATCATTGACGATTGCAGTGCACTGTAGGCATGGTCTTATAATGGGATTCTAATTTGCAGGTTTTTCTAGAAAAAAGCTTCGTTTTGAATAGAGATAATTAAATAGGGTTTAATATTCAAAACATGGTGCGCTAAAAGAAGATTTGAAATTTTAAAATAGGTCACTTGAAATAGCTATTTCCTAGGTTATTAAATAGTACGACATTAATGTAAAAATTGTACAGTAAAAATACTTACTTGAAAAAGGTACTACCTAGTTGTTTAGTTCATTAATAACTAATTATAAAATACACCTATTAGATAATTAATTAATATATCTCAAAACCTAAATTATTTTTCTATATGCATATGCATAATACCACTAACATGAGGCAATTCATTAGTAAATATGGTGTAAAGCAAAGGAAAACATTTGGCACTGTAATGGTGTGTTACAGTTCCATTAACTTGATACTTATAATTGCCATATGTGGGCCTTTAATGTTAAATTATACATATCATTGCCTGAAAAGGGCCATTGCAAGACCTTACCACGACAGCCTTTGGACTAAATTGACATTTATTAACGAAAAATTCCTGTAGAGGCCCAGTACAAGAACAGCTTGGGTTAAAAATGCCATCATTTAACCATTAAACGCTGTAATGGGCCATTACATTACCAGACTTATGTGTTTGCTGGGACATCACGCGATATTTCTTAATTATGATGTTTAATATAACTATTTTTAAACTATCATGAAATACATCTGACAATCATGTTAATTTTATCTCTATTATTTTGTTTGTTTTAGCAACCGCTTTTATTATTATTTACAATTTACAGAGGGTTTATTAACTTAAAAACATCTTATTAGAAAAATAATTTATTCTCAAAATGATATCTCCTATTATGTAATGTAGTGATAGTGCGCCATATTTAGGACACCCTGTATATTTTACCAAAAATATATTTTTAGAGCCTATTGATTATAAATATTTGGATTTTTAAATTTATAACTTATATTAATTGTAGAACAATACATGTTGTCGGAAAAATGTTTAAAATTATAAGAATTATAATTATTAATAATTTTAATTTTAAAGACATCACATAGCAAAGGTTTATATTATTATTATTTAAAGTATAATAGTGGTTATTTGTACTAAAATTATTTATGCAGTAATTTTTACCTAAAAAATATATATAAAAAATAGGACCTTGTTTTATTACCTTCCAACCTAACCCATTATCTAATAGTAGCAAATTGCTGAAATTCTACAGTTGAAAATGTTATAAAATTATCCAGTTGTATTGCAGGATTATCTATTGGACTATGAATCTTAATTTGTCTCATATGAGTATCTCTTCCATTTTGATGATTACTAGTAACTGCTATCTGAATCATAAAAACTCGTATAGGCCTATCACGAATATCCTTAATGGGGACATGAATCCAACCTAAAATATTTGTATTTAATATAAAGGGTATCTCAAAAATCATGGACAGCAGAAAATGGGTGAATAGGGGATGTTATTCAAAGACGTCTTTTGGCGTTTTTCCATTTCACGCACCCTTAATTAGTTATTAGTTCAATTAAGTAGACAATCATAGGCGTTGCGTAATATAACTCAAAGATAATATAACTCTCCAAATATGTGACTAGCAGTTTTATGTTAAAGCACACCTGTGATTGGATATTTTAATTAATTAATAACTTATTAAGGGTACGTCAGATCGAAAAACGAGAACTTTTCATCCTTAAATTCCATCTCCTATCCACCCCTTTTCTGCTATCCATGACTTTTGAGATACCCTGTAACAACCTAATATTTAAGTGTTGTAGAATCAAAGGCGGACAAGTCAAATTTCTGAAAAATAAAACTGAAATATGATTTCATATTTGGTTGCAGTTTCGACATATTTAATAATAATAGCTTTATTTACGGATATACCTACCATTTTACAACTATTTAGAGGTGTCCCTCTATAAACTGTATGTTTCTTGGGATGAAAATAAAGTATTTTATTATTATTTATTATTATTATTATTATTATTATCAACACAGAACAATAAAAAATCGAAATCCAATTTATTTTCATTAGAGCATATTTTACAAACTGGCATAAATGAACCATTTTGGGTCCTATGATTCTTAATGTAAAAGAAATTTGCTTGCCCGTTTCTTAAATGCACATTTTTATAAAATTAATTTGCCCCTACCAACGATTAATTTATTTTATATATTTAACTCAAAATTTCTATTGCACTGAGTTTATTAAACATATATTTTGTATTTTTTTTTCATAATTCGGAATTTGACGTCAAAAATTTGGGGAGTTTTGTTGGCAAGCTAGGGAGCCAAAATTTATAATTGGCTACATTGAGTAGAACAAACGTGGTTAATGGAGAATATAATTGTACTACTACTACTGTATAAGAATATGATTATAAATTTGAAATTTGAAATAAAAATCCTAAGAAATACAATAACTTTACCTTTAATGAAATATGTGACTTTACGGCCCAAAAGAGGCATTTTGCATTCCCAGCTTACAAATACACATGTAGTTCTTTTAAAGTGGACTGTATAATAATTGTGTCTGCTAATTCCTTTGAATACTTTCACGAAAGTCTGACAATTAGTCCCACAATCCCACGTTCTTATTTTCAATAAATAAAAGAGAAAAGTAATATTACTTGTCTCTTTTATTTATTACAAAAAAGAAAGTGGGATTGTCAGACTTACCAAATCAATTTGAGCCTTTTTTCAACTATTTAATTCTTCCAATTTATCTTTTCTTCTTTTTGACAGACATTTTTGCCTTGTCTCTCTTTTTGCCTGACAACCTCTGGACTCGCGATCCCAATTTTTTGTTTGTTATCAAAACAAAACTATACAATTGAATCCTCTAGTATCAAATGAGGCCTGTCATAGCAAAACCGACAATCTCCACTTTTGGTCAAAAATTAGATTTTTGGCGGAGACCATGGTTGTGCATCTTTACTGTACAAAAACTTGTCCGCTGAGAAGTTTTGACTACGCTTGCCAGAGGCGCTAATGTCGCCAAAATTGTTTTTGTCACCGAGACTACCGTTGTCATAATGACAGTTCGACTTGAAAGAATAATTGAAAGATTGGTCGACTTACCTGTAAGGAAGATCGATCTTAATTATTTGAGTGGTCCTGTCTGTAATTGTTGAGGACAGGACCACGAAAAATAACTTAAATTTGTGAAGTATTAAATTTTATAACCTTTTAAGTTTGTATTGTGTATTCATTATTATGGTTTATTCTTGTTGTGTACAAAAGTGCAAAAGCAGGAGAGATAGTGTAAAAATGCATCGATTTACAAAAAACGATAAGGTCATCTATGAAGGTATGTCCCGCTTTTTGCCCAAATAACAAAAAATATCTTGATTCTCTAAGCACCAAGTAATAAAATTTTTATTGTTCTTTTATTTATAAATTTATTCTACCTTATACAATAATATTATAGGAATAGGAATGAAATAGTTAGATAAGTTCATATGATGTAGATATAATTTTAAGTTGTGTTTTGAATTTTTGACAAATAAAATAATTACAAAAATATAGTTTTATTATGTTTTATTATTCCTCTTTGAACTTTCCTAGAAAAATATTAGAATTATTTATCTAGTGGAGGTAAAAAAAAGGATCAGTACCATCCAGTAAAAAAATTTAAACAATAATTTTAATATATATTTTTGACTACACCCGCCAGATGGCGCAATAGTCAGGGAACAAAACTTTAATACTAAGTTGCCTATCTAACTAACCTCCCGCCCACCCAACCAATCCCTTGTCTATGGCGGAGACTGTACTTCAACTAATTATCTATAAGATGATAAAGTTTATGTGCTGCAAAAGGAGCTAAATCCTGCCTAAAATCCTATTTTAAAAATGACATTTAGTGCAAAGTCGACAATCTCCACTGATAGATTTGCAGCAAAGTATACAATCTCCAATTCCACCATTAGAAATTAGTAATTTGTGTCACCTGATATCCTAACATTTGATGTTATAACGTATTTTAGAGATTTAATTTTGTGTTTTTTTACTGGTACATACTGTTAAGTTCTATTCCAGTAAATTGCACTTAAAAATATTTTTAAAATACGTATATACGTTTTATTGTTTTAAGAATTATAAAACAAGTTATCTTGTTTATTTTGTGCTATTATACCATAATAACACGTAAAGGTAAAGCAAGAAAAGGCTGATAATGTTACGGGGCAAAGTGGGAAAAAGATGATGAGTTGTTGTACTATAAAAACTTTTTTTGCAAGAGGCAACCTGGTCCCAGATTTAGAAGAAACTCCAGATTTATGTGGTCCAGTTCAGAATTTTCCCATATTGATTGTATAGTTCAATTTTATAACCATTAAAGGAAAAAATACAATTATTTTTTTGATTATTTTTCTAAATCTCCTTTTTGCTTAGCACTGCAGTGGCACTTAGACGCTTTTGAATTACCACGCTTCAATTATAGATTTCACCTATACTATGCATCCTGGAGACCTTGTAGTTTGCTACTAGACTAACAACAACAATATTTTAATATAATGTATAAAAAAAATTTCAAATCTAGAATTTAAAATACCAGAGATTGTTGACTTTGCTCTGACAGGCCTCAAATATAATAGGGGATTCAACTGTCAAATTGCTCAACAATACTTAATTCTATCATAATGAAAACTATAAGGGACAAAATTCAGTAAGGGGAGAAAACATGTCTCTAGCTCCAAAAAAAACTTAAATATGAACTATCCATTTTTTTATGTAAATTAACTTAATAATTAATAATCAATTATTAATCTTTGCAAAATATTTTTTAGTTAATACAATTTTCTTACGTTATAAGACTTATTTACTTGGAAAATCTTATACTGGTCTTAATAAAAAAAATAATATCATATGTCTCCCAATTTAAATCGAGCGCTTCTTATATAGTAAAATGTGACACCGCTAAATGGCCTGATATTTTAATGTGACCAACTTTCTAAAATAAAAAACCAGGACACAAAATCCCAGCAAACACATGTGTAATTATGAATGGCCCATTACATAGTTTCATGGTTAAATGGCATTTTTAGCCAAAGCTTTTCTTGTACTGGGCCTTTACAGGAATGATTTAATAAAAATATTAATTTTGATAAAAGGCTGTTGTGATAAGGTCTTGCAATGGCCCTTTTCAGGCTAATATTTGTATATTTTACCATAAAAGATCCATATAATATATAATATATATAGGCTTGTGCCCGTAAGCCAACAGATAAAATAGTAAGCCAACAGATAAAATAGTTATCCGTATTTGGTGCTTGTTTTGTCGTAATTGTTTGGCAGCCTGCTGAATACGTTTCAATAATTATTCTCTTGTATTTGAAACTTGGGCGTAGTTTAAATTTTTCATGTACCCTCATAAATAAAAATCAAGGGAATTGTGATCGGGTGATCTAGGTGGCCAGGCAACAAGACCACCTTGACCAATCCATCTTGGATAGTTGACAGTAACCCACTTTCGCACAGCAATTCCGAAATGTGGTGGCGACAGTCACGGCTTAATTTTAATTTCTGCAGAACAGTCCTCTGGACAGATGAAGCTACATTTACAAGGAGAAACTTGCATAATTATTTGCCAATAATTCAAAGGCCTGTAACTTTGAAACAAATAAAAATTGATATACAAGTTTTGCGGGTTTTCTTCCTGAAAATAAGTCTACTTTATGCTCTCAAAATTTGAACATAACGATACGCGACACCTTGTATATATATATATAGATATGCAATCCTACATTACCAAGCCCGAAACGTTACATTCTGCAGTATAAACGAAGCCCGGTTTTTACGAAGCCCGAAATAGGGCTTCCTAAAATTAGCGTGTATAAATTTGTTTTAGAGTTAAGTGATGCCCCCTTGTTTCAATGGCGAAAAAGTGGTGGGCTTCCTAATGCCATTCAAACCTATCAAAATATACACCCTTAGTTCCAATGCTTTGGCGGTAGGGGGCACACGATTCAAACGAGATTATATACAGCTTTGTATAAGTATTACGCAGTATACGAAGCCCGTACATCTGGCAACAATGGGGACTATACGCTCGATGACTTTTTGATAGGAAGGCGGGGAAAATAATGCGGGATTCTTAAATTTGTATCAACTGATTTTCAAAATAAATGTTATATTCCCAAAATTATGTTTTGTTCTCTACATGGCGTGGATTAAAAGGCAATGTTTTGTTAAATACTTTCGTAATACACTTGATTTTAAAGAATTATTTATTTTTGAAATATTATTTGGATTGCATTTTTCTTTGGGGCGGTTTTACAAGTTGTCCAGATATTTTTACATAGTTTTAATTGGGGAAACAAGGGGATTTGTATATATTATTATTATTATTATTCAATGTTACATTTAAATAATTTAAATAAAAATAATTTTTAATTTATTTGAAACATTTCCAATTTTAATAAAAATAATTTTTAATTTATTTAAACCTGTTTAAAAAATTGTTTTCTCTCTTTTTATGTTTTCACTAAAAATGTGCGTTATTTTGTATAAATTTATTTTGTTAATATTTTTGAATAATAAAGGTTTTTTCAGCTTTTATTCGTAGGTTTCCAAGCAAAACCGGCTATATACAAAACATTTTTTGTAATTTTGGCCTTAATATAAAGTTTTTAAAAACAAAAGTACCTATGTCTTATAAATCAAATACCATAAAACCCACAAAACTCAATTTTGCATTTTTGTTTATCTGTAAAGGCCAGGAAACCGGGAGTTTTCCCAACATTTATTAAAATGGATATAGCCGGTTTTCCACGGATGCTCCTGAACTATGGTCTAGGTCTTTTAAATGAAATTTGCCTATAATTATAAATTTAGACAATATTTTTATAATTCATTCAATAATATAATAGTTTTTATTAAAATAATTATAAATCACACTATTTTTAAATACACTGCCCGACAAAATTATTGCATAATAATTTAAAAAAATTAACTCTAAAACGCCTTTACTAATCTTTATGAAATTTTGGATAAAAATACTTCAACTTATATCTCAATTTACGTGTTCAAGGGTTTTTCGAGAAAATATGTTTAAAGCCTTTTTATTTAATAATGAAAATAAGTTCGAAAAATATCTTTTAGGGATTTTTTTTAAATAAATAAAAAATATGCTGTTAAAGAGCGTATTTTTTTAGTATACCCTGAAAATTTTCAGGGTGTACTAAAAAAAATACGCTCTTTAACAGTATATTTTTTATTTATTTAAAAAAAATTCTAAAAGTTATATTTCCAACTTTTTTTCATTATTAAATAAAAAGGCTTTAAACATATTTTCTCTAAAAACCCTCTAACACGTAAATTGAGATATAAGTTGAAGTATATATTTTTATCCAAAATTTCATAAAGATTGGTAAAGGCGTTTTAGAGTTAATTTTTTTATATTTATTATGCGATAAATTTGTCGGGCAACTTATATCTCAATTTACGTGTTCAAGGGTTTTTCGAGAAAATATGTTTAAAGCATTTTTATTTAATAATGAAAAAAGTTCGAAATACAGGGTGTTATGTAATTAATGTTATATATTAAAATGGGTTGTTCCTTAGGGTCCATAAAGAAGCACCTGAAACTTTTTTTTTCTAAATTCCAAAGTCTAAAAATAATTTATAATAACCTTTATCCTACCAAAAAGTACGCCACTAATCGACTAGGAACTTTAGGTTAATCTGGTGGATTTATTATGTTATGGTTGGTAACCAGTGTTTCCAAAATCTCCCAAAAAGTTGACAAACATTGTTTAAATTTAGCTTAATTACAAAAATGACAAAATTAACAATGCAAATTGTCAATTTGGCGTTTTTATTAATTGTTGGTTATTTCATTTTTGTACTGAAGGTAAATTCAAACAAAATCTTTTATGACAGAATCTAGTGCATTTCTTTTAAATTTTAGGTTATGTTTTCAAATTGTAAATATCTTAACTAAGGGAAGTGCTTTTGGATTTATTTACACAAATTATATGTTTAAAGTTTAACCTGTGAACTGGTCCCAATTTCATCTGAGTAAACAGAGAAAAAAACTGATGAAAAAATTAATTTTGTGGTTATGGATTTCAAATTTCAAAGGTACTAAATTTTCTAATCATTGCTTAAGCTAATAGCTGGATCAGTAAATAAATACAGAAGGGTATTAGAGCTTTAAGGGCATAAAACTTTTGTATTTATTGAGTTTTTATTTATTTTTTGCAAAAAAAATTTTTAGTAACAGTTTTTTACATCTGGCAACGCATAGCTACTTTGTTCGTTGGTATCTATGTACTCACAAAATACAGGTGTGCAGAGATAAACAAGTGTGTAACCAGTGGCGTATCACAAAAAATATAAAAAACTTCTAATGCATATTTTTTCTTTATCTTTGGAAAAATGTTTTTTTAAATATTTTTCCTTTATTCCTTATGTCAAAAGGTATTCAGTATTTTAATATATAACATTAATTACATAACACCCTGTATAACTTTTAATTAATAATTCATGAAAAAAATATTCAGTCAGTTTCACTTGTTTTGATTCCCATGTATGTTTTACACAAAATTACCTAACCTCAACAATAATTCTTATAATAATTATAATTATTGATATATTTGTATATTTTTTATTAACATATGGAAATATATTTTTTAAAGGCTTAACTTTTAAACAAAAACGAATCGCATCCATTTAAGAAAAAATGTTTATAATTAACCCAGCTATCATCTGACAAAGTTTGCCATAGAGCTTGTAGAGCACCCTGTATAAGATATTTAAACCTTTTCAAAATTATGATGTATAAACGAAATAAATTAAATGTTTATATAGGTAGGTACCTAAAGTCAACAATACTTTTAAATTATTATAATATAAATAATTATAATTTAACGATAAATATAATTATTATTATAATAATTATAATTCAACAATATTATTAAATATTTAAGTATACCTACGTCATTATTTAAGAATATTGTTAAGTTTAAGTATCGTCTAGGTATTTTAAATCAAATTTGCCTATAATTATAAATTTAGACAATATTTTTAAATAATGACTTATAATTAATTTAATAATAATTATTATTATAATAATTTTTATTATAATAATTATAATTCAACAATATTATTAAATAATTAAGTATACCTACGTCATTATTTAAAAATAGAGATGGGAAAATTCCCATTTGACGAAAATTCCCGGAAACTTTCTATCGAAAATTCCCGAAATTTTCCGAAAGTTAAAAAAAAAAAATTTTATTGCGAAAATATTTTTTTCTACTACCTTACTAGAAAACTCATTTTTCCACCCCCGAGCGAGGGAGGAAAATGCCTCTTTTCCTCCCCGGGAGGCGCAAAAATTTCCTCCCTCTTTTTTTTATAAATATTTATATTGGCAAGAGTTTTTGTACCTTGTCTAGCTTTATTTGATTTTGTAGGAATAGTATATTACACTACAAGGGCAGAAAGTGTGAGATTCCTGCACTGCGCGCCATGATGCCCGAGGCGAAGCCGAGGGCATCATGGCGCGCAGTTCAGGGCTCTTACACTTTCTGCCCGTGTAGTGTATACTATTTTTCTTGCTACCCGGCAGAAAATACGGGAAAAAATTAAATGTATATAAAAAAACTTGTGTCAAAATTAAAATCTGACGTTTAATTTAATTCTGACGTTTACATTCAAAATCAATCAAACTGTAGCGTTGTCATGGTAATTCAGCGGTGCCTATACAGTAAAAATAAAAGGTTGTATTTTAATTAACAAATTACTACTTTATAACAAATAAAAGTACCACTAAACACTTAAAACAACATAAAAAGTAAAAAAGTAAAAACATAAATTGTTTATTTGTTGTTATAATTGCAAAATTATGGTTTAAAACTGTCATATTTTACTGTTTCTCATGTTGGCAGTACGAAATTTGAATGTTAAGCACACGACTAAAAAATTTTTACTCCCGCTATAGACCTATCCCATAAAAACTTTCTGCCGTGAAATCGGGGACGAAACAATGTATTTTGAGTCGAGGTAGTAAGAAAAAAGATTTACTCCGCGCTTGTCCAACCATTCTTTTAACATTCTTTTAACAAACTATATTCATATTCACTATTTTAGATGTTTAAGGAAGGAAATTAATTGCAACTATTAAATTTATGATAAACATTATGACAGCTTATAAAAACTGTTATGTTGGTATTACCAAAAATACCATAGCAACAAAGCGTTGTCAACATAACGTCGGCGACGCAAAACCTACTTAATATTTTGTCATAATTTTATAGCCCCATACCGGGTAAGTAAAAGGAACCGGAACGCTTAAAATGTCTTAAAACCGTTAAAAGGTAATAGAAAAAACTATATACATACCTCAGGAGGAAAATGCATTTCCTCCCTTGAATATTTAATGCCCTTCGCTTCGCGTCGGGCATCAAACTATTCGCGGGAGGAAATGCAATATTTTCCTCCCATGGTATGTAAATAGCTATTTTTTATACCAGGGATTTGCAAAAATATATAACACATTAACTTTTTGTCAAATTTTATTAAGAAAAAAAATTAAAAAAAATGTTTATAAGAATGTAACTGCAATACTATTTTTAGTATCTTTTACTTTGGAATATTCCTATTGTATACTGAAACCAACAAAATAAAAATAAAATGTTTAATACTAGAAATTCACTGCTAGTAAATCCTAGATATTACGAAAAAAAATTAAAAGGACAAAGTAACTAATATATAGGAATATTAAAAAGTAAAAAGTAAAGTAAAAAATAATTCCAAACACTAGATTTTTTTCTTGGCATTGTGCTATGCCTATAAATAAACAACAAAAATGTAAGAATGATTTTAACTTTCTTTATTGTTTTTATTTTGTTTACCTTTTTTTAAAAAAGTTTTTTGTGATGATGCTGAATAATCCGGCTTCATTGAAGTTATGTAACCACAGAACATATGTAACATAACTTACATTATTTATACTTCTTCTTCTGCTTTAAATTAACACACATTAAATTCTTATTCAAAGTTTCTTGGCCTTGTATCATGGCCTTAACGAAAATCAGCGGTTAAACAATTGACATTTAAATGAAAAAAACAAGGAAAGTTTCCAAGGAATGTTTCCAGTAGCTTAAAAGAAACTTTCAAAATGAAAATAAATTCCCAGTTGGAAACTTTCCAAAACGGAAAGTTTCCTTAAAATGGAAACTTTCCGATTCCCATCTCTATTTAAAAATATAGGTTAAGTTTAGGTATAGTCTAGGTATTATTATATTATATTAATAGATCTCACACACAAACGCGTATGTGTAATCACTATGTAATCTTTCTGAAATCAATGTAATCACTTTGTAATCTATGCAATCTGGATAGTTTTTGTAATCAGTGTACAAATTTTAGACCGCGGTTTACCCCTCGAGAAATACATTTTCGCCATTAACTGGAATTTAATGGATTTTAAACAATACTTAGTTTTTATTTGAAGAAATACATTAAAACAAAACAAAAGAATTCGATAAAAATAAAACCTATAAATTCTCAAACAAAAATAATTCTAAAATTCAATCCCTACCACAGTGGGCGGGGTTTGGCACTTGTTTTATTTAAGTGTATCCACTGTGTGGATTGTGAGTGTATCTATATGTTTTAATACACACTGTATATTTTATTTTATTTTCATATGTAAAATAAAAAATTTAAAGTTTTTGTATTGTTTATTTACTCAAAATTCTAATGTAGTTGGCCCAGGCTGCTTGTCTAAGGTGACCAACCGTTGTGATTTAACCAGAACTATACTGTTTTTGAGAACCATGTTCTGGTTGTAAATTAAGTAAAGTAAAAGTTCTGTTTTTAAAGCTTTTCTGTTTTTTTCTGTTTTCATACCAACAATACTAATCAAGCCATAACCATAAAATTATATTTTCCACTTTGCCAGATTTCTCGCCCAATCGTGCAACCCTGCTCACCCTACTTCCACTAAATACATTCGCGTTGGCGTTCGCACTTGGCTCTCCCCAAACGAACTAATAGTTCGGAACTATTTTAGTATTGCGCATGTCCCTGACGTCCGCGCGTTTTATTGTGGTTAAATATTGTAATATTGTATCTATTGTTTTTTATATTTCAAACTCTAAATGATATGCCTCTGCAAAGAGGAAAATGCATCTTTAATGCAGAAATGCAAAAGAATTGTTGTGTTTATCTTGAATTTTTTTTTCCAATATGAACAACTTTTGGACAAAAGACAAATCACAATTGCATATTGAAACACTAAAAGTACTAATAAAAAAAATTCACTCCCAAGAAAAATATAGTTTAAAAAAATCTTAATTTGTAATAATATTATGTTAATAGAAATACATGTAAAAATTTTATAAAAAATACCTACAAATTTTTTATTAGAGTTCTGGTTTTTCTTTCAGGAGAGTTGGTCACCTTATGCTTGTCCCAATTAATAAATATAACCATAATCAAATCCAGATTAACATTATTAAAAATATTCATGTTTTTAATCTTTAAAATAGCTTGACATAACCTAATACAAATAAACTGTAAGTAGCAACGATTGGCCCAGACTGCTTGTCCCAATTAATAAATAGAACTATAATCAAATCCAGATTAACATTATTAAAAATATTCATGTTTTTAATTTTTAAAATAGCTTGACATAACCTAATACAAACAAACTGTAAGTAGCAACGATTGGCAAACCCCGATCGTAAATATTTACGATTCTATAAGATTTTCTGTAAGGTACAGGAAGTGCAGAATTGCAAATTGTCTATAAGCTTATAGAAAGTTATAGATTTGCTTACAGATGTGCACAGAATTAACCCATAACACCTAAATATTTATACCTAATAGAAACAGTACAAGAAAATCATCTCTGGGCTGTTATTGCATTTTTCTCAAAAATACTTGTTTGGTTTTGATTCTACATGACTCATCTATAGGTACCTGTTCATATTTACCTGACGGCTCAGATAACATGACAACCTCGACTTCCTGCAAATCGTTAAAATGTGTACCAACTCTAATAGAAATTCGACTGGGGGTATAGCTTTCATCAAGTTTATAGTCTGTATAAATGTAAATATCACTAATGGTTGTTTTTCTTTGAAATTGAATGTTAACCAAATGAGGTAACTGTCCATCTGACTGCCAATACGTATCAGCCCTATCGTCTCTTAATTGATCTACCCCAAATCCTAAAATAATTAATATTAACATTGGACCATGTCAAAAATTATTTAAATTACCTGGTTTACAAGATGATAAACTCCATATTGCTTGAGAACCCACTTCCCTTACGTTTCCTGTTCTTTCATTTTTTAATGGATCTACATCTGTGGTTTGTTTTAACGACATTTTTTGTTAATTTAATAACAGAATTTGATTTAGGATTTAAACTTTGTTAGAACTGTCACTATCGTTGGTTATGTTGGGTAGTAGGCTTAATGTAGGCTAATAGTAGTTCAAATGCACCAAAATTAGAGGTGGGCCGGTTTGCGATTTTTCAGAACAGTGAGATCCTTTTTCTATGAGTGCGATCTCTTCTGTGAGCAGTGTTGCCAAAGTGTGAGGATTTCCTCACGTTGTGAGGATTTTATGCGTTTGTGGGGAATTTGTGAGGGTTAGGTAAAATGTGAGGATTTTGTGAGGATTTCGTATTTTTTCTTTTTGAAAAAACTTATTAAAGACGTAAAAATAATGATATAGGTATGCAACCCAGAATGTTTCTTATAGGAAAACAATGTATGAATTAGTATATCTTGCGACTTACGGTTAGTTAGCTATCCTTGTCTTATTAACGTATACATCTTTAAACGGTAAACACGTGGTAAACATACGAGAAAATTAAATCAGCTGATATAGACGTCTATGATTGAAAAGTAATGAGTAGGTAACCTTAAATCCTGTTTTTCTATGTCCTAGACGAAATAATTATTTCGTCTTTTAATTATGGATAGTTGGTTATTAAAAAATTCTGCTGTAAGTATAATATATCCACTTTAGATTAACAAATAATCATGTTAAATTACATTTTAGAGTACATCTGTGTATGTTATTAAAAAAGTGTATATTTAATATAAATAAATTATTTTCATTTTGTTTGATAAATTTGTAGTTTTCTTATATACCTATTTCTACAATTTAACTAACCCTTTCACAATTATTTAATACCTATTACTAAACTCGAAAAAATTATTTAACATTTTTTAATTGGGAGGATTTTGTGAGGATTTTCAAATTATGGCGGGTAAAATGTGAGGATTTTCAGTAATGGATGGGGGTAATTTCATATTTTGTGATTGGCAACACTGTCTGTGAGTGCGATTCGCGACGCTCGGAGCAGTTTTGTCTAAAGCCTGATTAATAGATTGTCTTCTATCCTTCCTCCGGGAGGAATCCTCCCATAAAAGATGAACAATACGAAAACTGTAGTGCTGTTTGTATTGACAAATCGTGGGTTGAATATTATATTGTTCTATCAGCAATTTTGGCGGAAAATGAAATTTTTACATGAAAAAGAAGGTTTAACGAATATCTATCTATCTAAATAAGTATCACTGTTAAATATAGCCCAGAAATACTAAAAACGACATTATTATTTTGTTCTATGTGCGAAATTCAAATCAATTAAATTGCAAGTTTTCGAGTTGTCACTGACAGCCTGTCAGAATAACATATCTGTCATCGGCAGTTTAAGGAATTACGTCGTAGGTTTTTGCACAATCCACTAAAAATACAAAAAATCACTGCAACACTTCGGCTATTTTCGTTGTTTTCAATTTTTGTGCTTTGGGTTTGTGTTCTGTTTATACAGATTAATAATCGTTTTAAACGTTGTGTTTCTCATAGTAAGCATAAAAGAGTCCTTAAAGTGCTAAGAACATTTTACTCCTCTATTATAAAAAATAAACTTTATTCTATCAGGGCTGTCATTAAACTGTCAAATGTCAATTTTAAGGTTAAATTATAACCCACAAATTAACCTTCAAATTGTCATTTGACAGCCCTGATAAAATAAGGTATATTTATTATAAAAGAGGAGTAAAACGGCCGGTTGTCCTTAGCACTTAAAGGCCTTATTTAAGGCTTACAAGTGCCTCTGTAAGAAACACAACGTTTAAAACAATTATTAAACAGCACAAACCCAAAGCACATGAATTGTAAACAACAAAAATGGCCGCCGTTAAACTCTGTGCCGTGTTGCAGTGATTTTTAGTATTTTTAGTATGAGATAGAACAGACCTTGTTGTGTGGATTGTGGGTTTTTGGTGGTTTAAGTGATTATTTTATTTAAAAATAAATGATAGTAAGATTCCGTAAGTACAAAAATACAATATTATTATAAAATAGTTATAAAATACCCAAATAAAACTTAAGTTTGAACAGCAACTAAAAAATATAGTTTGAAAAAAAGTTCTAAAAGCATGTTTTAAAGCAAACAAATTCGTAGAAATAAGCTAATAATGTTCTGTTAGTAGCTACGTTTGTGTTTAGGGCACAAATCACTTTACGTATAAATTATAATTATAATTTATACGTAAAGTGATTTATACGTAAAGTGATTTGTGCCCTAAACACAAACGTAGCTACTAACAGAACATTATTAGCTTATTTCTACGAATTTGTTTGCTTTAAAACATATGCTTTTAGAACTTTTTTTCAAACTATATTTTTTAGTTGCTGTTCAACAAGTTTAGACGTATTCGAAAATAATCATTTTGTGCATCAAATTGAATACTTTGAAGATAGTGATATTCCTGTGCAGATCCAGATTATGTGGCTTTAGATTCAAATGAAGCAGCTTTGAAATCACATGCAAAATGTGGTAATATAGGTAAATCCTAGTCTACTTTTTTATAATTTTGTATTGGTTTTTGTTTTGTTTTTAGACCTAAGGATGACGTATTTTCGCCAATGTTGATACCAGATATTCGCAATGCACCTGAACTAAAAAAATGTCTTGCAAAAGTTGCTGATCTAACCAAATTATTTAAGTTTATGCCGCCTGTTGATGTAATTTTTAAAAAACTTGTTTTAATTATTAAGCATTATTAAGTTGTTTAAACAACTTAATAATGCTGCTGTATTTGCAAATGAGAAAAAAAAGACAATAATTAGTTGTTGAGTTATCATAAATAATTAGTATTACTTAAGCCTTGTTGTTTTTGTAAGAGTAATTTTTTACCCTATACTGTTAGAACATTTTGGAAAGTTTTGTAAAATTTTGAAAAATAATAAAACAAAAATGTTCTATTAGCAATTCTTTGATTATTATTATTATTATTATTAACATTTTTAGTTAACCAAAATACTAAAATTAAGTGCACTAAGCACTATGCACTAGCTTACTCGCGTTAAGTACAAAATATCTTTACAAACTTTAATAATATTAATATTCAAAATTTGAAAACTTGATTTTCAAAAAATTAGTTTCTATTAGAACAATATAATATTCAACCCACGAAATGTTCTTCTACGGCGGGAAGGAGGGAAGGAAGGAAGGAAGGCAATCTATAAATCAGGCTTAACTGAGCAGTGCCACGGTAGAAGCAAAGCAGTGCCTTCAAAGCACTGCGTTAGAAGCCCTGGCGAAAGTGCGAACGGCGAAGCAGTCAAATGCTGAGACTCAGCGCTGCTTCTCGAAAGAAATTTTAAGATTCACCATCGTACGATACGCATGTCAGATAGATGTTTGATAACTACATTAAAAATTTTGTTTTTTGTTAAGTTTAAGCCTAAAATGTGTTTTGTACAAGCAGTGGCATACCTGAGAGTTCAGCCCCCCCCGGGGGCTAACGAAGCTCTGTAAGGGTTTGAAGGTTAAAAACGAAAAAAATATTTTTTTATCAAATTTATTTTTTATTTAAAAAATGCTCATTTTAGCCAGAGCTGGGAGGATCTTGAAAAAAATATACTTAAAAGTCTTAGATACTTTTTATATTAGACAGAAAGTATCTTTAACTTAGTTACTTTGGAAAAGCCAAGATACTAGTATCTTGTAACTTCAATCTTAAAAAGTATCTAAGTTACTTGGTAACTAAGATACTTTTTAAAGTACCCGGACAACAATCGTGATACTAATGCGAACATCACGTCGTGATTTTCACTAATTTTATTCATACTGATATCATATATGATATCGTAACGGAAGTCACCGCGTAATAAATGAAAATCATACGAACGTCACGTCGTGATTTTCACAAATTTTATTCATACGGACATCATCCGGATGTCACTGCGTAAGAAATGAAAATCATGTCGTGATTTTTTATACCATTGCTGTTTGCGATTGACCGATGGCACAAAAAATCATGTCGTGATTTTTTATGCCAAAGGTGTTTGGATAATCATTTTTGCGCCACGTTCGTTCACTAAGAGAAAAATTATGTTGAATCAACAGTTTTTGCGGTTAAATATATTTAATATTTTTTTGGATTTAAATTAAATAATATATAGTTAATTTAAATCCAAGAAATATTGAATGTTAAACTGTTGATTCAATTGTTAACATACTTTTTCTTTCAATGTACGAATGTGTCGCAAAAATGAATATCCAAACACCGATGGCATAAAAAATGATGTCGTGCTTTTCATGACCAAACACCGATGGCGTAAAAAATCATGTCGTGATTTTTTATGCCATCAATTAATTAATTTAATCGTAATTGAGGTATAAAAAATGGTGTTTAGTTATAAATAATAAGTTATTATTTATAAATAAATACCATTTTTTATACCTCAATTAGGATTAAATTAATTAAGTTTTTACCTTAAATTTAATGAGGTATTTTTATTAAAAATAGTACAATAATCCTTTAAATTAAAGGCAGGTAAAAAATGACCAGGGTGAGCAATTGATAATTATCTCCGAATGAAATAATGTATAAAACTTAAACCAAAGGAAACTTTAATATTAGTTAAAAAATCTTGGGTAGGTATTTAAAAAATCAGATTTAATTTAATAAGATAGTTATTACCAAAAAAGTGATATTTTTATAGAAAAATTATTGCAGAATCGTATACAGAAAAAAAAATCAAACAAAATTTATTTTTTTCATTACAGCGCCATCTATTACAAATATGAAAAATGTTTTAGACAAAATCTACCTATTTTTAGTCGAATGTGCAATAAAAATTGGGTGTTTCATTGGAAATTTTAAAGTTTGCCGATGAGATGAATAGTTTAGCTGAAGATCTGTCAACTGTGTTTTGTTGCCCCTATGATATCAATATGACATTTACACAAGAACGTAGCTTTCGTCTGGCAAAATGTTGTCATATCTGCGAGCAGCCATTTACTTTTGAAGATATTATAATAAAGTACGAGATCATAACCATCTAATTCCTGAAAACAATTATCGCGGAGCCGCGCATAAAGGTTGCAATATCAATTATAAAGATAGTCATAAGGTGCCTGTTGTTTTTCATAATCTCAGCGGGTATGATGCTCACTTTATCATTACAGACATAGCTACGAGAATGAAGGGGACGATCGATCTATTACCCATAACAAAGGAAAAATATATTAGTTTTACTAAACACATCGACGACTACCCAATTCAATTTAGATTTATAGACTCCTTCAGATTTATGGCTTTTTCTCTTGATAAGTTGGTCTCATATATGTCAGAGTTCCAAAATTTGAAATCACAGTTTTCTGAATTACCCGAAGATCAGTTTGAGCTATTAACGAAAAAGGGTGTGATGCCATACGATTACATTAATTCATTTGAACGTTTTGATGAGACTATTGTCTACCATCCGTTGAAAAATTTTATAATGTTGGAGAATAAGCCCTGCCCACGCAGACACTATCTAAGAGCTCAACATGTATGGTCAGCGTTTAGTTGTCAAAGTTTGGGTGACTATGTGGACATGTATATGAAGACTGATATAATGCTATAGCAAGTCATAAGTTTTAATGCAGCTGGTGCGAAACTGTTCAAAGATGTCAGCAAGTATACTTGCTGACATCTTTGAACAGTTTCGCACCAGCTGCATTAAAACTTATGACTTAGATCCAGCTCACTACTTTACATTACCAGGATTTACGTGGGATGCTATGCTTAAGTATACTAAGCAAGAGTTAGAACTGCTTACCCACACAGAACACGCTATCCAATGGATATCCATTGGCTATCCCAATGTCCATATAACATCCATGCCTTTTACGATATCCATTGGATATCCAATGGATATCCATACTGGATGTTCAAAAACAAACAAAAACATTAAAAATATTTTTTCTTTTTTAAAATAGCCCCTTATAGGATAAATTTATGTAATGATTAATAAATATGATTTAAATCGTTATTAAACCAATTTCAACCAAGTATCTCTAATATATATCCAGTGGATAACTAATGTATGTCTAATTTATATCCACTGTACATCTAATGTATATCCACTGGATATCCACTGGATATCCAGTGGATAACTGATATGGATATCTTGTATATATACTTGTATGTATACATGTGGGATTTTGTGATGGTTTAATTGAGAACTGGCATTTGTCAAAAAAACAACTTTACGGTAAATTGATTTTTTGCCAAAAGCTACGAAATTTTTAATTTTGAAATGTTCACTTTACATAGATATTATTTCTGTTAATAATATGACTATGACAGTCTGCAATACAATAAAAAATTACTTAAAAAAGTCCCTTTTGTTTATTATTATATTTCATAGTAGTACGCACGCGCTGAACTTGAGAATCTTCAGTGTTGCCGGTTATAAGCAAAATAACTAAACGAAATATATTTCCGTGCTTTATTAAGTCTTAATAAATACCCTATTCATTGGATATCCATACAATCTCCATATTGAATACAGATTACAACCTTATTGCATACAATACTATATCCACTGGATATCCATTGGATATCCACACTATGTCCAGGAGGGTCGGACATTTATATATCCAATGGTTATCCATTGGATATCCCGGATATCCTATGTATATCCTGGATATCCATAAAAGAAATCCATTGGATGTAATTGTTCCGTGTGGGTACCGATCTACACATGTTCCTCTTTGTTGAAAAGGGGATTCGTGGTGGTCTTAGTATGCTCTAAAAGAAGAGCTAGAGCAAATAATAAATATGTTAACAACTACGTCCCCAGCAAGCCTCAAACTTTCCTAATGTATTTTGACGTAAATAATCAGGTACGTTTTTACTCTTTTTTTTTAACTTAGCTTAATTTCTTATTGTCTCCATTTTTTAGTACGGGTGGGCAATGTGTCAATGGAGGCTTCGAATGGACAGATCCAAATCTCGATGTAATCCAAATTCCCGATGATGCTGTCGAAGGGTATATCCTAGAGGTAGATCTCGAATGAGTTTGAAAAGAATTTGTTCAAGTTGATGAACAATGCAGCCTTTGGTACGTACAATTAGGTAATATTTTCGATTTACTTCTGTATATAATAACTTTTTATTGTTGTAGGTAAAACTATGAAGAATATACGGAAAAGGGTTAAAATTAAGCTCGTAACCAAGTGGAATGGCCGATATGGTGCTGAGGCTTATATAGCGAAGACGGAATTTAAAAACTGCACAATTTTCTGTAAAAACTTGTAGCGATTGAGCTTCGTAAACTTCAGATCTGGTTGAACAAACCAATATATGTGGGGCAAGCTATACTCGACTTGGCGAAAACTACCATATACAACTTTCACTATGGCTATATGGTTAACGCTTTCCCCGATTGTACTGTTATGTATACCGATACAGACAGCCTCATCTATGAGCTGCTTCAAGATCCTTATGAAGTTATGAAGCGAGACTGTCATCAATATTTTGATAAATTTGATTATCCTGTTAATAATCAATATGACATCCCCCTTGTTAATAAGAAGGTGTTGGGTATGATGAAAGATGAGAACAACGGTGTTCCGATGACAGCCTACGTAGGGCTCAGATCAAAACTATACTCAACTAAGGTGTTGCAAACGGAGGAGGATGTAACAAAAAATCGAAAAAAGATGCAGGATGCTGAGTATGATGATGAGAAAATAGATGCTGAAATTAAAAACATGGGTATCACTAAAAAGGCAAAGGGTGTAAAATCTTTCATCGTAAAAACAGAGATTACATTTGAGGATTATGTTGCCTTGATAGTTTGAAACAAAAAATAATTTCCCAAAATTTAATTCGGTCTGAGAAGCATCAGGTGCATTCTATAATACAACAGAAGATTGGTCTTTCATATGAGGATGATAAACGGTACCTTATCCCTGGAACATATAATACTCTGGGGACATTATGCAATACCATCAACTTCCTCGAAAAAAAAAATATGGATGTAGATGTAGCCATTGAGCCTGTTTGTCAGTTTAAATAATCAATATTTAAGAATCAATATTTGAGGATCATGTTAAAACTTACCTCATTTGGATGTATACATATATAATATAATGCAATGTAATAATAAGAATATATCAGTTTTATTAGACAAGTTATATCAGGGGTCTAAGATCAAACCCAGCAAACTACATTTGAGTAACATTTTCAGAAATTTAAAAATACGATATTTTAATATTGCCTTGGAAATGAAAAATACTTGGTAATATGGGTAATAATATAAGATAATACATTAAAGGTATATGTTTACTCAATCATTTTAACTGGACTGCAATTTTTACGAAAATTTTAATAAATGGAATTTGCTCATAAAAATATATTAGAGTTTGCTTTGTTTGATATTAGAATATATCGATTGTATTGTAGCGAGTACCGCTCTGGATATCGGAGTGATGACTCATCGCCGGTTAGTCATCGCCGATGAGTCATCGCCGGTGACTCAGCGCTCGAACAATCGAGAGTGTGGAGCTCGCTGGAATGTTCCAGAAGACCTTGGCGCTGAATATATAAGAAACGGAGCAGCACACGGCAGTCAGTTAAGATTTGGTACTCGCGGCGAAATAAATAAATATAAGTGCAAATAAATAGACTCTTGAACAATAGTGATATATAAATAATTAGTAGTTAAGTGTTTAGTTAGTTTTATAGTATTTTAAGTGTAGTTAAGTTATTAAATAAATAGTTTAGTTCGTTAATTAACCAGTGCGTGTTTAATTCACACTACGAACAGTTAAAAACGTTACAATTGGTGTCAGGAGTGCGGTTAGTGTGAAACTTCGCGAAAATGGTTTCGTTAATGGACTTAAAAGTGGCGGACCTTAAGCGGGAGCTGGAAGAAAGGGAATGTGAAACAACTGGAAAAAAGAATGTGTTGCAGCAGCGGCTTCGAGAAGCGTTGGAACAAGAGGGTGAAAATCCAGATACGTATTTATTTGAAGGTTCGTGTGATATGCATTTAATGTTGCAAAATTTAAACGATTTAAAACAGAAAATGCTAGAAAATTCTAAAGAACTAAAAGTCGATTTGCAACAGAAAATGTTGGAAAATTCTAGTGATGTACAACAGAGAATTTTGGAAAATTCTAACGAGTTACAACAGAAAATGTTGGAAAATTCTAACGAGTTACAACAGAAAATGTTAGAAAATGTCAACGATTTAAAGGATGATTTGCAACAGAAAATGGTGGAAAATTCTAGCGATTTGAAAATCGATTTACAACAGAAGATTCTGGAAAATGTCAACGAATTAAAGGACGATTTGCAACAGAAAATGCTAGAAAATTCTAAAAACCTAAAAGAATATTTGGAAGGGAAGATTCTAGAAAATGTCAATGAATTAGAAGAGAAAGTTGACGATGTAAGGATGGAATTAAATAACGTAAGGATGGAATTGGATACGAGAGAAGAAAAATTGAACGAGAAATTGGAGGTCAAAATTAGAGAAATAAATAGTAAACTGACAGCTGTAAATCTACCCATGATGCTGGCGGAACCAGGAACAATGCCGGAGGGGAGCCGAGTTCGAATGAAACCACCTCAGTTCGATGGAAAAACTTCTTGGACCAACTACATCCGTCAGTTTGAGGCAGCAGCAAAAGCAAATGGCTGGCTACCAGAAGAAAAAGCTACAGCATTGACTCTGGCTTTACGCGGAGATGCAACGGACATCTTGCAGACACTCTCTCCCAACGAACAAGAAGATTACGAAGCATTGGTTAAACATCTGGAACTTCGATATGGCCAGACACATTTGGAACATGTCTACCATTCCCAACTTAAGAACCGCTGCCAGAAATCAAACGAGACTTTGCAAGAATTCGAGGCTGATATTGCACGCTTGGTCCGGCTAGCATATCCAGCTACTCCAACGACCGTTATGGAACGATTAGCGGTTCAAGCCTTTTTGGATGGACTTCGAGACAACGAAACAAGACAGGCTCTAACACTGGCTCGTCCGAGCCAACTGGTTGATGCATTGGCTCGAGCTTTGGAATTCGAGGCGGCAAAGCAGAGCTGCAGGAGCCAGCCTAGAATAAGGAGAGTCGATGAAGAGAAAGAGGAGGAACCCAGAATAATTGAAGCAATCAGGCGAGTTTTTAAAGAAAATCTACCAGAGAAGAAGGAAATCCGGTGTTGGAGATGTGGAAAGCTAGGACATATACGAAGTCGTTGCAGAGAAAGCCAGGTGGCGCCGACTTCGTCTCAGTCGGAAAACTAGATAGGGTCGAGGAAAAGGGGCAACCGTCGACCTGTAACCAGCATGCCCCAGAGGATATCGAACGTGTCGCATCTCTTCTACATCAGTCCAGCAGTGTTTTTGTGGATGGCTTTATTAATGGAAAGTTACATGTGCTGCTGCTGGATACAGGTGCGACGAAGACAATTATTCGGCCAGATATTGTCGAAAAGTCGAAGATAAAATCTACCAATCGGCGACTACGTACTGCAACAGGAGATACTGCTACTGTTCATGGAGAAGTGGACATCACGATGGTCATAGGAAACACGAAATTTAAACATCGAGCATTAGTAGCAGATATTGAAGATGAAGTTATTGTAGGCATGGACATTATGAACTCTATAGGATTTGAACTAAACTTTCAACAAGGAATATTGAGAGTAAATGGAGAAGAAGTCGTGTTGCATCGATCAAAAGAAAAGAATATTCGTGTAATGCTAACAGAAGATGCTTTGATACCGGAACACAGCGAGATGATATTGAAGGCTTTCTTGGATTGTAAATCAGAAGATGGAAGTATAATGCTTCTGGAGCCGAGAATTGATGACAAAGAGGTCGGTCGAGGAGTTGTAGTAGGGAAGACTTTAATACGTGTCGGAAAAGAAGTGCCTGTAAGAGTATTGAATGTTAATGGTTACTCTGTGAACTTGAAAAAAGGAATCGTTTTGGGGAACTGTTCCTCTGTTTCCTCAATTATTAGAAGCATTCGTGAGTCTGGAGTTCCGGCCAAGAAAATTAGCAATGAATTGACGACTCTGCTTTCGACTTCTTCAAAGGACTTAAAACCAAATGAGAGAATAAAGCTGAGAGAGCTGATACACAACTATCAGGACGTCTTTGATAATGGACAAGAAAAGAAGGGTAGGACAAGAATTGTCCAGCATAAAATTAACACCGGTGATGCACAGCCCATTCGACAGTCGGCAAGAAGGCTACCACTTGCCAAGCGAGAGGAAGCTGATAAAACTGTGCAAGAAATGGAGAAGGAAGGGGTGATCGAACCATCCAACAGCCCATGGTCTTCCCCAGTGGTGTTAGTTAAGAAAAAGGATGGATCAACTCGATTTTGCGTCGATTTTCGTCAGCTGAACAACGTGACGAAGAAGGACAGCTACCCTCTACCTAGGATCGATGACACCCTGGATACATTGGCTGGATCCCAAATATTTTCGACTCTGGATTTGAAAAGCGGTTACTGGCAGGTTGAAATGGCACCAGAAGATAGAGAAAAGACGGCGTTTACCGTGGGTGCTGGACTGTGGCAGTTTACTGTCATGCCGTTTGGACTATGTAATGCCCCTGCAACTTTTGAAAGGCTCATGGAAATGGTTTTAAAGGGACTATCCTGGAAGACATGCTTGGTGTACCTTGACGACATCATTGTGGTTGGGAAATCATTTGAGGACCATATGAAGAACCTGAAGGAAGTCTTTCAGCGCTTAAGAAGTTCCGGCCTGAAGCTAAGCCCGAAGAAATGTCACTTGTTCCAGAGGGAAGTGCAGTATTTGGGCCATGTTGTTTCGAGTCAAGGAGTGGCAGTGGACAAACAGAAGGTGAAGACGGTGCGGGAATGGCCAGTACCGAAAAATAAACATGACTTAAGAAGCTTTCTTGGATTATGCACCTACTACCGGCGGTACGTACCTGGATTCGCAAAGGTTGCTAAGCCTTTGACACGTTTAACAGAGGGAGAAAGACGATTCCAATGGGACGAAGAATGCCAAGAAGCCTTTAAGAACCTGAAAAACGCGTTGACCAGCTCACCAGTCTTAAGTTATCCTCTTCCGGATGGTGAATTTATTTTGGACACGGACGCAAGTAATGTGGGCCTGGGAGCTGTTTTGTCGCAGATTCAAGCGGGAAAGGAGAAAGTTATTGGATACTTCAGTAAAACTTTATCCAAACCAGAACGAAATTACTGTGTTACTCGACGCGAGCTGTTGGCAGTGGTAAAGGCAGTCGAACACTTTTACAAGTACCTGTATGGAAGAAAATTCTTGCTAAGAACGGATCATGCTGCCCTAAAATGGCTTTTGCAATTCAAGAATCCTGAAGGACAGGTAGCAAGATGGATTGAGAGACTACAGGAGTTCGACTTTGACACAGAACATCGGGCTGGGACCATCCATAGAAATGCTGACGCCTTGTCAAGAAGACCGTGCCCGGAAGACTGTAAACATTGTCTCAGGGCCGAAGAAAAGGATGTGTTTGTTCGCAGAACTACAATCGTGGATGATCATTGGCAATCCGCTGAGGTTCAACAAGACCAGGAAAGGGATCCGGATTTGAAGCTTATCATCGATTGGAAGAAGAACGACCGTAAACCAACGTGGCAGGAAGTCGCCCAATATTCGCCGAATGTGAAATCGTACTGGGCCCAATGGAATTCCATCATCTTAAGTGACGGGCTTCTAAAGCGCGTTCTGGAGTTGCCAGAAGGGGGGGAAGACCGGAAGCAGATAATAATCCCCAGAAATAGGATACCAGAAGTGCTACAGGAAATCCATGATGGAACTACTGGAGGACATCTTGGGGTGACCAGGACGCTCGGAAGACTTAGGGAACGGTTTTATTGGGTCAACAGCCAACGAGATGTGAAGGAATGGTGCAAGAAGTGCGCCGTTTGCGCGGCAAGCAATGGACCCCAGAAGCGCCCAAAAGCCCCAATGCGACAGTACAATGTGGGCAGCCCATTTGAGAGAATTGCAATCGATGTGGCGGGTCCATTTCCGGAAACAGAATCTGGAAATAAATACATCATCGTTGTAATGGACTACTTCAGCAAGTGGGCGGAAGCGTACGCCTTGCCAAACCAGGAAGCTGCCACAGTGGCCGATGCCCTTATTAAGGAGTGGATTTGTCGTTTTGGTGTGCCAATGGAGATGCATTCAGACCAAGGCAGGAACTTTGAATCTATACTGTTCCAGAATGTCTGTAAAATTCTTAACATTCGGAAGACGAGGACGACTGCATTACATCCGCAGTCTGATGGAATGGTAGAACGAATGAATCGAACGATAAACCGGTACCTGTCCAAGGTAGTCTCTGATCACCAAAGAGACTGGGACCGCTTCCTTCATCTGTTCCTGTTGGCGTACCGTTCTTCTATCCACGATACAACCGGCCAGACACCCGCTAGCATTGTTATGGGGCGTGAACTTCGTCTACCTTGTGACCTGAGGTTTGGTTGCCTACCAGGGGATGATATTGCTGGAGAAGATTACGTCAACAATTTACGTAGGAAAATGAGCGACATTTACAGCCGAGTTCGTTTAAACATCCAGAGCGCCAGTGATAGAATGAAAGAGGCATACGACATCAAGGCGGAAAATGGAGGATTTCAACCTGGAGACCTAGTTTGGTTATACAACCCTCAGCGCCGTCGTGGTTATTCACCGAAGCTGCAGACTTCTTGGGAAGGACCATACGAAGTCATGGATCGCATAAATGACATCATCTACAGGATCAGGAAACAACCAAGAGGAAAGCCGAAAGTGATCCATTTCAACCGATTGGCCCCTTACGCTGGAAACAATGCTCAAATAGACGATGCTAGAGTAAGGAGAGTTAATCCGCCGGAAGACGACTTGCCTTTTGAAGACTTCATGTATTTATATTCGAGCGGTAAAAAAGCTCGGTATGGTGTCACTCGAGAAGAGCAAAAAGATCTGTTCACGGTTTCGGCCGATTACTCCCTGGCTCACTGTGTTGCGGAAGACCTTAGGATGTCCAGGGGAATAGCGGTTGTCTTTAAAAACAAGTTTGGACGGGTCGACGAGCTACGAAGGCAGAGTCCCAAAGTTGGAGAGGTGCTTGAAATGGTGGATAATGAGCAGATAGGTAACCGAAGTATCTTCTATCTGGTAACGAAGCAACTCTCCAATCAGAAGCCAAATTACCGTGACGTATGGAATGCCTTAAATAAATTGAGGGATATCCTTTTGTCCAAGGACATCATGAACCTGGCGATACCGAAGATTGCTTGTGGACTTGACGGCTTAGACTGGAGAATAATTAGAAGTATGGTGGAAGTTATCTTCCGATTTAGTGGCATACACATTCTTGTCTGTTGCCACAACCCTAAAAGAACATCCGGAAGGAAGACCGTAGACTGCTACTTCTATAGGACGTCACAATGCAAGTTTGGATCTCTATGCAAATATCGCCATGGAACTGAGGACCATTTTCGGGACGAAAATGTTTTAAGACGGGGGCAATGTAGCGAGTACCGCTCTGGATATCGGAGTGATGACTCATCGCCGGTTAGTCATCGCCGATGAGTCATCGCCGGTGACTCAGCGCTCGAACAATCGAGAGTGTGGAGCTCGCTGGAATGTTCCAGAAGACCTTGGCGCTGAATATATAAGAAACGGAGCAGCACACGGCAGTCAGTTAAGATTTGGTACTCGCGGCGAAATAAATAAATATAAGTGCAAATAAATAGACTCTTGAACAATAGTGATATATAAATAATTAGTAGTTAAGTGTTTAGTTAGTTTTATAGTGTTTTAAGTGTAGTTAAGTTATTAAATAAATAGTTTAGTTCGTTAATTAACCAGTGCGTGTTTAATTCACACTACGAACAGTTAAAAACGTTACAGTATTATTGATATTGTATTGTGCCTCGTATATTATTAAAACTTATTGTATACGTTAATGTTTGTATTATAATATATTCTAACATTTAATAGATACCATATACCATATACCTATTATACCATAAAAAGTTTTGTTGGATACTTATTGAAAAAAAATACAATACATTTTTGATTTTTAGATTTTATTTGCATCACTTGTAAAATAAAAGCCTTAGTGTTGCGTTTATCTATTTTTTATATGAATAATTATGCGTTTATTCAATTTAGGAGTAGTTTGGAGTTCCAGTGTATATGCAATTTCGTCCGGTAAAGAGCATCTACGTGTTTTTTTAATAAATTCTACAAATTTTAAATTTATTCTTTAAATTATATTCTAAAATATAATTAAAGCTATTTTAGTCATCTAAACTATTATGTAGCCAAATGCCTTGAGATGTTTTATTACAGCATTTTTATCAGTGTCATTAAATGTTACAAAATTTTTGTGAGTTAAAGATTATAAGTTAACTAAGAAAAATTAGTAATATAAGTAAAAAATACAGCACATTTTTTTATTTTTTTTATTTTATTTGCATCACTTGTAGAATAAAAGCTTAGTGTTGCGTTTATCTATTTATTATATAAATAATTATGCGTTTATTCAATTTAGGAGGAGTTTAGAGTTCCAGTGTATATGCAATTTCGTCCGGTAAAGAGTATAGATACACGTAGATCTACGTGTTTTTTTATAAATTCTACAAATTCTATAATTATTCTTTAAATTATATTCTAAAATATAATTAAAGCTATTTTAGTCACCTAAACTATTATGTAGCCAAATGCCTTGAGAGGTTTTATTACAGCATTTTTATCAGTGTCATTAAATGTTACAAAATTTTTGTGAGTGTAAGATTATAAGTTAACTAAGAAAAATTAGTAATATAAGTAAAAAATACAGCACATTTTTTTATTTTTTTTATTTTATTTGCATCACTTGTAGAATAAAAGCTTAGTGTTGCGTTTATCTATTTATTATATAAATAATTATACGTTTATTCAATTTAGGAGGAGTTTAGAGTTCCAGTGTATATGCAATTTCGTCCGGTAAAGAGTATAGATACACGTAGATCTACGTGTTTTTTTATAAATTCTACAAATTCTATAATTATTCTTTAAATTATATTCTAAAATATAATTAAAGCTATTTTAGTCACCTAAACTATTATGTAGCCAAATGCCTTGAGAGGTTTTATTACAGCATTTTTATCAGTGTCATTAAATGTTACAAAATTTTTGTGAGTGTAAGATTATAAGTTAACTAAGAAAAATTAGTAATATAAGTAAAAAATACAGCACATTTTTTTATTTTTTTTATTTTATTTGCATCACTTGTAGAATAAAAGCTTAGTGTTGCGTTTATCTATTTATTATATAAATAATTATGCGTTTATTCCATTTAGGAGGAGTTTGGAGTTCCAGTGTATACGCATTTTCGTCTGGTAAAAAGCATCTACGTGTTTTTTTAATTCTACAAATTCTAATTTTTTTTATTTAAATTATACCTCTCCTAAATTAAAGCTATTTTATTCATCTAAACTATGTAGCTAAATGAGATGTTTTATTACAGCATTTTTATTAGTTACCTACATTAAATGTTACAAAATTTTTGTGAATGTAAGATTATAAGTTTATTAAGAAAAATTAGTAATTATCACAATTATTTAATATAATAAACCTAAAAAAGGCTATAGAAAAAATATTAATAGGTACTGTCTTTTAATTTAGCAATATTAATTTTCAATTGGCGACAATGTGTAATTAAATACATTTCTTTTTTATTGTTAAAGCTTTTATATATAATATGTTAACCTTCAAATAATAGTTTGTACAATTCAAATTCAAATAATAATTTGTACAATTTTAAATATAATAACTAAAATTTAAATAAGTTATTAGAATTAATAAAACTGAAATTAAAAATAATAGAAATAGTCGTATATTTTTAAATTAATTAATTGTTTTAATAAACTAGTGTTATCACTGTATTATAAAAATTCCCTTTAAATAACACACATTATTTAACGATACATTTTTTAATTATTTAAGTCAGTAAATATGCATATGTATATTTACTAACTTATATAATTATTATTAAAATACTTAAAAAATGATGGACATTTAATACGCAAATACGCATATACTGTACCTTAGCATTTCCTCTATTTACAAGACTTTACAAGATAGTCTAATTTAATACTTAGTATCAAATTAGACTATCTGGTAGCACAGAGGTTTGCGGCTCAAATCTATATTTATTTGTATTTTCACTAATCTCTAATTTTTTAACAAACGGACGATGGGGTCATCGAACGGTGGGCTATCAAAGCTTGAAGCAGGGTAGGTTAAATTTAAAATTTCCCGCTAAATTGTATATTGCGTAATTAGTCACCTGAACGAAAAAGCGCCAAAAATTGCCGAAATGGACCTTAGATTTTCCTATGGGATTTAGAGAAATGGCTTATTTTGTCGTTGAACACCCACTATACCTTTACTTACTTATTTTATCGAAAACATGCATTGTAGTCCCAATTGACTTCGGTGAGTGAGAACTGGCCGTACACTCTGCAAATCTCGTTGTAGTATAAAAATCAGGAGAATTTATTTCGAAAGCACATAAATGCCTGTTAAAAGTTATTGTATTACATACTTGACAAAGAAAACTAATCTCCTTTTTTTCATTTATAAGAATATTTAATAATGTCTAGTTTCAAACATAAGCCAATTTTGTACATAGTCCCAAGAACTGTGACAAAAGTTGTATTGTATTTTCCATCACATAGGTATTTCTAGGTATTTCAATAAACTTTATACACAAGCAACGTACCACAGCAAAAGTTAAACAATGAATGTACGCCTTTAACACCCTTCAGGTCTTAACCTGAACCTATTACGCAGTATAGCTTGCATTATAAACATGCTATCCCTGCTGAAAATGACGGATGATTGCGGATATAAATTCTTCGTCAAAACCGGATAAAAGCAGATGATTGCGGGTATAAATTCTTCGTCAAAGCAGGATAAAAGCAGATAAAAGCGGGTAAAAATATCATCTGATAACATCTGCTTTTGTCCGCATCGCTACCTATATCCGCGAACACCCGGTTGGTTGTGTTTTATGTCCGGTTAGTGCACCCCCGCAATCATCTGCAATCATCCGTTTTTAACCGTCTTCACTGTGTGTCGTTTATATCTGAATTTGTCCGGAATCATCTGCAAACGTCTGCTTACGTCTGGTTTTATCCGCGATTACCGGCATTTTTTTTGTCTATTTTTGTCTGGTTTTATCTGCAAACGTCTGGTTTTATCCGCGAGCATATGCTTTTACCCGCAAACGTCTGTCTAGTCCAATTTCACCCGCCAACATATGCTTTTATCCGCCAACATCTGCTTTTATCCGCGACCATCTGCTTTCATCCGCGAACATCTGCAATCACCCGCGAACAACTGATTTTATCTGCGAACATCTGCAATCACCGCGAACGTCTGCTTTCATACGGTTTCACCCGCAAACATGCTTTTATCTGCGAACGCCTGATATCATCCGGTTAGTGCACCCCCGCATTCACCCGCAAACATCTGCTTTTATCCGCGAACATCTGCTTTATTCCGCGAACATCTGAATTTATCCGCCAACATCTGCTTTTATCCGCGAACATCTGATTTCATCCGCGAACATCTGCAGTCACCCGCGAACAACTGCTTTTATCCCCGAACCTCTGCAATCACCCGCGAACATCTGCTTTCATCCGCAAACGTCTGGTTTTATCCGCAAACATCTGCTTTCATACGGTTTCACCCGCAAACATGCTTTTATCTGCGAACGCCTGATTTCATCCGGTTAGGGTACCCCCGCAAACATCTGCTTTTATCCGCAAACATCTGCTTTTATCCACAAACATCTCATTTTATCCGCGAACATCTGCAATCACCCGCGAACATCTCATTTTATTGGCGAACATCTGCAATCATCCGCGAACATCTGCTTTCATCCGCGAACATCTGCTTTTATCCGCAAACATCTCATTTTATCTGCAAACATCTGCTTTTGTCCGCAAACATCTGCTTTTATCCGCAAACATTTGCTTTTATCCGCAAACATCTCATTTTATTAGCGAACATCTGCTTTTATACGGTTTCATCCGCAAGCATGCTTTTATCTGCAAACATCTGATTTTATCCGCAAACATCTGCTTTTATCGGCAAACATCTGCTTTTATCCGCAAACATCTGATTTTAACCGCAAACATCTGATTTTATTCGCAAACATCTGATTTTATCCGCAAACATCTGCATTTATCCGCAAACATCTGCATTTATCCGCAAATATCTGCTTTTATCCGCGAACATCTGCTTTTAATTGCAAACTTCTGCTTTCATCCGCGTTCGGTTTGCCTGCATTTCCTTTGTCCATTTCGGTCCTGTTTCGTACGCAAACGTCTGGTTTCATTCGCGCTTTTTGTTTTTCTTTTTCTCGTGTATACTTTAGTTTAGTTTACCTGCTTTGTCAAATTTTACTGAGCTTTAACTAACTGGTTGTTAGCCGTTCACGGCACACAACTTAAGTTTAAATTTATAACTCTAAAAGGAATTATTTGAATAAAAACAACCTGTCAAGGAAATAAGTTTATTGAACTTCAATATTATTTGGTAAAATACAAATAAGGCCTTTGTTAAAAGACATAAATAGACATTTTTTAATCATTAAGCTTACATTTAAATTAATTGTTAGAAACATCTTCAATTTGTATCGAATTTGTTTGAAAAACACTTATAGCGTAGAATTTTTAACTTTGTAAACTTTTTAATTTTGGCATAACCAATATTTTTAATATATATGAGCCATTCCATGCCAAATCAACACATTTTAAAAAGAAATTTTTCCTCACCATTTCAGATTTTCCTAAAATTTGGTATACTTATACTATACTTATATATATATATATATACTTATACTAAGACTAAGAAAAATACCAATTTTTAAATTTTTATCTCACACCGTTTCCGATATATGACTATGTAAAGTTTTTAAAAACTCGCGAAAAGTGTGAACGTTTATTTTTTAAATTGCGCTGGAAGCTGTCCTAATTTAGTTAGAAAGCTGGGAGAGGTGTCATTTTGCAGCATTTTAAATGCTCTTTCAAATGACATACGACTGCCAAGGGTATTAATGAAAAGATTTTTTTCAAAATCCATATATATATTTTGATTTAATTTCATTCATTTAAAATTCTCAAAATATTTGTATAAATACTTGGTAGTGTTCTGAATCATATAATAAAATATTAATGTGGGGTCTTAATGGGTTCATTGTTAAAAAAATATTTCTGATGCTGGTTTTTCACTTTTAACTAATTTTGACATTATTCAACGTTTATCAGGCTTAAGCCTGACAATTGTATTTTTTTTATAATATCGGCTGTCATCATTCCCGACTTGTGTAATTTAATTACTGTGATACGCTTGTTTTGGCGATTCATATTGAACTAAATTTTAAACAAAACAACATAAAATGAATATTTTCAAAAATATAAGGGTTCTAAGAACCCTAATAATATCGGCTGCCTACATTCCCGACTTTTTTAATTCAATTAATGTGATACGCTTTTTTTGGCGATTCATATTGAACTAAATTTTAAACAGAACAACATAAAATAAATATTTTCAGAAATGAAAGGGTTCTAGGAACCTGCTCGAGCAAACAATTTCCGCGAAAACCTTATTGATAAACTTTAAACTCACTTAAAAAAAAATCAGGGAACTTTTATCGGACCCTGTATATATTCGTAGTTTATTTAAAAATAAAACTATAAATGAGGTGTGTTTAAAGTGATTTTGGTGTCAACATGGAGCCTACTATTGTAAGAGTGCAGTGTTATAATCCAATAAAAAAACAAATCATTTTATTAGAGACAGAAAAAAACTGAGAAAAGTCCCAGCATGGATGACTGGATTATTTCCACAAATGCCTATTGGCTCCATGATTTGTCATACCTGCACGAAAGATGTAACGAAACTTAAAAATAATGAGCCAAGTACTAGTGCTAAAAATGCTGAAGCTGAGGATTCTTCTGGATCGGAGAAACTCATCCATGGCGATGACCCTGCCTTCACTTCAACTTCAACGGCTGTTGAGTTACTTAACATATCACTTCAAGAGCTAGGTGAGTCCCCCATCGACTTAAAAAAAATTACATCTAAGAACTATGCGATAAAGAAAGTGAAAAAAATCTCTTCAACAGTGAAACGTAACCTTTTTGTTGCTGCTGAAACTTCTTCATCGGATAATGAAGATGATATTGATGGTTGTCCAAAATCTAAAAACTAACTTTTTATGTTCTACAGATAGGACGAAAAAAATAATGATACTTACAAGTTTGCCGGAAAAGTGGAGTATCAGGAAGATAATGAGAGAGTTTAATGCTCCAAATTACATGGTTCGGCGATCAAAAAAATTTTTGAGAGAAAAGGGGTTTATGGAAGGTCCAAACCCCAAACCAGGCAAATATTTACCATTAGAAACAGTAGAAAATGTTCATTCGTTTTATGAAAGTGATGAAGTAAGCCGGGCAATGCCGGGTATGAAGGATTGTGTAACAGTTACTAAACCAGATGGAAGTAAGACTAAAATTTCTAAAAAACTTATTTTGTGCAATCTTAAAGAAGCTTATAAACATTTTAAAGACAAGTTTCCTGACATTAAAATAGGTTTCTCTAAGTTTGCTGAGCTGAGACCCAAACAGTGCATTTTAGCTGGGCAAAGTGGCACACACTCTGTTTGTGTGTGCACAACTCATCAAAACATTAAGTTGATGATAGAAAATGCAAAACTTAATATATTAACAAATGGAAACCTAAAAAATTACAAGCAATGCATTGCAAAAATGCTTTGTAACCCATCATCAATAGCTTGCAACGTGGGAAATTGCGAATATTGCCCTGAAGTAACTGAAATCCATAAAATGTTACAAGACTCTTTCGATGAAAATTTTATTGAAAAAGTTCAATTTCGACAGTGGGTATCGGTTGACCTCTGTAATCTGGAGACCTTGTAAAAAACTTCCGAAGAGTTTATCGATTTATTTTGTAGTAAGATGTCCGCTTTGGTTAAGCATGACTTTATCGAAAAGCAACAAGGAGTATTCCTTAACAACACGAAAGAAAATCTTCATGATTCAGAATTTGTCGTTACTTGTGATTTTTCCGAAAATTATAGTATAGTTCTTTAGGATGAAGCACAGAGTTATCACTGGACAAGCCAACAGATTACGATTTATCCTTTTGTTATATATTACAAACAAGAAGACAACATTGAACATGTGAGCTTTGTTATTATTTCAGAATGCTTACAGCACAACACAGTAGCTGTTTATACATTTCAAAAGAAGTTCATTTGTTATTTAACAAACAAATTTCAAAAGCTTCCAAGAAAGATATCTTATTTTTCTGACGGTTCGGCCGCTCAGTATAAAAATAAGAAAAACTTCCTGAACCTTTGCCTTCATGAGGAAGATTTTAACATAAAAGCTGAGTGGCACTTTTCAGCAACAGCACATGGGAAAGGGCCATGCGATGGAGTAGGCGGTTCTGTTAAAAGGCTGGCAGCTCGCGCTAGTTTGCAAAGGCCATATGACAACCAAATCCAAACCCCACAAGATCTCTTTGAGTGGGCAGTAGAAAACATACCAAAGGTAGATTTTGCCTTTTCCACTCAAGAGGATTATGCTGTTTCAGAAATGTTTCTGGAAAGCCGTTTTAAACAAGCACTAACCATTAAAGGAACACAACAGTTCCATGCATTTATTCCCAACACTAAATCAGAACTACTAGTGAAACACTTTTCAGGATGAAATGCAGGGTTGGGAGAGGAATGTGGCTAAACCAGTGGACACACTCAAGTTAGAAGACGTTTCAGGCTATGTCACCACTGTATATGACAAAAACTGGTGGCTTGGCTATGTTTTATAAAAAGATGAAGAACATGATGAAGTGAAAATAACTTTTCTTCATCCTTGTGGGCCAGCATCATCATTCTCTTACCCTAGACATGCAGATGTCCTATGGCTTTCCGTTGTGGACATTCTAGCACGAGTGAATCCTGTTACACCAACTGGAAGAACGTACGCTCTTGGAGGAAGTGATGTGAAGCTAACTCAAATTGCATTTTCAAAAGTTAATCAGTAAACAAGACAATCTTCAGGGATATTTGCCTACTTTTTTTAAATCAATACTTAATTTTTACATAGGTTAGTTGGTGTTAGTAATTTATACTAAACTAGTTGTTGTTAGTACCTACTTGGGTTCCATGTTTAGTTAAACACCAGGTAACACATATTATATGTAAACAAGCGTATCTTAATTTATGTTTTTTTTAATAAACCCATTATAAGTTAATGCCTCATTTAAAAATTTCTAATTGGACTAACTTTTTAAAGGAATATTTTAAATGTAAATAATTATGTACCTTTTGGAAAAGCCTCGAATAAAAATTACCCTAGTGTTAAAGATAAATTGTCAAAATTAGTTAAGTGAAAAACCAGCATCACAAATATTTTTTTTTAACATGAACCCATTAAGACCCCACATTTATATTTTACTATATGGTTTAAAACAGTAAAGTATTTATACAAATATTTTGAGAATTTTAAATTTTGTACTTTGAAAAAAAATTGAATCAAAATATATATATGGATTTTGAACAAAATCTTTTCATTTATACCCTTGGCGTTCGTATGTCATTTGAAAGAGCATTTAAAATGCTGCAAAATGACACCTCTCCCAGCTTTCTAGCTGAATTAGGACAGCTTCCAGAGCAATTTAAAAAATACACGTTCACACTTTTTTCGCGAGTTTTTAAAAACTTTACATAGCCATATATCGGAAACGGTGTGAGATAAAAATTTAAAAATTGGTATTTTTCTTAGTCTTAGTACATAGTATAAGTATACCAAATTTTAAGAAAATCTGAGGTGGTGTGGTAAAATGGGTGTGTTGAGTTGACATGGACTGACCCATATGTAAGAATTAATAGACTTATTATTTCACTATAATATACCTGATTTTTAAATTTAAATCTGGTGAATATAATTAAATTATTTTCCCATTGGGAAAATGTCGTGTTGAATAAACTTATTTCCTTTACAGGTTGTTTTTATTCAAATAATTCCTTTTAGAGTTATAAAGTTGTGTGCCGTGAACGGCTAACAACCAGTTACTTAAAGCTCAGTAAAATTTGACAAAGCAGGTAAACTAAACTAAAGTATACACGAGAAAAAGAAAAACAAAAAGCGCGAATGGAACCAGATCTGGTCTAGACGTTTGCGTACGAAACAGGACCGAAATGGACAAAGGAAATGAAACGCGGATGAAAGCAGAGGTTTGCAATTAAAAGAAGATGTTTGCAGATGTTCGCGGATAAAAGCAGATATTTGCGGATAAATGCAGATGTTTGCGGATAAAATCAGATGTTTGCGATTAAAATCAGATGTTTGCGGATAAAATCAGATGTTTGCGGATAAAAGCAGATGTTTGCGTATAAAAGCAGATGTTTGCCGATAAAAGCAGATGTTTGCGGATAAAATCAGATGTTTGCGGAGAAAAGCATATGTTTGCGGATAAAAGAATATGTTTGCGGATAACATCAGATGTTTGCGGATAAAAGCAGATGTTTGGAGATTAAAACAGATGTTTGCGGATAAAAGCAGATTTTTGGAGATTAAAACAGATGTTTGCGGATAAAAGCAGATGTTTGAGGATAGAATCAGATGTTTGCGGATTAAAACAGATGTTTTCGGATTAAAGGAGGCGTTCGCGGATAAATGCAGATGTTTGCGGATAAAAGCAGAAGTTTGCGGATTAAAGCAGACGTTCACAGATAAAAGCAGATCTTCGCGGATAAAAGCAGATGTTTGCAGGTGAAATCGTATGAATCAGACTTTTGCGGACTAAATTATATGTTTGCGGATTAAAACAGATGTTTGTGGATTAAAGCAGATGTTAAAAGATAAAAGCAGATCTTTGCGGATATAAGCAGATGTTTGTAGGTGAAATCGGATGAAGCAGACTTTTGCGGACTAAAGTAGATGTTTGCGGATGACATCAGATGTTTGTGGATTAAAATAGATGTTCGCGGATGAAAGTAGATCTTCACGTATAAAAGCAGACATTTGCGGATTAAAGTAGATGTTTGCGGATAAAATCAGATAAAACCGGGTGAATGCAGATATAAACCCAAATACAGGTATTTGCGGATGAAACTAGATGAAAGCAGACATAGAACTAAATAGATAAAACCCGACGTTTGCGGATAATATTTATACCCTCAATTGCAGATAAAAACCGACATGCCGGGTAAAATCAGATATGTCGGATGAAAACAGATATAAATGGACATAAAACTAGCTTGGTTTTTTATCCGCAATCATCAGATATTACCCGTCTTTTTCAGCAGGGATCATATATGTTACAACAAGTATAGTAAAGAATACTATTTAGAATATAATCAGTACTATACCTCCATAAAGTACTAAATACATAGTAGTGCTTACAATTTGTAGGGTAACTGTATTATTTTATTATAAAACTGATTTGTATTTGTTACAATCTGCATTGTGAGGTTTATTTCCATGTGTAGTTACGACAATGAGACGCCCTTTCTTACTATAGGTATAGTAGAAATTGCTATTTTTTAAATTTTGAAAAACCCAAAATAAGGTTGGTACACAGTACTAAACAACTTTTATAATACATTCATAGTTTCAGTTATTGTCAATAACTTATTGACAGGTATACTATAGTCATTCGAACGATACAAATTTTAACATTTACTATTTGACAAATACCTAGTATTTGTCTCATTACAATGAATAAATTTTTATTAAACTTCTTTTATTATCCATTTCCCTGAGTGTAGAATAGAATTGTGAATGAAAGTGTTTTTATATACTTTATATTTTATATAATAATATGAACATAACCTTATATACATTTTACTCAAGTAAAATATAAATTGATCTAGGTACCTATGTTTTGTTTGTATTTTTAATACCGCAAACTGAAAAAAGTGCATAAAAAGTTGTATTATTTGTCCAAAGAAAAGCACGAAACAGTATTTCGGAATCACCGGAAAATATTCCACAACACTCCAATGTACCTACCAATAAAAATCTGGGACAAAAACTAACTTTAATCTTAGATTATAAGTAATTGACTGTTTGCCTGTATTTACAAAAACGTTACGACAAGCACTAAGGGAGCAACTGCTTAAAATTGTTATGAGTCATAACGTACGTATGACTATAGACTATATAAAAACGTCTTCGCGCGCCAAAACTTTGAGTGTGACAACCCTGCTGAAAAAGACGGGTAATATCGGATGATTGCGGATAAAAAACCGTTTTATTTCCATTTTTAACTGTTTTCATCCGACATATTAGATTTTACCCGGCATGTCGGTTTTTATATGCAATTGCGGGTTAAAAATATTATCCGCGAACGACGGGTTTTATCTATTTAGTTCTATGTCTGCTTTCATCCGCAAATGCCTGTATTTGGGTTTATATTTGCATTCACCCGGTTTTATCTGATTTTATCCGCAAACATCGGCTTTTATCCGCAAACATCTGTTTTAATCTCCAAACATCTGCTTTTATCCGCAAACATCTATTTTAATCTGCAAACATCTGCTTTTATCCGCAAACATCTGATTTTATCCGCAAACATCTGATGTTATCCGCAAACATCTGCATTTATCCATAAACATCTGCTTTTATCCAACACATCTGTTTTCATCTGCAAACATATGCTTTTATCCGCAAAAATCTGCTTTTATCCGCAAACATCTGCTTTTATCCGCCAACATTTCATTTTATCCGCGAACATCTGCAATCGTCCGTGAACATCTGCTTTCATCCGCAAACATCTGCTTTTATCCTCTAACATCTCATTTTATCCGCGAACATCTGCTTTTATACGCAAACATCTGCTTTTATCCGCAAACATATGCTTTTATCCGCAAAAATCTGCTTTTATCCGCAAACATCTGCTTTTATCCGCCAACATTTCATTTTATCCGCGAACATGTGCAATCATCCGTGAACATCTGCTTTCATCCGTATATATGTATATATTAAAACAAAGGCTTTGTTACAAAGTGTGCTTAGTCTGTAGTTCGAAAAGGGGCGTTCCCGGACACATGTTCCTTATATCAAAATGTTTGTCCATGGCTGCCACCCCTTAAAAGTTGACTGTATAGTTATCATGACATGTGGATTTTCAAAGAAGTCTCAAAAAGCCCTCACAGTACCTTAATAAGCTGGTCTGCGTATATCGCGATATAGTCCTAATCAGAACGTCTTACGGACATCTGAAAGTGTATCATTTGGCCGTCTGTAGACTTCCTAGGGTCGTCAAGCGGAAATTGCGGGACTCCCGAGTACTTCCGCAATGTCCCAATTTTTAACTTAAAATCTAAATGTCAATTTTGTAATTAAGGTAAATTTATAAAAAATGCCCTCCTATTTTTTGACAGAATCTGGTCACTTTACCCTAGACCCTTGTATAGGGTAATACCAATAGGCAACAAAATTATTAAAGAAAAGATAAAATTTATATATTTTATTTTTATATTATAAATAACGATATTTGTAGTACACTACACATAAGGTTTTAAGTTAATATGTAGAGGTTTTAACCTAAAGAACACCCCAGGTGTTTAAATGACTTTGCTAACGTCATTTAAACATCAACAGACATCAGTGTGCTACAGTCTTTTATCTATGTTGTCTCAAAATGATTAGTGCTTTATACAGACTGTATAATATAATGCTTGTCTCATATAAACTGATCGAAAAAAGTTAAGCATATTTTTTAATAAAGTTGAAATCAAACTGAATACCGACTGATACCTTTATTGCGTTTTTTCGACTTTGTTCTTTTTTGTCTAAGATTCTTTCATTTTTACGTTTTTATTACCAAATAATAAAATAAAGTATACAGGGCGTATAAAATTGTATCGTTAAATTTATGTTTTGGTCAAAATATCTTAATATGCTTAATTTTATTCGATTAGTTTATATACATAACATTTTTATGTTTTATCAAATTTGTTTGTATACCCAGGTTTAAATATATTTAACCTTAAAAGGTTATTTTTTCTGAAAAATTAGCATTATTTCAACATAATTTCATATTTAGAAACAGATCTCGTTAGTTCAACAGATGAAGCTTTTAGAACCTTATTTAAAAAATAATTCAAGGGCAGAATTGAAGAAAAATCAGTCAAGAAATCACAGGACTTCAAAGTGTCGCTGGGGCTCCCATATAGCTAGTTCAACAAAATAATTTGGAGTAATTTAATTAAGTTTCCAGTACAATAATTATTAATACATTTAACAAAACACACTAGGTCAATAAAAAATATTTCATAAAGGGTAAAAATACTTGGTTAAGCAATAATGAGATAACTAACAAAATAAATCCAATATCTAGTAAGTTGTTTAACAAAAATATCTTAATTATATATATATATTGAAAACAAAATGGGTACCACATTTGTAATGAATTTGACAAAAGCATAACTATTTTTTTATAAAAACAATTAATATAATAATTATTACAATAATGAGCCCAATCACAGCCAAGATTAATAATTTTTTTCTACTCCTATTTGAATATCTTGATGCTTGTAACAGTTGTTCAGTACCTAATTCAACATTACCTGTGGCATGATCAATACTATTTTCAATTGTATCTAAAATAAACAAGTTAATAATTTTATAATTTTACCACATACAAACTTTACCAATTGTTTCTCCTTGTTGGCTTACTATAGAACCCAATTCTCTCATAATTTCATTCACATCCAAAACATCAGATTCTATCTGTTTTATCCTTGATTCTCTTTCCAATAGCATACCTTGCTCAAACTCAAATTCTCCTGCCATTTGAGCATGTTTTTGTCTATTTTCTTCATCATCTGGAGTTGTTGGTTCATTTTCTATACTTACAGATACTAAAAGGTGAGCTTTTTGTTTGTTGGCAACTTCCTAATAAAATATGTATTAAATAGTAAGGGTCGTTTTCACCAACCAATACTTAATGTCAAGTATCAAATCTCACTTGGTAGTGTAAACATTTAAGCATGCAATAAGTTATTGGGCACTTTAAGTTAAAATTGTTCAGTGTATAAGATACTTAAACAAAGTATTTGTTAGTGTTATCGGCTCCTAATCCAAGTAAATAAATGATTTTTACTTTTTGTAGGGAATAATATCGATTTATCGTTTCTTTAAAGTTTTCCTCTAGTTTTTCTACTTGTAGTTGTTCCTGTTTTCCAGCTTTGACAACAAGACTTTTAAGTTTAGCAATGTTTTTTGTTGTAGTTGAGGCTATTTGATTAGTGCTTAGTTGTGTAACATGCCTATAACATATAATTAATAATATGTAATTAATAGGTGATACGCTTTTAACTTACACATTGTTTCTTAAACCTTGGTTATCTCTTTTTGTTCCTATTGTTTTTAATGCATTGTCTAATGTTTTTATGCTTCCGTTTATTGTATATAAATTTGTAACCACTGAGTCACATAAACTGTTCAATTCCTGTGAATTTGTTCCAGCAAAACCCACGGAGGGCCCTGATATTGAACCATAATTTTGCTGTGATCTGTTCATATTTTTTTATGCACTGATATTTTTGAGCACCTACTTTTCAATACGAATCATATTACGGATACATCTACAAAACAATGACCGCAGGTTATGTTTTAGTTTGACAGGAGTTGCTCACAGTGTTGCCAGATTGTCGTGTGTCCTGTGGAGCGCTTCACCCATTTCACAGTGTGATATTAGCCTCATTAAGAACCTCGTAATTAGTGGAAAAAATTAGTGGTTTCAATTATACTTATAATTAACATAAAACGATTATTCACAATGCGCAAAATTAACATCTAAAATTAAGGGAGTTTGCTAAAAGATTGTCCATTTTTCTTAACCTGACATAGAGGCCTATTCCCTTTCTTGCTGTTCGTAAACATCGATTTCTTAACATGTATGTTCACCCAACGACAAGCCAAACATTACCTATGTTTAGGGGTATTCCGTTTCTCATATGTTGAGAGTCTTGACCTTGAATCTTTCTGAACAGCGATAAATGTTTTTAGGACAGGGAGTTTCTTAGTTTTATAACCTAAAAGTCGCAGACTAAACTAAAATTGTGTTAGATAATTGTTTTAAACATCATTGGTGATATTTAATATATTAAATAAACTTAAAAACAATTTGGGAAAATCCACAAATTCTAAAAATACCTACTTGGGAAAAACGTTTTATGCTGAACTAGCCAAAGCACAGATCTTCTGGCGGGGCCATTAAGTCCATCCTTATATGGAAAAAGGTAATCATAAAATATCTTAAAATAATTATTTGTTACTTATTTTTACACACTTTTAGTGTATTGAAAATGGCAAGAAAACTACGCATTTCTCACATGGAGACTGGCAATGTCGGGGAGCCAGTAAAACAACTTAAGTACTTTAAGGATAAATTACTAGCCCTAATAGAGGAAGCGCTGTGAAAGTTAGTGGTGGAGGGTAAGGTGGAGGTAATACCATCGTTGGAACTCTTCATTGACCATCCTTTAAGTTCGAGTGGAAGGGTGCCTTCTACAACAGGGACGCATAAAGAGAAAGTCCAACTCAAACTCTGACGAGTAGTGAAGGTGTAGAGGTTTTACAAGGTATTGATAAAACCTAAAAGATTTTAAAATTAAACCAAAAAGTTTTAGCTCCCATGTGAAGAAAAATAGTTTTTAGATGCATATTTTTTTGTATTTTATTAGTTATACTTTTCTTTGACTAATATTTTGTCTATATTTTTGAGTAATAATATTACATAGGTATTTGATATTTTATATTTGTTGTATTTTTTTAATAAAATATATTTTTCCAAGTTATTTTTTATTCTTCCCCCCAAATTCTCTCTTTACACTCGGATTTTTTTAATTTTCTGTTTTTCTCTAAATAAATATTTATTATTATAATAAAATTATATAAAAAAAATTAGTAAAGCAAAATTTGTATTCTGGTATTATAATTAGGAAATACATTTTAATAATTAAAAAACAAATCAAACATATTTTTAAAATTACCAAAAAATATATTATTATTTGTTTGGTGTAAAACCTTATATGATTATTTAAATATTTATCATTTATAATTATAATTAATTAGGGACCTATTAATTATGAAAAAGTAATTAATTTATAATTACTATGCTTGATAATGATACTGTACTGTATACTGTACCAAACATCGCCGCAATTTATGATTAATGCAAGATAAAAAACCTTAAATATTGTCTATAACAGCACCTCTTAGGCAAGCGTTCGTAAACATACGTTTTCAAACTTTATGTATGTTCACCAAACATCGAATTTTGGAAACGGAATAGCCATTTTAACACCGATGATGTTTATAAACATGGATGTTTAAGAAATTCTTCGAGCGCATGCGTCTATAGACGAAATAATTGAAAGGGAATAGGCTCATATGTTACGAAACATATGTAGTTCATGAACATGCATGTTTAGCGAAAGGGAATAGGCCTCATAATAGTTATTTATGCACGATGACATTATAATATGACAATTATAACAAAAATTCTTTGACGTAAACGTCTTTTTATAGCCCGCGGGCTTTATTATGGCCCAGCGGGCTATAATGAAACGTCAAAAATTAAAAACAACAATGTTAGTAACATTATGTTACACCATTTGATATATTCGAAGTAAGTTTTTTCGTATAAAGATTTTGATTTTACCGGCAGCAGGCCGCAATTTTTCGCCTTTTCAGCTGCTTCCTCAATTTCATTTATCTTTAAACTTTAAAACTGACTGATGTCAGTTGACATTATAATATAACAAAAATTCTTTGACGTAAACGTCTTTAAAAACAATAATATATTAAAAATAATAATATATTAATCGTGCATAAAGTTTTGTATGCATTGCTGGCATAACTGGTTTTTATGGTCCTACGACGCTTTTCTAGCCCTCGCGCTAACGCGCTCGGGCTCGAAATAGCGCCTCGGACCATAAAAACCTTATTATGCCCTTAATACATAAATAACTATTATGTATTAAGGGCATAATAAGGTTTGTATGGTCAGAGGCGCTATTTGGAGCCCGAGCGCGTTAGCGCGAGGGCTATAAAAGCGTCGTAGGACCATAAAAACCAATTATGCCAGCAATACATACAAAACTTTATGCACGATTAATATATTATTATTTTTAATATAGGTATTATTGTTTTTAAAGACGTTTACGTCAAAGAATTTTTGTTATAATTGTCATATTATAATGTCAACTGACATCAGTCAGTTTTAAAGTTTAAAGATGAATGAAATTGAGGAAGCAGCTGAAAAGGCGAAAAATTGCGGCCTGCTGCCGGAAAAATCAAAATTTTTTATACGAAAAAACTTACTTCGAATATATCAAATGGTGTAACATTGTTGTTTTTAATTTTTGACGTTTCATTATAGCCCGCTGGGCCATAATAACGCCCGCGGGCTATAAAGAGACGTTTACGTCAAAGAATTTTTGTTATAATTGTCATATTATAATGTCATCGTGCATAAACAATATTAATTATATTAAAATAATTTTTATTATTATTATTATTTTGTACAACCATTACAATAATATTTATATAACCTTACCTTCACTGGCAAATCTTCAAACTTTTTGCTTTTGACATAAAATATCCGCGCACAAGCGTAAAGCCGCTTTCCAATTATAATTAGCAGGGACCCGGACCGGACCGTTTTTGGACAGAAAACCGGACCGAAACCGGTATATATTTGTGGACCGGAACTGTAACCGAACCCATATTATTTTTAAATGCAAGTCTAGAGACCGAACCGGAACCCTTTAAATTTAAAACGGTTTTTAGGTTATTTTCGGTTTTTTCTTAAATTCTTTTTGAAATAAATTAAAAAAAAAAATTTTTTTTTAAACCAAATAATTTTTGATTATTTTGGCAACAATGCAAAACAACTATGACTAACATCATGTCAATGACATGTTAGTAAAATTGCCTACAGATGGCAGCATCGAAGTATGTGAAAAATGTCCATAAAAGTAATTGAAAGACGCGCCATTTTGTAAGAAATGAACGACCATCCACAATCCACAACCTTCTTTATCTCTGATCCACAATGGATTGTGCGACCATCTTTTATATGTGCTTCTTTGGGGCTTTCTAAGCCATTCTCTATGTTCAAACTTGGTTAAAATGGGACGAAAAACAACTAACCCAGCCCAGCAAAAAGAAGAACAAAAGCTGTAAGTTTAGTTTTTTTTATTTTTATATAACTTATTTTAATTATAAATTTTCTAGTTTCTTAAGAATTAATTAATCACAAGATCAGAATTTATTTTTATATAACTTATTTTAATTATAAATTTTTTAGTTTCTTAAGAATTAATTAATCACAAGATCAGAAGAAAAAAATAAAGAAAGCCAACCTCATTTAAAAAATAAGAAGAGACAAAGTAATACTTTATTTAATTAGGTACTTGCCAAAAAAAAATAAAAAAAATTAATAAACTTTTCATTTTATAATTTAAGTACCTACTTATTTAGTAAATAATATTTACACCTTGTAAAAAAATTGGAACCGAAAAAAACCGTATGGACCGAAAAGATTGGTCCGGACCGGACAGAAATATTTTTTTTGGAACCGTAACTGAACCTGAACCGAAATTTGTCGTTTCTCTCGGAACCGGACCGGAACCGGACCGGAACCGTTATTTCATTTGGGTCCGGGTCCCTGATAATTAGTGGTAAAAGTTAAAAGTTTGCAAACTTTTTCCCCTAATTGAAAAGTACTAGGTACCACTAATTTTTTGGTTGTGAACAGCACTGTGTAATACACAGTGTGTACCTATATAAGACAAACTTTTACGTTAATTGAAACCACTAATTTATTCCACTAATTACGAGGTTCTGAATGAGGCTTTATACACAATCCACACAACAAGGTCTGTTCTTTAGCAGTTCCCGCAGACTGAAAATCACAAAATAGGTACTTGCCGCCATATTGTTTGTTTACGTTTTAAGCGGGTAGATTTTGATTTGGTTTAATTTTGTGCCTTATTTGCCTTAATACAGACTTATAAACGTTGTTAGGTGTTTGAACCAGTTATTTAGTTGTTTATTTGTGTTTTGACTGTACTAGTGTACCTTTTTAAACCTCAATTGTGCAAATCTTGTGTTTAACCAGTAAGTATACTTTATAATAATTTATAAATTCTAATTCTAAAATATTAGGACGTTTTTTATAACTCTTGGTATAAAAAGTAAAAAAGGGCAAGTAAAAACCTTAAAAAAGTTTAAATTAACTGGTAAAATACATAAATATATATTTTTAATTTTGACAGATTAGAGGTTATAATTTGTTCCATAATTTGTTTCTCTAATAAACCATAGAACCTATGAACAAACAAACTATAATATAATAATAATAATAATATAATAACTATAATTTCGGGGAATTTAAACTACGATAACGGCCGGAATCAAACTTCTATTTCGGGGATTTTAAAATACCCGCGACAAGATGGCGGCAAGTGTTTGATGACGTAGGTGCGTACAACTGCACCGATTTTGGTTTAAATTTTTAAGCTAAAGATCAGACCTTGTTGTGTGGATTGTGGCTTTATAGAGATGATACAAAATACTATACTATTATAAACGAGTATTTCCCTCGTCTTAATTTCCACCAATCACAAACGCGGAATTTTGAATTACAAATGGTTTCTAGGTGAAAAAACTGTATGACAGCACCTGTCAGCAGTTTTTTCGAGTTTACCCCCCTAAACTAGAGGTAGCGATATTATCGATAGTCTATCGATAGTTTCGATATTTTAAAATCTATCGAATTATCGATTCTATCGATATACACACATGGAAAAAAGTTAGGGATATTAATAAATTATAAACTTATGCTAGATTTTTCTTCGAGCAAAGAACCCACCAATATTGTACATCACTTATAATTCAATACACTATATATATATATATATTTCATTTTTTTAGTGTATTGAATTATACAGTGATGTACAATATTGGTGGTTTCTTTGCTCGAAGAAAAATCTAGCATAAGTTTATAATTTATTAATATCCCTAACTTTTTTCCATGTGTGTAGTTACAAACTATCATCTAGCGATAGTAGAATCAAAAAAAAAATATTACTATCGTTGTTTTTTTATTCGGAATTTGGGGTTTTAGTTGGCAAAATCTAGGGACCCTAGATTTACCAACGGCAAACTGCCTCAAATATGCACATACTTCCACACTGTGTGGAAGTATGTGCAAATACCTATGTGCTGTCAATTATTTTATTGTTGATGTTTTGAAACTCGATAGTTATTATAGATTTTGATATAAAGGTTTTAATAACTAAAGTATATTTATATTGAAATACTATACCATATGGAGCCTACACAAGGAGCCCAAACTTAATAGGGGAAATTGACAAAACCTGCCCTCTAAATTGCACAAATTTCACCACCAGCGGCGCTGATTGTCGATGCGTACTGACGTCTGCTCTTTTGGTAGCGTTTCGGTACAAATTAGTCAATTGTTTCAGAATAAACGGAACACCAGCGCCCTCTTAGATTCTTGTTTACATAAAGTTCGTACTCCTTGCGCTATACTATATTTTTGATTCTCCTGTATTTGGTAAGTTGAAAATGTACCTACTATAAAAATAAACCCCTTATTTTTTTAATAAAATGTTAAACTATACGGTTTTGAAATTTTTGTAAACTATTAATATATTAACTATAGTTAATCGATAGTATCGATAGTTTCTTTTCTCACCATCGATGCTATCGATAGTCTACTTTTTACCACTATCGCTACCTCTACCCTAAACCAAACCAATAGATGACTATCTTAAAGAGTATATAGTTTGGAGCCAAATGAAGCGCCCTCTCTGAACTTGGTTAAAAATTAAATTACGTGTTTACAGGCAACTGTTGCCAACATAGCTTTTAATTGGCGGAAAATCAACGTATTTGATTGGTTACTTCAATAGCGCTACCTATATTTAAAATCTAACTTGTTGGTAGATTTTAAATGTAATTAGTAACGAAAACAATAATTAGTTAATCTTGATTAAGCCATATGTTGGTGCTGCACCAATGGTGCAAACGGGTATTAACTTTGTTTTCTACCATGTATTTCTTCTTCTTCTTCCTTGGTCCTTAATGGTCTCTGTTTCAATGTACCACTTTGACCAGAAGCAAGTTTTAACGTCCATGCGTTTCACGAAGCCATCCACCCATAGACACGTGAATTTTCCAATCTTGGAACATCCACTAAATCTTTTGTACAAATCACAAAATACCTCGCTAAAAGGTCAAAGCCTGCGATATTGTTCAAAAATACAGGTATATTTCTATACCTGGAATCCAATTTTGTCCATCCTGGGTCAAAGTCAGCTATGTTTCATACTTTTTCATCGAGCGATGGCCCAGAGCTGAGAATGCGATGCACTACACACGAAAGACAAAATCGAACTGGTACCATGTATTCAAGGTAGTTCTGTGGTTATGCTGTTCTTCTTCTTCTTCTTCTTCTTCTTCTTAATTCTGAACACCATTCTGTGTTCAGAGGAATGACCTTTAGCTTAATTTAAAAGCTATTTGGCCAGCACATTAATGTATTTTATATTATTAAAATTTTCTTTATTATGATCAAGGGTCTTATTTAAAAGAATCTGAGATTAACTCATCCCTTCATCATTTATATATTCTTAATTATTTATCAATTTTTATAGAATCATGTCATCTTTTTGCTTCACTATGTACACGTGGCTTCATACACAGAATTTTCCAATTGTCTTTAATCTTCAATCATCCGATCCATCTCTTAGTTATTTCCATAAATTTTTACAAATTCTTGATTAATACCAGTTTGTTTTTACACTGGGAGTCCGATTTTGCCTCTCCTGGGTCGAGAAGTCACTTATTTTTCATATACTCGTTCATAGAGCTACCGACGACACGAGACCCAAAACCGAACTGTGGTTATGCTCAGTGTTGCCAGGTCCAAAAAATTTAATTCCCTAGATAATTTCTTAAAAATTCCCCAGATTTTCCCCAGATGATCTGGGCCAGATCTTTTTAGTTTGGAAAGAAAAAAGATACTTAAAAATAAAACATATCCCTACTTTTTAATAATATTTTTTCTACAAATAAAAATCAAGCCACTTAAGGTTCATTTTTTATTTAACAAGCAGGATAAAATACATAGAAAATAATAAAAAATCATACAAATTTATGCACAATACATTACTAATTGTTGTAATTTAAGACTCGTAAATTTGGTTGTTTAACTTAGCCACTAAGTCTGTATCAATTTTGAAATCTAAACAGTTGCTGTGTTTTGTCAAATTTTTAGTATGTAGAATACCAGTTAACGTTTTAGTTTGGAGACGATTTCTAATTTTAGTTTTATTTAAGTTAACTTGTGAAAAAATTCTTTCCACCGTGGCGCTGGAATGGGGTAAGCATAATAAATTAAATATAAAGTTAGAAATATTCGAATATAGGAGTTTATCATCCCCTGTCTTAATTTTGCTAATTTTGTCCCAAAATTCAAAAATAGGCGTATTTTCATATTTGCTGAAGTCTATATTTTCAATAGAGTAATTGCATCAAAAATGAAAATCCCTAAAAACCTTTTTATTGTAATCTAGAGGTAAAAACACATTGCGAAAATATTTTTTTATATTCCAAAAGTTCAACCCGGCCCCAAAATATCAAATTGAAAAAAAGGTACTTTTCAAACGTTCCGAACTCCCGCCATATTGCATGACGTCATAAGCTTCACCAGCTGTCAGAAATCAAGATGTCAACAAATAATAAACACCGATAAAGTTTATGTTTAACATGGAAAACGCGAAACCAAAAATTGGTTGTAAATATTGTTTTGTGCCTTGTTGTACAAATACAACCTGGAAAACTCCTGGGAAAAGGTTTATCACCGTGCCAAAAGGGAAAATAAGGATAAAGTGGATTAAAATAGCTCGGCGCGATATCAAAACATCGTCACCATTTTATTGCTCATTTGAAGGATCATTTTAATGTAAGTAAAATAAAATGTCGTTTACTAGGTATATGGTTTGAATAGGTATGTTAAATATTAATAAATTCAAGAAAATACGGCTGAGCCGTAACTACTCTCAGTGTAGGGTCATAAACTTTGCTTTTGATAATTAAAGGGACAACTTTCCCAGGAGTTTTCCAGGTTATATTTGTACAACAAGGCACAAAACAATATTTACAACCAATTTTTGGTTTCGCGTTTTCCATGTTAAACATAAACTTTATCGGTGTTTATTATTTGTTGACATCTTGATTTCTGACAGCTGGTGAAGCTTATGACGTCATGCAATATGGCGGGAGTTCGGAACGTTTGAAAAGTACCATTTTTTCAATTTGATATTTTGGGGCCGGGTTGAACTTTTGGAATATAAAAAAATATTTTTGCAATGTGTTTTTACCTCTAGATTACATTAAAAAGGTTTTTAGGGATTTTCATTTTTGATGCAATTACTCTATTCAATTCAAACAAGCATTGTTTTTATGAGAAACGTAATTTTTGCCAAGGGTAAATCGTTTTCTAATAATTTCTTAAGTGATTGCTTAATATATTTTTTTGCAAATATCACAAAATCAAAGAAGTTAAAAAATTCCCTATATTATAGAAAATTTCCCTTTTTCCCTACTGATGACAGATTTTCCCCAGATTTAGGGAAATTTCCCTATCAATGGCAACACTGGCACACAATGGCATAACTTATGCTGTTTAGTAATTCTCAAGCAACGCATTTGATTGGTTACTTCAATGGCGCTAGGTATATTTAAAATCCAAATGTAATTAGTAACGAAAACAATAACTTTGTTTTCTACCATGTATTCAAGGTAGGTACTTCTGTGGTTATGCTGTTTAGTAATTCTCAAGCAACTTTTATAAACTAAAGAAATTCGCAGATTTCTGGAAAAGCAATGAGGAAAACAAATGTATGTAAATGTAAAACAACCTCTATGTGTCTAAACTGAACCTGGCTGCATATTTTAAGTATTCAGTTAATTTAATTATTTATTATATTTAATATGGACCCCTATTTGAGAGACATTCAAGATTATGCTAATCAAACCTACTTATTAAATTCCATCAATGTGGTGAGGTACTTAAAGTAACTGCAGGCTTTTTCGTTATTCGTTATTCCATATATATATATATATATATATATATATATATATATATATATATATATATATATATATATATATATATATATATACAATCAAAGTCAGCTTTTAGTAAAAAAGCCTTTTACACTTTCCAAATAGACAATTAAATGGTTAAAAAATTTTGAAATACTTCTTATATATAAGAAGTATTTTAAAATTTTTTAACCATTTAATTGTCTATATATATATATATATATATATACAATCAAAGTCAGCTTTTAGTAAAAAAGCCTTTTACACTTTCCAAATAGACAATTAAATGGTTAAAAAATTTTGAAATACTTCTTATATACAGTATGTCTCAGTATCTTGGAATCATATGGAAAACTTTTTTATTATTAATTTTAGGAAAAAAAGTTATTCCTTATAAAAAGTTCTGCATGGTGTAAAACTTAAAATGCAACCCACAAATATTATTTTTTTTTAGTCGTATACGGGGTATGTCAAAAAATATGAATTTGGCTCAAGAGTAAAGTACCTTTATATTTGACAATATCGAAAATTGTTATAAAGAAAAGTTAATCAGAACTTAAAACTATGTTCAAATATGCAATTACATCCATTTACATTAAAAAAAAATATTTTTTCTTTTTTGTCTACAATATCAATGCAAATTTAACTGTATCATGTAATCTAGGATTCACTGATAAACAAATGATTTGTTGATATTCTAAAACTTTTTGGCCTGCTAGATCCCCTGACTTAACTTAAGGTTTTCATGTTTTTTCTAATCATAACAGATAAATGTTCATTTAAAATAGAAAGATTAGTAAAAATTAACAAAACCTAATTTTTTAATGTAAATGTATGAAATTGCATATTTAAACGTAGTTTTTAGTTCTGATTAACTTTTCTTTATAACAATTTTTGATATCGTCAAATATAAAGGTACTTTACTCTTGAGCCAAATTCATATTTTTTGACATACCCCGTATACGACTAAAAAATAATAATATTTGTGGGTTGCATTTTAAGTTTTACACCATGCAGAACTTTTTATAAGGAATAACTTTTTTTCCTAAAATTAATAATAAAAAAGTTTTCCATATGATTCCAAGATACTGAGACATACTGTATATAAGAAGTATTTTAAAATTTTTTAACCATTTAATTGGCTATTTGGAAAGTGTAAAAGGCTTTTTTACTAAAAGCTGACTTTGATTGTATTGTCCTTTCGGAAACGTGGTTTGTTGGTGATTTATTTTGAGCTTACAGAGTATTCTTTTTTCTTACTTCCAATTGAAATCATACTATTAACTCTTTTAGAAATAAAATACAGACTTCGAATTAAGTACTTGTTAATGGATTCATTTTTAATGCGCATTTTGAGGCTTGCGCAGAATTTCTTATTTTGTGTTTATTTATTTTCCTAGTGCGCAATTTCTTATTATCAAAAAGAAAAATGCCAACTCCATGACGGGGATGGCTTTGATCTTAGCCATAGGCAGAGAAGCGATACATAAGTTGTAATCTACCACATCTTTTAAATGAATGTCGGGTGATTGCTAAAACTGTACAAACAAAGCGTGCAACAGTCAATTGACCAAAATAAAATTAATTTAAAATTACTTTAAATTACCTATAGGTATACCTTTATAGTATACTTTTTATATTATATTATATGCTCGTACACAAATGATAAACCGATACACCTTTGAATATTTAAAGCGATAAACAAAATAATACATATAGAAATACCTACCCAGACTGCAATGAAGGTTCGAAAATATTCCAGGAATATTCCCTATCGCCTAGGAATATTTCGCTTCATTCTAGGAATATTCATTAGGAATATTCCTAGAATGATCCTTTAAAACTTCCAAGCATCATCTAAGAATATTCCCAGTGAATATTCATTAGTTTAGTTGCAATACCTCTCACCGTTGCTTACGCACGCTTGATAACTATATATACCGATAGGTTATTAATATCAGTTGGAGATGTGCGTCTGTGATGGCACAGCCAAGCAATGATTAGAGTGGGGCTGATCTACTTAGTAACTCAATAATGGCTATACTTAAGTTAAGTTCCTGGGTATAAGAGGCAATAAGGGCTGGGAATAATCCCCAAATTATATCAAGGAATATTCCCCTAACAATCCTTGAGTCTTCTGCAGGCAGATACATGGAATATTATTTTTATGATGCCTGGATTAACCAAAAAGCGGACATTTGATTATGCCAGGAATATTCCTGGGAATATTCTCGGACGCTTGGAATATTCCTGGGAATATTCCTGACATATGCAGGGAATGTGATTTTGCGGTCTGGGTATAGGTTTTGTTTTATCGTATCGTTTTATCGTAAGCAAATAGTCGTGAAGTTGTAGCAGTTCATTTACCTATATCACTTAAATTTAAATTAGACATTTACAGATAACATCCCAGAATTGACCTTTTAGCCTGCCATGTTTGGCTTTTTATAGTCGTGTCCGGCTTTTTGTTGTTTAACTTATGGTTATAACTGGTTTATTTTGTAAAAAAAACTGGGATTTATTTGTACTTAATAAATTGGTAATTAAAATACGTAACCGATTTTTTTTCTTATAAAAGTTATATCCATCTTTATATGTGGGGCTTTAAAAAGTTATGTTTGGCTATTAAAAAAGATGTCCTGCTTTAAGGGCAAAACGCCGAGTCCGGCATAGCAACCCCTCGACTGGGGAACCACCAAATTATAAATGATGTCGATATTGCACGATCGCAAAAAATTTGAGATTCACGGGTTATTGTTGATACCTAAATAAAATTCTGCAAAAATTAAATATATTTTGACCGGTCAATTAACCGGTCAAATAGGTAGTTACCTATTTGACCGCTAGCGGTCACTTGACCATCCCCAACTCTAGTTATGTATAAATCGAAATGTATCCCTTAAAAATGGTCCTTTTAAATTCGATATAGAAACAGTTTTTTACAGTGAAAGAGAAAATGTTGTATGGGCAGTCCACTGTAGAGTCTCCACCCAAAATTAAGCTAAATTTAGTTTACATCCGGCAAAATTAAAATGTCAATTAGTGTCATGGAAACGTACGATTTCTGTGGAAAAAAACTGTTGTTTTGAAACCTAATAAATTTAATATATATTTCAAATTTTAACAGTTTAAAAAAATACATTTTCGCACTAGGGTGTAAATGTGCCGTTTTTCAAACGCATATCAATAAAGAAAATTCATTTTTTTAACAATAAAAAAACCACACGATACCAGACAAGAACGTATTTATTTTAGCATATACCTACGACTATACCCAGATAACAATTATGACATCATTTAAGAGATCAACGTGAAATCATTGCTTGTTCCCCTTTTGATGAGCAACATGATATCCTTAATGTTTCACACGATGAATTCGTTGTGACATCAACGTGAAATCATTGCTGATTCATTCAGTGATGTCACTGTGGCACGCATAAGTGTTGCACTTTTGATGAGCAACGTGAGATCCTTAATGAGTCACACGATGAATTCATTATGAAATTAAAGGGATTTCATTAATGATTTTACTTAAGGGACTAAAAATGCTAAAATTAATTAAAATAAATATTTATTTTCTTAAATAAAATATAAAATATTTAAAACATGTTTTTAATAAACCTAATAATACCTAGCACGTGCTAAGTATAATTCATAAATTAATTACAAAAATATATTTAAAAATACGATAATTTTGAAGCCTTGGTAAGATAAATCCATTCCCAAAACTTGGCAAGACTTATGGTATTTACCATGCAGAGCTGTTCCGAGTAACTACAAGAAAAAAGTACTCGAGTAAAAGTACAAGTACTTTGAAAAAAATGTATTTGAGTACAAAGTACAAAAAATCCAAAAGTACTCACGAGTACAAGTACAAAGTACAAAGTACTTTTTCCAAAAACTCTTAAAATGTAATTTAGGTTTCGGTATCAAGCAAAAAAAGTTGTTAAAAGTTAAACATAACAAAATTTCAGATTTAGGTCACTTAGGGATATTTAAAAAAAACTGTATTTTTATATTTCTTTAATACACGTACTTATTTATGTTTTGAATATTTTTTTTTCCAAATAACCAATTATTTCGATTTTAAACAGAAAAAAATAATATTAAAATAGATTAACTATTCTTTATTACCTATAGGTATACCTATTCATGCAAGTAATTTATTATATATTTTATTTAATAAATAGCCTAAACATTATTTAACTGCAAGCACGAAATTAAATTAATTTCGAAGTAATTAAAGTATGATTGCAAAAAAACAAGATTGGATGCAAAAATATAACCAAATTTTTTAAGCGTACCAAATATAACGAAAACTTAATCGAGTAGGTAATCAAATACAAAATAATATTTAAAATCCTACTTACCCCAGTATAACAAAAACCAAAACACTTAATAATACTAATGCATATTCTGTATTGCAATGATTTAGCTAATGAGCTCCAGGTGATTTCACAGAAATGCATTTGATGTCATAGTGAGTTCACTGTGAGCTCACGCGATGATTATCACTGAGTGATTTTTTAATGAGCCATAAATGTTATCTGGGGCTGTACACACCCTAGGGTGTGTATGAAAACTTTTCATACATACTCTAGGGTGTGTACAGCTGTATAGTGGTAGGTATATGCTAAAATAAATACTTTCTTATCTGATTTACATTTTAGCTACTCTATTCGGTTCTATGTAGGTAAGTAATAAAAAATAATAAATTATTATATTTCATATATAAATTTATTTATTTCCCTTTAAACTTTGTATTGTATTGTTGAGATTCGTAATCTTAGATAATAAAATATCTTTAAAAGTTACATAACTTATTATTTTCAAATACAAATAATATTAGGTAGCCACAAAACAAGTATAAAGAAAAATGTTGCATTTTACTCTAATATGCCTTGTATTTTTTGGCCTATCCAATGGATTGGATCCAGATGATATTGGAATTGATATTGTAAGTATTATTATATTTTAATAATTAGTGAAAAAGCAGCCACTAATAATTCTGGTAATAATTAATTAATTAATTAATTCCTATGTTAAATTGTCCGCTAAATCTGAAAATATCAAAAGTAATAAAAGTACAACCGTTTTTGTGATATGTACAGTAATTTTGCCATAAAATATGGAGTTAACTATATCTTAAAAATTGATCTACTTTTATAACTTTTGACGTTATTTTCGGACTCAGCGGACAATTTTACATAGGAGTTAACTGTTAAATATAGGGGATATAAATTACTGTGGACTACAGTTAGATATTAGTGGCTGCTTTATCACTATGAAAATTATTTATTTTAAGAGAGGGGTATGTATGAAACCTAACGATATATTTTTATTTAGATACTATATTTACAACAAAAAATCCTCGCAAATGTTATTTAATTTAATAGGTAAAGTACTTAAAAAGGCACAACTATCAAATAGAATCCCACTTTGTTACAACAGAAGATAAGTACATACTCCAAATGCATAGAATTACAAACAAAGATGGAAACTTTCAAAAAAATGACAAGCCTCCAATTCTTTTGGTTCACGGTTTGGAAAGCAGTTCGATGGATTATGTGAATTACGGAAGTAAAAAATCAATTGGGCTTATGTTGGCCGATCGTGGATACGACGTGTGGCTGGGGAATTGTAGGGGAAATACTTGGTCCAGAAATCATACTAATCTTAAAATCAACGAAAGGAAATTTTGGGAGTTTAGGTGAGCTTTTAAAAGTACCTGTACCAAATAAAAAAAAGTATACATACGTTTATTTTGTAGTTTTCACGAAATTGGCTACTATGATTTACCCGCAAAAATTGACTATGTATTAAAAAAAACCAGCAAAAACAAGTTATCCTATATAGGACATTCCCAAGGTACCACGACGTTTTTCATAATGTGTGCTACAAGACCAGAATATAATGACAAAATTAATATTATGGCTGCTTTAGCACCACCAGTTTATATGCACAACATCTCCAATGCTGTTATAAACTTCGCTTCTCAACCTGCAGTTAATTTGGCTATAGGGGTAAGTAAGATAACCCATAATTTACGCTGTGTCTATAAAACCGCCCGATTCGGGACTTAAGTTCGATCCCGACTTACGTCATAATTTTACGATTTCATGTAATGAATATGATAAAACTAAAACAAACCAACCAACCCTATCCAACACCCAACCCAACGCCCAACCCAACACTTTTCAACAAATATTCATATAATTACATTTTATATTATATAACTGTAGCAAAATAATAATGAGGAAGGGTTAATAATTTAAAATATTAATGCTTCTAAGGTCACATTGTATTATTTCACCATGTAAATTCCGAGGGGTCACCCAAACCTGGGAATCCCTGGACATTTTAGAGGGGGAATACCATAGGAATACAATGGAAATACATAGGAATACAATAAAATATAATGGGAATACATGGGAATCCCTGGACGTTTTCCCTTTGGGTGGTTGACCCCTCGGTAAATTCATTAAATTAAAATAAAAAAAGTTGTATCGAACCGCATGGAAAGTGACGTCATATATCGCTTTGGGACTATAGACTAGATCTTATTTTAAAGAAACCAAATATAATCCATTATAGAAGTAAAGAACTTTTGTGTGCTTTTAAATTCCATAATTGGGTTGGGTCTTGACATTTGAAGTACGAGGACGCTTAACGAGATCCCTCCTAAGCAGCGTATACGATACATACGCAAGTACCAAAAACGAATCTAAGAATCCGGAAATATCGGTAATATCGGATACAAGCGATTAAAAAACCAATAAAACAATAAAGAAAAAATAATAAATAAACAAAGAAATAAATAAATAAAAAAAAAACACTAAGTGCGAAAAGTGCCACAAGTGCGAAAAGTGCGGGAGGGCCCCGGTTAAGTTAAGTTATAACGCCGTAAAAGTGTGCAAGTGAATAAGAACTTAAGGCTAGGCCACAACGATAAGCCATCCGGGCCACCTGGATATCAGAGAGATTGCCACAATCAAAGCGTGCCAAAAACCTGCAGGCGAGGTCAAGGAACAACGGTCCGCCCGTGAAAGACAAAGCATCAGGATTTCTAGCCTAATAATCAAGCTAAGTAATTTCTCTAATTGCATGTCTTAATAAAAATTTCAATTCTATTTTAAAAAATTTAAACGTAAAACGTAATATACATCGAAACGTAAATTTCCAAGAACCCCAGCTGGCACCAGAAAATAAACAGATTCCAGGGATAGACAAAATTTAAACGTAAAACGTAATATACATCGAAACGTAAATTTCCAAGAACCCCAGCTGGCACCAGAAAATAAACAGATTCCAGGGATAGACAACCCATAAATCATTACATAAACAAAACAGAAAAAGGCAGACATAAGACATTAGTTCCATCCCCCAAATAAACATTGGACTAAACCCATAAATAAAAGCCATAAATCTTAATAATTAAATAAACCCAAACCATAACAAACATGGAAATAGTAAATATGATTGATCACTCTGTGGGCATAATTAAAATTCCATCCGACGGAAATTGCTTAGTGGCCAGTTGGCACACCAACTAGACTATTATAGCCCGACTAGGTCAACAATAGGAAGTACACACGCATAAGGCAAAGACTATAGTTAAGTTATAACTTACCACAAAAGAACACACATTGAGACATACAGACCATTTACAGGATGCGACCCTTGACCAACCCCACCGCTACGGGCATACAGGGCCGGCCCGACTTTTTTTGCCACCCCGGGCGAAGATATTTTTGCCGCCCCCTTTTTATTCAGCAGGAATAGGAAAAAAAGCAGTTTAACGTAATTATTTTTTCAAACTTTTTATAAGAGTTTTTTATGCTTTAGAATTACTAGGTAAGGCAATATACTGTTAAATATGCATATATACATAATTGCATCACTTGTCAATGATTATATCCCATATATAGGATATATGTAATAAAAATATAAAATATATTATTAAATAGTGTCACTATTATAGTGAGTATAATAAAACAATATTTTTATATTACAAGAATTCTTTGGTTTGTTAAAATTTACTTTCGCAATATTCCGCGAGCTATAGCTATATATTATTACATACATAGGTAATTCCTGTTAAAATATCGTATTTTTAATGTAAAAGTATACCTACAGACCGAGTGCACCCGAACATTTTAAGTAACTTACTTACTTTAGGTTAACATGAATCATCTTAAAAAAAAAGTAAATTAACTTAATAATTACGTAATGAGTTTAGCGGACTTTGGCAAAACCGAATCCTGCTGTGATGCACGTCAGAAGATTGATTTTAGACCTCTAAAAACAATGTTTAGATGTACACAACAAAAATTAAACCTCATTTTCATATATGCAATATTGTTTAATTATAGTATAATTATTATACCTGCCTACGATGGTTCTTTTTGCAAGAATTTGGAAAAGGTTGCTGCTAGTACTCGATTTTCCGCCGCATGCGCCCTTCTTTTGTTTTTATAAAAAGTTCCTGAATCTTTTTTGCGTTTTCCAGACTTTTTATACTTCTAATTATCAAATTACCTTAGCTATGCACTGATTTTAAAATCAGTGCATACACGTGATATAATATTTGTCAATTATTAATTGTTACTTAATTGTCAAACAAAATTATAAAAAATTACAGGATGTGATAGAAAAAACGAATGAAAGAGGGCGCCAGGGTCGTCTTCCGAGGCGCGCCTCTATTAAATATTTGTAAATTATCTAAACTGCATTTCTCGAGCGTAATTCTTGAAAAAATCGCCAATCGAAAAATGTTTAGTATGTTGAATAAAATTGATTATCATTAACAAATCGTAAAAATGCCGCCCCCCCCATTATGCCGCTCAGGGCGGTTGCCCGGTTCGCCCGTACCTCGGGCCGGCCCTGCGGGCATATTAACTACTGGGATCGTAAAACAGAGGCGTACTTAAAGGACCAAGCACAAAACAGCTTCTGGGTAGAATTGGAAACAATAATAGCAGCATCGGACATATTTAACGTCGCAAACGAAATACATCACGAACAGGGGCGCACTGACAAGATATCCTTCAGACAGAACGACAACATTCGGTCAATCGCAATTTGTTACAGACTAAGCAGGACAGGAACAATCACTACGACAGTATAGTACATATCTGGCCAACATTGACACAAGCCACGGTGCCTTGCTTAACAGAGGCAGAAAACATAACCAACATTTTATACACCACAGGGCCGGCTTTATCTATTTTGTATATTAATACTTATATTTTTAAATTAAATTTGGAAAAAAAGTAAGAATAAAGAGATGAAAATTAAATAATAATAAACAGTATAAACGCTAATTTAACAATAAAATAAAGAATAGGTCGATAGTCGGTACTCGGCATAAGGGGTTGAATACCCACGAAGGCAGAGGGCACATACGGCGGGTCGTGGCCAAAGAGCCGTATCCCAATTACGTACACTTCAGGGCCGGCTTTATCCATTTTGTATATTAATATTTATATTATTAATTTAAAATTGGAAAAAAAAGTAAGAATGCAAAGATATAAATTAAATGTAAACGGCATAAACCCTAAGTTAACAATAAAACAAATAAAGAATATACAAGGTCGGTAGCCGGTACTCGGCATGAGGAATACCCACGAAGGCAGAGGGCACTTACGGGTCGTGGCCATAAACACTTCGGTACTAAAGACAAGATTCAGTACCTCACAGGGGGGCAAACAATTCTAAAGAGGTTACCAGGAACCGGAAACAGACTAGGGCAGAGACGTCTAGAGTTCACCAACATGGACAAGTTCTAGCAGCGTACTAACACCCCGACCCCCATTCATGAATCCCAATTGAATGGGGTTATTACTAAGACCCAGGTTGAGGAGGATTCCGGATTGTACAAAAATCCGGGAGCGGCCTTAACCATAGACACTGTCATCCACGACCTCCTAGGGTGGATCTACCACCCGGCATAAAAACTTTGGATCCAACAAACACAGGTAATGCTATGAATTGGCGGGATACGTAAGAGAACGGAAAGTGGGTAAAATAACCCAGGGAGATTAGTGGAAGATAATGTCGATGGGGCCTGTCATACGTTCCCATACTTATACTCATAATGAATTTTGGTCCATAATTTTCGGCCAGCATTCTGCAAGAGATTCAAAATTGTTGTGACAATTGACTAACCAGATGTGGTCATCACTGAAGCGATGCATTCCGATATGACGGAAAATCACCATGGTGATGCGTAAACTCCAAAAAGAAATTAGCTGCCTGCCTTGAGTTCTATTTTTTTACATTTAAAACGCTTTATTTTTTTCTTAAATAAATAACCTACTTTTTTGTAAAATAATCTTTGAAATGTTGACGTTCAAAGGCACTTAATTGTAACTCAATGCGATATCTGAATTTTTAGTCATTATCAGATAAAAAGAGCTTTTAAAAGTGTTGTGGCTCTGATTCCATTGCTTTTAAACTCCCTTTAAAGAATTGTTTATGCTAAGCAAAGTTGTCCCCCAACTGGACCATTAATCTTAACCTTATTTAGACGAACACTTTATATAATATAATAATACAGGGAGATGTGCTTTTTGCCAACTTATGATTTTTTTGATACTATAATACTAATAAGAGAGTCTTTAAGAGACTGAGCAAATTATACAAGGACTGATTACCCTTCTACAAAGAATATATACTTCATTTTTATTTTTCGTATGTAGATCGTATATAATAGTATATTATTATACGAGTGATAATGCGCATAATCTTGAGTGTAATACTATACTTTATCTACTCCAATAAGTAGATAGGTATTTAAATGATTTTCAAAAATAATTAAATAAGATCTGACATCTGTCAAATGGTGAACCTTACTTTTTACCAATTTTAAATGTTATTATAGTCGCCCTCTTACAATTTAAAAACCGATTTTAATTAGGCTCTTAAACAATCTTGGCTCAAAAAAAAATGTCTACCAAAATTCGGGTATTATCGCCGTCTTGCGGGGGTGCCGGCGGCACTGTGCCGCGGTGGGGAGAATGGCTTGTATCGGCAATGTGTGACGTATAGGAACTTCCTATTAGGAAGCGTAAATTTCTGGGATTACTATTTCCCTGTGTGCTCTTTATTTAATAGTTTTTGCTACAACTGTGATATTAATTTTGATTCCTTAAAGTCTTTAATAACATGTTTGTGATTAATATACTATGTATTTGTATACAGGGTGGGCCAATGGAAAGTTTCCACCCGGTTTTCTCAGGTGTTACAAAAAAAAATAAAAAACGCTCGCACCCGTCGATTTCTGATTTGAGGGGGACAATTTGTTTTTATATTTTTAACCCCTTAACTTCAACCCCTGAGCGGGGGTGAAAGTTACCCCCAAAATTTGAATAGGAAAAGGGGATCGAGTGATACTTTTTTTTAAGGTATTTTTGCCCTGATTATACCCTCCAAGTTTAAACTCGCTGCTATCATTCCTATTGATATGACAGCTTGTTAAAATCTTGAAAATTGGCTATTATTTTAGTAAGAGTAAAAGCGATACTTTTGAGACAGTCTGTAGGTATGCCGAAGGAATAAAGTAAATATAAGCAAAACATCAGTTTTTTTACGTTTGAAGAAAAAAGTGTGTTTTTTGTATACTTTATTTACAAAATATTGTCGCACAATCATCATTAAGATTATTATCGTTAGTTCAAGAGCTTATAACTAAATTTAATTATGGTATACACTATAGCCGAGCGAGTTGAATTAGTTTATACTTATTTCAAAAACAATGACTGTGCAAGACAAACAGCACGACTATTTAATGTAAGACATCAGGACAAAAATGTCTCTCATACTTATATTAGGAAACTGATGGTAAAGTTTTTGGAAACTGGAACAGTGGAGAACAAAAAAGATAATCCGATTCGTGTCGTTAGGAATGAAGGTATGCAAATCGCAGTCATAGGGCACATTGTTATGGATAACACCTTAAGTACTAGGCAATTGTCCGAAGTTTCCGGCATATCACGAACAAGCGTAAGGAGAATTTTGAAGGTTCACAAATTTTACCCCTACAAGATACAATTGCTTCACGAACTTAATGAGGATGATTATGATCGACGATTACAATTTGTAGAAGAAATGAGTGAACGGTGTGTTGGCAATCTAAATTTTCTTTATAATGTCTGGAGCGATTCAAATCCACATTTATTTAGAGAGTCTCATACTCAAAATCCTGAAAAGTTAAATGTCTGCCCATGGGCAGGTATTCTAGGCAATAACATAATTGGACCATTCTTTTTACAAGGCAATTTGACTGGGGCTATGTATCTGACTTTACTTGAAGAAAATATTGTTCCTAGAATAAGGGAAGTTATTGCTGAAGATAATAACTTGTCGCAAAATGAAATGTTTTTTCAACAAGATGGAGCCCCACCGCATTATGCAGCACCCGTTCAGCAATTTTTAAATGAAAATTTTAGAGACCATTGGATTGGCCGAAGAGGACCTATTGAGTGGCCTGCAAGGTCCAATGATCTTTCACCTCTGAACTTCTTTCTATGGGGCCATTTAAAGTCTAAAATTTATAAAACACAGCCAGCTTCTCTTCAAGTTCTACAAGAACGAATAACTGAAGAGTGTCAAATGATAACTACCGATATGTTGCAGAATGTTAGAGAAGAGGTAGAGAATCGATTTTATTATTGCATGAATGTTAATGGAGGACATTTTGAACAGTTTATTAAATAAATATCATGTAAATAACTTTTTATTAATAATAATAAAACTTTAAAACTTTAATTAGTAGATATTTTTATTAAGGAAGGTAAGTATTGTTTTTACTTATAATAAAACGTGATCTATTTCCAAGATTTTAACAAGCTGTCATATCAACGGGGATGCTAGCAGCGAGTTCAAACTTGGAGGGTATAATCAGGGCAAAAATTCCTTCAAAATGAAGTATCACTCGACCCCCCTTTCCTATTTAAATTTTGGGGGTAACTATCACCCACGCTTAGCGGTTGAAGTTAAGGGGTTGAAAATATAAAAATAAATTGTCCCCCTCAAATCAGAAATCGACGGGTGCGAGCGTTTTTTATTATTTTTCGTAACACCTGAGATAACCGGGGTGGAAACTTTCCATTGGCCCACCCTGTATATATATATATTAGGGTGTTTCAAAAAAATCGACTTTTTCTTTTTCTTCAAATGGTCAGCAAATTCTTTCAGAGGATGTCAAAACAAAGACCTCGTTAAAATTTGAGCTTTTAATTTGAAGATTTAGAGGTCGCGGATCGCAATTTTCTATTTCCCATTTAAATAACATAGGAAATTTTTTTTTTTAACTTTGGAATTTTATACGTCTATATCGAATCAACTTATGGCAAGGAACATCTTAGATTTTTATAGTAAATTTAACGCTCTATAAAAAATGTCTCTTATAATTTTTCTATAAATTGATTTCTTTCAGAGTTATTCGAGGCCAAAGTTTGATTTCCATCGAATTTTCTCGTTTTTTCAACTTTTAGCATCATGTAGTAAAAAAAATCACATATTTATATCTGAAACATAGGAAGTGTTGTAAAAAAAAACAAAAAAACGTCATTTTTTTTCCAAAGCCTACTACAAAGTTTTAATGAAAATATGAGATGTGTATAATATGCAAAGTAATTTATTTATAAATGCATTTTTCTCGAAAATGGTGCATCTGAGCAATTCAAATCAAGAGTACCTATTTTTCGTAAAAAACTATAAATTCTCATAATTTCATAAAAAAAATTAAATTATTAACCCAGAAAAAAGTTGGGGCTATTTTTGTAACTTTGCCCCCTCCAAATGTTACGCCTATGATTAAATTTTAACAGTTTTGATCATAGATCTAGATTCAGCATGTCAAAATTACCAAAGTACCTACCGAAAATTCATTTGTTCATGTTCAACCCTCTAGGAATAGTTTTAAAAAAATTATCCTCTTAGGCTCCTATTCAGGGGGCCGTAGCTCCTTTAGGGAGCATTTTTTGATACATGTTTATTAAACAAAAAAAGTGTTATTTTTATACGAATAATGCACTGTTTAAGTTTGGCCCCCTGATTTCGGGACACCCGTATAATGATAATTGTACCATAAATGTTAAAAAAACGCGAAAATTCTATGGAAATCAAACTTTAGCCTCGAATAACTCTGGAAGGAATCAATTTATAGAAAAATGATAGGAGACCTTTTTTGTAGAGCGTTAAATTTACTATGAAAATCTAAGATGATCCTTGACATAAGTTGATTTGATTCAGACGTATAAAATTTCAAAGTTAAAAAAAAAATCCCATGTTATTTAAATGGGAAATAGAAAATTGCGATCCGCGACCTCTAAATCTTCAAATTATAATTTGAAGATTTAGAGGTCGCGGATCGCAATTTTCTATTTCCCATTTAAATAACATGGGATTTTTGAGCTTTTATAAAAGCTCAAATTTTGACGAGGTCTTTGTGTTGACATCCTCTGAAAGAATTTGCCGACCATTTGAAGAAAAAGAAAAAGTCGATTTTTTTGAAACACCCTAATATATATATAATATATTATATATAATATATATATAATATATTATATATATATTTCTTTGTAATCATACTTGCTATTTAACTTCTTTTTTTTATGCTGTTATATCTTTATCTTAACTTTTCTTCTTTTTACATTTCCTGTAATTCCTGTTGGATATAAAGTTTATAAAGTTTATTATTATTATTATGCGGTCGGGCAATGATTTAAGCTTTTAAAATTAAAGTTGGAAGGGGTGCGAGCTAAATTTAAAGGAAATATTTTAAACTTTGATGGTTATTTGATGTTTTGATATTTTTAATGATTGGAAATTAGTTTAAAAACGTTTTATATTTAAATAAGTAATGTAGCGAAAATTTTTGATTTTATAAAATCAGTATACTTTATATTATAACTAAAATTTTCCAAAAATTGACCTACACCATATGGTTAATTTGTGAAAAGACTGGATTTGTAAAGACTAAATTTGTAGACTATATTTGTATTAACAAATATACATAATTTTATTTGGAATTCCAAATTGGAATTGATCTTAAGATCAACGTTGATCTTAAGATCAAGTTTATAAATTAATTTATCTTTAATTTATTTATAAAATTGTAAAAAAAAAAAATTAATTAAAATTAAATATCTTTTTATAAATGTAGACAATTATTGTCACAAAAACTAAAATAAATGACTTAATAAAAGATCTTTATCTACTCCTATTGCATAATTTTGGTTTTTTTCCGTTAATATCGTTAAACATTATAAATTTCCTGCCTAACAACGTGAATAATAAACTCATTATTCACGTTGTTAGGCATCAGTGATTGGCCGATTTCAATATTCACTGTGATTTGAACCAATCGGGTTTTAAATTGAAAGAACTATAATAACATTTAAAATTGGTAAAAAGTGATGTTAACCATTTGACAGATGTCAGTTTTTATTTATTTATTTTTAAAAATAATTTAATTATCTACTTATTGGAGTAGATAAAGTATAGTATTACACTCGAGATTCACTAGGATGATTTAAACCTCGTAAACCTCTTGATGCAAATGATGCATATATGCGTGGATACGTGCGGATTAACAATCACGTTTTGACTGCAATATCCGTCAATTATAAATGAATGTAAAGAGAGAGTTTTGAAAATAACCGATAACTCTTTAACCAATTTTATTTAGAAAAGAAGCAGTTTTAAAACGTTTTAATACATTCCTTATAAAAGATCTGATAAAATAGGCGGAAAAAGTAAATTTTGATTATTTTGTCGATTAGACACTTTTGCAAATAATGGCCTCATTTCATAACTTGAATTTACTTAGTTTTGTGTTAATTAACCTTAAAAAATGTCTCTCCCTTTGTCTGTATATTTCATAAATTATCATTAATAATAATAATTTTAATCTAATAAGTTACTTCCGAAATTTTGTCTTAAAATATTGCGTTTGTAAACTTTATCGTTGGAGTTTAAAGCTAACAGCCCTGAGTAGAACACATGGTGATAGACGAAATTAAAAAGTAATTAAATACACATTAATGGGTATTTAACGACATTTTCTAATCACCTAATTGATAATTAATAATAATAATAATAATAATTATAACTCTTTATTTATAATTGACCCCAAAATTCAGTTTTAAAAACTGGTACCAGGGCCTAAAAAATATACATATAACAAAAAAAAATAATTCTAACCTAAATTATTACAAATATAATACTTTATATAAAAAAAAGTTATACTTTATCTTGAAATAATATTCTATGATTAACAACAATTTAGAGTTTTATCACGATTAGCTGCACAAAAGCTTTATTTCCCTTAAAAAATAATGAACATTCTTTGTAATTTTTAACTGTTCTGGTAGTTTGTTGAAAGCAATGATACATTTAAAGAATGGTGAAGTTTGCGTCTTATTTGTAAGTCTTAAATTAGGTCTTATGTTGTTTTTATTTCTAGTCAGGTATTCATGGAAATCTTTGTTATAATTGATGTTATTAAGGGGAAATCGACTTTCCAAAACGTTAATGATAATCCCATCATAGTACAAAGAAGACAGTATACTATAGAGTCACTCGGGCGATTTATAAATGAAATCAGGTCTGCTATTGCCTTGATGGACTCGAGAGCCCTGAGCCTAGACCAGGTCTAGGGCCCTGAGATTATGCCAGAGGTTTTTACGCTAACTATATGTAGTTAACCCTTAAAGTTTTATATGCTGTTTGGCCTAAAAATACCAAAAAAAGACACCTGTGAAAACCGGACCTATAAATTTTAATAAACTGCGCACCACTCAATGTGTCGCGACCAAAAAGTTCGTTCTTTTTCAAATCGACATAACTTTTTTGTTTCTTGAACTATTTTATTTTGGTCTGTGTTATTCTTTGGCAATCCATGCTATAGATATAAAGCTTATGGTTCTTCAAGTAAATATCCTACAGGGTGATATGTTAAACGGTCAGTAATTTTAATAACTTCATCCAAGCCCCGTTTGTAACAAAATAATTTTTTTCTCGGTTTTACTTAAAAATAATGAAGTATTATGTCTTACCTTGTAGTATATTTAAAAATTTTCGAATTGGAATCTTGGCAAAGAAAATATGATTTTTTTTTAAAAGGAGTACATTTAAGGCTTTTTTGTAGGCAATACACTTTTTAGGAACAAGAAGATAAGATGGTGCAATAATGTTCCTTAAATAATTCTGAACAAGCCACTAGCAACAAACTTCCATTATTTTCAGAGGGCCTAAGCAAAGACCACTTTTTCAAAATAACATTTGAGAAAACTAAACCTAAACAGATGTTTATTTCATAATTTTGACCTCCTGATTGTGATTCAGTTATCAAATTTAAGTTACAGATAAAACCAAAATCACCAAGAATCAAGATTTGAAAACAATTCCCGGCTGTTAAATGTCTCAATAAAATACGATTGCTGGCAATAATTGGTATTGGTGGACGACAATGCCCGTCCGCACCGCGCCAATATCGTAAATGAGTATTTAAGGCTAATATATAACTGGATAAAAAATAAACACTGTTTTTGAGTTTCACGAATTTATTTAAATTTTATTTGACAAAGACAAACCTAAGAAAGACACGAAATCTGGAGTCTATCAACTACAATGTCCAGATTTTCCAAAAACTTACATAGGACAAACAGGCCGCAAGTTTAAAACTAGAATTAATGAACATCGAAAATCTTTTATTAATCAAAAAACAGATTCAACGTTTGCTAACCATTTAATTCAAGAAAACCATTCATTTGATAATAATTTCAAAATTTTGCTTGTTGAAAATAAGGGTACGAAGTTAAATTTGCTGGAATCTTTGGAAATTAATAAATTAAAAAAATCTGATATTATTCTAAATGATCAAATATAAACTAATAATTCCCCCCTGTTAAATTTATTCTAATATTATATAAGATAGAAAATCCCCAAAATTATTTTATTACAACTTTTGTTAAACTTCGACAGGTAAAATAATTATACATTACTAATATTTTATAAAAAACCCATTACCTGCAATAATTGTGTTATATAAGTTCGTTAGTAGATAAGTTTGAATTTAAATAAATTCGTGAAACTCAAAAACAGTGTTTGTTTTTTATCCAGTTATATATTAGTGACATGGAGTTTCATCAAGTAAAGGTCGAAACAATAAAAAAAAAGAGTATTTAAGGGACCACCATATTGAGAGAAAAAATGGGCAACCTTTGTCTCCGGATATGAATCCTATTGAGCATGTGTGGAGCAGGATGAAACTGAAGATGAAAGAGAGGGAAGGACGCATGGAAAATTTGGATGAATTGGTAAATGCTATTCAGGAATAATGGGATACCCCAGGAATTTATAAAGAACTTGGTCGAGGCCCATGGGCCTGCAGGAGGGTTAACAAATTTTTACGGGTTAGGGGAGGGCCAACTAAATATTGAAAGTTATTTTTGTTATTGTTTTTTTGCATACAATTTTCCAAAATGAAGAAACATTTTTTTATTTAACTTTATTACCAATTAGGTAGGTACTTATCAGTAATAAGTTATCAATAGTGCGCAATGTATATGTAACATTATCCTAACCACTCAAACAAATTGCAGTAATTTCGCCCAAAAAATGAATCCCCAAATGGAATTTTAATCATAAATATGCAAGAAACACGCCAGCAATCGAATTTTATTAAGACATTTATAAGCCGGGAATTGTTTTCGAATTTTGATTCTTGGTGATTTTGGTTTTATCTGAAACTTAAATTTGACAACTGAATCACGAACGTAAATATCGGTTCAGGTTGTGGTCTTTGCTTAGGCCCCTCTGAAAATAATGGAAGTTTGTTGCTTGTCGCTTGTTCAGAATTATTCAAGGAACAATCTTTTACTATTTTACCTTTTTGTTCTTAAAAAGACTGAGTGTATTTACTACTTATTTACAACTTCGTTGTTAAGATTTCAATTCGAAAAATTTGAAAACCTTTTCAAGGTAAGACATACTACTTCATTATTTCAATGTAAAAACGAGAAAAAAAAATTCTTTTTTCAAACGTGACTTGTATGAAGTTATTGAAATTTTTCACCGTTTTATATATAACCCTGTAGGAAATTTACTTGAAGAACCATGAACTTAATATCTATAGCATGAATTGCCAGAGGAAAAAAGTTATGTCGTTTTGAAAAAGGACGAACTTTTTGGTCGCGACACATTGAGTGGTGCGCAGTTTATTTAGAGGTCGCTCATCAAGAATTTCTATTTCCCATTTAAATAACATGGAAAATTAAATTATTTAAATTAACAGATTCTTATGCGGGAAATTGAACGCTCTACAAAAAATATCTCCTATCATTTTTCGATAAACCAAGGATTTTTATTTTTTGACTGATTTTTCATATATTTGATAATAACTTTAATGAATTTGCCTAAAATTGAAGTAAAAAATGCAATTATAACATAAATTTTACTTTGACTTTGAATAACTTTTAAACTCCTTGGTTTATCGAAAAATGATAGGAAATATTTTTTGTAGAGCGTTCAATTTCCCACAAAAATATATATCGCGCATATAAATCTGTTACCTAGTTTGAAGGCTAGAACATTATAAAAAAAATAAAAAAATTCCCATATTATTTAAATGGAAAATAGAAATTGTAGATGCACGACCTTTGTTTTTAAATTCTAAATAAAATGCATAAAATGGAATTGGATGGCGAAATCTTTATTATGATCTAAAAGAACAATCTTTGACATTTATTTTTTGAAAATAGTTTCATTTAAATGCTGGCCGGGACTACGCCGCGGCGCGCCGCGGCGTACGTGGTCCATTCGGAAGGTCCAATTTTCGATCACTCTTTCTAGCATTGCGACCGGTATCTGCCCAATTAGGCGAGTAATGTTGGCTTCTTAGTCCTGAATCGTAGCTCGATTATCGACGGAGACTTTTGATTTAACAAGACGGAGCTACGGCACGCACAGCGCGCGAAACAATAGCCTTATTGAGAAATCATTACTAGGGTAATTGGGGAGATACGGGTCGCAATGCTAGAAAGAGTGATGGAAAATTGGACCTTCCGAATGGACCACGCTGTACGCGGCCAGCATTTAAATGAAATTATTTAAAAAAAATAAATGTCAAAAATCGTTCTTTCAGGTCATAATAAAGATTCCGCCATCCAACTCCATTTTATGCGTTTTATTTAGAATTAAAAAAAAGGTCTAAATGAATCACCCTATATATATATATATATATATATATATATATATATACCAAGTGTATCTGAGAATAGGCGCACCCCTGTAACTTTTTTATTTATTAAGATAGATACATGAAATTTAGCATGGTTAATTAGGATATAAAATGCCACTTAAAAGAGTACAAAATAAATGTTATGAACTTCCGGTTTTTCCGGAAATGATATCAACTTTCGATTTTTAAATGGAACGCCCTATATATTCGGACAGCATCCGACCTTTCGAAGTTTCGTCATCAGAAAATGCATCATCATAAAGATCAATCTAGAGTGCTTTGAACTATTTGAGAGAAACGAATTTTGACAATTTTAGACTGCTGGGAATAGCTGAATAACAACTTTCTAAGGCAAGTTCCATTTTTCAGGCATTATGTGAATCCATTAGAAGAAAATAAGATAGTTCAAAGCACTCTAGATTGATCTTTATGATGATACATTTTCTGATGACGAAACGTCAAAAGGTCAATTTGAGGATGCTGTCTGAATTTTCTCAGGATTCCAAATATGTAAAAAATATAGGGCATTCCATTTAAAAACCGAAAGTTGGTATCATTTCCGGAAAAACCGGAAGTTCAAGAAATTCATTTTGTACTCTTATAAGTGGCATTTTATATCCTAATTACCCATGCAAAATTTCATGTGTCTATCTTTATAAATAAAAAAGTTACAGGGGTTCGCCTATTTTTACCCGGTATATATATATATATTAGGCTGGGGTCGCGCATCGACAACAGATCGACAGATCGACAACAGATTTTTATGCGCAATATAAATTTTTTATGGAAATTGAACGCAAATATATAAAATATAAAAAAAAACATGGTTTTCGAGAAAAATTAATATTTTTGGACCACCAAAAATACTGGATATAAGGCAAAACTCGCCAAACATGCCACCTATCTGCCACGACATCAGCCCAAACTTGGAACAGTTGTATGTACTGTACTTCAATATTTAACTAATTAAGGGACGCGTTTCGTATATACGAGGTGTGTTCAGAAAATATCGGGAATTTTCGTTTTTTGAAACAAATATTTATTTATTCGTCTACATTAATGTTGTCGCCTTCAAAATAGTCCCCATTGGATATTATGCACATGTGCCAGCTCTTCTTCCAATACTCGAAACACTTCTAAAACTCGATCTTTGGGATAGCCTTTAGTTCTTTCAGCGATGCGTTTTTAATGTCATCTATGCTTGCAAAACGACGGCCCTTTAAGGTTCTCTTTATTTTTGGGAATAGGAAAAAGTCAGACAGAGACATGTCTGGCGAATATGGAGGCTGGGCATCATTACAGTATTGTTTTTGGCCAAAAATTTTGTTCAAAATTTAACAATTTTGGAACAAATTTTGCTGCCACTCGTTTCATACCCAAAACTTTCGAAAAAATTTCATGGGATGAGCCAATCGATATACCAACATCATCAGCGACTTCTCTAAAGGTTTATAACCATTTCTTCCACTTTTTCCATGTTTTTATCGGTTGTTAATGTGCTTGTGCCTTCGGGGCGTTCCTCATCTTCAACGTCTTCACGGCCATCTTGGAAACTCTTATACCACTTGTAAACTCTTGTTTTACTTATAGCAGACTCACTATAGGCCTTTGTTAACATTTCACAGAATTTATTTAATTTTTATAAGCAAAATTGGATACAAATTCTTTGATCCATTTCTTTTAACGAACGAAAATCGCCGAGCTCATAAAACACGTCTAACCTTCCCAGCAAGCACAAACATCCTCAGGACGTCCTTGGACCAGCCTAAATGTCCCAGAATGGGATGATCCTATAAGGACTTCCTGAGGACGTCCATAGGTTGACCTTATCGGACATTAGATCTTTTGAAGGTCCCATTTTGGGATATCCTAGGAACGTCATTTAAGGATGTCGTTAGGACCTAATAATATCCTAATTAAAGCCTAAAATGGGCTGATCATAGGACTAATCCCAGAGACATCCTCAAAATGTCCCGTTAGGTTTTGGTAAACATTTGGTATGCACATTTTTCTATAAGAATATTTTATCCATATAATTAATAATACCTACATTTTTTACATAACTTATTTTGCATAGGCAAATCTTAAAAATGTTAATCAATATAATTATAATATTATATTATATAGATTTTTTTAAGTTTATAAACTATATTTTTTCTACGACAATCACAAAAAATAAATAACTTTCAACAATTATATATAAATAATTATTTATATAATCTGACATCGACCAGTCTATTCTAACCTCACTTTTTAGACCCTTTATTTTGATGGTCATTGTTTCGCAGTTGACAACTGCAATTAACTTCAACCCATGACTAAAAAGTCCGAATGCCATTGCTGCCAACTTCAGCCCATGACTAAAACGCCATAAAGCCACAACTTGTCAATGTGTATTTAAAATATCATGGAAACATGTACGATAATCGGCGTTTTAAAGGCGGGAGTTTAAAAACAATATTATATTTTGTGTATTTGTTATATGACCACAAAATATATTTTGTATACAACTGGATAGCAGCCAACTTAATACGCATGCGCAGAAATGACGGCTGGTAATTAATAATTGTTCAAACACCTTGTTTGTAAGGTATTGATACATTTAGAGTTTTATAAATAATAAATAAGGTAGTAAGCGTCAGTTAACCTTAAAAATGTAATTACAAACGCTATCTATAACTTATTTAATAGTTTGTGTTACCGATTGTTTTAAATTTGCCGCCATACGTTATGGTGGTAACACTGGATGGAGAGAAAGCTAAGATGTCGTATAGCCATGATACAAAGTATCATGTCGTATAGCGTCCTTTAGTTGTTTGGGGTCTTTTTGTTAGAAAGAATCATAGATAACACTGTGAAAGGAATTCTTTGTCTGTGCCGTGAATTCTTTTTCTGTGTCGTGAACCTGGTTTAAGGCCGTGAATCTCGTGTTCTCCAAGTGTGTTTGTTATAATATAATATTAAGTATTATAGTGTTGGATATTTCAACAACAATCAGAAAGTTCCAGTGCTTATTAATTGTTTATTTTTAAGTTTAGGGTAGTTATGCAATAATAATTTTTTGTTCCATATTAAGTTGTCTTTTTATTTAATAAAATGTTATTTTTGTAATTACTTCAGACCTGATGTTTAATTGTTATTCTGTCTTAACCATTTAATTGTTATTCTGTCTTAACCATTTTAATCAGAAGAAAAAATGCCACTAATTTGCTAATTTAACTGACTTTGTAGCTGCAATAATAATGGAGTTAAAATGGTGAGCAGATAACTTTGGACACTGTGTATATCGTCACCGTTCTGGCAAAAGTCATTAACTCCATTTTTGTCTAAGCATGCTAAAAATACAATACTGCACTTAATAAGTTTTTCTAGACCACAGATATAATTCTTTTATGATCGCGAAGGTAGTTAACTACTTTTAGACAAAAATGCCAGAACGGTGACGATATATAAATAATATAACTATTATATTTATTTAGAATTATTATTTATTTTACTTTTATAATAGGTGTTTATTTTTTATTTTATATAATTGGCTGTGTAAAATTATATATATGTATACAGAATTAAAATAATATATTTTATAAAGTAAAAAAATGGTATTTGATTGTTTAAAATGTATCCCCAACAAATAACAAGGCCATTCAGAGGATGTCCTCAGGACATCCCATTCCTGGACCTACATATACCCATGGGACTTTCAGGGGACATCCTTAGGATGTCCTATTCCTGGACCTATATGGACCTAGGGATATCCCTAGGATATCCTAAAGGCCATTTGCGGGACGTCTGTAGGCTGGCCTTTTTTGCACCACTCGGCCATGGTTGGGATGTCCTGAGGAGGTCTGAGGACGTCCTAGGATATCCTTGGGATATCCCAATATCCTGTAAGGCTTTCCTTAGGATGTCCTTAGGACAGACTTGTGCTAGCTGGGTTAGCGGCTGCCACAGACAAAGTAAACAATGAAAACAGCTAAAGTTTTTATCATACTTCGGGGGCATGTATACCAACATAATAAAGAAAATTTTATGACAACCGGACCCTCCGAACCCGCGAAATTTAACAATTCCCGTTATTTTCTGAACACACCTCGTACATAGCGTTCAGGGTTTACAGTGGTAAAAAAACAAACAAAATTTTAAGTCACATTTTTATGCTGTACGTCGTATCCTACTTTAAAAATATAACCTCAAAGTTTTGTCAAAAAATTAATATCGTTTTTTTGTTAAAAAAAAAATTATTTTATTTTTTTTGCTTAGTTTTAAAATTAAAGAATCCCAAAAACTTGTCTAAAATAGTTAATAATTGTTAGTTTTTGATGAAATTTGGTATGTGCACATTTTAAAGCATGTCGCATTTAGTGGCGTATTTGTATTTTTTATTTTTTTTTACATAAAACAACCCTAATAATTTTTTCCGAATTTTGACAAAAAATGTTATGGTAGGCATCTGTCGGTTGACATTAAAAACAATTGGTACGGAAATGCTTAGAATTAGGAACCGTACTTATATATAAGCAGGGTGTTTTCCAAGTACGGATATATCGAGAAGTAAATTTCGTATGGACTGTCCAGAAAGTCGGCATTTTTTTTAGATATTTATATTTAAAATAACTATAATATTAACATATATACAAAAACTTGCGAACAGAACTTTAGTGTATGTTCTTTCCATTGCTTACTTCAAACCACTTCTTGTCTTGTATATATTCGTACCTATAGGTACGTTTTTTTTATAGAGCTGTATTGACTTATCTGGTATTATAGAACAACATCCTATATCTCACGATTGGTCAACGTCTGTATTTTCTTTAGGATTACTTATAGTTTTATCAATAAAAAGGCATTTCTAGGTAGCTTTTCATCCGCGTTTGACAATAAGCTTATCCATAGCAACAAATTTAAAACATTATTAAAAGTTTGTGATATATACAAACTTCTTGTTTAGCAGTTAATGCCTTTCTTCATAGTAGGGCAGTATAAATGCTCAAGTAATTTGTTTTACTAAATGTCTGGCAATGGCGGATTTTGGGCATAGCGATATCTCAGTTAAAATTTATTTAACCCGTAACCGGTACGATACGACTTTCAGGTCCTAAACGGTTCTAAGGGGTCTGAGAGACACCTACCTTTTTAAATTATAATTTATATTATTTTTTTATCTGAGGCTTTGGGGATACTAGGAACTATATATAAAGTTAAAATATCACCAAAAATTATACCTAAATAAAAGACAAATTTAAACAAATTTTAATCAAAACATGTACAAAAAGTGCAGTAGTAAACTTTGTGATTAAACTATAAAAAATATTAAACCAAACAAAATAAAACGATCTTTGTTTCGAAGAACTGTTTTGCTAGCTATAGTGTAAAATAAATAAAATAAATAAATACCTACCATAAAATAACATAAACAAAAAAAATTAAATATGTCTCTTTTCAACAGCAAAAATCTTCATCGCTTAAAACTATAGCTGATTTTTACAATTCTTTTTTCCATAGTTACTTTTTGTTATTTTTAAAATTATTAAAAATTTTCAAATTCTTCACTATCTGGCCCTATAAAATTATTCTTCAAGGACATAATCACTATACTTCCCTGGTAAGCCAATATTAAGTTATAAGGCACAAAAAATCATTTTAATTGTTAAAAACAATAAAAAATATATGTTGTCCTTTATTACTGAATATTGCGGATGCGGGGGTTTGGCTTTCGATTTTTTTGTCACCTGACGTTTTAAAAAGACCTTCCCAGGAAGAAATCCTGCGCACCGCTCGGGTGCCGCCACCTGAATGGAACAAGTAGAGTGAACATCTTTCATCTCACTAAAAATCTAAAATCTAAGCAGGCGCTGATACAGGGGGGACCAATGGGTGCAACTGCTTAATTGTTTTTATTTGAATTTTTTTAAGACAACAAACACAGCATTATGAAAAAATCTAAGAGTCTGAGCATTCGCAAATACAGGGGGGACCAATGGTGAATTTTTTATAAAGATAGAAACACAGCATTATGCAAATCCAATTCCATGGAAACTAAAATTTTACAAAATTTTTGTTTAGAACGCATTTTCTGGATGTAACATGTAAAATTACACAAAAATCTACCCACTCTTACTAATGTTTATTTTACTAAAAATTGTACCAAAATTATGTTAAAATTCATTTTTGACCCTTTTATGATCTTATGAAACACAAACTAGTATAAACCAGGCCCGTCCACACGGGGGGTTTTGGGTGTTCAGGAGGGTTTTAAATTAGAATTTTTAATTAAGATACTGAAAAATAACCTAAAAATATATATCTTTTATAAAAATGTTGAATTTTTATAATTTTTTTGGGCCAGTCTAGATGTCCATTCGGCCAATCTGACATAGCGGCCCACCAGGATCTGTCCCGGCGTCCCGCCGCAGCCCATCAGCTCTATAGAGAACGCCGTGCATCAGCCCCTGCCTACTACAGTCATCTGCATCACTTATATCGCTGTCGATTTCATAAAACCAATGCATTACAGTTTCCTCGAAGCTCTTAAGAATTCTTATCACTTTGGACACGTTTAGAAGGCCCTTGTTGCGAATCCATAACGAATTAATTTTTAATAAAAATAACGTAAACGGTACAAAGTGGTCTACTATAGACACCTCAACACTTTGACTCGTAATAATTTGTCCGTTTGACAATTTAACCTGTTTGAGAGCATATTGACAACTGCTTAACTTAAAATTATTGGAAGCGACAGATTTTTAAAACAAAAGGTGAGGATGTGACAGCGCTTTGTTCGTTGTTGACTGTCTTCCAGACAACACAGTTAAAAAATCTGAGAATTATAGATTTTATACCATTTTAAATTTTTATTATTCTTTTAACTAAAATTTTAAAAAACTTAAAATGGTAGAAAATCTGTAAGTAATGGATTTTAAAAATAAATTTTGAAATTTGTCGATAAACTTGAATTATGATATGGTGCACTTTAATTTGAATATTTTTAATTAGGGGTGACAGAGGGCTGGCAAAGTGCGCTGAAAAACTCACTTTTTTCCCAAACTTATTTAAATTCTGCTTGCGCAGAACTTGTCAATTTAATGTCATTAGCTATTTTCGCGGAGCTAATCCCGAACTAATTCCGGACATCCTAGGCATGCGCTTTTTAAAATTTGGGGTTCAAAATGTAAAGTGCGCATCACAAATATTAAAATACGCATGCCTAGGATGTCCGAACTAGTTCGGGATTAGCACCGCGAAAACACCTATTAGAAACTCATATAAGTTTGGTGTGGGTCCCATGTCTACTAAGATATCGGTATACCCAAAATCCACAATCCGCCACTGATGCATACAATAAATTGTATGCATAAAAGCATCTCGAACAGTAAGGGTTTACCGATCTCCTGCAATATTGGCCACTTCTATAAAATAAATAAATATATGCAAAAATCGGGCCTTATAAGATGCGGTGGATGCTGCAGGATATACAGAGCCCGGTTTGTACTCTGCTTGATCAGTAATTTAATATACAGCCACAAAAAAACATTGTTATAATGAGTTTAAGCAAGTATACTTTTTTTTGTATATAAAGTATTGGCCCTAATTTTAAATTGAGCAAAGCCGCATCAAATAAGACCTGTTAAGTACAAGTACAAAGCACCGTTCCTCACAACGCTCGTAAAGTAGGTACGCAGTGTTGCCAGTGTGACGGATCTCAATTTGTGAGAACGGTGAAGCATCGAAGTTATACGTCCTGAAAATATACAAACTTTGAAGGGCCCCCTATAACAAAACGTAAAACTACAGTATACACATTTTTTTGTCTACTGCACAAAGTGAGGACCAAAGTAAAAACTTGTTAATGATGTCTTCTGTGAAAGAGAGGGTGGTGGTTGTGAGGTACATATACGGACCTCACTTTGACTCGGACCTCACAACTACCGTGATTTTGCCCTGTACGGAACCCACTTAGTTCGTTGTATATATATATATATATATATATACACGGAGAAAAAAATATAATAAATGTTATTATAAATATAATACTATTTATTATATTTTACGTTAAATACAGTGACTAAATCGTATGATAAATTTTAAAATTACGATATATTGTAAATATAATAATACTTTATATTAAACCGCATAAACATATTACTTTATTAGTATTCAATATTAAGTTAAAAGTGTAAAATTAATAAATGATATAATACTACTTAATCAACCGTATCATAACTTCAATCATATGGCGATTATAATATTTTTATTATACTTATTAAGATCCAGTTTTTTAATTTATATAATAATTTAATTTACTTTCTATTATACAAATTTTAATATAAGTTTTTTAACATACATTTTTCTCCGTGTATATATATATATAAGCTATTTTAATGATCATTTTTTAAAAATAATTGGTCTTAAAAAATCCAAATAAATACTTGTATAGTAAAAAGATTTAATACGATAAACAAATTACATATTTTTGGATACATTTTTGTAATTTGGGGTTCAATAAATCCATTATAATTTTTTAAAATCGTAAGTAGTATTTAAAATTAAATTATCGATTTTGGTTGCAAATGAAAAAATATTAATAATTAATATTAATAAAATGTTTATTATTTTCACTTCTATTTTTGTCAAGTCTTTTAGATAAAGTACGCTTATTATCTACGTATCTATAAAATAATTGTTTGTAAGTACCCATTGTTTTTTTATTTTAGGTAATAATCATTTTTGTGAAAATTTTTAAAATCGTTTTTATGCAAATATAAAAACATTTTTTTTACTAAAACATTGTATTATTTTTGATATGTGCATAAATAATAGTTTAAATGTTTTTTGTAATCCTAAAAATTACTTTTAACGCATTTCTATTAATAAAGTCGCCTTTATGGTTTTATGCTTTTCGTAAAAAATATGAACTTTTTTTCAAGCGGCCATGATATACAACCTTATATGCCTGTATAGAGATAGTTGAAGTGCGTCTTTTTCATTAGCGGCAGACAAAAAACTCAAAAAAGCCTAGGGATAGAAGTAAATCCATAGGTGTCTCAATAGACGTCAAATAATAAAATTAATTTAGCATTTCATACAAAGCAATCACGATGTATTAATTATATTAATTATAATCGCACGGAATATTTAGTGATTATTTATTAAATTTTAATTGAACGAAATAAAGAACAACTAGTTTATTAGTATAATATAATGATGATAGACGAGTCGCCAATGTCGGAACTCCAAACAAATGTCAGTACGTCAAAATTAATTCAAGCGCAGCATTTTGACAGAGCAGTGTTTATTTTTAGTTTAGGCTTTGTTATCTATGGTTTAGGATATTTATCAGCATTGTAAGTAAGGGTTATACGTTTTTTTACTTTTTATCAATAATTTGTGATGCTTTTAGCCAAAATTTTATACCACATGAGTTATAAGTAAATAAAATAATTCTATTGCTTATCCTATTTATATTACGCCCTTGAAAAAAAATTGTATATGTTATTTGGAGTAGAAGCTCTTTTTGTGCTTCGTACAGTTGCCTGCCTCAGCTACGCTTCGGCCGTCAATCTCTGTACTCACCACAAAAAGAGCCACTTCTACTCCTTATGACATAATCTATAGATTATTTTATTATGACATAATCTATATATTATTTTATTATGACATAATCTATAGATTATTTTTTAATAAAATATATTTAATTTTAGGTTTTAAAGACATTTTTATTGCAAAGATATGTTTAATCATTAAAAATCGTTTTTTATATAAAAACACTTCTTTGTAGGGTTTGTAACCCTCGACATATTCTAAGCAAAATGATAATCATTTTTTAATAAATCTTTATTTAAATAAAAAATAAGAAAGTAATAAAATACGTATAGTAGTATTATTACGTCTTTTTAAATTTCTTCACAAATGAAAAAGTGGCTTTATGTTATGGATTATCTATCTAGGAATATATTATTCATTGTTTAAGGTTTGATCCCTCTTTTTAATAGGTTGCGATATTTTTCGTTTTGTTTGTTTTCTCTTTTTAATAATTTTCTATGTATTTTCTAACTCACTATTGCTAGACGGTTGTTCATGTGTCGATTTTAAAAATGTATGTTCTTTAAAAGTTAAAGGACTACTGAAATAGTCTGTTTCGTTACCCGAGGATTTACCTGTAGTGATTGCAGGGGTTGTGTAGTCTATGAAGTACCTAGTTTCGATATGTTTTATTTTGGATAAATTCCAGAGGAGTGTTAATTTCTTTTAAGCCGGGTCTACAATTGTCGCAGGTCTCAGTCTGAGACCTCAGATCGCAGAACATAAGCTTGCGAAAAGCACCCAGCTGACAAAAGAACCTTGCTTCATCGCCACGACGCGTCGCGTCCCAGGTAGCAGACTGACGTCTGCTGACGTCATTTCAACGTTATTTAAACGTCAGCAGACGTCAGTGTGCTACCTGGGGTGGTGCTTTGCGCAAGCTTATGTTCTGCGATCGGACCCCTGCGACAATTGTAGACCCGGCTTTAAACTCTGAACCACCGTGTCTTTGTTTTTTTTTATGTTTTTTGGTTTACGGGGACGTAATATATCATAAAAAATATCAATATTATTTGAGTTATTTAATGGTTGATTTTAATAATAATAAAAAGAGGAATAATTCGCGTATTCCATTTTAAGTTGCCATTTTTAGATATGTGTTATAAAAGATGCTTTTTTGCATGTTTTTAGGTACTGTTTCTGAAATATCATAAACCTTAATTTTTAATAGAATAGCTTTTTTCCTATACATTGTCTTTTTGAAGTATTGGTATACTAATTGGATCTCTGGCGGCCAGAGAGCCACCCTAACCACAGGGCTAATTGGGCTATAGCCCCGGGGCGCAACCTTTTAAGGGGGGCCATTTTTATTGATGCTATATTTTTTGTTATTATTATACACTATTTGTATTCAAAATCTTTTCAAGAAAAAAATAAAAGAATAACCTGTTTTAAATGAAACAGAAAATAGTATACGTAATTAAATGAACTTTTTCTAGTTCTGATACTTTTGTATAACTTGTAGGTATAACCCTTCCCACTACATAACTCCTATTATATTATTATATTATTATATTATTATATTATTATATTATTATATTATTATATTATTATATTATTATATTATTATATTATTATATTATTATATTATTATATTATTATATTATTATATTATTATATTATTATATTATTATATTATTATTATTTATAATAAAGAATAACGCATTATTTTTAATAGCCCACAGGCGCTGAATATCTAAGACGGTCAGAGTCTGTCCATATTGAAAAAATGCAAAAACCGTCATAGAATTTCTTAATACTCTTAACCATTTTTCATGATCATTTATTTTTAAATTTAGTACTTTTTGTATTTTGATGTCCAAATTTAAAAGTGTTTGTGGCGTAATTGTTGTCAAATCTTGTATTTTTTAAAATGATTGCGGATTTATTAAAAACATTTTCTTTTCTTACAGTTAGTCACTTTTTTACAATTTTCCTAATATATTTTTATATATATATACATATATCATATATGATGTAAGTTTTTTCAAGTGCATAGACACAAATGAATATAGTACTTTTAAAACTTTGTAAGGTAAGTTTTTATTGCAAAAATCTGTTTTATCGCAAATAATGATAATAATTATATATTTATTTATTTATTTTTGTATGTCAATAACACTTGTCAGGACCCTGGATATGTGTTTAAATATTTTTCCATGTATACTATTTTTACTTTTTAAAGAGTTTATTGCTTTTTATACATATGTTCAGCATTATTATATTTATCTCAAAATACAATATTCCATTTATCTACGTTTTTGATAATGTAATCCTTATTAAGGTTTTCTTAACCTTTATGGCTAGCTCTTCTTGAGGTGTTGTTTCTGTTTTTGTCTATAATGTTTTTGGAAAGTTGAAGTAATTGTACAATTAAAAGTAATGCATTTTAAAAAATACCAATTAGTGGCCGTTTACAAAAACGAACTTTTATTTTTAAGTTTGTTTTATGTTGAGAGCAGTTTATTTATTTAGTTTTGTCTTATATTGGATGCAATTGTTACAAAAGGCACAAACTTGTGTGGAAGTATGTGACAAAAGGTTTTTGCTGCGCCCTCTATTATTCCATTGCTTAGATAAGTTGCAAACAAAATACCAATACATATATTTAGCAAACTCTAATTATGGCATTTATTGATAGAAGGTCATGCGTAGTGACTTTTTATTTCTTTAAGTTTATTAAACTTTAAGTTGGCAACAAAAGTTTTTGCGAACCCCTCTATTATTCTGTAGCTTAAACGAAGCGCTATCCACAATTGGATTGTGGCGCTATCTATATTTTAGCATAGTTATTTATCCATAGAGGGTCTAGTTTTATTTTATTTAGTTTTATTAAACTTTAAATTGGCAACAAACGTTTTCCAACGCCCTCTAATTATTCCGTGGCTTAAACGAAACGCAGAAAATATCGATATCTATATTTATCAACGTTAGTTATACTATTTATGGATAGGTGACTTTTTTCATATGAAGGGGTCAATGCAAAAAGTGCCTACGTCACATTTTCAATTAAATTTACATTGTGGCTTCATCTAAGAGTGTTTCACGTAAGGTTTCAGGTGGTATTTTCAAAGTGGCAGAAATATGTGCCCAAGTGCCTCCCCAGTCAGCATCCAATTCAGAAAGATTTCAGTATGAAGTCTTTTAAACAACTTCGTGTAGAAGTTCTAACATGACGTCTTAAACAGCTCCTTTTTATGAGCTCAGAATTCTGAGCTGTTAATGAACTCATAAATAAGAAGTCAATTTTTTTACGTACAAATGAAGATCTTTTCTTGACCTCTTTTTAAACAATTTATTTTGAGCTTACAGAGTATTCTTTTTTCTTACTTCCAATTGAAATCATACTATTAACTCTTTTAGAAGTCAACATGGAGACGTCACATTTATGACAGTTTAATGCGATTACTTTCTTCTCACCGCTGTAACTGCTTGTGTTTGATATAAGAAGCGGCGAAGTAGAATTTAGAGCGTGCTCAATACCAAACGGTCTTAGACCTAGGTAAACGGCTACCCGATACTGACGAGCTCCGTAAGAATGAAACAGGCCGTCTATCGGTGGCACCGATAGACGGCCTGTTTCATTCTTACGGCACCGATTCGGTGCCGGTGAAGAGCACGCTTGAATTTAAAATAAGCGAATACGAGCAAATTATTAAAATGATTTTAATAAAATCAATTTAATAAATTAATAAAATAAACTTGACATGTCAAAATAAGCAACGATCCAGTATGCAATTTCTTCATCAGTACCCTAGTAGTACTTCTATATCCAAACCGGAAAATTCTAAAGAAGTCTTTTTATAAGTTTATACAGTAGGACTTTTTAAAATGCTTAATTGCGAAGTCAAAGAAAAGGGTTCCTCAAGAGTTCTTTTTTGAGAAGTCTTGATTATTTCAATAGGTGGCGCATTCGAAGTCTTAAGAACCTCTTAAAAACTTCTTTCTGATGTTGTATTTGATAAAATAGAGCTTATGCAGACTTAATTAAGACGTCATATTGCTGTCTGGGATAGTTTGCATTTACTTCAATGGGAGTTTGCCTGGTTTTCAACTTATGTGACAGTTAATTGAAAATGTGACTTAGGCACTTCTTGCATTGACCCCTTCATATACTTACCATAGTGGTAAGTATATGTGTTTTTATTAAGTTTTTGGTTTATCAATTAATGGGGTCTTATACTTGTATCCGTGGTTCTCAACGGAGCTTTTTTTGTTTTTTCATTAAGGTACGCATTAAACATCAATAAACGATTTAACAAGAACGCTTGGTTGGTTAAACCACCAAACTACAGTAGAAACCACCAATATATGAACGTGACTCATCGGGTGCCGAACATATCTCAGACATGCTAGCAGTAATGTTTTACTTGTCTTGTACATTCGATGCAGCGGTAAATGTACTCACACGTAGGTTTTTAAGCGTCCGGTCTAAAATGCGCCATCTGTGATGTAAAACTGCCTAGGTGTTGGACAAAGATGGACATATGACGCGTGTCCTAGCTTGTTACTTATATTCAGTAGAGTTCGTTCGTTTTATTTTATTACATAGTAAGGCAACCAACTTTAGCGTCGGCCATTTGTTTTTATATGTCATATGATCTTTGTTTTTGCATATCGTGTTTCTGCTGTGTGTTTACGGATTAATAATCGTTTTAAACGTTGTAGTGCTAGTGGTTTTTATTGCAATTGTTATTGCATGTTTATTGGACTTTATTGCAATTGTTATTGTACGTTTTTTGGACTTTAAATAAACGGTGTGTTTTTACGGATTAATTATCGTTTTAAACGTTGTAGTGGCAGTGGTTTATATTATGTAACACAGGTAGATGTCGTATAAAAATCCTTACCTAGAAATTCTAGGCTAGAATACAAAAATATTTTTATTATATAAATTTTGTACTAGTATTAGTTTAATACATTCTGAAGAAGCTACTGTGTAGCGAAACAATTGTCAATATTTAATAAATTTCGTGAAACTAACGCAAGTTGTTTTTATATCCACACAATTTAAATATCTTTCACTTTGTAGGTACCTGACCTGCGTAAACATTTTTGTTTTTTGTCACCAATTCTGAAATATTTGCGTTTACAGTTAAAAGAATAGTATATTCTGTAACAAGTTTGACGATTTCACGAGAGGGGAATATGCAATTCCAAACGTGTTTCAGACTATACTTTTTCTACGTTTCCAAAAAATACCATAGACAAAGAATCAGACCTATGTGGGTTCAATTCTCCAAATAGCTTTTTGTTTTCTGGAAAATAAATAAAAAGAGAAAACTTTATTAAATTATTATTAGCATTTTAAAAAGTCGATTTACCCTTCAACATTTTCTAATTACCAATTAGGAGATTAGAAAATGTCGTTAAATACCCATTAATGGGTATTTAATTACTTTTTAATTTCGTCTATCACCATGGGTTCTACTGCCCTGCGTTTGACTTAGCAACGAGATTTTAACTTTAAATAACTCTCATTTTGATTATGTGATTATTATTGTAGAGTTTAGGGAATGTTGAGGGTAGTTAGGTAGATGTGAATGATAGGCTGGTTGTGGTTGAAAGAGAGAAAGTTTTATTAAATTAATTCCTATTTATACATAATTCTAATGTGACGTAGCAACTAGATAATTTAAACAATGTGCAAATATGCAGTTTTAACGGCGATGACCGAATAATTGGTACTGATTTTGTAGGCTCACCACCTTTGGGTCGGTCACCGCTTCGAAATATTAAATTATTTAAATATAAAAAATCAAAATAATAAAAATTAAAAAATATTAAATATAAAATTTTGGAAAGTATTAGATATTACATTTGTTTAATTGACGATTAAACAGTCTGCCCCTTCTCGATTGCTGGTTTGGCATCAGTTCCATCATTTGGGTCTCCTGGATGCTGGATTATAGTGGCATTAGTTCCATCAGTTGACCCTCCTGAGGTGACGATCTGGTGGTTGTTGAAGCTCTATGGTCAGCAGACTTCCTTCGGAATCTTTGACAGAACCGGTACCCTGCGGTCAAAGTTATCATAATGATGATCAGGGTTGTTGACGTGAGGATACTGATTGATATGGAATGATGATGAATCTTTCTTCATTGGTTCTCGTCGAGCTTTTCCTGAATGTTGTTTTCCATGGTCTGAAGATGTTCCAAGTTCTGGGAATCCCTAATCACAGATTCAATGGGCTCCATGAGATAGGAGTTGTTGGTTGTCAGTTTGAAATTTGTGAAGTTGTATGATATGGTTTTCGTAAAGGATTCTATCACTGGGATTGAATCAATCCTTCTTGGCGTCAGGATGTTGGATTTTGTTTGTATGATGCAGTCCTGGGCAATTTGGATTATATTCGTCTTGTTCAGCGTAACTTCTTCTCTCACGCCATTGCAAGTTATCGCAATTCTGGTGGGTTTGCTTGTAACTGCCATCCATGCATTAGTTGTAGAGAGTTCTTTCCATATTGTTCCAATAAGACTTCGCTGGACCAGTTTGCATTTGGTTGTCTCGAATCGTTGGTATACTTCATTAATTACACAATTAGATGCCGTTTCTATATTTTTAACTGATGTTGGTGAACAAACCTATTCGTTTGCTGAGGTCAATATGCAAGACTTGAACTCGTTTTCGTTCAATCCATAGTATAATTGACGGTTGTAGTCGACGTTGAGAAATGGAACGGTGACGTCTGGTTCCCAATATGATGTGTTAGATATTTTCACAGGAATTGGGGTCACTTTCATCAAGGTGAAGTTTGTGGTTCCCACTAGTAAAAAATGACTAAATACTTGGAAAGACTCGTTTGTCGTCCTCATCGTGGTCTTTAATACAGGTTCCGTCAATATTTTCAGTGTTGGGGGTAATTTTCTTCGAACATCGTTCAGGATCCTATTTACACGTATTGGTGAAATCAATTCGTGTAAGTTGCCTCTCCGGAAACGTACCGCAAGCAGCTTGGAGTAGTGGTCCAGGACTTCTGTTATAAACCCGTTGGCTACTTCATATGATGTCAGGATGTGAATGTTCAGCTTGTTTGTGTCAATGGTTTTAAACCAGCCTTTCATGTCGTTCATTGCTGATAAGGCTTTCTTCTGAACAATTCCAATTTGTTTTGTATTCTTGCTTCTGTTTCGTTAAATGAGGTTAAGGCTGACAGCATAAATTTTGTTTGGTGATGTTCAGCTTTAAGTAGTTCATCTTGATTCTTTTGAATGCTGTCGATGTCTTCGTATACTTCATCATTTACGCCAAATACTGACGTAAGCAGTTTTCCCAAAATGCCTCTTTTTCGTCTTTTATGTGTTTCATCTATTACTTGGGTTGTCCACTTTAGTTCTTCGAATACCTCGTGTAAATGATGAGATAGTGTAGAACATTGAGTGTCATATGTCATGTCAGTTGTTTTCTCGCATAGATTTTCGAAAGTTTTATAAACATTTTCGGAGGTTTCAACATTTTCTTTCATTTTGTGTCGGTTGTAGTCTATCTGTACTCTAAAAATGCCCTTTTCAATTTGCGTATACAGAAGGGCACAACATCATACAAAGCATCAGGGTTACTATTGTTGTAACTTTGGAAATGCTGGATTTTCGTTGTGTCGACTGTCTCACTTCGGCTTCTGGATCTTTGGTGTTTGGTAATGGGATTAATTGATGAATACTTTTTTTCATCGGCTGGCTATCTGATTTCTTAACTGTTGCCACTCTAACATCGCCAGATTTGTCAGGAAAGATTTCGGTCACTTTTGCTAGCGGCCATCTGCTGGGATTCACCTGGTTGTCCTTGATTTTTGCCGGTTCTAAACCTCTCGAGATTATATCTGCAGGATTTTCTTCTGTTCTTACGTGTTGCCAGTGTTTTGGCGGCAATAATTGTTGTATTTCGCATGTTCTATTGGCAACAAAGGTCTTCCATCTTGTTGGATCGCCTTTTATCCAAGCGAGCGTAATCATGGAGTCTGTCCAGGCAAATTGTCTTATTTCAGTGATGCCTAGAGCAGCTACCGTTTTTTTTCATTAGTTTAGCTAGTAATACTGCAGCACATAATTCTAGCCGTGGCATTGACTGTTTGCTTCTTGCAGGTGCTATTTTTGATTTCGCGACTAGGAGCGTCACCTGACTTTTTCCAAATTTGTTAGTCGTTCTTGTATATACAACTCCTCCGTATGCCACTTCTGATGCGTCACAAAAGCCGTGGAGTTGAATTTGATCTTTGTTTGTTGGGGAGTAGTGAATCCATCGGAAAATATGAATATCTTCGACACTTTTCAGTTGTTTATAGAAGTTATCCCATTTATCTTTTATCTTTGGAGGTACTTGTTGATCCCATTCAAGATTGTTAATCCATAGTTCTTGAATAAGTAGTTTTGCTTTTACCACAACTGGCGATATCCATCCCAAGGGGTCATATAATTTTGCCACTTCGGAGAGTATTGTTCTTTTTGTTATTTTGGTTTGTTCTGTTACTTCTACTTTAAATCGGAATGTATCATCAGCAGGGGCCCAGTGTACTCCGAGCGCTTCCTTCACATCATCTTCCATTATTTCTGAGCTTTTTTGTTCTTGAAGTTCATCTGGTAGACGGGATACTAGCTCTGTTTTGTTGCTTGACCATTTTCTAAGATTGAATCCTCCAGATTGAAGCAAGCTAATGATTTCGTCTTGAAGGTGTTTGGCTGCTTCAATTGAATCGCATCCGGTCATTAGATCATCTACATAGAAGTCTCGAAGAGCTACGGTTGATGCTTTCGGAAATTTTGATGCTTTGTCAATTGCCAACCTTTGCAGTGTTTTTATTGCTAGGTACGGCGCGGCTGCTGTTCCGTATGTCACGGTTGTTAAAGCATACTCTGTGATTGGTTGGTTTGTATCGAATCTCCATAATATTCGATAATAGTGTTGATCATCTTCAGATAAATGTATTTGTCGATACATTTTCTCGACGTCAGCGGTAAATACTACCTTGTGTTTTCTCCATCGTAGTAAAATATCAGTCAGTTCTTCTTGAAGTCTTGGGCCAATATGCATCGTCTCGTTAAGGCTCCTTCCATTTGTGGTCTTTGATGATGCATCGAATACTACTCTTAGTTTTGTTGTTGAACTGCTTTCTCGTATGACGGGCTGATGAGGGATATAATATCTTCCTTCATTTATTTTCTCTGGTTTGACTGGCTTCATGTGACCAAGGTTAATGTATTCTTGCATGAAGTTGTTGTATTGTTCTTTTAAGTTCTGGTTTGATGGCTTGTTAAGCTTCGACTTTTCGAGCTGCATTAAACGGGCTATGGCTTTTGGTTTCGAATCACCTAGATTTGGTGGATGTTCTTTAAATGGTGTATTGACTGTGTAAGTCCCATCTTTGTTTCGTTTTATAGTCTTGTTGTATTGTGCTTCGCAATCTATCTCATTCTGAGACAATGGGCGGGGTTGATAATTTGTCACCTCTTCAATGTCCCAAAATTTTGTCAGTTGTTTATCTTCTTCTACGCGGATAACCATGCTTAAAATTTTTACTGCTGGGCTTTTTCTTATGCTGCCTGATAAAATCCACCCCAAAGTAGTTTCTTGACCAAGTAATCCATCGTTAGATCTCTCTAGGCCCTTTTGGAGAATGTGGCTAACTTCTTCTGCTCCTAGAATGGCATCAATTGGTCCAGGATGATGAAATGTTGGGTCAGCAAGTGGGTAATTCTTCCAATTGGTTGGAATTTCAGGCATCATTGGTTCGCTCGGTAGTTTTTTTGTTAAGGTTGGCAATACTATGAAATTTACTGATAGTGAGAAATTGCTCGGGAATCGGGATTTGATCTCACACTGAATTTTTGACTTGGATTGTTTTGGACTGTCTCCCAAACCAGTGACTTCTGCGGTTATTTTCTGCCGAGGATATCCCAATAGTTGAGCTGCTTCTTCTGTTATAAGATGATCCTGAATCTATCAAAACTCGTAAATATTCCATGCTTCCATTTATTGCCTTGACTCGGACTAGAGCTGTGGCCAAAAGAACTACACGTTCTTCTTGGTGTTTATTCGTTGTTTGATAGTTTGTTATTTTTGTTTGACTATCTTGTTTTGATCCAAATAATTTGTTTACATATTTTTGTGGTTGTTTTTCCGTATGTAAATATGTGTGGTGCTGTTTGTTACATGTTCTGCAACTCCATTTGCTGTAGCAAGTCTCTTCCGAACTGTGACCAAGACAATTGTAGCACAGTTTCTGTGACTTGACAAATTCGTTTCGCTCTGCCACATTCATTGACAGGAATTTTGGACATCTTACTATGGCATGCGTTTGTTGGCACATGGTGCATGATAGTGTTTTTTCCTTTGTATTGTAGTTCACGTTGGAAGTGTTATGCGTGTTTTTGTGAAACATCGGTTTTGTGTAATTTTTTGTTGCTTCTAACGATTGGAATCTTCTTTCTAAGAAGCTCATTTTCGAAGCTAGTGTTTGAACTTGGGTCGGGTTTTATAATGATTGTTCGTAGAGCCTGTTCGTTTCTTCATCCCATTTTCGACTGATAATTCTTCCAATCAATGGACCCCATGGTTCTGTTGAAATGCCCAAATTGTCAATCGCTTTGAGACATTCATTTGTTACATCATGTAATCTTTGTAATTGTTTTGTGGATTCACCTTGAATTTTTGGAAGATCCAGGATTTGATCAACTAGTTTGCTGACTATTATTCGTGTATTTTCGTATCGTTTTTTGAGAAGTTCCCAGGCTGCTTCATAATTTCCATCGGTAATATGAAGATGTTAGATCAGTCGGCTGGCTTCTTCTCGGACATGTGCTTTTAGATATTGCATTTTTTCAATGCGTGAGATTGTCTTGTTCTCATGAATGACCTTAGTAAATATGTCATGAAATGTTGCCCAGTTTTCGTATCCGCCTTTGAAGTGTGGAAGTTGTATTTTTGGTAATGAGAGGTTTGGTTTACTCTCATTGTTGCTTTCTGCTATTCTTTCTTCTAGTTTCTCCACATATTCATCATAAATTAGTTCTATTTCTTCAAATTGTTAATCCTGGAAGTACTGGTCAGTAAATTTGTCTTCGTGAACTATCAGCTCTTCGTGAAGTTCTTGCAGTGAACTCCACTGGCTCGACAGTTTTTTCATCAGATTTTCATATCTGTACTTTGGTTTATCTACCATAAGTTCTGTTCCTAAACTTTTTAAGTTGCGTTTTAGGGAGTTTAGGCGTAGTTTTTGTTTACGGAGAATAATAATCTGTTCGTTGTTTGTTTCACTTTGTACTTCTGTTTCTTTGGCACAAGTCGATAGTTATTTTCTAGTTTCTTCTGCCTTGTTTAGTATTTGTTCATAATACTTAGTAGTAAAGTATACGTGGGAGGTACACTTCAATTCTTCTAACTTCTTGTTGTTTTCTGCACATTGTTGTACTAATTCGTCGATTTTGGCTGTCCTTTCCGTAATATATTGGGGTGTTTTTCTTATGGACGAGTCCTTTTTTGAATTAGACAATAGCTTGGAGATGGCTTGCCCAATTTCTTCTTGTTTGGCCACTATTTTGTTGGTTTCCTCCATTGTGCTGGGTTTTGATGTTGCTGTTTTTAGTTTGTGGGATGTCTTCTTGCAGAATTTAGGGAAGTTTAAGGATGGGTGCAGGAAGGAAGGGTGTGAATTGGCACTATTAGTCTGTGGGTAAGTGCAGGGAAGAAAACCCTGGTCTTGCTTACTGCCCACGTCTTAATAGAGCTTGGTCTTGTTTAGCTAACCTCAGTGGGTGAGTGCAGGGAAGAAACCCCTGGTCTTGCTTACCGCCCACTGAATTTAAGGGTTTGTTACCCTGGTTGGCTTATTTTATAATCAGTAAGTGAGTGCAGGGAAGAAAACCCTGGTCTTGCTTACCGCTCACTGATTATTTTTGAGTTCGAAGGACCATGTAAACTCTTGTAGAGTTTAGGGAATGTTGAGGGTAGTTAGGTAGATGTGAATGATAGGCTGGTTGTGGTTGAAAGAGAGAAAGTTTTATTAAATTAATTCCTATTTATACATAATTCTAATGTGACGTAGCAACTAGATAATTTAAACAATGTGCAAATATGCAGTTTTAACGGCGATGACCGATTAATTGGTACTGATTTTGTAGGCTCAGCACCTTTGGGTCGGTCACCGCTTCGAAATATTAAATTATTTAAATATAAAAAATTAAAATAATAAAAATTAAAAAATATTAAATATAAAATTTTGGAAAGTATTAGATATTACATTTGTTTAATTGACGATTAAACACCAGTAGTTGTGAAGTTTGAGTTAACATGGTCTTGTTAAGTTTTATTTTGTTATAATTTATCTAAATAATTAATTTTATTTGTAATTTACTGTAATTTCTGCGTACCCTGCTGCATGGGCAAACGTAAATTAAAAAATAAGTCAACACACTTATTTTTAAACGATGTGCACAATAAATTAAGGATCGCCATGTTAGCTATATTTGGTTTTTAACATAATATATTTTAATATAAATTTATTTATTCTTTATTACTGATTTGAAGTATTTGTTGAAAAAATGATGAGACCTTTATACATTTATTAAATTAACGTTTATTTGATAACTGCATCCGGCCACAATCACCCGCAATGTACAACACCTTAAAATCCTTAAATCTAGTGTTTTTTGTTTCCCCTAGACAGGTCTGTCATACTTTTTACAACATTCGTATATTGCCAAAAGTCGAATGGATTACTTGTATTTTAAGTAAAGTTTTAAGTTTTTTCAACATTCAAGTGTTGCAATAAGTATTTATACAATATCTGCAAGTCTCCAAAACTATCCCAGTAAGCACCAAACACTTAGCAAACAGTCGGCCTTTGCTCGGCATAGGCGGCTTGCCCCCAGTCGTTTCGCTTATGGCCCGCGTTATGTTAGCCCGGTACCGTATAGCCATGTTCTAACCAAAGTCGGCCAGAATACGGCATGCCGCTGCAAAATCGTTCGGCTTGCCCTAGCCGGCCCGCTTACGGCCGGAATACATGTGTCGGGCCGCACGCGGCCGATTCGGCAAAACGTATTCGGGCCGTATGCGGGCCGGCTAGCTTGTGCTTACTGGGATTAGTGACATCCTTTAATGTAAATACAACTCTTTCGGTTTTTGCAACATACGATAATTGGCAAAACTCTTTGAGTTCTTGCAATATATGATAATTGCCAAAACTATGTACCTATAATATTTAAATTTTCTCTATAAAAGCTTTATTTTTTTCATATAGCATAATTGCATGTTATTAAATAGTAAAACGGCGTTCCATATACCTCTGGTTTAGGATTTTAATAAAACTTGCTTGCACTTGTGTATTTCGTATATTTGTTAATACAAACTAAACTTGAACCTTATAAAACTTTAATTGTCAATCGTTGATGCAATCTGCTTCGTTTATCTTTACATTTTAAATAAAGTCTCAACAAACATTGACATAAAAAAAAAGTTTTGTATCTACAGGGTGTTCAAAAATTAGGAAAACATGAAGTGCCTTTATTTTTAATAATAATAATGCTTTATTGAACTAAAACCAAGTTCAAAGGCTATTGACCGTAGTCCTTCAGCCGTTTTATTTTTATTTTATTTTAAATTTTTTTTTTAAGAAACAGTTGTTTGTTACTAAAAATAAGGTTTTAATACAAAAATTACAACATAAATTAAAAGCCGATTTTTTCTCTCTAGGATTAAGTTAATCCAGAGAAGATAAGATCTTATGCCTCGAGGCATTTTTATTTTTGATTTTTCCAGACAGGTAATTCTTAATAAAATGTTTAAAATATTCCTCTTATTTTCTCTGGATAAACTAAAACCTAGGAAAAAAACAAATTTATAATTTCCGTCGTAAGCTTGTAAGCTCAATCCGGAAACATACTGTATATCGGACGAAAATTAAATAATCAAACGCGAGTAAAATCAAGGGAAAATACAGGCATTTGCGTATTAATTCGGATGAATGCAGACATGACACAAAATGAAGATAATCGCGAATAAAACTTAATAAAATCCTACATTTTTGGATAAAACCAGATAAATGGGGACTTAAACCCAAATTCAGGCATTTCCGAATAAATTCTGATGAATGCAGACATTAAACGAAATTCAGGCAATCGTGGATAAAACCAAATGAAATCAGACATTTGCGAATTTAACCAGTTGAATGCAGACATAAAACCAATTGAAGGCCTTTGTGAATAAATCCGGATGAATGCAGATATAAAACCAAATGCAGGCATTTGCGGATAAAACCGGATAAATTCAGACAATTTAAGATAAAACCAGATAAATGTAAGCACAAAATCAAATGCAGGAATTTGCGGATAAAACCGGATAAATTCAGACATCAAACCAAATGCAGACATTTGTGGATAAAACCGGGTGGATGCAAATATAAAAATAAATGCAGGAAATCCTAGATAAAACCGGATAAATGCAAACATAAATCCAAATGCAGGCAATCGCCGATAAAATCGGACAAAATCAGACCTTTGCGGATAAAACCAAATGAATGCAGACATAGAAGAATTGCAAGCAATCGCGGGTAAAATCCGATATGATTCGCCCATGCCTGTTTTTTTAGCATTTCTGTTTTTCCATACTTTCCCAAAATGTCTAGGGAAGATATGAATACGTCAAATCATATTTGTTTAGTGGTTAGTACGTGTATTTTAGTCAGTGCAAGATTAAGCTCGCAGGGGCCCAAGCAAAACATTTTGTGGGGCTTCCTCATGTTGATACATTTTGGGCTTTGGTACGTGTATTACCGCTTTGATCATAATCTTCATGTAAAGAATTTATATTAGACCCATAAGTAATAAAACATAATTACCTATTTAAGCTTTAATAGCACCTTGTCTGGCTGACCATCTTGTTTAGCTTTATTATTTTAGGCGGTAACATTTAAAATCAAATTAGAAATTACTTATTGTAACGTTTTTTTATGAAAGTGATTTCTGACAAGGCCCTATTAATATTAAATCCTAACATTGTCTTTTCCCTGTATAGAGTATATCCCCTGGTTTCTTCTAAAACACGATATGGATATTTACAAAGTAGCTGTTTAAATAAAAAAAAATGACCTCTTAACGTAGAAATACCCAAATGTAGCCAAAATTATATGAAAAACTCTCAAATTAATACATGTTAAATTAACAATAAAAATGTAAGTATGTTATTAAGATTGTTAATAACATACATTTTTAGTTATTTGCAGAAACTATAAAATGGTATAATGTACTCCCACATAGTGACTTTTTTACGCAATTCGGCAAGACTGTCTGTGTGGAAAACTCTAAGCTTAATGTAATTTGTAAGGAAATATATTTCTTCTTGGGTGGTAGAGATGAAGAACAATTTGACTTGGTAAGTATTCTTTATAAAACTATACCTATTTTTTTATAAAATTTTATGTGTACACTCGTTTTTCAATTTTTAACCTTTAGGGTTAAAAAGTACATTTTTCTACTCCCATCTTTAAAACACACATTCAGCCACTAGAATTAGTGGTTATCATTATATTTAATCGTCCTGTTTCAGGCCAATTCACTAACATAACTCGTTAAAGTTGGCCACTATAGAATCAGTAGTTATCGGCCAATCCGACCAATCAAGTCGATTAAATATAACGATAACCACTAATTCTAGTGGTAAAGTTAACGACTCATGTGAATTGGCCTGATTATCGTATATGTTTCCATGGCGCTAAGTGATGTTTCAAATACACATTGATACATGGGGCCTGTATAGGCTCCACGAGCTGTGGCTTTCGTGCGTTTTAGTCACTGGCGAAAGTTGGCAACAAGTTTTATAAACTGCATTTTAGTCACGAGTTTAGACACTTGTGGAGTAAGTGTTTAATAAATGAGTGTGTAGAGAAGCTTATAAAATGAATTGCATAGGTTTTTCTACGACGACACAAAAATTAATTTTTAATTTTGAGGACAAAACAAATTGTATGATAATTGACAACTGAGTGACAACTAACTCAAAGCTAACTTCATCCCGTGACTAGGGTTTCAAGGCCTGAAAAAAATCCGTTTTTTTCAGGCCTTGGCTTTTTTGGGAAAAACTGATTTTGTTTTTGGAAAATATACACATTTAAAAAAAGTGGCAATCATCTATAATTTAATTAAAAAAATATTCTTACAGAAAAAAAATAAAACTAAACATTACATTAAATTGATTTAAGAAAATAAACGTAAACGTTAAAATTTAATATACCAATTACAAAATAACAAATGATTTATAAAGTTAAATTACAAAATTATAATTTTATAAATCGAACTATTAAATGAAACAAAAGTTATGTTAATTCAGCGCCGAATTTGTTTTTTTTGCCACCCGGTAGAATATTTTTACTGAATTAAAATAAGAAATAATTATTATAATCATAATATTATGATTATATTCAGCGTCGAAAATTCACTTTTTTCTCGATATCAGTGTACGAATAGTATCCGTAAAAATTTGTAAATTTTTCTGAAAATGTCACAATTTTTCCGTTTTTTTTTCGTGAATAAAACAGTTTTTTCCGCCGGCTCAATTTTTCCGGAAATTTTAAAATCTTACCCGTGACTAAAAGGATGGCCTAGGCCGAAACTAGTAGGAATATAAAAATAATAAATATAATAAATATAATTGCAGAGAATTACCCTTTTTATTCATATAAAAAAGGAATAAAGTCAATTTGTGTATTAGGCACTTGGGAAGCAACTTTAAATGAAAAGAAAAATTTCATGAAATTTTTTTGTTTTTATGTATTTATTGCAAAAATATATGTTAATAAAAAATATTTTGTATGCCCTAATGGCATCATTTTAATATTTTAGCAGTTAAAAAACGTATTGCTTTTACTGACTGAACTTTTTATTGAAATTGATTTTTTGAAAATATTAACTTACCTATATTGATAAGTTAATATTTTCAAAAAATCCGATTTATTGTTATAAATTGAATATTTTCATAAAAACGGAAATTTTAAGCGATTCTAAAACAAACAAAATATGATTTTTATTGTTGCAATGAATTTCATAAAATATACCTTCTCATTTAAAATTGCTTTCCGAGCACAGTGTACTATACTCGGTGTTCGGACCCTCCGTTATTTCCCAAGTTGTTTTTTACTCTGAAAACAATTTTAAAAAAATCCGATGTCATATAAACCTGCCTAAATTATATTTTATTGACATAAGAAAATATTCATAACTTGTTATTAACCAGTTATGAATATTTTGGACAAGCAACAATATAGAAACCATATTTTTGTGGAAAATTTTAAACTTTACAAAAAACATTATTTAAAATAAATTAAAATGGATTGCATAAGTTTGCTTTAGTTTGTATTTTTTAGTATAGAAAAGGGGTCAGTTAAGTTTACCCTTAATAGAAAATATAAATTTTTAAGGGTTTTGAGGAATCTTATTGGGAAATTAATAAATAAATTCATAAATTAGGAATTTATATGTGAAAAAGAAGTGTTTGATCTCTCACAAACATGACATGTCAATATCGTAGACTCATGGCTGCCAAAAGAAAAATATATGGTCCTATGCACAATCAATAATCAATAATGGATTGTGGTCCTATGGTCGTATAAATTTTGTAATAATTGTAAGGAAAAAGTAAACAAATCCATTATGCTTCTAGGATAGTTTTACCTTTATCTAGTAAAAAATATAGCAACCCATAGTAAAATTACTACTTCGTAAAAAAAGAAATTACAAAAATACATATAAAATGCAGGCCTTTATACTGTTTGAACAATTCACGAAAACTCCCCATCTCTGTAAAATATTTAAATTAAATGTGCACATGGAAACAGAGATAGGAAATCTCATATCGCAGCTAGAATTTTAATGCATGCGTTGCTGAAGAAACTCTGTGTATAGAACTTCCAGAAAACATTGCGGATATTATACATTCCAGACAATGTGGTCCCTGGCTAGAGGGGCCCTGGAGTGGCTCCGACATGAGTAATCAAAATAAATATTACATTAAATATTGGTAGAAAATTATATTCTATGAGAAGAAGAATTTTGCAATCGAGTTTCAAGCAACATTTTTTCAAAAACAGTTTATAAATAATGCAAAGAGAATATGTTGTAATGGATTTAAAAGTATTTTGCGTATATAACAAAGCATGCAAAAGAACTTTGCTTACATGGCAACGAATGTAAAAGAATTTTACGTTCAGTAGACAACAAACTGTTGTTAGCTAAAGATAGACTTATTTGAACGTGGCACCTGGTAATTTTTTCCCGTATAGGAGCCCGCCAGATTTTTGATACAGGGCTCCTTCGCTACGCCATTGTACACAGAGAAAAGTAATCTCTTGATTTTACTATATCTGTCGACTCAAATAAATTATTTATTTCGATATGATACAAGAAGATATTTATTTAGTGGAAAACTTGGGTTTATTTGACTTTTTAAACTGATGGTTTGTTTAATACAAGTATATATTTATAAATATTTAGTTGACATTTTATCTTACTTAAAGAAACAAAACATTTACTTGTATCAATTCTATTATTTTGTTAAAATAAGATATTATATGCTTGTGGGGCATTCCACGTTACTCGGTAATTTTTGTCCCGCCCGTCACAATTAAAAATTGTGAGTAAAAACCACAAGTTATAAAATTAATATTTTATAATATTATTTTTATTGTGCTTATAACTTATTAAAAGCATAATAAAACAATATTTTTAAATAAATTTTATAACGTGTAGTATTTACTCACAATTTTTAATTGTGACGGGCGGGACAAAAATCCCCGAGTAACGTGGAATGACCCTTGTATTAACATTTGATAAAACTAAATCCCTACAACCTATATCCAAACAATTTAATTAATTGCTCTAAATAAATATTTCTTTACAATTAATCACAACAATAAGTTGTTTTCAAGAAACTCATGATTTACAACCAAAAAATAATAGTATTTTCTTATTGTAAACAAGAAGTTACTACGAATAAGACAATTTTACTTCATACAAGAAAAACTGTTTCAAATAAATGCATTTTCTTAAATCAAGAGATTACTTTTCTCTGTGTACCTAAAACAAAAGTTTTAGTTTTGTATCATGTATTTTCAATACGCCTAAGAAGCTTGCGTAAGATGCAAGGTCTGTGCATTGGTACTTGGGTAAATCATATGTTTCAGTTTAAAAATAATTTTGAAACAAAAAATTTCTATACCGTTTAACACAAGACACATTTGTGTAATGAAAATGTCATTAAAACGGCATGGGATTTTCTTTTTAATTGTTTTTAGACTAAACAAATAGTTTAGATAAGTAAAAAAACACTCAGACAATAACATAGTGAGTATATAAAAGATCACCCAATGTCATGGGATATTGCTTGTTATAAAGTTGGGAGTAGAAGAAATACATTCTGGTATTTTTTTAGTTTTGCTGTTAGTTTTAAAAAGCAACCTTTATTTATTTATTTATTAACATAATAAACTGCGCACCACTCAATGTGTCGCGACCAAAAAGTTCGTCCTTTTTCAACACGGCATAACTTTTTTGTTTCTTTAACGATTTTATTTTGATCTGTGATGTCTGCTAACCCCATCCTCTGGCAATTCATGCTATAGATATTAAGCCCAGGATTCCTCAAGTAAATTTCCTACAGGGTGATATGTAAAACGGTGTAAAATTTCAATAACTTCATCCAAACCCCGTTTGAAAAAAGAAATATTTTTTCTCGTTTTTACTTTGAAATAATGAAGTATTATGTGTTACCTTGAAACCTTTTTCAAATTTTTCGAATTGGAATCTTAGCAACGAAAATCTGATTTTTTTTTACAAAAGAGTACATTTAAGGCTTTTTGGTAGGCAATACACTCAGTCTTTTTAAGAACAAGAAAATAAGATGGTGAAATATTGTTCCTTGAATAATTCTGAACAAGCGACAAGCAACAAACTTCCATTATTTTTAAAGGGGCCTAAGTAAAGACCACTTTTTCAAAATGACATTTTGATAAAAATTTGCGAAAACTAAACCTGAACCGATCTTTACGTTCGTGGCATGTTTTCTGTATAATTTTGACCTCCTGGTTGTGATTCAGTTGTCAAATTTAAGTTTCAGATAAAACCAAAATCACCAAGAATCAAAATTCAAAAACAATTTCCGGCTGTTAAATGTCTTAATAAAATCCGAAAAAAAATCATATCATCGTTGCTAAGATTTCAATTCGAAAAACTTGAAAGACGTTTCAAGGTAACACATAATACTTCATTATTTCAAAATAAAAACGAGAAAACAATTATTTTTTTACAAACGGGGCTTGGATGAAGTTATTGAAATTTTTCACCGTTTAACATATCACCCTGTAGGAAATTTACTTGACGAACCGTGAGCTTCATATCTATAGCATGAATTACCAGTGGATGAGGCTAGCAGACATCACAGACCAAAATAAAATCGTTCAAGAAACAAAAAAGTTATGTCGTTTTGAAAAAGAACGAACTTTTTGGTCGCGACACATTGAGTGGTGCGCAGTTTAGTTTACATATAAAATATAAATATATATATAATAAATTTATTATAATATAACTAACTTTTTTATACAAATTTCAGTTTTTTTTAATACATACATACTTTTCTAGTCGATGTTGCCAGTTATATTGTCCAACGTTCCGGCAGGAGCATCATACAAACAATTTATGCACTTTACTCAAGAAATCTACTCAGGTACGTTCATATACTTTAAGCGTTGAGTGAAGAAGAACACAATACTTTAAGTTTAAATCCAATTAAGTTATTTTTTGTAGGCTATTTTAGACAATACGACCACGGTATTATTAAAAACAGAATAATATACAATCAAGATAAACCTCCAAGCTATAATACTAGACTCATAACTGCTCCCGTGGCTTTGTATTATGGCCTAGCGGATAATTTGGCATCTTACAAGGTATGTCATTATTTTACTGTAGTTTTTTTTTAATCCCAAGTATTAGAAAAACGTATAGGAAAAATTACCTATATAAAACTTAAATTTGGACAAAATTTACGAAAAGTACACTTAAATTTTAAAATTGATAGACTGTTATTTCAACTGTTTATCGGTTTTTATAAAATTACACATGGCTAGATTTTGGCATAACAATTAAAAATTAATTGAGATTATATTTTATAAAGAATTGGCTACAATATAAATAGGCCTTTATCCAACAGTTGATGAAATTTATTATAAAAAGTAGTTTTTTCCCTAATATATTTATATTTAATTTTTGGCAAATTTTGCTAGTCTTATTTGTCATTTGTTAAAGATTAATTTTTTTTTTGGTTGGGAAGGAAAGTTCGATTAAATAGTGTCATTTATTATAAAACATTATTTATATTGGACTTAATTTTTAGGATGTGGAAAGACTGGCAAAAGAATTACCAAATTTGGTACGAAAGACTCTATTACCAAATAATTTTACGCATTTAGATTTTCTCTGGGCCAAAGATGTTACAACTCTGTTAAACAACGATTTAATAGAATTAATTAATTCCCAAAATGGACTAACGGATGATTCTGCAATTAATTTACCAAATAGTTTGGTTTTAATAGTTTTTATTTGTATAAACGTACTATTTAACTTGTAATAATTGTCTTCTGTACAAAATATAGAAAAAATTAATTTTTTAAGTTTTTTTTTAAATTTAATACTTGTTATTTTGGTCAATTCTCATATAACTTGTTCCGATGCTGTATCAACTTATTTTTGTAAAAACTAATTCTCGCTCAAGGTTTTTTTTAGTGTAATAAGCATGTAGCATTTCAAGGTAATGGGAACTTAAATTATGACAACCCTAATCTATTAATTTTTTCCTAAAATGCAGGCTTTATGTTGCAAATGTCACATAAGTTACCGGTCACCAACTGCAATATCCTAACATCGATGAATATTTCAACAAAATGGCCGTTCAAACAACTAATGTTAGTGCTTGATTAACTAAAAATAGACTTAAGATTGACAAAAAATTATTTTATCCGAAATCGGCAGTAAAGTAGTCAACAATCGTAAATTAAAATAAATCGGCAGTAAAGTTCTACTTTACTGCCGATTTCGGATAAAAGAATTTTTCGTCAATCTTAATTAAGTCTATTTTGAGTTAATCAAGCACTAACATTAGTTGTTTCAACAGCCATTTTGTTAAAATATTCATCAATGTTAGGATATTGCAGTTGGTGACCGGTAACTTATGTGACATTTGCAACATAAAGCCTGCATTTTAGGAAAAAATTTATAGATTAGGGTTGTCATAATTTAAGTTCCCATTACCTTAAAATGCTACTTGCTCATTACACTAAAAAAAACCTTGAGCGAGAATTAGTTTTCACAAAAATAAGTGGATACAGCATCGAAACAAGTTATATGAGAATTTACCTTTTAACAAGACTTTATATTTATAGGACTGTATAATGTATTAGGTTTTACCTCAGTCAACCAATGTTTTTATGTTTATAAAGACAATAAAATTTTAATATAAATAAATTAGTTTTTATGTATTCGTTATGTATTATTCTCGAAGAGAGCATTAATTTCAACTATTGAAAATGGTAAATTTATGATGAATATTGTTAATTTTAAAGATTTGTGCAATACATAATTTAAAATAATTATTTATTTGAATACCTATATGTTTTAGTATTTTTTTGGTATAAATTTTAGATAAAAATAGTATAAGTATGATAACAATTTATCAGATACAAATTCAACTTGTAACCAATTTTAGAAACCTTTGTTCCACTACATATATGTAAATGTAAAAATAATCATTATCCCCCATGGTTTGATATAAACATTATTAAAAATTAAAAATTAAAGCTTTACTATCATAACAGATATAAGAAAACTAAAATTGAACTTTACCGAACTGAATTTGCGAGACTTAGACAAATCACTAAAGAAGATATAAACAAGTCATACAAAAATTATATTAAAACTGTAGAATCTAAATTAACCACTAATCCTAAGCAATTTTGGGATTTTGTAAACAAAAAAAAAAGGAAATACTAGAATTCCGGGTAGATTAGTCAATGTAGATACAACATATGATACCCCTTCACATATTGTTAATGGATTTGTATATTCTCCTAAAAATAACGACATAAATTTTAATTCAAGCAGTCTTAATAATACTTTAAAAAAACTTTTAAATAAAAACACATCTGGACTTGTTGCCTAGTTTTCTAGTAAGGGATTGTGGAGTTATTTTTTTTAAACCACTTACTTTAATTTTCAACAATATAATAAAAACTGGCCAAATTTTTTTCAATCTTTAAGTCTGGTGACAAAAGTATTGTTACAAATTACCGTCCTATTTCTATTTTATGCAAATTGCAAAGTTATTCGAGATGTGTGTTTATACAACTTTATTCAACCAAGCCAAGATTCTTATTTCTCTAATGCAGCATGGATTCATGACAAAGCGTTCAACTGTCACTAACTTAGCCACTTTTAGTCAATACAATGTATGGCATAGCTGAAAACAGATCGTAAAGAACAAGTTGACGTTGTATATACAGACTTCTCGAAGGCCTTTGATCGAGTTGATCACTTTATATTGCTAAATAAGTTGCAGAAAATAGGTTTTAGTAAACCTCTAGTTACTCTGTTTGCCTCTTACCTAGGTATAGCTATACAATAGAGAGCAATGTGTCTTATACAATGGACACAGATCAATTAAGTATACTGCAACATCTGGAGTACCTCAAGGTTCAAATTTAGGTCCACTTTTATTTAACCTTTTTATAAATGATCTTCCAGAGTTACTTAATTGTGAATGCCTATTGTTTGCCGATGATCTAAAAAATTTTTATCCAGTTAAATCAACTGTTATTTTTTACAAGGACAATTAAATATACTGAAAAACTGGTGCATAACTAGTTAGCTAACAAACTAAGTCTGAGTATTAGTAAATGTATGGTGTGTACATTTACATTAAAGTTAGGTCCTTTGGTCTTTAATTATTCACTGAGTAATTGCAGTCTTTCCAGATGTTGTTCTGTTAAGGATCTGGGTGTAACATTTGACAGCACACTGTCATTTGCAGAGCACATTAATATCACTAGTGATTCAGCAATGAAAATATTAGGCTTTATAATGAGAAACTGTGGTAAATTTACCAATTTAAATACCCTTAAAGTTTTTTACGCTACTTTAGTAAGAACAAAGCTGGAGTATGCCTCCTTGATTTGGTATTCTTGCTATAATAATCATATTAATGCAGTTGAAAGGGTACAACGAAGATTTTTAAAATATATAACATTTAAGGTTGATGGCGTCTATCCAATAAGAGGATCAGACCCACTAGTTTTGACGAGTAGATTTGAAATGCCAATGCTTTCGAGCAGAAGATTTATAACTTCTCAAATCTTTCTTTATAAATTAATGCATGATTCAGCTTTACTTTCTAAATTTATTTGTACCTAGAGTAAACTTGCGTCAAACTCTTACATTCTATCCTGGTTTAGCAAGGACCAACATACTTAAAAAAATCTCCGATACATACAATGTGCTTAAACTTTAATAATGTTAGCTTGGATTGTGATTTATTCTTTTGTAAGTTAAGCGATCTTTTGGCAATATGTAAGATATTTCTACAATTATAGTGAATTATTTTTAAGATTAACCAATTATTTTATTTATTTATTTATCATATAATTATATAACATAATCAACTTTTGTTTTAAAACACACTTAGGTTTATTTTTAGTTGTTTCTTTTATGAATGCATTTGTATCTATTATTATTATTATTATAATTATTGTCCTGTAATAGGATTAATTTCTGTTGGGCAAATAAAAATTATTATTATTATTATACCTAGATTAATAATTAATCAATAATACTTCATTCTTATCTTATTGTTTTAAACAAAAAACCAATTTAAGTAGGTATCTAGTACATAATATGTAGTGTTACTTTAAATTCGTATCGACGTAAATATGATAAATGATAACAGGTACTTCAATTTTAGTATCCACTGATGTCCAAATATTTTTACTCAACATAATTACCAAAGTAATACATAATGAGCATACATCACAAATATAACAAATAAACTGAAAAAAATAAGCTGTTGAAACAACAACAAAAATATTAATTCAACTCTTTATGCACTTTAAATACAAGCAATGGTTTTTGCACGTTTACTTAACCATCTAAAAATGTCAAATTGTATTGTTTAATTGAACAACAAATAACAGTCAAATGAACAAAATGAGAATATTTGTTCTAATCTGCTAATTTGGTTAATTTAAGGTAAATTTCTTGAAATGTCCAGGTAACCTTTTTAGCATATTCACTTAACACCAATAAAATGTTAAATTAAAATAATTTTCGCTAATGTTCCAAAACGGTTGGGTTAACATTCTAAAATGTAAAAGTAAAATTCTATATAAGTAAAGAGAAAGAATTGAACCCTCACCTCGCCAGAGTTTTTGTTTTGAGTGCGTTCCACTATAAATACCACAGACAGCTGTTTCAACCCATGATACAACAAACCATGGTACCAATGGAAATAAATTCCAACTCTCTTTCTGACGTCATGACGTGTCACTAAGCCACGCCTCCCTGCGCGAAATCATACCTTTGGTTTGTTGCATGGTACCGTACCATGCAACAAACCAAAGGTATGATTTCGTGCAGGGAGGCGTGGCTTAGTGACACGTCATGACGTCAGAAAGAGAGTTGGAATTTATTTCGCCGCTAGATAATCTAGCCTAGATTACCGTTGAATTTCAACACGTGCGTTCAGTTATACGAGATTTTTTCTATTATTTTTGATTAATAATGAAGTGTACTGTGTTTGGGTGTATTAGTAACAATACGTTTCCTAAAGACAATAAAACGAAACAAGATTTTATTTCAATATTTTCAGCCAGATTGTGTTTTTTATTTTAAATTTTGTTGCACATAAAGCCATTGTATTTTTTTAAATAAATTTATTAATATATAAAAACCTTACTGGAATTTTATCTGTAAATTTAAAAATAAACACTGCCTTAATATGTATATTGTTTTATTTATTTTTATTTGTTGCTTCAATTATTTTATGCATTAAAATAATACCCAAAAATAATATTATTGTTCAAAATAATGCCAAAAATTTGCTCTTTCATATAATTTGCAGAAATTATAAATAATATGCATATTAAATTATTATTATTATTTTACCTCTAAAATGTAATTTGAATTTGTTTATTAATAATATTTAAATCTAAATAGTACAGCATAAATATATTTTTCCACTCCCACCTTTAAAACGCCCTTTATCGTACATGTTTCCATGACACTAAGTGACCTTTTAAATACACATTGACAAGTTGTGGCTTTACGGCGTTTTAGTCATGGGCTAAAGTTAGCAACAGGTTTTTAGTCACGGGCTGAAGTTAGTTTTAAGTTAGTTGACAGTTGTCAAATGTCATACAATCGTTAAAATAAAGTGCCTTTCTTGTAAAATAATACTAAATGTGAAAATTATTTTATTATCTCAATACAAAAATATTAAATAGTTTCTCAACGCCAATATTTGAAAAGTTTATATGAACATTGTACTGACCTTTTAATTTTGCCGGCAGTAAACTATAACTTAAATTCGGATACGGACTCTACTGTAAAGTTCTCATAAAACATTTCCTTTACTTTCACTTTGAAAAACTGTCAATTTTCAATATACATTTCGATTTATTACCTTTATAATTGTGTTTATAAAATGTAAAAATGTGACATTTGACAGTTTCCCCTGTTGTTTCATAGATGGCGCTCTATACAAATTTTTGATTTAAATCATTTTAAGATAATATTAAGTATTTGTCGTAGAAAAAGTATAGTATGGACCTCGTTTATAAACTTTTCTATACACTGATTAATTTAAGAACTCGCTCGCAAGCTCGCTCGTGCCTAAATTAAATTCGTGTATAAAATGGCGTTTATCAAACTTGATACATAATATACTATAAATTATTTATTTATTATTTTTTTAATGTAATTAATTTATAATATAATTTTCACTTAAAAGTGTAAATAAAATTCAGCAATATTTTACTATACTATACTATACTAATTACTAGGTATTATAATGGCTTTTCAAATCAATTAATATATTACATTAATGAGAATTTCCTCCTAAAGATGCAAATTGAATGTGTATTTATGATTTTTGATTGATACTTATTTCCACCTAAAAGGGTAAATAAATGACTTGTTTCCGCTATGTTCATTTAAAATCACTCTCGAACTGACGTCACTGCGCGAAGCGGACGAGTTTTGGACCGCTAGATCATCTAGCCTAGATGTCATACCTTCGGTTTGTTGTATCATGGTTTCAACCTATATTGGGGGTCTTATCAGTGTCGGGCAATTTGGTGTAGTGAAAGTTCCACTGTTGAACACACCCAAAACAAACGGTTACCTGAGCTTATATACCTTATATCGTCAGCCAACTGTGGCGAGATGTAAGAACACGTGATCAACACCGTCTAATGACGTGGCGTGGGTGTTCGAAGCGCCCTTCACGGCAATTTTATGAATGGAAATTTAACATTTTAAAGTAACATTTACAATTTGTTAAATGAACAAATTTAATGTTTTGGATTAAAGATTAAATTCCAGCTATCAAATTAAAATAGGATAAACATTTTAATTCAAAAAATTAGTTTATGTTAAATCATTTTTAACTGTCAATTGAACAAATAAACTTTGACAAACTCTGACTATTGCTTTGACATCAAAATATAGATTAATCCAATAGGTTTTTGATGAAACAACATTTTCAAAAATGACATTCAGGTAAACGTTAACTCAACTACATTATTTTTTTCGGTGCACGGAAAAAAATAAGCGGTTGAAACAACAAAAAAAATATGAATTCAACTCTTTATGCACTTTAAATACAAGCAATGGTTTTTGCACATTTACTTAACCATCCAAAAATGTCAAATTTTATTGTTTAATTGAACAACAAATAACAGTCAAATGAACAAAATAAGAATATTTGTTCTAATCTGCTTAATTTAACATTCTTGATATGTCGGAGTAATATTTCGAAAATGGTTGTGCTAACATTCTTAACATGTTAAGGTAAATTTCTTGAAATGTCCAGCTTACCTTTTTATCGTAAGTAATATCATAAGGGCATTTAATTTTTCCGAAAAGAATCGAAAAAACACGTTGCTAAGTGATATTTTAACAAAAAGCATGAGTGCTGGTGGAAACAAAAATCCGAGTCGAAGAGGAGGATTTTTGCACCTGCACGAATGCTTTTTGTTAAAAAATATTACTTAGCATTGTGTTTTTTCGATTTTTTTTTTACAGGAAAAATTAGATGCCCGAATGGTATTTGACAAGACTATTTCATGAGTAACAGTTAACAATTAAAATATAAATTGCAATTTTTGGTGACAACAGCTGTCAAGTTTTGCCGCGGGTAAACTCGAAAAAACTGCTGACAGGTGCTGTCACACAGTTTTTTCACCTAGAAACCATTTGTAATTTAAAATTGCGCTTTTGTGATTGGTTGAAATTTAGACGAGGGAAATAGTCATATTCAATTAACACCAATAAAATGTTAAATTAAAATAATTTAGAATTTGCGCTAATGTTCCAAAATGGTTGGGTTAACATTCTGAAAATGTAAAAGTAACATTCTTTAAAGGTTGGTATTCAAAAAAAAAATTATTGAATTAATATAAAGAGAAAGAATTGAACCTTCACCTCGCCAGAGTTTTTGTTTTAAGTGCGTTCCACCTACTTCAAATACCGACAGACAGCTGTTTCGACCTATATTGAGGGTCTTATCTGTGTCAGGCAATTTGGTGTAGTGGAAGTTCCACTGTGGAACACACACAATACAAACGGCTACCTGAGCTTATATACTCTTATCTTAAGCTAACTGAGGCGAGATGTAAGAACATCACGTTATCAACACCGTCTAATGACGTGGCGTGGGCACTTATAAGTGCCCACGCCACTATAGTGCTCATTTATAAGGGACGTAACCATAAGATGTACATAAAACGTAAACATAATATCACCATAATTTGTACGTAACGATGAGCTGTGTTTATAATGAACGTATGCCTTATGTATATATTAATAAGGCGCGCATGTCCAAGTTCACTAAAATGACAGGATTTAAAGCTTTCGTGTAATTATTATGTCTTAAAACTATTAGTGTTATCATAACCTTAGTGTAATAAGCGATATATATGTAGAATTACTTCTTCTTTTGTTGGCCCACAACCAAAGAGAAGCAACGGAAACCTCGTTGGTGGAGTGTAAGACCAGTGAATATATTCTATAGGGGCAGAGAAAAAAAGGGCGAATTTGGTCGAATTACAGTTAAACTAAAATTTCATGATGAGGAATGGTTCTTTAGATACACCAGAATACACTTGAAAAACATCTATCATCTGTTTGCTACCAACAATGTTCTAGTAAAATCATGAAAATTACTAAAATTTACACATAAGAAATCCGTAAAGTTGAGTTCATTTCAACTTTACTTATTTTTTACGGTCACCCTGCCGAAAATGTCCCTTTAAGACCAATAGAAACCAATGGGAATTTATGTTGTAATGTATTGGGTCTTATGTGTTTGAATCTGGTGAATTAGTATCAATTGGAAAACATAATTGACTTGAATTGGTTTTATTTAGCCCTAAAACCGTTTGGCGACATATAAATTTAAACCGAATAAAAACCGGTACCAATACACATAATTAGTCCGGTACAAACCATTTCATTCTCTTATTGGTTTCTATTGGTCATTTTCGGCAGGACACCCATAAGATCTTATGTTCGAACCTAAAACGTAAAAATTACGGCTACTCATTATATATGGGCACACCGCGGTGCACCGGTTTGTTAATATTCAACTTTACGTGTTGCGTATTTCTTACGGACATCTTATGGTTACGTCCATTATGAATGAGTACTAAGACTTTTTGTCTGTGCTGGTACTTAGGCGCCGGACACGCTACGCTCGAATTTGATCAGAGGATCGTATTTGTTTGCATATCACATTATGCTCACTACAATTTACGTTTATTATTTACAGGGTGATCCCCTATAATGTCGGTTGAATTTAGGTATATGGTTTGTTATATGAAATATGCTCAGAATTTTACAAGGAATCGAAAAATAAATTCATATATAGGGTGATCCATTGAAAAAAAATAAACTTTTTGTTTTTCCCTGTATATTGATCAATTTGCCATTTTACGTAGAAAAAAAGTATTTTTTAGTACCTACATAACCACACTTTTAAATTTTTTGGGACACTTAAAATAAAAAAGTTAAAGGGGGGCGACATTATAGGGGATCACCCTGTACAGTTGTGTTACCCCTCGTCAAAAAACACTACTCTATAGTGTTCTATATTATTTTCGAACGCAGTGTTCTATAGTGTCAGAAGTGTTCTTTAGTGTTTATAGTGTACCTAGAAGTAGGAATTACTAAAAATGTCATTTATTGTATTAATTTATTATTTTAGGGCTGTGCCTTCGGCTTGACCTTTCGGAGATTACCCTGCTGATTCTTTTTCATAAACACGCGCCAATACCTACCTTATCATGTTGCGGAAGCTACATTTAAACGGGCAAGGTCCTCTCTCCCACCATTCCAGTTCTTTTAGCCGGCTAGGGGCGGGGCTAGACATAGCGTCCCGCTCTTCTTCAGTACGCTGTTAGTTCTTGAGTAGTAAGCACTGCTGTCAACGAATCTCGTAATTTTACGATCGTTTAACGCTTTTGTAGCGTTCGGATGTTGTGTATTACCTTTGGTTCCAAGTGAAGTGTTTTTTCTTGGTGTGAAGGTAAGTTTTTTTCTTTTATTATGTGTAGGAGCTACGTAGGGGCCGATCATGAGTTTCTCGTGCATGCCCTAAGTTAATCCAATGAAGGTGATTATTTTACGCTAATTGTTAGCAATTGTGCTGGCTGATCAGCCGTCGCTGCGGGCATCTTGCTTTAACAGCGCATCCATAGGCCTTCGCTGTCACAGCCGTCGGCTTGTCAGCCGCGGCCGCAGCCGTTCGGCTCGCCAGCCGCAACCGTTCGGCTCGCCAGCCGCAGCCGTTTGGCTCGCCAGCCGCAGCCGTCGGCTCAACAGACGCAGCCGTTCGGCTCGTCAGCCGCAGACGTCGGCTCATCAGCCGCAGCCGTTTGGCTCGCCAACCGCAGCCGTTCGGCTCGCCAGCCGCAGACGTTGGCTCATCAGCCGCAGCTGTTTGGCTCGCCCGCCGCAGCCGTTCGGGCTTGTTGGGCCAGAGTGCAGACCTCACAACCTAACGATTTATTTCAAAGTGGTCGGTCTTTTACCGACTGGGGCAAGCAGATGAGTTTTCTAACGCTACTCTCTGTTTTTTCTAGATGGCGCTTTCAAACAGCTTTATAAAAATTGGTGATTTGCTTAACGAGTCAGCGGAGGTTGCAAATGAGAACAGAGTTCTAGATAAATTGAAGGAGTTAGCCCAGGAGCACTTACCTGAAGGGTGGACGGAATGGAAAGTATCACAGCTGTCAAAGGAGCAGCTACTGGGGAGTTCTGTGGACCCATTGATCCTGAATAAAATTAGATTTGCCCTTCCCACTGTTGGGGTAGTAAAAGCCTTTATCCCGGAGGCAGATCATTTGTCGGAAAAGACATACAGGGATATCAAGGTGTCAATGTTGGAATGGGCGTTCTGCAGAGCCTTAATTATTAGTCCACCGGCTGTTGCTAATAGGATTAGGGGATCCGCGGCGCAAACGGAGATATTTAATCAAGCGGTTAGAAGCTTAAACCCTTGCTAATTTCAAGGCAGGAGGCTTCGGACCAATTGGGTGAGTCAGAGTCCGATTCGGAGGAAGACACGACGGACTTCCATAGAAAACGTCGCAAGCAACATTCTAAAGAGAAGCCAGTAAAAAAGGCTAGAAAAGATCGTGTGGGCATCCTGGAAGATAAGATGGATACCATGTTTGCCACGGTATGCGCTCGTCTGGATGCCTTGACGGGGACAGCTTCGTCAACGGGGGAGTCGTCGGCTGGAGAGGAAGATGAGTCTGTTGTTATGAATTCAGATTTTGAGAGCTCCCAATCTTGGCAAGCGCCAGGTTTAGACATTGTTGATCCTCTGGATCTTGATTTTTTGCCAGAGGTTAAAGAGGCTGATCCGACCGTTCCGGAACCATCTCCGGTTATTAAAGCAGAGGGTATTGCTTGTCAACGGTTCGGTTTGGAGTCTTGGAATAAAATAAGATATAAAGATGTGCAGAAACGATTACAGGCAGCACCAGTATTCGGAGCTCTCAAGGTCAATAGCCAATTGGGAAGCTTAGCTGTCAAATCTTTTGCTTCTAACTCATTAGTAAAATTTGACGACACTTTGGGCACAATTTGCCATGGCCTTCTAAATCAGAGGAAAGCTCTGGCAGAAGCCTTAAAGAGCCTGACAGTTAAGCATCCTACAATGGCAGAAGATATTAAGTTAGTATTAAATGATCCTAAATCTGCGTTTAGGTCTTATTCGGATGACTTGTTACAGTTCGTGTGTGCGCACAGAGCTGAGGCAATTGAAAATAGGCGGCAAGTCTTTAAGACAAAGACTGATTTTCAGTCTGCAAAATTAAATCAAATTCCTCCTTCGGCCACGCACCTTTTTGATGAGGTTAAATTGTCGGATTTTCTCAAAGATCAAGGAGGCTTTTTCCGTGTGTTCTCTTTGCGATCGGGTAGAACCGGGCCCAAATCCTTTACTCCTCAGCAGTACAATCGCTTAGGCAATAATCTGCCTCCCAAAGCAAAATCTTCCAAGCCAAGGAGCTCTTCTTGGCGAACGCGATTAATTCCGCCTTCTTCTTCTTCTGCATTTTTATCCAGAGATCGACGAGAAAGTCGAGGCAGTCATCCAAGAAAGTCGGTTGGATCTCGACGTCGTGGTAATGAGCGGGGTTTTTGACAATTTTGTGGCAGGTCAGCTAAAGAGGTTCCTTGGTCGTTGGCAAGAGCTAGGAGCTCCTCCAGTCGTTTTAAATGCCATAAAAGGTTATTCAATTCCCTTTCTAAAAAAACCCCCATCAGTTCCGTTTTCAACAGATCTTATAAGGAAGTTTTCCACAAATGTGTCGGAAACCATGTCAGAAGAGATCGAAAGTTTGATCAAGCAGCAGGTGGTGGAAAGTTCGGGGGTGCATTCAGGGTTTTTGTCCCAGTTGTTTCTGATTCCGAAACAGAATGGAAAAGTACGGCAGATCTTCAACCTTCGCCGTCTCAACAGTTACCTAAACCCCAAGACCTTTCGATTGGTGAACCAAAGCAGGGTGCCGGATTTTTTGCAAGAAGGCGAATTTATGGGGAAGCTGGATCTGTCCCAAGCTTACTTCCACATTCCGATAAAGGAGGGACATCGGAGATATCTCTCTTTTGCTTACAAAGGGAAGGTGTATCAGATGACGTGTCTGCCATTCGGCCTGTCCATCGCGCCACTGGTTTTCTCTCGGATGAGCAATTGGTTGGCGAGTCGTCTTCGGTCAGAAGGAATTCGTGTTCTAGTTTATCTCGACGATTTTTTGTTAGCTCACCAGGATGCAACAACCTTGGAGAGGCAGTTGGAGTACGCAGTGGGCCTGTTTCAGGACTTAGGTTGGAAGGTAAATCTGGAAAAGTCGGTTCTAAAGGCAAAGACGTCAGTAGAGTTTCTAGGCATTGTTTGGAACACCAGGAGAAATGAAATGAGTCTTCCCAGCGAAAAGATTCAGCTCATATCAGCGAGTTTGCGCCAGTTAATAAGCAAAGGCAGGTGGAGCTGGGAGTCGGGAAAGTCCTTGATAGGCAGGCTAGGTTTCGCATCGTTAGTAACTCCATTGGGGCGTCTTTTTTCGAGGCGTCTTCAGCGAGCGAGCAGGTGGTTGCCAGAGATCCAGCCGAGAAAGAAATTTTTCCTACCAAAGGAGGCTCTTGCCGATTGTCTATGGTGGACGAAGAATTTATTAGTCCCCGGAAAGATTTTTCTCTCCCAGCCAGTGATGTTCTTGTCAACGGATGCGTCGGATACAGGTTGGGGGTTTCAGATGAGCGAGATCCAGGCGTCCGGTGTATGGACTCAGATGCAGAAGAATTGGCATATCAACAGGAAAGAGATGTTCACCATCTTTATAGCCGTGAAGAAATTGAGGAAATTATTGGTGGGAAAGTCCTTGATGGTACAGTCGGACAACAGGACGGTGGTAGCCTACCTGAGAAATCAGGGGGGGACAAAATCAAAAGTCCTTTTGGAAGTAGCAAGAGAGGTGCTGCTGTTGTCTCACAAATTCAGGATTTCTCTGTTTCCCTATTTTCTTCCGGGTCGTTGCAACACTGTGGCGGATCGGTTGTCGAGGGGCATGACCCTTCCCGACTGGCATCTAAAGTCAGAAGTGACGTCGATGATTTTTTCCAACTGGGGAACCCCACAGATAGATTTGTTTGCGTCGAGTCAGTCGAAAGTTGTTCCGAATTATGTGGCAATAGACGCGAGGGATTCTCATGCAGTGTTCATCAATGCGTTCAGCAGACCATGGAGGTTCAGGTTGGCGTGGGTGTTCCCACCGCCTCCTCTCATTCCGAGAGTTCTTCATCATCTGAACAAATCGTCAGGGATCTTTATTCTAATCGCCCCGCGGTGGGAGAACGTATTTTGGAGAGCGGATCTGAAAAGCAGGGCATTGGAGGCTCCGATCCTTCTAAGAAACTTATCCCAGTGTTTAATCGATCTGTCCACCGACCTGCCTCCACCCAAAGCGGAAGATCTTCGTTTGGAGGTTTGGAGGGTACGGGGTGGTCTCCCTTAATATCAGGTTTGCCATCGGAGGATGTGAATCTCTTGCAATCCGCTTGGCGAAAGTCAACTTTAAAGACCTATAATTCTGCTTGGAAACAATGGGTGGCTTGGTGCCAGCAGTCGCATGTGAGATCAGATAAGCCGAGTGCATCCGAGATTTATTCTTACTTATCGTTCCTGTTCAGGATAAAGAAGCTTGCTTTCTCGACGATTCTAGTCCATAAATCGGCCGTGATTTCCTTGTCCTCGCCGGAGGATGCTGAGCGTATCTCAGCTCACCCCTTGATTAAATCCATGTTGAAAGCGATAGGTCTTAGAGCTTCAGCCTCTTCGACGCCGAGGCAACAAATCTGGAACGTCTTAGATTTGGTGAATTGGTTAAAGTCTCACCCTCCGGACCCTGATAGTGTTTTCCAGGTCTCGCGTCATACTGCGGCCTTGCTGCTGTTAGCCTCAGGTCGTAGAGTTCATGACTTGACGCTTATTAGTTTGGATAAAGATCACTGCCAGCTGTCGGACTCAATCGTTACCTTTTGGCCTAAGTTTGGGTCAAAAACAGATAATAATAAGAATCGACAATCTGGTTGGGAGCTTGGCAGTTCAGGAGATCGCCTGTTAGATTTGGTTAAGTGGGTTCACTATTTGATTCAAGTTTCAGCACCTAGAAGGAAGGCTCGAGAAAATCTGTCATCTCTTTTTATCACTACTAGAGGGGAAGTAAAAGCTGCATCTCGATCCATAATTGCTGGATGGTTTAAAAAGCCGTTTAAAGATCTGGGCATCGATATGGGTCCTGGTTCTATCCGCTCTGCAGTAGCATCGTTTGATTTTCAAAATAATGTTTCCCTGGACTCCATTCTGGAGAAAGGTAACTGGTTCAGGGAATTTCTTTAAACATTATTGTAAGACGGTTCAAAAGCAAAGTGCACACATGAATGTTAGCTTGAGAGGGTCTTTCAAGGCTGTGTAAATAAAAATATTGTTTAAGTTAATATTTTAAAATATTATTTTTTCTTTGAAATATTGTATTATTTCGTTTTTTATATCAGTCTTCTTATTGCTAGTTTTATGATATTATTTCCAACGCTGTAATCTCTAATGTAATATTTGAGATGTTAAAATATAGTTTTAAAGAAATTTTATCGGTGTTTTGGTTTGATGGTTAACTAGAAATTGGTCACAGTACGCTGGTGCCGGCAGAGGATAAACACTTCTCCGAAAGGTCAAGCCGAAGGCACAGCCCTAAAATAGAACCGTTTTCCACCCCAAAGGGCTAGAAAACGGATATTTTAGGTCTTGCCAAGGCTTGACCTGAGTAAGGCCTTGCCGTCATTTGGGGGAGAAGGTACTGAAGAAGAGCGGGACGCTATGTCTAGCCCCGCCCCTAGCCGGCTAAAAGAACTGGAATGGTGGGAGAGAGGACCTTGCCCGTTTAAATGTAGCTTCCGCAACATGATAAGGTAGGTATTGGCGCGTGTTTATGAAAAAGAATCAGCAGGGTAATCTCCGAAAGGTCAAGCCTTGGCAAGACCTAAAATATCCGTTTTCTAGCCCTTTGGGGTGGAAAACGGTTCTATTATTATATAAAGCTAAAAAATATTTTAAAAATGTATTTTTTTGTTCCATATGGCCTGTGTACTGCTCACTATCCGCCAATTTCATGTAATTCCCTACCAAACACGGAATTTTTCCAATCGTATGTACCCCAATAACTTGAGCATGGCACCTTTCTTTTTCGTATCTCAAAAATAGTCGACGACTGGTAACATGTTTCTGGCGTAGGGCAGCATATTTTCGATATGTAGTGTTATATACTGTAGCGAGTACCGCTCTGGATATCGGAGTGATGACTCATCGCCGGTTAGTCATCGCCGGTGAGTCATCGCCGGTGACTCAGCGCTCGAATAATCGAGAGTGTGGAGCTCGCTGGAATGTTCCAGAAGACTTGGGCGCTAAATATATAAGAAACGGTGCAGCACAGGGCAGTCAGTTGAGCTTTGGTACGCGCGAAGAAATAAATAAATATAAGTGCAAATAAATAAACTAGTAGTGATATAAATAATTAGTAGTTAAGTGTTTAGTTAGTTTTATAGTGTTTTAAGTGTAGTTAAGTTATTAAATAAATAGTTTAGTTCGTTAATTAACCAGTGCGTGTTTTAATTCACACTACGAACAGTTAAAAACGTAACAATTGGTGTCAGAAGTGGGATTAGTGTGAAACTTCGCGAAAATGGTTTCGTTAATGGACTTAAAAGTGTCTGACCTTAAGCGAGAGCTAGAAGAAAGGGAGTGTGAAACAACTGGAAAAAAGAATGTGTTGCAGCAGCGGCTTCGAGAAGCATTGGAACAGGAAGGTGAAAATCCAGATACGTATTTATTTGAAGGCCCGTGTGATATGCATTTAATGTTGCAAAATTTAAACGAAAAAATGTTGGAGAATTCTAACGATTTAAAACAGAACATTCTTGAAAATTCTAACGACTTACTACAGAAAATGCTAGAAAATTCAAACGAATTACAACAGAAAATGTTGGAAAATTCTAGCGATTTAAAAGATTTACAACAAAAGATTCTGGAGAATTCCAACGAGTTGCAACAGAAAATGTTAGAAAATGTCAACGATTTAAAGGATGATTTGCAACAGAAAATTCTGGAATATTCTAAAAATTTAAAGGAGTATTTGGAACAGAAGATTTTAGATAATGTAAATGAATTAAAAGAGAACGTAAGGATTGAATTAGAAGAAAAAGTAGGACAGAAATTTGACGACGTAAGAAGGGAATTAGATACAAGAGAAGACAAATTGAACGAGATATTGGATGTCAAAATTAGAGAAATAAATAGTAAATTAAAAGCTGTAAATCTACCCATGATGCTGGCGGAACCAGGAACAGTGCAGGAGGGGAGCCGACTCCGGATGAAACCACCTCAGTTCGATGGAAAAACTTCTTGGACCAACTACATACGTCAGTTTGAGGCAGCAGCAAAAGCAAATGGCTGGCTACCAGAAGAAAAGGCTACAGCATTGACTCTTGCTTTACGCGGAGATGCAACCGACATCTTGCAGACACTTTCTCCCAACGAACAAGAAGATTACGAAGCGTTGGTGAAACATCTGGAACTGCGATATGGCCAGACACATTTGGAACATGTCTACCATTCCCAACTTAAGAACCGCTGCCAGAAATCAAACGAGACTTTGCAAGAATTCGAGGCTGATATTGCACGCTTGGTCCGGCTAGCATATCCAGCTACTCCAACGACCGTTATGGAACGATTAGCGGTTCAAGCCTTTTTGGATGGACTTCGAGACAACGAAACAAGACAGGCTCTAACACTGGCTCGTCCGAGCCAACTGGTTGATGCATTGGCTCGAGCTTTGGAATTCGAGGCGGCAAAGCAGAGCTGCAGAAGCCAGCCTAGAATACGGAGAGTCGAGGAAGAGAAAGAGGAGGAACCTAGTATAATTGAAGCAATCAGGCGAGTTTTTAAAGAAAATCTACCAGAGAAGAAGGAAATCCGGTGTTGGAGATGTGGAAAGCTAGGACATATACGAAGTCGTTGCAGAGAAAGCCAGGTGGCGCCGACTTCGTCCAAGTCGGAAAACTAGATAGGGTCGAGGAAAAGGGGCAACCGTCGACCTGTAACCAACATGCCCCAGAGGATATCGAACGTGTCGCATCTCTTCTACATCAGTCCAGCAGTGTTTTTGTGGATGGCTTTATTAATGGAAAGTTACATGTGCTGCTGCTGGATACAGGTGCGACGAAGACAATTATTAGGCCAGATATTGTCGAAACATCCAAGATCAAATCTAGCAATCGGCGACTACGTACTGCAACAGGAGAAACCGCTACTGTTCGTGGAGAAGTGGACATCACGATGGTCATAGGAAATATGAAATTTAAACATCGAGCATTAGTTGCAGATATTGAAGATGAAGTTATTGTAGGCATGGACATTATGAACTCTATAGGATTTGAACTGGACTTTAAGCAAGGAATATTAAGAGTAAATGGAGAAGAAGTCGTGTTGCATCGATCGAAAGAAAAGAATATTCGTGAAATGTTTACAGAAGATGCTTTGATACCGGAACAAAGCGAGATGATATTGAAGGCTTCCTTGGATTGTAAATCAGAAGATGGAAGTATAATGCTTCTGGAGCCGAAAATTGATGACAAAGAGGTCGGTCGAGGAGTTGTAGTAGGGAAGACTTTAATACGTGTCGGAAAAGAAGTGCCAGTAAGAGTATTGAATGTTAATGGTTACTCTGTGAACTTGAAAAAAGGAATCGTTTTGGGGAACTGTTCTTCTGTTTCTTCAATTATTAGAAGCATTCGTGAGTCTGGAGTTCCGGCCAAGAAAATTAGCAATGAATTGACGACTCTGCTTTCGACTTCTTCAAAGGACTTAAAACCAAATGAGAGAATAAAGCTGAGAGAGCTGATACACAACTATCAGGACGTCTTTGATGATGGACAAGAAAAGAAGGGTAGGACAAGAATTGTCCAGCATAAAATTAACACCGGTGATGCACAGCCTATTCGACAGTCGGCAAGAAGGCTGCCACTTGCCAAGCGAGAGGAAGCTGATAAAATTGTGCATGAAATGGAGAAGGAAGGGGTAATCGAACCATCCAACAGCCCATGGTCTTCCCCAGTGGTGTTAGTTAAGAAAAAGGATGGATCAACTCGATTTTGCGTCGATTTTCGTCAACTGAACAACGTGACGAAGAAGGACAGCTACCCTCTGCCTAGGATAGATGACACCCTGGATACATTGGCTGGATCCCAAATATTTTCGACTCTGGATTTGAAAAGCGGTTACTGGCAGGTTGAAATGGCACCAGAAGATAGAGAAAAGACGGCGTTTACCGTGGGTGCTGGACTGTGGCAGTTTACTGTCATGCCGTTTGGATTATGTAATGCCCCTGCAACTTTTGAAAGGCTCATGGAAATGGTTTTGAAGGGACTATCCTGGAAGACATGCTTGGTGTACCTTGATGACATCATTGTGGTTGGGAAATCATTTGAGGACCATATGAGGAACCTGAAGGAAGTCTTTCATCGCTTAAGAAGTTCTGGCCTGAAGCTTAGCCCAAAGAAATGTCACTTGTTCCAGAAGGAAGTGCAGTATCTGGGCCATGTCGTTTCAAGTCAAGGAGTTGCAGTGGATAAACAGAAGGTGAAGACGGTGCGGGAATGGCCAGTACCGAAAAACAAACATGACTTAAGAAGCTTTCTTGGATTATGCACCTACTACCGGCGGTACGTACCTGGATTCGCAAAGGTTGCTAAGCCTTTGACACGTTTAACAGAGGGAGAAAGACGATTTCAATGGGACGAAGAATGCCAAGAAGCCTTTAAGAACCTGAAAAACGCGTTGACCAGCTCACCAGTCCTGAGTTATCCTCTTCCGGATGGTGAATTTATTTTGGACACGGACGCCAGCAATGTTGGACTGGGAGCTGTTTTGTCGCAGATTCAAGAGGGAAAAGAGAAAGTTATTGGATACTTTAGTAAAACTTTATCCAAACCAGAACGAAATTACTGTGTTACTCGACGCGAGCTGTTAGCAGTGGTAAAATCAGTCGAACACTTTTACAAGTACCTGTATGGAAGAAAATTCTTGCTAAGAACGGATCATGCTGCCCTTAAATGGCTTTTGCAATTCAAGAATCCTGAAGGACAGGTAGCAAGATGGATTGAGAGACTACAGGAGTTCGACTTTGACACAGAACATCGGGCTGGGACCATCCATAGAAATGCTGACGCCTTGTCAAGAAGACCCTGTCCGGAAGACTGTAAACATTGTCTTAGGGCCGAAGAAAAGGATGTGTTTGTTCGCAGGACTACAATCGTGGATGATCATTGGCAATCCACTGAGGTTCAACAAGACCAGGAAAGGGACCCGGATTTGAAGCTTATCATCGATTGGAAGAAGAACGACCGTAAACCAACGTGGCAGGAAGTCGCCCAATATTCGCCGAATGTGAAATCCTACTGGGCCCAATGGAATTCCATTATCTTAAGTGACGGGCTTCTAAAGCGCGTTCTAGAGATGCCAGAAGGGGGGGAAGACCGGAAGCAGATAATAATCCCCAGAAACAGGATACCAGAAGTGCTGCAGGAAATCCATGATGGAACTACTGGAGGACATCTTGGGGTGACCAGGACGCTCGGAAGACTTAGGGAACGGTTTTATTGGGTCAACAGCCAACGGGATGTGAAGGAATGGTGCAAGAAGTGCGCCGTTTGCGCGGCAAGTAATGGACCCCAGAAGCGCCCAAAAGCCCCAATGCGACAGTACAATGTGGGCAGCCCATTTGAGAGAATTGCAATCGACGTGGCGGGTCCATTTCCGGAAACAGAGTCTGGAAATAAATACATCATCGTTGTAATGGACTACTTTAGCAAGTGGGCGGAAGCGTACGCCTTGCCAAACCAGGAAGCTGCCACAGTGGCCGATGCCCTTATTAAGGAGTGGATTTGTCTTTTTGGTGTCCCAATGGAAATGCATTCAGACCAAGGCAGGAACTTTGAATCTATATTGTTCCAGAATGTGTGTAAGATTCTTAACATTCGGAAGACGAGGACGACCGCATTACTTCCGCAGTCTGATGGAATGGTGGAACGAATGAATCGAACGATAAACAGGTACCTTTCGAAGGTAGTCTCTGATCACCAAAGAGACTGGGACCGCTTCCTCCATCTGTTCCTGTTGGCGTACCGTTCTTCTATCCACGATACAATCGGCCAGACACCCGCTAGCATTGTTATGGGACGTGAACTTCGTTTACCTTGTGACCTGAGGTTTGGTTGCCTACCAGGGGAAGATATTGCTGGAGAAGATTACGTTAGCAATTTACGTAAGAAAATGAGCGACATTCACAGCCGAGTTCATTTAAACATCCAGAGTGCCAGTGATAGAATGAAAGAGGCATACGACATCAAGGCGGAAAATGGAGGATTTCAACCTGGAGACCTAGTTTGGTTATACAACCCTCAGCGCCGTCGTGGTTATTCACCGAAGCTGCAGACTTCTTGGGAGGGACCATACGAAGTCATGGATCGAATAAATGACATCATTTACAGGATCAGGAAACAACCAAGAGGAAAGCCGAAAGTGATCCATTTCAACCGATTGGCCCCTTACGCTGGAAACAATGACGATGCTAGAGTAAGGAGAGTTAATCCGCCGGAAGACGACTTGCCTTTTGAAGACTTCATGTATTTATATTCGAGCGGTAAAAAAACTCGGTATGGTGTCACTCGAGAAGAGCAAAAAGATCTGTTCACGGTTTCGGCCGATTACTCCTTGGCTCACTGTATTGCGGAAGACCTTAGGATGTCCAGGGGAATAGCGGTTGTCTTTAAAAACAAATTTGGACGGGTCGACGAGCTACAAAGGCAGAGTCCCAAAGTTGGAGAGGTGCTTGAAATTGTGGATAATGAGCAGATAGGTAACCGAAGTATCTTCTATCTGGTAACGAAGCAACTCTCCAATCAGAAGCCAAACTACCGTGATGTATGGAATGCCTTAAATAAATTGAGGGATACCCTTTTGTCCAAGGACATCATGAACCTGGCGATACCAAAGATTGCTTGTGGACTTGACGGTTTGGACTGGAGAATAATTAGAAGTATGGTGGAAGTTATCTTCAGATTTAGTGGCATACACATTCTTGTCTGTTGCCACAACCCTAAAAGAACAACCGGAAGGAAGACCGTAGACTGCTACTTCTATAGGACGTCACAATGCAAGTTTGGATCTCTATGCAAATATCGCCATGGAGCTGAGGACCATTTTCGGGACGAAAATGTTTTAAGACGGGGGCAATGTAGCGAGTACCGCTCTGGATATCGGAGTGATGACTCATCGCCGGTTAGTCATCGCCGGTGAGTCATCGCCGGTGACTCAGCGCTCGAATAATCGAGAGTGTGGAGCTCGCTGGAATGTTCCAGAAGACTTGGGCGCTAAATATATAAGAAACGGTGCAGCACAGGGCAGTCAGTTGAGCTTTGGTACGCGCGAAGAAATAAATAAATATAAGTGCAAATAAATAAACTAGTAGTGATATAAATAATTAGTAGTTAAGTGTTTAGTTAGTTTTATAGTGTTTTAAGTGTAGTTAAGTTATTAAATAAATAGTTTAGTTCGTTAATTAACCAGTGCGTGTTTTAATTCACACTACGAACAGTTAAAAACGTAACAATACTTTGGATTCGTAATATTACGATTCAGCCTGAATATCTTCAATGGTTATTTTTGTTAACTCATCACGTCTCATGGCCCCCGATATTCCCATAATTAAAACTACTAAACAAACAACAATAAATTAAACCATTCACAAGGAAATTTTTTTATATTTACCTTCCACAGCAATTAATTTTCGTCACTAGTTTTTTTCAAAAATATCGTAATTGGCTCTATAACCAACTATTTCTTAAAAAAAGGGACCAACTTTAAATATTTTCTCACGTCTATGCCTTAAGGCTTAAGCTTATAAGCTTAAGCCTTAAGGCATAGACGTGAGAAAATATTTAATATATATGGAGGGTGTATTCGATGCTTAATTACTTGTGTATACTATATATAATTAATATAAAAGAATTCTTTTATATTAATTATACACTTAAGTAATTAAGCATCGAATACACCCTCCATAAGCTTGAACTTTTTAAGGTCTTCGATTTTTCTATAAGGTAAGCTAATAAATTAGTAATAATACATTTTCAGATAAACTTTTGGCGTCCTTCCTGCTGCACCAGTCTTTAAAGTATTTGTAACATTTTTCATAGTGCTTTTTTGATTTTTCAGGTACTATAGTTATAACTGCGACACTGCAGAATTTGCAGCAATTTTTAGTTCCGGAGGAGTTCCGGTTATCGAAGTATCACTATCACTTTGAGAATTAAACATTGTTACTTTTATTTGACACAACTATTACTGTCAAAAATTATATCTCATTTAATAATTAAATTATTAAATTATTGTTTGCCATTTCCATGGAAACCATTCTAGATTATTGAATTATTTATAATTTATTATTACCCATAATATAACAAGTGGTATGATTATCATCGATGATATTTTGAATTGAAACCGAGCTGCAGGACGAGTGAAATGTGCTGCTTCGGTTTCAATGAGTAAATATCATCGATAATTACCTTCTTATATATGCCTACAAGACAATTATCGCGATAATTGTCTACTAGGAATCGATAATTCCACTGTATCTACGTATCCATGGCAATTAATAAAAATAACGTCAGCTGACTAGTTTGTATTTTAATGTGACAGTTATTTAAAATGTCACGTTTTGGTAAAGAATCATTTGATTCAATTAATGAAAATGTGAAAAATAGTGTTAAAATATTTGAAAATGTTATTCTTTGATTTAATTATAATTTAATAATAATAATAAACTATAGTTTATTCGTATAATTATCTAAACAAATTACACTCGTGCATAAAAATAATCAGATAATTTTGCATTCAAGCATATTGCCTTTTAAAAAATGCATTCGGTCATTTTCATATTTTGAGGAAAGAGCCCTCCACCTTCGTTGTCGGGCTCTTTCCAAAATATGAAAATGAACTCATGCATTTTTTAGGCAATATGCTTTCAAGCAAAATTATCGATAATTGTGTATACACAATTATAATTACCCCCGATAATTAATCATACCACGAGTTATATTTAGTGAGAAAATATAATGAATTTTAGGATTTAACGAATTGTCAGTTTGACATTCGAAATTAAAATGTGCTTTAAAATATAAAAAGATTTTAATAAACCTTATTTTTCAAACTTACCTTAATTTTATTATCGTTTACACCAACCCATCGATCTTTTAGAGTTTATAATTCATTATTTTAATCATTTAACAAACACAGTAAATGTCAACAAATTTCAAATCAAAAAAAGTGTCAAAATCCTTAGCAAAAAAACAAGGTGATAATAGTTATTTGTTTTACAAGTGTTGAAAAGCGACTTTTTCATGCGAGTTTTTAAGTTGCCCACGAGGCCGTTAGGCCGAGTGTGCATTAATGCACACATTAATTAATTAACACGAGCTTGAAGAAAGCTTTTCTCACAAGTATAACACAATGTTTTTTCTGCGACCCTTTTATTTTTTATTATTTTTAAATACAAAACAAAATAACCTAAAAACTTTTTTGACAGCTGAATGTCAAACGATGCTTTCCGGTTCTTTTCACACAGACCTGTCACTTTTCAAACAGAAATGTCACTTTACATTCGTGTTTTGCCTTGCCAATGAAAAGATTCATTTTCTAAGCAACGATGCCAGCATGAAAAGTGACTTTTACATAGTGGTCGTAGAAAAAAAAATTGTCGCTGTGATTAAATGCGTAACTATGGAATACTGGCATTTTATTGGTTCTAATGATAATGAATTGTATTGTCTATCAAATATAATTAAAGTTTACAATGTAGCAATAAAACTTAGGTACTTATGTTTATTTTTTACGGTTGCCCAAAAAATATTGTGTATACCACACCCTCAAAACCCCTTAGAGTCCTCGAGATTATCTTGCCTCGGCGGCAATTTATCCCTCGTATCTCTAAGGCTTTCGCTGTTATTTTCTTTAGAAGTAAAAAGGTTTCCGGGTTTTAAGCCCCGTATCATTGTTATTCGGTAATTCGGTAATTACAATGATACGCGGTTTAAAACCCGGAAACATTTTTACTTCTAAATTTATCCCTCGGTATACTCTAAAGAGCGCTTTTGCGGCCTTGGTATACAAATAACTAATATTATTTATTATTTTATTTATTATTATTGTAATATAAAGCTAAAAAATATTTTAAAAATGTATAATTTTTTATTAATATAATTTCATCAAATTATGTTTAAATTATTTCGAAACTTTAAAATTATTTCTAATGAAAATAATATTTTTATAATTATCAAAATTTATGCAAAAGGTAATTATTCAGAACAAAAATTTCAAATTTCATCTTCATTTGACAAGGTTTTGAGAAAAAAATTGAAAAAAATATTTTTGCCGAGTGTTCATATTTATCACAACAGTGTTCTCCAAACACTATAGACACACTAATGACACACTAACTTTCACACTTAATGACACTATAAATAAAGTTTATAGTATAAACACACTAGTGAACACTGCTTAAACACTTGACAACACTATAAACACACTATTCAACACCACAAGAACACTAAGCAAACACTATAAGACACTTTAGGTACACTATAGAACACCATAGAACACCATGCATAGTGTTTTATAGTGTTTTTTGACAAGGGACATACTACATTATGATCGGTACCTACTATGCGTTGATAAATACATTTTATTTTATACAATGCAAAAATGCAAAAAGTTATATTTATAAGAAACACATTGAATTAACGGTTGTGAAATGTGAATGTCAATATTTTTTGGTTAGCATATTTGTTGACGTTTGGTTGCGATTTGTTTCAGCTGCAGCGTTTTCAAAACGAGCGACGAATTACACATAAAATTCCTACTTAACAAGCACTAATAAAAATTTTTTTGCTTATATAAAAAAAACTAAAACTTAAAAACGCCTAGGCGTATTCATGCTCACTTAAAATAAGAAATATGGAATAAGAAATAAGATCGCGATTAATCGTTCATGCTGATAACATAAGAAATAAAAAATGTTGTCACACAATTATATTTTATTATAGTGGATTATATTTTGGCTATATCGTAAACAATCGACAGCGACACTCAACGCGATCTGGTCTGATCTGTACCGGGTACAGTGTACCCTGCTTGATCCATGGCCAGCACATAAAACCCATAAAACCAATTCACTTACCAATTTTATCCTTTGCGCAGTTTTATACGCAAAAATAAGAACCAAAGTTAAAAGTTATTTATCTTTAGTCTTATTTCTTATTTCTTATTTCTTATTTCTTATTTCTTATTTCTTATTTCTTATTTCTTATTTCTTATTTCTTATTTCTTATTTCTTATTTCTTATTTCTTATTTCTTATTTCTTATTTCTTATTTCTTATTTCTTATTTCTTATTTCTTATTTCTTATTTCTTATTTCTTATTTCTTATTTCTTATTTCTTATTTCTTATTTCTTATTTCTTATTTCTTATTTCTTATTTCTTATTTCTTATTTCTTATTTCTTATTTCTTATTTCTTATTTCTTATTTCTTATTTCTTATTTCTTATTTCTTATTTCTTATTTCTTATTTCTTATTTCTTATTTCTTATTTCTTATTTCTTATTTCTTATTTCTTATTTCTTATTTCTTATTTCTTATTTCTTATTTCTTATTTCTTATTTCTTATTTCTTATTTCTTATTTCTTATTTCTTATTTCTTATTTCTTATTTCTTATTTCTTATTTCTTATTTCTTATTTCTTATTTCTTATTTCTTATTTCTTATTTCTTATTTCTTATTTCTTATTTCTTATTTCTTATTTCTTATTTCTTATTTCTTATTTCTTATTTCTTATTTCTTATTTTAAGTGAGCATAAATGCGCCTTAAAGGCAACTCTTAAAATTCAATAAAAAAATGTAAAAAAATTTACAAAATTAATATCTTATCTTAAAAAAAACCTGTGGGATAACGAGCAAAATATGAAATTTTAACCGGAGACGAAGTCAATGAAGTTATTATGCATAATGTGTACATGTGTAGAGCCGATGAAGAACAGTGCACAGGGTACCTAATGGTGAAGGTTGTGCTGCTTTTTGGTATTTCGGGGGCATGCCGCAGGGAAGAACTTATGAAGATGACAGTGGATGACGTGAAGGATGTGTTAACCTCACTTTTTACCAATTTTAAATATTGTTATAGTCGCCTTCTTCCAATTTAAAACCCGATTGGTTCAAATCACAGGGAATATTAAAATTGGCCAATGACTGATGCCTAACGATTGTTAACGTTAACATTAATAATTAGTTCATTATTCCCGTTATTGGGGATGGTTATTATTATAACCATAAAAAAAAACAATATTATGCACATATGCAATAGTAGTAGATACAAATATATTTTATTATCAAAAATACGATACGATAGCCTATCGTCGATATGTACGTCAAAAGAATTGGCCCCCTTAGGTTTTCACACACATCCTGCATACTCGTACTGAAATACCTTCTTATTTTATTTAAATTTTGTGCAGCTGCACAACCTTTTTTTATTTAAGTAATAAAAAATAAATAAATTATTATAATTATTTATTTCATATATTTCTAAATTAGAAATATATGAAATTCTAATGCATATTATTTATTTGTTTTTAATCTTTGTACTGCATTTTTGAGATTTGTAAGTAATCTTAGATAATAAAATATCTTTAAGAGTTATATAAATTATTACCTTCAAATACAAATATTATTAGCCAAAAAACATTACAAGTATAAAGAAAAATGTTGCATTTTACTCTAATATGTCTCGTATTTTTTGGCCTATCCAATGGATTGGATCCAGATGATATTGGAATTGATATTGTAAGTATTGTTTAATTTTAATATAATACTACAAGAGAATAAAGTTTACTTTTTGGTTTGTATATTTTATAAAGCTTCAGAAATTTCTAGTATATAGCATGATCAATAAAAGCGTATTTATTTCTTAATTTCTGGTTGTTTTTTTACGCAAATATGTTATTTTTAAAGCTAATAATTAAAAAATTTAATTTTTTTTAATTTAAATTATAATTGAACGGGGCTTCATTAGTTATAAGAGCAAAATTAAGGCATGATCAAAGTTGCCCCAAATGAAGTAAAACTTTGATCGGGCCCATCTTTTTTTTTTTTTAATTTTTCTTAAAATTTAGTGAATGCCTAATAAGGTTTTAGATTAATTAAATAACTGAATAATATTTCCCTTTTTTTGTTTTCAAATATCTCAACTAGTTAGTTAACTACAATCAAAAATTAAAATTGTATTGATCAAAGAAGCCCCAGTTGACGCTACCACTATAAATATGTCGCTGTTCCTTAAATTATTTTAATGCCAGTAATAAATTACTAAATATGGTTAGTAACGACCTTATTAAAACTTGTCTTAATAATCATTACTACAGTTAGTTAATTGTGTCAGTTGTTACGGAAGATCAAGCTTGAATGTCGTCATAAGTTATTATTGAAAAAAAGTGCGTTTTGTCCATAGAGAAAGGTTTTGCGATGTCCTACAAAACATAATGGCTTTCAAAGTTACTCTGCTCAGCGATTTTATTGAAGAGTAGGCTGGCTAATTTTTTTTAGAAAATTATATATGGAGCTGGTAAATAAATGAAGCTGGTATATATAAATGGAAATAAATCATAATTTCTACTAAATATTTAAAGCATTATTTATACTAAAAGTGAAGTCATAAAAATTAAGTCCCAACGAGAAAAAATGTAATGTTAGATTGTTATTTCTGTCCTCTATAGTGAAAATAATTTCGGCATTAATCTCTATTTTATTTCCTAAAAAAAATTGGGAAAACTTGGTAAACTTTAGTAAAATTATTTCCTGATTTTTTTATAATCTTATAGGTTAGAGTGCTCTAAACTATGAAAATAATGGTGTTGGTAATTTTTAGGAGATAAAATAAAGATTTATATCGAAATTATTTATATTTATTCACCGCCGATGAGTCATCATTCCGAGATCCAAAGCGGTAATCGCTACATTGCCCCAGCCTTAAAACATTTTCGTCCCGAAAATGGTCCTCAGCTTCATGGCGATATTTGCATAGAGATCCAAACTTGCATTGTGACGTCCTATAGAAGTAGCAGTCTACGGTCTTCATTCCGGTTGTTCTTTTAGGGTTGTGGCAACAGACAAGAATGTGTATGCCACTAAATCTGAAGATTACTTCCACTATACTTCTAATTATTCTCCAGTCTAAACCGTCAAATCCACATGCAATCTTCGGTATCGCCAGGTTAATGATGTCCTTGAACAAAAGGGTATCCCTCAATTTATTTAAGGCATTCCATAGGTCACGGTAATTTGGCTTCTGATGGGAGAGCTGCTTCGTTACCAGATAGAAGATGCTTTTTTTGCCTATCTGCTCATTATCCACAATTTCAAGCACCTCTCCAACTTTGGGATTCTGCCTTCGTAGATCGTCGACCCGTCCAAACTTGTTTTTAAATACAACCGCTATTCCCCTGGACATCCTAAGGTCTTCTGCAATACAGTGAGCCAAGGAGTAATCGGCCAAAACCATGAATAGATCTTTTTGTTCTTCTCGAGTGACACCATACCGAGCTTTTTTACCGCTCGAATATTAATACATGAAGTCTTCAAAAGGCAACTCGTCTTCCAGCGGATTAAGTCTCCTTACTCTAGCATCATCTATTTGATCATTGTTTCCAGCGTAAGGAGCCAATCGGTTAAAATGGATCACTTTCGGCTTTCCTCTTGGTTGTTTTTTGATCCTGTAGATGATGTCATTTATGCGATCTTCGTATGGTCCTTCCCAAGAAGTCTGCAGCTTCGGTGAATAACCACGACGGCGCTGAGGGTTGTATAACCAAACTAGGTCTCCGCCCTGGTGTCGTATGCCTCTTTCATTCTATCACTGGCACTTTGGATGTTTAAACGAACTCGGCTGTGAATGTAGCTCATTTTCTTACGTAAATTGCTGACGTAATATTCTCCAGCAATATATGCCCCTGGTAGGCAACCAAAGCTCAGGTCACAAGGTAGACGAAGTTCACGTCCCATAACAATACTAGCGCGTGTCTGACCGGTTGTATCGGAAGGGACATCGGAAGGGACATAGGAACAGATGGAGGAAGCGGTCCCAGTCTCTTTGGTGATCAGAGACTACCTTGGAGAGGTACCGGTTTATCGTTCAATTCATTCCTTATACCATTCCATCAGACTGCGGATGTAATGCAGTCGTCCTCGTCTTCCGAATGTTAAGAATCTTACAGACATTCTGGAACAATATAGATTCTATAAGTTCTGAATGCATCTCCATTGGCATACCAAAACGATAAATTCACTCCTTAATAAGGGCATCGGCCACTGTGGCAGCTTCCTGGTTTGGCAAAGCGTACGCTTCCGCCCACTTGCTGAAGTAGTCCATTACAACAATGATGTATTTATTTCCAGATTCTGTTTTCGGAAATGGACCCGCCACGTCGATTGCAATTCTCTCAAATGGGCTGACCACATTGTACTGTCGCATTGGAGCTTTCGGGCGCTTCTGGGTTCAATTACTTGCTGCGCAAACGGCGCACTTCTTTCACCATTTCTTTACATCTCGGTAACAATTGACCCAATAAAACCGTTCCCTAAGTCTTCCAAGCGTTCTCGTCACACCAAGATGTCCTCCAGGACTTCCATCATGGATTTCCTGCAGCACTTCTGATATCCTGTTTCTGGGGATTATTAACTGCTTCCGGTCCCCCCTTCTGGAGTCTCCAGATCGCGCTTTAGAAGTCCTTCACTTAAGAGAAAGGAATTCTGGCGAATGTTGGTCGATAATGGGCTTCAAATCTGGGTCCCCTTCCTGGTCTTGTTGAACCCCATCGGACTGCCAATGATCAAGTGTAGTCCTGCGACTAAACAAATCCTTTTCTTCGGCCCTGAGACAATGTTTACAGTCTTCCGGGCACGGTCTTCTTGACAAGGCGTCAGCATTTTTATGGATGGTCCCAGCCCGATGTTCTGTTTCTTTAAATTAACAACAAAAGGTATCGCTCCTAAATCCATTGATATTCATATTGATATTTATTTGTTAGAATGGTAGAATGTTATTGCATTAAATACTAATTTGATTTATTTAATAACCTTACTATATTGTATGTATACATTTAACGCAATAAATTCTTTGACATTTAGGCAAAATATTTCCCTATTTTGGTTTAATAGTAATTAATTGAGCAAATAACAATTTAGATTGCTTCAATTTTAATGCATTCAATGACAGCGCTGTACTTGGTACTATGTTAGATTTTTTTCTGTGTGTCCAAAATAAATTCACTATCCGGAAGAGGATAACTCTGGACTGGTGAGCTGGTCAACGCGTTTTTTAGGTTCTTAAAGGCTTCTTGGCATTCGTCGTCCCATTGGAATCGTCTTTCTCCCTCTGTTAAACGTGTCAAAGGCTTAACAACCTTTGCGAATCCTGGTACGTACCGACGGTAATAGGTGCATAATCCAAGAAAGCTTCTTAAGTCATGTTTGTTCTTCGGTATTGGCCATTCCCGCACCGTATTCACCGTCTGTTTGTCCACTGCCACTCCTTGACTTGAAACAACATGGCACAGATACTGCACTTCCCTCTGGAACTTCAGGTTCTTCATATGGTCCTCAAATGATTTCCCAACCACAATAATATCGTCAAGGTACACCAAGCAAGTCTTCCAGGATAGTCCATTCAAAACCATTTTCATGAGCCTTTCAAAGGTTGCAGAGGCATTACATAGTCCAAACGGTATGACTGTAAACTGCCACAGTCCAGCACCCGCTTAAGGTCCGCCACTTTTAAATCCATTAACGAAACCATTTTTGCGAAGTTTCACGTTTTTACTGTTTGTAGTGTGAATTAAAACACGCACTAGTTTATTAACGAACTTAACGATTTATTTTATAACTTAATTACACTTAAAACACTAAAAAACTAACTAAACACTTAACTACTAAATATTTATATAACACTACTGTACAAGAGTCTATTTATTTGCACGTATATTTATTTTATTTCGTCGCGAATACCAAAGCTTGACTGACTGCTCTATGCTGCGCTGTTCCTTATATATTCAGTGCCTACGAACCTTCCCGAATATTCCAGCGAGCTCCGGACCGCTCTCGATCGCTCGAGCGCCGACTCACCGGCGATAAGTCATCATTCCGAGACCTAGAGCGGTACTCGCTACAGTATTGTGGAAAATTATTATATAATTTTATGCCAGAAACGAATGGTGATTTTTCAAATTATTTTAAATTATGTTTTGAAATACTGAGCATTATCACTTCTGGTGCTTTTAATTATGGTACCTGCCATTTATATGGAAAGATGCCAGAATTTTAGAACATATATTGTTGTAATAATAAATGTAGGTGCTGGGCAAGGTGAGAATTCTGACTGACTTACGTGGCAAAACTTGGGTAACTACACCTTTTCGAATTGTATTTCAGAAAGCGTCAAATCTATTTCAGAAAGCGACAAATGTATTTCAGAATAGTCAAATGTATTTCAGAAAGCGTTAAATGTATTTCAGAATAGTCTTATTTCTATGCTTCCACACATATACCGATTATTGGCTATATTTTGCATAGATGACCTTCTCTCTAAAAATGAATTAGTTAAAAATGACTAATTTAATAGTTATTAGTGGCTGCTTTTTCACTTGTATCATTTTTAACCATGGAATACCATGGTATTCCAAAATTTAACAGCCAATTCTTATTTAAAATTGTCCACTTAATCCAAAAATGTCGTTAAAGTTAAAAAAGTAAACCAGTTTTTGAGATATAGTCAATTTTCCATTTAATATGGAATTGACTATATCTCAAAAACTGCTCACTTTCATAATTTTTGACGTTATTTTTGGATTCAGGGGACAATTTTACATAAGAATTGACCATTAAATTTTGGGATACCATGGTATTCCATGGTTAAGGATGGTACAAGTGAAAAAGCAGCCACTATTAAATTAGTCATTTTTGACTAATTCTTTTTTAGAGAGTTGTTTCCTTTTTTGATGGGAAATTTGTGAATTTGCCGTATCATTTTACTTTATGCACATAGTCAGTTCATAAGTGGGGGATTTAAAGACATATTAATACGTCCACGTATGATAAGAATTGTCAACTAAATAAAATGTAGGTGATATCAAATTTTTCTAAATTTTTGTGGTTTTGTGGATAAAAAGCAAAAAGTGGCATAATATGCATATTATATAAAAGCCACTAAAAATCTCGTAAACACAATGAAAAAAATAATGCCAAAACAATTGGTATAAAACAGAAAACAAACAAAATGGTTATTTATAAAAACCATATGGTTAATTAATATAATTTATATTAATTTGTATATGATAAAAAGCTATGATAAAAAACTTTTGGGTATCGTGGTAAAATACGACGTTGCCAAATTCTTCCTGTTATAAAAATACCATTATAAAATATAAAATATCATCATTTTGTGTGTTTATTATTGTTAAATGCTTTTTTTCATACAATTTATACACAATTTATTAAAAAGTATTTATTATACACACCAATCTTATATGTAATCATTATACTTAAAAAAAAGTGAATTGAAAATAAAAAGCACCTTATCCTAACCAATTTTATTACAAAAAAATATTTAAACAAATTTTATATCGAACAAATAGAAAAAATGTAAATTTCTCTGAGAATAAACAGTAATTTAGAATTTAAGATGTAATAATAGGTTTTTGTTAATTAAATAATCAGTATTTCCATATCTAGCATCAATGGAAGCATTAATTTGACGAGGCATGCTTTTTATTAAGTTATGAATTTCTTCTTGCGAAACATTTCCTTACCCCTGTAAAACTGCTTTTATTAGTTTCTTTGCATTGTCAGGGCTATTTTGACGAGCTACAATTCGATTAGGATCTGGTAAATAAGAAGGCCACTCTAAAACAGTCACACCCTTTATTTCCAAACAATTTTTGGCAACTGCTGGTAAATGGAGGTGCTTTATCCTGTATAAATCACGAAAAGAACCTTTTACGGGTTGTAGAACTAAATCCACATACCTTGGACCTCTTAGGGATTGCCTAATGGGAATCAAAGAAATGTTTTCACTAAACATAAAGCCACCCCAAAACATTACACTTTCTTCTTTGCATTTAAGGATTGATCGTCCAGCTTAGAGTCTAGCTTGTCTCCCTCGAACTCTTTAAATATGAATTCAGCGTTCGTCTGATCCTAGGCCAATTCTGGATTTATCCAAAAATAAGTCATTTCTCTAATCTTCATTTCTCCAGATTTAATGCTCCAAATACGAGTTTAAATAGCCAACTCTATTTTGCACTAATATTTTTTGATCCATTAACTGTGTTCTGCGATTTTTTTATCTATGCCGAATAATGCCCCACCGCGGTGCACCGCTGATATAGAGTTGTCAAAAATTGTTGAGAAATGGAAAATTGTAAATATTTTAGAGTGGCCTTCTTGTTCACCGAATCTTAATCCAATTGAGAACTTAAAGGATAAGTTTAAAACAAGGCTTAGAGCAACAAGAATTAAATAACTTAATAAAAAGCCTGCCTCGTCGAATTCGTGCTTGTATTGAGGCTAGAGGTGGAAACACTGATTATTAAATTAACAAAAACCTACTATTTCTTCATAAATTCTAATGTATCAGAAAATTCACATTTTTGTAATTTGTTCTCTAGAAAATTGGTTTTAATAAATTTTTCTTTATTTTTGTAATAAAATTGGTTCAGATAAAGTGCATTTTATTTTCACTTTTTTTAAGTGAAATAATGTTTCTCGTAATTACTGGGTGATTCCATATAAGTTTGGTTGTGTGTACTTTCCAAATAAGGACAAAAATATGTTTTTTTAACCGGCAATGCCGCCACGCATGCGCCTCAATGCAATCCCCGTGTGATTCTCACTTCCCCTAGGTACTTAAACCCCACAAAAAGGTAACAGTCTTAGTTAGAAAATATTTGTATATGTGTGAAAGCATGTGGATTTGGTCTTATGATAATTCTTTTAATGGTATTTAAACTGTCTTAATGTCACCTATTTAACTGCAATATCTTGATTTTGGTTATTTAGAATCTTATAGACGGTCTTAAATTATTTTTGTAACTAGGTTTCTAAAAAATTGTAACAAATTACCAAAACCAATGATTATTTACATACATTTAAAATTTAAATTACAATTTTAATTTATATACAATATAAAATATATGTTAACTTATATTTTATTACTTTTTTAGTATTATTAAATATTTGAAAGCTTACATAAAAGTTACGGATTTGCTTACATGTTACCCAGAATTGGACCATTGTCATAGTAAAAAAGCAGCCACTAATAATTCTAGTCAACAACAATTTGTATTTCGGCTATTCAGCTGTCAATTCCAATGTAAAATTGTCCTCTGAATCTAAAAATGTCGTCAAAAGCTATAAAAGTAGAACCGTTTTTGAGATATATGTACTTAATTTTCCATATACGCAGTTAAAAAATATTTGTTAATTTTAACCAAATAATAACCAGATTTTATGTTAATCCAGGTCCATAACTTTATGTTACGTTACAACAAACTGTAATCTGTTAACTAAGTAAATAAGTAGTTTGTAATTATTACAGACATTTTGTACAAAATTGTATGTATTATTGTTACAAACTTTTTTGTAGACCCAGTAACAAAAGTACCTACCTATTTGTTGGAAATTGGGAACTTGCTTAATTAATCAATTTCCTGAACAAAAAAAAAATAACACATACCTACATAAATAAACACAAAAATAACATACGCAAAATTAAATAACACACCATTCTGAAATCATCAGATTATATAGAAATTTAGTACTATCAGCACTACTAGTAGTAGTCTACTACAACACTTACTGATCTACTGCAATACTGTACTTAAACACTGCAGGTATTCCCTATTTTCAGTTTGAAAACCACACTCAGAGAAATATCATGTCATGAAAAGCATATGAAATTATATTAATTTAAATAATCGGGTAAATTTGATTCAAATAGAAAAATTTGTAGTTTTATATTCATTTACCAACAGTTTTACAATGTTTTTAAACACTTTTTATGTTTACCCTCTTTAAAATATATATACAAAAAGAAATCTATTTATTTCATTACCTTTCTCAACGTTGTTTCAAAAAGATATGTATTATACAATTATTTTACACCTTTGAATTATTATCGTTTTGAATGATTCTACAACATTTTTTCTCTCAGTGCAGTGATAGCATTTTTTTGGATACTCGCTCACTCGTTAATAGATATAATGAATCCAAATAACAATATTTACATATTTCTGCTAATATATTATAAACACTTTAGTTATTATAAATTAAACACGTAACGAATCAGAATAAAGTAAGCAGAAGTCAGTTAACCTTGTTTTGGAGTACTTTTTCAATGAAAGAAATTGCTAAACATTAACAAAATAATCTGTAAACTATATATATATATATACATATATGAAAATAAACAAATCGCTTACAAAATTGCATAGTACAGTTGTATTCAATAAAAAAGCGTACAAGAATTAGAATGAGAGAAAACTGTCACTAGTAATACCACTAGAGGTCAAATTATTTCCGGAAATTTTTTCGAGCTCATGAATATTTTGAAAATTATCGAAGACGAGGGATAATTTTCTAAAAATATTCATGAGGGAGAAAAAATTTCCGGATTTAATTTGACCTCGTGTGGTATTCGGTAAGAAAATTCCACACCAAATTGTGTTTAAATAATTAAAATTTATTTTTTGATTTAACTTTGACCTCGACTTGATTATTTAGTTAGCATGGCAACTAAGTCAACCCCAACCTAAAAGTTATTTCAGTTTTGAAGCTGTCAAGCGGCACGACGTAAAAAAATGTGAAATTGTCTGCTGTAATGATCAATCATCGTGCAATGACTTATTTACCCGCATTATTAGAGGATTGTGGCTCCTACTTGAAGAAAGAAAATTTGTTTTGAATTGTTCACGAATATTTGCATCTTAACTATTCAAAACTCAAAGAGCTAAATGGAAAAAAGGTGAATAGAATAGTGTCTAAATATTATATATATTTCATTAGACATAGACATTTAATTTATTTCAAGTCCTGCATTTTCGCCATTAAGAAGAAAGGAGGTGTCCAACGAATATAGAAAACATCTAAACTTTGTAATGGAAATGTATCAAAATTATCATGTAAACAAATAAAAACCAGATTGTCAAAAAAATATTCTGTCATTATAAACGTCAAAAAATTTCCAGTATAATTCGCTGTTGGGTACCCACGAGGAAAAAATTTCCACTAAAATTCAACCGTTGCCATGGTGATCTATCAAAAATACACGTTTTGATTGGTTAAAAATTACAGGTGTGGAATTTTCAAAATAATATTATTGCTTAAAACCGGCTTATCACTGACATAAGTCATTAAAATAATTACTATAGGTTATAAAGAGCATTGATGTCATAGGTTAATTAAATAATATTAAAAAAATTATTACCTTTTAGAAATGAAAAAAAACAAACATTAAAAAAATTTAATATTTAGTCATGCATCCCTGTTTTTCTATTATTGGGATTAACTGAATTAAATTTAATACAATATTTGGATTAATATCTTCCCAGCTGTATAGTAGGTATAATATAGTTGTATAGTTTCCCATAAATCCTCAGATATCTCAAAATACCCTGTTCAGGGGTGGACATTTTGGGACGACCTGAACCAACTTTTTGGTTTAGTAAATCTTCCTGTTCCCAGCGTTTCTTAATTTTTAATATAGATTTTTTATTTCTATTATACAACTGCGCCACAGCACGAATTGACCATTCTTCTTCGATTCTTGATACTATTTGAGCCTTTTTACTGACGAGGCATTTTTATTTTCTACTGTCAGTTATAGTGACTTAAGTCAGTGGAAAGCCGGTTTTACGCAATAATGTTGACAGTTTTCTCTCATTCTAATTCTTGTACGCTTTTTTAATGAATCCCACACAACACAAAAATATTTTAAAAATATTGCCAGTATATTAATGTTCATTTATATGATTATTGGATAAACATTGTTTACCCAATGCCTAATGTTATTTCAACATTCCTACAACATTCAGATGTCCCAAAACCTCTATTGTAGAAATGTTATGATATAATATTAATACAACATTGAGGAAATTGGTTTGCAAATATTTATGAATATTTTAGTAATATTACCAAAATATTTATTAAATAGTAAAAGATATTACTAATGTTTATTAAATATTGGAATTAATTAACATAAAAATTAAAATTTTCTAAAAATAATTTATTTATATAAAAATATAAATGTAGGTAACAAAAATAAATTACATGTTTAACAAAAAAAAACAATTTTTTGGAACAATGCTTCCGATTCATTCTAATTTTCTATAAAATTATTTTTCATTTTTCCTGAACGGAGCTTGAGCTAACCATTGCCTTAGCTCCTTTAATATATCAGCAGTTGTTGCCTCCTTCGTTTTGGTATTTGCTCTTACAGAATCTGAAAATTTACTGTACTTTAGATAAAGTTTTATTGTAACTTTTAAAATTACCTAACAGTAACTGGAACAGTTTTAAATTTTTAAATTTTAGTTTTCCTCTTCCTCCATCAAAACTGTACTGTGCGGCCAATTTGTTGGTAACCATTAGGTACAGAACTGATCTGGTTACTTCTTTCGGTGCCTCACCACCAACCATGGAGAATCTTTTGGCCTAGAATGTTAAATTGAAATGTCAAGTTTTAAGTGCTCTTAAATAATTTATTTTTCTTACCAATTTCGTTCGCAAATTTGCATCCTCAAGAGACTCTTCAATGACCTGCAACTTTTCAGGAGAGTCAATTGGAAACAGTTCACAAATTTCTCTAAAATCATCTGGTTCATCATTGGCTGATACATCGGCTCTTTGAGGATTCGCGATTGCAGTTTTCTCCAGATCATTTAATTTTTTTTCAATGGTAAACAGAATTCTAAATACTCTTCTTTGAAATTCTATAATAAAAACAATTCACTAAAACGATGTCAAATTTCAAATTATTAATATTACCTTCATTTTTGGCATCCATTTCATCAATTTTTTTTTTTATTAACTCTAGGGTATCCTGCTCGTATTGTAAGGAATTTAAATTCTCTATCCCAGTAATTTCAATAGGACATTCTTCCTGTTTATTGTGGTGTTCCCTCACAGCAATGATTTTTGTACTGGCAGGAGCCATGGTTTGCGAGCCTAGGCCAAAATCGATTTTCGAGAGAATGGTTTCCGCACTGGAACCAATGGTTTTTGCATCGTCTTTATTAACTAAAAAGTAACAGAACAATAATTATTCTTATTATTATTACTACTTTTCTTTCGCGCTGTTGTACAAATATTGTACAACAGCGCAAAAAAAAGGTAATATTAATGCAAAGCATATGCAAACATAGCATATTCTAACCCTTTCTGTTTAAAGAAGGTAATTTTAAACTAAAATCTTCTTCTTCGTCTTCTGTACTATTTAGCACAGTAAAATCTGTTAAATTTTTATTACACAGCCGCTTCCGATAACCTTTGCCCTTAGGTTTTTCCTCAACCTTCTCAATTTCTTCGGCCATTAACTCTTTACCATTTCTTGCATTGTCGCATTGATCTTGAGCAACATTAAAATCACCTAAAACACACAATAATGCAATTAAATGAATTTTTTTAATATTAATCACTTACTGTAAGTAGCAAGATGCTGGATTTTATAAATATTCCAGTTAGTTTCCGGGCTTTTGCGTTTTCTTATCGTCTCATACAATTTGTATGCCTGATAATGTGGAAAGGAACAGCGATCATCCTCCTTGGCAACCCAAAAGTTGGGAACCACCTCAAATGTTTCATCATCGACAAAATACACGACACTCCACATTGTTGTGTAACCAGTCTAAGATTTTAAATATTTTTTTACGCTGCAGCAGAAAATTAGTAAAATTAGAAACTGATTTTAGGCGGTAACATGTAACAAGGGAAAAGTTACGAATTGCTCATCGACGTATGGTAAGACAATCATTTTATTTTTGATTTTTGATAAACAATATACTTTTAATGGGCTCAAGTCATTATTAATTAAAAATATTTGTAGCTCTTCTGACGAACATGGTTTGTTAAAGAACGGCGACGTCCTTCTAAATGCTTGTCCTAGAGCGCAAACTTCATTATCCAATGTAGCAAAATTTATGATTTTAATAATACTATTGTTTTCTAAAATTGCAAAACAGTCAGCTTCATTCACTTTGAACGTTAAAGATTTAATTTTAAGGCATTTATACTGAGGTGAGCAGCACCTGTCCAACAAGGGACCACCTGTGTGTTGATGCAAAAAAGAAATCTTTTCTTCATTAGAAAGATATATTCTTGTAGAAACACTCTCTGATACACGATTAATAATTTGCTGAAGAGGCTTTTCACTTTTTCTTATCATTTTTTTAATGCTCTGCATGTGGTTTTCGAAGGGAAATGCTGAGAAATTATCGAGTGTACCAAATCTTTCAACATCGTTAACCAAATGTAAGAGACCATGTACATTAAAGGAGACGAAATCAGGACCGTAAATTTTTCCGGAATTTTTCACGAAAGACTTAATCAGTTCTCGTGCATATTCTACGAATTTTGGGTCATTTGAAAGGTCGACATTGCAAAGAATCCTTATAGCAACATGAAGACAGAGGAAATTGTAGTAAAAATCAGCTTTAAGAAAGTTTTTAAAAACTACAGGGCCTGTATAGAGCAACAAAAGTCGGAATTCAGCGGCATTAAAGCGAGCACAATTATCAAGTCCTCGACATTTTCTATGAGAAAATTCAACTGGAATAAATTGCCGAATTAGAGTTATATGCTGGGAGATTTGTTGTATCTGTGTTGCTGATAATTTAAAAGGGCGTTTTCCCGAGACCCAGCCAAAAGTTTTGTTGCAAATTAACCTTTTTACTACACCCAAACATACCAAATGCATGTAGTCTAAGGGGATGTCTTTTATCAGATCAAATTTTGGTAACTCCATCAGCAAGGTACTTCCGACGTGATGATTTTGGTCAAGATTTAATCTAAACTCGGCATCTGTTCGTAGCTGAAGGTTTTCAATATTTTCATAACACATTACGTAATTAACTCTTTTACTTGCTTCATGGCATTTTGTGCAACCATTTTCAGATGTGTGTCCTTTTACATTCAAAATAAAAGATTTTGCCGGTACATCACATACGAACATTTTGACACGGAATTCGAGATTGTTATTTTGTATTAAAATGCCATTAGTTGTTAATTCAGAACACTCATTGATAAATTCTTTTAAATAATTATTTGAGGATGAGGGTTTAGCATATCCATGAAAAGCACCCACCATAACAACATAATTTTTCAGTTTTTCAAGTGAATCCACTCTTATCAAAATCGGCCACAATGAACTTGTTGAACTTAAATTTAAAGGCAAACCGTCAATGTTTACTATTAATTCAATTTTGTCTTTCTTCGAAACGACATAATTACATTGTCGAAGAAAATTATTCAAGGAATTTGTTATGCCAAAATAATGAAAATTTCCATTATCCAGTGTTTTCACCAAACTTTTCCTTGGCGTTTGTAGCAATGTTCGAGGATCTTTGGGAAGATCCTTAAAGGCTTCTAAGTCCGTCTCTGCTTTAAGAATATCCAATAATTTTTTTAATTTAGTCTGGCAAATATTTTCTTCTGTAGCCCAAGTACATAATTTTTCAGTAAGTGTCAAACCAGCGGTCTCCTCGGTTTCCTGCATAACGTCATCTAAAATATTAGTTGAACCATTGTCTTCTCCTAGGAAATCTATGGTTCAATATAATAGATTAAAATATTAAAGGAGCAGAAAAACATACCATCATGCATATCATAATCGTCATCTGAACTAATCCAATTATTCGGTATGTCTAACAAATCTGGTTGTTCATTATTAGAAGATAAGGAATCACTCTCAGAACGATCTTCATTTGAAACGGTGTTTCTCGAAAATATCTCAGAGGATAGCGACGAGGTAGTCGCAGTATTTACACGAAGCATTGCTTCTTTATTTATTTCTGATATGGTCGTGTTCACCATCTTTTGCAGAAGACGGTTTCTGTGTCTACTTGAAACTTCCTTAGGCATTTTTATTTTATGATTCTGCAGACAGCAAAATAAATAAGTTATTATAGTTTCATACAAAAACACCCTTTTAAAGTTAATAGCATGTTAACCCAGCACCAAATTGAAAAAGCACAGATGAACAGTACAAATTACAAACAGTGATTTAACATTCCAAATAGTACCAATTGGTATTATTATTATTATAGTATTATATTATGCGAGATGGAAAGTCTTTCATTACTAGTCGAGAGATCAGATAGTTTATGGGGTAATGTATACAATTTTATTTTCAATCAGAATCATCAAGTTTTTAGCTACAAAAGAATAGTTTGACAGCTGTTAGATTACTGGTCTAGGCGAAAAAAGTGTCAGTTTTGCCTGCCTATAGGTCTATAAACCAGTAAAGTTAAACTTTCTTGATTTAAAAAAAAAACAACGTCAATATTACATAATATGGTTGAAAATAAAATAATTTTACCTTTAGCTATGAATAAAATTTTACTCGTTAGAAAACCTTCCTTTTTTTGGTATCTAATGATATTAATAAGGAAGCGTCCATTAATTACGTGGGACGTTTTTCGCGATTTTTGGCTCAACCCCCTCCTCCCATCTCCCATTTTTTAAATATGTTTTTATTATAAGTGCGTTAAATTTATTCCAAAAAAAACAAAACTTAATTTAACCCAATTTTCTTACAATTTTTTACTATTTCTTAGTAAGATTAGGTGATATTTGGCTTAACCACCTCCCCCCCTGAACGCTTCACGTAATTAATGGACGGTCACTAATTATCTATTTTATTAAAAATTGCATGCACTTTCATTTCAATAAAAAGTAAAAAAAAAGACTAGTAAAAATTTATAGTATATTATGTATCAAGTTTTATAAACGCCATTTTAGTTACGAGTTTAATTAAGCACGAGCGAAGCTTGCGAGCAAGTGTTTAATAAAAACGAGTGTCTAGAGAAGTTTATAAACGAGTTGCATACTATACTTTATCTACGACGAACACAAAACAGAATTTAAAGCCAATTTTATTTGTTAAAATTTTGACATCTGTCAACTGTCACCCGAATTTAACCTCACTTTTTCCCAATTTATAATAAAGCTAACTTCAGCCCGTGACGTAAAATGTCGAAAAGCCACTGTTGTTAACTTCAGCCCGTCAATAAAATGCCATAAACAGCTCGTCAATGTAGGAGTAGATAAAATTATTTACCGTTAAGTTTTGGTTAAAATCGTCCTAAACATAGAACAATTTAACAGTACATAATATGTATATATATTATATCAAGATCCCCATTACAAAAATTGAACAGCAAAAAATTTTTGTTTTTCTTTTTAAAACATAAATATTACACGATTTAACATTTTCTTAGTTTTTTAGACAAATCTATCGACACGTTTTTTAATTATAATTAAAAGTGTGGTAAAATTCATACTTTTTTGTTATAGGTAGATATAGCAAAGTTTAAATTTTACCAAATTTTTAATAATATTTAAAAAACGATTTGATGTTTGGCTAAAAAACTAGGTTAATGTTAAATAATGTAAATTTGCGAATGGTCATTATTGATTTCTTCTTAACCATTAATTGTGATTGGCTATCGTTTTTATTCTTATCTCGCTTATCCTTTGGAAAATTAAAATTTTCGAAAATGTGTATCACATTGCTGTCCGCACATCCCCTTCTTTTTTCTTTGGGTCACAAGTTATGGGACAACCTGTATATATATAATATATTATATATATAATATATTATGTACTACCTACATGGATTAAAAAAACACCCTGTATATCACACAACAACTACCTTAAGAAAATTGTTATTTAAGTTGTATAGATCCAAAATCTGCTATATTGCTTTTCTATGAATTTAAAGTTGTAAATGTTGCCAGAATCTTGAATCTCAGCTCGTTACAGTAAGACACTGCCAAAGTTTTAAGCCATAATAGTAATCTGTAGATTCATCTTACGATCTGTCAATAATTTATTTGTAATAATTATTATTGAAGGTATTCTTCGACTGCCTATTAATTATTATAAGGTTTGGAACCCGTTAAAATGGAAAGTGAGGATCAAAACCTGCTTAGTGCCATTTTATCTGCTGTTATTGTAGTAAAAACTGAAAATAAAACTATGTCACCTACTAATAATTCTTCAAGAAACTTGTAAACATGAGGCTGGTACCAATGGTCAATTACAATCGTTTTTTGAATCTCCTGGAAAATCAAGTGTGAATGCTTATAGCAGGTTTTGGATCTACACGCTTCATTTATCCTCGAAAAATATGTTACAGTATGTTAAATCTATTTTTTTCCTTGTGTAAAAAGCATGCATGGTTTTTTTCTTATAAATCCTCGAATGCATTCGAGGATTTATAAGAAAAAAACCACAAAAAATATTTTAGTTGCAAGCTTGCCTAGGTTAGAATAAGTTTAGAATACGACTAAATAAAAGACGCACAGCAATTTAAGTAATAAAATGTATAAAAATAACTACTGATAATTGTATATTAATTCGATTATTCAGCAACAAGTAGGCACTCTATTTTCCCCTCTTATTTTCTTTTAAAGAAAAAATATGTGTAGGTACTTACCTTTTTGTGAAGATATACCACTTTGCCACTATATATAGTTTTATAGACTTAAAATCGTTTTGCACCTTTTATTATTCACCTATGTTCTGTAATTCACGTTAAATGGTCTAAGTCTTAAAATTCACCAATATGCAAAATGGACGCTCAATGATGCAGAGATAAAGAAGGAAATGATGATTTCCCGCGTTCTTTTTCGTCAAATTTCGTAACTCATCGGATACTAAATTTGAATATTTCCAAATGATTAATAAATCATTTATACAATATTTAGAAAACAACAAGCTATAGCAATCTGATAAATATTAATGTAATATTTGTCAAATATTATATTACCAATATTGGCGTTTAAACGGCTTTTCAATATATTAGCAATATTAGGTGTTGTGTGGGATACAACTGTACCTTTACAAAACTTTCGGTAAAATGTTTGTCTTTGTTAAAATAATTACAATCCCTGGTTTTATACAAATATTTATGATAACATTTTACAAAATAAAAGTAACAAACTACAAACTGATGTTAACAAATCTAATTTTTTTTAAATGTGTAATGAGATTAACTAATTATATCTCAAAAACTGCCCTTCTGTTATAACTTTTGGCGGTATTTTTGGATTCAGCAGACAATTTTACATCGGAATTGTTAAATGTCCGGGAATGGACTACAGTTATTAGGTAAATTCTCATATAACTTGTTTCGATGCTGTATCCACTTATTTTTGTGAAAACTAATTCTCGCTCAAGGTTTTTTTTAGTGTAATGAGCATGTAGCATTTTAAGGTAATGGGAACTTATCAATATCCTAACATTGATGAATATTTTAACAAAATGGCTGTTGAAACAAGTAATGTTAGTGCTTGATTAACTAAAAATAGACTTAAGATTGACGAAAAATTATTTTATCCGAAATCGGCAGTAAAGTAGAACTTTACTGCCGATTTATTTTAATTTACGATTGTTGACTACTTTACTGCCGATTTCGGATAAAATAATTTTTTGTCAATCTTAAGTCTATTTTTAGTTAATCAAGCACTAACATTAGTTGTTTGAACGGCCATTTTGTTGAAATATTCATCGATGTTAGGATATTGCAGTTGGTGACCGGTAACTTACGTGACATTTGCAACATAAAGCCTGCATTTTAGGAAAAAATTAATAGATTAGGGTTGTCATAATTTAAGTTCCCATTACCTTGAAATGCTACATGCTTATTACACTAAAAAAACCTTGAGCGAGAATTAGTTTTCACAAAAATAAGTGGATACAGCATCGGAACAAGTTATATGAGAATTGACCATTAGTGGCGGCTTCTTCACTATCACAACCAGTCATTTTTAAAGGGAGGTATTTATAAAACCTAACAACACATTTTTGTTTAGATAATCTACCTATTTACAAAAAATAATCCACGCAAATGTTATTTAATTTTGTAGGTGGAGTACTTAAAAAGGCACAACTATCAAATAGAATCCCACTTCGTCACAACAGAAGATAACTACATACTTCAAATGCATAGAATTACAAACAAAGATGGAAATTTTCAAAAAAATGGCAAGCCTCCAGTTCTTTTGGTTCATGGTTTGGGAAGCAGCTCAATGGATTTTGTGAATTACGGAAGTGAAAAATCAATTGGGCTTATGTTGGCCGACCGTGGATACGACGTGTGGCTGGGGAATTGTAGGGGAAATACTTGGTCCAGAAATCATACTAATCTTAATATCGACGACAGGAAATTTTGGGACTATAGGTGAGTTTATAGGAGTATACCTGATTCAAAACAAAGAAAACTTTAAAAACGTTCATTTTGTAGTTTCCACGAAATTGGCTATTATGATTTACCCGCAAAAATTGACTATATAATAAACAAAACCGGCAAACCCAAGTTATCCTATATAGGACATTCCCAAGGTTGCACTTCGTTTTTAGTAATGTGTGCTACAAGACCAGAATATAATGACAAAATTAATATTATGGCTGCTTTAGCACCACCATCTTATATGCACAACATCTCCAATGCTGCATTACAATTCGCTTTTAAACCTGCAGTTAATTTGGCTTTAGGGGTAAGTAAGATAACCCATAATTTAAGCAAAGCTCAACCTTATTTTAAAGAAACCAAATATGCTCCATTAAAAGGTTTAAAACTTGGTTTTCGGCCGAAAAATTAAACCGTAATTTTTACATTCATCTTTTCTAACCAAATTACGACCTTAAAAGAGTTTTACAAAGATCAAAACAGATAGTAGTGCGATTTAAAGGTGGATGCATTAAAACTATCAATTAACTCAATTTGTAAAATAAATATAATGACTTTCGGTCCATAATATTCGGCCAACATTCTGCAAATGATTCAAAACGAAATGCATCGCGATGACCAAATCTGGTTAATCAATTGCCTAAAATCCAAAATCCTAAAATCCAAAAAAAGTTTATCTGCATGCCTGCGTTTAGCTATAATTTTTATTACATTCAAGACGCTCTATCTTTTTCTCGGTAGCGTCTAAGAGTCGTGCGAGCGTTCTCTTAAAAAAACCGTATACAAAAAACATTGCTCGGGTATAATATTAACATTTGAATTAGTGATACTGTGCGAAAATAGTGGCAAACCTGTGCAAAACTTGTGCAGAAAAAAAAATTGTACTTGACTTTTGAAGAAGACAAAACAGGAGACAAGCGCTTAAAGGACTGCAGATATAGGATATGCAGAGTTAAATCCGCATAAAAAATCGCAACAAATAACTGTAATGTATTAGATGGCTAAGAAAAATAATGTCAGAAGATTCATTATTAACTGACTTTTAATAATGATTAATGCACAATCCACATAACAAGGTCTGCTCTGGCGGCCATTTTTGTTGTTTACAATTCTTGTGCTTTGGGTTTGTACAGATAAATAATCGTTTTAAACGTTGCAACGCGTTGTGTGTCTTACAGAGAGACTTGCAAGCCTTAAAAGAGACCTCATAGTGGTAAGAACAATCATTTTTCTCCTCTTTTGTAAAAAATAAACCTTATTCTATCAGGGCTGTCAAATGTCAATTTGAAAGTTATGTTGTGGGTTATAAAGTCTCTCTGTAAGAAACAGTAGTGTCTCCCCGACCGTCGGACGGACGTAGAAAAGTGTGTGCTCGACCGTCGGACGGACGTAGAAATGTTTGTGCTCGACCGTCGGACGGACGTACAAACGTGTGAAAATGACTATAGAGGCTAAATGTAGCAAAGTATTCCTCAAGGTCATGACGAATAGCTGTCCTCTTGGTTATGCAGGTACACTGCATTGTGCCATACCAAACCAACCCAAACTTAACAACCCAACCCAAGCGACCCCGCCCCATTGAGCCCCTCCCGCCCCATTGAGCAATAGAGGTATAATATATCTAAGGGCAGGCTGGATTGTGACAATGGGGCGGGAGGGGCCCAATGGGGCGGGGTCGGTTGGGTTGGGTTGTTAAGTTTTGGGTTAGTTTGGTATGGCACAATGCAGTGTACCTGCATAACCAAAATGACAGCTTTTCGTCATAACCTTGAGGAATACTTTGCTACATTTAGCCTCTAGTTGAAAATGAGGTTAAAATATGCGACGGTTGAGCACACACATTTCTACGTCCGTCCGACGGTCGAGCACACACTTTTCTACGTCCGTCCGACGGTCGGGGAGACACTACCGTAAGAAACACAACATTTAAAACGAATAATTTAATAAACTAGTTCTTCTTTTCCTACAAACCACTGAACTGAATACATTTCATTGGAGACGAGTCAATTATATTGGTAAAATTTTTACAAGTAATAAAAATATTTTTTTTTAAATAATATTTGACAATGCTGAATACTACGGAAAGAAGCGAACAAATCAAAATGGTTCATTCTTCGCAAATGTCGGAGTTTTCTAAAAATGAAGATTGGGAACTTTGGAATGAAGGATTAGAATTACATTTTTTTGGAATTAATTGCACTAAAGAAAAAATAAAAATGTCGATTTTACTAAAATCAATTGGTGCAGAAGCTTATAATATTTTACATAATATATGTAGTCCAACATTGCCGTATATGAAGACATATAAGGATTTATGTGATATTTTATCACAGCATTTTATGCCCCCAGTTATTATTTTCCGTGAGCGAAAATTTTTTATGATTTAAAGAAATCAGATGAAGATAATGAATCAATATGGTTTGCCAAGGTGAAGCAATTTGAATTAAAATGTAAATTTGGCACAGCATTGGATCAGATTGTTTTGGATAAGTTTATAGTTGAATTGCCAGCTCCAATTTTTGTTGTGTGAGGAGGATAAAACTATTACTTTGAAAAATGCATTAAATAAAGCATACATCAAAGAATCGAAAATGTTAGTCAAAGAGGATGGCGAGGTTAGGGGTCGTTCATTAATTACGTGAGACAATTTTGGCGATTTTTCGACCCCCCCCCTCCCCTTGGTGAGATGTCGTGAGATTTTGCTCGACCCCCTCTCCCCCCCTTAATCTCACGTGAGATTTTTTAAAATGCATGGTTTTAATGTAAATAAGTTAATCTGTGCTTGATTCCATTAGATTTATTAAAAAAAAACAATTTGCTTATAATTGTTTACTTAATTTAACCCAGTTTTCTCGCAATTTTACACTCTTTCTTTCGGAAAAAAAAATTACGTGATATTTGCCGAGAGCCCCCCTCCCCCCCGCGTGAGATTTGGTGAGGTTTAGCTCGACCCCCTCCCCCCCCTAAACACCTCACGTAATTAATGAACGGCCCCTTATGTTCATTCGACCGCATGGTAAACAGAACAATTTTAAGAACAACAATTCAAAAATGTACTGCAACAATAATTCAAAGAAGAAAGCATTCAGTCATTGTGGATGGGGAAATCCTGATTCCAAAAATTTCAAATTTAAGAATAATAGGTGTCATTCGTGTGGATTGGAGGGTCATTTGAGAAATATTTGTAAAAATAAGAGAGAAGATACAAATTTTATCAATTTAGATAATTTTCAAGAAACAATAGTTCTTCTAATGATATTTCTTCTTCAATATTTAGTGTTGATGATACGGTTAGCTGGGACTTCTCGATCTTTTCTTGTTCATTGATGTCCATACATATCGATTTTTTCAAATGAAATATTGGAACCATATGAAGGTGAGTTTAAAGTAACTATTATTTTTGGAGGCCAAAGAATTCTTGGAAAAATTGTAGTACCAAATGCAGAAAAACCATCGTTTTTGGGTAGAGATTTTTTACGTGCATTTGGTTTGGAGTTAGTTCAAAAGAAATGTTTTTGTCAAAATGATGAAGGTAATTTTATTAACTCTTATAATGAAACTGTTTCTCAAATTAAAAATGAGTTTGCCGAAATTTTTAAAAGTTTAGGTCAATATAAATGGCCTGGAAAAAGGAATTAGAAATGCAGTTAAATGAATTAGTAAATAGCGGTATTTTAATTCCAGTTGATAATTCTGATCCTTTAGTTCCAATCTTTAAACCAAATGGTCAATTGTGCTTATTGTAAGACAACTATAAATAGATTTTTAGCTGATTTCAAATACCCATTGCCTAGAATTGATCAGATATTTGCATCAATGCAAGGTGGAAAAATGTTCACTAAATTAGATCTTTCTAATGCATATAATCAACTTGTTTTGGATGAAGAAATCACAAAAGTTGTATACACAGAGGAGTTTTTAAAATGACTAGATTGCCTTTTGGAGTAAAGCCATCAGCAGCAATTTTTCAAAAAACTATTGAATGTTTACTCAGTGAGTTAGAAAATGTGTTTGCATATCAAGATGATATTGTAATCACTGGTATAAATGTTTTTGAACATTTAAAATTGCTTAAAAAAGTTTTAGATAAACTTCAAAAATAAGGCATTAGATTAAATGTTAATAAATGTGAATTTTTCAAGAGCAAAATTTCCTATTTAGGGTTTGATATTGACAAAAATGGTTTCAGTGAAAATAAAGAAAGAATAAAGAGTTTATTTAACTCTCCAACTCCTACTTATGTTAGTGAGTTGAAAGCGTTCATTGGTATGGTTAGTTATCACTCAATGTTCATACCAAATTACACCGTTATATAGTTTATTAAAAAAAAGATTTCATGTTTGATTGGAATAGGGAATGTCAAAATGATTTTGATAATATGAAAACAGAAATCTGCTCAGATCGTGTTTTGATACATTTTGATCCAAAATTGCCAATAGTTCTATCAACTGATGCTAGTAATTCAGCAGTTGTAGCAGAACTTTCTCATATGTGTTCAGATGGAAAGTTGCGTCCAATTGCATTTATTTCTAGAGCATTAAATTATGCTGAAAAGAATTATAGCACGATTGAAAAAGAGGCTTTAGCTATTGTTTATATTGTGTGTTTTTCACTTTACGTACAGATCACAAGCGTTTATTAGCTATTTTTGGTGAGAATAAGGGTATTCCTATAATGGCTACTTCTCGCATGCAAAGATGGGCATTAATTTTGTCTGGATTTAATTAATAAGCTGAGTATATCAAAGGATCACTAAATAATTAAAGATGGTTTGTCTCGTATGTCACAGTCTATAATTGGTGAAATTGAATCTGATTCAAGTTACATCAATTATGTGGGTTTTGTTAATATTTTACAATTGGATTATAAAGATGTTAAGAAAGAAACACGAAGAGATCTAAAATTATCTAAATTGATTTATTTTGTTCAAGTGGGTATAATTTCTCAATTGAACGGTAAAGAATTTGAGCCTTTTTATTCAAAAGCAATTGCGAAAAACATTATTAAACATTTTACATGAATCACATTTGGGCATAGTAAAAACAAAAATGTTACCACGTTCACCTACATACATCATATGGTGGCCTAAAGACATTGAATTGTTGATCAAACAATGTATATCTTGCCAAATGACGCAGGCAAGTCCACAAAAGAGTTAATTAATTCCATGGTCACCAACTGAATCTGCATGGAAGACAATACATGTGGGTCCGATAAATTCATTTTATTTACTTATAATTATAGCTTCTTTTTCTAAATGGATAGAAGTTTTTAAGACAAAGGAGATAACTTCATCTTTTACAATTAATTAATTAATTAAAAATTTCGTGAAGTTATATGTAGATTTGGATTATTTGACATATTGGTTAGTGATAATGGTAGGCAATTTACATCCATGGAATTTGAAATGTTTGTTAAAAAAAATGGTATTAACCACATTTTTACTGCACCTGGTCATCCAGAAACAAATGGCCAGGCCGAGAATTTTGTAAAAACCTTGAAGAAATCTTTGCATGCAAATTTAGTAAATAGTGATAAGGTAGAATTTGATACTATTTTAAATAGATTTTTATTTGATTACCCTATCACGAAACATTGTACTACAAATGAATCACCAGCTAAATTATTGTTAGGTAGAGAACTGAAGTTTCGTTTTAATTTATTAAAACCACCTTTTACTAAAAAATTAATTGAGATTAAACAGCAAAATACAATTAAAAGTTATAAGGGTAAACGTAATTTACAATTATTAAAAGATCAAAAGGTTTTTGTTAGAAATTACAAAACCTTGAATAAAGCAAGTTGGTCAACTGCAATTGTTAAAAAGAGTTTTGATCCAAGAAATTATAGTTGTTTGTTAACTCATGAAAATCGTGAAATAAAACGGCATAGAGGATTAGATAGAAGAGGATCAATTAAATGAAACATTAGAAAATGAAAAAATTAAACCTCGTTCGCATGCATCACAATCTATTGCTTCCACCTCTATTGATGATGATCGACAACTTATAGACAATTCAGTTGGGGATGGAGAAGTACAAACTGACTTGAAATTATCGAAACCTAATATTTTAGAACGACCAAAATCTCGAGTAGCAGCCTCTAAGGCTAAAGAATTGATTTCAAGAATATTTTAATATTTATAAGTGATTGCTAAATTGTTGTTTAAAATCATTTGTATTTATGTAAAATAGTTAATGAAAAAGCTAAGGAAAGGGGTTGTAATGTATAAGATGGCTAAGAAAAATAATATCAGAAGATTTATTGTTATCTGACTTTAATGTAAAGAATAATTTAATAAACTAGTTCTTCTTTTCCTACAAACCACTGAACAGAATACATTTCAATAACAAACAACCGCGCATTTTTTAATTTTATTTGAGATCAAAAGAAAAATTTCAGAAAAAAGTACTTACAAATACAAAAAAAACAGTCGCCTTAAAAGCAATAAATTAGTGAAAGCCAAATAATCTAAAATAATAGTTACCCAAGCATAAAAAAGCAAACAACAACTATATTTTGACGAGTTAATTAATAGTTTTCACACAGTGGTGCGAAATAATTTAATTTGTTATATAATTCTTTTTAGGTCAACAAATTACAACTTATTGAAGGGCTGAATCTTCTTTAAAGGCAGTAGGTATTGGTAGGATAGAAAACGGAAGCGCACTCACCTGTATAAAGGGCAAATTTGGTTTTGTTGAAACTCAACACAGTGGGGCAAAGGAATTTTTTGAAATAGGAGGTCAAACTGAAAATGATGAACTTTATGATCACGAGGAGGATTTTAAATGTATCGTGAATTGCATAGGAAATGAAATTTCAAGAATAGTAGCTCCTGGAAGATTAAATGATTTTTTTGACTTGCTATGGTGGTGTTCAGTAATCAGGGTGATAAATAAATAGCTACTATACAAGTTGCATAAAAACAACTTGATTTGATCGAATCTAAAAAATGCATTCACACTCCATCGGAAAAATTGAAAAGCTTAAGAAACGAAAGTAATTACAATGAAAATGTTGATTTTCCCCAAACTCGAAAAAGTTGTTTGACAAAAAAGCTATTGATTCGTGCTTGGAATCTCATGAAAAACATCGGATTTATTTATAAGAAGTTTTGGATACAATGTGCAATTAAATGCAAGAACGTGCAGGATTCAAATAAATAATTGACGAGTTTGTTTTTTTTTAATTTCCAATAAGACTCTGCAACACCAAAAATCAAACCGCACTGTACTATGTTTTTCTGAAAATATACCTATTCAATAGCAAAACCCTCGCTGGGTTTGTAAAAGTTAGCTAGAATTTTTTTTATGGCCGTTTTTATTTTTTAGCTTCATATACCCCAATTTAGACTTATATAAATACAGGGTGTTTCATTGGGAAACGGACGGTAGGGACCACCGAGAGGGTTCTAAAAAACCCACATTTGATGGGTCTTCGCCCTTTATTTCAGAAATACAGGGTGATTCATCAATTTTGCTCATAACTTTTAAACGGCTTCGTATTTTTTTCTCAAAATTGATATACGGATTAAGGGTCTCCTACCTAATAAGTAGGTATACCAAGTTGCAAAAAATTCCATGTCCGGCTTGGCCAAAATTTTCCAAATTCTGTGTACCCTCAAAAATTACCCTATATATTAGAATTTTGAATTTTTTTCTTCCTCATAAATAAGTATTAAATTAGCTACAAAAAAATTTACAACTCATCTTTCAACAGAAAAGTTTAACAACAAAACAACGTGTTTATGTTTATGAACAACTAAGCAATAGGTATTATTATGTTTTTTTTATTTAGTTTTTAAGTAAAAAAAAGTTTTGATTGTTAGGTATTTACCTTTTTTGTTATTTAAAAAATTAATAAATATTGAAGTTCTTATTAAACTATGTTTGAAAATTTATTTATTTCTTACTTGAAAAGTACGGCCCTGTACTTTTTGGATTCGTATTTTCTGTAAAATAGAAAAGTAAGAATTTAATTAGATATGAACCTAGATAAATTAAAAGTAAGAAATTTTCATTCTGCAGTAGGTAAAGTTACAAAAACAGATCATCTCTACACCTCGCACTCTTTTTTTGTTCAAACTTGTTCTTTCACACGTAAAATTTTGTTGATAAACTTTTCTGTCGAAAGATGAGTTGTACATTTTTTGTAGCTAATTTAATACTTACTTATGAGGAACAAAAAAAAATTCAAAATTCTAATGTACAGGGTGATTTTTGAAGAAATTTCGAAAATTTTGGCCAAGCCGGACCTGGAATTTTTAGCAACTTGGTATACCTACTTATTAAGCCTGAATTATAGATTGCCTTCCTTCCTTCCTCCCGTACTCGTGCCCGTACGATTTGTGCGTCTGTAAAAAGTCCATTTATAGATTTCCGTGTAAAATTCCGTAACCATGCGCGATGACACCTAAAATGGTTGGCATTTGAGTCAAATCAAATGAAACCGGCCACCTAAAAAAGTTCTTTTATGGATTTTAAAAACAATTGTGTTTTTTAATAGACGTATAAATAGATTATTATTCCCTATTTTTTTTTTGAAAAATTTCACTTAATTTAGAAACAATCGCGAATCGAAAATGTACGCATCTGTTTGTATTTCGGAAACTAATAGACATATTTAAGTGATTTTTTTTATAAAAAAGATAAATGTCTATATTTTTTATTAAATATCAATCAATTGTTTTTAATTCTATTTTTTTTATTTTTTTTACATTTTTTTTTAAACAATTTCGAGTTTGGCCAGGTTCCCAATTTTATTCTAAAATAGGATTAAATCCATTTCATGCGTAAAACAGAATCGAGTAAATTAAAAAAAAAGTTAGTAACCACCAATATTAAGGAAGTTATGAATATTTTTCTGATGCCGCCCGGCCACTCACGCGCTTAAGGGTTAATTAAACTACTTATTATTTGTAAAGCGGTCAAGCAAAATGAATTAAATTCATTTAAAGTAATTATTTTAATAAATTCTTATTTCATTATTAATATACATTAACTATATTTTTAAAAAACACATATAAAAACAACAAAAATTTTGTTTAATTCTTATTTAGTTTTTTTTTTAATCTGCGTGATAGTTAATAGTTGACAATGTATTGCATCCAGTTCATAAAATGTATTTAATACGAAAATAATTTCAAGCTAAATACTGATAAACAAATAATAATTATATATAATTATTTTAAGTGTTTTTAAAAATATCCTTATTACACCTTGTTGATGTGTCATTCACAGATTTGTCTTTGACATTAATTTCTCTCTGACATAAATTTATAAAACTTGTCATTATGTTTTAAAATGTCGCGTGCAAATCTTTGTTGTAATCCGCTCGGTTTGGATAAACATCGCTCCAAACTTGGTTATTTTCAAATTAATAATAAATGGCATCAGAAATTTCATGTTCTTGAAGGTCTCTTTGTATGTAAATCTTGTAAAACATTAATGTATCGAAAAAAAGATACATTTAAATTTACTAGGCCTACAATTAATCGTGCTTCCCAAGAAATCGAATATGAAGCAAATAATTGTGAAGATCTAAGCGACTGTGAAGCGGAAGATCCATCTTATCAAATACCTGAAAAAAGTATTTCAGTAGCAAAAAGATCTATATGCGATGAACAGGATGGTTGGGTAGATGAATTAAAAAAAGCGATTTCAAGTTAAGACAATCACAGACAGAAAATTTCTCTTTTGACGACTATACCGGACATAAAATCATGGAGCATTCGAAAAACAGCTAAAACTTTTGGGGTTACCCGCTGGATGGTAAAAAAAGCTAAAAACCTAAGAGAAATTTGTGGATATGGATCTTTTCCAGATGCAAAAATTGGCAATTCGATTCCCAATAAGGTCCTAGAAGTAGTAAACAATTTTTACCTGTCGGATGATGTGAGCCGTGTAATGCCAGGTATGAAAGACATTAAATCGTTTCGCAAAAACGGTGGTGAACGTCAAAGAGTATCGGTAAGGACTTTTTTAAATCTTAGCTATATTGCCTCAACTATTGAAACGGTAAAATAAATTAATGTTATTTCTTTTTTATGTATCTAGAAACGCTTAGTTTTTGGAAATTTGGACGAATTATACCGGAAGTTTGGTAAAAAATATCCCGAAATAAAGATTTCCCTTACCAAATTTCGAGAAATGCGACCCCCTTATTGTATTTTGGCTGGTGGAAAAGGCAGTCATAATGTTTGCGTTTGCAAAATCCTCAAAAATCTAAGACTAAGATACGCAGGAATAAAGCAAACTTTGCTGAAAAAACATATTCAATTCGATAAATCTTACCGTGACAGCTTTAACGAGATGGTTTGTAAAGAATCAAAATCCAATTGTTTTTTACTAAACTGCCAAAAGTGTCCTGGAGCTAAAAATGTCATAAAAAAAATTACCGAAAGTTTGGAACATGGGGAAATTACTGAAATAAAATACACACAATGGATAACAGTTGATAGGTAAATAAAAGTAATTCTTAAATTAACGTTTTAATGTCAAAAAATAACGAAAAAGAAATATTTGAAACCATCCTAAACCTTTTTTTTAGATGTTCCTTAGAAACAGTTAAGGAAACCGCGGCAAATTTTTTAAATATACTTCAACGGGAATTACCAGTAGTGCTAAAACACGATTTCATTGCGACAGCCCAATCGTCATTTTTAAATAGTCTTAAGGCAACTATAAATGAGGGCGAATATATTGTAACCTTGGACTTTTCTGAAAATTATTTTTTCCTTATTCAAGACGCAATTCAATCGTACCACTGGAATAATTCAGCATTCAGCTGCGTCAGTTGATTTGTATAACAAAAAGTTAATACAGTACCTAAAAACAAAATTTAGTGACTCTGTTATCCGAATTTTTTTTTATTTTTCTGATGGAGCTGGGTCTCAATATAAAAATAAGTTTAATTTGTCTTCGTTACTCTTACATGAATCGGAATATGGTATTAGCGCGGAATGGCATTTTTTCGCAACATCCCATGGAAAAGGCGCTTGCGATGGGATTGGTGGATGTGTAAAAAATGCAGCGAGAATTGCAAGTCTGCAAAAACTAATCAAATAACATCTCCAAAAGACTTTTATAATTAGGCTGTGGGTTACTTTAAAAATATTAGTTTTGATTTTTGTACAAATGAAGAATACAAAACCCACGAGAAATTGTACCAATCAAAGTATAAAAAATTGTAAATCTATACCCAAGACGCGTCAATTTCATGCGTTTATACCGCAAGAAAACAATAAATTGTTTCAAGTTCTAAAGAAGCAGAAATAGTTAAAGCTTAAAATTGTTTATCTATTTGTATAATTTTTACTTTTAAGTTAAAACCGTTTAATAAATGAGTAGCTATCAAACAAAATGCATTAGCATAAGCCATTTGAAGCATTTATTTAAATAATTTGTTTATTAATATTGTTAATACAAAATATTTACCTAATTTATAACAATAACAATTATAATTATTGTTCTAAATTTTATAAATGTTTTTACCAACTACATTAATAAAGATTTAAGAAATTATTTAAATAAGTATTTCAAATGAATTCAATTCATTTTGCTTGACCGCTTCACAAATAATGAGAATAGTTTAATTATAGAGTCAGCGCGTTGAAACCCTTATAAGCGCGTTAGTGACCGGGCGGCATGCCGCGGCATCAGAAAAATATTCATAACTTCCTTAATATTCGTGGTTACTAACTTTTTTTTTTTTAATTTACTCGATTCGGTTTTACGCATGAAATGGATTTAATCCTATTTTAGAATAAAATTGAAAACCTGGCCAAACTCGAAATTGTTTAAAAATAATTGTAAAAAAAATAAAAAAAATAGAATGAAAAACAATTGATTGATATTTAATAAAAAATATAGACATTTATCTTTCTTATAAAAAAAATCACTTAAATATGTCTATTAGTTTCCGAAATACAAACAAATACAAAAATAGATGCGTAAATTTTCGATTCGCGATTGTTTCTAAATTAAGTGAAATTTAAAAAAAAAATTAGGGAATAATAATCTATTTATACCTCTATTAAAAAACACAATTGTTTTTAAAATCCATAAAAGAACTTTTTTAGGTGGCCGGTTTCATTTGATTTGACTCATTTGTTTTTGTTTATATTCTGCGTTTTACCCATTGTGTATAAATATGAAAGATAAACATTTATGTACTAGTGCAGTGATCATAAGTTTAATTACCCAGGCAGCTTGTATTATAATAATAAAAAAAACATCGAACAAGACGTTGGAAGACTCGCCCACTTTAACAAGATCGGGAAACTACTATAATTCAGGCTTTAGGTAGGCAACCCTTAATCCGTATATCAATTTTGAGAAAAAAATACGAAGCCGTTTGAAAGTTATGAGCAATTAAAGAAATTAGCAAAATTCTTTCGCAATGAATCAGATTAGGTACTCAATGTTTTGATATAAAAAAGTTTTTTAATAATAAAATTAATACAAAATAAAAAATCAAACTCTCTGTACTTTTCTACAATTCTATTTAATCTATACAATTTTTTCCTACAGATTTTCCAAAGATTTCGGCAAAATATTTGGTGTTGAGTGTGAATTCGAGCTAACTTTTACAAACCCAGCGAGGGTTTTGCTATTGGATAGGTATATTTTCAGACCCGAAAATTGTCGCACAGTGTTATCTGAAAAAAGTGATTTGCAATCCAGCGTTGAAACTTTGATAAAAAAATATTCCTAATTTTTCACCACAGATCTAAAATATGAGTTTATCAGTTGCACTGAAATATATTTCACGAAAAATCGTAATTTTTTAAATGACAGTCCGTTACAATATTTGAAGTAACTACATAATTAAAAACAATTTATTGGACAGTTTTCCCGAGTGCTGCCGTCTATTGTTTTGACGTTGCCTGTATGTTCTGCTAGTACGGAACGAGTTCCTTGAAAATCTTAAAACAATATCGTCGAGCTTTTTTAGCTGAAGACTCGCGTAACGATAATTGCATTCTTTACATTGAAAGATCAGCAGTGAACTCACCTAATTTAGATTCTGTGTTAAAAGTATTTGCCGCACCAAAAGCCAGACAAGGATTCAAATTTACATAAATAAATATTTTTCTACTCCTCCCGGACAACAATCGGGATTTCCTGGTGAAGTCATGATGATATCACAACGTGAATTTTTTCTCACGCTGTGATATCCTGAGTGCATACACATGCTTCATCACAGTGATATCATGTAGAACTCACGGTGTGATTTATTTGCAAAATTTACGCATGCGTATGAGTCCTGAGAACTGCGAATTTAAAACCTAGTTTGTTATTCACATTACACCGTTGTAATTTATAAAACGTTGTTACTATCCCATACGAACATCATGTCGTGATTTTCATAAATTTTATTCCTACTGATTGAATGTATTTAACCACAAAATGTGTTGATTCAATAAGTATATATGTAGGTATACTTTTTTTCTCAATGTACAAATGTGGCGCAAAAATAAATTTCCAAACACCGATTGCATAAAAAATCACGACATGATTTTTTATGCTAGCTATCGGTGTTTGGGCATAAAAAATCACGACATGATATTTTATGCCATCGGTGCACCGACATGTTTGGATATTTATTTTTGCGCCACATTCGTACATTGAAAGAAAACTATTAATTTAAATCCAAAAAAATATTGAATGTATTTAACCACAAAAACTGTTGATTCAATATATATGTAGGTATACTTTTTCTCTCATTGTACGAATGTGGCGCAAAAATAAATATCCAAACACCGATGGCATAAAAATCACGACATGATTTTTTATGCCATCGGTGTTTGGATATTCATTTTTGCGACGCATTCGTACATTGAAAGAAAAAGTATGTTAACAATTAAATCAACAGTTTAACATTCAATAATTTCTTGGATTAAAATTAACTTTATATAGTTCATTTAAATCCAAGAAAATATTAAATGTATTTAACCGCAAAAACTGTTGTTTCAACATAATTTATCTCTTAGTGTTCGAACGTGGCGCAAAAATGATTATCCAAACACCGTTGGCATAAAAAATGACGACATGATTTTTTGTGCCATCGGTCAATAACAAACAGTGATGGCATAAAAAATCACGATATAATTTTCATTTCTCACGCAGCTGCCTATAGGCTATTTTCTTAGGTTGCCTATCTAATACTGTATCTGTTATTGTGTTGTACAAGAACTCAGTAGGTGAAAAATTATAATGTAACCCACACAGCAAACGGAAAAATATAAAACTGTATAGGATGACTCCGCGTTTAAATACTAAATCTTAAAGTTTTATCAGAACTGTATTGAATCGTGCTTTGTTTTTATATTTTTCGGCTCTATACCTATGCACAACTATATTTAAAGTCAAACTCAATGGTGTCTTACAAGATACATTATTTTGATTTTCTATATTCAACAGAGAGGTAGAAACTTGACCCTGTCGAATGATGCAGTCGTTTATGTCTCTAGAAATTATTAAAAAAGGGTTCAGTCCAATGGTGCAGCAACTTCGGATTCCTATTCTCTTCAGAGACATAGAAACTCAAGCTTTTCGAATTTTACTGGCAATGATTTTCGTTAATTTCCCCGAGAATTATACAAAAACAGCGCAATGCAATATCGCAACGGTTTCGACTTCTCTTTACCCTACCAAGTTATAGAAACTGGAGTCTCTCTAATAGGTACTATTCTAGTCAATATTTCTGAGAGTATAAAAAGAGGGTGTAATATTGCAAGAAGTTTTGATCTTTTGATGGATGCAAGCAGTTTGATTATTCTCATTTCTGCATATGATTTTGTTGAAAATAATTCCTTTCTTTGGTTCCTTTGTCTGATTTTTATTTACCGTTACAACTCAGGTATGTAAAGCACAGAGGATATGATGTAAAGTATATTTATGTATTATATAAAGTACCTATATTTGTATTAAAAATTTAGGTTATGTTGAAAAAATGATCGATATGCTATTAAACTTTAATAATTTAGTAATGAGGTCTGTTGGTAGATCCTGCACATCTCCACTGGAAATTTTATGTTAGTTCAGCAATATTTAAATCTGGTTGATCAAAAAGTATACACCGGTGCAGGTTATTGTAGCATATACGAACAAATGAATTAATGGCCCATTGGCAATTATTCCCTTAGGAAAAATTTTCAACACAGTTTAATTAATTAATAAAATGAAAAAAACCATGTCGTATATAGTTTTTTTTGAAGCATGAAATAGTTTTCATTTTAATACTAGTTCAAAAGTGAAATTACGACCTCTATACTGTGGAGAGTATTGAAACGCTCGACTGACGAATACAAATCTATACCGTGAGGAGATTTAGAAAACTATATTCAAACGTGGCGTCATCCTATACACTTCTATAATATAGAACTGTATAGGATGACTCCGCGTTTGAATATTAAATCTTAAAGTTTTATCAGAACTGTATTGAATCGTGCTTTGTTTTTATATTTTTCGGCTCTACCTATGCACGACTATATTTAAAGTCAAACTCAATGGTGTTTTACAAGATAAATTATTTTGATTTTCTATATTCAACAGAGAAATTATTAAAAAAGGGTTCAGTCCAATGGTGCAGCAACTTCGGATTCCTATTCTCTTCAGAGACATAGAAACTCAAGCTTTTCGAATTTTACTGGCAATGATTTTCGTTAATGTCCCCGAGAATTATACAAAAACAGCGCAATTCAATATTGCAACGGTTTCGACGGTTATAGAAACTGGAGTCTCTCTAATACTATTCTAGTCAATATTTCTGAGAGTATAAAAAGAGGGTGTAATATTGCAAGAAGTTTTGATCTTTTGATGGATGCAAGTAGTTTGAATTTTCTCATTTCTGCATATGATTTTGTTGAAAATAGTTCCTTTCTTTGGTTCCTTTGTCTGATTTTTATTTACCGTAACAACTCAGGTATGTAAAGCACAGAGAATATGATGTTAAGAATATTTATGTATTATATAAAGTACCTATATTTGTATTAAAAATTTCAGAGGTTATGTTGAAAAAATGATCGATATGCTATTAAACTTTAATAATTTAGTAATGAGGTCTGTTGGTAGACCCTGCACTATCTCTACTGGTATATGTTAGTACAGCAATATATAAATCTGGTTGATGAAAAAGTACACACCAGTAGCATCTACGAACAAATGAATTAATGGCCCATTGGCAACACACAATTCAACACAGCTTAATTAATTAATAAAATGAAAAAAATCACAATCATGTCGTATATAGTTTTTTTAAGCATAAAATAATTTTTATATTAATACTAGTTCAAAAGTGAAATTACGACCTCTATACTGTGGAGAGTATTGAAACGCTCGACTGACGAATACAAATCTATACCGTGGGGAGATTTAGAAAACTATATTCAAACGTGGCGTCATCCTATACACTTCTATAATTTTCCGTTTGCTGTGCATTAACACTTAAGTGTAATTAAGGTAATTACCTTACATACCATTTTTAACAATTGTGCCCTATTCATAGCTTATAAAATAAATTTTGTTTACTTTTTTTGTGGTATTTTTATGATTATAGTTAATTAGAAATAGTTTTATCTTTTTGATCGTCTTCTGTTTTTTTTTCGGTACCTATATATATATATATATATATATCTGATTTTCTCATAAGGAAATATAATTTCTCACAATTCGTTTTTCTAAAAATCTCTGATAGCGCAGCTTCAAGGACATATTTACGCATTAAACAAATACCAATTTTGGCACAATTATTTAGCCAATTCTTCGACAAAAAAAAGATATGGTTCATAAGTGTTAATAGATTAAACAAAAGACAAGAACATCTTAATTTTTCACCTACTGTGTTATCTGATGCAATACCTACAATAAATAAAAAACAATTAGATTATAAATTAATTACATAAAACTAAAGTAGGTATATACCACAGACCACCAAAACAAAACTGTTTTCAATATTGGAGCTCATTAACAGAGTCATTAGATTATGTTATTTGTTTTGGTGGTCTGTGGTATATACCCTATGAATACCGTAAAAGTACAAAAATAAACAAAAAGTTTAATTTTGCTACTTGATATAACTTTGTCATTTATCCTTAGATTTATTTCGTAAAAACCTTGTTTTCTTTGCAAAAGTGTGGACTCTTCGTAGAAAATTCAAAAATGGTAATATTTTAATGATTTTTATTCGTTCTTGGCCAAAAGATGAATGTTGCATTCATATTTTTGGCTACAAAAACTGTTTTCAATATTGGAGCTCATTAACAGAGTCATTAGATTATGTTTATTTTAACACCTTATGCAAATATTGGCTGTTTCGAACTCCATATATGACCCAAATTGTAAAGCTGCACTCAAAAAACAAATGAAAAAAAATACAAATTCAGATCTTGAAAATCTTGCCATAAAAAAAGTATTGTGATGTTTGAGTTTAACAGTCCAAAATATATTAGAAAAAATGGAGGCATCAAATCTCTAAAAATGAAGTAGTCAAAAATGAATAGTTATCTAAATTAAGAAGCAGCTACTAATAACTGTAGTCTACAGCAATTTGTTTCTCGGACATTTAACACCCAATTCTTATGTAAAATTGTTCCCTGAATCCGAAAAAACCGTAAAAAAATATGAAAGTAGAACAGTTTTTGGAATATAGACAATTTCATATTGTATAGAAAATTAACTATATCTTTATTTTACCATATTTTACATAGGACTTGACTCCTAAAAGTCCGGATCATAATTTTCTGTTGTCGAGAATTATTAGTGGCTGCTTTTTCTCTATGACAATTAGTAATTTTTGACTAATTTATTTTTAGAGAGCATTTTCAATGTAACCCTTTTACAAAGAGTCTGTTCCATTTATATTTAATTTCCGGATGTAGATAGGATATTATGTTAACCCTATTTTTTTAAAACATAAGGGGTTATTCTAAAATGTAATTTCGGTAATGCCAATACCGTAAGCTTGGGCGACTTTGACCTTTTGTCGGTATTTGTTTATACTGCATAGATTAGCAATTACAATTTTAATATTGTCATGTTTTAATTTTGTTTTTATACACTAAGAATAGTGAATTTAAACATAATTAATAGGATGAGTAAATAATTAAAATTTAAAAGTGGACCAAAGTCACCCAAGTTCACGGCATCTATATATACTAATGGATCCAATTAACAAAATTATACGATATACAATTAACAAAATTATATGAAAAACTCCCAATATAATAGTTATACCTATACAATTATAAATAACATGAATTTTTAGTTAATTTTGGAAATTTTAAAATGGAAAGATGTAATGCCGCATACAGACTCTTTTACGCAATTTGGCAAGACTGTCTGTGTGGAAAACTCTAAGTATAATGTAATTTGTAAGGAATTATATTTCTTTATGGGTGGAAGAGATGAAGAACAATTTGACTTGGTAAGTATTCTTTATGAAACTCCTATTTTTTTTATTTTTATGTGTACACTCGTTTTAACCATTACAAATTAGGGTTAAAAAGTACATTTTTCTAGTCCCATACTTAAAACACACATACAGTAGAAACCACTAATATATGAACGTGACTCATCGGGTGCCGAACATATCTCAGACATGCTAGCAGTAATGTTTTACTTGTCTTGTACATTCGATGCAGCGGTAAATGTACTCACACCTAGGTTTTTAAGCATCCGGTCTAAAATGCGCCATCTGTGATGTAAAACTGCCTAGGTGTTGGACAAAGATGGACATATGACGCGTGTCCTAGCTTGTTACTTATATTCAGTAGAGTTCGTGTTTAGGCATTTATTTTATTTTATTACATAGTAAGGCAACCAACTTTACCGTCGGCCATTTGTTTTTATATGTCATATGATCTTTGTTTTTGCATATCGTGTTTCTACTGTGTGTTTACGGATTAATAATCGTTTTAAACGTTGTAGTGGCAGTGGTTTATATTATGTAACACAGGTAGATGTCGTATAAAAATCCTTTCCTAGAAATTCTAGGCTAGAATACAAAAATATTTTTATTATATAAATTTTGTACTAGTATTAGTTTAATACATTCTGAAGAAGCTACTGTGTAGCGAAACAATTGTCAATATTTAATAAATTTCGTGAAACTAACGCAACTTAAGTTGTTTTTATATCCACACAATTTAAATATCTTTCACTTTGTACCTGACCTGCGTAAACATTTTTGTTTTTTGTCACCAATTCTAAAATATTTGCGTTTACAGTTAAAAGAATAGTATATTCTGTAACAAGTTTGACGGTTTCACGAGAGTGGAATATGCAATTCCAAACGTGTTTCAGACTATACTAAGAATTTAATTGGAAGAAAGTGAGGTTGCATCGGTCTAAAAATTTGTTATTAAAATCAGAGATGTCGCCACGAGTGTACGTTCTGTCATCAGATGATAGAATATTTCATTAAAGTTAAAAGAAAAGTTTATTTATTAATTAGTTTCTAAGAAAATTACATTTTATTTAATTATCGTAGATGTTAATTATGTTAGATGTTAATTATTTAACTTTAAAAGCAAATATATCATAAGTATAGCAACCAACATTACACTCAATTTTTTTTTACAAACAGGACTGCACTGGACCGTGACCTTCGATAGATTGCTTCGTACGAATGTGTCGGATGAGTCACGTTCATATATTAGTGGTTTCTACTGTAATCGTATATGTTTCCATGACGTCAAGTGGTCTTTTAAATACAGGTTTACAAGCTGTGGCTTCGTGCGTTTTAGTTAAGGGCTGAAGTTAGCAATTTAGAATATATGCAGTTTTATAAACTGCATATATTCTAAATTTCTGCCTAATAAAAATAATTAGGTTTAGAAAAAAAATTAAAAACAAAAATAGTTTGACGTTTGAACTTGAGGACAGGAGGTTATAGGCGAGGGGTAAACCACTTTAAAAAGACCAACGTTCAATGTTAACACTGATTAAGCAAGTTTTCATTATTGATAACGACTAATAAGGAAAAAAATCACAACACAATTGTGTTGTGATTTTTTTCCTTATTAGTCGTTATCAATAAGGAAAACTTGCTTAATCAGTGCTTAGCGACGCGTTGCGCATGACTACCCTTGTTATTGTTATCCTTAGCCGTTAATTCGTAAGCGATTTTTAATTTTAAAAAATCAGTGGTTTACCCCTCGGTTATAGGCCCCCACGTACTTTGTTCATTTTCATCCGTGTATTTTCAATACATATTTTTAAAGCAGAAAATTTTTGTCAAATTTGTTTTAAAACACTATGGTGTTTATTTTTTTTCTGTACATACAGTCAATTTTCGTACTGTGCTCAAACAAACTTAGGTTTTTTTTATTAGATTGGCTACAATGACAAATGTAGAATAAAAAATAACTTGGAAATATATTTTTTTTCAACACAAAATTGTAAAATAATGAGTGTAACTTGATATATCGAAAATAGTAAAGAATAATTTTTATAAAAGCTGTTTTTTAGTTTATTAAAAATTTTAAAGTAAGTGTTCAAAATTTTTGCCGTTGACGGCAAGACAGTGGCTTTAACGATTTTCAAATTCGTGTTTTACATTTTGCATTGCTCTACATTTATCATTTTTGACGGTATTTTCAGATTCTGGGGACAATTTTAGAATTGGCTATTAAATGTTGGGGATACCATGGTATATTGTTTGTTATAAAGATGGGAGTAGAAAACATACAATATGGCATTTTTAAGTTTTTAAAAACAAGTTGTTTTTAAAAACTTAAAAATGCCATATTGTATGTTTTAAACAACCTTTATTTATTTATTTACATAAAACATATTTATATAGTAACTTCTATATAAAATTTTTAGTTTATTTAACAAACTCTTTTTTAGTCGATTTTGCCAGTTGTTTTCTCCAGCGATCCGGCAGGAGCTTCGTGGAAACAATTGATGCACTATGGTCAAGAAATTTATTCAGGTATGTCCTTATACTTAATTTAAGTTTAGATCCAATTAAGTTATTTTTGTAGGCTATTTTAGACCATACGACCATGGTATTATTAAAAACAGAATAATATACCATCAAGATATACCTCCAAGCTATAATACTGCCCTTATAACAGCTCCCGTAGCTTTGTATTATGGCATAGCAGATAATTTGGTATCTTACACGGTATGTCATTTTTTAAAATCCCAAGTATCAGGAAAACGTGTGCTTTTAAACTTTGGTCAAAATTTATGAAAGTAAAAGTTTTAACGCAAAGTTTACTAATTATATATTTTTATATTTATAATTTATTTATTTAAATAGACAGCCTCAGAGTTGCGCACAGAGTGTCACCAACCAGGTTGGTCCAACCTTATTGGCAACATGGAAGATCTTACTTAAACAATAATAAACTAAATATATTTTATTAAATATATTAACGGGATTTACCTTGAATAATATAACGTACACTTAAAATAAATTCCAAATTTAGCCAAAGTCATGGATTACGACCGATGTTAGGTAAATTTAAGCATTTTAAAAATAGTATATTACATTACAAGGGCAGAAAGTGTGAGATTCCTGCACTGCGTGCCATGATGGCGCGCAGTTCAGGGCTCTCACACTTTAGTAATAGTAATTTTTCTTGCTACCCGGCCGAAAATACGGGAAAAAATTAAATGTGTATATCGAAACATATTGATGCCTGCCCCGACATTTGCGGCACGAGCGATATTATAGAGGGCGGTGGAGGTGGAATCGGGGTCGAAACAACGTATTTTCAGCCGAGGTAGTAAGAAAATTACATTTTCTTACTACCTCGGCCGAAAATACGTATAGCTTGACCAATGCATCAAACGTAAACTTTCTGCCGTGGAATCGGGGACGAAACAACGTATTTTCAGTCGAGGTAGTAAGAAAAAATTTTAGTATAAAGGAACTTAAAATCCTTTATTTTGCACAATGCCACTTGATATCAGTGGCCGCTGGTGGATTTTGGGTATACCGATATCTCAATTATTAGATATGGGACCCACACCAAATTTATATGAGTTTATAATGACATTAAATAAACAAGTTTTGCTCAAGCAGAATTTAAATTGAAGTTTTCGAAAAAAATAACTACCTAATAAATATAATATAAATTAAATTTGTGCAATTTATTATTTACCATAATTTATCGACAAATTTTAAATTTCATTTAAAAAATCTAAATTATACAGATTTTATACCATAATAAATTTAAATTGATATAAAATCTATACGATTTGGATTTTTTTAATAAAATTTGAAATTTGTTAATAAACTATGGTAAATAATTATTATAATAATAATAATAATAATAATAATAATATTATAATAAATTGCACCAATTAAATTTATATTATATTCATTGGGGGCGCCATGGGGCCGGTAAGGCCTAGCAAAAAGTTAAATTAAAAACGTTAGTCGTCCGAACTTTAAGTTTCCAACATAATTTGTTAATTTTTTAAATATTTAATTTTTTTTTTAATTTTTATTTAAATAAACATCACTACGACACTAGAAATAAAACAAAAACACTTGTTAAACCAAAACGTTCTAAAACCATTGGTCAAAGAAACTATTAATTTTTTGTTTTAAAATTTTATGAATTATTAATAATTCATAAAATTTCCACCAAATATAAAAAAAATTAACGATTTTAAGTATCACCAAAAAAAAATGGATTCAAACAGTACCAAGTAATAAAATAAGCAATAAAATTAACTTAACCTAAAAAATGTAATAAAAAAATAACATTGAACCCAACAAAAATTTAATGTAATTAAATGGCATGGTACATGTACGGTACATGATGTACCTAAGTGGATTAAGCAGTTTATTTACTTAGCGATTTAAATAAAAAAGGGAAGAAATTAGGGAATGTAAAAATTATTTTAATACAAAAATACAAAAGTTTCTCAACGCCAATATTTGAAAAGTTTGTATGAACATTGCACTGACCTTTTAATTTTGCCGACAGTAACTTAAATTCGTGCTCGGACTCCACTGTGCACATAAAACATTTTTTTTTACTTTTACTATAAAAAAATGTTGTGAACAATACATTTCGATTTATAACCTTTATAATCTGTGTTTATAACACCTAAAAATTTGACATTTGACGGTAACGCAGATTCCCCCATTGTTGTATAGATGGCGCTTTATACAAATATTTGATTTAAACACAAAACTAGAAGGTGTTTTTTGTGTTTTGTGCATTTAAATTATTTAAGATAATAATAGGTATTTGTCGTAGAAAAAGTATAGTAGGCACCTCGTTTATAAACTTTTCTATACACTTATTAATTTAAGCACTCGCTCGAAAGCCCGCTCGTGCCTAAATTAATTTCTTGTGTATAGTGGCGTTTATCAAACTTGATACATAATATACTATTATATACTCCTACATTGACGAGTTTTAATTTTATGGCGTTTTAGTCACGGGCTTAAGTTAACAACAGTGGCTTTTGGGTCACGGGATTTATTATAAATTGCGAAAAAGTGAGGTTAAATTCGTCGATGTCGAATATTTATGAATTAAAATTGGCTTTAAATTCTTATTTCTGTTCGTCGTAAATAAAGTATAGTATGCAACTCGTTTTATAAACTCCTCTATAAACTCGTTTTTTATTAAACACTCGCTCGCAAGCTTTGCTCGTGCCTAATAAAACTAAACTAAACTAAAATTGCGTTTATAAAACTTGATATATCTGGTTATAAGTATATAATATACTATTTTCTACTCCCACTTTTAAAACGCCCATTATCGTACATGTTTCCATGACACTAAGTAACCTTTTAAATACAAATACACATTGACAAGCTGTGGCTTTATGGCGTTTTAGTCACGGGCTAAAGTTAGTTAGTTGACCGTTGTCAAATGGCATACAATCGTTAAAATAAAGTGCCCTTCTTGTAAAATATTACTAAATGTGAAAATTATTTTATTATCGCAATACAACGCCAATATTTAAAAAGTTTATATAAACATTGTAAACTGGATATAACTTAAATTCGAGGTCGGACTCCACCGTGAAGTGCTTATAAAACATTTTCTTTAGTTTCACTGTGAAAAACTGTTGTTAATCGATTTTCAAGGAATACATTTTAATTTATAACCTTTATAACACATAAAAATTTGACATTGGACGGTACCTAATGTTTTATAGTGCGCTAGTCTATACAAATATTTGATTTAAATAATTTTAAGATAATAATAAGTATTTGTCGTAGAAAAAGTATAGTATGCAACTCGTTTATAAACTTTTCTAGACAATCATTAATTTAAGCACTGGCTGGCAAGCTCGCTCGTGCATAAATCGTGTTTATGCACGATGACATTATAATATGACAATTATAACAAAAATTCTTTGACGTAAACGTCTTTTTATAGCCCGCGGGCGTTATTATGACCCAGCGGGCTATAATGAAACGTCAAAAATTAAAAACAACAATGTTACACCATTTGATATATTCGAAGTAAGTTTTTTCGTATAAAGATTTTGATTTTTCCGGCAGCAGGCCGCAATTTTTCGCCTTTTCAGCTGCTTCCTCAATTTCATTCATCTTTAAACTTTAAAACTGACTGATGTCAGTTGACATTATAATATGACAATTATAACAAAAATTCTTTGGCGTAAACGTCTTTAAAAACAATAATATATTAAAAATAATAATAGATTAATCGTGCATAAAGTTTTGTATGCATTGCTGGCATAACTAGTTTTTATGGTCCTACGACGCTTTTCTAGCCCTCGCGCTAACGCGCTCGGGCTCGAAATAGCGCCTCGGACCATAAAAACCTTATTATGCCCTTAATACATAAATAACTATTAAAATGGCGTTTATCAAACTTGATACATAATTAATATACTATTATCTTCTCCTACATTGGCTTTAAAATCTTTTTTGTGGTCGCTTCGCTCGTGCCTAATAAAACTCTAAAATAAAATGGCGATTATAAAACCTGATACATAATATAATATTCCTAAATGAATACGAATAGTCGAATACGTTTAAGGCTCTTCTCAAAATTTGTTTTTTTAACCACAAAATTATCACAACCCTAAGGTTAATTAATAGCGCAAAAAACGAATTTTCCATTTTTTCATTCATAGGTCGAATTCCTATTTAACGGGTTTCTAGTTTTAAATTTCAGCTAAATGTCCTCGTTTATTATAAAGTATCGTTTTTATTATACCTTTATTTTTAGGATGTTGAAAGACTGGCAAAAGAATTACCAAATTTGGTTCGAAGCACTCTATTACAAAATAATTTTACGCATTTAGATTTTCTCTGGGCCAAAGATGTTGCTACTCTGGTAAACAACGATTTAATAGCATTACTTAATTTAGAAAATGGACTGACAGATGATTCTACAATTATTTTACCAAATAGTTTGGTTGTAATAGTTTTTATTTGTCTAAGCGTACTTTTTAACTTGTATTAATTGTTTTCTGTATAAAAAGTTTTATACAAGACAATTCAATTTTTATTAAGCATATTAATTAATTAATATAAAAAATTAATAAATTTTTTTAAAATTTTATATTCTTTGAACAAGACTTTATATTTATATTTAATATTTAATATTACAGATTTTATCTTGGTTCACTAATGTACATGTTTTTATGTTTACAAAGACATTCTATGGTTAATTAAACAAAATAAAATTTTGAACAGAAATAAGTAAACTATAGTTTTTATGTGTTCTATTATTTTCGAAGAGGGCATTTCTTACAGCTATTGGAAAATATATATTTAGGATGAATATAAAATCCTATTTAGGGTTAAACATTGTGAGATTTGTGCAATATACAGGGTGTTCCAAAACTCTGTAAAACAGGCGATGGTATGTTCTTCGGCAACTTCAAGTGATGCACGGGAAACAACAAAAAATTAAAATATAAAGCCTAGTAGGGAAGTAACTTAACGCATATGAGAATAATTTTACTTTATGTTTAATTGAATTTAATGGTTTCAACGTTGTCTAATTTTATTTATTTTTTATACTTTTCCAAATTAATCCATGTTCGAATACTTGACGTAGAACGACGTATCGTGTTGTATCGGGACCTTTTAAAACATACAAGCCAAAACTCACAAATAATTACGAATAAAGTGCAACTAAACTATAGTGTAACAACTATAGTAAGTAAATACACCCTACGGTTAAGGAAATGTTAAGTGATAAGTGACAGCTTACCGGGCGGTCTAACCATGGTCTAACCATGGTGCACCTGTCAATTGGACGCTCTTCACGGGACAAACAATAGAGAATAACCAAGGGAGGAAAGGCCATTTGCAAAATCCAATAAGTAACCATAACCATCTGCATGATACAACACATAATTTGCAACACTAACTACGACAGTCACTTTTCGCTTAAACACTAAACAAAATAAGGTGTTTAAACTAAAAGAGACCGAAAATAAACATTTGACACCACGAACTAACAATAAATTAAGAAAACATAAACACAGAAAAAACACCAACCGAATTATAATGAATTTTGTAATCACATTAAAATATACAGTAGAAGTCAAAAAAAATACCTACCACCGGTAACTGCCTAATCGCATCAATTGCACACCAACTATTCAACACAAAGATATGATCACAATGCGAATAGAAACAACAGCCGTGACAAGACAAAAACGGAACAAACACTTACGCACTAACTTAGAAACGTACAGACCCTACGTTGAAGACGCAATAAACGAATTAATCAATCGTTACGAACACATAACTGATAAAAAAGGACAGGACTATGCGTACTCAAACGACTTGCTCCTGGACAAAACCATTACCAAACGTGTAAGGGTGGACCAACTAAATTACTGGGCCCACGTCACTCCTATATGCACCGGAACAACATACTAGCCACCCTAAAACTAGACCTTTTAGACAAAAAAGTCGGGTGACCATGCTTTACGTTTCACGACACGTTAGCACTGAATATTCACTTCTCACAAATTAACAAGAACAGTTGGGAGCAACTAAGCACCAATAAGACTAAAATAAGGAACACAACTCAATTACTATACCAAGTTCTGGAACAATCCGACTTGGACACAGACAAAGACAATAACGGTCAAAACGTAGACTCCCTGTTGTAAATGACCGATTAATCTCTTACAGAAACCAACTTGATACCAACAAGTATTGGTTGGTATCAATAGGTCTGAATTGGATATAATTGGGCGCGATATACAATAAAAATTGTTTTAACTGGTATTTTCCATGATAGAAAAGTCCAATTAGGATTCTACTGTTCTTAGTGGTTTCGATTGGATAAAGCTACCCATAGGTAATTTCCAATTGAATTTAATCGGGGATTTACATTGTAAGATTTAGCTAATTGGTTATATCCAATACTTTTAAAATATCGCAAAAGGGCTCTCGTGTAGCTGCGAAAAAACAAATTGCGTAATTACGCCCTTGTCTTGACTCAACAAGGTTGAGACGCCATCATAGAGAAACAATCAAGTTCATTTTGTTGTCTCTGGACGCCATTTAATGGCGTTTTTTATTGATCTATGATTTCTGTGTTAAGTGCTTCGTGGTAGCAGTGTACTATGATATACCCTGAAAAAATGTTTATCTGTGTAAGGTGACGATGGCTAATTAATTAATTAGATTATCAGATAATTAAACGGAAATAAAATCAGCAAAAGGGCAATAATTATTAAAATTTACAAAGAATAATTAAAAAAACAAAATTCTTACGATTTATTTTATTAAATTTTTTTAAACATACAGTATGACAATTTACTTTTTTAATATAGGTAAATTGTATTTTTATCCAATAATAAATTAACATTGATTAAACGAATAAACTAACTTACCTAAGTGAAGTTCAATCACAATTATGATCCGCCTCGCCTGAAATGATCACTTACCCCTAGTTACGCGCCAATCTCGCACTATTTAAAGCAAAATTCAAATTTTGTTTCAACTCCATCGCTGGCGCATTTATCGGGACGTCAAATCATTATTTTTAAAGCTCTATTATAATCCACCTTGCCTTCATGATCACTTACATGTAGATGTTCAGAGGTTCAGGTTGCGACTCTATCTAATTAAGCTCGGTGGGAAATGTAAAAATCAGCAAATTATTAAAGTTATACTAAACTGCGCACCAGTCAATGTGTCGCGACCAAAAATTTCGTCCTTTTTCAAAACGACATAACTTTTTTGTTTCTTGAACGATTTTATTTTGGTATATGATGTTTGCTAGCCCCATTCTTTGGAAATTCATGCTATAGATATAAAGCTCACGGTTCTTCAAGTAAATTTCCTACAGGGTGATATATAAAACGGTGAAAAATTTCAATAACTTCATCCAAGCCCCGTTTGTAAAAAAATATTTTTTTCTCGTTTTTACTTTGAAATAATGAAGTATTACGTCTTACCTTGAAACGTTTTTCAAATTTTTCGATTTGGAATTTATGCAAAGAAAATATGATTTTTTTTTCAAAAGGGTACATTTGATGCTTTTTTGTAGGCAATACACTCAGCCTTTTTAAGATAAAAAAGATAAGATGGTAAAAGATTGTTCCTTGAATAATTCTGAACAAGTGACAAGCAACAAACTTCCATTAATTTCAGAAGAACCTAAGCAAAGACCACTTTTTCAATATGATATTTTGGAAAATTTGCGAAAACTAAACCTGAACCGATATTTACCTTCGTGACATGTTTGCTTTATAATTTTGACCTCCTGATGTGAATCAGTTGTCAAATTTAAGTTTTGGATAAAACCAAAATCACCAAGAATCAAAATTCGAAAACAATTCCCGGCTGTTAAATGTCTCAATAACATGCCTTTGCCAATGCCATTTGGGGATTCATTTTTTGGGAGAAATTACTGTAATTTGTTTGAGTGGTTAGGATAATGTTACATAAATTACTAGTGATAACTAGGGATGGGATTTTAGTTATTTTACCTTTTTTCAACCGATGTAACTATTTGAAAACCAATAATGCCAAAATGTGTTTTAAAAGATTTTCTTTTATATGAACCTAACTTGTTCTCACCTTTTTTACCTTTTTTTGAGGTTTTTGCTTTAAACTACCCTCAACCGGGGCTAAATGGATCAAAAATATGCTTTTATTCAAATTAGTTTCAAAACTATTCGAAATTTTTGCCTGAAACTTGGAATGTACATTTCTTGGTTACTCAGCTATGCATTGACCATTTGGCAACAATGTAACTCTTTCAATGACCTATTTTTTTATATTTATAAAGTGATCCACTTTACCCATAGTTTGGGGTAAAGTGGATAATCCATTAAAAATCATACAAATTTCACTTTAAACATATGCTGGGTAAAGTGGATCACAATTAAATAATAATTTTAAAAAAATCGTAGGGAAAAAGCAGTGTAAATCATTAAAATCAATGAAAAACTTCAAAAATAAGGGAAAAACAATATAAATAGTTAAAATCACTGAGAAACTTCAAAAATAGGTCTTTTATTCTCACAGTCTCATGAGACTGCAGTCTATAGTCTAAATAAAGTCAATATATGTCTTTCTCAACAAAAAATTAAATTCTATTGGTATACTTTTATATCCATAGGTACCTATAGAATTTTTTTGACGAGATCCACTTTGCCCCAAGAGGTGACATCAGTGGATTAAAAAAATCCCACACGGACTCCCCTTTAAGACACAAAGGTCTTGACTGTTTATTATTTTAAGTCAAAAGTTAAGTTATTGATATGCAATTGTCAAATACACATAAATATTAACATATTGCCTGTGCAAATAAACGAATTTTGACATTTCGATAAATGTACATTTCTGAATTTTAGAACATATATTGTTTTAAGCAAACTTATCTTTGTTTATGAAAATTAACGCATATAAGCCCAACCACCATTGTGTATTAGACTGACTTGCGCCGGCAAAATTCGCAATCACGTTACAGGTTCGCGACTGCGCATTTTAATATTACGTCAGGAAGTTGTCATCCACTTTACCCCAGCAGATCCACTTAGCCCTGTTTGACGGTACCTTTTTTATACTTTTTTACCTATTTTTTTAACTTGTTTTCACCTTTTTTTACCTTTTTTGGAGGTTTTCGCTTTAAACTACCTTTTTATACTTTTGTTACATATTTTTTAATTTGTCAGTTTATTTTCACCTATTTGTTACCTATTTTTAAGTATTTTTAATTATTTTATTTTTATGTGTTCTTTTTAAATTTTGCGCCAATATTTTATCCAGGGCGTGCAACTCAACGGTATAGATTTTTTCTTATGGTCACAGACTGTAACAGTAACTTTCTTTGCAGTTACCTTATTTGTAGTGAGCTTATGTTCTGTCATAGAACTTCTGTGTAGTGAGTGTCACTCAGTGAAACACAGTTTATTGCATAGAAATAGTTTATTGTGGGTATATTCTGTGTTTGGGTATGCGGCTACACAAAATTATAAAAAATAACCAAAACCAAAGAAAATCCTCTAAAGAAACTCAGCAGTTGGATAGAGGGGACGAATAAGATTTTACTGTAAAATTGTAAGGACTTTGAGGTTATCTTAAAACATCTTTCTTTAATTTATATACATTTTAGCTATCTGTTTGTTACTCTGGTAGTAAATTTGGTTAATATCAGGTATTTCCTGTTATATTTTCAGTTCCTTATAGCTTTAATTAACTCAGTTTATAAAAAGAATATTTTATGTTACTTATTTTATAAAAATAAACGAAACTTGAACTTGTAATGTTTTTTTTTACCTAAAATGCTGTTTTTTTAACCTAAAATACTTTTTTAGTACTTTTTTAGTTACCTATTATTCAGTTTTTAGTACCTAAATATCCCATCTCTAGTGATAACTTATTACTGATAAGTACCTACCTAATTGGTATACCATATAATAAAGTTAAATACAAAATTTGTTTGTTCATTTTTGAAAATTTTATGCGAAGATATAATCATAATACACTGCAAATGAAAAAATATTGGCTGTATTCAAATTCTATGGACCTGAATCTGGTTCTATTCAAGATTTGACCTTTTATATTTGCAGCTCATGTGTCCGAATACTTTTCGGCTCTTATACTTTGTTGACGTTTTTACCTTCATAGTCATTGAATATTTTGTGATGAATAGAGTAGTAGTAGTACGGTTGGGTAGGCTCGAAGCCTGACAATTAGACTCTATGGTCCTTTTTATCTGCCTCTCCTAAACCAACCAAACTACTCCTCATCCTCCTCTTTGCCCATACCAGCCCTTTCGAATCTTCCAGACCTTCTTATAAAGGTCAGGATATCCTGCCAGGCAAGAGAGGCCAACTCTTCCCTTTGGAGTGTCATCACTCCAAAGATTTTATACCTTAGTCTGCCGAGGGCCTCACATTGTCCCAGGAAGTGAAAGGAGGTTTCATCCTCCCTTCCGCATTGGGTACAGGAGGGGCTGGTTTCAGCCCCTATTCTCGTGAGGTGTTTCCTTAGGCCATGACCCGTGAGTATGTTCACAAGTGGGCCCAAGGAGGTTCGGCTCCTACCTAGAAACCAGATGGATTTGGGTTTGCTTAGGGTGACCAGGAAATCCCTGGTCTGCCTACAGCCACCGCTTCTTCTCCAGCTTTCGTTCGCCCTTTTATCAGCCCAATTATTTAGAGCTGATTTGACCTGCTTTCTCGTAATTCCAAAAATTGGTTCGGGTCCTACACAGGGGGTTTCAGATCCCAATCTGGCCAACTCATCCACCCCACTATGACCTGGTACCCATACGAGATGCACTCTTTTTGTACTTGCTAGTTTTTCCAGCGCTTCCTCACACTCTTGAACCAACTTCGATGTGGTTCTCGCTGCCCAAAGCGCTTTCAGAGCTGCTTGGCTATCTGAGCAGATGTATATATCTGTCTCACTCCCTGTTCTTATATCCTCACAGTTTGCAACCTCAAGTATGGCAAACACTTCCGCTTGAAAGACAGTGGTATATCCTCCGAGCGGGTAGCTCCTTTGGATATCCCTGTCTTCCACGTAGAAACCTGCCCCTGAAGACAGTGTACTCGCCATACGAGAGCCATCAGTGTAGCACACTAGTGCATTTTGTGCAAAGTGTACATCCTTTTTCTCCCACTGCTCTCTTGTTGGTATCGTGAGGGAAAACTTATTTTTTAAACTTAAGCGGTCTTTTGCTGGCATCGTTCTAATACTGCTAATTGGGACCTCCCTCTCAGCCATATCCGCGATGCCCTCATGACCATAAGTTATTCCTTTTCCTAACCAATTATTGGCATCCCTCATCCTTAAATGGCTCGCCATTGCTTCTCTCTTTATCCAGAGGGAAAGACTAGGCAAGCTCAGCAAGGCCTCTAATGCCGTCGTTGGAGTAGTCCTCATTGCGCCTGTGATACCGAGACATGCCAGTCTCTGTATCTTGCTCAGTTTTTGAGCGATGGTGGTTTTGCTCACACTGCGCCACCAGACCACTGATCCATAATGTATCCGCGGTCTGATGACAGCAGTATAAATCCAGTGAAGGACTTTGGGATTTACTTCCCAGCGTTTTCCCACCACCCGGCGCAGCTGCCAGAAAGTTGCAATCGATTTGTCAACAACTTTGTCGACGTGTGATTTCCAACTTAACTTCCTATCTAGGGTAACACCTAGGTACTTGACCTCTTCAGTAATATCAAGAGGTTTTCCATACATAGCTGGTGCCCTGAAGTCCTGTATCTTCCTTCGTTTGGTAAAAAGAATCATGTCAGTTTTTGTTGGGTTAACCGACAGACCGTTTTCTTTGCACCAATTTTCTATTATTCTGCATGCTGTCTGCATTCTGTCGCAGACTACACCTAGAATGCCTCCTCTGATTAGGACTGTACCATCATCTGCATATGCTTGTGCATACAGCCCTTCAGCCGTCAGTCTCTCCAGAAGTCCATCCATTATTAAACACCATAGGTGGGGTGATAGGCAGCCGCCTTGTGGGCAACCGCCCCTCACACCGATGTCCAAATGGCAGTCTCCCAGAGATGCACTGACCTGCCTCTAACCTGCCTCTGCTCCAGTGAGGATTTAACCCAACTAACCAGGACTGGGGGAGTGCCTCTGGCTTGTAGCGCTTCACAGATTGTAGATGTCCTCGCCTTATCAAAAGGCCCCTCTACATCAAAGAAAACAGCTAGTGCCATTTCCTTGTAGTGCAGTGCCTTTTCGACTCTATGCACTATAGAATGAAGAGCCGTTTCGGTCGACCTTCCATTTCTATAGGCATGTTGATTCTTATGGAATGGGTACCTTTTCAGCACCCCTTCTTGCAGGTACCGGTCCACAATCCTTTCTAATGTTTTAAAAAGAAAGGATGTTAGGCTTATTGGCCTGAAGGACTTTGCAGCCGAGTAGTCTTTTTTCCCTGCTTTGGGTATGAAGACCACTTTAGCTGCCCTCCAGGCTCTTGGGACATATCCCAGTGCCAGACTGGCTCGGAATATTCGTTCTATTCTTGGGAGAAGAATCTCCAAGCCTCTCTGTAGCAATGCTGGGAATATTCCATCCGGTCCTGCTGCCTTGTATGGATCGAACGCATTTACTGCCCATTCCACCGATCCCTCCTTCACCACGTCTTTGGCAAGGCCCAAGTCCCAGGTAAGGATCTCTGGCCACTCCATTGTTGACGTGAGGGAAGGAGTTTCGCCGGGGAAGTGCGTTTCCAGGAGATGTCTTAGGGACTCTTCACTGGTGTTCGTCCACGATGCATCCAACCTTCTTAGGATTCCTACATTCCTTTTTGAGTCACAGCTAAGGATCTTCATCAGCCTGGTTGACTCCTGAAGTGACTTTACAGTTCCACAGTATGTCTTCCAGCTGATATCCTTGCTGCGCCTTAACTCTTTTTTGTAAGACTTTCTAGCCTCCCTTTTCGTATTCCACGTGGATTGCAGCCCATCCTTGATAGCCCGGTTGAATGCGCGCCTTGCCTTCTTTCGAAGGTCTTCAAGCACGTCACTCTACCACGGGACCTTTCGGCCCTTAGCCACCTTGGCCGGGCAAGCAATCTCGTAGGCTATGGCAATCGTACTATTTAGGTGGATAACTTCCTTCTCTAACTGTTCTTTGGTGGTAATGTCCACAGGAGGTTCCCAAGTTTGACTTTTTAGATTGGTGAGATATTTCTCCCAATCTGTAGCCCTTGGATTCCTCCTTGGGTTAGGAGTGACCTTGTCGACATTTAACTCAAATCTGATCATCCTGTGATCAGACATCGTTATATCGTTGGTCACTCTCCAGTTAAAAACATCTTCATATACTGACCTTGATGCCAACGTTATGTCTATTACTTCCTTCCGGTTGCAAATGACAAACGTTGGTTCTTTGCCTCTGTTTATTACCTCCAAGTCTGTTGATGCCAAATACCCTAGCAGAGATTCTCCCCTGCTATTGGTGTTGGTACTGCCCCACACGTAGTGGTGGGCGTTGGAATCACATCCTAGCACGAGGGGTATGCACTTGTCACTCGCCAACTTGATTAAACGAGTTAGCTCCGGAGTAGGGCACGGTCCCTCGTACGGTAAATAGACGCTTCCTAATATAATCCTATTTCTAATGCCTCTTACCTTATATTCCAGCAGAATCGCCGTGACATCCCTGGCCCCCAATTGTGGAAGTGGTAGCACATTGAGTTCCTTGGACGTCAGTATGCATGTTCTGCTGCTCTCCTCCTTAGTGCCCACCATGATGTTTAGGCCAGTGGCACCCATTCCTCTAACCCCTTTCCTGTAAACATACGGTTCCTGTACCAGGACAATCTCGCCCTCCCTCCCTGCCAAGACGCTTGCCAGTTCCCTAGCAGCGTCCTTGCAGTGATGTAGGTTGATTTGGCTTACCCGTATGGTGTCCATGACGGAGTGTATCATGGTACGGCCTCAGCACCTAGTTTTCTTCAGTCTGCTTCGAGGTTCCAGCACCAGATGAGCCCTGGCGCACCACGCTACTCCAAGCCGAGACCCTCTTTACAGAGAGGGTCACCAACTCGAAGTAGAGGGCCCACCCAGACTCCTCCAGGCGCTTCACAACCCCTTGGCTAACCAAGAAGACTAGATGCCATGCTCCTGATCCCCCTGTGGTCTCCAGATGTTTCCAATTCCCCACGTTAAGGGAGTGGTTCTGGAGATCAAGCATCCTTGTGACCTCTGCCAGGTCCACCTTTTCCTGCCTAAGCCAGAAACCAATCTTCACTGGCCATGGAGCTTCGGCGGCCTTCACCGAAGTGAAAACCACCCCCTCAACAGTCAGAGAAGACCAGCTCTCCAGCAGCCAACGCATCGAGGTGTCGTCCCTAGCCAATACCAAGTACCAGCTCGGGTCGACAAGGCCCGACTTGATGAACTTGAGTTCCAAGCGGGAGGATCCCTTAGTGGAATCCTCCATAGCTCGCCTCATTTCATTGATCAGGCTTGCCCTGATGCGTTCGCTTTCATTTGGCAGAACAGTACCTCCAATCCCGTTCGACAAGATGACCACTTGAAGACTTTTGTCGATTGTTGGTCGACTAGTAGCCTCCTGTCGAGCTTCTACCTTTCCTCTACTTTTCGGTCCCCTCTCCGACGCCTCGACAATGTCTCTCTTTAAGGGAGAGACATACCGCCTAGCATCAGATAAGGGCCTCATCCTCTTTTTATTATGTTCCGGAGGTGTCCCCTTATCCGCCCTCTGCCTTTTGCTGAAGGGGCTCTTGTTTGAGCTCCCGTTTCCTGCCTCCCTGCATTAGCCGACGCCGATGGTAATGGGGGGACGTTTTTACCCTTTCTCAGGTATTCCCTCCTTTTCGGACCTCTTGGAAGCTTGCCAGGTTCCCCAATTCGATTTGGCTTTACCCTTACCTGGCTTGAGCAGCTTGGTTGGGGGTCAGCCATCTCGGATCCGGTTGCCTGTTGAGGAACGTTAGATACTACTAGAGAACGTTGGTCCTCTTGTAGCCTCTTCAGTTCCTTTTTAGCCTCCTTTTGCTTGGTTCTCTTCCTCTTATTTTTCTCTCTAGTCCTCTCTTTTCTCCTTTGGGCTTTGATCTCCAGGGCAGTGGCTTTGGCCGGCTCTGGTGATCCAGCAGGAGAGTTAAGAAGTTGTACCTCTTCTACTGTCAGTGGTGACGACTCGCTTGCCACCACTGTGGAGCTGAGGGGCTCCGGTGTACGTTCTTTTTGCACGTTACTAAATTCTGTTTTGTCTTCTTTTTCCATGGTTGGTTTTTTGTTTTGTTTTCCTGACCAACACACACGCGCACACATTTATTTGGGCAGATATCTTTGGACTTTGGGCCTCCCAACTTCTCCTAGGGCCAACATAACACAACGTGGATCCCGATGAGGAAGGTTGTCGGCCGCTTTCAAAAAGTGAAGCCCCCCGGAACATGCAGCAGGCCCTCACCCAGGCGCTACCTGGAACTACTACATGTAACGAGATTATACACCGATTGATAGGGCAGCCCCCTGGTACTAGCTAGGTAAGGGTGGGCCCCTGTACTACTCGGCGGCACGGGTGTGCGGTCCCGCTTTATTTCACCGCTACCGAACCAACTCGACCTCGATACGGGGTCGCCTAGCGTTAGCCCCAGGAGAGAGGGGAAGCCTTCCGTCCATGCCAGGTATTGGTGTAGAGCGTGTGTGAGCGCATGCGTCAATCAGGTTTGCTACCTGCAGGAACAAGTTCCTGGGCGATGGGGTCGCCATATCCCGACGCCAGGGGTTACCTTTTAGTCGCCTTTTACGACAAGCAGGTATTACTGTGGGCCAATTCTACTTTAGTGTCCCCGGTGCCACAGGGGATGAATAGAAATCCGATATACAAAATTCAAGGAGCTAAATACTACGGGTTATATAATATTTAAGAATGGTGATCCCAGTGACATAGGTAATTACAGACCTATAGCTATTCTATCCAACTTGTCTAAGGTCTTTGAGAAGACCCTGTATGCATGCATCTACAATGGCGTTTGTCAATCTATTTCACCTCACCAACATGGTTTTATGCATAAGCGCTCCACTGTTACTAATCTAATCGAGTTCACTCAATATGTCTCTAATAATATTGATAACAGAGGCCAAGTGGATGTCATCTACACGGACTTTTCCAAGGCTTTTGACAAGGTGGATCATGAATTATTATTAATCAAACTCTCATCAATTGGCCTAAGTTGCTCTCTAGTATCCCTTATGCATTCCTACCTTGTTAACCGTAAGCTCTTTGTAACCTACAATGGCTTTAGGTCTGATTTCTTTGTGTCGACTTCTGGAGTCCCTCAAGGCTCTAATCTAGGGCCCTTATTGTTTAATATTTTTATTAACGATTTTTCATTGGTAATTAATTGCCAACATTTACTTTTTGCTGATGACCTAAAATTATTTGCCAAAGTCGATTCAATGAATGATTGCCTATCTCTACAAACTGAGCTAAATCGGGTGTATGATTGGTGCATTTTCAACAAACTCAAACTTAATATTAAAAAATGCAAATACTGTTCCTATACTCTAAAGAGAACAAAAGTTACTTTTAATTATCAAATTAATAACGTTAACTTACAGCTAACTAATGTGTTGATGATTTGGGCGTTACTTTTGATAGCAAGTTGTCATTTACTGATCATGTCAATCGTGTTGTTTCTAGTAGTTACAAGTTATTAAGTTTTATTAGCAGAAACTCTATCGGATTTTCAAATCAATTCGCTTTGATATCTTTATATTTTTGCATCGTTCGATCAAAACTAGAGTATTGTTCCATTGTATGGAGTCCCTACTATAACAATTATATTGACATGCTCGAAAATGTTCAGCGTAAATTTCTTAAATTACTCGCTTTTCGTTTAGATAACATTTACCCCGCTAGAGGTATAAATCATCAACTTTTGTTAGATCGCTTTAATATGGATTCCCTACAATGCAGGAGAGCTTGTTCCGGTCTTAAATTCTTATTTAAGCTTTTTAATAACCAAATTGATTCGGCCAATATTTTATTTCTATTTAATATTCATGTACCCAGATCTAATTCTCGATCTAGTGATATGTTCTACTCTGACAATGCACGAACAATAACCTTAATTAAATCACCAGTGTTTACCATGTCAAGAAATTATAACTGTATTAGTCATGACTGTGATTTGTTTTTTACTAGTTTAAATGTTATTATTAGGGTGGCAAGGACTTATTTTTAATTTTTTTGTAGTTTAGTATTAGGTAGTTTTATTTTTAGTAAATGAAATGTAAACCTTATTTATATTTTTGTTCTGTTATTGGAGTTTTACTCCGTTGGGCAAATAAATGAATTATTATTATTATTAAGTTTCTCAATACCTCTCTAAAGTATTTGCAGTCAAAGTTTCAAATCTAAATATTATTCATTCTATCTTACAAAGACGTTTTTACCTTTATAGTCTTTGAATATTTTGTGATGAATAGGAATTTGATATAGGAAATTTAAGGTGCTGAATACTTCTCAACAGGTCAAGTTCTCAATACCTCTCTGAAGTATTCAAAGTCAAAGTTTATGTATGTTCTGATATATACACTTGAGTCGAGCGTTCAAATTTTGTGCTGATAAATGTTATTCATTCTATTTCCGTGGAGGTGTTTGGGCCATGTAAAAATTAATATTATAATATAATATTAATTTTTACATACTTGAGTCGAGGATTCAATTTCAAGGATTAAGTTGAAGAGAACGTGTCGTAATCGGGAGTAAAAATAGAAACCTCGACACGAGAAGTGACGTCATATACGGAGGGAAAAAATCTATATTGGCCGGATTAGCACCACGTTTTTTATGACAGATTTCAAAAATATATATTAAAATAAGCTCAAACACCCGTTTATAGCAAAATTGCCCGAGCCGTTTCGTCGGAAATCGAAATTTAGAGCAAAAAATTACGAAACATATCACTAGATCGAGAATTAGATCTGGGTACATGAATATTAAATAGAAATAAAATATTGGCCGAATCAATTTGGTTATTAAAAAGCTTAAATAAGAGTCATTATGACATTATAACAATCAAAATCGAGTCCTTCGCGCGAAGAGATTTTACTATTTTCCCGTGAGGTGGCGCCACAACAAAAGGTCATCTGTCAAACTGTTTACTTTACGGACATAGTTGCTGGACACATTGAGCTTTACGCTGCAGAATAGTTTATTGTCTAATTCTGAACCTTATAATAATGAACATTTAAATAATGTATGTGAAAACTCAAGCTTGGACCCATTAAAAAATTCGAAAAAGTTTGCTTGTTATGTTTTAAAAAAAAGGCGGATATGCGAAAACTTACTGGAGCTCTTCAGAGCTCGGTTCAAGACATGTTTCCTTTTAATCCTGAAGACAACCGTCTTTCACGACTTATATGTAATGCTTGCAAAATACTTAGTTACCGAAAAAAAAGATCAGAATTTGTCTGCTGTTCAGACACTCGATTATTCTACATTTCCTTCTTTACCAAAAAATACAAGGAAACAAGATAAAATAAAATGCAAGTGCAAATTATGCAAGTTCGTACGAACACTGGGACATCAGAATTTTATACAGAAAAATATCAGTGTCAAGAAAAAAGTTGCCAAGCAATGTGCAAGGTGTATCTCTTTTATTTTTAATGAGTTTCCATCAATGTTTCTGCAATAAACTTTCCGTAGCGATGGTCTCCTTATTCTTCTTCTCGGTCCGAAGTACGAAGAACCGCAGCTACACCCACCACAGTATTTGTTGAATGTCCAAAATCTGTTCCAATCTTTAAAACCTCTTTTGCACGAATTTGTTTATCTCGTTTTTTTGTATTATTATTTCGGAGGTTTACCATGGCGTCGAGATAAGTGCATTTCAGCACCGAGTTCTTGAATATTTCAAATTTTATTTGTAGAATCCAAACAATTTTAGAGGCCATCACAAGCGGCATCCAAAAGTTTGATGAGTATGCAATGGAAACGGCAAAACTGTACGTGGATTTGTATGGGTGGCACCGTATGAGCCCCACAATGCATAAAATTTTATTACACGGGGCAAAAATTTGCGAAAATGCCATTTTACCTATTGGCCAGTTTTCAGAAGAAGCTGCCGAAGCCCGGAATACGCATTTCCGGTCGTACCGTCTTAACTTTGCCGTAAATTTTCACGTGAAGAATGCAATCTAGACATATATCACAGGTTACTTATGACATCCGACCCTCTCATCAGTTCTTTGAGAAAAAAAGAAAACAATTTCAAAATCGTTTTCGCAGGAAACTTTACGACTTTTGGTTTCTGCAGAGCCGAACACAGAGGTAGCCTGTGATACATGTATGGAAAGCGATGACGAAGACATTTCATTTGGCTCGTAAATTACTTTAATTTTTATATGTGTAACTTTAATCAGTATTTATTATTAAGAATATGATTTTTTTAATTTGTGTTATATATTATGTTTATATTATGTTTTCAATCATATGTATGACTAATTACTTTTTGTTAAACTTGTTTTAAAATGTAAATTGCATAGTAAGAATTTGGAAATATAATGAATTCCATGTAATTACTACATCTTGTATCATTTACTTCCCTTAAATATTCACTGCTCTGTATCTCAAAAAGTACTCATCCAATTTTGATTAAATTCAGCGTGGACTCATCGTGCCGTAGATCAATAAAAAACTTATTAGTCTACGAAAAAACCAGTGAGTTCAACTTTTAAATTTCAAAAAATGTGAAAATTCTACTACGTAAAACCAATATGTCGACAAAACTTGGTAAAAATACCTTTTTCTATTTAGTTTAGTTAAATGTGTAATAGGTTAACCTATTACACATTTTTTATCATGTCTCCTACTAAAAGAGATAATAAAATAATTTTGGCCGCCTAAGTGACCGAATTCTACCTATGTGCGGCGTAAGTGAAAAATTCCTTTGCAAAAGCGTTTAATACAAGAATTGTTACCAATATCTGAGGGCATTATTAAGGATAATGCTGATCGAGCTGTATTGATCATGCTGTATGATGCCGATCCTTGATACAGCTTAGCCAAAAAAACTAAAATAATATTATTTTAGATTATAGGTATTGATTTTTCCAAAGGATTTCACTGTTTTGTAGCACAAAAGTCCTACCACCACTTCCAAGTAGAATTGTATTGTTTAAGCGTTGAAGCTGTCACAGAGGAAATGAAAATATCTATTGTACTGGGTGGTAAACCTCTGGCGGTGAAAGCTTTCCGGACAAATGTCGTACCACTAGGGTAAGGTTCCGCCACAGAGGATGGGGCCTGTGAAAACATGTCAGCATATTAATATTGGGTTGCAAAATAAAAGGGGTATTTTTAAAAAGGGATGTAAAAAGAGGGTAACAGTGTTGAGTTTTCCACATAGGAACTACAAGGATGCCCTCAGCTTGATTAAAACAAATTTTATGGAGCAAAAGCATAGAAAAAGTAATTCGTCCATGAAAGGTAAGGGCCTCTGGGTCACGAGCCCATAAAACAAATAAGTCACACTTTTTGTTAAGCCGACTGGCAAATAGATCTATAGTAGGGCAACCAAAAACTTAAATAATTTGTTGGAAAGCCCCGGCAGTCTGCCGGCGGCAGATAGCGACCATTCTGTCAGGGGTGTTGTGACGCGATTCCTCATCCGCTTCGCGATTGTCAGCGGATTTTATATAGAAGACGTAGATTCAAATATTACGTGCTTCGCACCATTGCCAGATTTTACGAGTAATATCATTAAGTTCAGGAAATTGGACCCCTCCTATGCGATTCACGTAAGAAATAGCGCAAGTATTATCCACCCGCAAGATGATCTCACAATTATCTTCTGATCCAGCTAAGCATTTTAACCCGAAAAGAATTGCTAAAATCTAATAAGTTTTAATTTCTCCTGGTCAGACCAGTGGCCGTGAGCTCGCTGTTTCTGGCATACAGCGCCCCAACCCGTAAGAGAAGCATCTGTAAAGATAGTTAAGTTGAACTGAAAACGTCTGATAGGACAGTATGTATTAGTTATATAGTTATATATTATTATTCCACCATCCACGCATCGTAATTATCAGAATGCCGTTTTAGTGCCAAAAACTTCGTAGGTTAAAAAAGTTTCGTATGAACCCAACCATACCTGGTAGCGGGACAGATCGAAACTAGAGTACCAATCAATTGGGCAAAAGCTCTAATTTTACAGCGCTTCGCTCTAAGGAATGAAGTTAACATGCATTGAAGGCGACGCTGCTTCTCTAAGGGTAATGTAACTCTCATTAACGCAGAGTTAAATTCGAAACCCAAGAAGATGCAAACCTGTTGGGGAATGAATTTGCTTTTGGAATTATTAATAATAAAGCCCAGCTGGGTAAGTAAACGTCGAGTAGTTATTATTTAAACAAGAAACATATGAGGGACCAGCTAGCCAAAAATCGTTCAAATATACCACTGAAATAAATCCCTGAGATCGTAAGTAGGCAACCACCGCACAGTGTGTTAAATTAATTATCTAGCTAGACAAAACCTAAATGACATAAAAAATTATAAATTTTCTTTGGAAGCGGGGTATTTGGGTTCACTGAATCCAAATCTGACATCCAAAATGCAGAAATTAAATTCGTTAATTACAAAATGGCCGGCGCCTTGTAATAAAAAATAAACTTTCGGCTTCGTCGAAAATTGGTCAACTTTCGTTTTTCCAAAGAAACGCCCTGTATATTTTTGTATATTTGAAATCTGGAGAAAATTTTGAATCCGATAAATGCACATTCGCTACCATTTTGCAATTGACCTTGAATTTTTGTCCAGTTTTAGTTTTCAATCCAGAAAGCTGCAATTTGGAGAATCAATTAGTTTTACCATCCAAATTTGCAGTAAAATGCATAAATAGTAAATGTTGCTGATAAATTGTTTTTTTAACTAACTCAACTTTTTAAATACCATCAGAGTGGCTGCTAATGTTTTTTTAAATACATATGTTTTTCCCAATCAAAACCAACTAATGTCATAAAAATTCGGTTAGTGTTTTCCACGAAAATTACACTTATGGAAAACTTAAATTACAAAAAAAATTAAGATCATTATAAAATTCCCGCGAAAGTGTAAGAATCGAATTCAAAATTTTCTCCTGATTTGAAATATGCAAAGATATGCATAGGGTTTCATTGAAAAAAACGAAAGTTGGCATTATTTCCGGGGAAACCGGAAGTTTTGTGGTATCCATTGAAGGTTGAAATAATTATAAATTAACTCTTTATTATTGCTCCCAAATTTCAACTCTATTCGAAAATTTAATAGTAAAAAAGGAGTGAGCCGGTTTTTGGTTACACCCTGTAGAAGAGGCAAATTGGGGCAATAAATAAAGGCACATAAGTAATCTTTAGACGTTATAAAACAAAACAAATATTGATAGTGCACCCGATATTGCTCGATTACAATACTTCTTGCTTAATAAATATTGTCCATATTTAACAACACCAAGTGAATTTCTATATCTATAGCCTGTTGCTGATTACTGATATTATAAATCCCTAATTATAAAAAATAAGTAATATATACCTAGATTCATAGCGGCAAAGTTCAAAATTTGATTTAACTTGAAACAATGTCAAAATCACTCCACCTTTCTGCAACACATAAATGGCTAAGTATATTTATAAAAAATGATACGCCCGGAACTGGCACCTTCATAGTGCTGAATACACTGTTACAGTACGTTCTAAGTAATGGAAATCATAACAGGGAGAACTGAAGAAGCCTATTTAATTAAATTTGTCTTAACTTCAGGTTGTTTTAAAATTAGGTTTTGTCTAGCTAGATAATTAATTTAACACACTGTGCACCGGTTTGACAATTTTTGTAAAAACAAAGTGAGCTGTATTAAGGCCAAATGGGAGGAAGTTGAATTCATAGCTAACCCCTTGAAATTGAAAACGTAAATATTTGTTGTCAGCCTCCGCAATGTGAATCATAAAATAGGCATCTTTAAGGTCAAAGGTGCCCATAAAAAATCCCGGTTGCATAAGAGTAGATATACTAAGCCGATACGGGAACGGAAGTGACCCAGATACGGGAACGGAAGTGACCCAGACGCGTTGGGTTGGTAGCTCTGTTTTCCGAAGGTGGCGCCACCTATAGATAAGCGATACAAAAATTTCGAACTAGAGATAAGGGAACGGAAACTAGTGATAAGGGGGTGGGCGTGACTTAACAGTGGTTTGGTCATCTGGCATCCGCTATTTGGAGATAAGGATTTATTATTAATAATATAAATTTCATTTTTAACGCCATTTTGAATTGTGACGTCAATTTTTTAGAGATAAGGATATATTTTGAATTATTAATATAAATTTTATTTTTGACGCCATTTTGAATTGCTGGCTATGGGCGTTCCTAAAGAGATAAACATTAAGGTGATTGGCCCAAAAAAAGGGGGTAATCGATGTTTGTGGTTGCAAAACCCCGCCCAGTAGAGTGTGATTGGCTGTAGATAGGCCGGTGGTTGGCTGATAGGCCCCCTGCAAATAGCTAATGGGCGGTCGTCGGATGTCGGCCATTTGCAAATAGCGCCCTCTACTGATAAGCGGTAGTAAAAGCAACGAACTAGAGATAATAAGCGCCCTCTACTGATAAGCGGCAGTGAAAGCAGCGAACTAGAGATAGAGATGTAATTTCCGTTTTTGTGACGTAATTAGATTGATAAAATATTTCCGTTTTTGTGGTAATGTGTTTATTATTGAATTTAATATAATTTTCATTTTTGACGCCATTTTGAATTGTGACGTCAAATTTTTAGCTTGATAAAATATTTCCGTTTTTGTGGTAATGTGTTTATTATTGAATTTAATATAATTTTCATTTTTAACGCCATTTTGAATTGCTGACGTCATCCGACTTGTCCTAACAAGTCTATTTTTAATCCCTCCAGAGGCCTTTTTCTCACAATTAGGCGTTCAGTCTTCCGTCCGACCTTTTTTATTAAAATTAAATTTTTTTAATATTTTGGGACCGATCGGTACTCGGAAACCATCGGTTTTAAATTTTTTCATATAAAAGTTAGTTGTTTTAAATATAAATTTATTATTTTCCCACCAAAACGTGCGACCTAAAAAGTATTATTCAGTCTTAATATTATCGTACAGTAATAATGATTAGTGCAAAGGAAATTGAAAAGGCAATCCAAAATATTGATAAATTTTTAGAAAAATGTGGTAAAGAAGGTGAAGAAAAATTTGAAAATAAATATCCTACTCAACAAGAAATATATCGAGAATTTTTGAAAAAGGAAAAAATTAAAAAATGGACCAGTCAAAAAGAATTTTTGGAGCAGCATCTTAATGCTAATATTGTAAATAACCAGTATGGTAAACATTTTGAGACGTGCCCCTGGTCAAATTCTGATGAAGGTCCAGATACATGTCCATGTTGTATGGTTTCATTTTATGTGAAAGAAGCTAATGAGATGTTAAATAAGTTACCAAAAATCACGTGCTGTTGTAAAATTAATTAAATAAACTTTAATATATATTCCTTAACAAAACTATTTGAGTTCAGTAGTACCTAAAATGCGTTGCGTTCAACAACCCGAAAAACTACCTATAAATAATTTAGATTTATTTGAAACTAGTTCTGATGCTAGTAAACATGGTAATTTACTACCAAATTCCTTTAGAGCAATTTTTTGTGGTCCTAGTGGGTGTGGTAAAACAAATGCTTTATTAAGTTTAATATTTAATGCTAATGGAGCTAAATTTGAAAATAAATATTTACGTTTATTCAAAATCTCTTTTCCAACCAAAATATCAATTATTACAAAATGTTTTAAGCAAAGTAAAAGGTGTGAGGTATTTTCCATATAAAGATAATGATGAAATAATTGAACCTATGAAAGCTCGAAACAATTCAATTTTCATATTTGATGATGTAGCTTGCGATAAACAAAATAAAATACGCGAATACTATTCAATGGGTAGACATAAAAATATAGACGCTGCATACTTATGTCAAACATATTCAAAAATACCAAAACAATTAATACGTGATAATTGTAATATTATTGTGCTATTTAGACAGGATGATATGAATTTAAAACATGTATTTGATGAACATGTCTCACCTGATATGCCTTATGATCAGTTTAAGAAAATATGCTCAGAATGTTGGAATGAAAATTATGGTTGTTTAGCTATTATAAAAGATTTTCGTTTAAACAATGGACGTTATCGAAAGGGATTTGATAAATATATAAATATGTAGCTTTTGCTAAGTAACCTTATAATCTTGGTAAAATACTGTCACAAAAACCGATAGAAAAACTGTCACAAAAACTGCTAGAAAAACTGCAAAACTGCTATAAATACTGCAAAACTGTCGCAAAAACCGATAGAAAAACTGCAAAAACTGCTATAAAAACTGCAAAAACTGCTATAAAAACTGCAAAACTGTCACAAAAACTACAGGCTGTTATAAAAGACTCCCGTTTAAACAATGGGTGTTATCGTTATAAAAATATAAATATGTAAAACAACTATGTTTAGTATCATTAGTAATCATGGCACCAACCACTGTCAATGTAACTGAAAAAATTAATGAACTCTCTCGAAATATAAGAAAAAAATATTTAGCTCTTAAATTGGGAAAAGCTGAAAATGATGCTACATTAGATAAAATTTTTAGACCAATCATAAAGCCTCTTAAAAAAATGGCATATGATACGGATTTTGTGAAAAAAGAAGCTGAAGAAGAAGATTTATTACAGCCAGCAAAAAAAAATTAAAAAACAATCTCCTATAAAATATAAAGCTATTGATAAAATACTTGAATCATCCCCCAGAAAAGGTATTCAAGATAAATCATTAAATATCTCAAGCATACGTTTTCCTGAAAATGACACCACTAATGAAAATAATCCAAATGATTTTTATAAAAGCGAATATAATCCCAATAAAACATACCACCCCACATTTTCTGGAAATGAAACTATTTATGGACATGATCCAAATGATTTTTATGATAATGACTTAAGCTTAAGTAGAACACTCGACAACGAATCAATCATGGAAACAATTCCGGAAAATTCTATAGCAGAATATTTGGATTTTTTCAATGAATTACCTAGAAATTTTGTTGAAGGACATATGAGAGATACTAGCAATGAATATGATCATACTTATATTCACCACGATTTGGATACAGGCAAGATCAAATTTGGGGATTCAATTGTGGAGTTTAAAGGTCCTGATTTTATTGTAAATAATAATTTTTTCAAGGGGTCCCCAGGACTGTACGAATTAATGTTTAAACAAAATCCTAAGAATTACATGACTTCAGATTTTAAAACATTTGGTGAACTTGTTGTGCTTACAAACGCGCATAAAAGAAATTTTGATCCCAACGAACAAACCATGGGGCATAGAGGACTCAAATATAAAAACATTATTAAGCCTGTTTTAAAGCAAATGAAACAGCAAGATATAGATAAACAAAAAGAACATAGTCGTAAACTTAGAGTTGGTAAAGAACATACTGAAAAAATTGGGTTTGGCAGAGCATCGCCCACCTTGGTAACATACAATGAAAAACCAATAGAGTACATTTATTGGGATGACGTAAATGAATTGGTTGAAAGATTAAAGTTATTAGTAGCCTCCAAGCATGCTGGCAACACATCAAATGATAATGAAATTACAGCAATTATTAATGAACTAAAAGAAGCAGGTGTTATATATTAAAACAAATAAAGTTTTACCAGCAGTTTAACAATGCCTCTTAACAAGTTTGGTCAATCTCTCGGTCAATCTAATCAAAATTCGTTATTATCAAAATTTCAATTTTATAACAACAATGTACTAAAATATACTCCCGATGGTAATATTGACGCAGAAAACCTAAAAATATGTAATGTGAAATCACCAACTTTAAATGCAGATGCTACTAATATGGGTTATGTTGATCAAATATATGCAAATTTTTATGATGATACAATAAAATCACTTAGTAAATTTGAACAAGAGACATTAAAAGCACTCAAGCAATCGGATGCAAAAATAAAAAAGGAAATTGGAAAACTCGATAGTAAAAAACAAGATAAATTAAAAATTAATTTAAATAAAGAACTAGCTATTTTAACGCAAAATACCGATGAGTTAAAAGAGCAAATTAAAGAACTTAATAAACAAAAAACAATAATTTTCAATGATTTGAATTCTTTAAAGAATATTTCAAGATCGCATGTAAATGCACGTAATGACTTGGATAGGCAAATTAAATTCCTTCAACAGACTCAAGATGTGAACTTAAAGGATATAAAACAGCAAAATGAACAAAACATTATAGATTTTAAAAAGCAAATCGAAGAACTTAATACAGCTTTAAAGTCTCTGGATACAAACGTGGATAAATTATTTGAGGACGTCAAAAAAAACAAATCCGCAATCAATGATGTGGAGAAAAATATAATAAAAGTGATTACAGGGGCTGCTGGTGCTAGTACTCACTCTTCCACCACACCATAATCATGAAACACACCAAGGAAAAAATTAAACTTGTTAATGAACTTCATAGACCTATAAGAAAAAATTTTAAACGTCGAAAAACAATTATTAAGGGCATTGATGACCTTTGGCAATCAGACTTAGGGCAGATGGACATGTATGCATCAAATAATAAAAATTTTAAGTACATATTGATTGTTATTGACTGTTTTTCAAAATATTTATGGGCTAAACCATTAAAAAATAAATCTGGGGAAGAAGTTACAAAAGCTTTTAATTTAATATTGAAAGAAAGATGTCCACAAAACTTACAGACTGATCAGGGCAAGGAATTTTTTAATAGTAAGTTTAATGAACTTATGCAAAAATATTCAATAAATCACTATAATACATTTAGTTGTAAAAAAGCTGCAATCGCCGAGCGTGTTATAAGGACTGTAAAAGAACGCCTATTTAAATACTTTAGTTTAAATGGATCATATAATTGGGTTGATATATTGCCACAAATTGTTTCAAATTATAATAATACAAAACATAGAACAATTAATATGAAACCAATTGATGTTTGTAAAGAAAATGAAAAAAAAGTTTTAAAGTTTGCATTTACACATTTAAAATTAGCAACCAAACCTAAAAAGTTTTCCATCGGCGATATAGTAAGAATAAGTAAAGCAAAACATGTTTTTGATAAAGGATACACCCCCAATTGGACTACAGAATTGTTTAAAATTGTGAAAGTAAAAATTACAAACCCAGCCACATACATTTTGGAGGATTTAAATGGTAGACCCATTAGTGGAGTATTTTATGAGGATGAGTTGCAAAAAACAATGCAGCCTGATATTTACCTGGTAGAAAAAGTTTTACATAAACGTGGCAACAAAGTCTTCGTGAAATGGTTGGGCTTCGATGATTCACATAATAGTTATATTAATAAAACAGACTCTTTTTGATTACCCCACTCTTTTCCAGTTTCTCCTCATAAAAACATTAAATAATTTAGTTTAAAAAGTAAAGTAAAGCAGTGCACACATAAAATGGGTAGTAGTGAAGATTCCGATTTTGAAGGTTATGATGCCCCACTGAATGCAGTGTTTAATAGATATGAAGAAGCTATTAAAGCTGAAAAACGATTAATTTATGCATCAACTTATGGTTCTGATTTTTTCTCACTGGAATGTCGACTTAGTGCTGCAAGGAATTTTCTACCAGTAGTAAGAATGGTTAACAAAGTCAGTCATGGACATCTCTCTTTTACATGGGGTGAATGGCTTAGCGTAATTAACGCTTTACAACAACGTTTGGAGACCAATCACACCGATGAAATTCAACTTTGGAGAAAAATTAAAATTGGATTTACTATTGACGGTCAAAATAAAAATTTTAAAATATCAGATGATTGTACTATATTTGATTTGAAGTTAAACGATGTATTTGAAATTATTGGATTAGATAAGTTAATTTTAAAAAAACTTGAAATGTTAAATAATTTAAATTTTAGTCGTTATTATCATAATCTATTAGAAAGCACATGTGAAGTGTTAAAAAATGAACTTAATTTTTATCCTACTTATTATCATGTGCAGGAAATCATATCATCCCTATGTTCTTGTAGTTCTAGTTTAGAAAGTTATTGTCTTTTAGAATGCTTGTATTATTTAGAGGAAAAAATGTTAGATGATTTAGAAAAATATATTTAATAACTTACCTTTGAGTTTTATTTAATAGTAGTGACCTATGGTGATAAGTAAAAATTAATAAAACAAATTACTTTAGAGAATTAATTTATTTGAATAAAAATGTATATAGGTATGTATAAAACTAACTTATAATTATAATTTTTTAATTCTATAGTGGCCATGTGGTAGAGTATCATTTAAATTTAATATTAAATGTCTTTTATCGTCGTGTGGACTTAGACCAATTTTTTTCTGCTCAATACTATATACGTTGTGCGCGCTCGATTTAATTATTCTTTGACTTATTATTTTATCAACATTTTCTTGTAAACATTTAACATAATCTTCAAATGTGAGAGATTTAACTACACTGTATTTAATCCCCTTAGATTTTTTAGCACATTCTTCCTCAGCAAATTTGTAAGAATACATTTTAGAGCGTAGCCCTACAAAATGCGTCATTATTTTCCCGTTAAGTTCATCTTTCATTAGGCCGGGAACCTTTTTATTGACTAAAGGAATGTTCCACTGATTATTGTTCGGGTAGTCGCTAGTATCAAACATATGGATATTATTAAAAATAACTTCCTTATATACATCATTACAACCAAACTCGTAAATTAAACTGTCTGTGTCGGTGTAGAGCAATTTTACATTATTGAATTTCGATAGCGCAAAATTATAGTGAAAATCGTAAACACAAACCTTGGATATATCTAGGATAGCCATTCCAATGTAAAGAGGTTTATTAAAACATAAATCGTTTTTACTAAGTTCTATAGCTATAAGATTTTCATGGAAAATGGTACGATTTTTAAAATTTGGGGAGGCAATTAAATTTTTCGCTCCATAACGCCCCTCCCATTTATTAACTAATTTTACTACTCTATGTTTACGAATATTTTCCATGGTCTTGCCAAAGATAGCGTTTATCATTAGCTTAAAAAGATTTTTTTCGAACTCATTTTTAGAATTTTGCCTTAAATTTGTATTTAGCTCTATATAAGATTTTAGCCAAGGAGATTGTTTGAATTTTAATATACTATGGATTTTAGTTAAAACAAGACCGCTTTTAAGAGCTTGTTTTAAATTTCTGTAATGTATTATGTACTCTGATTTATCATCTAAGGTAGTCATTAATTTAGGTAATTTTGAATTTGGAGGTTTTTTATGTTCTGGACAAAAAGGCAAATCTTTGTGTAAATCATGCAATTCATCTGGGTATGATAGGTCAACCTTTAAAATGTAGCCGACTGGTGCCTCATCCGAAACATTCATAACATTAAAATTTTCAAAGTTTTCAACCCATTGAAAACCATCATACGGTAAATATTGAGACATAGCCCACCCGTATAAATTGTTGACATCTAAATAGAGTAAATAATTTGATGATTTTGATGGATCGTATGACTTGCCCATATACCTATTGTTAGCCTCAGCGTATCGATTACAACATTGGCTCACCCCACCGCGAATACCTTGTTCAATAAATAATAGCATATCTACATCCTTTAGTATTTGTAAGCTACAGCGGGTATACTTTAGCATGCAATCCCACGTATATCCAGGCAAAGTATAATAATGCGCTGGATCGAGTTCATACGTGTTAAAACAGCTGGTGCGAAACTGCTCAAACACATCAGCTAGCAATAATATATCAGTTTTTAAGTAGAGGTCAGAGTATTCACCTAAATTTTGACAATCAAATTCTTGCCACACCTTAAGGGCATGTGCATAATCTTCATTCGAAATATTGCAATCATTAAGTTTATTGTAAAAAGCAGATTTTTCAGGTAGACACAGAAAATTTAATTTTTCTTCAGAATCTACAAAATCATATGGGAAAACGCCCTTACGTTCTAATAGTTTAATTTTTTTATCAGGCAAATTTTTAAATTCCCTTCTTAAAATTGGATAATTAGGTAAATATGAAGATAATTTATCTAGACTTGAAGCCATGAAGCGAAAAGAGTCGATAAACCTTAATTTTATGTTTGTTTCATTATCGTAAACTGTAAAGGAAATGTATTTCTCTTTGTTTATCGGTAGCAAAGAGATTCTTGTAAAATTTGATAAATCTTTAATCAAAAAATGTGAATCATATCCGGATAAGTTATGAAAAACAACTGGGACTGTAAAGGTATTTTTGTAATTTAGGTTACAAACCTGATGGGCATAACCTCTGAACTGTCCATTGAAGTGATTATGATCTCTGACTATAATGTCATCCTGCCTAAAGATTTTTTTGCAGATATGACATGATGGAGTGGCATCCTTCAAGTCAATATCATTTTGCATGGGTAATACCCATTGGGTATGTTAGTTTTTAATTTTAATTGTACCAGTTTCGATACTTCTGCAAGCTCATTTGCGAACCACTGTATACAATCGAGGCCGCGATAGCTTTTGTAGTACGATAAATTATCATCATAATCACATTTAAAATAATATGCGGCGCTAAATGCTTTATGTTCCTGATATTTTAAAGACTTTATAGAAATATTTTCATTTATGGGTAAAAGAATGGATTCTATATCAGCATATATAATGAATGGTACTTTTTCTTGAAATTTTTCATTATGAAATTCAACAAAGTCATACTCAGGAAAAGAAATTTTGCTTTTGTTAATTTTTATACAATATTTTTCATGCTTTGCTTTGCTTTTGCTTGATTAGAAAAATAATTTAGGCAACAATCACAAATAAACATTTCATGACCATGTTTACTTGCTTGCTTGGATATTAGTCTAGATAAATTTTTAATCCAGCAGTAGTGATATTTTATTTCGCTATCATCAGATACATCTATAAGTGGTTCGCAATCAGATTGCTTGGGAAAATACATATTTTGAATTAAAAGCAAATTGATGTGCTGATCTAATTTATTTTTTGTAAGTCTGACTGGAACAGTATTGTAATGAGTACCTTTTTTCGTTTCAATTAGCTCCAGCCCGTAAACATTAATAGATAGGGAATTTAATTTTTCAAATTTATTAATATCAGGTAGTTTCATAGGCAAGCTAATATTATCAAAATTTAAAACATTATTGTAGCTAGGATATGAGGAAGTTCTATCCATCGCAGATTTTGGAGGACATAATGCTGATACTATAGCCCACCCAAAGCAAGCATCATCATCATAATTTTTTATATTTACACAGGCTTGTTTTCTAGCAATTTCCTCAGGTAGCCTAATAAAAGATGAGCCGTTACCAACCTCATATTTATTTATATTGATTTCTAAACTTAATACTTTTTTTAATGCCCACCCTGAGTCTTTTTCTGCAAATTCACTTAATTTATTCAAAATTTTATCTATTACATTTTCTTGAAACCAGTTCTTTAAATTTGTACTTCTATCTATGACAACGTTTTTGGTATTAAAATATTTAATTTCAGTAATATCTTCTGACTTAATATTTTGCTTTAGAAAATCACTTCCAAAACAAGTGTTAACTTTAAGTAGTGGCATGGATTTTAAGATATTTTTTATTCTAGATTGAAACAAAAAAAATGCGTCGTTTAAAAACCCTAGGGGATCTAGATGTAAAATATTTATTATAATGCCTGTTCGAACTCTTGACTTAAACATTGTAGTTACATCCTCCCATTTAATCCGCGCACTACGGTTAGTTTTCACCCCCGCCCCTACATGCTTTAAATTATTTAACTGTACTTGACATCGTTTTAATTGTCCAATGGTTGTTATAATTTTTTTTTGGCATCCTATCGATAATGTATTGTTTTTGTTTAATTGTGAGCAAAGTCTAATATTTTTTTTAATTAAATTAAGCCAAACTTTAATATCGTTTTGAGCAGAATTATTTGTTAACAACTTTAGAGCATTTAATATTAAATTTAATGAGTCTGTACTCACCGTGGCCACTTCAGATTCTGACATTTTAAATTTCGCGGATCTCGATTTGGGGTGTTGGCTTGTAGTTGTTTGCGAACTTCTTTTGACCCAGGTAGACTAAACCAAATTTTCCACCATTAAGGTTCTCCAAATTTTTTTCCACCACTTCAGTTAGACGTTTGGGCAGGAACACCTTATACTCCTCGAATTCAGCCAAAGGTATTTCACCAAATTTGCTTTTTACGATTTTGATTGATTTTATGGGGTATAGCTCCCCCTCAACCAATTCTTGAATCCTACGAACTTCTTTTTCAGTCACGACTGCCACAGCATTAACTTTAGTTAAAAATGACATACTATAAGTAAAAAGGTATAAATAATTAAGATAAATAATATTAAATAACTTACTTTGTATAATTATATGCACTAACACACTCAAAAAATAGTTTTAGTTGATAAACTTGAACTGATGTTATTTGCGATTTTGCATACCTTTTATATCAATAAAGTACGTCATAGGATGTTGATAAGAAGTAAAGCAGTAACCGCAAACAAACAAATATTTTAATTTGCGGAAAAACCTCAGATCCGGTTACTGCTTTACTTCTTATCAACATCCTGTTGTTTTTAACCACCAAAGTTCTAGAACATTCGATGTGACGTACTTAAATATTTCAGATCCTGTTTGCGGTTAAAAACAACAGGATGTTGATAAGAAGTAAAGCAGTAACCGGATCTGAGGTTTTTCCGCAAATTAAAATATTTGTTTGTTTGTGGTTTGACATTACGTAGTTGCTAGATAAAAATTTATTATAAAAAGAAAATATTGAAATATTTATTTATTATTAGTACAAGCAATGATGAGTGAATATAGTGAAAGTACTAACAGGTACACGCCGCCTGCCAATCCAGAAGAATATTTTATGGAAAAGTAAGTTATTTAATATTATTTATCTTAATTATTTATACCTTTTTCTTTTCAGAAATATAACTCCACCTCCACATCTGATGCCCTTAAAACAGTAATTATTTATTTAATGTTTATTACTTTTTTATTTATTTTTTCTTGCAGAGCAATAAATTGGGCTTACAGGCGAGAATGCGAAGACTGTGGCAGGCTTTTCTGCTTTTGTTTTGTCGACTACAGGTAATACACACAACTTTTTTTCTAGTTTAAATTTTTTTCTTTTTAGAACTCAGTCACCTTCATCGCTATCCTCGCCAATAGCATCGGAGCCTTCGCCACCGTCCTCACCCTCACTGATATTATTAGAGTCTTCCCCACTACCCTCACCAATAGCATCGAAACCTTCGCCGCCAACCTCACCCTCACCGATGTTCAGAGAGTCAGGTTACCTGCTAGAACCAAATGAGGGGGTGGTGGATTTATTAGAGTCTTCCCCAATGCCCTCATCGATATCGGAACCTTCGCCGCCAACCTCACCCTCACCGATGTCATTAGAGTCTTCCCCACTGCCTCCGTTCCGTTGCCTGCTAGAACCAAATGAGGGGGTGGTGGATTTATTCGATAATGAATCACCATCCCCAGCTAAAAAAAGGCGTTATGTGTACATTAACACAATAAGTAACAATAAAAATTTATTTATTAAAAAATAAATGTTTAAGTAAATCTTTTAAATTTTTATTTCCCCACCACTTTTTCAGATATATACTAATTAAAAATGTAAAAAATGGTTAGTTGTTGAGTTACTATCATCTAATAATCATGTTTTCGACAGCAAATTTTTTATTACTATCTACATTTTTAAATAATACTTTATTTGTAAATTTTCCCAAAAACACTCAGGATTGTTATGTGGCATTTAATGTTGATAATCCAATGGTAAAGACTCAATGGCCAAATGATTGGAATCCAATGGATGCAGCTCCTGGTACATTCAAGATTCAAGTTAATGCCTCAGCAAATAGCTCTATATTACATTATAAATTAAAATATATTTTATCAGCAGATGGTGGAAAGACTAGAACCCTTTTTGAAATAAATAGTTTAAATAGTGTAATAACTAATTTAACCAATTTATCAACCACTATAGGATCGGGGGTGGCCTCTTCGAATTCAACAACATTTTCCACAAAAATATTTATAGAATTTATATCTCTGTTAATAGTAGGAATTTTTTTACTAGCTATTTATGCATTTGTATATTTTTTAGGTTATGCAATTAATAAATGTAAAAATATTTAAATATATTATATTACTTACCTATGAGTTTTATTCTAATTTTAGGATATACATAAAAACAATATAATTTTTTTATTTATTTATTATAATATTATTTTATTTAAAGCACATAATTTTTTTTTTTTAATTAGTAATGTCAAGCGAATTCTTCCTCAGATCCTCAGAAATGCTCATAGCAGCAAAAGCCTTACACAGTTCATACATTTCAATGTCTTCTTTTAATGCCTGCAATTCTTTATAAAATTTTATTTTTCTTTGAGCAAATTCTTTACAATCCATGATTATGGGGTAGATAACTTTGAAGCCAATTATGTAATACTAAGGCATGTGTTGTACTACACCTACCGCTTCTAAAATGATCCAAACACATGAGGGGTTTGTTTTTAAACACTGGCTGCTCCCAAACGTTCAGCGTTTCAACGTTTATAATTTTTATATTTGGTAATAACTGCTCACAGACTGTTTTTAAATATTCATAATTTTGATTTCCTTTTGTGTAAACAGTATCGTATTCAGGCAATAATTCCATCAAAATATTGTTAATCTCATTGAAATTTATGTATCCACCTGAATATCGTAGGCCATGAATTTTTTCTTCAAAGCAAACTTGTTTTTTATTTTTTCGTGATAACAGCTTAAATTCTACCATTGGTTTTAAGAGATAATGATTTGTTTGCAATCCATTGGTAACCGTAACTTCTTTTGGATGAAAAAGCCATTTTTCGTTAGAGAATAAATTAAATCCCTGAATATTTATAGACACAACCTTCATCTTAGGCAGAATAATTTAAACTAAACAGCATTATGATAAACTACGAACTATTTCACTGAGTGGAAGATGCTCCATAATGACGTCATGTATAATAACACAATATGCTTTTGTGTTATCGGGAAAGCCTTTTTTCGCCTCAATATCAACTTTGATGTCAACTGTACTCGATTTTAAGTATTCATTTCTTCTGGAACAATCAATTACAAAAAGGGCGTGGTTCTTAAATTGTTTATAATCAAGTAAAGAGTGTTTTGATATTGTTAAATCATTTTTAAAACTTGAATAAAATTGTGTATAATTGTGATGAGCCTCGATAAAATTATTTTTTTCAAAATTAAGGTCCATGCGTTCTATAGGAAAATATTCGCCATTGAGGATAACACGTATATCAGATATATCAATGTTGTCAAAATATGAGGGATCTTTTGTATCATTACCTCTTCTATTGGTATGAAAAGCTAAAATTATATAGCGTGGACTTTCCAATGCAGTGCACGTTTTAACTGACCATATTTCCTTAGTGGCATCTTTAGTTAATTGGGGTAGCTCATGGGATTCCCACTTTCTAAATGGAATTACTATAGGTCTGTCTGATTTTATTGATTCCAACAACTGAAGCTTTAATAAATCATTGGGTGTAATAACTTGTACTTTTAACGAGATATTTTCAACGGTTAATTTAGCCTTTGTTGTGCCAGCAGCAGCAGCCGCAGTTTTTTCTGTTATAATTTGACAATCAGAGTCATTTCGAGCTCTTACAAGACGTATAGTTTGTTTACCAAATTGGGCCAGCTGATAATCATTAAATATACCAAATAAATGATGTAATGGTATACGTATATTAAAAGTTGAAATTTTGGCTATTGTTGAGACTATTGGTTGAGCTGGGTAATTCCATCCTGCAATGCCTAAATGGTTTGAATCATCGCTACTGTAATTAAGATAGCCCTTAATTGTGCTCACAATACCAGGATCGCGTATACCATCAATTTCTTTTCCATTTATTTCATAAGAAATTCGGTCAAACAAAAAAGCTCCAAAATTATTTATTAAGGCTGCCTCGCCATCCCCTTTAGTTATTTCCAATTTACCATCTATTAATAGAGCTGCATCATGCATAAGCAGCCAGGAATCTCTTTGATTTATTGAAATTTCTATAACATCACTATTATTAAAAGATTTAACATAGGGGTAATAAGTTCTGTAGTCAACCTTTTGAATTGTTTCACTAAACTGTGGTTTTCGATAGATGTCGAAGATTTGGTCTAATGATGACATTATATCCTAATGATTGTAGAAAAAGTCTATTTGAATTAGTTAAGCTGTTTGAACTAGGCAAGCGTTTGCTGTCAACTGATTTCAAATTGTTTGTGCTAGGATTTTTATAATAATTATTGAATGTTAGTCCCATTATGATAATTTTTTTAATTCCAATCGAACTATAACTTCCTCTCCACGAAAATTAACTGGCTTAAAATCTTGGTTTAAAATTACCAAAGTAATATTAGATATTTCCTGTTTATTTATTATTGGTAAATAAATAAGGTTTCGAGGAATTTCGTTGATTGTATACCCCGGATCAACGTCTACTGAAAATTCGTAAATTGTGTGTGTTGGTAGATAATTATAATAAGCACCTGTAGATATATTACAATCGATGTGAATGGTTCGAACTTTTATTATATTAACTGGGAGATCTGATTCGTGTTTTTTACCCGACGTTAAAGTACGCTTAGAAAATCCTAATATTTTTCCTATACCATCTGCTTGTGTAAAATCTATTTCCAACGTATTGCTTTGAATTTCACACTTTAAAGTATTATTATTTGGTTTAAGTGAAAAATATTTATCATAATCTTCCTTTTTAACGGTGTCAGGAATAATTTGTTGTCTTAGGTAAGTTTCTATATCTAATATTTCATAAGTACCAGTTGGTATTATTATTTTCTTATCCACATTCGCTTCTTTATAAGAAAATGTATTTTCACCTTCTTCAATATTAGGGATACTGTTATAGGAATAAAACCCTATTAATGCTATACCGTAGTCAAAATCTGGATTAAGTTGTATTGGATTTGTAAAATCTATACTTAAAACATAATTATTACTTTTTAATGTAAATAGCTGGGACATTATCTTTAAACAACGGTTAATAATAGACTAATCATATTTTCTTATCTCATTTATTTTTATAAAGAAACCACAAACATAAATGGCCACAATTAATTTGTTTAAAGGTTTGAAAACAATCCTTATTATAATTAATTTTAACATTTTTTCCTAAATAATTTACTAATTCTTTTGGCGGTTTAAGACCACCAAAACTATCAAAATAAATAACAGAATTGTTTCTTTTAGTATAAGCTACCCAATGTGTACCCAAATTTTTCGAAATGTCTAAATTTAGGATTGCAGATTCATTTTTATTTTTGGTAAAGCGTCTCGCATAAAAACCCCTCTAAAATAGGGTATTTTAAGCTTTTGTGCATATTTTACCAATTCAGAATCATATAGGGCTCTATTGGGTAGCTTTATTGGTAGTTTTTTTGTTTTAAAAAAAGACCATATCCTCCCTTGACATTCCTTTTTAAATATAATCCCGAACCTTTTTTTCCAATTTCCTCCATAGCCCTATTATGTCGACCTAATTCTTCAAGTTTCTTTTTAGCATTTTTTGTGTCTATCACCGTTTTGGCTACAGCGCTTGCGCCTCCAGCCAATGATCCTATGGCCCCCAAAGCTCCTAATAATGGTAAAAGGGGTAAAAATCCTCCTTGTTTGTTGGATTCAAATGGAATTATCCTAGGCACCTTAATATTTTTACGACCTCCGGCTTTCTTTATAATCACCCGAGCTGCTTTAAGTGCCGTTGCGGCAGATTTTTTTAAAGAATTTCTGTTTGATATATCTAAATCTTGAACATGTTTTTTAATTTTATCAACCAAACCACGTTTAAATGAGATTGGCTTTCGAGTTTTTCGAATACCCATTCCAAGTTTTCTTTTAACCTTCATTCCAGTTGTTACTAACCAAGCTGCTGCTTTCTCCCCCAATTTAGAGTCTTTTGATTTCACCCTTTGCCAAGCTTTATTTTCCAAAATCCAATCTGCCTTATGCCTTTCCGCCAAACTTTTATTTTCTGAATAAGCAATATCGTGATCTTTACATGCAGCGTCTAAGGGGTTTATACCAGTATCGCCCCTTTGAATTCTCTTATCTAATTTAGTACCTGGTCCACAAAATTGGTAAGAGGGCACGTGAAGCTCAAAGGGTAGGTTTTTAATTACCGAATTTAATAAACCACTACCTTTATGCTTAAAAGTCAACATTGAAATGATTTTTTTTTATTAAAGTTAAGCTTTTATAATTATCAATTAAAATATGTTGAAACGGTTGTTAATATGTTTTTTAATTGATTTAAAATTGTACCGATCGGTCCCAAAATATTAAAAAAAATTTAATTTTAATAAAAAAGGTCGGACGGAAGACTGAACGCCTAATTGTGAGAAAAAGGCCTCTGGAGGGATTAAAAATAGACTTGTTAGGACAAGTCGGATGACGTCAGCAATTTAAAATGGCGTTAAAAATGAAAATTATATTAAATTCAATAATAAACACATTACCACAAAAACGGAAATATTTTATCAAGCTAAAAATTTGACGTCACAATTCAAAATGGCGTCAAAAATGAAAATTATATTAAATTCAATAATAAACACATTACCACAAAAACGGAAATATTTTATCAATCTAATTACGTCACAAAAACGGAAATTACATCTCTATCTCTAGTTCACTGCTTTCACTGCCGCTTATCAGTAGAGGGCGCTTATTATCTCTAGTTCGTTGCTTTTACTACCGCTTATCAGTAGAGGGCGCTATTTGCAAATGGCCGACATCCGACGACCGCCCATTAGCTATTTGCAGGGGGCCTATCAGCCAACCACCGGCCTATCTACAGCCAATCACACTCTACTGGGCGGGGTTTTGCAACCACAAACATCGATTACCCCCTTTTTTTGGGCCAATCACCTTAATGTTTATCTCTTTAGGAACGCCCATAGCCAGCAATTCAAAATGGCGTCAAAAATGAAATTTATATTAATAATTCAAAATATATCCTTATCTCTAAAAAATTGACGTCACAATTCAAAATGGCGTTAAAAATTAAATTTATATTATTAATAATAAATCCTTATCTCCAAATAGCGGATGCCAGATGACCAAACCACTGTTAAGTCACGCCCACCCCCTTATCACTAGTTTCCGTTCCCTTATCTCTAGTTCGAAATTTTTGTATCGCTTATCTATAGGTGGCGCCACCTTCGGAAAACAGAGCTACCAACCCAACGCGTTACGTCACCTGTCTGGGTCACTTCCGTTCCCGTATCGGCTTAGTATATCTACTCATAAGTCTAAGAACGGTGTTCTTATTCTCGAATTTAAAGTGTTTAGGCTGAATGAATGTATTTAATAGTTTTAAATTTAAAATAAAGCGGTAAGAACCGTCAGGTTTTGGGACCAAAATATTGCAGAAATAAATTGGTCAGCACAAGGATCGCCATGCGATATGGCTCCGAAAGAAAGGAGTGAACGAATATTGTCCAAAATCACCTGTGATTCAAACCGAGACCATGTGGTGGGTTTTGGTGGGTGATCCTGTAACACAGGTCCAACAAAAGGTAGTTCATAACCCCTGATCCAAGATAATATTACAGAATCATTCTTAAGTTTTAGCCATTCAGTTAGGAAAAATTTTCTGCCTTTGGAATCTCAATGATGACGAGTTGAATGATGGTTGGACTTGGGCTGGTACCTGGACCTTTCTGGAAGAGCAGTGCGTTTCTGTTTTTCCTGATAATGCTGTTGTAGTCTGTGTTCACTTTGACGAGAGGGCTTTGGTGGTTGTCGAAGTGGACGGTTGAAGTTTAAATGAGTTTTTGCAGCTTGGATACTGTCCCGTAAATTATTGCCAAATAGCCAGCCATCAACACATTCCTCTAACAGACTCGAGTCTCACCCAAGTGTTTATTTAATCCACCTTTAATCATGGCTCGGCGTGCTTAAGACTGGTCGAAGTGAATATCAGCAAATACACGTGCGGCATCACTCGCACGTTCAATAATTTGTCGAGATATATCAGATGATTGTTCACCTGAAAGGGCTGGAGTCAATAAACCACCAATAGCTGACATACCAGCACAAATTTTGGTCTGGGTACCAGCAACTCGTGAATCACGGGCCACCGATTTTTTAACTTCCACATTTAATTTGGTTGCTTCCATATAAGCGGACAATTAGAGAAACCAGGATATTTTTTAAATAAAGTGGCACGGAGATCAGATGGTAATTCCGATTGGAAAATTTTTATCCAAATTTCTGCAATATTCTTGTGAATTGTAGGAGCTGCCTGTTTTTTCGCATGCATGAGATAACCCAAAACTTGGAGAGTTTCGTTACATGTGCTTGGCATGTGTTGTTCAGAGTGTTCTGTGAGGTGTTGTTACAGTATAACAGTTATACGCGTGTACACGTGTGCTTTTGTACAAATTTAGATATTTGATAATAGGTTTAAAAGGCGTGCAACAGGTGGGTTTTATTTATGTCATGGCTATATGATGGTTAGTTGGTTAAACCATCTAACCATCATTATAAGCCATGATGGTTGTACCATGGTTATCACCATTGTTTGTTATTGCATTTGCCACTTAATTATATCCTAATAATTATTGAGATGTAATCCTAATAAGATAGATGTAATATCAAAACCTCTAAAGCGGTGATGTGCTTTATCATTAAACTAATAATTGTGATATTTTTTTTGGTATGTTTTTATTTTGTTTTAATTTTGGTTTTAATAAAGAAAATGTAAATTTCAGATTTGTTTAAATATTGCTCCTTAACCTCCCTTTAATATTTTGAGGTAATGTTACAACATGCTTAAATGCACCATGGTAATATTGCTACATGGATTTAAAAGCTATATTGATACAATATTGCAATTTAATCGTTCACGTACTTTTCGACGGTAATATTGAGGCAACATTGCATCAACAACATTTATGCATCATTCGTACCTTGCATTGCAATGTTGCTGCAAGGAAGAATTGGGGTTGCTACAACATTGCAGCAATATTGCATTACGGTTTGATGCAACATTACAGATTACAAAGCAATATTGCGTCAACATTGCAGCAATGTTGGTTTGCTCAGTGGGATAAGCGGACAATTAGAGAAACCAGGATATTTTTTAAATAAAGTGGCACGGAGATCAGATGGTAATTCCGATTGGAAAATTTTTGTCCAAATTTCTGCAATATTCTTGTGAATTGTAGGAGCTGCCTGTTTTTTCGCATGCATGAGATAACCCAAAACTTGGGGAGTTTCCTTATCTAAAGGGATTGAATTCTCATCTTCTTCGGGTCCCCAGTCAAAAGGCCGTTCAGCTGTAAGGATAACATTCTTATTAAGAAAAAAACTACCTTTAACCACCACAAAGAATTTTTTGAGGTTATGTACTTACAATGAGGTGAAAAGGAGGTGGCAATGCCGTCTTCCAGCCCCAAACTGGCGTTATTTTCATTTTTCATGGAAGTAAGTCACTTATTATCATTTAAACATTGTCATCCAGTTCATCGAAGGCGGTGCAGCGTCATCAAAACAAAACACAATACCGACCCAAAAAAATTAATTGGTTCAAATTGGTTGCAATGGATTTGGCGCTATGAATTACCAACTTATTCCAGGTGCATTTCCATTGGATTTAGCCAATAGAGACAAGCATAGGGATGGATTGGTATTTTCCAATCCAAGCCGCTTTAACTTACCAATAGGAACAAACTGGAATGAATTGTTTATTCCCGGACAACAATCGGGATTTCCTGGTGAAGTCATGATGATATCACAACGTGATTTTTTTATCACGCTGTGATATCCTGAGTGCATACACATGCTTTATCACAGTGATATCATGTAGAACTCACGGTGTGATATTTGCAAAATTTGCGCATGCGTATGAGCCCTGCGAACTGCGAATTTAAAACCTAGTTTGTTATTCAAATTACATGTAACGGTGCACCGTTATAATTTATAATTTTAACGTTTTAACGTTGTTTGAATATCACGAATGTTGTCCGGGTTCAATTAAAAAAGATATTCCAATGTTATTTTTATTCAAAAACAGTACCTACTAGTAGTCTAGACTAGCTTTTTGAATAAAAAAAATAATTTTTAAGGAATTAAACAGTCAACCACGATACCTAATTTTACCAAATAAAAACCTTGTTAAACATATTTTGTTTAGAACTATTTATAAAAATTTGACATTAGTAATATAATAGAACAATGTTATTTTGTAAATAAAAACTTTTTATCTCAATGTATACATTGTATACATACGAATGTGGCGCAAAATAAATATCCAAACACGGATGGCATAAAAAATCACGATATGATTTTTTATGCCATCGGTGCACCGACATGTTTGGATATTTATTTTTGCGCCACATTCGTAAGTAGATGTACTATGTGCGTTCTACGCCAGCTGCAGCTGCGGCTGCGCAGCTTCGGACGGCAAACGTATAGGACGACCAAAAGCCCCTCCCCTCAGCTGCGGTGGAGGCAGGGATAATTCAAAAAATTCATATCAGATAAAAAACAAAATGGCTGCCTTGTGTATCTTATTGGTTGGAGGCCTAATCGGGGGGGTGAGGGGTATCAACCTTTGCAGGTGATTGGTTGGAAGATGTGGTTTTGAGCTGCCTTCTATAGATAAGGAGATTATGAACTGCAGATAAGCTTGTCTCGACTTGTTAATATTATGATGTGTGACGTCAAGCGATAAAACATTCTTTATCAATTAAAATTATTTTTTGTTTTTTAAATAAATTAAAGGTCATCTAAATAATTAAGTTGTGAAATAGATCGCAATAAAAGCAAAAAGAAATTTGCAATATTAATTTGAAAAATGTGATAAATAAATTTTTTGTTGATGTTTAAACTAATAAATTAAATAAATAAGATTAATTAAACATCTAAAGTAATATTAATAAATAATTTTTTATATTTTATAAGTAAAAAAATTGGATAAATATAAGGTCAAATAGGAAATAGGTTTTGCAATAAATCAAATCAAAGTAAAATTATGAGTGAAAAATTTGGTAATTAATTTTTTTATATTTAAACCAATAAATTAAATAAACAAGACAATAGAGATCAATTGAAATTTAAAGTATTAATAAATAAATGTTATATTTTATAATATTTTCAGTAGAAATAATTTTATGTATTAAAAAAACTTTTTTAATATAATTCTTAATAAATAATTATTTAATAAAAAAAAAATAGTTTTAAAGTGAATTTAATATTTTTTTAAATAATTAACGATATGTAATAAAAAAGACATTTTTTTTAAATGGATTAAGTAAGTAATTTAATTTCTTAAAATTTGTTAAAATATTTTATAAGATAATTTTATTTTATTTTTTAAGAAAAGTGATTTTAATATTTTTTAAATAATTAACGATATGTTATAAAAAAATATGTAGTAAAAAAAACAATTTTTTAAAAAGTAAGTAATTTAATTTCTTAAAATTGTTAAAATATTTTATTTTTTTAAAGTAAAATTATGAGTGAAAAAATATGGTAATTAATTTTCTTAAAAAATAAAATAAACAAGGCAATAGAGATCAATTGAAATTTAAAGTATTAATAAATAAAATGTTATATTTTTCACTCATAAGTTTTTTTAATACAATTCTTAATAAATAATTATTTAATAAAAAAATAGTTTTAAAGTGAAATTTAATATTTTTTAAATAATTAACGATATGTAATAAAAAAGACATTTTTTCTTAAAATGGATTATGGTTTAAATATTTGTTTTGATTGTTTATTTTATTTTTTAAGAAAAGTGATTTTAATATTTTTTAAATATTTAACGATATGTATTAAAAAAAATATGTAATAAAAAAAACAATTTTTTAAAAATGGATTGAGTAAGTAATTTAATTTCTTAAAATTGCTAAAATATTTAATTTTTTTTTAAGTAAAATTATGGGTGAAAAATATGGTAATTAATTTTTTGATATTTAAACCAATAAATTAAATAAACAAGACAATAGAGATCAATTGAAATTTAAAGTATTAATAAATAAATGTTATATTTTATAATATTTTCAGTAGAAATAATTTTATGTATTAAAAAAACTTTTTTAATATAATTCTTAATAAATAATTATTTAATAAAAAAATTGTTTTAAAGTGAATTTAATATTTTTTAAATAATTAACGATATGTAATAAAAAAGACATTTTTTTTAAATGGATTAAGTAATTTAATTTTTTAAAATTTGTTAAAATATTTTATAAGATAATTTTATTTTATTTTTTAAGAAAAGTGATTTTAATATTTTTTAAATAATTAACGATATGTAATAAAAAATATGTAAGTAAAAAAACAATTTTTTAAAAATGGATTAAGTAAGCAATTTAATTTCTTAAAATTGTTAAAATATTTTATTCTTTTAAAGTAAAATTATGATATTTTAAACCAATAAATTAAATAAACAAGACAATAGAGATCAATTGAAATTTAAAGTATTAGTAAATAAATGTTATATTTTTATAATATTTTCAGTAGAAATAATTTTATGTATTAAAAAACTTTTTTAATATAATTCTTAATAAATAATTATTTAATAAAAAAAAATAGTTTTAAAGTGAATTTAATATTTTTTAAATAATTAACGATATGTAATAAAAAACTTTTTTTTGTTTAAGTGCTTAATTTTTTTCTTTGTGTAAATATATGATTCAAATAAAAGAATACTGTCAAAATTTACTTTAAAAAAATAAAATATGTTAACAATTTTAAGAAATTAAATTACTTACTTAATCCATTTTTAAAAAATTGTTTTTTTATTACATATTTTTTAAATAATTAACGATAGGTATGTAATAAAAAATATGTAATAAAAAAACAATTTTTTAAAAATGCTTCAGCTAATTTCCAAAATTCAAAGCCTTTTCTTCCACTATATGCAATAATTTTGTTTTTTTGATATTTCAAATAAAGATTTCATTGCTATACTAAATACAAATAATTGGGAAATAATTCAGTTATGTGCGTAATATATGTAATTAAACTTGACCTACAGGTCAAAAGGCGATATCATTTAATGAGTAGAAAACAAGTTGTGTAATAAATCAAAGTAAAAATAAAAGACATTAAGATTATTAATTTAAAAATATGGTAATTAAATTTTGTTAATACTTAAACTAATAAATTAAATAAATAAGGCAATTATATTCAAAAATTCAAAAATAAAGTAATAAAATTGCTTAATATATATGATTAGAGTTGACCTATAGGTCAAGTTTATTGAAATTATTTGACGTGTTATCTACTGCGATGCATATAAAAAGGATGGTTTTAGGTCATCCATACACACAGTTTTATCTGTAATCACAAAAGTTACTTACTACTACTAATATTTTTGTGTCTATTTTTATATACAACTATAAGGTATGTTAATTTTTCCTCATTTTAGTTTAAGTTTTTTATGTTTTAATTTTTTTAGCATGTCTTTCCTAACTAAAATCAATTCTTCCGCAGCATGTGCAGAAAAGGAAGTAAAGAAAATTGATGAATTGATTAAAGGAGAAGTATACGAAATAAAACTCATAAAGATTGTGAACGGCAAGTTTGGGCGCATTCCGTTAGTGGAGCTGGACAATTATAAATTGTTTCTTCCGAAAAGGTTGACGGAGGCAGTCGAAACCAATTTAGATGAGTTTAATAAGGAGAAATTTGGTCTGGTTTATCTAGGAATCAAAGAATTTAAGAATTCCAAATATAGTCAAACACCCTGCTTGGAATTTAGGAAAATTTAACAAAACATGGATACAGCAGAAGTGGTCAGGGCAAGTAAAGAATCATTAAATTTAATATTAAATGCCATAAAGTTGTTTAGCAATAATTCTGCTCAAATCGATATTACAACTTGGATTAATTTAATTAAAAAAAATATAATATTGTGCTCACAATTATTTAAAAAAAAAAACAAATTATCTATAGGGTGTCAAAAAAAAATAATAGCAGTCATTGGACAATTAAAGCGTTGTCGGGTACAGTTAAATAACTTAAAACATATAGGGGCGGGGGTAAAAACTAAACGTAGTGAACGAATTAAATGGGAGGAATTAACTACGCTGTTTGAGTCGCGAATTCGAACAGGTATTATAATAAATTTAAAGCATTTGGACCCCCTAGGGTTTTTAAATGATTCATTTTCTTTGTTTCAATCCAGGATAAAAAATATCTTAAAAACCATACCGCTACTTAAGGTTAATACTTGTTTTGGGGGTGAGTTTCTAAAGAAAAATGTTGAAGCTGAAGATAATATCGAAATTAAATATTTTAATACCAAAAACGAGATTATAGATAACGGTATACATTTAAAAGACTGGTTTCAATATAATGTAATTGACAAAATTTTAAATAAATTAAGCGAGTTTGCTGAGAAAGATAGTGGATGGGCATTAAGCAAAGTTTTATCACTAGAAATTAATATAAATAAATATGAGGTTGGCAATGGATCCTCGTTTATTAGGTTACCCGAAGAAATTTCTAAAAAACATGCTTGCATTAACGTACAAAATTTCAATGACGATGCATGCTTCGCTTGGGCGGTAGTATCGGCATTATATCCGGTTGATTCTAAGAATCATCCGGATAGGACTTCCTCTTATCCGCGCTACAACAATGTTTTAAATTTCGATAATATTACTTTTCCAATGAAATTATCAGACATTAGCAAATTTGAAAAATTAAATTCATTATCTATTAATGTTTACAGTCTAGAGCTAATTGAATACAAAAAAGGTTCCCATTACAACACTGTGCCCGTCAGGCTTACAAAAAATAAATTGGCCCAGCATGTTAACTTACTTTTAATCCAAGATAGGTATTTTCCTAAGCCTTCAGATTGCGAACCGCTTGTTGATGTGGCTGACGATAGCGAAATAAAGTATCATTATTGCTGGATAAAAAATTTATTCAGGCTAATAAAATCACAACATACAAAAACCAATCGTAAAATACATATTTGTGATCGTTGTCTAAACTATTTTACCAGTCAAGAAAAATTAAAAGAACATGAAATATATTGTGCAAAAATTAACGAAAGCAAAATTTCTTTTCCCAAGTATGACTATGTTGAATTTAAAAACAAAAATTTTCAAGAAAAAGTTCCATTCATTATGTATGCTGATATAGAATCCATTCTTTTACCCATTAACGATAATATTTCTATAAAGTCTTTAAAATATCAAGAGGACAAGGCATTTAGTATCGCATATTATTTTAAATGCGATTTTGATAATAATTTATCGTGGCTTGGACTGTATACAGTGGTTCGCAAATGAACTTACAGAGGTATCAAAACTAGTCGAATTAAAAATTCAAGATAATATACCCATGCAAAATGGTATTGATTTAAAGGATGCCAGTCCATCATGTCATATTTGTCAAAAGGACTTTAGGCAAGGTGATGTAATTGTTAGAGATCATAATCATTTTAATGGCCAATTTAGAGGTTATGCCCATCAGGTTTGCAACCTTAATTATAAAAATACTTTTACTGTTCCAGTAGTTTTTCATAACTTATCGGGTTACGATAGTCATTTTCTCATTAAAGATTTTTCAAATTTTACTAGAATATCTTTGCTGCCGATAAATAAAGAGAAATACATTTCCTTTACAGTGTATGATAATGAAACAAACATAAAATTAAGGTTTATCGACTCTTTTCGGTTCATGGCCTCAGGCCTAGACAAGTTAGCTTCATATTTACCTAATTATCCGATTTTAAGGGGGGAATTCAAAAATATATCAGATGAAAAAATTAAACTATTGGAACGTAAGGGCGTGTTTCCATACGATTTTATCGATTCAGAAGAAAAATTAAATTTTACTTGTCTACCAGAAAAATCTAAATTTTACAATAAACTTAATGATTGCGATATTTCAAAAGAAGATTATGCACATGCCCTTAAGGTGTGGCATGAATTTAATTGTCAAAATTTGGGGGAATATTCAGACCTTTATTTAAAAACTGATATTCTATTGTTAACTGACGTATTTGAGCAATTTCGCGATCCTGGACACTATTATACGCTACCAGGCTATACGTGGGATTGTATGCTCAGGTTTACTCGCTGTCGTCTACAAATACTAAAAGATGTAGATAATATCTACTAGATATGCTTTTATTTATAGAAGGGGGCATAAGGGGAGGAGTAAGCCAGTGCAGCAATCGATACGCGGAGGCCAACAATAGGTAGGTATATGGGGGAAGCGTACGATCCCTCAAAACCATCTAAATACTTAGCTTATTTTGACGTTAACAATTGTTGTAGTGCCTAATATGTTTAAATATTTCAAATACGACCCTGTTGTACTTTGTCGCGTCACTACACAGAAAGTGATAAAGTGTGTACGTAATTTCCGTTAGAACCTTATGTTCTGTGGTTAGAACTGATTTAAAAGCATGTACGAGTTTGGCTTTGATTCTTGATAAGTTTATTGTTTTAATTATCAACCTCACCCAACAAAAACCACACAAATAAAACAATAACATGGCGCCCAACTAATGGTAAATCGCAAAAAAGCCGAAGAAACGAACAACTGATGATAACCTCCAAAGAAAAACACGCGGGAACAAATTATGAGAACAAAGGTAAAGGACCTGGACGTTTGGAAAAAAAAGGACTGCATGCTCTGCAACATATAAAAAGTATAGTATAGTAAACTAGGCTAGTCAAAAATGGAAGATCAAATTCTGAACGACACATTTTTCGGCTTTTGTGGCGATAATAGGTCAGTGGACTTATCGAACCCCTTTCACCCCACTTTCACACAACTTTTAGATCAAAATGAAAATAATTCCCCTCAAATCCCAAATGAAATTCAACCAAACCTTCCAAATAACCTTTCGACAAACCCCTTCGAACAATTTACGCCTTTAGTAAACGAATACACTGTAATGAATACCAATTTACAAGCTCCCTTAGTTGCCTCATTTCAACATATTTTAAACAACATTACACAACGTTTTTCACAAACCTTACAAAATTTCAATAATAAACACCTACCAAATTTCCATGGCAATGATTATGAAAATCCAAAGTACTTTTTAGACTCGCTAAATTCACATTTCACAAAGAATAATATTCAAAACGATACTGAAAAAATGTCTATAGTGGTGACTTGTTTAAAAGGTGAAGCTCAAAAATGTATAAATCCATACCTACAAATAAACATTCAGTTCCCTATGTTTTTAGAAAAATTTAGGCAAAAATACTGTCAAGTTTCTGCCTCAGCCTTTGCACAACTGTACGGGGAAAAACAAACAGCGGATGAACATGTAGATCTGTTTATTACTAAAAAAATATCTCTATTTAATAAATTAGAACCTGGCAAACCAGAAAATCTTAAGACTGCAATTATTCTAGAACTACTAAAACCTGACCTGAGATCTCGAATGCGTACCTGTGGTTTAATAAACTCTTGTGAAACTCTAATTAATATCTCCAGCAAAATCGAACAAGACTTAAAATCCGAAATCAAGAGTAGTACACAAGTTAATCCGAATTACAATAACCCTAATCAAAATAGTAATACCTTCAGAAACAATCCAAATTTAAATTATAATAGACAAAATTCCAATTCCAACAACAATAGTTCAAATTACCAATCGAATCCTTTACCCCCACACCCATGCAAGTATTGAAACGAAATGCATTACCACTCTGAGTGTCGCAAAAACCCATATAATGCGGAAAACCAGAGGAGGGCCGGTGCTACCCAGCCTCCAGTCGAATTGCGTCCGGCCCAGAAATAACTCAATTCACTTTAACCAATGTAACTGAAAAAAATCAAAACACTTTACCCCGAATTAAACTACATTTTAATGATAAGACATTTTCAGCCCTACTTGATTCTGGATCATCCATTAATATTTTAAGATCAAATATATTCTCTCATACAAACACAACCGAAAATTCCACAATAGTACTGGCGTGCCGAAAAACTAATGTTAAAACTTCTGGAAAATTTTCTATCGAATTTTCAATAAACTCTTTAAATTTAAGCTCAGAATTCTCATTATTTGATGAACTAGAGGAGGAATGTATTCTAGGTACGCCTTTTCTCCAAAAGTACAATGTTATTCTTGATTATAAGCGAAAATGTGCTTATATGGGAAATCAAAACCGAAAAACCGTGTTTTGGAACACAGTTATACAAAATAACAAAAATGATAACGAAATTCTAAGTAAAATTCCTTTACATGTCACGAACAATAAAGAAATGTATAATCTAATTATCGAATTTTCAGATCTTTTTAATTTTGGCCTTCAGCAACAAACCCGAAGTACTGAACATCAAATAAAACTCATAGAGCCACATAAATATTTCTGCCAAAAATCATATTCTTTAAACCCATCCAACAAAGAAATTATGTAGCAACAGGTTAACGAAATGCTATTATCAGGAGTCATTGAACCTTCCTGTTCAAATTCCAGGGGTGTTGTTCTCGTAAAAAGAGATGGAAAAAATCCACGGTTTTGTGTCGATTACCGACAACTAAATAACAACACGCATGATGAACCTTGTGTCCTTCCAAAAATTGCCGAAACTTTAAAAGATCTTGGTAACTCTAATATTTTCACTGTCCTAGACCTTAAATCAGGCTACTGGCAAGTTCCTATGGAATCAAATTCAAAGCAGTACACAGCTTTTTCAACACCAGATGGCGCTTTGTACCAGTTTACGGTTATGCCATTCGGGCTTAAAAACGCACCCGGAACTTTCCAACGACTTATGACCAATGAAGTTTTGTCAGGCTACCTTCACATATTTTGTAAAGTTTACTTAGATGACATAATCGTGTATTCCTCAAACATTACCGATCACCTAGAACACTTAAGGCTGGTTTTTGAACGCTTAAGAATCCATAATTTAAAAATATCACCAGATAAATGTCAATTTTGTACTCACGACTTAGACTACTTAGGTTACCATATTACGGGCAATAAAATTGTACCACAAGAAAAACACATTCTCTCCATTCAAAATTTTCCAACACCAAAAACAAAAAAACAACTTTCTGCTTTCTTATAAGAATGTATAAGGAATGTATTCTCTAAGCCAGTTACATGTGCCTATAGGCACATGTAACTGGCTTAGAGAATACATTCCTGATATGTCCAAACTTACTGCCCCGCTAAATTCTCTTTTAAACAATGGCGTTCGCTTTGTCTGGACGACCTTGCACGAAAATTCTTTCCAACAATTAAAATATCAAGCTTCACAACCCTTACACTTGCATAGACCAGATTTTAGCAGACGATTTCACTTACAAACAGACGCCTCCGCCTACGGTATGGGTGCTGTTTTATTTCAGTTAAATGAAAAAGACGAAAAACATATAATATCATATCTAGTGCTAAGTTTTCACAATCTGAAGCCAGTTATCACTGTAATAAACAGGAATGTCTTGCTGTAATCTGGGCTATCCGAAAATATAGACATTTTTTGGAAGGAAAACGTTTTAAACTCATTACCGATTCGCGATGCTTACTTTGGTTAAAAAAGTATAAGGATACAAAAACAAAATTCATACGATGGTCACTTTTACTTGAAGAATACATATTTGACATAGAACATTGCCCTGGAAAAAAAAATAATCTTCCCGATTTCCTTAGTCGTAACCCAAATCCCGAAATCTTTGATGCAAAACAATTAAATAACGATAGACTTTTTCCTCCAATCCCTGAAAACCAAAATAATTATAATTCTACTGTAATAGACCCAGAATTGCCCACCGCCAATAATGTACAGTCCTTAGATTTGTATAACAAAATTGTCAGAGCTCAAAATAAATCTAAACCCTTTCAAGAAAAAATTGAAAAATGGAAGAAACTTAATGAAAAACAAGATAATCTTTCCAACCAAGAACAAAACTTTCATATAAATCACCTGGTTGAAAACAATCTGCTATATAGAAAACATCAAGACGTCAATAAACTGGTCATTCCAAGGACACATTATAAACATGTCATTTACATTCACCATGACATTTCAGACACAGCCCATCCTGGTAGAGATGAAACAATCCGGAAAATCCAAAGGAAATATTTCATAAAAAACATTTCAAAAGTAGTAGGTGAATATGTAAGAAATTGTTCCACCTGCGCAGCAGTAAAGAAGAGGCAAATTCAAAAAAATGCTCCCATGGAGGCTCACACTGCAGAATTTCCATTTGAGGTTCTTTCAATGGACATCTTAGGACCCTACAGCACCACATCCAAAGGAAAAAAGTATATTCTCTGTGTTGAAGACATTTTTACTAAATGGGTAGAAGCAAAAGCATATTCCGATGTAACAGGAAAAAAGGTTGCAGAGTTTTTGGAAAATGAAATTTTTTCAAGATATGGATGCCCTTCAAAAATAATAGCAGATAACGGTACCCAGTTTAGATCCAACAACATCCAACAAATGTGTGAAAAATTAAAAATAAAAATGGTATACAGCCCCATTTTTCACCAAAGGTCAAATCCAGTGGAGAGACGCAATCAAGAAATAAAAAAATATTTAGAACCCTACAGCTTGACAATAAAAATGATTGGGACACGCTTCTACCACAATCATTAAAAGTTTTAAGATCCAGACAAAATGCAGCCACTGGTATGTCTCCATCAAAAGCACTCTTTGGATATGAGCCGGCACAGTCATCAGAATGGCAAGTTGACTCATACATCAGAGAAAGGCAACAAGACGTTTCCTCACCAAGGCAAAACCGTAGGCAAACACTCATTCAAAATCAACAAAAATACCAAAAGAAATATGCTAACCCAGACAATACCCCGAAAATCACGTTCGAGGTTGACGATATGGTTATGGTTCGCGAAAACAGGCAAAGCAGAGAGTTGTTCGCTCCAGTTTGGTCAGGCCCACACAGGGTCCACTCAAAGAAAAGCCAGCTTGTTTACGAAATCGCAAGAGACGGAAAGCTCGTACTTATCTACATCGACGATCTACGACCTGCTCCAAAAGGAAATTCAACCCCCGATTTTGACACCGATTCTGACGAATCACCCAGCACATATGACCCATACACAAGTTCCTGTGAGCTCAGCAGCGACGATGACGGTCAATCCATTCCACAACCAATTTCAACCGATTTCGACCAATCAACTCCAAGTTCCACAACAAGGAAATAAACATCACCAAGACAGCGACGCCTCTAGACCAGGTTATACAACAAGAATTTTTGTAAATTCAAAATTCTCTCGTTCAGGTAGAAAAGTTGTACAAAAATCTTGCCCATGTTGTTAATACTGATCTCATTTTGCATTTTATCTTCTAACTTTTGCAATATCATATTGTGATAGATTAGTATTACTAGAGTTTAATTTGTTTCGTTTTATAAATTTAATTTTTTATGTTTGTACTATTTTTTAATAAAATGTAGCAGGATAATTCGCACATGTAAATCAGCTCTTCAAAACGGAAGGGTGTTGTAGTGCCTAATATGTTTAAATATTTCAAATACGACCCTGTTGTACTTTGTCGCGTCACCACGCCATCTACACAGAAAGTGATGAAGTGTGTACGTAATTTCCGTTAGAACCTTATGTTCTGTGGTTAGAACTGATTTAAAAGCATGTACGAGTTTGGCTTTGATTCTTGATAAGTTTATTGTTTTAATTATCAACCTCACCCAACAAAAACCACACAAATAAAACAATAACACAATTTATATGGTTGGGCCATGTCTCAATATTTGCCGTACGATAACTTTCAATGTGTCGATGATGTTGATAACTTTGATGTTATGGGTGTTGCAGATGATTCACTCCTGGGATACATTTTAGAGGTGGATCTATCTTATCCTAAAAATTTACATGATCTTCATAAAGATTTGCCTTTTTGTCCAGAACATGAAACCCCACCAAATTCAAAATTTCCCAAACTAATGACTACATTAAATAATAAATCAAAATATATTATTCACTACCGCAACAGGTTCTTTCACACGGTCTAGTTTTAACAAAAATACATCGTATATTAAAATTTAAGCAATCACCTTGGCTAAAGTCATATATAGAGCTGAACACAAATTTGCGACAAAATGCTAAGAACGATTTTGAAAAAAACCTCTTCAAATTAATGAATAACGCAGTGTTTGGGAAAACAATGGAGAATATTCGCAAACACCGCATAGTTAAGTTAGTTACAAAATGGGAGGGGCGTTATGGAGCGAAAAATCTAATAGCTAGTCCAAATTTCCATAATCATACCATTTTCCATGAAAATCTTATAGCAATAGAATTGAATAAAACCAGTTTATGTTATAATAAACCTCTTTACATCGGAATGGCTATCCTAGATATATCTAAGGTGTGTGTTTACGATTTCCACTATAATTTTACATTATCGAAATTTGATAATGTGAAATTGATGTACACCGACACGGATAGTTTAATATACGAATTTGGATGTAAAGACTTGTATAAGGAAGTCATCCTCAATTATTTACATATGTTTGATACTAGTGATTACCCAAGCGATAATCAATGGAACATCCCCTTGGTTAATAAGAAAATCCCCGGTTTACTTAAGGATGAACTAAACGGACAAATAATGACGCATTTTGTGGGTTTGCGCTCAAAAATGTATACTTTTAAATTTGCGGGGGGGAAATGTGTCACAAAATCGAAGGGGGTCAAATTGAACGTGGTTAAATCTCTCACATTTGAAGACTATGTTAAATGTTTAAAAGAAAATATGCTAAATATAGTAACTCAAAGAATTATTAAATCAAATGCACATAACGTTTTTAGTGTTGAGCAGAAAAAAATTGGTCTTAATCCATTCGACGATAAAAGACATTTAATATTAAATTCACATGATACTTTACCCCATGGTCACTATAGCATTCCCTTACCATAGCAATCATATTAGATTTTTTTGTAATAATAGGTTATGTGTATTTTTAGCTGTAATAGATTTATGTTATGTTTATTATATAATTTTTATTAATATATACATATTATGAGCACTATTTTGTGTTTTATTTATTTATTGGTAGGTATTCGTAATAAAAAAAATCGATGGTAAGTTTAAAAATCAATATAATTTTCTAAATCATACAATACTTTATCCTTTAAATAATACAAGCATTCTAAAAGACAATAACTTTTTACACTAGTACTACAATAACATAAGTTTGATAATATTTTTATCATAGCATTTGTGGTAACATGCTGAGAAGAATTAAATTCTGTTTTTAACGCTTCAACTAAGCTTTTTAAAATATTATAATAAAATAAATTAAAGCCTAAATTATTTAACATTAGAATTTTTTTTAATATCATATTATTTATTCTTAAAATTTCAAATACATCATACTGTACAAATTGAAAAATGGTATAATTATTTGATACTTGAAAAATCTTATTATTATTACCAACATCACATAAACTTATTTTAATATTTCTTTCAAGTTTGATTTCATCACCATAACCATCTGTTTCCAAAAGTCCTTGAAATGATTGAATTACATCATTCCATTCAGCATATGTAAAAGATATATACTTGTGGGAACAAAACTTGTCAACAATTTTTACTGCAGGTATAAAATCTCTAGCGCTACTAAGTCCACATTCCAGAAAAAAATTTTGAAAATCATAAGCTGTTGCGCAAATATATTTTGTTTCAACTTGAATGTTCTTTTCATATCTATTAAGCGTTTGATCGAGGTAGGCATCAAATTCCAAATCAAAATCGCTATCACTAAAACTACTTTTACTACTCATTTTTTTATATGCGTGCTGCTCCACTTTTCTAAAATAACTAATGATTTTTTTTAAATATTAGTATTATGGTAAAAAACTGAGGGAGGGGGGAAACTTAAGTATTTTAAAAGGCATTTGTTTTATTAATCCAGCTGTTATGCGAATTATCAAATCCCAACCATTTGACCAGGACTTTGTTACCGCGTTTAAGTAAAACTTTTTGAACCAAATAAATATCTGGCAACGCTGTTTTTTGCAATTCCTCTTCATAAAATGCTCCACTAATGGGCTTACCGTTTAGATCTTCTAACATGTACGTGGTGGGGTTTGTTATTTTTACTTTAACAATTTTAAACAATTCTGTAGTCCAATTAGGCGTATATCCTTTATCAAAAACATGTTTGTATTTACTTATTCTTACTATGTCACCTATCAAAAATTTTTTAGGTACGGTTGACAACTTTATGTGAGTAAATGAAGACTTTAAAACTTGATTTTCATTTTCTTTACTAACATCAGTCGGCTTCATATTAATTGTACTACGTTTTGTATTGTTATAATTTGAAACAATTTGTGGTAATATATCAATCCATTTATATGAACCATTTAAACTAAAATATTTGAATAAACGTTCTTTTAAAGTCCTTATAACACACTCAGCGATTGCAGCCTTTGTACCACTAAATGTGTTATAGTGATTGATTTTATACTTATTCATAAGTTCTTTAAACCTGCTATTAAAAAATTCCTTTTCTTGATCGGTTTGCAAATTTCGTGGACATCTTTCCTTTAATATTGATTCAAAAGCTTTGGTTACTTCCTCCCCAGATTTATTTTTTATTGGTTTGGCCCACAAATATTTAGAAAAACAGTCAATGACAACTAGTATATATTTAAACTGACCATTACTGGTTGCATAAAGATCCATTTGACCTAAGTCAGCCTGCCATAAATCATCTATATGTTTAATAATTGTCCGCCTGCGTTTAAAGTTTTTTCTTATTGGCTTATGCAGTTCGTTAACAAGTTTAATTTTTTCCTTTGTATGGTTCATGATATTATATTGCGATTACTAACATTAAAGAGGTCTTCCATCATCACTAAATCTTTTTTTAAGCTTGTTTTTTAATTCATCAAATTTTTTTCTCAGAACTTCAACTTTGTTGTTGGTCAGCACATTATCACTAAATGTGACGTTAAATCTGTAATTTAAATCTTTTTCTAAATATGCATATTTTTTATCTATATCAACACACAGTTTCGCATTCGCTGTTGTAATGTCGTCTAACTGTTTTTTTAAATCCTTTATACTTTCTTTATTATCATTTTTTAAATCTAGGATATCTTGTTCAAATTTTCGAATCGCTTTTAATGTATCTTGTTTAAATTTCCTAAGAGATTTTAATGTGTCTTGAGAAAATTTTATAAGTTTTTCTTCAACATATTGTCTATTAGTAGCATCTCCATCTGATTTAACATTACATCTTTTTAAGTTTTCTGCATCAATATTTCCATCGATGGTATATTTAAGATCACTATTGCTATTTTGTAATTTTGATAATATTGAATTCGTATTAAAATGTCCTTGTAAGGATTGACCAAACTTATTAAGAGGCATTTTTAAAATAAGCACTTTAACTATAAATGTGAGTTAATATATAACACCAGCTTCTTTAAGTTCGTTTATTATCGCGATAATTTCATTATCATTCGATGTATTGCCAGCATTTTTGGAGGCTACCAATAAATACCAGTAAATATATTCAATAGAATTGTTATTGTATGTTAGAGTGTTAAATGAATTATGTTTGCTATAGCCAGTTCCACTGACAGAATTTTGCATCAATTCTCTTATTATGTAACGATATTTATTTAATTTGCTTCCTCTTAGCAATCCAGTTGATTCAAAATTTTTCCTATGCACATTTGTTAATTGTATTATTTCTTTATATTTTTTTTTATCTTCTAACGAATATCCAGATGGATTCTTTTTAAATACTAATTCATATAAGCCTTTAGTTCCCTTAAACTTTTTGTTTTTAACTGTAAAATTATTATTAGTTTTATTAAATTCTACAACACTTTTCCCAATCAACCATTTTTTAAATTTAGGATTATAAGTTACTCCATATCTTGTATCAAACTCTTTTTTATCATTCAAAAGTCCTTGTAAATATTTTTGGGATAATCCATGATAATCATCTACAAGTTTTTCATGTACTTGAAATGAAGAATTTATTTTATCATCATTATCTTGATCATCATGTTGTTTTTCATGATGATCTTCATCACGATTATCAATATAATAATAATATATAAATATAAATATCATCATTTTCTAATTTAATGGATTTGTGTTTTATAAATTGTTTCATTGAGCTAGTTATAGGCTTAAATAAATTATTTAACGCCTCATCTTCATCAGATTTTCCTAATTTAAGAGCCAAATGTTTTTTCTGATATTTCTAGAATATTTTTCAATTAATTTTGTTACATCATCTATTGATAATGCCATGATTAGTAATGACGTTAAATGTAGTTGTTATATAGTTATATATTTATCAAACCCCTTTCGATATCTTCCATTGTTTAAACGAAAATCTTTAATGATTACCAAACAACCATATTCATCATTCCAACATTCTGAGCATGTTTTCTTGAACTGATCATAAGCCATGTCAGGTGAGACATGTTCATCAAATACATGTTTTAAATTTTTATCATCCTGTCTAAATAGCACAATAATATTACAATTATCACGTATTAATTGTTTTGGTATTTTTGAATATGTTTGACATAAGTATGCAGCATCTATGGATTTGTGTCTACACATACTAAAATATTCACGAATTTTGTTCTGTTTGTCGCAAGCCACATCATCAAATATAAAAATGGAATTATTTTGGGCTACGGCAATATCAATTATTTCATCATTGTCTTTATATGGAAAATACCCTACACCTTTTACTTTGCCTAAAACAGTTTGTAATAATTGATATTTAGGTTGAAAAAGTGATTTTGAATAAACGTAGATGTTTTCAAATTTAGCTCCATTCGGATCAAATAGTAAAGTTAATAAAGCATTTGTTTTACCACATCCGCTAGGACCACAAAAAATTGCTCTAAAAGAATTTGGTAGTAAATTACCATGTTTACCATTATTACAAAGGGATTCAAATATATCTAAATTGGTTATGGGCAGTGTTTCAAGTTGTTAAATACAACGCATCTTAGGTACTGAGCTCAAAAATAGTTTTGTTATGAAATATATAAAAAAAATCTTATATAACTTTTTTATTTATAATACACAGTTTTAATTAATTTGACAGCAACATGTTATTTTAGGGAAATTATTTAATATCTCGTTAGCTTCTCCTACATAAAATGAGACAAACGTGCACTCACATGTATCGGGACCGCAAGTTGCTTCCGAGGCAGACCAGACGCACGTTTCAAAATGTTTACCAAATTTATTTTTTACAACATTAACATTAAGGCGTTTTTCCAAATATTTTTTTTGATTAGTCCATTTTGCTATTGTTTCTCTTTTCATATAGTCTTTATATAATTCTTGTCGAGTTGGATATTCATGCTGAAATTTTGACTCTTTGTCATATTTTTTTTAAAATTTATTAATATTTCGGATGGCCTTCCTAATTTCCCTTTCGCTGCATACAACCATAACTGCTGAATAATGAATAACGATTTTTTCGTTAAAATTAACATTTATAATTAACGATGTTCTACGCGATAATACCAAAAAAGAATAAATAAATAATATTTTAATTGATAAAGAATGATTTATAGCTTGACATCACACATTCTCATATTGAAAGTCAAGACAAGCTTATCTACAGTTCATTGCCCGCTAAACTAGACCTCTCAGCCAATCACACAAGGTTTGTAATATAAAACAATAATTATTTTTTTAATTTTCTTTTATTTTTTTTAAATACTCCACAATACTTTACACTACACATTATATTTAGGAACAATTGTTTTGATGGTTCTAGCAGACGTCGTATCAAACCTACGGTGGTCCTCAAAAACATTCCGCCATGGATCTATGGATATAGCAGCAAAAGCCTTATTTAGATTATTTGTATCTTCATATAATTTTATTTTTTCCTTTAATGCTTGCAAGTCCTTAAAAAAATTTATTTTTCTTTGCGATAAAGATTCCATTCTACGGTTGAAAGCCTTGAAGCCACTTGTGTAAAATACTGACGTTTGTAGTGCTACACCGACCCCATTTAGAATGATTCATACACATCGGCTTCTGGTTTTTAAACACTGGATATTCCCACAAGTTCAATTCTTCAATGTTTATAATTTTTAAATTTGGTAATGACAGATCGCAAACTGTTTTTAAATATTTATAGGTTTGGGTTTCGTTTAAATAAACAGTATCATATTCAGACAATAATTCCATTAAAATGGTATTTATTTCATTAAAATTAACGTATCCTTTTGAATATTGAAGCCCATGTAATTTTTTTTCTTCAAAACGCACTTGTTTCTTATTTAAAATCGACAAATTTCTGTATTCCAGCGCTGGTTTTAAAAGAGTGATTTGTTTGTACTCCATTGGTGATTGATATTTCTTTTGGATGAAAAATCCAAGCATCCTCGCAGAATAAATTAAAGCCCTGAATACTTATGCACGCAACTTTCATGTTGTAAAACTAAATTAAAACTAAAAAAAGTATGTTGATCCAAGACATAGATATATGAACAATTATGATAAAGTGCGCACTATCTCACTGAGTGGTAGATGCTCCATGATAACATCATGTATAATGATGCAATATGCCTTAGTTTTATCGGGAAAACCTTCTCTTGCCTCTATATCAACTTTAATATCGACTGTACTAGATTTAAGCGACTGATTTCTTTGAGAACAATCAATTACAAAAAGAGTGTGGTTTTTAAATTTTAAATAATTAAGTAAAGGGTGTTTAGAACTCGCAAAATCATTTTTAAAACTTGGATAAAATTGAGTATAATTGTAATGGGCTTCTGCATAATTATTTTTTTCAAAATCAAGGTTCATGCGCTCTATTGGATAATATTCTCCATTTAAAATAACCCGTATATCTGATATGCCAATGTTATCGAAATATGATGGATCTTTGGTATTATCACTCCTTCTATCAGTTTGAAAGGCTAGAATAATGTAGCGAGGGCTTTCTAGCGCAGTACACGTTTTAACAGACCATATTTCCTTGATAGCGTCTTTAGTTAGCTGCGGGAGTTCGTGTGATTCCCATTTTCGAAATGGTATTACTATAGGTTTGTCTAATTGTATCGACTTCAGCAAATTAAGCTTTAATAAGTCATTAGGCACAATAACTTGTACTCTTAATGATACATTTTCAATTTTCAATTCTGCTTTTGTAGTGCCTACGGGGTTACCAGTTTTTTCTTTTATAATTATGCAATCGTTATCACTTCGGGCTCTTACAAAACGCAAAGTCTGTTTGCCAATTTGTGCCAACTTATAATCATTAAATATCCCAAATAAATGGTGTAATGGTATGCGCATATTAAAAGTCGAATTATTCAATAGGGGAGAGGAGGGAAAATTCCACCCAGCAATATCTAAATGGTTTGAATCATCGCTGCTATAAGTTAGATATCCCTTAATTGTGATGACAATGCCTGGATCGCGTACATTATCAATTTCTTTCCCATTTAATTCATAAGAAATTCGATCGAACAAAAATGCTCCAACATTATTTGCAAGCGATACATCGCCATCGCCAGCAGTTTTTGTTAGTTTACCTTCAATTAATATTGCTCCATCATGCATAAGTAACCAGGAATCTCTTTGATTTATTGAAATTTCTATAACATCATTATTATTAAAAGACTTGACATATGGATAATACGTTCGAGTTTCGATTTTTTGAATTGTTTCATCAAACTGCGGTTTTTGATAAATGTCGAAAGTTCGGTTTAACGACATTATATCCCAGCGATTGTAAAAAGAGACGATTTGAGCGGGTTAAAGTGTTTGAACCTGGCAAACGCTTGCTGTTAACTGAATTTAGATTGTTTGTACCAGTATTTTTATTACAATAATTGTTAAATACCAATCCCATTATGATAATCTTTTTAACTCCAAACGAATGATAATTTCTTCTCCGCGAAAATTAACGGGCTTAAAATCCTGATTAAAAATTGTTAAAGTAATATTGGATATTTCTTGTTTATTTATTACAGGTAAATAAATAAGATTCTTGGGAATTTCGTTGATTGTATAACCAGGGTCAACGTCTACGGAAAATTCGTAAATAGTGTGTGTTGGTAGATGATTATAAAAAGCGCCTGTCGATATATTACAATCGATATGAATGGTTCGCACCTTTATTATATTAACAGGTTGATCTGATTCGTGTTTTTTGCCTGCTACTATCTGCAGGAGTAAAGTCTACCTCGTATTGTTCGCTTTGAATTTCACACTTTAATGTATTATTGTTTGGTTTTAAAGATAAAAATTTATTATAATCTTCTTTTTTGACTGTTGCGAGAAGAATTTTTTGTCTTAAATAGGTTTCTATATCTAATATTTCGTAGGTGCCAGTTGGTATTGTTATCACGTTATATTTTCCCGAATCGCGATAATAAAATTTGTTTTCTCCTAGTTCGATGTTTGGGATGCTATTGTAGGAATAAAAGCCAATCAAGGCTATACCGTAGTCAAACTCTGAATTAAGTTGTATCGGAATTGCAAAATCAATAGATAAAACGCGATTGTTACTTTTTAATGTAAATATTTGCGACATTATCTGCAAACCACAACTAACGATATACTAAACATTTCCTCTTATTTCATTTATTTTTATAATACCTTACTCACAGAATATTACTAATGTAAATATCCTTACATTATCCAAGTTATTAAATTAAAACCGCAGCATTTTCCTTTTATTTCATTTATTTTTATAAAGAAACTGTAAGCATAAATGTCCACAATTAAATTGATTGTATTTTTGAAAACATTCATTATTATAATTAATTTTAACATTTTTCCCTAAATAATTTACAAGTTCTACGGGTGGTTTAAGACCACCAAAACTATCAAAATAAATAACATAGTTGTTTCTTTTAATATAAGCCACCCAATGTGTGCCCACATTTTTTGCTAAATCTAAATTTAGAATTGCTGATTCATTTTTAATAGGAGCATTTGGTAGAGCGTCACGCATAAAAACGCCTCTGAAATGTGGTATTTTAAGCTTTTGCGCTTATTTTACCAAGTCTGAATCATATAGAGCTCTATTGGGTAGCTTTATTGGTAGTTTTTTGAATGTTTTTTTAAAAACAGGTTTTTTCTTAAGTGAAGTCCTGAACCTTGTCTGCCTATTTCCTCCATGGTTTGGTTATGCCTCTTTTCTTCTTCCATTTTTTTTTCGCATTTTTTGCATCTATTATTGTTTTTGCAACAGCGCTAGCACCCCCAGTAAGTGAGCCTATGGCTCCTAGGGCTCCCATTATCGGTAAAAGAGGTAGACATCCCCCCTGTTTGGATTCAAATGGAATTATCCTGGGTACTCTAATATTTTTACGACCCCCCGCTTTCTTTATGGCTGCTCGAGCTACTTTAAGTACTTTTACAACAGATTTTTTTAGCGAATTTTTGTTTGATACATTTAAATCTCGAACATGTTTTTTAACTTTATCAACTACTCCCCGTTTAAATGAAATTGGTTAAGAGCGCTTTTTTTTAACACCCATACCAAGTTTTCTTTTAACCTTCATTCCAGTAGTTACTAACCAAGCAGCTGCTTTCTCACCAAATTTTGAGTCTTTAGATTTCACCCTTTCCCAAGCTTTATTTTCCAAAACCCAATCTGCTTTGTGCCTGTCCTCCAAACTTTTATTTTTCGAATAGGCAATGTCGTGCTCTTTACATGCAGCGTCTAATGGATTTATACCCAAATCTCCCCTTTGAATTCTTTTATCTTTAGTCCCCGGTCCGCACCACTGGTAAAAGGGTAAATGAAGCTCAAATGGTAGGTTATTAATGGTAGAATTTAATAAGCCAGCACCGTTATGTTTAAAAGTCAACATTGAAATGAAAAAATTTTAAAATAGAATAAAGTATTTATAATGTAGCGAGTACCGCTCTGGATATCGAAGTGATGACTCATCGCCGATGAGTCATTGCCGGTGAGTCATCGCTGGTGACTCAGCGCTCGAATAATCGAGAGTGTGGAGCTCGCTGGAATGTTCCAGAAGACGTAAGCGCTGTAATATATAAGAAACGGAGCAGCACAGAGCGGTCAGTTGAGCTTTGACACTCGCGAAGAAATAAATAAATATAAGTGCAAATAAATAAACTAGTAGTGATATAAATATTTAGTAGTTAAGTGTTTAGTTAGTTTTATAGTGTTTTAAGTGTAATTAAGTGATAAAATAAATAGTTTAGTTCGTTAATAAACCAGTGCGTGTTTTTATTCACACTACGAACAGTTAAAAACGTTACAATTGGTGTCAGGAGTGCGGTTAGTGTGAAAATGGTTTCGTTAATGGACTTAAAAGTGGCGGACCTTAAGCGGGAGCTAGAAGAAAGGGAATGTGATACAACTGGGAAAAAGAATGTGTTGCAGCAGCGGCTTCGAGAAGCGTTGGAACAAGAGGGTGAAAATCCAGATACGTATTTATTTGAAGGTTCGTGTGATATGCATTTATTGTTGCAAAATTTGAAAGGTGATTTAAAACAGAACATTCTGGAAAATTCTAGCGATTTACAACAGAAAATGCTAGAAAATTCTAAGGACTTACAACAGAGAATGCTAGAAAATTCTAACGAGTTACAACAGAAAATGCTGGAAAATTCTAGCGATTTGAAAGTCGATTTACAACAAAAGATTCTGGAAAATGTCAACGATTTAAAGGATGATTTGCAACAGAAAATGCTGGAAAATTCCAACGATTTTCAACAGAAAATGCTAGAAAATTCCAAAAATTTAAAGGAATATTTGGAACAGAAGATTCTAGAAAATGTAAATGAATTAGAAGAGAAAGTGGGACAAAAAGTTGACGATGTAAGGATGGAATTAGAAGAGAAAGTAGGACAGAAAGTTGACGATGTAAGGATGGAATTGAATAACGTAATGAGGGAATTAGATACAAGAGAAGAAAAATTGAACGAGAAATTGGAAGTCAAAATTAGAGAAATAAATAGTAAATTGAAAGCTGTAAATCTACCCATGATGCTGGCGGAACCAGGAACAGTGCAGGAGGGGAGCCGACTCCGGATGAAACCACCTCAGTTCGATGGAAAAACTTCTTGGACCAACTACATCCGTCAGGCAGCAGCAAAAGCAAATGGCTGGCTACCAGAGGAAAAGGCTACAGCATTAACTCTTGCTTTACGCGGAGATGCAACGGACATCTTGCAGACACTTTCTTCAAACGAACAAGAAGATTACGAAGCCTTGGTGAAACACCTGGAACTGCGATATGGCCAGACACATCTGGAACATGTGTACCATTCCCAACTAAAGAACCGCTGCCAGAAATCAAATGAGACTTTACAAGAATTCGAGGCTGATATTGCACGCTTGGTCCGGCTAGCATATCCAGCTACTCCAACGACCGTTATGGAACGATTAGCGGTTCAAGCCTTTTTGGATGGACTTCGAGACAACGAAACAAGACAGGCTCTAACACTGGCTCGTGCGAGCCAACTGGTTGATGCATTTGGAATTCGAGGCGGCAAAACAGAGCTGCAGGAGCCAGCCTAGAATAAGGAGAGTCGAGGAGGAGAAAGAGGAGGAACCCAGTATAATTGAAGCAATCAGGCGAGTTTTTAAAGAAAATTTACCAGAGAAGAAGGAAATCCGGTGTTGGAGATGTGGAAAGCTAGGACATATACGAAGTCGTTGCAGAAAAAGCCAGGAGGCGCCGACTTCAACTCAGTCGGAAAACTAGATAGGGTCGAGGAAAAGGGGCCACCGTCGACCTGTAACCAGCATGCCCCAGAAGATATCGAACGTGTTGCATCTCTTCTACACCAGTCCAGCAGTGTTTTTGTGGATGGTTTAATTAATGGAAAATTACATGTGCTGCTGCTGGATACAGGTGCGACGAAGACAATTATTAGGCCAGATATTGTCGAAATGTCCAAGATCAAATCTACCAATCGGCGACTACGTACTGCAACAGGAGAAACCGCTACTGTTCGTGGAGAAGTGGACATCACGATGGTCATAGGAAACACGAAATTTAAACATCGAGCATTAGTTGCAGATATTGAAGATGATGTTATTGTAGGCATGGACATTATGAACTCGATAGGATTTGAACTGAACTTTAAGCAAGGAATATTGAGGGTAAATGGAGAGGAAGTCGTGTTGCATCGATCTAAAGAGAAGAATATTCGTGTAATGCTAACAGAAGATGCTTTGATACCGGAACACAGCGAGATGATATTGAAGGCTTTCTTGGATTGTAAATCGGAAGATGGAAGTATAATGCTTCTGGAGCCGAGAATTGATGACAAAGAGGTCGGTCGAGGAATTGTAGTAGGGAAGACTTTAATACGCGTCGGAAAAGAAGTGCCTGTAAGAGTATTGAATGTTAATGGTTACTCTGTGAACTTGAAGAAAGGAATCGTTTTGGGAAACTGTTCTTCCATTTCCTCGATTATTAGAGGCATTCGTGAGTCAGCAGTTCCGGCCAAGAAAGTTAGCAATGAATTGATGAATCTTCTGTCGACTTCTTCAAAGGATTTAAAACCCAATGAAAGGATAAAGCTGAAAGAGCTGATTCACAATTATCAGGATGTCTTTGACGACGGACAAGGAAAGAAGGGTAGGACAAGAATTGTCCAGCATAAAATTAACACCGGTGATGCACAGCCCATTCGACAGTCGGCAAGAAGGCTACCACTTGCCAAGCGAGAGGAAGCTGATAAAATTGTGCAAGAAATAGAGAAGGAAGGGGTGATCGAACCATCCAACAGCCCATGGTCTTCCCCAGTGGTGTTAGTTAAGAAAAAGGATGGATCAACTCGATTTTGCGTCGATTTTCGTCAGCTGAACAACGTGACGAAGAAGGACAGCTACCCTCTACCTAGGATTGATGACACCCTGGACACATTGGCTGGATCGCAGATATTTTCAACTTTGGATTTAAAGAGCGGTTATTGGCAAGTTGAAATGGCACCAGAAGATAGAGAGAAGACGGCGTTTACCGTGGGTGCAGGACTTTGGCAGTTTACTGTCATGCCGTTTGGACTATGTAATGCGCCTGCAACTTTTGAAAGGCTCATGGAAATGGTTTTGAAGGGACTATCCTGGAAGACATGCTTGGTGTACCTTGACGACATCATTGTGGTTGGGAAATCATTTGAGGACCATATGAAGAACCTGAAGGAAGTCTTTCAGCGCTTAAGAAGTTCCGGCCTGAAGCTAAGCCCGAAGAAATGTCACCTGTTCCAGAGGGAAGTGCAGTATTTGGGCCATGTTGTTTCGAGTCAAGGAGTGGCAGTGGACAAACAGAAGGTGAAGACGGTGCGGGAATGGCCAATACCGAAAAACAAACATGACTTAAGAAGCTTTCTTGGATTATGCACCTACTACCGTCGGTACGTACCAGGATTCGCAAAGGTTGCTAAGCCTTTGACACGTTTAACAGAGGGAGAAAGACGATTCCAATGGGACGACGAATGCCAAGAAGCCTTTAAAAACCTGAAAAACGCGTTGACCAGCTCACCAGTCCTAAGTTATCCTCTTCCGGATGGTGAATTTATTTTGGACACGGACGCCAGCAATGTGGGCCTGGGAGCTGTTTTGTCGCAGATTCAAGAAGGAAAAGAGAAAGTTATTGGATACTTCAGTAAAACTCTATCGAAACCAGAGCGAAATTACTGTGTTACTCGACGCGAGCTGTTGGCAGTGGTAAAATCAGTCGAACACTTTTACAAGTATCTGTATGGAAGAAAATTCTTGCTAAAAACAGATCATGCTGCCCTAAAATGGCTTTTGCAATTCAAGAATCCTGAAGGACAGGTAGCAAGATGGATTGAGAGACTACAGGAGTTCGACTTTGACACAGAACATCGGGCTGGGACCATCCATAGAAATGCTGACGCCTTGTCAAGAAGACCGTGCCCGGAAGACTGTAAACATTGTCTCAAGGCCGAAGAAAAGGATGTGTTTGTTCGCAGGACTACAATCGTGGATGATCATTGGCAATCCGCTGAGGTTCAACAAGACCAGGAAAGGGACCCGGATTTGAAGCTTATCATCGATTGGAAGAAGAACGACCGTAAACCAACGTGGCAGGAAGTATACTTCCTATAGCCCAATATTCGCCGAATGTGAAATCGTACTGGGCCCAATGGAATTCCATCATCTTAAATGACGGGCTTCTAAAGCGCGTTCTGGAGATGCCAGAAGGGGGGGAAGACCGGAAGCAGATAATAATCCCCAAAAACAGGATACCAGAAGTGCTGCAGGAAATCCATGATGGAACTACTGGAGGACATCTTGGGATGACCAGGACACTCGGAAGACTTAGGGAACGGTTTTATTGGGTCAACAGCCAACGAGATGTGAAGGAATGGTGCAAGAAGTGCGCCGTTTGCGCGGCAAGCAATGGACCCCAGAAGCGCCCAAAAGCCCCAATGCGACAGTACAATGTGGGCAGCCCATTTGAGAGAATTGCAATCGACGTGGCGGGTCCATTTCCGGAAACAGAATCTGGAAATAAATACATCATCGTTGTAATGGACTACTTTAGCAAGTGGGCGGAAGCGTACGCCTTTCCGAACCAGGAAGCTGCTACAGTGGCCGATGCCCTTATTAAGGAGTGGATTTGTCGTTTTGGTGTCCCAATGGAAATGCATTCAGACCAAGGCAGGAACTTTGAATCTATATTGTTCCAGAATGTGTGTAAGATTCTTAACATTCGGAAGACGAGGACGACCGCATTACATCCGCAGTCTGATGGAATGGTGGAACGAATGAATCGAACGATAAACAGGTACCTTTCAAAGGTAGTCTCTGATCACCAAAGAGACTGGGACCGCTTCTTCCATCTGTTCCTGTTGGCGTACCGTTCTTCTATCCACGATACAACCGGCCAGACACCCGCTAGCATTGTTATGACCTGAGGTTTGGTTGCCTACCAGGGGAAGATATTGCTGGAGAAGATTACGTTAGCAATTTACGTAGAAAAATGAGCGACATTAAGATCGAGTTCGTTTAAACATCCAGAGTGCCAGTGATAGAATGAAAGAGGCATACGACATCAAGGCGGAAAATGGAGGATTTCAACCTGGAGACCTAGTTTGGTTATACAACCCTCAGCGCCGTCGTGGTTATTCACCGAAGCTGCAGACTTCATGGGAAGGACCATACGAAGTCATGGATCGAATAAATGACATCATCTACAGGATCAGGAAACAACCAAGAGGAAAGCCAAAAGTGATCCATTTCAACCGATTGGCCCCTTACGCTGGAAACAATGACGATGCTAGAGTAAGGAGAGTTAATCCGCCGGAAGACGAGTTGCCTTTTGAAGACTTCATGTATTTATATTCGAGCGGTAAAAAAGCTCGGTATGGTGTCACTCGAGAAGAACAAAAAGATCTGTTCACGGTTTCGGCCGATTACTCCTTGTCTCACGTGAGACAAGGAGTAATCGGCCGAAACCGTGAACAGATCTTTTTGTTCTTCTCGAGTGACACCATACCGAGCTTTTTTACTAGTATCTAGTATCAGTACTGTGTTGCAGAAGAACTAAGGATGTCCAGGGGAATAGCGGTTGTCTTTAAAAACAAGTTTGGACGGGTCGACGAGCTACGAAGGCAGAATCCCAAAGTTGGAGAGGTGCTTGAAATTGTGAATAATGAGCAGAAAGGCAACAGAAGTATTTTCTATCTGGTAACGAAGCAGCTCTCCCATCAGAAGCCAAACTACCGTGACGTATGGAATGCCTTAAATAAATTGAGGGATGCCCTTTTATCCAAGGACATCATGAACCTGGCGATACCAAAGATTGCTTGTGGACTTGACGGTTTGGACTGGAGAATAATTAGAAGTATGGTGGAAGTTATCTTCAGATTTAGTGGCATACACATTCTTGTCTGTTGCCACAACCCTAAAAGAACAACCGGTAGGAAGACCGTAGACTGTTACTTCTATAGGACGTCACTATGCAAGTTTTAAGACGGGGGCAATGTAGCGAGTACCGCTCTGGATATCGAAGTGATGACTCATCGCCGATGAGTCATCGCCGGTGAGTCATCGCTGGTGACTCAGCGCTCGAATAATCGAGAGTGTGGAGCTCGCTGGAATGTTCCAGAAGACGTAAGCGCTGTAATATATAAGAAACGGAGCAGCACAGAGCGGTCAGTTGAGCTTTGACACTCGCGAAGAAATAAATAAATATAAGTGCAAATAAATAAACTAGTAGTGATATAAATAATTAGTAGTTAAGTGTTTAGTTAGTTTTATAGTGTTTTAAGTGTAATTAAGTGATAAAATAAATAGTTTAGTTCGTTAATAAACCAGTGCGTGTTTTTATTCACACTACGAGCAGTTAAAAACGTTACAATAAGCAATAGTTAAATGTTAAAAATACATTTATTTTTAGTTTTTTATTTAATGACCTAAATTTTTAGAAAGGGTGGTTAATATATATTTTTAGTTGTTTTAAAATGGTCTCATTTGAGCAATTTATTCCAAATAAACTCCAATCGAAAGTTCCTGCTCTTATTAATTTACGAGAAAATTCGTTAAATATATTATTTTTAAAGAAATAAATATTTCCATTTATATAACGAAATGCTGAAGTTATATCTAAAGGCACCCCCGGAAAGTAGTCCTTGAAAAGACCTCGATTAATGGTTTTTAAACTACATTCATCAAACTCGTTAAGATACCAATCATCGTACAAAATAAAAGTTCTACCCATGTTCGAGTTAAAAATAGCATTTATTCTACTATTTTTTGGGATATCAAAATTTTCTATTGATTTATTAAATGATTCATATGCAAGACTTGGATAAAAAATTGCGTTAAATGTTAAGTTATTTATTAATACTATACGACCATTAGGTTTTTGATATATATCCGAAAAATTGCTGTAGGCGCCTAAATAATCACTAATTTTCATAGGTCTTTTAAGATTAACACCGGAGGCTTCTCCTATTTTTAGAATCCACACTAGGCCGTTGTGAAAAATATAAAAATGATTATTATTGGTTACTAGCATTTGTTGTGGATATTCAATTTGACATAAATCCATTATATTTGGTAAAGGTTGCTGGTTTTGTTCTAATTTTTTAGGTTTGGTTGTTGTTATTGATTCTGTTGTTGTTGTCGAGGGTTTTCCATATAAATATTGTATACCCATTATATCATCTTTACTTAAATCCATGGAATTTGATGAATAGTATGCATACATAACAGAATTATAATTGTTAGAATGTGCCAACCCTAAACTATGTCCAATTTCGTGAAGAATAACAGCAAATAAACTTACTTTATTATCATCTTTAGGTGTGTCTAATCCAAAACACCAATATTCGCTTTCGTCAAGATGAATTTCCTGACATTGATTATGATTTGGGAAAGTTGCATGACCCAGTACATTGCCAGATCCATCAAATTTAAATGGGCATATCCCTTTTTTACATCGAGTTGAATATTTATGTTCAAAGGATCTAAACGATATTATTATATCAGGATTTTTTTCCGAAAAAATAAACTTTAAGTTAGCAACTTTTTGCCAGTCATCAAATGCGTAAGCCGCAATTTTTTTGATATGTTCATTATAAGGATGAATATACCAATGAATTATGTTTTTATCCCATCTGCTCTTTAATTTAAAAGCCCTATCGTCTGATAGAGAACATCGAGGTTTTTTAATAACCTGTACAAGTTCTTCGGTTATTTCCCCAGTTACATTTAAATTATAATATTTCTGAAATTGCACTAAACCTTGCTCTAAATTTACAACTGAATTATTTAAACTTTTAAGATAACCAAAATCTTGAAGATATTTTATTACAATTTCTTTATTGCTTATATTAGCAGATTCTGCTAAAATAATAGAGGGTAAAAATAGCAATGTAATCAATAAATTCATAACCGCTCAATATAAAATATAAGTAAAGACTGATTATATATGAAAAATATGTCCTATTAATACTTAATATTCAAAAAACAATAAAATAATTTTAATTGATAAAGAATGTTTTATCGCTTGACGTCACACATCATAATATTAACAAGTCGAGACAAGCTTATCTGCAGTTCATAACCTCCTTATCTATAGAAGGCAGCTCAAAACCACATCTTCCAAACAATCACCTGCAAAGGTTGATACCCCTCACCCCCCCGATTAGGCCTCCAACCAATAAGATACACAAGGCAGCCATTTTGTTTTTTATCTGATATGAATTTTTTGAATAGTCCCTGCCTCCACCGCAGCTGAGGGGAGGGGCTTTTGGTCGTCCTATACGTTTGCCTTTCGAAGCTGCGCAGCCGCAGCTGCAGCTGGCGTAGAACGCACATAGTACATCTACTTTCGTACATTGAAAGAAAAAGTATGTTAACAATTGAATTAACAGTTTTTGCGGTTAAATACATTTAATATTTTCTTGGATGTAAATTAACTATTAATTTAAATCCAAAAAAATATTGAATGGATTTAACCACAAAAACTGTTGATTCAATATATATGTAGGTATACTTTTTCTCTCAATGTACGAATGTGGCGCAAAAATAAATATCCAAACACCGATGGCATAAAAAATCACGACATGATTTTTTATGCCATCGGTGTTTGGTCATAAAAAAACACGACATGATTTTTTTGCCATCGGTGTTTGGATATTCATTTTTGCGACACATTCGTACATTGAAAGAAAAAGTATGTTAACAATTGAATCAACAGTTTAACATTCAATATTTTCTTGGATTTAAATTAACTATACAGGGTGTTATGTAATTAATGTTATATATTAAAATGGGTTGTTCCTTAGGGTCCATAAAGAAGCACCTGAAACTTTTTTTTTCTAAATTCCAAAGTCTAAAAATAATTTATAATAACCTTTATCCTACCAAAAAGTACGCCATTGATCGAATAGGAAATTTAGGTTAATCTGGTGGATTAATTATGTTATGGTTGGTAAGTTACCAATGGTAACAACAGTATTCCAAAATCTCTCAAAAAAGTTGACAAACATTGTTTAAATTTAGCTTAATTACAAAAATGACAAAATTTACAATGCAAATTGTCAATTTGGCGTTTTTATTAATTGTTGGTTATTTCATTTTTGTACTGAAGGTAAATTCAAACAAAATCTGACAACTTTTATGACAGAATCTAGTGCATTTCTTTTCAAATTGTAAATATCCTAACTAAGGGAAGTGCTTTTGGATTTATTTACACAAATTAAATGTTTAAAGTTTAACCTGTGAACTGGTCCCAATTTCATCTGAGTAAACAGAGAAAAAAACTGATGAAAATAGTAGATTATGTCATAAGGAGTAGAAGCGACTCTTTTTGTGGTGAGTACAGAGATTGACGGCCGAAGCGTAGCTGAGGCAGGCAACTGTACGAAGCACAAAAAGAGCTTCTACTCCAAATAACATATACAATTTTTTTTTCAAGGGCGTAATATAAATAGGATAAGCAATGGAATTATTTTATTTACTCTTAACTCATGTGGTATAAAATTTTGGCTAAAAGCATTAGAAATTATTTATAAAAACTAAAAAAACTTAAAACCCTTACTTACAATGCCGAAAAATATCCTAAACTAAAAATAAACCAAGCTCTGTCAAAATGCTGCGCTCAGTGTTGCCAACCCTTTTGCAACAAATTTCCCTCGAAAATGTTCAAAAATTCCCTTTTTTCCCACGCTTTTTGAAATATGCTGTTACCCGTTTTTTTAAATATAAGAGATATTATTTTGGAAAAAACAGCATTTTAAAGATTTAGCAACAGTATTTATTAGTAAACCTATAAAAAACAACGTGTATAAATACAAAAATATATGTAAAATAAAATTATAAAACAATTTGCCATATTGATAAAAAATGATATATCCTTATAAGGATATATATATCCTTTTTTATCAATATATGCTTATATTTGTAAAATATGAAGGAAATCCTTTAGCTTGTATTAATGATTATATGTAAATAAAAGCTGAAGGATTTCGTTCATATTTTGCAAGTATAAGTATATCCTTTCTTCTATAAATACGGCCTATTGTTTTGATCTCTAAAAGAATACATATTTTTATTATGTAAATCCAAATAAAGTTTTGTTACATTAAAAGTTATATACATTTTTTGTATAAAATACGAAAAAAAGTCATAAAATATAGAAAAATCCGAATTATTTGATTAGAAAAAGTAGGAAAGGGTTAATTATAAATTTTTATTTTGAATTGATATAAATTTCCCTCATGTACGGCCTTTTTTGAAAATTTTTCCCTTTTCCCCATTTGTCTCAATTTGAGGTAAAATTTCCCTCAAAATGGGAAATTTCCCACGAGTTGGCATCACTGGCTGCGCTTGAATTAATTTTGACGTACTGACATTTGTTTGGAGTTCCGACATTGGCAACTCGTCTATCATCATAATATTATACTAATAAACTAGTTGTTCTTTATTTCGTTCAATTAAAATTTAATAAATAATCACTAAATATTCCGTGCGATTATTAATACAACGTGATTGCTTTGTATGAAATGCTAAATTAATTTTATTATTTGACGTCTATTGAGACACCTATGGATTTACTTCTATCCCTAGGCTTTTTTGAGTTTTTTGTCTGCCGCTAATGAAAAAGACGCACTTCAACTATCTCTATACAGGCATATAAGGTTGTATATCATGGCCGCTTGAAAAAAAAAATAATTTTGTGGTTATGGATTTCAAATTTCAAAGGTACTAAATTTTATAATCATTGCTTAAGCTAATAGCTGGATCAGTAAATAAATACAGAAGGGTATTAAAGCTTTAAGGTCATAAAACTTTTGTATTTATTGAGTTTTTATTTATTTTTTGCAAGAAAAATTTTTAGTAACAATTTTTTAAATCTGGCAACGCATAGCTACTTTGTTGGTTGGTATCTATGTACTCACAAAATACAGGTGTGCAGAGATAAACAAGTGTGTAACCAGTGGCGTATCACAAAAAATATAAAAAACTTCTAATGCATATTTTTTCTTTATCTTTGGAAAAATGCTTTTTAAAATATTTTTCCTTTATTCCTTATGTCAAAAGGTATTCAGTATTTTAATATATAACATTAATTACATATATACATATATATATATATACATATAGTATATAGTTAATTTAAATCCAAGAAAATATTAAATGTATAATATATTATACATTACGTATTTAACCGCAAAAACTGTTGATTCAACATAATTTTTCTCTTAGTGTACGAACGTGGCGCAAAAATGATTATCCAAACACCGTTGGCATAAAAAAATACTACATGATTTTCGCAAACAGCGATGGCATAAAAAATCTTCATTTCTCACTCAGTGACATCCGGATGATGTCCGTATGAATAAAATTTGTGAAAATCACGACGTGATGTTCGTATGAATATCACGAATGTTGTCCGGGTAGCTAAATATTCGATACATAAATTTATATCGATTCTAACGATATCCCGTTCGTATCACTTGTATCGATACGTATCGTATCGAACAGCCCACCTCTAGTACATGCGCGTGGCGGACGAAATTTGGTTTCAATAGTAGCATTACATGTTTCCTTGTATCATGTAACCTCAATTATCGCCGAATTAACAAAACACGTGTGTTTTATGTTTTTATTATGGAAGAACAAAATGTAAATTTTGTGCCGTGTGTTCGGTGGGTAAAAAGGGGAGTTGCCAATACAAATCCTTCAAAAGTAGGTAAATCAAATGACAATGTCACAAAAACTTCCTAGTTTGAATTTTTAGGTTCAGCTATCAAAAGATGAACTTATACAAATTATAAAGGATACCAAGGAAAAGTTAAAGCACGTATGATATTTTTAGTTAGTTAGTTAGTTAATGGATAGTATTTTAGTGTTAATGATGTTGAACAAAATGAAGACGCTGCAATGGAAGGTGAACCTTCTGGTACGGATGAGTTTAACTTGGACAAATATGACGAGGATGGTAAGTAATTAAATAAAAACTTAACATATGTACTCATTTTAATTTTTTAGACGAAAAAGGTACTGCAAATGCATTAGGTATTGCATCTTTGGCAGAGTTACCTGCAGAAGATCAGACTGACAATTTTAGTGAATCGGACGATTCTGAAAAAGAAGATGACATTATTAAAAACACTGATAACTTAATTCTTGTTGGACATGTTGAAGGAGATGCTAGTATTTTAGAGGTTTATGGTAAAATATTTTAGTTTTTGAGTAGGTAGTTTTCTAAAATTAAATTACACAACTTTTAGTTTACAATGAAGAAGAAGAATCTTTGTATGTTCACCATGATATATTGCTACCGTCATTTCCACTGTGTTTAGAATGGCTGGATTATGAACCAAATATGCCAAAAGGAAACTACTGTGCCATTGGCTCAATGTCCCCTATTATAGAGGTGTGGGACATTGACATAATTAATTCCATAGAACCTTCATTTAAATTAGGACAAAAAGCCAACCAGAAAAAAAATAGACAACACATTGGACATACTGATGCCATTCTGGCATTGGCATGGAATAAAACATTTGATCATGTTATTGCCAGTGGTTCAGTTGATAATACAGTTTTATTATGGGATATGGAGCATCAAACTCCTACCACAACAATAAATGCATTTACAGATAAAGTACAGTGCCTTGAATGGCACAAACTGGAGGCACAGACTTTATTGGCTGGTGGTTGCGACTGTACAGCCCGCGTTTTTGATTGCAGAACCCCAGATAATCACCAAACCTGGAATATAGGTATAAAAATATGTCCCAAACAATTTGCACCATGAATTTTTGAGTTAAAAGGTCTATACAAATAAAATTTATTCTAGTGTTTCAAAAGTTTTTTATGTTTTAATTAAATTTTTTTATGTACATTTTAATATTTATACAAAAACTAAATATATAATTGAAATTGAGACAAACAAGTGTAAAATAGGTGTAATAAATTTATGAGACCTATTTTAAATCTTATAATGTAAGTCGGCTTTTTTTCTTATTTTAATTATTTAATATAGATCCTTTTGATTTGATAATTTAATATAGAAACTTTAAGGCACAGTAATACACATTACCCATTGTACCTCAAAATGTGAAATATTGAAATTTGGCTATAAAGTCAAACTTTAATGACTCGAATTTTTGATAACTTGAATCAAATTGGTTGGCAATAGTGCCAAGAGTGAGAATTATGTGTAATTTAATAACTTGTCTTGATAATTTGAAGTTTTTTTTGTGGGAAGTCATGGTTTGAGTTATCAAATTTTGACTGTATTATAAATCTGAACTCGACTAAAAATGTTTTAAAGCATTTAAAATCACCAATACTACATATTTTAAAAGTTTTAAAATGTCCCAATTTTTCTAAAACTACTAAAATGACCCAAACTGTATAAGAATTGTTTAAATATCTATTAGAACTGTGTAAATGCCCTAAAACCCAAAGTATTGAAAATTTCATAAAGCTATGAAAAATGACCCAAACTATTAAATAACAAAAAAGCAGCATAAAAAATCCTAAAACCGTCTTAAAATAACGCTTTTTAAAATGAAAAATTTAAATACAATTTTCTCTGTATGTATTAAGAAAATCCGAATTCAGTTTTTGAGTACAAAAATTCTAATAATCAAATTTCAAAATAAAACGCTTGTGTTATTTTTTAGATGGAGAGGCAGAAAGGCTGATTTGGAATCCTTTGCAGCCTTTTATGTTTATAGCTGGAACTAGTAAGGGTTTAGTTCAGGCTTTTGACTGCCGTAAAGGTTTGCTGTGGTCTGTTCAGGCCCATAGTAAAGAAGTTACAGGTTTGGCTTTAAGCGGCCAGTGTGGAGGCCTTATGGTTACTGCTTCTCCTGATGAAACATTAAAAACCTGGGATTTTAATGAGGACACTACTCCAAAATTAGTGAATGAAAAAGAATTTAAAATTGGAAATATCCATTGTTTAGAGTTATGTCCAGACTCACCTTTTGTTATAACTGCTGGTGGTGATAAGAAATCTAATAATTTTGTGGTTTATGATTTGCAGAACATTGATGTTGGTAAGTATTTATTTAACATATACTATTCACTATAGGTGCTTTCCAATTGACTGTTTTAAGCAAACAATGCAGGTTTTAAGTTTGTGTTTCCATTACTCTTATATTTTACACTCCCCAAGCAGCATTTTTGGTTCCAAAAACCATTGCCAAAGTGGTGATAACTTTAAATTAGTTAAGTATACTAAACAGCTACTTTAATTTTTACTTAAAAGTAATTTTAACTTTTAAATAGCAATATTTTGTAACATAAACTTAATTTTTCCTTAAATGGTTACTATAAAGTAATAAACATTTAAGTAAAACTTGGTTGCCCCCAAGAAGACTTTGCAACTTTAAAAAAGGTGTTATAAGTAAAAAAAACTTTCAAGTAAATTTAATTTGTAGCACTTACTTTCGGTTGCTACCTAAAGATTACATTATAATTATTTTTACTTTGTAGTCCCTTTGCAAGTTAAAATCTCGAAACTGGAACATGAGTTAAAAACTACAAAGTTAATAACTTAAAAGTTATTATTTTAGTATTTGGAACGTTTATGGTACTAACCAAAACAACCGTAAAGTGAAAAAAACTTTAAAGTAGCGAAAACTACTTCAAAGGAAAATGCTTCTTATCGGCCATTTTTTACTGTACAGTACCACGTGGTAATGTAAATAATAAATTATTTTAATTGTTTGTAAATGGTTGTTTACTTTTTAATAAATAGTAATTTTGTTGGTAATAGTCGGTATTAATAATTAAATAAAAAAATTAATAATAAATATTAAGATTTTTTTATTTTTAAACATTATTAAATAAATAATTTCTGTATACTTAAGTATTGATGAAGCGCATTTATTTTACAAAAACTAAATTCATAAGTTTAACAGTAAAATTTAAAGGGTTTATAAATTTACCTGTCTAATTAAATATTATATTGTTATTCTGGAAGTTATAAACTACCAGTACATATTTAATAAACGACGACATTGAAAAGCCAAGTCCGTAGTGGTTCCATTTAAAAAAGGAGGGATAGTATAATCTAATATAATTTTGACAAAGACAGTTAATATAGAAGTAAAAACAAATAATAAAAGTAATTATAACGCTCTAGCAACGATATTGGAACGTTCTAGTAACGTAGCAGCTACGTCCCAAATAGTAGCAGGGTTTGTAGCTAGTGACATATTTGCTACCTTTTTGGAACTCAATAATTGTTCCCCACTTTAGTCGTAACGTAGTAATAAAAGAGTAATATAAAGAGACCGGCGACTGTCGCAAAACACTTTGAAGTTTCTTCAATAGTCCCATATACGTAACAAATACTTAAATTGTTGCTTGGGTCATTGTAGCATTGGGGCTTCTACTCGAAATGGTCAATTGGAAAGCACCTTATATATTCACTAAAATATATCAGTATATTTATTAAACTAATTTTTAGTGAAACATACATTTGAATCTAGACCATTGGTACAGTTGGTGACAGAAAATTCAGAAGAAAACACCAATAATACATAAACATAATATATTGAAATAAATAAACCATATAAACTAATATCTGTATTTTGTTGAATAATCTTTTGGTGATACCACTAAACCTCTACCTTTTCTTGCTCCTCTGTATACTGTTTCTACTATATCAATCATTTCTTGCTTATCTTCTAAAGGCCAATTAATTTTGTTATTATTACCTGTACCTAAATCAATCATAATATGCTTGTTTCTAAAGAAGAACATTACAGTGCAAGGATCGTACAATTCATACATTTTGTTAAAATCAGGTACTTCAGTAATATCAACTAAATAAATCACAGCAAAATTTTTCACTTTCTCGGCAATACTGTATACAACTTCGTCCATTTTCATACAAGAAGGGTCCCAATCGTGGCCAAAACGAATAACCTAAAAACAAAACATTTAACAATTTAAAAATATGTAAACGAATGGGTAGACCAACCACCACTCTGTCTTCTTCCGATAGAATAGCTTGGTCGACTTGCCAGCCATTGTGTAAATGTGCTAACATATAAGACATGATGAATTTTTTGGTATTAAACTATAAATATTGAAAACTTTAATATGGTAAACGTTCTAGAAACGATCTGTCAAAAGTACAATGCAGAGATAAAGAAGGTACAATGTCATTTTTTAAAATAGAAATCTACCTTACCGGCCAAAAATTCAATTTAAACTGACATCTGTTGTTAATTTAACATACTAATTATCATTTATGTTCCAGATATTTTTATTTTATGAATAAATTTTAATTTAATTTTCACCTTATTACGATAGCTTTTAGTAAAACTTTTAAAAAAATAACACAAAAAAAACTATGATACTTGGATAGTTTAACAATCCAATGAAGGCTAAAGAAAGGGACAACCTATAGTTTCTTTTTCTTTTCTAACGGTATAGGTATTTAACGCCAAGAAATGTATTTTGAACAAGAAAGAAAGTGTTGTGAAATATAAAGGCCTACCGGTAGAACTTGTCTGTACATAATAATAAAATAGATGTCTACCAAATCAGAGTTTTACTCCCTTATAATATTAATAACATTTTTATGTCTCTTTATTTATTTTATAGACGACTCTAATATGGGCGTAGATAACAGGTAAGGTTTTCTATAATTATAATATATTATAGCTACCAATAACCCATAGATTAGATAAAGTAGTGCAATAACCTAAAAATAATATTGCAAGACATCTGTAATAGATGCATAGATTAGATAAATCATTTATCATAAATGGTGAATAGATGGCGCCAATTTGTTATCATTTTTGGACAGCTGTCCTTTTAGAGTTTTTTTTATGACAGCTGTGATGTCAAAAGAATTCCTTTATGTTTTTAGCAATAGAAAAGTCTTTATTTATTTTGTTTTAGATCTAACATAATCACCTCTAAGAAAGTCATGAATTTAAGCGTCTTATCTTTTAACGTGTGGTAAGTAACATGAATAATTATTGTCTGTTTTATAAATGTTAAAAATTTAATTACAGGGGACTGAAATATGTTTCAAAAAATAGGGAAGATCGAATAAGAGCTATAGCGGAACATTTGGCACTGGGGAAATACGATTTAGTTAGCTTACAAGAAGTTTGGTCTCAAGATGATTTTGAACTAATTAAAGAAAAATGTTTGGGAGTTTTGCCATATTCTCATTATTTTTACAGGTATTTTGTTATCAATAATACTAATTAAGGAAAATTATTATTGATAAAGTATCAATTAGTATACAGGGTTTAGTGGTATGAGGGTTGTGGCAGTAATTGATCAATAAGTATTACAGTCTGCAATTTTACTTCAGTCTTGTTCTACACCTCGAGGCAAGAGGTTGTAAATCAGTGCTCATTAGGCGCGACCGTGTCACAACAGTGATAAACTCAGGTCCAAAACAACGATTTAAAGTGAACCACTGTCAATCAAATACAAGTGCAAAAGAAAATTGCTGAGTACAGGGCAGGGAATTTAACAAATAACCAATAGCACAATAGACTTTATTGGAGTAAAGCACAAATAAGACTGAGAAAGTATTATTATATATTTAACTTATTCCCAAGAATGGGATTCCCTTTATTTCCTAAGTCTGGATTCTCGGGTATTTCCATAATAAATAAATTTAAGCATCTATGTTATGCAGAGATATGGATGTTATGTTATGTTATGCAACCCATTATACTTTGATTTCGTTTTTTTTTTGTACAGATGTCTCTATTTCATCTGAACTTTTAACAGTTTCTGTAGTAGTAGTACCCGTTGTAACTTGACTGTTCGATTCTACAATGTTAGTGGTCTCTACTTTATCACTTTTTGCAATAGTATGAGTACCAATATTCCTATCACCATCCTCGTATAAACTTGGTTTTGATTTTATGAAAACATATTCATGCCATTATAAATTTTTGATTAACTATGTCCAATAATTTATAGCCACTTACATCATAACCGACTAATCAACATGGCGCCGCCGAATGAAGACGACGATGACAATGATGCTACTGAGTGGTGACCTACAGCAAAAGAAAAAAAGTTCAGTTTGTGAATTGTGTAATTCCGGTGTTAGAGTTGGTGTACAATTTACCTCATGTAATAATTTGGTGCATTCTAAATGCCTTGAAAGGCTAGTCAAAGAAAAAGGAATTGACGCTAAACAGTGGAAATGTGATTATTGTAGTGAGCTCTTAACTGAAAATTCTGCTGTAAAAGTGAATACTGGTATGTTAATTCAAGAAAATAATCATCTCAAGATGCAAAATAACACTTTGAATAAACTAATTAAACAATTGGAAAATGTTAACAAATTACAAGAGGAAAAAATTACAAATATGGAGCTTTTATTATCTGCTAGCAATAAAACCGAATGTATTAATAGTTTAACTACCGATATACAGATGCCACTATACAGTGATATATCAAAGAAATCCAAGCAAGAAAACACATTTTTTATACTCCCTACGCATAAAAACCAAAACATAAATACCAATAACGTAATGAATTTGATAAAACCAGGAGATTTAAATGTACAAGTGAATAATATTAAAAATATAACAAAAGGTGGTGTAGTGGTAAACTGTAATGATAAAGAAAGTTTAGAAAAATTACAGCAAAATTTGGAAGCAAACTCTAATTTCAAAATTCAACCACCACGTAAGTTTTTACCTAGGCTAAGAATTGGAGGAATACTAGTAAATGATCTTAGTGATAACGACCATGATAATGTTTCTGAACTAATAAATAGAAATGATTTAGAAGTATATAAAAATGATATAAAGTTGATTTATAAAGAAAATCCCAAAATAAATCAAACAAATACTAATTTAATAGTTGAAGTATCACCAGAATTAAGAAAACTTATTTTAAAGAAAGACGAACTTTATTTTGGCTGGCGAAAATGTTCTGTTAAAGACTCTTTTTATGTAAAAAAGTGTTTTAACTGTTTGGAATATGGGCATAATTCTAAAGAATGCAACAAATCCGAACCTGTTTGTAAAAATTGTGGAAGTATTCATGAAAGCAATTTAAATTGCGAAAAATTAAACTGCGTCATCTGTGTTAATAATAACCGATTGTTTAAAACAAATTATGATATCATAAAAATGATAAAAACTGTTTAAGTTACTTGAATATTATAGAAAGTATTAAAGCGAAGACTATTTTTGATTGATTTTTTGTTTTTTAATCTTTCAATTTACGGCAAATAATTACAGATCCGACACGTATTACTCGCATTACTTCAACAATAATTGATTTAATTTTAATTTCTAATGATTTGGCTTATAAATCATGTGGTACCTTACCATCTGACATTAGTGATCATTGTATAGTTTTTTGCTCTATTTTTTGAAACTTTAGTAACCCTAAGCCCGAATTTATGCAAGTACGAAATCTAAGATACATTGACATGGAGTTATTAGATAATTTTTTATCATTAACACCATTTCATTTAATTTTTACCATAGAAAGTATAGACGAAAAGCTTCTACTATTCAATAAACTAATTTTAGAACTATTTAATACACTTGCACCACTAAAAACTAAAAAATTTATGAAATTAAACCCACCATGGCTAACACAAAATATTAAACTACTCATTAGGTTAAGAAATAAAGCATTTTCTAGATACAAGCGAACAAACAATATTAATCATTGGGTATACTACAAGGAGCTCCGTAATCAAACTAATATTTCAATAAAAAATGAAAAAAAGCAATACCTAAACCAGTGCACAAATAATAACAATAACCCAATAAGCACAAACTTCCCAATAATTGCCCAAAAATTGTCCATTTCAAAATGGGCAATTATTGGGCACAGATACGTCCGCATTTACGGGCAATTATTGATCAATCATATAGAAATCAATGAATGGCCAATAATTGCCCATTTCTGTTAAATTCAATTTGTGATACATCATTGGGCAATAATTGGCCAACTTGGGCTGGTTTTTTTAATTGAAAGGTAAATTTAAAATAAAAAAGGATATTTTACAAAAAAGTCAATCCATATCAACTGTGATACTAACTAATCCTGAATACCTATTTGTAATGTTAAAAAAAACTATACAAAAAAATCAAAACATTTAAACTATGGATATAGGGTTGTCCAGAACTCGTAATGACAATGGAGATGGCAAAACTGCTTTGTTTGATAAATAAAGAGGTTTGAAATTGACCAATCCCAGGGTGGTGTCAAATATACAAAAATGATATATATGACCAAGCCTTAACATTTTGACAGTGTATTTATTTATTAGTTCACTTATTTGTGTATTTATATATTACTCACAAGCTTTGTCAAAAACGAATAGAAGTTTTACAACTTTTCGTTTGACGAAGCTTTTCAGTTTTATTGACATATGCAATTTTGGTAAAATGTTAAGACTCGTTCACATCTTTTTGTATATTTGACTACCACTGGGATTGGTCAATATTAAACCTCTTTATTTAGCAGTTTTGGCATCTCTATTGTCGTTACCATTAGCCCTTACCTGGTGGGGCACGAGTTCTGGACCACCCTGTATAATATATTCACTGTTTAAATGTTTAGATTTTTTTGTAAACAGGGTACCTATCTCAATATTTTAACATTACAAATTTTCATAAATATTTGTGTCACAGTTGACATGACTTGACTCAACACTTTTATTCTCTAATAAATTAATTACAATTATTGCATGGGCATGTACATGAAAAAAAACAACAAACTTTCTTAAATGGCGGCCCGGCAAGAAGTGATCCCAATCAAACTCGAGATCTATGTTTTGAATTCCTAATTCTTTGTTAGGGCTTTTGTGACGACATGTTTAAATTCGTCTCCTTCTGGAAGGTCAAACCTTTTTCGTCCACCAAGAGAAGCTATAACATAGAAATATTTAGAACTCGATTAAAAAATTTATGTATGTAAATTTACCATAAATTGCATCTTCAAAGGTTGTGTTTTCAAGTCTTACTGCCCCTTCTTTGTTTCCATTATAAATAACTTTTTGGCAGCATTGCGGCTGGTTTCTAATAATATTAGAATAATACTTACCAATTTTGTATTCTCTATGAAAATTTTCTGTTAACAGGACAAACGCACGTTTCTTTTAACAAATAACCGACGAATATGAGCCACGTCACGTGTACAATTTACTTGCGCATGCGAAATGGATTCATAGACAAGAAACAATAGACAGGGAACAACTATATAGGTCTATAGACCTATAACTGGTTGCAAAAACTGTCTTCAACATCCACAGGATTATTGTTGTCTATAAACAAACCGTGATTTTCGACCTTATATACTAAAACACAACGCGATTTTCGGCCTTATAAACCAAAACAAACTTTAATTTTCGACTTTCAATTTATGATGCGGCCAAGCGAAACACTGGACCTTATACGTCTAGTTATGGTAGAAATAAGTCTTATTTCTACAATGCGTCTTTATAGTTCACTTATAATAATTATTACTTTTGAAAAAAATCAGCTGAAACGTGAAACCGGGTAATTGCGGGGTATTTCAATACGAATACGGTACTCTGGTTGATTGTACAATGACTGGGCAATTATTAAATATCTACTAAATTAAAATAAATGTATAGTACCTACTACAAAAATATCCTTAAAATAACCCAAAGAATCATCCTTAGGGATCCCTAGGGATAATTCTTTGGGTGATATTAAAGATATTTCTGTAATATGTAATGTTTGCTATAAATGTAGTTAATATTTAATAATTGCCCAGTCATTGGCCAATCAACCAGAGTACCGTGTTCGTATTGGAGTGTTCAATAATTGCCCGGTTTCACGTCCGGTTAATTGATCAATTATTAACAATTCGAATGGGCTAAAAATTGAGCAATGATTGATCAACGATTGGGACTTCACATACAATTTCAGTTAACTAAATAATGGACCATACAATTATTGCCCAATGATTGACCACTTCTATTGAATCAATGAGATTGGTCAAATATTGAAATCAACGCTGTGCTTACTGGGAAACGCGATTTTTGGAGTGGCCTAAACAAATTAAATATTCATAGTAAAAATAAACAAACTGTAATACTACTTTTTTTTTAAACAAACCTTCTGATATTAACAATTATTTTTTACAATTTGTTAATAATAACAACTTCATCAGTGAAAATTTACACGATTTTTACTCTAATAATCTAAAATGCACCTTTTAAGCCGGATTTATAGTTCTAAAAAGTAGGAGTAGCCAGAGACCCCTTGTCTCTGGGAGTAGCAGTAGCAGTAAGCCAGTGTTGCCAATATAATAATATAATAAAATATCTTAATAAATGTCTGCAATGTGATTGGCTGGAGTAGGAGTAGCAGCAAAAAAAGTTAAAACTTGCCCATCTCTTACGCCAACGACCTTGGTTGCTACTGAACGCTACTCCAGTCATTCACATTGCAGCATTTATATTATTATATTGGCAACACTGGCTTACTGCTACTGCTACTGCTACTCCTACTTTTTAGAACTATAAATCCGGCTTTACGAAACCTTTAAATTCAGCACGATAACCGAAATTGAGGTTTATAAACATTTACTTAGTATATAAAATCGAAATCCGCAGGTTTTGACGAAATAAACACCTATATAAAACTGTATTATTTGACTTGTATACCATGTGTGTTAATAAAAAGGGGGTGTGTTTTGTATATAGGTATATATTTATTAATAAAATGAGTAGCCAAGCGCTTTCGTCACCTGTCTAGTGACATCATCAGGGCTAGCCTTGTCAGGGCGAGCTTACATTTCTTAGCAGCAGTGAAATTGAACAAAAATACATTTAGCCCTGAGGGGGATTTAACAAAAACAGATTTTAAAAAATTATTACATTTCTAACGTTAGAAATTTTGACATGTTTTGTTTTGTTAAATCCCCCTCAGGGCTAAATGTATTTTTGTTCAATTTCACTGCTGCTAAGAAATGTAAGCTCGCCCTGACAAGGCTAGCCCTGATGATGTCACTAGACAGGTGACGAAAGCGCTTGGCTACTCATTTTATTAATAAATATATACCTATATACAAAACACACCCCCTTTTTATAAACACCTATATGTTATTACTTTGTTGTCCCTTCATATTAAAATATATTACTCATATAATAAATACTTGCATATGTAAATGCTATTTTCCAACTTTATGGAAAATTGCTCGTGTTATTCCGCTTCCTAAAAAGAAATAACCTCAAAATTTTAGTGACCTACGCCCCAAGATACATACAACATAAGATAGGATGGTGCGCATGGTGGGCGGAGCTAAAATACGTCACATGACGTCACTTGATGAGTAGTTTTAAATCTCTAACGTTCGTTTTAATTATCTGCCGCTAAAATTCTGGTTTTTGCGAAGCTGTTAGATGTTAAATTGCTCTGTTTTTTTGTTTAAGTTGTTGTTTTTGCATTCTGTAAGGTTAGAATTACTTTTCAGTGTTTAAATTATTGTTATTGCTTTGTGTTAACCTGTTCTGTTTGTGCTAAAATTATTGTTTTTGTGTTTCGTTGTTTTGTTTGTGTACCTATTAGTTTGTGTTGTGCCATTTGCATTTATTAAAATGCGTTGTGCCATATTTGGATGCATTTCGGACAACCAGTCCAAGAAAAACCCTACAAATAAAGACATTAAATACCATCGATTTCCGAAAAACATAAGTTTGTGCAAAAAGTGGTTACATGCAACGAAAAGAAGATAAAAAATTAACGTTAAGCGCGCTACTGTTTGCTCTAAACATTTTCTGGACAGTGACTACAACTTTAATTTAAAACATAAACTCTTAAACTACAGCCCTAAACGTTATCGTGGACTGAAAGATGATGCTGTGCCTACTCAAAATTTACCTCGAACTCAGGTTTCTGTGCCGTCAACAAGTGGACACGATCGTAAACTTTTAAGTGAAAAAAGGGAAAAGGCCAAAGAACACTTGGAAAAGGCTCAACTTATTAGTAATATCCTTCTAGCGTCACGTAAGTTTTTAAGCATTTATTAGTCTGCTCATGTGTATTTTTAAATTTATCAATTAATAGGGTGGAAGAACCACCAGAAATTGCTGATAATGGGGTTGGTGGTAGTAGTATTATTGATAATAATTCACAAAAAACGCACGTCCAGATATTTCTTTATGTTTTGATAATATTACTAGCATCCATATTAATAAAATACTTTTAATATCAAATTTACAACAAAAAATAGATTTAAATAGTATCAAATATTTTTCCAAATCATCTATCATCCATATTATAACATTTTTTTCAATATCAAGTTTAAAAATAACGCACCATGTCCAGATATTTGTCTATTTTCTTTGATAATATAGGCATTATACGTGTATTCGCGCTGCAACTACTCATCAGGTGACGTCATGCGCGGCGCGAACCAAAACTCGTCCGCGGGAGCATCCAGCCCGCCTACGCCCGATAAGTATATTACCTATACTCTTTTTGAAAAAATTTTATATTCAAATGCTGTCTCAACTTTTGCCTGTCTTTCAGTCGGGATTTCGTAGTAAACACGGTTGCAACACTGCTTTGCTCAAAATGGGGTAGTTAAATTTTTTCTGACCTATACTTTTTATGGTTTTATTCAAGGCGTTTTGTAATATTAAACATTTCTGTGAAATCAGAATTTCAATTGAGTTTACCGTTTTCGAGATATTTACAAAAAATATAAATTTTTATGACGTCACAAACCCCGCCATGTGACCAACATTCTAAGATTTCTATTGGTTGAAAATTACCCTGTTGTCAAGTTGTCTTGTTAATGATTTCATTCGGTTATGTCAGAAAATACCCGAAGAGGTTATGTACAAATACTGTCCAGGGTTGGGTATCTACCTACATTTTTGTTTTCGACATGTAGAAAACCTTTTTCGACGTTTTCGACGGTAGAAAACGTAAAAAAGTAGAATACTGTCAAATATCAAAAAATGTGAGGTTATGCAAGTTTGTTGTTTATTATGATTTGTTAAATGTTGTGAAAAATCAGACACCTACCATAAATTTGAAGTTATTTGGAGTTTTTTAACATTATTATGGTGGGAAAAAAAGGGCCCCGTTTGGTTGGGAGACCCCAACATAATTTTTGGCATGAGGGCAAATTTTTATCAATTATAGAGAAGTGGAAGGAGAAGGTCGAATAAGGTAATTTACGTAGGTAGAAAACCCTATAGGTTTTCGACGCAAGTCGAAAACAAGTTTTCTACCCTTTTCTACCAAGGTAAATTACCTAAGGTTTTCTACTGACCCAACCCTGATACTGTCACTGTCAGTTAAGTGAAAGAAGAAGAAGAGGAGGTTAAAGAAAATTCTGAAATTAAAAGTTTTATTGATAGGTTTACACATTGAAACACCGTGTGAAAACTAATAAAATGTAATAAATAGGTACCTAATAACTGTCTAAAGCCGAGTTTAATATATTTCATAGAAAAAAGTGGCAAAATAAAGCTGAAAATGAATGAAATAAATTTACAAAAAATAATAATATATCTAAAAGAATATAAAGAACTAGGCATTATACTAATGAAATGCATTTACGACAAAATATGATTATAATTATAGGTACTTACTTTATTTGTTTAAAAGCTCCAATGTTCAATGTAACCAACCATTCCACAAGATTCCTCTGCTTTGGAGTCCGTTATTAATAAATCACTTATCTAATATCAATTACAAATAACATAGCAATAACAATGATTTTCAATAATCTAAATTAAAAAAAAACAACCCGAAAAAAAGAAACGTCAAAAAATCAATTCTTCTTCTTCTCAACTTAAATATTATAACGTGGCGCCATTTATCGCAAGAATCTTAAACTAAACACACTGGCAACTATAGAAAAAGCTGGCAACGTTGTCAATAGCCTAGTGACGTAATTAGGAGATTTTGTTTTGTAAATATCTCGAAAACGGTAAACTCAATTGAAATTCCGATTTCACAGAAATGTTTAAAATTACAAAACGCCTTGAATAAAACCATAAAAAGTATAGGTCAGAAAAAATTTAACTACCCCATTGTGGATGACATAATTACAGCTACAGATCAGGGTAAAGTCGTTTTTTCGCGTAAATACCATGAAATACCATGAAATACTATGGTAACCATAGTATGGTTATTAAACTTAACCTTGGTTAATAGTTAAGGCATTTTTGCGTTTAGAGTGCGTTCAAAAATCCTAACTATGACGTCACAAATACCAGACCATAAAACTATATCGCTGAGCTATTTATTCAACGTGGTTAATAGGCTTTCTCTTTTTAATATATATTTTTCTGTTTCGATCTGTCAAAAAGTTGTTTACATTTGAAATTTAAAATATTTTAAGTAGGTACAATAGACCTATCCCATAAAACAGACTTTTGGATAGCGCGTGCCTGAAGAAGAGTGGTATCTCTTTCTCTTTTATATAATTAAAAAAAGACGACGTGCCTTTTCACGCACGCGCTATCCAAAAGTCCGTTTTATGGGATAGGTCTATTGCTCTTAAACCGAATTAAAACTTTGTATTAAAATGGTAAACGGGGTGTTGTCAGTAAAAATAAATGATAGGTTGCTCCATATTGTGGAATCTCCACAAGTGGAGGAATTATATGTAGGTTTGTTTTATATTCTTCCTTATTTTGTATTAAACATGTACCTAGGAGAATTGGATAACGTGTATTGAAAAAACTAGTACCTATAGAAAAAGAATATACTAGGTATAAGAAGAGGCAAAGAAATTTATTTACACCGGTAAAAGCATAGAAATTAAATATAAATAGGTCTGTGGTAAAAACACATTTCAAAAATTATAGGTTATGAACAAGTAAACAAATGTCAAATGTTAGAAACCTAAGTCGTTTTTTCGCGTAAATACCATGAAATACTATGGTCATTAAACTTAACCTTGGTTAATAGTTAAGGAATTTTTGCGTTTAGAGTGCGTTCAAAAATCCTAACTATGACGTCACAAATACCAGAACATAAAACTATATCGCTGAGCTAGTTATTCAACGTGGTTAATAGTCTTTCTCTTTTTAATATATATATTTAATATGTTTATGTAGGAATAATGTTGTGTGCTAAACATATCTTCTCCAAAACATACCGCCAACCTTCGTCTTTTTCTTTGGGGTTCCATTCTAAATTTTGAGTTTCACAATAATAATTTTCGTATAAACGTTAAACACTGTTGGATTTTAGTTATGGTAAACAACAGGGAAGAACTGTTTATATATAAAAAGAGGTATAGAAAAGGTAGGTATAAGAACTAGGGTTCATAGAAAAAGAATATACAAGGTATAAGAAGAGGCAAATAAATTTATTTACACCTGTAAAACCATAGAAATTAAATATAAATAAGTAAAAACACATTTCAAATATTATAGGTTATGAACAAGTAAACAAATGTCAAATGTTAGAAACCTAACCATGGTTATATGAATTAACTGTGACGTCATGACTTATTTAACCGTAGTATTTCATAGTATTTACGCGAAAAAACGACTCTAACCATGGTTATATGAATTAACTGTGACGTCATGACTTATTTAACCGTAGTATTACATAGTATTTACGCGAAAAAAACGACTTAAGGCAACAATACTTATTTTATTGGACTACACAAAAGCGTTCGATACCTTAAGGCATCAATTATTGTTACCAATCTTACATTATTGTGGTTTTTTGCCATGAAGCAATTTTTCTTATGTCAAACTATTTAAAAAATCGCCAACAATATGTTGAAACCTCAGCAGGCAAATCAAGCTGTGAGGGTATAACTTGCGGAGTGCCCCAGGGCTCCATACTTGGGCCACTTTTGTTTTGCATTTATACGAATAACATAATAGGGTAAAGGCACCAGTAATTGCCACTGTACTAGTAGTTGCCATTTATTATTTAAAAATTCAAAAACAAAACCATATGCAATATCTGTGCATATGGCGCACTCCCTATGTGTAAGGAAGTGTATCTAGTGTATTATGTATTTAGAACAATTTTCACCAGGTGGCGCCTTTTTCGACAGGAAAAAAATATTCAGGCAACTTGTTGAATCAGCTGTTTATAAAAGATTTATTGTGACTTTGGTTAAGAAAGTGTAAGATTAGTTTTTCGTGATATTGGCATATGTTGTAAATCAATTTGAGTTTTATTTGTGCAATAGGCATATATGCTAAGTAGTTTAAATGAAACGCATATAAATTGTTCGTTAAATTAAAAGAGTATTTTGATTAGAGTAGTGGCAATTACTGAAGCATTTTTTTTCTTTTAACCCAATATTTGCCATTTGTGGTAATTACCTACTGGAGAATTTTGGATTATCTTATTATGACATTTATTAAAGCTCTAAACTAACCCATAATATTTAGTTTATCCTTGACATTAATAAGAACATTATATTCAAAGAGAATCCAGTAATTTCTACCTCTTTTTGAATGTGTCAATTACTGGTTCACTTTAGTGGCAATTATTGATCCAGGTATAAAATCCAAATTGATCAACATGGAACCAAAAAACAAGCCCTTTTTTCGCTATTCCCAAGAAAGCAAAGAATCTGCATTGGCTGCTTGCCAAGGTGGTATGCCATTTTCCATTTGTTTTGTTTTATTTAATAAAATAAATTAGTGGAAATTACTGGCCAGTTACACTGGCAACTACTGGTTTTTTTTTAAATGGTCATGGCTACTAGTCCTCTGTACCTCAATAAAAAAAAATATATATATTGTACTTAGTGATGTCTTTAATTTTTAATGTTTGGTAATATAGTGACCTTCTATAAGTATCTATTAACAACATGGCTTTTTATTAAGACGAAATCTAAATGTCTTCTGTTACTTTTTTAGCTATTTTGTGTAAACACTAGCTTATAATGGCAATTACTGGTGTCAATACCCTATGTTCCTCATTAAAACACTGCACACCTCATCTTTACGCTGACGATACGCAAAAATATTACTCTTTTGACCCATCTGAAAGACAACTTGCAGAAACAATTATAAACAACGACCTCAAAAATTTATTGATTCAATCAAAAAAACATAACCTAATTATTAATCACACCAAATCATCTATGCTTGTCTTCGGTAGACTTAAATCTGTCATATCATCTGAAATTAGTATAGTTCTGGATGATAAACAGTTATTACCTTGTAACGAAGCTAAAAATCTGGGAGTTGTATTGGATGTTGATCTACGTTTTAAAAAACATATTAATAAATGCATTCAAAAATCATATCTAAATTTAAAATTGCTTTATCCTCACAGACACATATTATCTCAAAATAATAAAATTGAACTTTCTGACTTGCTGATTCTATCCCATTTTAACTTTTGCGACACTGTCTATGGATCTTGTTTAGATAGGTTGTACATTAATAAGGTGGAAAGGGTACAAAAATCTTGCCTTCGATTTATATATGGCATCAGGCGCAGTTTTCCAGTGTCTCATAAGTTAAAGGACGCAAATTGGCTTAACATGTCAAAACGAAGGCTTCTTCATAGTCTCTGTCTTTTTCACAACATAGTAAAAAACTAAACACCACAATATTTAAGTAACACAATTATATTTAGACATGACGTACACAATTTAGGCCTTCGTTTTAAAGGACTTATATCTCCTCCTCATAAAACAACTTTTTTAAAAGATCATTTAGCTACAATATATACATTGAATATAATAAGTTACCCTAGGAATTAAAGCTTCTAAATGAAGTACAATTTAAAAGGAGGTGCAAATCAATGTTTTTGCTTAGCCATTTGTGATTGATGCGTTTTGTTGTGTTTGTTATTTTATTTTATTATATTAGTGTATCTAGGAAATATAGGGTCATGTAAAGTGGTGTAGGATAGGTTAGGTTAGTGGTCTAGGTTAAGTTAGGTTAGGTTGGGTTAGGATGAATTAGGTTTAGTTTTAAATGGTTGAAGCTTTGATCAGCAATACATAAAATGGGTATGTTGCTCTTCAATCATTATTTGCAAATGTTTGAATCTATCTCTTTAAGTTAGCTAATTTTATTTTAATATTTTTTTTTTGCTGTACTAAATAAAAATGTAATTGTGGCATCTAATCTTTGTTGTAAACAGTTGCAAATAAAATTATTATTATTATTTTTATTATATGGTTTTAAAAGATTTATCATTAAATTTTGACAGATGTGTCTTTTTGAGTAAAATTTTTAAATGGCCTAATTTTGGTTTTTTGTGATGCCATAATTCATAGCCATTTGTGATTGATGCTTTTTGTTGTGTTCGTTATTTTATTTTATTATATTAGTGTATCTAGGAAATATAGGGTGGTGTAGGATAGGTTAGGTTAGTGGTCTAGGTTAAGTTAGGTTAGGTTAGGTTGGGTTAGGATGAATTAGGTTTAGTTTTAAATGGTTGAAGCTTTGATCAGCAATACATAAAATGGGTATGTTGCTCTTCAATCATTATTTGCAAATGTTTGAATGTATCTCTTTAAGTTAGCTAATTTTATTTTTATAATTTTTTTTTTACTGTACTAAATAAAAATGTAATTGTGGCATCTAATCTTTGTTGTAAACAGTTGCAAATAAAATTATTATTATTATTTTTATTATATGGTTTTAAAAGATTTATCATTAAATTTTGACAGATGTGTCTTTTTGAGTAAAATTTTTAAATGGCCTAATTTTGGTTTTTTGTGATGCCATAATTCATAGGGCGTATTTTTTGTACTTACGGCTCACCCCAAAAAGACTTATCTAATTTTGAATTTGATAACATAGTTCTAGCTTTTTCAGTTATTGAACGATTCATCCGTTCAGCTACCCCGTTTTGTTAAGGTGTATGAAGTATAATTAAATGATAGGTTATTCCTTCTTGGGAGCAAAAGGTTTTAAATTCATTTGAAAGATACTCTCTTCCATTGTCACAGTAAAGATGGCTAGTCCCTTGTGGAAATTTTTCTCTGAGAAAGTCTTACTTTCTCTGAAAAAGTCTGAATAATACTTATTAAGTCGGAAAAAGTCAGAATAAGACTTATTAAGTCGGAAAAAGTCTGAATAAGTCTTATTAAGTCAGACTAATAGCAAGATTTGGGAGTCTTCTGGAAGAGTTAATAAGACTTTTTAAGACTTAATAAGACTTTTAGTAGAGAAATGGTAGGTACATACGGAGATAAAAATAAATATCCGAAATAATTCATAGAGGTTGTATTTGGTTATCGTAAAATAAAACACATAGAAAAGTATTTATTAACATTTTTGCTGTTGTTATAAGCCAAGTTTATTGCATAATTACATATATAATAACATAGGTAAGATGTAATAATTAGGTATAACAATTATAATTTTATACATACGATGCGCTTGACATGCATGCTTCCACTATAGAAAAAGGAGTTGCCACTGTACGTTTTATTTTAATAGTTTCTTTTGATACACGCAAATATTTACCTATCTAAACATTGTTACAAACAATAGACGTAAGACGTAATATCGAGAGACCAGCTTAGCTAGCTGACCAATTAGAGCACAGCTGACCTGTCAGTGGGACACAGTGTTGCCGTTTGCAAGTATTTTACTCGAAAATCGGGTATTTTCATAATATTTGCGGGTGATTTGCAAATTTCTATCAAAATAATAATAAAATAAATTTTCAGTAAATAGTATTGTATATTTACTAAATATGCACAATTATTTTATTCTATCTTGTTACATTTTTATTATTATTTTAGTATTTTGTAATTTATGGTCAGGAACTTTTATGGCAACACTGTACGTAAACACGAAGATCAACCATGATACAAAGATGAATGAAACACGAAGATCAACCATATTTGTCTTATGAGTCTATCGAAAATATCATGTCTATAGACTTAATATCAATTAATATTAACTCCTTTTTCTATGTTGGAAACAATGAAAGCATGTTAAGCGCATCGTATGTATAAAATTATAATTGTTATAATTATTACACCTTACCTATGTTATTATAAGTATAGGTAATTATGCAATAAACTTGGCTTATAACAACAGCAAAAATGTTAATAAATACTTGTCTATGTGTTTTATTTTACGATAACCAAATACAACCTCTATGAATTATTTCGGATATTTATTTTTATCGCCATAGGTACCTACCATTTCTCTACTAAAAGTCTTATTAAGTCTTAAAAAGTCTTATTAACTCTTCCAGAAGACTCCCAAATCTTGCTATTAGTCTGACTTAATAAGACTTATTCAGACTTTTTCCGACTTAATAAGTCTTATTCTGACTTTTTCCGACTTAATAAGTATTATTCAGACTTTTTCAGAGAAAGTAAGACTTTCTCAGAGAAAAATTTCCACAAGGGGTGGCTTTTGCAACAAAATCTTTAAATTTTTTAAATACCTCCCACTTAAAAGTTATGATATAAACTACTGTGTAATGGGTGTAATCGTCAATAAAAGTTAAGAAATAGTTTTTATTATCGATTGTTGAAGAAGTTATTGGTCCACAAACATCACTGTGTATTATGAATAAAGGCCTATTTTGAATTTTTTTAGATTTAGCTTTGTTAAGCGGTAATCTAGTTTGCTTACCATTTATACAGGCTTCACAAAGTTCATTACTAATTTTAATATTTTTTATAAGCTCTTCATCATCGACCAGTCCATTAGTTTTAAGTTGCATAAGTTTTTGATTGATAATGTGACTGAGTCGAGCATGCCATAATTTATAACTATCAATATTGTTTTTATTATTATAATCATAACTATTTAATGATTTTAATTAACCCTAAATTAGCCGACCTTTTATAAATTTCAAAAGTAATTCCTATTTTAAAGTATTTAAGAATTTACCTGTGATAATGATTAATGATTTGCGGGTTGTTTTTAATAATTACTCCATTTGAATTAAAGATAATTATGGAACGCCCTTGCATTTTTTAATCGTGAAATTTATATGTCTGCAAGACATATAAAATCAAATAAAAAGCATTAAGTACTCATTTTAAATCAAAAACGTTTTTATTTTATTGAATTTAAATTGTCACTGTGATATATTGGCGTAGAATTATAAAAATCACATTAACTTCTAAAATAAAATCAATTCTGCAGAACATCAAGCCACTTAATTCGGATAAGTATTTTATCTAATTGCATGGCTTAAAAATTAAATTCTAATCCAAACGCAAACTTGCAACCGCTAATTACCATGATTTACATCTGGCAACCAGGCGCCAACGGTCCCATAAGGAAACATTAGCTAGACCATATACCTATAACTCCTATACGGGTAAACGACTTATCACGCCCCTTGCAATTATTAAGAGACAGGTATGTGTATCTATCTCAAATGGTAAAATGTTTCCAATGCGCATGCTACACTATTAATATACTACAGCTTGCCTTGTTTCTTTTTTGTTGTCTTTTAGAGGATTTCTTTATTCAAATTTTACTGGTAAATATGGTGAATATGGTAAAAATATAAAAAATATCTTTTTTAAACGTTAATGTTTTTATTATCTAAATAATTTTAGCCTAATTATAGTTATTTAAAACTACAAAATTATTATTTAAAAAAAGTATATAATCTGTCTTGGTCAATTTGGCAACAATGCTCTGGTTGTTTATTATTTTGTGTTTACGCCTGTGATTCTCGTGTATTTTTCTTTTATTTCTTCTGTGTGATTAATAAAACTTATATTACTATGCCTTCAATTAAGTATTGTTACCTTTGTGGTAAAGTAGAAAATACAAACAAAAACAATGTTTTCGACCAAAGAGTTTATAAATATTAGGTTATAAGAAAATGACAAGGAATAGTATATTACACTACAAGGGCAGAAAGTGTGAGATTCCTGCACTGCGCGCCATGATGCCCGAGGCGAAGCCGAGGGCATCATGGCGCGTAGTTAAGGGCTCTCACACTTTCTGCCCTTGTAGTGTATACTATTTTTCTTACTACCTCGGCCGAAAATACAACTCGGCCGAAAATACGGGAAAAAATTAAATGTGTATTTATGTACCTATCTCCATTTGAAGAGCTTGATAAATAAATAACAGTAGGCCGTGAATTCAGCGGTGCCAATACAGTAAAAATAAAACGTTTTATTTTAATTAACAAATTACTACTTTATAACAAGTAAAAGTACCATTAAACACTTAAAACAACATAAAAAGTAAAAAAGTAAAAACATAAATTGTTTATTTGTTGTTATAATTGCAAAATTATGGTTTAAAACTGTCATATTTTTGTGTTTCTCATGTTGGCAGTACGAAATTTGAATGTTAAGCACACAACTAAAAAAATTTTACTCCCGCAGCGGGAGTCTCGCTATTAGAGTGTGCGCGTATAGCTTGATCAATGCAAGAAACGTAAACTTTCTGCCGTGAAATCGGGGACGAAACAACGTATTTTGAGTCGAGGTAGTAAGAAAAAGAATTTTTTGATTTGGCGAATTAAAAAAACCGGGCGTGGTATATTATAACGCACATGCGCAAAAGTTCCCATTTAACAATTTAAATAAGGGCATCTTTCTTTTACGGCAAGAACTTTTACACATTGAATGAATTGTCGGTTACCTGTATAGGAGTTATAGGTATATGAGCTAGACATCAACCCATAAATCAACATAATGTCTAGAGTCCCGTCAGACGGTTCTCTATTGCGCTCCCGTTAACACTTTGTGACGTCACACACTGTAAATCGGTATTATTTTTCGAGTGATAGGATTTTTACAATAAGCTCGGTAGCTCGATGGAAGGGCGCCTGCTTTGCATGCGAGAGATACGGGGTTCGATACTTGGCGCCTCTACAACTATTTTTAATTTAAAAAAAAAAATTGCCAAAAACACTAGCAAAAAAAATCACATTGTGCCATTTTTTATATATCAATCATATCCCACTATTCAAGCAGGTTTTTTGTATTATTTTTCCTGCAAAAATCTCCTCAAAAAAATTCAATAAAAAAAGCAAATAATCCCTCAGGGCTGAACATCGCAACCGTTCAAACGTAACTTGTAACAATAATGACGTCAAATCACTTTGTGAATAAGGCGGGCTCTTTCAACTACAATCCTGGACAGTGTATCATCGTGTAATTCATCCAACATCGATGCGGAGGTGCTTGCTACCCCTGGACAGCTCATCACCGGCCTGAAAAAATGAATATTTTGTTTTTGCATTATATAAACTTAAATCTTTGGCACTATCCAATGATATAACATCTATTATTTTGTACACTAAGACGTAAATAAATTTATTTGATTTGATTTGCTTTGCATGCGAGAGATACGGGGTTCGATACTTGGCGCCTCTACAACTTTTTTTAATTTTTTTTTTAAGAATTTATATACCGAAATAATACAATGTGGCCTTAAAAGCATTTATATTTAATTTTACATTAATATTTTAATTTATTTACCTTTCCTCATAATCACTTTGCTACAGTTATATAAAATAAAATGTAATTAAATGAATATTCCTTCGTTGAAAAATTTTTACTTGTTGGGTTGTTGTGTTTGGGTTGGTTTCGAAGCCGGCGGACTCGGGACGTTGGTTAAGGAAAAAAGATCTGCTTCCCGTCTTAAGATTGCGTCATTGGATGACGTCACTCTGTTAACGGGAGCGCAATAGAGAATCGTCTGACGGGACTCTATAGACACGGCGATAAATCAATCCATAACATAGACATTATTATTATTTCGAGTTCGATTTGTCCTCGGTGTGAAAGTGTGAAATATAGTTGACTTTGACTCAGGGAGGACAAAATCGGTTTCCAGTCCTATATAATATTCCTCGTGTTGTCCTTTTTAAAGGAATAGAGGAATTTATATGAGCAAATAAATTTCAAGGTTAGATAACCTATATGTGTGCACGTGTTTTGTCCGACAATTGTAGTCCAATGATGGATGGATGCTGAAATCATTGGACGTTAAAATGAGCACCACTATAAAAGGCATGGAATAATCCAGACGTGTCAAAAGGCACACCTTTTATTGAGCACTTTTTTTTGGGCGGCCGTCTCACGACGCAAGTCCATGGTAACAAGGAAGAAGAAGAAGAAGAATAACATAGACATTAAGATTATTTCCCAAACAAACTCGACTAAACCATAAAGAAACGCCAACCTGACCTCATAAATCTCAATAAAACCAAACCAAACATAAAAAGTTAAACAGACCACTCAGCAGGTACAATTACAGCACCAACCAATGAGACGGAATAAATAAAACGCATTGGCTAAACTAAATTTTAATAAAGAATAATGAGAAATTCACAACAATAATTTATAGCAAAAAAAAGGGGGAACTTTATAATAACATTATATATAAACAACAAAATTGTTAGAAAAACACGACGTAATTTGCCTGGGGACACAGACAAGGACAAACTTAGAGACATTTAGACCATACGTCCAATATTCATTCCAATACCAACTCCACTGTTAAGCACACATTACAGACATGGGATGTTAAACAGAGGCGTACTTAAATGATCACACACAAAAGGGGTTATGGGGGGGACGGGAATCAAAACAGCAGTATCGGACGTATTTAACGTCGAAATCGAAATACAACACGAACAGATACATACGAACAGGAAATACACCAATAAGGATAGGCTCTAGCAGTGTACTAACTCACCTACCCTCATTCATTAATCCCAATTGAATGGGGTCATTAATAAAGCCTTGGTTGAGGAGGATTCCGAATTGTACTTAGTTTTGGGTCAGTTCAATGTCCTCTGAATAAAAATCGGGCAGGACCGATATTCTGAAACGGCAATACTTGCACGACACGTCGCTTTGCCTTCGTGCAAGAGTATTGCACGTAGAATTGTAGACTGTAATACGGACTTTAGAAATTTCTCTTGGCGCTTTGCTCATGACTACCTATGTGATTGTTTCCTTATCTGTTAATTTGTAGGTATACAATTTTTAATTTAAAAAAATCCGTGGTTTACCATGCATGCTACACAAAACAGGCACTGACTTTATAATCAACAGTGGTATTAATATCTCATGGCGGGTGACCTTGAGAGACGCTGACAGACGCCATTCAATTTAATAAATAAATGTCTATGAATGCTTTCCAAATCTGTCATCTGTCAACTAATATAGTAAAGCGTCTTTTCTTTATTTTATGAAATATATTGTAACATTAGATAATGACTGCAAATGAAGACCCTGCTGCAAAAAGGAGGTAACTCCATAAAAGTTATTTTTGAGTCATCTTTGCATTAAACAATGCAGAATAGTCTAGTTCACAGTTGTAAGGGTGTAAAAGTCACTTTTGTAAAAGTTACCCCCTTTTTGCAGCAAGGTCTTCAATTGTTGAGCAATGATCTGTAAAATATATAATGGATTTCAGTAAAAAAAAGAATAGAATCTGTGTATAATCCGAATTTTGCTGTAAAAATGTACCTAAAGATTTTTATTTTATATTTTTCTTGTGTATGGCAAAATATGTTGATTTACTGCTAATACAAGTAGGTATATATCATATTATGAATAAGTTCTAAAACTTCTAAATGTGCTTTATTTCAGACAAAAGGCTTACATATTTTAAAAATATGCAACATTTTTCTTCTATAATTTTTTTAATTCTTTCTTTCAAGAGAATTGGACTTGAGCCAATTGCATCAAAAATGAAAATCCCTAAAAACCTTTTTATTGTAATCTAGAGGTAAAAACACATTGCGAAAATATTTTTTTATATTCCAAAAGTTCAACCCGGCCCCAAAATATCAAATTGAAAAAAGGTACTTTTCAAACGTTCCGAACTCCCGCCATATTGCATGACGTCATAAGCTTCACCAGCTGTCAGAAATCAAGATGTCAACAAATAATAAACACCGATAAAGTTTATGTTTAACATGGAAAACGCGAAACCAAAAATTGGTTGTAAATATTGTTTTGTGCCTTGTACAAATACAACCTGGAAAACTCCTGGGAAAAGGTTTATCACCGTGCCAAAAGGGAAAATAAGGATAAAGTGGATTAAAATAGCTCGGCGCGATATCAAAACATCGTCACCATTTTATTGCTCATTTTAAGGATCATTTTAATGTAAGTAAAATAAAATGTCGTTTACTAGGTATATGGTTTGAATAGGTATGTTAAATATTAATAAATTCAAGAAAATACGGCTGAGCCGTAACTACTCTCAGTGTAGGGTCATAAACTTTGCTTTTGATAATTGAAGGGACAACTTTCCCAGGAGTTTTCCAGGTTGTATTTGTACAACAAGGCACAAAACAATATTTACAACCAATTTTTGGTTTCGCGTTTTCCACGTTAAACATAAACTTTATCGGTGTTTATTATTTGTTGACATCTTGATTTCTGACAGCTGGTGAAGCTTATGACGTCATGCAATATGGCGGGAGTTCGGAACGTTTGAAAAGTACCTTTTTTTCAATTTGATATTTTGGGGCCGGGTTGAACTTTTGGAATATAAAAAAATATTTTTGCAATGTGTTTTTACCTCTAGATTACATTAAAAAGGTTTTTAGGGATTTTCATTTTTGATGCAATTAGGTACTCTATTAGGCTCTTACTGCCCAAATGCAAGTTTTAACATGAAGGATAAAACATTTTTAAATATAATTGTCTGTGAGACAATAATTATCAATCTCCAAAATATATATATTATAATAGAATTTCTAGCCTATAAATATGTTTAAATATGTCAATAAATATCAGCTGATGCTAGCATTGCCAACCCTGGGGTAGTATGTTTTTAGGACGGCGAGTAATAGCGCGATTTGACGGATTTGTGACGTTTGCGCACCCAAGGTCACCCGCCATGAGATATTAATACCACTATACAGTGACAGTAGTGAGAGAAAGGTTATGAGCCCCATCCACTGCCAAAGAAAACTAAAATTGCAGATCAAACAAGTAAAATTTATTTTAAATAAATAAAAACTTTATTGGATTATTCCAAAAGACTAACAACCTTAGTCTTTCTGCCTATTTACAATAAATATTCATTTACAACACATTTATAATATTTAAAATATACTGATATTTGTTTACAAAAAAAAAGTATTACAAAAATAAATCAGTGTAAGCTGCTATTCTTCCTCCCATAGCTTCAGTGTGTCATACAGTGGCCTATCAGGGTATTTTCCCTTTTGGGTGTTCTCAGGATTTGTTTGGTATATCAACGGTTCTATCACAGTGAAGTTATGATTTTTATTTGCAAATTTTTGTGCAAGGTATACCAGTCTTGTTTGGATGGGTTGGACTTTAGTGATGCGGTAAAGGAAATTTATTTTATTTATGAAATATCTAGGCATTTCACCTCGGAATCTAACGGAATAAGCTGAATTTTTGTACAAACCTTTATTTTAGCATTGCAAATGTTGTCTCAAAAGTCACATATGCCAACGTGTGAGCGGCCTTCGATATTCAAGGTCAAAGGTCGCAAAAATCAATTTTTTGAGAATATCTCCTTTTTTCTGCCTCCTATCGTATTTGCATTTATTATACAAGTTGTAGAGTATAAAATTCTCTACAAATTTTGTTTAAAACATTTTTTTAAAGGTCTAATCGTTTTTGAGATAGAGGGCGCAGAGTGTGGAGCGCTCAGCCATACGTACCTTTAGCGCAAGGTAAATCATGAACCCCAATCTATTATACCGTTTTTTTAATTAATTATTCAATAAATAGTACTTAAATAACAATTTAATACCTTATATTTATTTTTATATATATTTTTTTTAAGAAATAGTCATTAAATATTACTTACTTTTGACATACAAATAATTAAATAATGAAGTGAATCATTCTAAATATATTCTAATGTTATTCAAATTAATGATAAATGCATTTTGAGAAGAAAAGACATTAAATGAATTTGCCTTGAATATGTCTCTGGTCATCTCTTGGATCCAGATATTGCTTTTAAAATAACTAAATAATAAATACTGAAAATACTACAGTGGGCTTGCTATAAATAAAAAGATTAGGTATACCTTTATTTAAAGCAAGTTGTGACCCTAGGTATAGGTCTAGGGTTGTGACAGGTAATATTCGTAATATTTTAATGGCTGATTTGAGTTTTATTTGTAATAAGTTACTGTGCTCTCAAAAAAATGGTAAAGGAAAATACGTCTTGCAATTTCAAGACCCTTACTATATACGTATACGTATAATTATACTTAAATCATTAAAAGCAAAATATATTTAACCAAATTATTATTGTAGTGGTGTTGTGGGTTCTGGAGTGTGCTTTCTAAGCCGCTATCCTATTGAAGAAGTATTTTTCCACCAATGGTCACTAAATGGATATATTCACAAAATACAGCATGGTGATTGGTTTGGTGGTAAAGGTGTGGGATTGTGTCATTTAAATGTTAATAACATCAAAGTTAATGCCTACATAGTCCATGTAAGCTTTTTTATTTATCCATCACCAATTTATACTTTTATTTTACTTTTTTATTTGACTAATTTAGGACCAGCTGACCAATATCTAACTATAATTATCTTTTTCTACTCCTATTACGGAATATGACCGTTCTAATATTACTTTTTAATGTCTGAAACACATTTGGAATTGGATATTTCGCTCTCGTGAAACCAAAAACTCGCCTTCGGCTCGTGTGACAAACTCGAGCGGAATATGCCGTATCCCAAACTTGTTACAGAATATACTATTATTTTGCTTAAAAGAGCTAAAATAATTTTAAATAAATAATGTGTTTTGGACAGTTGCTTCTTAATTGGTACAAAACCTATGTGTTACTTTTAGTTTTTTTTAGTTGCAGTAGTAATAATTTTGTTTTACTTTTTTATTTGACTAATTTAGGACCAGCTGACCAATATCTAACTATAATTATCTTTTTCTACTCCTATTACGGAATATGACCGTTCTAATATTACTTTTTAATGTCTGAAACACATTTGGAATTGGATATTTCGCTCTCGTGAAACCAAAAACTCGCCTTCGGCTCGTGTGACAAACTCGAGCGGAATATGCCGTATCCCAAACTTGTTACAGAATATACTATTATTTTGCTTAAAAGAGCTAAAATAATTTTAAATAAATAATGTGTTTTGGACAGTTGCTTCTTAATTGGTACAAAACCTATGTGTTACTTTTAGTTTTTTTTAGTTGCAGTAGTAATAATTTTGTTTTTTAGTTACATGCAGAATATGATAGAGGAAATGATGAGTATTTAGTTCATAGAGTTTTACAAGCTTATAATACTGCTCAATTTATTAAACAGACTTCTGCCTATGCGGATTTAGTTATTTTGGCTGGAGATTTAAATACAGAACCAACTGACTTAGCCTATCGGTAAAAACATTAAAAAATTATACCTAAACAAATTATTAATTAATTTACTTACATTTTTGCAGTATTTTTACTTCTGTAGCTGGTTTAACAGACTCCTATTACAAGTGCCAAGTACCTGAAAGCATGTTTGCCACCAATTTAGCTCTACAAAATACCTACACACCTCAGTCAAGGGTTAAAGATAAAACGCCAGGAATTCGCATTGACTACATTATGTATCATTCCTCGAAAACCCATGACGTTGTGGTTAAAAAATATGAATTACCTCTGTCAAAACCAGTTGAAAACGAACATTTCAGCTACTCTGACCATGAGGCTGTCCATGTTGATTTTGGCATCACGAAAAAGAACCCTGAATCTATGGAAGAACCTGTTAAAGAAGACTCTGTAAACCATCAAGAAATTTTAATGGAAAGCCATACTCTTTGTAAAGACCACATGAAACATCTTCACAAACACAAAATATTTTACTTCACCATTGCATTTATTGTGTTCATTATTTTGGTGCTGTGTAATATTGCCTTTGTACCATATGGTTATCATGTACTGTATGCAATATTGAAAATTATTTTGGTTGTTGTTATTTTGTACTGTTTCTTAATGGGCAGTATATGGAATAGAATGGAGAAAAATGCCATTAAAGAAAGTGTACATTCAATGGAATTGCTCTTAAAAAAATATCAAAAGGTTAACAAACAATTATAGTTATTAAACTAATATACGTGATGTTCTAAAAATATATGTACAATGTACTATGCTCCACACCCAATAGTCCGGGACTATTAGTCCCACCATAATGAGATCACGCGTGCGATTTTTCGTTCACGCGTGATGTCACACGTCATAGCAGGATGCGGTAGTCATTGCCGATCAATACGCGTATGTTTACTGAGGTCAGGATACGATCATTAAGGTATAATCTTATTAGAGTCCGAAACTTCTGGAAACTATTAAAGACATGCGCAAATTTTGGGAGGCTTAAAATCCTATTTGCTTATGTTTCTGATAATTTCTGAGATTTTCGGACTCATGCAGATACCTTAACTTTAAAGGTTTAATTGTTTGGATGCATGATAACAAAAAAAGATTTTTTATTTTAAGATAATGACCACATTTCATTAAATACAAGTAAATCTTATTAAAGACATATACATATAAAGTACCTAACATAAAATATTTTCATAAATAACAAAAAATATATTTATAAATAACTTAAATAATCATCCTTAATTTTTTATATGTAAATCAGTGGACAGTTTTTGTATCTTAAAAATACTTTATTATTTTAATATTTTTAATATTCTTAAAGTAGGTATTAAGTATTTAAAAAACTTTTAAAAAGTATTTGTTTACAAAACCTTATCGTAATAGGCAATCCGAGGGGTAAACCACCGATTTTTTTAAATTAAAAATTGCTTACGAATTAACGGCTTAGGATAACAATAACAAGGGTAGTCATGTGCAACGCGTCGCTAAGCACTGACTAAGCAAGTTTTCCTTATTGATAACGACTGATAAGGAAAAAAATCACAACACAACCTCCACTAACATTGAACGTTGGTCTCTAAGATTTTAAAGTGGTTTACCCCTCGAGGCAATCCTTAACCATAGCTTCCAAATTTTCATGGAGGTTTTTTACACTGCATCTGGCTTCCTTCTTTTGTTTTTTAAATTTATTTCTCTGTTTTCCAGATGTCACGGCTAAGAGGGGGCCGATTAACATATTTGCGACAGTCTGCATTTTAAAAAACCTGACATGTTAAAAATACTTCTTAAAAATTCTTCAAGTACCTATATATAAAAACTATATATTGTATATTTTTTGTATATAATTTAATTCGCACGTGTTATTCCACTATGACTATAAATATTTGGATTATCGTGTAAAATTTTTTACCAGAATGAAGTAACTTAAGTTAGATAGCACAAGAGGTACCCAGGACGTCCATTTCGGGTCCCACATAGGTCCGAACGTCCTAGACCTATATCGGAAGTTTTTGGGTACGTCCAGTCTCTTACTTATTTGGGAAAGTTATAGCGGATATACTGGGTACGTCCCAAGGACGTAATTGAAGCATTGTATTTCCAAAGGGTCTAAGTGCCAAGTTGGTTAAATAATATATTATCATTTAAAAATAGTTTGTGTCATGCAGAATGACTTAATAGTATATTCTGTAACAAGTTTGGAATACAGCATATCCGCTCGAGTGAAGAGTTTGTCACACGAGCCGAAGGCGAGTTTGACGGTTTCAGGAGAGCGGAATATGCAATTCCAAACGTGTTTCAGACGTTTCAACATTTACATGTGCAAAATATTTGTTTTTCATTGATAACTCAAAATTTTATTTTTGTAACTTAGACCCCCCAGACAGCATCCAATTCAGAAAGATTTCTGTACGAAGTCTGTTGAAAAACATCTTACTGAGGTCACAATATGACATCTTAGAGAAATCATTTTTAGGAGCTCAAGATTAAGAGTTCTTGATGAATTCATAAATAAGAAGTAAATTTTTTAACATCTTAAAGTATCTTTTTTTCTGACCTCTTATTGGAATCAAAATTAGAAGCTACTAAGGGTAGGTATCATAAATAATACTTCAGTTATATGATATCTTACATTATTCTCTTTTCTTACTTCTTACTGAAATCATATTATTAACTATTTAAGACGTCAACATGGAGACGTCACATTTATGACATTTTAATGCGATTCTTTCTTCTCACCGCTGTAACTGCTTGTGTTTGATATAAGAAGCGGCGAAGTAGGATTTAGAGCGTGCTTCATACCAAACGGTCTTAGACCTAGGTAAACGGCTACCCGATATTGACGAGCTCCAAAAGAGGGAAACAGGCCGTCTATCGGTGCCGGTGAAGAGCACGCTTAAATTTAAACAAAAGTGAGACGAAATAATCGTAATTCCTAAAATAAGCGAATACGAGCAAATTATTAAAATGATTTTAATAAAATCCATTTAACAAATTAATAAAATAAGACTTAATTAAGACGTCATATTGCTGTCTGGGCCTTTGGGAATACCACTCTTCAATTCTGTAAAGCTTGTCCATTAGTCCCCAATAAAGCATTTCAGGATGGCCAGAGGATGTCTTACTTAGGACGTTCTGGGGACCGACGATTTGGTAACATCGGATGTCCCTGGAAGGTTCAGGACCTGATTCGGACGTACTCGGAACTTACTAATGTCTGATACAAGATATATATACTCAGGACGTTTTTGTACTTCTTTGTGCTATCTGGGTTTGGGCGCTTAATTTGTTATCACGGTTATAAAGTCACGCAGTGATATCACGTTGCATTTGTAGACCGTTGTGTAGACCTCAGCTATAATTTGCTTTCACTCATGAATATCACGCCGTAAGCAAAATGTGAAATCACGATTGTTATTTGGGTTAACAATTAAATACAAATAATTAAGGTTATCTATCAGTCAGTTTAGCGCCAATTTCGTTTAATTTTCTAAAAAATAAGCCAATGTATATGATAACACTTACCTGTCTGGGTTATTACTTATTTTGTTTTATTTTCTGAAAATAAAACATTAAATGTATATTTTGCGTGTAAAGGTCTTATTTTATAACCCAAAAATCCATATAATTTATAGTTTTCAGAAAATAGGACGAAATCAGCCTTAAACTGGAAATTAGATTTTAACCTCTATAATTTGCATTAAATTTCCAAGAGGGACTTTTGTGTGTCGAGCATAGTACAATAAAATCCCAGTACCCTGCCGAAAATGCCCCATAGAAACCAATAGACACAATATTTCAATAGAATTTATGTTGGAATTTATAGGTTTAAATCTGGTGTATTGGTACCAATTGGGGAACATAATTGACTTGAATTGATTTAATTGGCATCAATTTTTTCCAACAAAAAACAGTACACACATATTGAGTCCAAAACAAACCATTTTATTTGTTTTATTGGTTTCAATGGGGCATTTTCGACAGGGTAAGCACAAGTTAGCAGGTCAGCATATGGACCGAATACGTTTGGCCGCGGCATGTAGACCGGGCGTGTCCGCCTGGATGTCGGCTATGTATACATAGGTGCCCGAGTTCCGGCCACGACGGCCTGGCCATCCAAAAAAAGCCCTGGCTCTATAGGTTCAATCCTGAAATCCTCTGAATGGCAAGATACCTACGTATTTAAGAGTCGATTACCTAGCCTTATTCGTTACTAAGGAGATCCCCACTCTAAAGGATCAATGTTCAGCTGTGTCTTTACAGACGCACAAATGCAACACATCGCTATTTATAGTTAGCTCGCGTGCGTAAGCAGCCGTGAGATGTATCGCTTATGCCGCGGCAGGCCGTATTCCGGTCGATTTTGGTTAGTTGGAGGTTCAACGGTAATCGGGTGACATAACGCGGACCGGCTGGGGCAAGCCGAACTGCTTATGCCGCGGTTATAAATAGCCAAACGGTACCTGGGTAACATAATGCGGACCGGCTGGTGGAAAGCCGAACCCCCGGTCAACCGCCTATGCCGAGTATTGGCCGACTGTATTTGGTGCTTACTGGGATATAAAAAATCTAACTTTAAAAGTAATTTGGGTTGGATTAAAATCAATTTTAAACCAAGGAAACCACACATACAGCACAATTGTGCTGTATGTGTGGTTTCCTTAAGGACTCCGATAGGTTGCCGAATGACTGCGGCAGGAAATCCAGTTGGCGTCCCAATGTCATGGACCAAAATTGGACGTCTGTTCGGCAGCCTTTTGGCGTCGGACATCCTTGTGCTGTATGGGCAAAGTTTGTGTACACGCATAAAGTATACTTTATTATAATTATAATTAATGGCTAGTTATTATTGTGATAATTATTAGTTAACTTATCTTGCAAACCTTAAGTTAGAATAATATGCCTATGGGACCTAAATCATTAAACAATTATTACTTCTTAAATAATACAAATGTTATAATTTATTGATGATGGGTTAACCCCATGTTTTCTTTTTCAATTTTATGTCATTGTTATTATAATATATCTCTGCAGGTATGTCTCTTTGTTTAAAAGTATTTATATAAGCTATATTGCTCAAATATGCATTTTTACTTCTGTGATAAAATAAAATTCTAAAAAAAAATATGTGCTTTTTTACCCTTGCTATGGTTATAATATTTAATATAATATAAAATTTAGTTATACTAATTATTATTAAGTCAACTTTTTACAAGATTTATTAACCCATCAAAAGTGTAGTTTTTTGTTAGTAGGGCCAAATTATAGGATTTGGATGGTTGTTAAAGAATTTTGACTTTCGTCACACTTTATGAAAATTTGGTACTAGGGGACCCTAATTGGAAGTACCCTGCCCTAGGGCACCCTAATTACAAGTAACGTCGGGCACCATAAGATTAATTCTATATTTTATATGGAAAATAAAGCGCGCTTGCAAAAATATTGTTTAAAATTCCCCAGTAGAGGCGTTAATTTCTTAATTTTTAATAATTATTAAAAATTAAGAAATTAACGCCTCTACTGGGGAATTTTAGACATCGTGTTTGTTAATGCATATATTGTGTACTGCGAACTATTTGAAAAACAGCCACTGTAAGTATACTTTACTTTCGTAGAGCCCTTGTACAAGGGATATTGACCAACGCTAAAATCTCTAATAAGAAACTAAAAGGAAGCGGATCCGCAGTGCAAATAAAAGAAGAAAAACCCAACCGAGGTTCCCATTGGGTAATTTACGGAGAAAGAGGGCCTCGTTTGCAGCGTAAATGGGGTACAGTCAAGACCAATTTCTAATTGCACTACATATCGTGTACACGCCATAGCCCAATAAGCACAAATATGTCCGTAGGACGTCCGGATTAGGACTATATCGGGATATACGCAGACCAGATTATAAAGGTACTGTGAGGGCTTTTTGAGACTTCCTTGGAAATCCGCCTGTTGTCATGATATCTATACAGGGTGTTCGGAAACTGTTGGGTCAACTTTTAAGGGGTGGCAGCCATGGACAAACATTTTGATGTAAGGAACATGTGTCCGGGAACGCCCATTTTCCGAACTACAGGTGGTTAGCACGCTCTGTTTTAATATGGCGCGCAGGAACCTTGCAGGTGGACAGCATGACTGTTGTCTGCCTCTTTGGCTGGCTCCGTTGCAAGTCTTACATTCCAATGCAGCCAGTGTCAACATATATTCTAAATGAATACTATTATATTAATTGTTAACAGTTGCAATATGCAGTTTTGGTTGCCTATGATAAGTAGGCATCTATTATAATATAGTAGATACCTACTTATCATAGGCAACCACTATTGCATGATGTATCACTAATACATCTCGCTTATGTGGTACTATTCATTGAATAGTACCACATAAGCGAGATGTATTAGTGATACATCATGCAATAGTGGTTGCCTATGATAAGTAGGTATCTACTATATTATAATAGATGCCTACTTATCATAGGCAACCAAAACTGCATATTGCAACTGTTAACAATTAATATAATACATATATATTATATTAATTGATATATACAGGGTGGGCCAATGGAAAGTTTCCACCCCGGTTTTCTCGAAAAAAAAAACAAAACCGCTCGCACCCGTCGATTTCTGATTTAAGGGGGACAATTTATTTTTATATTTTTAACCCCTCAACTTCAACCCCTAAGCGTGGGTGATAGTTACCCCCAAAATTTGAATAGGTAAGGAGGGTAGAGTGATATTTCATTTTAAAGGTATTTTTGCTCTGATTATACCCTCCAAGTTTGAAGTCGCTGCTATCATTCCCGTTTATATGACAGCTTGTCAAAATATTGGAAATAGACTATTGTTTTATTAGCAGTAAAAGCGATACTTGCCTTCCTTAATAAAAATACCAATACCAATAGGGGAGAGTGGGTAGACATTGGACAATTTTTAGATTTTTTTGCCTGGGTCTCTTAGAAATGTAATAGACCTATCCCATAAAACGGACTTTTGGATAGCGCGTGCGTGAAAAGGCACGTCGTCTTTTTTTAATTATATAAAAGAGAAAGAGATACCACTCTTCTTCAGGCACGCGCTATCCAAAAGTCTGTTTTATGGGATAGGTCTATTATTTCTAATTTCAAAGTTTCAGGTAATAGTGTTGACTTCTGAAAACGCAAAGAGATAAATATGTGCACTTTAAACCGTAAGATGGGTTTGCTACGAATTTTTGAAAATTTTCGGTCATCTGTTCAAAGTCACCCTACATGGACACTATAAAAATATTATAAATTTAGGAATTTTATTGAAAAAATCAGAGCAAAACTTATTCAATACTAAATTGCGACAAATTAAAATTAAAGTAAATCATGTTATGGAATCGAACTCCGTCAGTGGGGGGAAGAACCAATACCACGTCCTTAAAATCCACCAAGGCTTCATCTTCATCTGTTTCTTTAAATCTGTATGAAAGAAACTGCCTTTAAGGAATTTGACTGTATATACTTGGTTTAATTTTTGCAATATTCTGCTAACGAAGTGCCGGGACTATGTTTGGACAATAGAGAAAGACTCTAGATAGTGTGTCCAAACTCTCCCTACATGATGTGGGACAAAAAAAATGTTTATAATTTCAAAATATAGCAACGGAATAAAGTAAGGATATAACAAAAGTTCCATGCTTTATACATGCTTTAATATGTAGTAACTTTAAATTATTTATCTACAACGGTCTGGGCAGAAAAGATTACAAAGGGAAAGTAAAATATTACATGAAAAAACTCAAAAATAAACTTTTCCACTTACCTCTTATTAAAACTTATTTCACTACCCTGCTGAAAAAGACGGGTAATATCGGATGATTGCAGATAAAAAACCAAGCTGGTTTTATGTCCATTTATATCTGTTTTCATCCGACATATCTGATTTTACCCGGCATGTCGGTTTTTATCTGCAAATGCGGGTATAAATATTATCCGCGAACGTCGGGTTTTATCTATTTAGTTCTATGTCTGCTTTCATCTGGTTTCATCCGCAAACACCTGTATTTGGGTTTATATCTGCATTTACCCGGTTTTATTTGATTTTATCCGCAAACATCTACATTAATCTGCAAACGTCTGCTTTATCCGATTTCACCTGCAAACATCTGCTTTTATACGTAAAAATCTATAGATTTAAAGTATACTTTCATCCGCGAACATCTATTTTAATCCACAAACATCTGATTTCATCCGCAAACATCTACTTTAGTCCGCAAAAGTCTGCTTCATCCGATTTCACCTGCAAACATCTGCTTATATCCGCAAAAATCTGCTTTTATCTGTGAACGTCTGCTTTAATCCGTAAACTTCTGCTTTTATCTGCAAACATCTGCATTTATCCGCGAACGCCTCCTTTAATCCGCAAACATCTGATTCTATCCGCAAACATCTATTTTAATCTGCAAACATCTGCTTTTATCCGCAAACATCTGATTTGATCCGCTAACATATGCTTTTATCCGCAAACATCTGATTTTATCCGCAAACATCTGCTTTTATCGGCAAACATCTGCTTTTATCCACAAACATCTGATTTTATCCGCAAACATCTGGTTTTATCCGCAAACATTTGATTTTATCCGCAAATATCTGATTTTAATCGCAAACATCTGATTTTATCCGCAAACATCTGCATTTATCCGCAAATATCTGCTTTTATCCGCGAACATCTGCAAACATCTGCTTTAATTGCAAACCTCTGCTTTCATCCGGATTCGGTTTGCCTGCATTTCCTTTGTCCGTTTCGGTCCTGTTTCGTACGCAAACATCTGGTTTCATTCGCGCTTTTTGTTTTCTTTTTTCTCATGTATACTTTAGTTTAGTTTACCTGCTTTGTCAAATTTTACTGAGCTTTAACTAACTGGTTGTTAGCCGTTCACGGCACACAACTTTATAACTTTAAAGGTAATTATTTGAATAAAAACAACCTGTAATAAGTTTATTCAACACGACATTTTTCCAATGAGAAAATAATTTAATTATATTCACCAGATTTAAATTTAAAAATCTGGTATACTATAGTGAAGATTACCACATGTGCACTGAAATAATAAGTCTAATAATTCTTACATATATATTAAAAATATTGGTTATGCCAAAATTAAAAAGTTTATAAAGTAAGATGAAAAATTCTACGCCGAAATAAGATTCTATATAAATTGAAGATGTTATAATTCCAAATGTATTTGAAATTAAACATATAGGTATGTTTTCTAACAATTAATTTAAATGTAAGCTTAATGATTAAAAAATGTCTATTTAGGTCTTTTGACAAAGACCTTATTTGTATTTTACCAAATAATATTGAAGTTCAATAAACTTATATATTTCCTTTACAGGTTGTTTTTATTCAAATAATTCCTTTTAGAGTTATAAAGTTGTGTGCCGTGAACGGCTAACAACCAGTTAGTTAAAGCTCAGTAAAATTTGACAAAGCAGGTAAACTAAACTAAAGTATACACGAGAAAAAGAAAAACAAAAAGCGCGAATGAAACCAGACGTTTGCGTACGAAATTTCGTTAACAGGACCGAAATGGACAAAGGAAATGCAGGCAAACCGAACGAGGATAAAAGCAGAGGTTTGCAATTAAAAGCAGATGTTTGCAGATGTTCGCGGATAAAAGCAGATGTTGGCGGATAAAATCAGATGTTCGCGGATGAAAGCAGATGTTCGCGGATGATTGCAGATGTTCGCGGATAAAAGCAGATATTTGCGGATAAATGCAGATGTTTGCGGATAAAATCAGATGTTTGCGATTAAAATCAGATGTTTGCGGATAAAAGCAGATGTTTGCGGATAAAAGCAGATGTTTGCGATTAAAATCAGATGTTTGCGGATAAAAGTAGATGTTTGCCGATAAAAGAAGATGTTTGCGGGTAAAATCAGATGTTTGCGGATAAAATCAGATGTTTGCGGATAAAAGCAGATGTTTGCAGATTAAAATAGATGTTTGCGGATAAAAGCAGATGTTTGGAGATTAAAACAGATGTTTGCGGATAAAAGCAGATGTTTTCAGATAGAATCAGATGTTTGCGGATTAAAGGAGGCGTTCGCGGATAAATGCAGATGTTTGCGGATAAAAGCAGAAGTTTGCGGATTAAAGCAGACGTTCACAGATAAAAGCAGATGCTTGCAGGTGAAATCGGATGAATCAGAGTTTTGCGGACTAAATTAGATGTTTGCGGATTAAAACAGATGTTTGTGGATTAAAGCAGATGTTTGCGGATAATATCAGATGTTTGCAGATAAAAGCATGTTTGCGGGTGAAACCGTATGAAAGCAGATGTTCACGGATAAAAGCAGATGTTCGCGGATAAAATGAGATGTTTGCGGATAAAAGCAGATGTTCGCGGATAAAAGCAGGCGTTCGTGGATAAATGCAGATGTTTGCGGATAAAAGCAGAAGTTTGCGGATTAAAGCAGACGGATGAAATCAGATGTTTGTGGATTAGAATAGATGTACAAAACGTTTGCGGATGAAAGTAGATCTTCACGTATAAAAGCAGATGTTTGCAGGTGCAATCGGATAAATCAGACGTTTGCGGATAAAATCAGATAAAACCGGGTGAATGCAGATATAAACCCTTATACAGGTATTTGCGGATGAAACCAGATGAAAGCAGACATAGAACTAAACAGATAAAACCCGACGTTCGCGGATAATATTTATACCCGCAATTGCAGATAAAAACCGACATGCCGGGTAAAATCAGATATGTCGGATGAAAACAGATATAAATGGACATAAAACTAGCTTGGTTTTTTATCCGCAATCATCCGATATTACCCGTCTTTTTCAGCAGGGACAGGTCAAAGTAGTGTGCAGGTTGATTTTCGATTTTTTTTGTGAATTTGGTGTCTTTTTTGTGGTGTTTTTCGAGAAAATAATTGATAGCCTAGGCTGAGGGATATCCTGGTCTCTAGAGTCAGCTGACCCTGATATCCACCTCACACTCAAGAAGAGCTTCAGACAGAAGGGTTCTACGTGCCAAGAAGTTTTGACTCTATTGATTTGAATTAGGCATTGAACTGAATTGAATTAAATAGGCAGAAATAAATGTGTAACAATTTAATTTTTTTTATTTTAAATAGTACTATATGTTATTTTTAGAAGTTTAAAAGCATTATTGGCTACATTTTAATTACTTAATACCTTTAAAACGTTTTGGCGATGTAACAATGCATAATTATGTTAACCAAGACGTTTTAAATTGGTAGTCTTTAAAATCTTAAAGACGTCTTGACGACGTTTAGAAACGACTTAATAATGCCGTTAAAACGACATCTTAAAGACGATGTGTTTTGTAACATTGGATATCTTAAAGACGTCTTATAGATGACTTAAGTCGTAAACTGGACGTCTTAAAGATGTCATGAACGTCCCAGTCCGACATCTTTAAGATGTCTCTGTGCTATCTGGGTAAAAACAGATGATTGCGGGGGTGCACTAATTAACCGGACATAAAACACAACTAACCGGGTGTTCGCGGATATATATATCGCTATAGCGATGCGGACAAAAGCAGATGTTATCAGATGATATTTTTACCCGCTTTTATCTGCTTTTATCCGGCTTCGACGAAGAATTTATACCTGCAATCATCTGCTTTTATCCGGTTTTAACGAAGAATTTATATTCGCAATCATCAGTCATTTTCACCAGGGTACCACGTGGTAAAAATTTCTGGCTGGTTCTACTATTACAGATCGTCAAGTTGGTAAGGTATCAAATAGTACTATTTCCCAGCCAACATGGTGTCGTCATAATCACGGCATTTTTTGGTCACAAGTTACGTCATATTCACCCTTAACATCACGTCAAAATCACGTCTTTGAAACGGGCAAATGTCACAGACCGTTGACGTCATATTAGGACGTACAAATAACGTCATTTGAAGACGTCTATATGACGTAAGTACTGACGTCTTAAAGACGTACAAGATTTGTCATATATTTTGTAATAAATAAAACAAGGAAATATATTATAAATGTCATATATTATAAAATATAAATAAATAAATAAATAAACTTAATAGAGTACCTAGACCTATCCCATAAATCGAACATTATGTATAGCTCGAGCTATCATGCGTGATAAAGCACCTTGTCGTATTTGCACTGTTGTTTATAAGGTGGCCAGTAAACTTCTTTTTTGCGAGGAGTTAGCCACTTTGTATTGATAGCGGAAATTCCCCCGTCACCGTCGTGTGCAAATTCAACTACGGCGTACATCTTTTAAACACCTAGTATAGGTATAGGTAAATAAATTAAGAATGATTTAATAATTATGTAAAACCTACCTATTGATCCGCAGTTACTGCACTTAATTGTAGATTTGCACAACAGTTCTTAAGTAACTTAATTTAACCGAATAACAGAATGAACGCCACCGCGGTAGTGCACCGTTGCAAAACATGGACGGTTACAAATGATCAAGCAATCGCAGCCTGCCACTAAAGTCAGCTGATCTCACAGTAGTCAGCTGACTGAATCACAGTCTGTGATTGGTGGTATCGAGCACGGCGTTCTTTACTTCCCGCCCAGGGTTGCCAGTGCTTTTGTACTGAAATCAGTACTTTTCAAGGTTTGTCAGTACGTCAGTGCTACTTTTATAGTTTCAGTACTTTTTGCGAAATTTCCTTCCCAAAAAAACAAAATTGAATATAATCATACAATTTGTTTAAAAGATTTGTGAAATCTTGGTTGCCTATTTTGGATGCTTCTGTCATTTTCTGTCGCTGCTGCCAACCCTTGCCTTACAGCGTTGCCGGCTGCGGCTTGTTTTTTTGGGGCTTGTTCCATTATTTCATACCAAAGGTTTCGGTGTTGCCAACTTACCAAGTAGAGCGGTGGCGCCACAATTAAAAAGCGACCTGGCAACACAGCCTGGATTTGACAGTTAATGTTTTAATTTAAAACTTGAAAGTGACGGTACCGGGTTCAATTCCCGGTCACAGCCTTGGGTGTTGTTTTTCGAGCATAAAAATATATAATAATGAGCTGGCTAAATAGTCGAAAAAATAAAAGTCAATAGACCTTAAAAAAACAAAAACTTAAAAGTGTATATAGGCTTAAAAGTAAAGAACTATCTAAATTTAATATTATATACATCTATATAGTATAATTTAATTTATATATATAGTATAATTTAGTTTAGTGCGTTGCAGGCCGTTGTGTGTTGTGATTATGTTTTAAGTATATGGTATTGTTATGTATTTCTTATGCTTATTCTAACGGTCATTATGAACCCACAGTTAAGCATAATTTATAGATTGCCTTCCTTCCTTCCTCCCGTAGAAGATAAACAGTACAAAAACCGTTGTGCAGTTTAAAGATTCCTGTACTATAAATGGCACTACGATTTTCGTATTGTTCATCTTTTACGGGAGGAAGGAAGGAAGGCAATCTATAAATCAGGCTTTATACTTTAAGTATGTGGTTGCAACGCCCCCACCCGCCATTATGGGCGATGAACGTGTACTACAATAAGAAACGAGGTGTACGTCAAAATATTAACATCTTGTATTTTTTTGAAAACAATACTTTTTTATTAAAATCAGTACGTTTTTCATTCCAAATCAGTACGGAAATTTTTCGTGCTCTGGCAACGCTGTTCCCGCCATGTATCGACACTTCACAAGTTCCACGAATTTTTGTCTGTTTTTTTATTAGGAATAATATATATAGGTATTGACAGCAATGAAATTGTAAAACTAAATTTAGAATTAAAAAATATTTTGTTTAAAATAGTATTTCGTTATTGTCCTGTAGGATAATTATTTGTTCATAGACGGATTTGGGTGTCATCGATGATAGGGATTTTTTTTTCTGATAAAAAAATAAGTTTTGATATACAAAAAAATTGGGATTTTAACTAAAGGGTGTTCAAAAATTAGGTAGTACAATCTATACCTACTATATTATACGTATTATTATAGGTATATTTATTACGTGATATAAAATCACCTATTGAAAACGTCAGAAAGACGCAACATAAAAACGTCTAAATGACGTCGGAAATGTGACGTCATAAACCCCTCTTTTATTGGTCATGTGACGTCGCCGACGAAAGGTGACCTTAAAATGTCGTCCTAATGACGTAACCTTACCATCTTGACGATCTGTAATAGTAGAACCAGCCTGAAATTTTTACTGGAACCGCGAAATTTGTCCATTAATGGACAATTGTCCATTGTCTCCCAGTGTCCAGACCCTCCCCACTCTCCACGTGGAGTACTATACCCAAAATCCACCAGCCGCCACTGGGATTTGGCAACGCAGTTTAACTGCGGCAGTTATTGAATAAATGTATTGAATTTAAAACCGACTCAAATTTGGGAGCAATGTTTAAACAAAAAAAAGCTAGGATAGAAGGAATTTTATTTGTTTTTTCGGATCACGTCACATATGCAATGCGAAGGTACAGACGTCGTGACGTGTTAAAGGTGCGATTTCGTTGCGACGTCCATGCAGCGTTCGCGGCCTGCCGCGGCGTCCAGCCGTCGAGCACTGCTATAATGCATTGCAATGGCAGCGATTTCGTTAACGCGGCTCGTCTGGAAGACGCAGCAGCCCGCCGTCGACGGCTATAGCCGTCGTATACGTCTTGACTGCTCAAAAAACAAGTCGGGAGTCCCGACTCGGGACGCGAACGCTAACCCAGTTTAAATTTATGGAGAGAGAAATAAATGTTATAATAGTAAATTTATTAGTGAAAATGTCCAAAAATTGTACTAATGTTGATGACGAAATATTAATATAAGTGTTAAATCAAGTTTTTCCTTCGGGCAAATTGGAATTTTTACACTATAGTTGAGGACTGCTTTTTTATATCTTTACAAATAAGCCGGGTCTACAATTGTCGCAGAACGCAGATCGCAGAACGTAAGCATGCGCAAAGCACCCATCCACGTTGCGATGGAGCAAGGTCACACGTCGTTGTTATGTGAGCTGTCTACAATTGTCGCGCGATGTGCTTTTATTGACCAATCAGAGCAATTGTTTTCTTTATAACCACAGTGTGGCCAACGTAGCAAATTTAATATACCTAAGTACTGTCTGTCCACTCTAAGTTGGCGGAACTAAGGAATTTTGTAGTTTAGATATTAAAGAATTGTCGTACTGTGTGCTTTTAAAACAGATTTTATATTATAAATAATACTAGTACATATTATATACTAGTATTATTTATAATATAAAATCTGTTTTAAAAGCACACAGTACGACAATTCATTAATATCTAAACAACAAAATTCCTTAGTTCAGCCAACTTAGAGTGGACAGACAGTAAGAATTAGTATTTTACCTGATAAAATAAATTAATTTTAAAACAAAAATTATTATTGATTATCATAATACTTTTGGTAAACAAATATTTCCAAAATTGGATTGGAAAAATTGTTTAGATTATCATAGAATTAGTTAATATTATTTAAAATTTTAAATAATTATTTTGATCAAAATTTGAAAATTTTCGATATTTCCTAAAAACTACCTATTTAAATCAATATAAGTATGAATATTCAATAGTAATAAGAATATACATACCTACATTTATTTAAATGGTCTTTAGAAAATATTGAAAATTATTTTAAATTTGGACAATTACGTTTTTCGAATAATTTCTGAGAATTACACCAAAAATTTAAAAATAACCGCGAAATAGGAAAAGGAACTAAATAAAAGTATTGATTATTGAAAGAAAGAGAGCACAGAGACAGATAGATTCTAGCGCTCTATGATTGGCTAACATAAAAGCCTGCGAAAGACGTTATTGAAGATGTATTAACTTTCTGCGACGTGTGACCTTGCTCCATCGCAACGTCGCTGGGTGCTTTGCGCATGCTTACGTTCTGCGATCTACGTTCTGCGACAATTGTAGACCCGGCTTAAGAGTTAAAACAAAATCTAATTGCTCTTTATTAAGTCAAAAAAAGCCACAGCTGTGGCTAGAAGAGTACCTAGCATGTAGGTAGCCGGATTTAACTAAAATTGTCAAAAGTTGTCCACAATTTCAACAATCAAGATGTCATTAATTTTGAAATAAATTATAACTTTAAATGTTTGTTAAGTTTTATTGTAATATAGGTCGTTGCGGCCCGCTTGATGTAGCACACAGAACATAAGATGTAGCAGTCATACATGTGCAATGCACATTGTGCATACATATGCATATTTTGTTATCTATGATTTGGGCCAAGAAAAAAAAAGTTTGAGTAGTGTTTTAAATTTTTAAACTTTAAATTTAAAGCCATTTTTGATTCAAAGAACATCACCTTTACCATATAACAAATACCTATACCTTTACTTTCTTTGGATTGGCAGAAAAATGCAGTTTTCATGTGTTGTGTAATTTAAGCTTTGCTACTCCAAACAAGATGGCGTTTGGTTTAAATCGACGTTAGGATTGTAACTTGGCTAACAAAACTTGCGGCGTACTAGTGGATAAAAATAATTAAAGCATGTTTGCTGCACATTGGTATCCCTATAGTTAAGGACATTCTTTCATAGTACATTTTACACGTTTACCTTAAGAATCAACCAGTACAACCGAAATTAAATCGACATAATTTGTTGTATATGACGGTAGCGGTTGCCATGATTGTTTCAAGCGTCACTAGATCTGAGCGATGTGAAAAGTTTTTTTAAATAATGTGTGTTTTTTGGATGGTTATCGACTATAAATTGGTAATATAACAATTTTAACACACAGTAGTTTATTTGTGTAGCCTTAAAACAAGCGACATATGTCATTTTAATGGTCTAAATAAGTTTTGGATATGTGATTCAATGAAAGTTCACGAACGCCATACTTGAAAGTTTAGCTAGAATATTTTATGATTTTCGGTAAAAATACTAGGTGCAGGGTAAGGATAAGCTGGGTATAAATTTTTTAGTATGTTTTATTTAATATTTATACCCTAAAATGTTGTTATAAATTTACAGAGAAGTGTGGGAGTGGTTAGAAATTTTTATAATTTGACATTAAAAAAAACCAAAATCGCCTTTGTTGCCAGCCTGATATTGACCTTGAGACCTGCCTTTTGGACACAACTTCACAGTAGTTATTGTTTATGTTTTGTTAAATGTTTTACAAACTCAAGTTTAAAATCAACTAAAGTACACACAAATAACCTTTATATTATTTAACATGTATATAATATAGGTACATGTAATTATATAATAAACTTCATTGTGTCTATTTTTCTTTTCAATTATTTGCAATAATTTTATAGAATAGTTTTATAATTATTTTTAAATAAGTGCAATTTGCTTTCAGCATCGTTTTTGTCCAAAGTGATTCAGAATGGTTGTGGATGTACCATTGAAATCCCATTTTAAAATGCAACCTGTTGGCATGAACCCAAAGGAATTGTCAGAGAACGATGATCTGGCTACATCATTGGTATTGGACCCACATTTGGGGTTCACCACACACAAAATGAACGTGCGATTTAGGCCCTTAAAAACTAACACCACAGAACTGAAAAGCATCATAGCTGATTTTATAGCTAATCAAAATTATAGTAAAACTTACGCTAGAATTTCTAAGGGTGAGTGGATGCCTAGGATTAAAACAAAAATTCCACAGAAGAAATTGGAAGAACATGTAAGAATTATATTTTAATTGGTATTTAATTAGGCTATTAAATATGTATTTAATTGACAATTGAGTTACTCTTAATTATAAATTATTTTTATTATAACTGCTTGTACATTGGCAGACACAGAATTTTGAATGTCATAATTTGGTTGTCCATGAATAAATCTGGAAAATTTCCAAAAAAATAGCAAAAATACAATATTGAGCTTTCACTGTCAAAATGACAAGACTAGTGATAACCGGAAGTAAGGTTAGTTGTCCATAAAGGAAGTTTGGATTGGATTGGGATGATAGTCGTTCAAAATTCCGTGTCAGCCATTGTACTATGTTTTCATAAATAAATAAAAGTAGATTTTTTCCATATACCTATTGCATGAAAAAAAGATGTAGGTACCTATCTTTTATGTAATATTTCACCAGGTGAAATTCACCTTAATATTAAACTGCCCACAGAGCATCTCTGAGTTCGGATTTTTCTCAGTTTCCCTCATGCCATAATTTCTCATAGAGGAAGTGGTGGCCACGTATTTTAAGTACTCATTTCAACAGTTGTAAAAATTAAGTTACCAACTCTAATGTTATTTCTATTTTTTTAATGTTTTACATTGAGCCATCAATTTGTAAACCAAGCAGACATTACATTTGATGTTTTCTTTATATAGGTATATGGGGGATGAATGCTGGACGTATGTCGAAAAACAGATTTTGTAATTTTGTAAAACATTAAAAAAATAGACCTTACATTAGAGTTGGTAACTACCTGCTGAACAATAAAAATCAAGTTTGGCATCCCGCAGAGTCCGGGTTTTGCCCAAATTTAGAGGAGGCACATTAAGATAAAACTACTAAAAAATAGACAAAAGTGGAAGATGTTATCCTGTTTTTTTGATAACGAATTTGAGGTATTTTATTAAAAAAAATGTAGGATTTGTATTATAATAAATGAAAGAAATGTTCTTTTTTGACTAAAAGTCAAATGGGTGTTTCGGGATGCTAATAAAGAGTTTAAGGTTTATTTTACCAAAAATAAAATGGTGGATTTAATATGGCGGATACATTTTTTAAAATCTCTTCCAATTTTGACTGAAATTAGAGTACATGGGTTTGCTAATAACAAAATTAAGGTCAATTTTACAAAAAGAACGTGTGTATGGCTGAAGATAGCCAGGTAAATTCGCCCTCGGTGGTGTAGTAGTTAGCACTGCAGACTACAAGAGAGGTCGTGGGTTCGAATCCCACCAGGGGTATGGTTGTTTATTTGTGTTTGTCATTGTGTATTTCTGTAATTGGGCCTGGTCCCTGTTGAAAGCACATTAAAAATAATAAAATAAAAATAAAATAAAAATGGTTTAAAGTAAAACATTAAAATAATTATCAAGCTTGACAACGCTTTACTGTTTGGCAATAATTATTTAAGTAATACTATTGATAATTATTATTGTTGATTAACATTTAAAGGGGTGAGAAGCAAACAAGTGCAATTTAGCTTGAAATAAGTTAAGTGCAGAATTGGGTAGTTTGAGTCCAATTTTCTCATAACGTGAAAATTGTACAAGTTCTGCATGTTGATTAATCATTAATTTAATGCAAACATTGAAACAAGTTTCCAGATTTTTGTATATAGCAAAAACTAAAGTTAATAAATCCATATATTAAGGAGATTCTTCTAAATGAATAAGGCACTTCCCTGCTTGTAGAATTTTTTATTTTTATATTCAAAACCGACTAGTTTTGACTATTATATCCTCAGGGTTTGTACAGAAATATAGTTTTAAAAACAGAATTATGAAAGATGTAAAAATTATACTTACACTTTATTTAAATAAAGTATACAGATTAATATTAAAAACTTGTATGTATAAAATATCAAAGTCATTTCAGACCAAACAAATAAAATATAAATAATTTAAAACACAATTAGGAATATTAGGGTTATGTTGGGATATCTGTTGTTAGTGTAGTGCAGTGTTGTTTTTCACTTTTAATGTTTATAGGTACTTTCAACGTAAAGTCATTTATAAGTGTTTAAATATAGGTGTATAAAATAGGTTTACTTGTTCATTTAGGCACTGTACTTCCTTGTTTTTATTTTGTTCAAAGATTTCATATGCTTCCAGAAGTGTTAGTTTGTGATTTTTTTTTGTCCATAATTGTTGTGTTTGTTTTTATGTTAAAGTGGTGTACTGTTTCTTTTAAATGGTTGCCAAAATTAGAATTGTGATTATTATTATTTATGTGTTCTTTTGTCCTAGTTTTAAATCCAATTCTCTTTTTTGCACTTTTACCCTTTTGATTCTTACCCCTTTTTTGTTAATTTCAGATGCCTTATTTGAATTGTTGACCATATGGTTGACAGAACTAATTTCTTACAGTTTGAGTATGAGTATGAGTATAAGAACGTATGGCAGGCCCCATCCGCTACGCCTTACACTAATCTTCCAATGTTATTTCGATTCTATACGTTTGGTGGATCCGAATTTTTGTTATAAAATTAGCGGGAAACTAGAGCAATAAAAAGCACACGTTCTGTTTAAGTGTTCAGCATAGACTGAGTTTTATTGTAAGAGTAGAAGGGGTACACAAATTTACAAAGTTTGATGCACTACTCATAGATGGCATTAATATATTTGGCTAAATAATAAAATTATTTCAACACTCCCACTAGCCCAATATATTACATTACATTAATTACTCCTAACTCATCCAAAAATTTATAATGTTTAGCTGCACATAAGCTCTTTGTTAAAATATCCGCAGGCATGTCAGCTGTTTGCAAATATTCCAGATTAACAAGGCCATTTGCCTCTGAATCTCTAACAAAATGGTGCTTAATATCTATATGCTTAGATCGTTTGTGAAACATGGGATTTGCAGACAGCTTCTGCGCGCTTTGATTGTCATTAAACAAGGTTACAGCTTCAGACGCCCCAAATAATTCTAAAAGCAAATTTTTGAAGTAAATAGCTTCCTTTGACGCTTCTGAAGCTGCCATGTATTCGGCTTCAGTACTTGAAAGCGCCACAGTCTTCTGTTTCTTACTCTCCCATGACACACAAGAACCTGAAAGTTTGAAACAGAAACCTGTGTATGACTTTCTATCAGTGGAATCACTTGCCCAATCGGCATCTACAAAACCCTGCAAATCTAAGTCGTCTTTACAAAACTTTAAACCATAATCTTTCGTTTTCTGCAGATATCTCAATATACGTTTAAGACACTTCCAATGAGAATCATCATAGCAATTATTAAATTGGCTAAGGTAGCTTACTGAAAATGAAAGATCTGGCCTCGTTAAAACAGACAGATACATTAGATTACCTATTAACTGCTGATAAGGAACATCAGCCTTAATACTATCACTTTTATCAAGTTTAATATTTGCCTCCATAGGCGTACATATTGGTTTACAATCTAGCATATTAAATTTCTTCAAAATTTGGTTAACATATTGCTCTTGATCTAAAGTGATGGTATTATTTTGTTTATCAACTTTAACCCTCATACCAATACATTGTTTAATACAACCTAAATCTTTGATTTTAAAGTTATCACTCAGGCTTTTCTTTAACATTTCAACCTCTACATTATTATTTGAAAACAAGAAAAAATCATCTACATACAGAGCTATAACAGTAATAGAATTTTCTTTGACTTTAAAAAATAAACATGGTTCCAATTTGCATTTTTTATAACTTAAATCCTTTAAAAAAATATCCACTCTTTCATACCAGGCTCTAGAAGCCTGTTTGAGGCCATAAATTGCTCTGTTAAGTTGCAAAACTTTATTTTTACTATCAGGTACATTCATACATTCTGGCAACATCATGAAAACTTTTTCTTTGAGAAAACCATTAAGGAAAGCCGTTGTAACGTCCAAATGACTGGTTTCTAAATTTAATTTAATAGACAGAGCAATCAATAACCTAAGAGTTGAAAATCTCATAACAGGGGAAAAAGTTTCAAAATAGTCAACACCAGCTTTCTGAGTAAATCCCTTTGCAACTAACCGAGCTCTAAAACGCACATTATCCTCACTATCAAACTTGCGTTTAAATACCCATTTGCACTGCACTACTGTACCACCTTCAGGCACATTCACCAACTTCCACGCATCATTTTCCTCGAATGACTGAAGTTCCTCTTCCATGGCCTGCTTCCATTTCTCCTTGTTAGCTCCTGACAATGCTTCTTGAACAGTGGTAGGATCATCATCAATATTCGGGTCAAAACACAAGTAAGTGTAATAATCAGGGAAAGCTTTTGGTTTCTTTTGTCTTTGGGATCGCTTTACTTCTGGTACATCTATTATTTCCTCTGGTGAATATTCACTATCAGAGCTTTCTCCAGTATCAATTTGAGAATTGTCATGAAGTTCTGCAACTTCATCTGGGAAACTATCATTCACATCTTCATTTTTAGTTTCTCCCACTGAAACTATTACTACCTCATTTTCATTACATGAAGAATGATTTGTGTGACTCTCATTTTCAAATACAATAACATCTCTGCTCGTAGTTATTAGGTTATTAACTGGATCGTAGACCCTATAACCTTTTATATTTTCACCATAACCAACCAGGATTTTCTTCTGAGACTTCTTATCCCATTTTAGTCTCTTTTCTTTAGCAACATGGACCATTCCCAGATAGCACAAGAGGTACCCAGGACGTCCATTTCGGGTCCCACATAGGTCCGAACGTCCTAGACCTATATCGGAAGTTTTGGGTACGTCCAGTCTCTTACTTATTTGGGAAAATTATAGCGGATATACTGGGTACGTCCCAAGGACGTAATTGAAGCATTGTTTTTCCAAAGGGTCCAAGTGCCAAGTTGGTTAAATAATATATTATCATTTAAAAATAGTTTGTGTCATGCAGAATGACTTAATAGTATATTCTGTAACAAGTTTGGAATACAGCATATCCGCTCGAATGAAGAGTTTGTCACACGAGCCGAAGGCGAGTTTGACGGTTTCAGGAGAGCGGAATATGCAATTCCAAACGTGATTCAGACATTTCAACATTTACATGTGCAAAATATTTGTTTTTCATTGATAATTCACAATTTTATTTTTGTAACTTAGACCCCCCAGACAGCATCCAATTCAGAAAGATTTCTGTATGAAGTCTGTTGAAAAACATCTTACTGAGGTCAAAATATGACATCTTAGAGAAATCATTTTTAGGAGCTCAAGATTAAGAGTTCTTGATGAATTCATAAATAAGAAGTAAATTTTTTAACATCTTAAAGTATCTTTTTTTCTGACCTCTTATTGTAATCAAAATTAGAAGCTACTAAGGGTAGGTATCATAAATAAGACTTTAGTTATATGATATCTTACAGTATTCTCTTTTCTTACTTCTTACTGAAATTATATTATTAACTCTTTAAGACGTCAACATGGAAACGTCAACATGGAAACGTCACATTTATGACATTTTAATGCGATTCTTTCTTCTCACCGCTGTAACTGCTTGTGTTTGATATAAGAAGCGGCGAAGTAGAATTTAGAGCGTGCTCCATACCAAACGGTCTTAGACCTAGGTAAACGGCTACCCGATACTGACGAACTCCAAAAGAAGGAAACAGACCGTCTATCGGTGCCGGTGAAGAGCACGCTTAAATTTAAACAAAATTATTAAAATGATTTTAATAAAATCCATTTAACAAATTAATAAAATAAACTTGACATGTCAAAATAAGCAACGATCCATTAGTCCCCAATAAAGCATTTCAGGATGGCCAGAGGATGTCTTACTTAGGACGTTCTGGGGACCGACGATTTGGTAACATCGGATGTCCCTGGAACGTCCTGGGGAAGGTTCAGGACCTGATTCGGACGTACTCGGAACTTACTAATGTCTGATACAAGATATACTCAGGACGTTTTTAGTACTTCTTTGTGCTATCTGGGTTGTTACACTGCCAAAAATCCTAAAATTACTAATATTCGGCTTTTTACCTGACCACATCTCATATGGAGTTTTGTCACCCAATCCTGATACTGTACATCTATTTCGGACATAAACAGCAGTGTTTACAGCCTCTGCCCAGAATTTTTTTTCTAATTTTGCATCAAAAATCATACATCTGGCCTTCTCAACTACACTTCTGTTTAACCTCTCTGTCAAACCATTTTGTTCCGGTGTGTATGCATTGGTTTTTTGATGAATTATTCCATGAGACTGCAAAAAATTATCGAAATGATGGCTAACAAACTCACCCCCATTGTCAGATCTAAAAGTTTTAATTTTCAAATCCAGTTGGTTTTCGGCAAGGTTTTTAAAAGTTTTAAATCGTTCAAAAACCTCATCTTTTTTTTTTTAAGAAATATACAAATGACATCCTTGTGAAATCATCGACCAGAAGAAGAAAATATCTCGAACCACCTATGGATTTTGTTTCCATTGGGCCACAAACATCACCATGAACAACTTCTAAGGGTCTTTCAGCCCTTGTGCCTTTGTGTTTAAATGGTAATCTAGCTTGCTTACCTTCACAACATACGACACAGTTGCATTTTCCCAGTTTGTTTTTATCAGAGCAAATCAAACCTTCAACTGAACCATTTTTCATCTTTTCAAAATCCATGTTGTTTATGTGCCCCAGTCTTCTATGCCACATTTCACTTGATACTGTTAAAAGACAATGCTCTTCTGGCTCTTGATAAACGTTTAACTTGTAAACTCCACCAACAAGATCAGCCGTAGCAATAAGTTCTTTTCTCTTGTTAAAAATCTTGCAACTATCAGTTTCAAAACGAATATCATTTCCATTTTTAACAAGTTGACTCACTGAGAGTAAATTTGTGGACACTTCTGGCACACAAAGTGCATTTTGAACAATAATGTCATAAGTCTTATTATTCACAGTTGTCTTTATACTAGCATCTCCAGAGCTTACAACAGGCACTAACGACTTATTAGCCACCATAATCTCACTAGTATCACAGGACAAAGTTCTTTGAAACAACCTTTCATCTACAACAATATGTGAACTAGCCCCCGAGTCGACGTACCAATCTGTTTTTTTTGTAATCGCCGTTAAGGAACACGACACTGAAAGCATTTTGAGTCTTATTCTGCTTCTTATCTTTCCATAACGGACAGTTGTTACGAAAATGTCCAGACTGTTTACATTTGTAGCACTTAACCTCTCTTTTTTCGTTACTGTCATTTTTCAATTCTTTGAGGAACGCCTAAATGCAGGAATGGGCTCCATCTTAATATAATTTTTGCGTAAAATAAAACAAACCAAATCAAACCAAACCCAACCAACCCAACCCCCCGTAACCGCCCTATTGAAGCCTAACCACCCTATTGAAGACGATTATTCCTTCGTGCATTGCCCTTTATCTCGAACTTTGTTACCGATGGAATAATCGTCTTCAATAGGGTGGTTAGGCTTCAATAGGGCGGTTACGGGGGGTTGGGTTGGTTGGGTTTGGTTTGATTTGGTTTTATTTTACGCAAAATTTATATTAAGATGGAGCCCATTCCTGCATTTAGGCGTTCCTATTCTTTGTTGCCAACTGAACGGTTTTTACTTTTGAAGTAAAACGCGCTACCTGTTTTACCGGCACAGTCATCTTGCATGTCTAGAAGGCTTCTAGTAGAAGCTTCGTTTTAATGGAATCTGTTGTAATCGCAATTCCTGAATGCTCAATAGCCATTATCATGGGCATGTATTTTTCAGGAAGTCCTGCCAGCAACAACGAGCCAATCCACTCATCATTAATATCAAAACCCGTACCTCGAAGTCTCTGACTGGTCTCCACGATTTGATTCACGTACGAAACCATCGAATCGCAGTTGTCCAGCCTCGTTGAGATTAACACGCGAAGTAAACTGATTTTTCTTGTAAACCCGGAATCGTCAAACATCGATCGTAGCTTGTCCCACAAAGATTTTGTGGTTTTCGCCTCTTTTATATGGACATACAGCGACGGATCTATAGTCAGTATCAATTTTGCTTTTGACTTGCGGTCTTCTTCGATTTTTTCAGTTTCTGTACTTACTGGTTCAGTATTAATATACCTTTTTAGCCCTTCTAGAACCAAGAAATTTTCGGCTGCAAACGCCCAATCGTCATAATTTTCACGTCCTTTTAGTTTTGGAACCGTAACTAAATAGCTGGACGACATCGTCTTCAATACACTTAAACAACTTCTACGTAAATTCTTTTAAAAAACGACTCTAGAATTTTCCACACCGCGTGGTCTGGGAACATAACCTGTTATAAAATTAGCGGGAAACTAGAGCAATAAAAAGCACACGTTCTGTTTAAGTGTTCAGCATAGACTGAGTTTTATTGTAAGAGTAGAAGGGGTACACAAATTTACAAAGTTTGATGCACTACTCATAGATGGCATTAATATATTTGGCTAAATAATAAAATTATTTCAACAATTTTCACCCCGACAGGTAATCTTCCCTAGGAGATCGTGGATGACAGTGTCGATGGTAAAGGCCATTCCCGGAATTTTGTCGCCGGGCCGACCATACGCCCGATTTAGGCTAGTGGAGTCTAGGACAAGGAGGGACAACAGTTGGTTTTTGGGGGCCTTGAACTGACCCAAACTCAGGAAAATCGGGACTCCCCCTCAACCATGGTATTAGTAATGACCTCATTCAATTGGGGTTCATGAATGAGGCATGGGTTATTAATACGATACTTGGATATCCTTGCTGGTCTTGTATTTCACCCGGGTCTGTCCGGTCTGCTGGAATTCAGAATCTGCTGCACGCAGTTGTTTGTCCCCCTGGGGTGTTATTTTTACTTTCCCCACGCTCTTAGAAACACTCAAAAAGGAAAGGCAGTCTCTAATGGTTAGACAAATTTTACCGAATGCAACATAATTGGGTTTGTTTTAAAGTTTTTTAGAATAGTTTTTGTTAACTCAACTAAGCAATCCATAATTTAATTATTTAATTTAACTATTAAATACTAGAATAACTATTTATTGAAAACTACTATTCGTTGTTTTTTTGTTGTGATTGAAATGTATTTACGTTTTCCTTTCTTATTTAACAATTAAGAAATTGCATTTATTTATTTTTACTGCTTTTACCATTATTTTTTTTTATAGTCGAGAAGGCCTCGCAGTTTGTTTATTTAAGCAAAGATTAGAAAATGGTTTGATTACTTACATAAGATTTTTGTGTTTTTTAAATACCACTTGTTACTTCCTATACGGCGGGTTACTTTTAGTCGTACTGCCTGTGCATTCAGTATCTTTGGTCTTTTTAATGTAGGGGTTCGTTAACCCTGTTCGACTCTTTTATTATTTCTTGTTGATTTCTACGGATTTGTCACTTGGGAAGGTATAAACACACCCGTAGGCTCGGTGAATTCTTATTTACGCAAAAAGCGAATTGCAAATATTAAAAAACTTATCTGAAGAGCGATGATAAGGTACTGAGATCTAATTTCTTACATTTTGTGTCAAAAAATTAAAAACTTTAAATTATAACTTAAAAAAATATTACTTAAAAAAATTGCGTTAGTGCGCTATATTCCCGGTATAATATTTATTATTATTAATCATTTAAACATATATTTAGGTATAATATATACATTTGATTTAATCAAGGATTCCATATTTTTTAAGAATGGCGTAAATAATGAAGAGGATGAATAAAAAATATGTATCTACTCCTATTGCATAATTTTGGGTTTTTTTCCTTAAATATTGATAAACATTATAAATTCCCTGCCTAACAACGTAAATAATAAACTCAATATTCACGTTGTTAGGCATCAGTGATTGGCCGATTTCAATATTCACAGTGATTTGAACAAATCAGGTTTTAAATTGAAAGAAGGGGACTATAATTACATTTAAAAATGGTAAAAAGTAAGGTTAACCATTTGACAGATGTCAGATTTTATTTATTTAATTTTTAAAATCATTTAATTATCATCTTATTGGAGTAGATAAAGTATAGTATTACACTCGAGATTATGCGCATTATCCACTCGGATGATTTGAGTCTCTCTGACGACTCTAGATGCAAACCTCGTCAATAATAGCATGCATTATCTCTAGTATACTAAAATACTATTATCTACTCCTATTGTGTAATATTGTGTTTTTCGTGAATAATGATAATTATAAATGCCTAACAACGTGAATATTGAACTCATTATTCACGTTGTTAGGCATCAGTGATTGCCCGATTTCAATATTCACTGTGATTTATCCAATCCAGGACAGGTTCTGGTTTTTGCTTATGTGTCCTGGTTTTAATTGTGTACTGGTTTTGTCCTAGTTTGGAAGTGCATTTGGAAAAGTAAAAAAGTAAGAAAAACCTTGTTTTAAAAAAATTTATACAGGGTTGCTACTCATCTGGAAAACCTGGAAATGTCAGGGAATTTAAATTTTTATAGAAATGTCAGGGAATTGGCAAAAAATCTACAGTCAGGGAATTCCTAAGTCGGTCAGGGAATTGGTTATTTATTTGTTATATATTTTTTGGAAGGGCAAGGAGGGGTATGTTGTGTCCTGGTTTTTTATTTTAGAAAGTTGGTCACCTTACCAATTGGGAAATTGGAAAATTGGTAAAAAGTAAGGCAGATTATATTTATTTATTTTTAAAAATCCTTCAATTATCTACTTATTGGAGTAGATAAAGTATAGTATTACACTCGAGTTAAGCGCATTATTCACTCGGATGATTTGATGCATTAAGTTACAATCTCCATTTCTTCTTCTTTGTTACTGCTATCCCTACTCAGTTCAGGATAGCACTGTTGGTCTTTAGTCTGTAATAGAGTTGGCAAATGACACTGGTCACATTGGTCACTTATAAAAACATAAACAATAGCTTGCGTTGAGAGCTTTTCATTGATACCAAATACTTGTGTTTTTTTATTAAATTGGTTAATGTATTAATAAAAATGTAATTTTTAAAATTTTAAACTAAAATTATAATTTCATAAGTTTTCAAATGCAAATTTTAAAAGCAATCAATTCTTATGGGTTTTGAATGCATTTAATTCCTATTCATATAGCTATCAGTCTTCTTGTTGCTAGGGTAATATAGTCATTAGGGTGACCGCAACTCATAGGGGGTGGGAAAAAATGTCGGAGTTTTGTTCGTCTGGACCCCACAAAACGATTCCCCTTTCCAGATATTGAGTTAGCCGAAATTTGAGCTCGATTAAACGACGTTAGCCCGTGCCGCTCGTCGCTCAAAGTTTGAAAAAATCCAAATTTTTGGCCAAAAAGCTGACATATGGAGCCATAACTCCAGAACGGTAAATAATAAAAATACGCTTAATATCTCAAAAGAAAGCTAATGTTGTTCTTAAAAATTTGTAATCTATACATAATTGTTGTTATTTTAAGTCAAACCGAGTTACAACAGCCTTTTGCCCCAAAAACATGACCTGGTACCACTAGGAGCATACTTCGTATATTTTGTTATTAAGTGATAAATTTTGCTTTTTTTGGTATATTTTTGAGTTTAAAGTAGAAGTATAATAAAAAAACAAGTAATACTGATAAATCTAATGACATTTTTTATTTTAAAATATAAAAATTAAGTATATAATACATACAAAACAGACACAGAAAAGATACAGTCGTAGTAACTACATGAGTTGATTTTACATAGTTATCTAATATACAGGGTGTTTCATACCAGGAGGCGAAAAATGAAATTCTATATTCAAAACGTCATTCTAAATAAAAATCTTTAATACTTTTTTGTTCTATCATTTTTCGTTTTCGAGTTATTCGAGTTCAAAGTTTTGAATTCAAACAATGAAAGGATAACAATATGCAATATTAGGATTCATAATTCTAGCAACCAAAATATACATCCATGGAAACGTATATGTGGTCTTCTGCCTTATTTGTCATACAACCTGTCAGTTTATTGTAAATTTATAAACAAAATGGAATTTACGAATGAAGAATATGCAGACATTGTATTTATTTACGGGTACGCAAATGGAAATGCTTCTGCAGCTTCCCGAGAATATCTGCGTAGATTTCCAAATAAACGACAACCATCCCGCCGTGTATTTTCAGACGCATATCAAAGACTCCGAAGAAATGGTATTGGAAGCAAGCATACAGGAGGTGCGAACTTCAGACACAATGCTGGTCAAGAAGAGCAAGTAATTGACCCTGTACTTAACGAACCCGGCATTAGTACCAGAGTCTGGTAACCAGACGTATTGCTAGTAGGCTGGAAGTTTCTCATAGCTTTGTTTGGAGAACCATACACTGAGAAGTATTGCACCCGTACCATAAGCAAAATGTTCAGCATTTGCAGCCAAATGATCAAGAGCCACGACTTCTGTATTGTCAATGGCTGCTTCGTCAACATGAGCAAAATCCAAATTTTATTTCTTCTATTGTATTCTCAGATGAAGCTACTTTTACCAGAGATGGTATTAATAATACCCATAATGAACATGTATGGTCGTTGGAAAATCCACATGCTATGAGAGTGAGACATTTCCAACAGAGATTTTCAATTAATGTCTGGGGTGGGATTTTTAACGGGCGAATTCTGCCAATTATAGTCCTTCCCAATAGACTAAATGCCGAATCCTATTTAATGTTCTTACAAAATGAACTTAATGAAATGCTGGAAGATGTCCCTGTGGGTTTGCTAAATCAAATGTGGTTTCAACACGATGAGGCACCACCCCATATTGGTAGAAATGTAGTGAATTGGTTGAATAACAACTTCAATGGAAGGTGGATTGGTAGACGTGGCCCAATATTGTGGCCTGCTAGGTCACCGGATTTAAATCCGTTTGATTTTTATTTATGGGGACACATGAAACAGCTTGTCTATGTAGTCGAAATTACCATCGAAGAGCAGCTTATGCAAAGAATAATAGATGCGGCGGAGCAAATACAAAATGTTCAAGATTTTGGACGAGTTTACAATTCTGTTGTTTTGCGGTGCCAAGCTTGTATTAATGCTGAAGGCCATGTTTTTGAAAATGTCCTGTAATATTACAGATAAAAATAAATAGTATAAACTACAAATTGGTCAATTGTCAATCAATAATTCTTGCTGACATATTAGCAATAAACTGACAGGTTGTATTACTTAAATAAGGCAGAAGACCACATAAGGTTATTTTTTTTATCTGGACTAGTGTTTTTTTATTAAGTTGGTTGTTTATGTCAGTTTGATTAGTATTTTTAGGATTGGTATCTCTGTTTTACATAATTTGACAGTTTTTGTCAAATCATTAAATTTAAACAGAGGAATATCAAACTCCAATGTATTTATGTGATTTAAAAAACGTCTCTGTACAAATAATTATCCTACAGGACAATAACGAAATACTATTTTGGTCAAAAACCTATTAAAAGGTAAATATTTTTTGATTTTTTAACCACAAATATTAATTTAGTTTTATAGCTGCCAATATAATAGAAATATTTGCCAACTAAACCCCTAAGTTTGCAACGTTGCCGCAGTCCAGATAAAAAAAAATGAACTTAAATACTTATACGTTTCCATGGATGTATATTTTAGTTGCTAGAATTATGAATCCTATTATTGCATATTGTTATCCTTTCATTGTTTGAATTCAAAACTTTGAACTCGAATAACTTGAAAACGAAAAATGATAGAACAAAAAAGTATTAAAGATTTTTATTTAGAATGACGTTTTGAATATAGAATTTCATTTTTCGCCTCCTGGTATGAAACACCCTGTATTCTAGAGCTTTTGTTAAAGTAGTTTTTGAAACGTCAGGATATAATGCTCGGCATTTGGTTACAACTTGCAGGACATATTGCTTTTGGCCTTCATCTTTAGTCAGAAGGTTGTTAAAGTCGGTTATTAATTTAACACCACGCTCAGCCATATCATTAACTACCTTTAAGAAAAAATTGAACCTACACCTCGCCAAAGATTTTTGTTTTGAATGCGTTCCACCAACTTCAAATACCGACAGACAGCTGTTTCGACCTTTATTGGGTCTCATCAGTGTCGGGCAACTTGGTGTAGTGGAACACAATCAAAACAAATTACTCCCTCAGCTTATATGCTCGGTTGTTAAGTCAACAGAGGCGAGATGTAAGAACATCAGGTGATCCACACCGTCAAACAACGTGGCGAGGTGTAGGTTCAATTTTTTCTTATTCTTATGAATATTACCAGTGATGGGTCAAGAAAGTTTCTTAAAGAAACTAAGAAAATTGAATGTTTAACTACCTTTAATGTTTTGACAATTTTCAATCCTTCTTGGAAGTCATTATTTTGATGCCAGGTGTTTGGATGTTGTCTTAGGAAATCTGTTTTTATATTAAATCGGTTAAAGAATGTAAATGTTTCTTTGGTAAGTAAATTTACCAATCCTCCATCAACTACCTCTTTTAATTTTTCTTTCCTAACTTTTGGATTTACAACCCTAGCGTGCTCTGATGGGTCATCTGTGCTACTGACCAATTTATTAGCCATTAACAACTTTTCATCGTCTGTAATGGTGGGATCAAAAAAAGATAATCCCACCAACTCTGCATTCAAATACCTTCTTGGATTTGTCGGTTCATTTTTGCAAGTTCCTTTTGCCCCTTGATTTCTTCAGCTCGAGACAACTTGAGATCCACTCCAGTCATGGAACCTGGGCGGCCCTTCTGCCTCTGTTTCACGAGAAACGCCTTATCTTCTTCCGATTTCATCAGAGCCAAGGCATCTTGCTGAGCAATATCAAAGAGATCATCCAACTTTTCAACGAACTGTTTAAATTTGTTCTTAGCCGTTTCCGATGTTTTCTTCCGGTCTTTTTGAAGAGTTCTCCACTCGGCGTAAAGTTTTTCCAGCTTAGTAATTGCATCTTGCTCTTGTTTAGTCGGAATTCGAGCTTTCTCCCAAAAAATTAACACTTCTCGTATGGCAAGTTTTGCTGATTCTCTTACAGTTAATTTTACAGCACGTAAATTATAAAATAAAACACACAAAACTTGACGATTTGAGGGTAGTTTACAACCGGTGATTTGGTGAATGGGATAGCCCACAAGAAATATTTTATCCTTGGTTCGGCTTTGTACACCTGATGTGGATGCCATTTTATCCGTAAAACATAAGCATACCACTCTATAGGCCGTCTTATATTTTCCTAAAAGGATTAATGCAAATAGTATGAGTATGAGTATAAGAGACGTATAACCAGCCCCATTTCCTCTTGACTCTCGAACCCCGTACAGGCCTATGTTTACTTACGCCGATTTTTGTTCTTCCCCAGCAACTGCACGGCTTCACCCGTGTTTGCTGGGTGCGAATGTCCATTGCGTTACGTACTGTCCCCTATTTGGGGCTCGAGAGCGAGAGGCGAATAGTTATAATAGCCATTCCCGGGTTCGCCGAGCCTATGCTATACGCTCGGTGGGGTATGGATGAGGGACGGGAGGGAGTTGGTTTTTGGGGGACAATTACGCCGACTTAAAACTAAGTACGACGCGGAATCCCCCTAGACCAGTCGATTAGTATTACTCCAAACATTTGGGATCACTATTTGGAGTTGGGGAGTTGTTATTTCGCTGCAGGGGTGTAGTTTCCTAGTCGATGTCTTTGTCTTGTTCGTTATTGTCATTGTCCGTGTCCTGGTCAGATAGTTCCTGCCCTTGGTAAAGTGTGTCAGTTGTTTTTAATAATTTTTGTCCCAAGCACGTTTTGTGGTAGAGTTCCGTCTTTGTTTATCAAATTCCAAAGCATTGCATTTATTCACTAGTCAAACAAATCACAAGCGCGATTATTCTGTTGTCTAATGTTTACAAACTCGAGTTTGGCTATTAGGCCCTTTTTTTAATGTGTTAGAATTTTGTTCAATGTTAGTTTACTCTGTCAGTCCAGTGTTTATTTTCCGGCTCGATTGGGACCGCCTTACGCATTTGCTGTTGACAGACTTATTGCCCCACGCTGCGTGCCCTTCTTAGGTTTTAAAGATATCCCAATAAACACTTTAACGATACCTATCCCCACTAACATTGCCCGTGTAAGAATTTTTAACACTTTTTAATACAATTTTGCAATGATAGTAATTAAAACAAAACAATTGTTTAAAGAGTAAAATATGTTCTTAACATAATCATTTTTAAAGTCATTTTAACATTTTCAAGTAAAATAAATGTTATGTTTAATGAAATGAATACGGGCAATGTTAATGGTGTCAAATAACGGAAAATGCTTGTTGGGATCTGCCGTATTTATATTGCAGATTTGTATCAGGTCATGCATACTCTTAAAGTAAAACTTATCAGATTTTTCCCCTTGCGGATGGCCACCTCCCCTCTTCTCCGACCTCCCCCGTCCGTCCAGTGATAAGCCTCCAATGACAGGTGGCACCCAAGTCATTCATATCACCCAACACTCCGCTCCTCAATGACCGTTACACCATTTTAGCTTGCACTCCATGAAAATGTTTGTTTCACTTTTCGCACCCCTTTTTTTTTAAATTATTGTTGGTTTCATCTTTAAACTTTTACGTTTCAAGAGATCTCCCGCACGCGAGTCGCGAGCATTGCTGTTTGTAAGTTTCAAGAGCGCGACGGCAAGATGTAAGATGCGACTAACTTTGACGAACACTCGAACGTGACTGGCTAAAAGGATTAATGCAAATAATTGTATAAATTAAATATAATTACCTACCTGATTTTTTGTTAAAACTTAACCTTTACCTTTATTTAGTAAAATACACACAGGTAAAACTAAATAATAATTTTTGGAGCAAATAGTAAAAATAATTTTAAGGAGCCTTTTGTTTAAATTTAATCTTTTATTATATGGGGATTACCTGACTATTAGTCTGACTATATTTGAAAAAAGGCTCTTTTTGTTTGAAAATTAAGTTCCAAAATAGTTTTTAATAAAAAATGTTAATTCCGAGACACATTATGTAAAAACCCGTAAAACTCTTAGAATACACCCAAACTGGCTCCTAATGCTGCCAGGGCACGTTTTTGGGGTCAAAGGCTGTTGTAACTCTGTTTGACTTAAAATAACAACAATTATGTATAGAATATAAATTTTGAAGAACAACATTAGCTTCCTTTTGAGATATTAAGCGGGTTTTTATTATTTACCGTTCTGGAGTTATGGCTCCATATGTCAGCTTTTTGACCAAAAATTTGGATTTTTTCAAACTTTGAGCGACGAGCGGCACGGGTTAACGTCGTTTAATCGAGCTCAAATTTCGTCTATCTCAATATCTGGAAAGGTGAATCGTTTTGTGGGGTCCAGACGAACAAAATTCCGACATCGATTTTTTGCGGTCACCCTAATAGTCATCCTTTGCATTACAATTCATGTTATTTTATTTAAGGCACTAAAAGAGTCGGATAAAATTATATTTTTGTGCATGTCTTTGGAAACTGCAATTTTTACACCTTTGCATAAATCCACTATCTGGGATGCGTTCCCAGTGAGACTTGAGTGCAATTACTAATTGGGTTCTTAGTCTAGGATCACTGCCGTCGTTCAAAATGCAGAGGTTTATTCAATTTAAATTTTAATTGTGATATATTGAATATTGTTAAGGTTGTTAATTACTGGATTAATTTTTTGGAATTTTATATTATTTTTTATTAGTATTGCCACTCCACCATAGCCGTCTGCTCTGTCTGCTCTTAGTACTTCGTAGCCTGTAATACTAAAGGAATAACTCTGTTTAAGCCACGTCTCGTTTAGGGTAATTATGTCTGGGTTTACTTATCTCACTAGTTGTATTAAATTGTGGTTGTTTGAGTTAATACTGCGGATGTTTCACTGGAGTACTTTCATGAACGAGAGGATTAAGACATTTCATTGTCTATTGAGATAATTTTTCCTGGGAAGTAAATATTTTTTAAAAGTGTTAAAGTCTTTATTGGTGCTATCTAAGGATTTAGATTGGCCAGGTGTGTTGTTAGTGAAGGGGGAGGTTGGAGAATCCAGTGTTCTCCCGTTTGGGGAGTTTAAATAAGATTCATATGAGGATCTATCAAATCCCTGTTAAGTGATTGTTTTCTTTTTTTTAATGGGGATGGTGAGTTTTTGTTAGCTTGGGAGCTTGCTGTTTAAAATCTAAATCTAGGAAGGCTGGGGAAGTCCAGAGGGTGAGCCCTGAACTCAGGAGTTGGGAGATAGGATTTTAGGCACTTTTCCGATGCAAGTATGATAAACTTTCATATGCCATTCATCGATTTAGGTAATATAGTCCCTTCGAAGGTGAAAAGGACTGTAACTGATGGTTCATATGCTAAATTGGCTTACCTAAATATTCTACTTTGTCCGTTTTTACCCTTCTATTTAGCCTTTAACTTGTGTTACCTTAATAGGAGAAGTTATTGCACTGGCAAGTTCCTGTTCAATAATGTCAATATTGATTGCAACCCCTTTACATGTGACCCGGTTGTAAGGAATGTATATATTATATCTGTTTCGATTTGTATCTTTATTTTGCATAAAATTGTTTGCTGCCGTATAATTTTTAAAATTAATACTTACTCTGTTAGTGCCTTTGGATTAAATCATGGATATATCTTGAATGCCAAGGTTAAATATATCCATATTAATAGATATGTGATTGTATCTTCCAATATGCAGTTCTTTATTAGATTTCATTCATACTTCAAAGGATCCACATTGGCTTTCTTTGTAAAATAGCGTGGTTGTGGTATTTTTTTGTTGCTTTCGCCATTTTGTTCATATACATTCATTGTTGGATTTAGCAAGAATTATTGAGCTTACCTTTTCCTTACAAAGATGGGTAAAATACACAGAGGATGTTGTTAGTAATAGTTACGTTTTAAGAGATTATCTAGGAGATTTAGTAAAAATAAAAACGTTTTATTTTAATTAAAAAATTAATACTTTTTTACAAAATAAAGTACTATTGAAAACAAAAACAACATAAAAGTAACAATATAAATTGTTAATTTGTTATTATAGTGTTAAAATTAAGTTTTAAAACTGTCATATTTTTGTGTTTTTATCTTGGTAGCACGAAATTGGAAATGACAATTTTAAGTGCTAAATTGTTGTCTTTGTAAAATTGACCTTAAGTTCGTTATTAGCAAGACTTTACCCACATGCATTATAATTTATATCCTCTATATTGGATCCGTCATTTTGGTTTTTGTAAAATAAACCCTTAAGTTTTTAATAATAACCCAAACTGTATAGTAACTAATTTTAGTTAAAAAAAAAGTTCGCAAAATTTAATTCACCATTTTGTTTTTTGAAAATTATACTTCAAATTCGTTAAAAATCCCTATAATTAAAGTTTAAAGTCTAGAATAACAGCTACCACTATTATCTGTTTTTAGCGATTTTACCATACTGTGCCAAACTCGGCCGTAGCGGGCTGCCAGACTTGATTTTTATTGTTCACCAGGTATATAAGTTTGAGTAGCTCAATTTTCACAACTGTTGAAATGAGTTATCGAAAAGCGTTGCTGGCTCGTGGTCTATCATGCATTTTGCTCATTTGTGTATCACCTCAGCTCATGGCATGAAAGTACAGAGTACAGACAACACAGCAAACTAAAACTTTAAATATAACGTCGATATAAATAACGCTCATTTTTGTTTTTCTGCTCTTTTCAAAATGCTAGTTAGGTCACTTCGTGATACGGCCGACGATATGTACAAAAAATATGTCTTAATTAGTGATGGTCGTGATTTTGATAACGTGATTTTGGAACGTTATTTTTAAATCACGTTCCGGAACGTTCCTAAATATATCGGAACGATGTGACAGCGGATCGAACTGAATAGAAACAGAGAATCCGACCATCGAATGAGTGAACGGAGCGAGTGGGACGGGAACGACGTGAAACATGGAACGTCGCTAACGTCGGAACTGTTTAAAGGCGCAGTTACCTCGTTTCGTTTCTTTCGCGGCGCGCCGACTTGAGCTGAACTTTATCGGTTCATATAACCAATATAACGAGGCGGGTGGAATCGTTCCGCTGGAACGGTGCATAAAAAATTAAGTTTGTTAGGTAGGGTAGATGGAATCCAATATACCTAATATTGTACAATTATTAAACTATAATACCAAAAGTTACTAAGAAGGTTTTATCTTACTAGATAATCTTTATTAGATATAGACAAAACATTCAAGGAATCAACAGATTTTTGTGTATTAACCCTTTCAGTCCCAATTTATTATTTTGGTTCAAATGTCTCGATTTTGTTATGTTCCTTTGATATTGATCACAAGGAACTAAAAAATATAATTTAAAATTTTATTTAGCAAAGGGGGGCTTTTGGGGGGTCCGGGATTTATATGTCCCAATGGGTACTTAAAGTGGGACATATATGTCCCAATAGGTACTTAAAGTGGGACATATATGTCCCATTAGTACTAATTTTGAAGACACAAAAAAGAAAGAACTATAGAAAATCGGGTTTTCTTTTTATAACAGGTGTGATAAGCAGTAAAACAGTGTAGTGGTAGATTGCAAGCAACACAAATTGTTTTGGTTCTTCTTTCTTGTTTTTTCTTGGTACAGTTCCCCTCCATATATTTGTTATAAAACTCTTATCATCTTGGGAGAAGAAATTTCTGAACGACTATCATCTTTAGTTTTTCTCTTTCTTATCAATGGTCGCGAAAATTCATCACTTGAAGCATCTGAGGCAGAGTCTGAACCAATATCATCGAATGGTTCCTCTTCCAAATCAGACAAATTCTCTGCCAACTCCTTTTTCTTATAAAAATGGAAAACTACAAACTACTTCTAGTATTACCACTGGGACAAACATATCCCACTGCCAAATGCCACTGGGACCTATTTAACCCATCAACAAATTTTACAAAATTACGCTATATTTGCTATTTTACATACATAAAAAAGTTTCTATAGTAATAAATAAACATTTACAAACTTACTTTGACATTTTTTCACATATATTATATCAAAAAACACCAAATAAAGAAGTATAAACAACCAGCACGTGCTTTAATTACTAATAACTAACCCACTAATCGATTTCAAAAATTGGCGCGCGAAAATTTTGGGTTAAAACGATCTCTAAAACCAGTGGGACATCGACCGGGTTTAATTTATAGCGCGTAATACCCTCTGGAATTCTTTAAACAGCCTCTGGGACTTATATAACCCATTGGGACTGAAAGGGTTAAAGGGGTCCCTAGACGTTTAAAAAATATTTTGCTCAATATTACTGCACAAAAAATTGATTATCGTCCCTAGGCAATCAGACAATATAAATAAATTAGGCAATATTGTCAACAGAATGTTAACTAAATTGCTTAATACAACATATTGTGCAATAATATTGATAGTGTAGGGACCTCCTTAAACCTTATAGTCACTATAATATAGTGTACAGACAAAATGTAGCCCAGCAACGTCGTGTCGTGGATTCCACTCGCATGTATTGTGAAATCATTTACCCTACGTTCCGAAATCACGTGATTTTGGTACGTGATTTTTTAGGAACGGAACGGTTTGGTACGTTCCGGATTGGGAACCGTTTTTTCCATCACTAGTCTTAATTAAAGGGGCAAGTGGATGAAGAGTTTATGCTACATTTAATAAAGCAAATAATGTGCCTTTATGATCTGTGGAATGGCCCATTCCACATTTTATTTAAAATGTCCCATAATAGCCCATTGTGTCTAACATATGTGTTGATATTTATTAGTTTAAATTAGATGAATGATAAATAATAGCCATTACTTCTTAAAAAAAAATTTTTAATAAAAATAAATGACATAAATTATCAATTTCAATGATTTTGTTATTTTAGTAAGGGCCCCTTCAATTATAAAGATAAACTCTAAAATCGTAAAAAATCTTTAATTTTATTTAAAAAAATTGGATAAATTGAAACTTATGTATGAAAATTATATTTTAGATTTACCGATATTTACGCGTTTTTGATAGAGAGTCGGGTTTCGTAATAGAACCATGTTTTCGTTACTCATTGGAAGGCCAAAAGGGGGCAAAAATATCATCAACAAAAAAATGGTACAAAAACGACAAAATCGAATGTCTGGTAGGTTGCATAGCAGAATTAACCGAAGAGGAGGAAAAACAACTGTTGAATCCGGGAAAAAACGACTTTTCAGTCATGTACAGTTGCCGAAAAAATTGTGCGCAGCTTTGGTTGGGACCTGCTGCTTATATTAATCACGATTGTAGGGCAAACTGCAAGTTTGTTGCCACAGGACGGGATACAGCTTGTGTTAAGGTAAAATATGCAAAATATGTTATTTAATTTACCTACATTATTTTCATTATTGTTTTTTTATTATTATATAAGTATGTTTTTATAGTTTTTCCTTTGTCAAAGAAAATAAGAAACGAGATATCCCTAGTAGCACCAAATATTCAATAATTATGTATTCAATATTTAATGAGTATTCAATGTTTTTTAAATATTTAAATATTTATTGAATATAAAATAAATACTTTTTTTAATATACAGTAAATATTTAGATAATATTATTTTGGATATATTTGTTTTTAAATTCGTAGTAAATATTTAATTAATGTTATTTAAAATATATTTTTTTTTTATGTTCAGTGAGTATTTAATCGATATTAATAAAAAATAAAGATTTTAAAATATTTATATTATATCCATTAGGGTGAGCCAAAAAAACTAACCTATCGAATTTATGGGTTAAAATGAACCTACATACCCTGCAAGGCAAAATTTTTTGCTCAATTTTAAAAGGTGTCGGTGAGCATTCTTAGTTTTCCATTGAAATAACACATAAAAAAATCTTTTTTCATTAAAAAGACTATAACTTTTGAACCGTTTGAGATAAAAATTTTTACGTCGCGGATTCTTGTAGAGCATAAAATTTCCCAAAGAATCTATACCAGGATTATTTTTTTTAATTCAAAAATTCGTATCGTTCTCTCAAAGCAAATAGGAAACGATCATGTACGGCTGTTGTCATTCGATGCCTTCCCTGCCCATTACGTCTGTTATGATCGTTGGTTTCTTCAAAACGTCGAATAGGGATATTGAGGTATAATTAAAACCCAATATCCGAGCTATGGCACGGTAGCTTAATCCTTGATCGGCCAATGTAATAATTCTTACACATTCATCACGATTCAAATTTCTCACTTGGCGCTCCATTACAATAACTTTATGCAGACAACTTAAAAGAAAATGTAGGGCTACTGTTTAATTATATGACTCATATGCTGTAAAAGCTGGTACAACCCACAGAGCGTTTTAAATTTCCGGGAAAAAACTTATTATCACTCGTGCACCTTGTATATATATACTCAAAATGTAAATTTGAAAAAATAATAATAATAATAATGCTTTATTGAACTAAAACCAAGTTCAAAGGCTATTGACCGTAGTCCTTCAGCCGATGAAAAATTATTTTAATAAACGCAATATTACCATCACCAATCACCAAATTCGGTTTGACGGTTTGCGAGATAATCAACTTTGAAATTGTGGAAAATTTTTAGTGGTGCGTTAAATTTGACATTACATTTCAAATATAAATTTGCTACTTTTTCTTAAGGTATTGCGAGACATTGAAGAGGGCGAAGAAATAACTTGTTTTTATGGCGAAGACTTCTTTGGCGATAAAAATTGCTACTGCGAGTGCGAGACTTGCGAACGACGCAAAATGGGGGCGTTTGCAAAAGAAGCTGACCCGAAAGAGGAAAATGGTTACAGACTGAGAGACACGGACAATAGAATCAACAGGACTAAACAAAAAGTACAGGGTAAAACGAACAACAATAACAAAGAGCCGGCGGAGGTTTTCAATCAGCGGTTACAGCCGCCCGAAAACGGAAAAGTCTTAACGCCGCTCAGCATGAAGGAACTGCGCCAGAAAGGCCTCACCAAATACGATGCCGAGATGTTGATCGCGCAAGGATGCAAGTTTTCCGATATTGGTAAGTTTCCTCCTATGGTTATCAACTTATTGATTTCTTGATATTTTTGAAATTTAAAATGTTGGCCTAAGTCACTCTAAAAAAGTAGTCTCGTTAAACGATCATTTCAGCTACTCTCAGTATTTGGTCATGCACTGTTTTTTAGAACACAAAGAGCCTTATTTTTTTTTAATTATCTTTACTTTTTTTTATCATTCAAGTTAAATCCCATACACCAAAATTTATTTTTATGCAACTTGATTGTCAGTTTCTTGTGAAGTATTGTCAATAGTTATTTTTTCGTTAATTCATCACAAAAGCTATTCTGTAGTCGGCTAAATAATTAAAATTTAAAACAACAATGATGTATAATTACACAACAAAGGATTTTATTTTCTATACAGGGTGTCACCAAATAAGTTGTCATCCTTTAAGGGGATAGTACACGCCAACATTTATTTATTTATTTATTTATTTAGTACATACAGAGAAAATCCAAGTAGTACAAAAAAAAGATACAGTAAGAATACTTATATCAAAACAAAAAGAGAAGAAAAAATATATATAATACACAAACATATAATTAACTATTATTAATAAGGTACTTTTTAAAAGAAAACAAGCTTACATTAAAAATATCGATATTACAGGAATTCAGATTACATGCCAATCTGGGCACACAACTGAATTGCCTGTAATTAGTTCTATACAATGGAATATGTATTAATGCACTATTTCGAGTATTGATGGTAGGTACACGTAAAGAAAATAGTTTCAATATATCAGAACAGTTAATCAAATTATTAAGTATCTTAAACATACAAATTTTATCAAAGTTTATACGCCGTGTTTCTAGCGATTTTATTCCTAGCAAGGATAACTTATGATTATAACTAATATTATAAGAAAGTTTTTCCTCTATCATTTTTGAATTTTAATGATTTTTTTAATAAAAAAATCATTAAAATTTTAGTAAAGTAGGAATTTTGAGCCGCCACTGGTTGTCCCTGACCTATGACAAATTACTAAAACATGCTCGCATAGTGGGAAATACTATATTAAAAATTTATATTTGTGTTATCATTCATTACTTTTTGATAATTGTTTTTTGTTTTGCATACTCAGCTATTTTAAGGTACTTTGAATAAAACAATACTTACTTTTTATTGTTAGGTATCTCAAGTGTTCCACAAAATTATAATAAATGTTCAACTATTTCGCCGTTATTATCCACACAAAGTTGACAGCGGCGTAGAAAATTATGTGTCGCTCTTGCTATCATATCCGGATTATTTTGGATTTCATTTGCCGCTGCAGTGACAAGTGGAGTTGTTCCAATGTGTCAACTTCGGTCTGGTACACTAAACTGTTCATGTAGCCCCAAAGAAAATAATCCAACGTATTTAAATCCGGTGATCTAGGTGGCCAAGGAGTGGGACCGCCACGACCAATTATTGGAAAATTCAGTATCTAAATACGTATGCGGCGAAAAATCTCTAACGGTACGCCTCCGATTAAATTAGGAAGAACATTTTGTAAAAAATCTAAATAAGTATCACCGTTTAAACGTGCCGGAAGTACAAAAGGCCCTATTCGTTGGTTGTTTAACATGCCCGTCCAAACATTAATTGAAAACCGCCTATAAAAGTTCGTCCTTCTTATGGCATGCGCATTTTCATGAGCATAAATGTGCATGTTATGAAAATTTAAACGTCCTCATCAGTCCACAACACAAAGTCTAAATTGCGCGGATTAGCCCTGGCCTGCTGAAGGAGAAGATCGCAAAATAGCACTCGCGCTGGATGACCTGTAGTTCAAGGGCCTGCACTCTTTGAAAATGGTAAGGGTGATACAAGTTCTCGCTAATGATTCGCCAAACCACCCCGCATGAAATACCGGGAATTTGAGCAGCAATTCTTCGAACACTCAATGTTGGATCGTCTTCTAACATGTCAATAACTTGCTGTTCAGCATTGATGGCTACAACACCTCGCAGACGTCCCCGATCACCTACCTGATGCCTGAATGTGCCCCGCTCACGCAATCTTTGGACAACCTGAACGATTGTGCGGCGATCAGGATGATCCTTATGGGGAAAAGTCTCCGCATACAGTTGAGCGGCACGGTTCGCGTTTTCATGACATTTGCCATAAAATATGACCATGTCGGTATACTCGGCGTTGGTAAATGAATATGCGTTGAATAATGCGGACGTACGAGTATCAAAAATAATAACAATAACAACCGAACTATCAGTAATCAATGATAACAAAGTACTAAATAAGTTTGCTAAATAAGTATGCTTAATATCACATAATACACTGTGCGCATACCTGTTTATTTTTTGCTTGGATGAATAATACCATTGTTTATAGAGGTATAAACAATGATGATATATAGGATAGGTCAGTGACATCCAGTGGCTACCTGGTTTTGTCAAAAAAATTTCATAATTTTTTTATTAAAAAACAGAAGCTCTAATGCAAAAATGACAGAGAAAAAACTTTCTTGTTTTGGCGTGTACTATCACCCCCCCCCAAAGGATGACAATTTATTAGGTGACACCCTGTATAGAGATTGATAAAAATGAAATAGTAGAAACCTTAGTATATTTTTTCCGACAGTAGTTTTATATGGGTGACGTTCATAATATCGAAATTCACTTTATCGAATTCAAAATATCGAACACTTTTTATCGAAAATCAAAATATCGAAAATACAAAATGTCGAAAATCAAAATATCGAAAATTAAAATGTCGAAAATGATAATATCGAAATTTTATTTAATCGAATTTTCAATTTATCGAAAATAAAATATCGACGTTCATAATATCGAAATTCACTTTATCGAATTCAAAATATCGAACACTTTTTATCGAAAATCAAAATATCGAAAATACAAAATGTCGAAAATTAAAATGTCGAAAATACAAAATGTCGAAATATTTTCTTATTTTGAATTTGATATTTTGTTTAAATATTTCAATTAATCGACATATTATTTTAATCCGAAGTGTATATGTACAGAGGCGCCTCTGATATAGAAATGTACTCAAACTCAACAACACAACCCAACCGACCCCGCCCCATTGCCCCCCCCCCCGCCCCATTGAGCAAAAAACCCAACTAAAATGGGCTAATTTATGTAATTAAAAAGTGTTTTATTTTTATCGTAACATGAATTTGCCCATTTTAGTTGGGTTTTTTGCTCAATGGGGCGGGGGGGGGGGGCCAATGGGGCGGGGTCGGTTGGGTTGTGTTGTTGAGTTTGAGTACATTTCTATAAAACGCGCATCTCTAGGAGCCAGGGAGCCAAGATAATTCGGTGCATAACCGTAACTTTATCTACAGAGGCGCCTCTGTACATATACACTTCGATTTTAATCATACATTTTAATTTTCGATATTTTTAAATCGATATTTTAATTTTCGAAATTTTAATTATTCGACATTTTCAAATCGACATTTTAATTTTCGATATTATCATTTTCGACATTTTAATTTTCGAAATTTTAATTATTCGACATTTTCAAATCGACATTTTAATTTTCGATATTATCATTTTCGACATTTTAATTTTCGATATTTTGATTTTCGACATTTTGTATTTTCGATATTTTGATTTTCGATAAAAAGTGTTCGATATTTTGAATTCGATATAATGAATTTCGATATTGTGAACGTCACCCGTTTTATATGATATGAGTCAAGCCACGTCAAGTGGGACCAGAAAATTTCACGAAATTACCGATTTTTTTTGAAATTCAGTTTTTTTGTTAACGTTATTAAAGTTAATAATTTTGTCAAACTTTAGAGCACGGTAAAATTGAAAAAAATAGAATCTCTGGGACCACTCTGTATAATTGAATGTAATTTTACACACTATTGTAGCAATGTTTAGGCTATAGAATGATCATTTAATTAAGGTGAATTTGTTTAAATGAAAGAATTTTGCATACATTTATTATAAACAATTGAAATTTTGTATGTGTTCTTTACGCTGAAAAAGATTTATTTTGTCATAATATGCGCAAACGTTTCCGTTTAAAAAGATGTACCGTAAACACGGGTGGCTTTGGCTCACTTTCAAACTTCAGCTTAAAATTTTTGTGGTTTTAACAATCATAAACATTAAATTTTGTATACCAAAATTTGAGTCTTGAGTTGCTCTTTCATAATAACTATGTTATAATATAACATAGGGCTGAGTTTCAAAAATAAACATTAAAAACTGGGTGTGCAAAGTTAGCCCCTGGTTGCGGGTTACTTTGTCTCACAGTGTTTTTTCAGTATAAAATGAATGTAATATTATATTTTATTTTTATTAGACACGTGTTAGCAGCGACATATATCTATTGCAAGGGATTACCAATAAAAAAATAAAGAATCGACCTGTAGTTAACCAAGGATCATCATTCCAATGGATTGCGCATAATATAGAAATTTTAACGCGTGTATTTCTAGAGTTTTGCACTGATACGATATATACAATTTTAAAGTGTAATAAATCCCATTTCTTTCTTTAAAACACTGATTTTCCTGTAATATAAACTTAATAGAATCGCTCAATTGACAGGTTTAGACCAACAAATTATAAATGTTAATTTTATCGAGCGCGAAAAGATTTTTCATAAATGGGCTAAAGTCACCCGCGGGGTGCAAAGTCACCCGTATTTACGGTACTCAAAAATTTGTCTTTCATATGTCATTCCGAAGATATTAAATTTTTTGTCTCACTGTGCGCTTCGCTGCTAGCTTTTCCGTTCTAACGGAAAGCTCTCCGGAATTACATATAAAGGATACATTTTTTTGTACATTTTATTAAACGGGAACGTTTGCTACATATGACATTTTTTCATCGTTTTTCATCGTGAAGAACACATACAAAATTTCTAGGGATAGAACGATATCACTTTTTTTTGCCGATACGATATATCGGCCGATACCGATATTTACGTGCCGATATACCGATATATCGTATCGGCAAACATAATGCCATCTATTTATACACGACCGAAGCAAAAATAATATTAAGTAATTTTTACGAGCCTAAAAGAAATAGACTAAATGCAGATAGGGCTGAAATGTTGGTGTTTTTGCATCATAATATCAAGAAATTAAATTTTAAGTATTAAGTATATACTGTATTTAGTACCTGCTACATTAGGTATATTTGTTGTAAGTGGTGTTAGGATTTGTTTTACTTTTTTAGTAAAAATGTTACCTTTAGAATAACATTTTTTATTTTGTTTAATAAAGTATTTCATTTATGCACTGAAGAGTGAAAAGCGCAATTTTTTTTTGCCGATACGATACGATACCGATAATCGGAAACAATTGCCGATATGCCGATATACCGATATCAATTTCGGTATCGTTCTATCCCTAAAAATTTCAATTGTTTATAATAAAATTCTTTTATTTAAACAAATTAACCTTAATTAAATGATCATTCAATAGTCTAAACATTGCTACAATAGTGTGTAAAATTTAATTTAATTAAACAGAGTAGTCCCAGAGATTCTATTTTTTCAATCTTACCGTGCTCTAAAGTTTTACAAAATTATTAACTTTAATAAAATTACCAAAAAAAAAACAAATTTCAAGACATATGCGTCATATCGTCATTTTTTCAATATAACCGTGCTCTAAAAATCTACAAATTTATTAACTTTAATAAAATTACCAAAATACAAATTTCAAAACATATGCGTCATATCGTGAAATTTTCTGGTCCCTCTTGACGTGGCTTGACTCATATGTATTAGTATTGTTGTTAATTTTATTTTAGTTTAGATTTATAGATAAAGTACAGTGAATTTATAAACTAAAATTACCGGAATAACCTTTTGTATTAGCACATTATTTTTAAAACCCTGTAGTATGTTATGTATTTTCCAATTTATGTCAATTTTACATTTATTAACATTTTTTAAACCTTTTTGAAATTGGATGGTTAATGAAATAAAAAAGTCCTTTGATTAGTAAATTTATTCATTTAGATTCTCTAAATGTGTGTGCGAGTTCAAACGTCACCGAAACTGTGATAGACAACGGCGCGGACATAAGCGCGCCGGAAGAGGGCGACGCGTCCGTCGGTTCGGACTCGAGAGCGTCGCGCTTGCGCAGGAGGCAGGCGCGACAAGCAAACCAAGAGCTTATGCAAACGGCGGGGCGCAACGTTTCCAGATCGAACCTCCTTGACGATTTGCAGAGCAACGCCAGTAGCTGTCCGAGCACTTTTAGCGACACGGACCCGGTGGCCGACGGCGGACAGCAAAACAAGCAGTTCAACGACTGCCACGAGAGTGGAAAAGTCATTACAGGTTAGTACTGTCAGTTTTATGTTATTTTGTTCTTATTTTAAACACCATGTCCACTTTTTAAAAAGAGCCAGGAAAGCTCAACGAGGCCATGGAAAGTTTAGTAAAAAAGATTTTATACTTATTGCCCTGCACACTTTCCCAGTGATTGCAAACTAAGGGATATATTTAATGCTTTCAAGCTTTAAAAGTATGTATAATTTGTTTAAAGCTCGTTGAGCAATTACTGGAGTTTTTAGATTTTCCCAGAAGGTCACATAAATAAGATAGCTTAATAATGACCTTTGCATAGAACGAGCTTTCAAAATCTTTGGGGATTTGTTACAAACGCCGTTTCAGAAACTTACAACAAACAATTAATCGTTCTGTAATAAAAATGTTCTTTCTTAAAAGGCTTTAATGAAAGCCCAATTGGCAGCTGTAAGGTCTGTTATTTCAGACTGCGAACCGTTTTAACGGCGATTTTAAAGCAACAAAGTACTTGCACCATTTTGAGTTAAAAAAAACCTAAGATTGTAAAGTATAAAACACTCAAGGCCACTTTCAATAGTACTAAGAGTTTATTAGCGAAAAATATCCACATAGGGTTTTAAGCAAAAAGGACGCAAATTTTCAAAAGTGATTTGCTTTAACTCAAAAATTTCTTGCATTTAGGAGGATGGGCAACACCTTTCCGACGTAATCTTTTACACATTATATTAATTTTAAATGGCATGTAATGACGAACACTTTTATGTAGAGTTGGTAAATACTGGTCACATTGTGAATGTGACCGACACCTATATATCTGTATTTTTGTAAATAATAGAGCTTTTGTTTTTTTTTCTTAATAATAAAGCTTTTCAATGATACCAAATACTTGTGGTTTAGTCATTAATTTGATTTAGTTACGGGCATACAATTAAAGACATACGTGGATAAATGTGTTATGTAACGTATTTAATAATAAAGGACAAGCAGGCGCGGATCCAGAGAAAGATTTTGGGAGGACAACATATTTTTTATAATCATTCATTTACTACAAACAAAAGAAAATGAAAAGTCATAAGAAATAAAAATGGAACGTCTTGTTAAACCACACAGTGTATACAAATGTTTAGGAGGTTCAGGACCGTTTTTTAAAATATTACC